>JAZHRO010000065.1:0-1456666 GCA_037157565.1 Thalassia testudinum
TTACATTTAGGTCCAGTGCCAACATCATAATGATGTTAGTGATGAGACCACATTTGTTGCCTAATTAATACATAAATGCCTAATTATTATGATAGCGTCTACGTATACAAAGCATACTTTGATATGTAAATAAATTAATGTTTGCAGATAAGGACATGCATGCATTTCATGTATTATTTTAGATTATTTTTATAAATAACCCAATTTATTTTTTTTTGTTTTCTTTTCTCCAAATTCCTAAAGAATGCGTGACCGCCTCCCCGAGCTTCTCGCCACCTTCTCTCTCCCCACAGTTCAGCTGTGCGTCTCGCAACCTGACAACAACCTGGTGAGATTGTTGGAATTGATCTCGAGGGAAGAAACAAAATTTGCGAGGCGTTTAAAAAGAGGAGGGATGGGGGATAAAGTTAGTTGATGATGGGGCCATCGTCTCTTCCATCCTTCACCACTATGGAGAAAGCAACACGGTGGCCGGAGAGCACACTGTGGATTAAAGCCAACTTCATCGACGTCGCCTACCCCCTGGGTGGTGCTCTGTGATAGAGAGCATCACCACCACCACCAACGCCTACCTGTCACCTACACCCACATCATCTTCCTCCTCCCACCACCACCCACTCAGAGACCCACCAATGCCATTGCAATCCACCCCCACCGCGATCACAATATACCGCCACCCACGTCTTCACCTTCGTTCTCCTTCCCTCTTCCTCACGGAGACATACACCATCCACAGACCGCGACCCTCACGTGACCGCTCCACCTTTAGCAAGCCACGCGTTGCCTACGCGCAAGTGGCACATCCTCACCCATGCATCTGGGCGCACTGGTAGCAACTGCATGCCCGCGCTTTAGCCCACGCACCCGTGCAGCCACCTAGTAGCAGCCGTGCGCCCTTGCGCACGCACAACCAGCCCTTGCACTCCCAACCCATGTGCGTACAACCGGCTCCTTCTCCTTCTTCTTCTTCCTCCTCTCTACCAATCGAAGGAACCCAAACCACCCAAAATGTAGCCACCTCGTCAGGCCACCAAACTTCGTTCTATCGACGCCATTAACCTCGCCGCACCCTCAGGAACTCACCAAGCCCACCAATAATCCGTGCACCCCATAGCCAGTACCCACTACTGGTGGGTTCTTCCTTGCTGTCCGAAGACCTCCAGCCAACTCTGTCGATGCCACGACCACCATTGCAAAGCTCTCCGAATGCTCAACCTCCTCGGAGCTTTGCACGCCCGACTGCAGCCTCCTTTTCGTGCAAGCATGAGACGAAGATTTCCTCTATTTTGGGATTAATTTAAATTTACATTGCATGCCATTGAAGAAAGATGGGATTTTTTATTTTTAGATTATTAAGTTAAGGTGAATTTGCATGGATACACTTACGTTTTCTTGAATTGGCTTAACTTATGTTATGCACATCATTTAACATTGAAATTGGATTCAGATTTGCATGCAACAAAACATGTATCATCTACATATTTTTGGAAGCTTGATTTCTGATGTGAAATTTATATAAATAGCCCTGAACTTCTCATGAAATTGAAAGTGACATTTAAAGCAGCATATTCATTAAATTGATTTTGCAAATACTTCTGCAAACATGATGGCTCTACACTCATGAATTTATTGTAATCGTTCCTCTCTGTGGATACGACCTAATCCATCGTGGTTAGTTTTACTAATAATTAGTTTTGTTCGGGATTGTTCCACCACGTGATTTCACTGCAACGACGTATTTTTTTTTACATATCATCTGTAAGCAAAAAATGCCTGATCAAATGGCACCGTTGCCGGGGAGGCAATCGACGCGATAAGTTCACCTGGCTTTATTTCTGATTATTCTGAATTGTGCATTTATCTGATCATTCTTTATCTTTTCTATGCAAGAAATCTAACGAAGCGACAGGCGTAGCTGAGAAACGACGTCAACCTTGAGTGACGTCCACACACGAAGATAATCACAAGAGCCTATGGGCCTTGATCTACACACGTGGAGACACTCAGAGGACCATCTAGGAGGATTCTTCCTCTTATACTTTTGATTCAGCATTTTAGAGTAGACTCTTTAGGTTTTGTTTAGTTATTGTTTTCTTGCCCTTGTACTCTGGGCTGATTTTTTTTGGGAGAGTGTCCCTGATTCTTTAGACTCTAGGTTTATTTTTAGTTAGTTCTTTTGATTGTGCATTTATATACATACATACATACATATATATATACATATATATATATAAAGAAAATAAATTCGAACTGCCTGCTAGAAGCTGCATATCTCTAGGATGACCATCTAGGATTGCTTGAGCAGCATCTAGATTTTCTTATTATATTGCGTGCATTTCTGCATCGAAGAGTGCTGGAGTAAGGTACGTACTTCCTATCTTTTGCATCAATTATTTGCACATGCATTGCATTTGGAAATAATTAAAGAAGACCATTTAAGCTGACTTGAAAAGATTAATCAAGTGGTAACATTGCTTCTCAAAAAGAAAGTAAAATATACAAGAAGTGTTTGAATAACCTGATTGCAGTTTTCAAAAGAAAAATCACCATTCGCGGTGTGATGCACACTTCTTGCACTGAGCACGCACTATAGGCACTGCTCTAGGACTTAGACCCTTAAGTCTATAGGCATCGATTTCTTTATTGGTGCAAACCCTCGTATCTCGCTTTGAAACAGTGGTATTAACATTTGCCCAAGTGATTTGATACTCTAAGGAGGAGGACACCCCTTAAAGGAATTCAAGGGTAGTTAAGAGGCACTGCTAATGCATCGCCTCAAAGGAAGTGTTAGCCCTACTTGCATCTCTTGGTTCCATCCTTGGAGTACCTTTTTACTTGAGCATCTAAGAATATCATTGTAGTAAAGTGTACATCTTTAGGGCACTCGAAGGTCAATTTAGGATGCGTAATTGCTTGACAACTTGATTGATCACCCAAAAAGGATTAAAAGTAACCTCAACCTTCTTAACAGTCATTGACCAGAAATTTCAAGTGCCTCATTTCTCTTATACCACTTACGTGGGAACGGAGAAAAACTACCTTGACTATATTTGGCCAAGCTGAAGAGTTGGAAGAGGACTTAAAGAACTTTAAATCAACAAATGACCTCTTGCCTTATGTTTGCTTGGTGTATGCTTGGTAGGCGCTCTCTTAGAAATAGTCTTCTCTTCAACCCTGACCCTGAGAGAATTATAAGTAAAGCTAACCAAGAAAGAAGAAAAATGGCTGAAGAAAGACTTGGAGAAGAGATTAAGGTTGGTGAAAATTAGAGAACCTTGAGAGACTATTTCCTCCCTACAACCCACCAAGCCCTACCTATCCGAAGACCTAGAGTGGATAATCCATATGAAATCAAGAGCAGCACCATATCTTTGCTCTCATCTTTCTATGGTACTGCTAGGGAGGATCCTTACAGGCATCTTGAGGAATTCACCGAGGTATGTTCCATGGTGAAGCTCTAAGGCTTTACTGATGAAGCCCTGATAAGGACTCTATTTCCATTCTCCATAAAGGATAAGGCTAAGCACTGGTATCATACCCTCGATGTAAGGGTATGAATTCTTGAAAAAGTAGCCTCTAAATGATTGGGTCACCCTTAAGGGAGAATTCTTGAAAAAGTATTTTCCTATGAGTAAGACCAACCATTACAGAAGAGAGATTATGGGTTTTACTCAATAGGAAGGGGAACAATTTTACGAGACTTGGGAGAGCTTTAATGACCTTCTTAAGTTATGCCCCCACCATCAGGTGCCAAGATGGCAGTTGGTTGAAAGGTTCTATAACGGATTATCTGAAAGGCATAGGCAAACCATCGATGCAGCCTGTGTAGGAACCTTCATGACCAAAACTGAGGATGAAGCCTGGGCATTATTTGAAACATTAAGTGACAATTCCATACATATGTCCTCTGCCTATCAAGAAAGAAAACCATCAATTTTGAAGAGGAAGATAGAGGCCCATGAAGTCGGGGCTACTCAATATTTGGCTTATCAGATTCAATTATTGAACAAAAGCTTTGATAGGCTTTTAGCAAACCCCAACATGAACCCACAAGCAGCCTCTATCTTTCAGGCTTCAAGTGAATGCTCCATTTGCCAAAGCACAATGCACGCCACTGCAGAGTGCCACCAGGCAAATCAACTCCTTGAGTTGATTCAGGTCGACCTGAATGCGGCCTAAGGTTTCCGCCCACCTCCTCGTAATAACTCGTATTCTAATACCTGTAATCTAGGGTGGCAGAACCATCCAAACTTCTCATGGAAGCAAGGTGATGCTTCTAACTCAGGAAATACAAGACCCCTACCTCCCTAACCCATATACCAGCCATCCTATGAAAACCCTCAGCATAAGCCTTCTGAGATGGATGAACTTGAAGCCATGATGAAAGCGATGCAAGAGCATCAGAATATGGTCATCCAATCTCAGAATAAGATGATTACTGATATGCAATCCCAAATTGGTCATCTTATTGAGGCAGTTAGGGAGTAAGATTCGAGGAAGTTGCCTGGCTCTTTTAAGGAGAACCCAAAGGGCAAGGGGGTCGTATTCAGGGAGCATGCCCAAGCTATGACCATGCTGAGGAGTGGAAAGAAAATTGACAAGCCTGATAGCACTCCTACAGTCACCTCTCAGGATTCCCCTCCTACACCAGACCCGACTTCCATCTCCACCGAGGAAGAGCCATTGCTCTCCCTCGCTTGAAATCACCCAACCTGAGGATGTCGTCATTCTACCACCCCTTTCCTGCCATGATGACCCCTCTACCCAGAAGCCGAGGGTGCCCTATCCAGAGTGGCTATCTATTCCTGGGGAATCTTCTGTTGGCTTGTCTAGAGCCAAGGATAGGATGGAGGAGATTATGGACACTTTTAGGCAAGTCCATATCAACTTGCCTCTGTTGGAAGCTATTAAACAGATCCCGTCCTATGCCAAGTTTCTGAAGGACCTGTGCACCCAGAAGTGCTAATCTAGGAGATAGGTCCAAGCTAAGGTCATCCTGCCTGACCATGTTAGCTTGGTTCTCAAACATGAAACACCCCCCAAAATGAAACACCCAGGGGCCTTGTATATTTCAGTGGTTATAAGTAACCAACACATTGACGAGGCTCTGCTCAATCTAGGTGTGGGGGTAAACATTTTACCGAGCTCTATGTACGACCTTTTGGGAGGAGGTGAGTTCAAGCCTAGTCCAATCATCCTCCAGGTCACAGACAGATCGCTTAAGACACCACGGGGAATATTGGAAGATGTCCTGGTGAGAGTGGAGGACTTCTTCTTCCCTGTTGACTTTCTTGTGCTAGATACTGACTCATCTAATAAGCCCACCAAGACATCCATTATTCTGGGACGCCCCTTACTGGTCACAACCAATGCCTCTATCAATTGTAGATCAGGGACACTTAAAATGGGCTTTGGGAACAGGAAGATCTAGTTGAATGTTTTTAAAACTTACAAGCAATCCGGATTGGAAGATTGTTCCCAGATTGAGGTAGTTGATAAAATCATTGAAGAGACTACTCCAGCACTCCTATGTAGAGATCCCCTTCAAAAGATCATATCTAAGGACCATCCTCCGACTATTTAAGAAACTGAAGGGGATATACCTGAATTAGAAGAGTTGCTGGGCATACACACTGAATCTTTGTCCCCACCTTGGACCGTGAAGGTAGATTCGCTACCTGAGGCAAAGACATCTCAACTGAAACCCTCAATCCAAAAGGCTCCTGAGTTGGAGTTGAAACCCCTCTCGAGCACATTGAAGTATGCTTTCCTTAGCCCTAATGACACGCTCCCCGTTATTATCTCGTCTGCATTATCTGAATCGTAGGAGGGAGCTCTACTTGTGTGTTTACAAAGGCACAAGGAAGCAATTGCTTGGTCGATAGCTGATATTAAGGGTGTTGATCCCTCCCTTTGCATGCATCATATATACACGGATGAGTCCGTGAAACCTTTACGAGACATGCAGAGAAGGCTCAAACCCAATATGCGGGAGGTTGTTAAAAAGGAGATTCTGAAATGGATGGATGCAGGAATTATCTATCCCATTTCAGATAGTAAATGGGTCAGTCCTATTCATGTGGTGCCCAAAAAGGCAGGAATCACTGTGGAAGAGAACGACCAAGGTGAGTTGGTAACCACTAGACCCTCAACTGGTTGGAGGGTCTGCATTGATTACCGCCATTTGAACACAGCTACCCAGAAAGACCATTTCCCCTTATCGTTTATCAATCAGATTTTGGAACGACTGGCGGGGAACAAGTACTTTTGTTTCTTTGATGGGTACTCTGGGTATAATCAGATAGCTGTCTTTCCTGACAATCAAGAGCGTACCACCTTCATGAGTCCGTATGGCACTTTTGTGTTCCATCGAATGCCATTCGGGTTATGCAATGCTCCTGCCACTTTCCAATGATGTATGATGGCTATCTTTTCTGATATGATCGATGAGTTTGTTGAGATTTTCATGGATGATTTCTCCATTTATGGCTCGTTGTTTGACCTATGCCTTTCGCACCTTGATAAAGTCTTAACCAGTTGCGAAGAGGCAAAGTTGGTTTTTAACTGGGAGAAAAGCCACTTTATGGTCTAGCAGGGCATTGTTTTGGGGCATGTAGTTTCTGAGAGAGGATTAGAGGTGGATCTCACCAAAATTGATTCCATCTCTAAGCTTCCATCGCCCACCAATATTCATCAAGTTATATCTTTTCTTAGCCATGCTAGATTCTATAGGTGCTTCATTAGAGATTTCAGTAAAATCTCTAAGCCACTCTGTGACCTATTAGTGAAGGATGTTTCCTTTGATTTTGATAACAAATGTGGCGAGGCTTTCCAAGTCTTGAAGAAAGCCCTTATTATCGTGCCAATTCTCCAAGCACCAGATTGGACCCTCCCATTTGAGCTAATGTGCAATGCTTTCGATTTCACAGTGGGAGCGATCTTAGGTCAAAGGGTTGATGGCAAACCTCATGTGTTACATTATGCCAGCAAGACCCTTATGAATCCTTAGCAAAACTACACGGTCACTAAAAAGGAGCTTCTTGCTGTAGTGTTTGCTTTCAAAAAGTTTCAATCTTATCTTTTGGGATCCATGGTTATGGTGTCCACTGATCATTCTGCTTTAAAGCATCTTCTTGATAAAAAGGACACCAAGCCTCGCCTAATTCGTTGGATTCTGCTACTTCAAGAGTTTGACCTGGAAATTGAAGATTAGAAAGGAGTTGAGAATGTGGTAGCAGATCATCTGTCTAGGATCCCTATTGAGGCATCAACCCCTGCTGGTGATATCAAAGAGACTTTTCCTTATGAGTCTCTGATGGCCATGGAGGCCAAAACTCCTTGGTTCGCTGACATAGTGAACTATCTGGTTACGGGCATTACCCCTAATACTTGGGACAAGTAGAAGTGAGACAGGTTTCTTGCTGACGCTAAATTTTATCACTAGGAGGAACTCGAGCTTTTTAGAATAGGCCCTAACTAGCTTTTTCGCTGTTGCATCCCTGACGAAGAACCAAGGAGTGTTCTGAGTTTCTACCATGACCATTGTGAAGGACATTTTAGTGGAAAAAAGACTACCCATAAGGTTCTTCAGTCTGCCTTTTGGTGGCCCACATTATTCCGAGATGCACATGCATATGTGGGCGCATGTCTATGTTGCTAGGAGACAGGAACCATCAAAAAAAGGGATGAGATACCCCAGCAAGGGCATCGACTTCATGGGTTCCTTTCCTGTGTCCTTCAAATATGAGTATATCCTTGTGGCTGTGGACTATATATCAAAATGGATAGAAGCCATATCCACGTGAACCAATGACCATTCCGTGGTCTTGGATTTTGTTAAGGCTAATATCATTTCCCAGTATGGGTGCCCAAGGATGATCATAAGTAATGAAGGACCTCACTTCAAGAACGTACACTTCACAAGACTACTCCAAAATTTGGGAGTCAACCACATGGTAGCCACATCTTACCATCCCCAAACGAGTGGACAAGTTGAAGTGTCTAATAGGGAGATTAAATGAATTTTAGAAAAAACCGTCAGGCCTGACTGTAAGGATTGGTCTAAAATACTAAATGATACTCTTTAGGCCTACAGAACAACGTATAAGACTCCCTTAGGCATGTCTCCTTTCCAGCTTTTCTACGGAAAGGCATGCCATCTTCCCGTTGAAATCCAACATAAAGCCTATTGGGCTATTAAAAACGTTAACTTGATCCTGGATAAAGCGGGAAAGGCACGTATGCTGGAGTTAAGTGAGCTTGAGGAGCTTCGTAATGAATCCTATGAAACTTCTCAAGCTTACAAGCAATGTACAATGGTCTTCCATGATAAGCACATCATTAGAAAGACCTTTAAGCCCAACTAGTGGGTCTGGCTTTCAATTCCAGACTTAAATTATTTCCAAGAAAGCTCAAGTCCCACTGGGATGGGCCATACGTTGCCATCAATGCCTTTTCTCATGGAGTTGTTGAGATTCGAAACCCTACTTCTGGCGCGAACTTTAAGGTAAACGGCCAACGACTTAAACGTTATGTTACTCTTTCAGGTGGCTAAGTTCTGGACGCATTTCGGCTTGAGGAGCCTTAGCTCCTCCCACTCTCCTCCTCAGGTGATATTCTTCTATGTCTTTATTTTTTTTTTCAATGAGGACATTGTCAGTCTTAGGCATGGGGGAATATAACCTAAGGATGTTTATAGTATTTATAAATATTTGCATGCATTTAGGATAGTGCATTAGCCAAAAAAAAATCTCTTGAGTTGAATTGGTTAGTCTCTAGCAAAAAATTTTATCAAGGAAGTTTCATTAAAGATTTTCTTCTTAAATTGTTTCTTAAATTTAGAATCCAGTACAGTTACTTCACTTGCACGTAGAATGGGTAATGGATCTTTATAGAAAATCGATAAGCATTTTTAGTCTACTGAACCCTTGGACAGTTAATAGGGAGTCAAGCATACTATTTTCTATTAGATCCACCTCATATTTGTGAGAAGAAAGTAGAGAGACTACTAGTGTGCTAAGTCTAGTGCAAGGACTCTTAAGTTTTGGTTAATTAGATGATGATACCTCAGAGTTAGGCATAGTTTTCACTCTCTATTCTTGTGTGCGTACATTGTGTGAATTCCTGAGAGTCACCAAATAAAGCAGATACACAGAGATAGAATCCTAATAAAACTATGACTATGGTAGATGGTTACGATTGTCCTTCATAGAGTCCTCGGTTGAAAGAGGGTAATGGTATCAAAGGTCAGAAATATGCTTACCCTATCCATTCATTCCCGATGCTGAGAGTAGGCACTTCCACCAAATAAGCCACACAATATCCTCTCGACCATCATCATCCCTAACAATGCCTCATAAACAAAAGTTTGCGTCATGTTGTGTTGGAGTTATAAATATATATATATAGAAAGAAGAAGAAAAGAGAAATATTTATATTTAAAAAAGAAAGAAAGAAAAGGAAAACATAAAAAAGGGGTCCAAGTTTGGAGTTTTATCCTCATATCATGTGTCCATGTTTTTGAGGCAACAATAAAAACACCTATTGCGATCCACCAAATATGACCAATACCTACTTTTCAGTATTTCTAATCGCCTGAATACTGGCTGAGGTCCTCTAATTTAGTTGTAGGGTTATTAGGAATTTAATTAAAGTATGAATACCATGTTAGGTGATGGAACACCATCATGAGCCATAAATTAGATCATTTTGATCAAATTAAGTCAGTAAACACTCCTACATAACTGCCACAGAGTCATAAGTCACTACATAATCATTCTGAGGAAAAAATAAGAAACTAGGGTTAAAACTATAATTTTACTAGCATATCATGAATGCAGTATAAGCACGGGTTTTATCAAGGGTTGAATGAAGGTCAAATGATCGTAAAAAGATAACAAGTGGGTTAAAACAATCGGAAAAGGGTTTGCACGTGTTCTGAGAATTAAATGACTTTTTGGAACACTAAAAACAAACTCGCTTAATTAACTGAGGTTCTGTCCAAGATAAAATTCACCTAAACCCTCTAAAATTCATAGAAAAATATTCTCTAGGGTTTCGAACCTTCAATTTGGCCATCAGAACCCGTTTTGATGCAAAATAGAGTCTCAGACAGATATTTTCCCTAATTTGGGTTTTTGCTTAAATTACCTAGTCAAACATGGTCAAAACCAAAATCCAATTTCACCATTGGATTTCCTAGGTCCAAATTAGGTTTATACCAAAATTTAGACCCAAGATAAGCTTGTCTTGACCTAGTTTGCAACTTAGTCCTATCTAATTACATTTCTACCCTTACTTTTAAAATCTTTTCAAATAGACCCCTAACTTTGTCATCATTCTCACAAAAAGGTTCCTACTGCCATTAAACCTATTCCTACTTGCTCCAGTGACTTTAATTTGGAAAGAACAGCCTGATTTCTTGATGTATCCCTTTCAAATTTGAAAGGGAAGTTCGTCAAGAAATTCCCTTCCTTTTGAACCCAATCCCAAGCCCTAAAACTTACCCAATCTCTCATGCGAACGCATGAGATATTTGGGTATCAAGGAATTCCCAAACTCCAGCGAGCTTTCCAAGCTTGGGAAACTTGCTTCCCAAGCCTAAAACCGCCTCCTGAGGTCTATAAAAGAACCTCCTACTCATACCGTCCTCTTCACACTCAAAATAGGCCAAGAATCCCCACTAATTCTTCTCTCTCTCTCTCTCCCGAAAGCTCCTCGACGTTCGACGAGCCCCTCCATCCATCCTCGTCCTCCGTTTGTAATACCAGCAACGAAGACATCCTCTTCGATTCTTCCCACGTCGAGCCGTACCAGCTGGCGCCCTAACCTCCCTCTTCCTCCCCGTCTCTCTCCGGAGCTATTCTCTTCTCCAGCGCCAAAAACACCATAACCGACGTTGCCTTTGCCCTACTTCATCCGCTAACTACCTAGATCGACGCCTCATCCTCCACTCTTCGTTTCAAAACATTTGCAACTCCATTTCGACCGCCGACTCGCCCTACAGCCCTTTGTCTTCCACCTCGCCGGCGTACCTCCGGTGAGTTCACACAGCCACTACGCTCCACCAACCTGGCTGTCGTTCATCCCTACACCTCCATCGTATCCCAGAGAGCAAACGCCCTCTGGTAATCGAGGCATTAGCCTCTCCTCAGTGCCATCGAACACACCTACTCTCACGCACACAGTCCGACTCCACGCACGCACCGACCTCGCTACGCCACACAACCTCCACCGTTACATTCATCGTGGTCCAGCAAAGGTCCTAAAATAGTTTAATTGGGCCACGAGGCCGTTTGCTTGATTTCAGGTGTGCCACCTCCTCCGCCATTGACAAAAAGCTTCAGGAAGCCTCGAGCTCGCTCCAGGCCTTGTTTGCCTCAGGTAGAAGTCCCAGGTTGTGCGAAACTCATCCAGGTGGTCAATTGGATGCATTGACCATGCTAGCTAAGGCAATTGGAGTAAGATGTGCTGCTGCAGATGCGTGAGCGAAGCGGGAGCAGATAGTCTCACATCGAAAATAGACGAAGCGATAGAGGCACATAAGTTGAATGCTTGCTATAGCCTTACTGCCTCAGAGACATGGAGTGAGGTCCCGCTCACCCACTCACGTGCCTCGTCCGCGACCTCTCCTCCGTGGACCTGGTACACCCGACCCACCTAAGCCTGCAATCCTCAACTGCAACCACGCCTGCAGCCTTGGACCCGGGTACGTGCCTACCCGATTACTTGACTATATCCTGAAAGGCCTTAGGAGGGTGGAGCCTACAAGGAGAGAGAGAGAGAGCTTGCGTGGGTAGGGGGAGGGTTTTGCTATAGAGTGAAACGGCAAACACTTAGTTGTTTGAAGGACCTTCCCCCTCTGTGTGAAGAAGGAGAACAGAGAAAGAAAAGAAGAAGGGCTTAAGAAGAATTGAAGAAGCAAGAAAGATAGAGAAGTAAAGGAAGAAGGCTTGAGCAAAAGAAGAAGAAGCAAAGGAATAAAGACAGAGAAGAGAAGAGAAAGAGAAAAGAAGAAGAAGAAAAGAGAGGCTTAAGTAGTTTAAGCCGTTTGATTTACTAATCAGACGATTGGTTTGGTTGCATTTCATTTCATATATACATTGAGTTCATTAGCTATCATTGTAAGGAGTATTTGGTGAACTAAATCACCATTTTATTCCATTATTTTTACACTCTGACAATTGATCCTGGTGCTACTTTATTTTGAAGCACTTTTTATTCACAATTTCATAGCTTTCTTGTCTTAAATTGCAATTGTTGAGATCTGAATTCCATATTTCTCCCTATGTTCGACCTCAGAACTTTTTCGAGTAATAAATTTATTTGTTTGAGCATTATTTTGGCTATACTGCAACGCGATAATTTTAAAACATCGATTTAGCATACAAGCATTTTGGCACCATTGCCGGTGAGCAACAAGCAATTTAGAGCTCTTGATTGCAATTCCTGATTTGGATTCTAACTTGCTATATCTCTTTTGCTGTGGTTGTTTTAGGAGGGATACATTCAAGGAAGATCAGCCGCACATTAAACATGCCAGGGGCAGGTAAGTTCTAACTACTCTCTCTCTCTTAAGCCCCTAATTTTGAAAAGGTTAAAAGGAAAAAAATCAATTAGGGCTACTTGCATTCTATCCTTAGATAATTCATCAAGTTGCCTGATTTGATACATATTATTTAGACAACAAATCTTGATTTGTGCACCACTTGAAGCGTAAGGTATCTAGGGCTATCACATTCTTGCTTGAGCCCTAGGTTCCACATTTTAACAAATTAAATTGGACCAAATTAGAGCCAATTAAGGATTCCAGATTAAGGTTTTTAGAGACACACTTGCTTAATCAAGAAATTATCTCTCCAAAACAATGTATGCCTAAGCCTTGATTGAACTGATCTATTCAAGCAAAACCCTAAAATTAGGCTCTTAAATTCATTTGAACACTAAAAGAGGGACCTAAATTTTCAAGGACAATACATGTGAAATTGACCCACCTTGTTGGGTCAACCAATCTTCAAATTAGGTCACCTTTTGCACTCAACACATCTTAAAGTTCAAGTGAAATCTTAAGAACCCTTACTCTTAATTAAAATTGGTAGGCTTAAGAGGTCAAGTCCCCATTCTGGTCTACCTGGAACATCAGTGACAAGAGAGGTCGGGTAGGGGAAACCTTGTAACCCGTGGGGGCGCTCTACCGTGTATTGGTCTTTGCGAGACTCTCCCTCTCTGACTGTCCAGGTAATTCTCAAGTGGATAGCTTTCTGACTAAGGGGTATCATCTGCCCCGAACCTCTATAATCATCCAAAATTTTTGGGTGTCTTGATTGGGTCCATCACATTCTACCTCTCATCTACTCCATCAGTGCATGTTTGGGAGGAGGTCTCTAAGCCCATCCTTAAGGCCTCCTTTAGCTACTCATTCACGTCGAGGCCAAACCTCGACCTCCTTATTTGTGCGACAACCCAATCCTATTGATATCTCTTTCGATTAATCTGAACCTGATTCTCCTTCATCCATCATCATGGCACAACCCACAAAAGAAAATAATCTTGAAAATCAACTTCAGCACCTCAATGATCTATTCCAAGCCTTTGTGAACCCACCGCAGCATCCAATGATGCGAGATCACTACAATCCCGCTGTAGTGGCGATCGAACCTCGAGTACAAATCCCCGCTGGAGGTCTTGACACTGAACTCAAGCCCAACATGATTCAAGTCATTCCCAAATTCCATGAGCATAATTCTGAAGATCCTTTCCAGCATATCAAACAACTCAAGCATCTGGCCCAGACCTTCGGGTCAGAAGCTCAAAATTGGGATGTTCTACTCATGAAAATGTTCTCCTCTCTCATGGATAAAGCTGCTCACTGGTACCAAACCCAAACTCGTCCAATCAACACCTGGGCAGAACTTCAATCCAAGTTTTTGAGAAAGTTTTTCCCTATTGGTCGGACAAATGCTTTACGGCACTAGATCACACATTTCATACAATAAGCAGGAGAACCACTTCTCGAAGCATGGGACCATTTTCTGGATCTCATGCGAAATTTCCCTCACCACGGAGTTCCTAAATGGGAACAAGTTCAGTCTTTTTACTAGGGACTCCATGAGGATAGTCAAGTAATCGTCAATGCGACCTGTGGAGGAAACATCATGGGTCAACACGAAGACATCATGTGGGAGATTCTCGAGAATATGTGCGAGAACTCCATCAATAATGAATCCATGGGCATGTTCAACAAGACGAATGCCCATGCATTGACGAATCTAAAGGGAGCACATAAGACGCAGGGTCAGTCCTCTTCTATCAACTTGGAACTGATGGCCAGCCATCTGGACAAGGCCTCTATTATTGAGAAGAAGGTGGATGAGCTAACTCAACATTTGCAGCAAGCCACCTCTGGGCAAAACCTGTTCATGCAACCACCCTTTGGGAGGGAGGCCGTACACAACATTTATCATCGACCTTCTTAGGGGATGGATCCGTATCCTCCCCCGTGTGATTCTGGTTTTGGAGGAAACTCTGGGCCCACCTACTCTAGTTGGGGGAACTCTGAACCCTCATATTTTGATTTTCCCGAGGTTCCTCAGACCTGCGAGGACCTCAATGCCATTCAAAATGATCCATTCTTAAACACCTACAACCTTGGATGGCGTAATCATCCCAATTTCACATGGTTAGGCAATAATCAAAATTAGAGACCTCAATATCCACCCCGACCACAAGCTCCTCGTCCATATCAGCCGCCTCAGCCTCGGCCTAACACAACTTATCAATCTGGGCTGACTCAAACAGATCAAATGACTCTTATCCTTCAAACTCTAGCTGACATTCAGAAGATGAATGTGGCTATGCAAAAACAACACAGAGATGAGATCACAGAGGTTCGTAATCAACTTACCCAGATGGCAAATCCTCGCCAACCTGGTGCACTTCCTTCACAACCTTTGCCTAATCCGAATAACATGCCGAACTAGAGGCGCATTATGAACCCAAATCCGAGCCAAGATCACTTTGTTTATCATGCCCCTTCTACTCTATCACCAGACAGGATGGAGGCTTCGACATCGTATACGGGTTACCAGCAGCAAGCACCTCTTCTACCCACACCAAACCAAAACCAGGCAGGATTGAATTCTGTTACTACTCACACTAGCAAAACAACACAGGACCCACCTTATCCAAGCAAAACCCAGCCTGGGAATACAAACCCTAACCCTAGGATAGTCATCCAGGACACCTCTATCCCAAATCAAGAACCTTGACCCATTCTAGAGGAACCATCTAAGGTTCCATTTCCTGAGGCCTTGACCAAGGGAAAAAGGACAACCAAAATCGTGGCACCAGAAGACCTGGTTAAGCTCTTTGAGCAGGTCCATATAAACATCCCCTTGATGGATGCGATATGCCATGTACCGGCTTACGCACGATTTCTGAAAGATGTATGTACACCTAAGCGTAAGCCGCAAACCAGAGATGGGAATCTGATCATTCTGTTAGAGTAAGCCAGCTTTGTCATCTTGAGCAAATTCCCACCTAAGGCAAAAGACCTAGGCACCCCTCTGATCTCCTGTGAAATCAGTGATATACTATTTGACCAAGCCTTATTAGACTTAGGAGCCTCCATAAATTTGATACCCACATCCCTACTTGACTACTTCGAGGAATTAGAGCTTAAAATGACAGAAATGACTTTACAATTAGCCGACCGATCAATTAAGTCACCAAAAGGAATTCTTGAGAATGTCATAGTTAGGGTGCATGATTTCTATTTTTCAATGGATTTCATTTCTTAGACATGGATGCTCCTGAGAATGTAAAGAATACACTGATCATACTAGGGAGACCCTTTCTGGCCACTAATAAGGCCAATATCAATTGTGAGGAGGGCCAAATTGAATTAAAATTTGGTAGCAAGACACTAAAGATCGACATCTTTAAAGCCCAACAAGGAATTAATTGCAGAGTCATAGAACAAATTTGTGACATTGAAGCAGTGGTTGACGACTTCATCGAGGAAAAAACTATTTCTGATCAACCACAAGAGGATCAAAACCCGCAATTAGAGGAGCCCGAACTCAACCTAGACACAACCATAGCTCCTTCCTTTGCTCCCAACACCCATCTTGAACTACCTGCTACTGCTGAAAACCCAGTTTTGGAATTAAAGCCTCTTCCCAATCATCTCAAGTACGTCTTTGTGGGTTCCAATCAGACGTTTCCTGTGATTATCAACTCCTGACTCACACCTGATCAGGAAACACGCCTGATTTCTGTTTTCCAGCAACATCAAAGAGCCATTGATGGACTCTCGACGATCTCACTAGTATTACCCCTTCATACTGCACATATCACAACTACACTGAAGAGGGCTCACGACCATCCCGTGAAATGCAGAGACACCTAAATCCAAATTTGCAGGAGGTCATGAAAAAGGAGATTATCAAATCGTTAGATGTAGGGATCATCTACCCGATCTCCGACACTCGGTGGGTGAGCCCAATCCAAGTTGTGCCTAAAAAGGCAGGGCTCATAGTCATCATGACTGAAATCGGAGAAACCATACCGACCTGTATAGCAAACTCGTGGAGAGTCTGCATTGATTATAGAAGACTCAATTCCTCCACAAAGAAGGATCATTTCCTACTACTGTTCAATGATCAGATTCTCAAGAAACTAGTGGAAAATCGATTCCTCTGCTTTTTGGACGGGTACTCCAGTTACAATCAGGTCGCAATCCATCCCAAGGACCAAGAAAAAACCACCTTCACCTGCCCCTTCGAAACTTACGCATTCTGAAGGAGCCATTCGGTCTCTACAATGCACCCACTACTTTTCAACGGTGCATGCTTTCCATATTCTCAGATATGGTAAGTGAATACCTTGAAGTCTTCATGGATGACTTAGTATTTGGTGAATCATTTGACGATTACCTCCTGCACTTGGTCTAGATCCTCAGGCATTGCATTGATGTGAACTTGGTTCTTTTCTGGGAAAAGAGCCACTTCATGGTACCTGAGGGAATTGTCCTGGGACATCTTATCTCTGAAAAAGGCATCCAAGTTGATCAAGCCAAGGTGAATATGATTTCCAAACTCCCTATGCCTAGCTCGGTCAAAAACATCCGATCCTTCCTGGGGCACATCGGTTTTTACCATCGATTCACTCCCAATTTCTCAAAAATCACGCGTCCCCTGACTAATCTATTATCTAAGGATGTCCCTTTTGAAATCACCAAGGAGTGCACTCAGGCATTTGAGATTCTGCATGATCGAGTTACCTAAGCACCTATCCTGCAGTCCCTTGATTGGTCTCAACCCTTTGAGATCATGTGCGATGGATCAGATTACGCTGTAGGTGCGGTACTTGGGTAGAAAATAGATGAGAAACCCGTGGTAATCTACTACGCTAGCAAGACACTTGACGAGGCTCAGCGTAACTACACAGTTACTGAGAAAGAGCTGCTAGCCGTAGTATTTGCCTTGGAAAAGTTCAGATCGTATCTTTTGGGTTCCCGTATTATCATTTACTCAGATCACACCGCTGTGAGGCACCTCCTTGTAAAGAAGGATGCGAAACCTTGGCTAATCCACTGGATCTTGCTGTTGTAAGAGTTTAACCTCAAGATTCGCAACAAGGCAGGGAAACAAAATGTGGTAGCTGATCACTTATCCCACCTTCCTTCTGACATCACCAACCCTTCTGGACCCATTACTGAATATTTTCCCGGTGAGCACCTCCTGACTAAAGATCTAGTAAACTACTTGGCATCACATCAGATCCCATCCGATTGGCCAAAAGCCAAGAAGAACAAATTACTTTCTGATGCCAAGTGCTACTTTTGGGAAGACCCGTATCTCTTCCGCATTGGTGCTGATCAGATCATCTGACGATGTGTTCCGGAAGTGGAAATTTAGGACATTTTGTCCTTCTGCCATAATCAGGCCTGCGATGGACACTTCTTTGGTCATAAAACTATAGCAAAAGTCCTCCAGTGTGGCTTCTATTGGCCCACGATTTTCAAAGACGAATACAATCACTATAAGGCATGCACTCCTTGTCGGACCTTAGGCAACATGAGCCACCGCGATATGATACCCTTACAGCTAATTCTCATATGCGAAATCTTCGATATCTGGGGGATTGAATTTATATTACCCTTTCCTGTTTCGGACGGCTTCAAATACATTCTTCTCACTGTTGACTACGTATCCAAATGGATCAAAGCCATTCCGACCCAAACCAATGATCATAAAGTGATTATCAAATTCATTCATCATAACATCTTTTCTCGGTTTAGGATTCCACGTGCCATAATCTCTGACGGAGGGACCCATTTCATGAATGCTCAGTTCAGATCACCGATGACCAAGTATGAGGTGTCGCATAGAATCTACATTTGTTTTGTCACCTCCATTCCACATTCATTTTCACATCATCTAATTCCCTATTTTCCTTTTTACTTGATGGTTGCAGGAATTCGACGCGTGGATGGCAAAGGGACGCATCCCACGACGGTAGTAAGGGAGTAGGCGCTACGAGGACTGATAGTGAGTAATTCTTCTCTCATGATTGTTTGCTTGCATGAAAAAACTAAAATAATTGTAAAAATTGAAAAAAGTTGTTGTGGTGTATGATTGCATGACCCACATCCTCAACACATCACCCCATAAAAATATGTACACTCTAACATCCGGAATAAATTCTTGAGTGTTCTTTTCTTTTTCTTTTGAGTGGTGTTTGTGAAGCCACCGTGAGTTGACCTGGGCCGCACCACTCAACCCTAAAACAAACTCATCTAATAGAAGCTGCATGATCATTAGGATGAGTACATTAGGGTTTTAGAGCCTCTACAGAATAAAAGAAAATCTACTTTCACCGAGTTGTGTGCAGAACTTAACATGCCCACTGAAACTTGTTTGAAAACATTAAGACACGTCAACCCTAAAAAGTACTAAAGTAAGGATGAAACACTAAAAGACACCACATCTTAAAAAAAAATCCTTGCTTGAAAATCATGTTTTGCTAGAAGCACACACCTTGAAAGTGGAAAATTAAGAGGCACCACCCCAATCAACGCCTCATCACATAACCTTAAGCACAAGCACTATCCTATCCCTTTAAAACTGAGTAGACGTGCCCTAGGCAGGACTGAGTTAAGTCTCGAAAGGTGAGGTTTTGTTCGCTGGGCACTTGGCTTTCATTCCCTTGGTAGAATCTGGTGACTAGGCTGCGGAGTAGTGTCAAACGACCGCGGTTGTGGGGTCTACGGAACCGAAGGCGCAAGACAAAGAAAGAACCTTCCCTGCAATCCCCTCGTAATCAACCTGGCCAGATTAGCCTTGGGAAGGGGAGTCCAGTGCTTACGGACTTAATCACCCTTTGTGAGATTTCTAGGTCTCTTAAGGAATACACCATAAGGACTAGGCTTGTGTGCTTAATTGAAACACATTTCTCGCATCTGTCGCCCTCCGCATCCCCTCCTGTTCTTCTCTAGTGTATGCACGGGAGACGCTCACTGCATCCTGAGTTGTGTGTTTTGGGGCAGGAATCTAGGCAACGTAATTCTGTTAACATGGCTGAACCTAGGGTAGATGAGGCTAAAGATCAACCCCCACCAGATGCTATGGCCATCATCCAAGCCCAAATCAATGCTAACCACCGGCTTCAGCAACAAAAAATCCACACCATCATGCAAGCCATACAAC
Organism: Thalassia testudinum; assembly: GCA_037157565.1. NCBI lineage: Eukaryota > Viridiplantae > Streptophyta > Magnoliopsida > Alismatales > Hydrocharitaceae > Thalassia > Thalassia testudinum. The sequence continues at coordinate 19,710 of JAZHRO010000065.1, forward strand.
GATTATAGAACCCACAAGAACAACCACCACCACCTTTCCAAGACATACCAGGGCAACCACCACTTGGTATACCACCATTTCAGGATCAGCCGAGGCCCCTCTACGATTTCTATAATCCCTCTGCTATTAGAGTCGAGCCACACCTTAGGATCCCCGAGGGGGGAGATGATTTTGAGCTGAAACCGAATGTCTTAAGTCTGATCCAGAGCCACTTTCATGGAAGCTCAAATAAGGACCCCTTTCAGCACCTAGAGGATCTCGACCGCATAGCGTGAACTGTGAAACCTAGGAACATTAGCCTTGACATTGTTCTAATCAAAATGTTTCCCTTCTCATTAAGAGACAAGGCTTCTCATTGGCTTAAAACCCTAGGTAGACCCATCACCACCTGGGAGGAACTGAGGCATGCATTTTTAAAGAAATTCTTCCCCATAGGAAAGACCAATGACCTCACAAGAGCTATCACTACCTTTACACTCCAGGGTGGGGAACAATTTCATGAGGCATGGGAAAGATTTAATGAACTTTTGAGCAAATGCCCACACAACGAAGTACCAGGTGGAAATTGGCCCAGATCTTCTACCACGGTCTGAACAGCAACCTATAGAACTTCGTCGATGCCTCATGCGGGGGAAACTTCCTGAACAAAGACGAGGAGAGAGCGTTTGAGCTCTTTGAGTCCATGAGCGAGAATTCACTCAACAATGCCTCCATGAACCAGTTTAACAGGTCCAGTCAACCCCGTGGCGGGATTTATGAGGTGCAAGCAAATTCTGGAATGGTTGACATGGACATCATTGCCAAGAAGTTGGATCGAGTGGAATTGGTGGACAAAAAGATTGATGAGCTACTAAACCAGACCAGGAACCCCTTACAGACTTTCTCCCTAGCAAAGGGAGCGCATAATATTGACCTGGTCCAACCCTTAACCCAACTGAACCTGGAACAACCCCTGACCACGTTCCAGGGAGGGACCTTTGCCCCCTCAACCCTTGATTACTCCCTTCCTTCTCCATCAACATCAGCTATCCTTGAAGATGTGCAAGCTGTCCAAGGTTATGCGAAACCAGGCCCTTTCTCCAACACTTACAACACTGGCTGGCGTAACCACCCCAACTTCGGTTGGACAAACCATAAACCACCGCAATTCCAAAACTAGCCCAGGCCAAACCAGCAGCCACACTTGCCTCCTATCAGCAAGGACCACCAGTTAGACCCTAATAAAATCAGAATAGGGTGGCCCCTCCCCCACAAAACCAAATGGATACCCTAATAAAGATGATGGCTAACATGAACCAGAAACATTAGGAGGAAATGGCCTTGGTAAAGGGACATTTAAGCCAACTCTTGGACTGTAAACAACAAGGATCCCTACCTTCCTAACCACAACCAAACCCGCGAAACATAATTAACAGAGGCCCCAATTGGCAAGGGTTCCAAAGCAACCCCGAGCAGGCTCACATGTTCTAGCCAGCCCCGCAAACACCTCCTGGGTTTGGTGCTTCTTCGCCCTCGTCTTCTCAAGGATCAACCTATGGCCCCAATGCCTCTGCGAATGCGGTGACCTTGAGAAGCGGCACCAAAACCCAGGATCCCAAATGTTCGACTCTCCCCGAGACTTCACCCGTTGAAATACCCGACTCAGAAGAGGCATCAACCAAGGACCCAGAAATAGAACCAATCCACATTCAGACACCCTACCCTGAGGCCTTGGAAACAATCAAGAAAAAGAAGAATGTTGTGGAAACTGAGGAGCTGTTGGAAATCTTTAAGCAAGTACAGATTAATATTCTACTCCTTGAAGCCGTCAAACACATCCCTTCTTACGCCAAGTTTTTAAAGGATGCCTGTACACCCAAGCGTAAGCTGAGACCTCAAGCACCTAGGAAGGTTGTACTCTCTGAGCAAGCAAGTTCCGTAATATCAAGCAACCTTCCACTCAAGCGAACTGACCCAGGAGCACCCCTGATTTCCTGCAATATCGGGGACATGACGTTTGATAGAGCGCTCCTGGACCTAGGTGCTTCTATCAACATGATTCCAACAACCCTGTACCACCAATTTGGTTTTGGAGAGCTACACCAACCCCTGTCACCATCCAGCTGGCTAATAGATCAGTGAAAACCCTGAAGGGGGTTGTCGAGGACGTGATTGTACGGGTCAAGGACTTCTATTTCCCAGTCGACTTTTTGGTGCTCGACATGGAAGTCCGTGAAAAATTATAGAACGCACCCATAATCTTAGGTAGACCTTTCTTAGCTACAGCTCAGGCAAACATTGATTGCAACATGGGATGTATGGAAATCGCCTTCGGGGATAGGAAAATGCAATTGGATATCTTCTGGGCAACAGAGTCTTTTGATTGTGATTGCGATGAGGAACATGATCCCATGGAAACTCTGATCGAGGAATGCCTCACCCTCAGTTCTATATCAGACCACCAAACCCATAGTGACTGTGTTGACCCGTCACCATCATTACCCGTGACCTCTGTAAGGCTAAGTACCATCTGATGTAAACACATTTACACTACTTAAGATGTCTATTTATGCATGTTCTTAAGCATAGGATTGCATTTCATGATATAAATATTTCATTACATGCATCATCTTGCATTTAGAATACTTTGAATAAAATGGAGGTTAATTGTCTCCTTTTATGTGCTTGGACAGGGTAAATATTTTATCAGGGCCTCGGATCAAAGATCCAACCGTATGGATGTGATCAGGGCGACGATTGGAGTTCAACGACTCCAAGATCGCCCTAATCAGGCATCCGTAGCATCAGATAGTAACCTGGGAACCCTAGAAGATCAAGGGCCAGGATAGTGTAAATTCGCACTTCAGATGATAAATCCGACCGCATGGATGAATTCGGATCGACGATCGCAGTCCAATGACACAAAAATCGAGTCAATCCGACATCCGTGGCACCATCTACAACTTCCAGAAGATGGACGGCCAAGATAGCGCCACGTGGCACCATCTCAGCCACCCAAACGGCCGCTTGCGTCTTGTGAAAGCCCCGCGCCCAATCGCTCTCCGCCGTTGGATGTTAATCCAACGGCTGTGGGCGCTCGCATTTAAAAACGCCCGCTCGACCATCCGCACCCCATAGCGCAGTGGTCGAGCGCTCTATCGCTAGCGTGGGGCGCAGGTTCGATCCGCGGTGAGGCGCTGGAGGGCGCGATCAATTGAGGCACGTGGAGTGTCAGAAGACGATCGGACGGCTGTGTGCGCCCGATAGCGTTGACGCGCGATTGGACGCGCAATCAGACGCCCGGGGGGCGCGCAGCGTGCGGGCGCGGACGCATCTTAAGCCGTCCGATCTCGTGATCGGACGGCTGAAAAGTGCTGGACGTGCATGGACGTTGAGGAGCGGGCAGCCGAGGAGGCGCGCGTGGGTGCGGAGGCGACGCCCATGTCGGGGCTTTAGTGACGGATTTATCCGTCACTAAAGACCCCTTATTTATTGTTTTGAAGTTGTAATGTCCATTTTGCCCCCACTCCTTGCAACTATAAAAGGAGACCCCCTCCATACGAAATTCTCATCCCTTCTTTCTCCTCCCTACCCCTCCAAAGCTCAAAAGAAGCTTGTCCCACACCTGGGATGCTTCTTGTGAGATAAAGTCCAATTTTCGTTCCCCTTCGGAAGTGGATCCCGCGACGACGACGGCGTGCTGCTCCGTTCCCGTTCTTCTGCTTCGTCCTCCTTCATCCTGCTTCGTTCTCCTTCATCCAGGCGTCGTTTCGTCCGGCTCGTCCTCCAAGCAATCGTCGAGGAGGATAACTTCTCTCTCCCATTCTTATTTACAGCTTTTCTAGTGTAGAATTTTCTACTTTATAGTGTAATTGATTTTCCGCATTCTAGTGTAACTTTTATAAACTATTAAAATATTGAATGCATGTTCTCTTTCTCTCTCTCTCTCTCTCTTAGTTTGATAGCTCCATTGTAATTATATCGCCTTGCTTATAAAGAAAATCCTAAAAAATATAATTGCGAAAATAGATCAACATAGCCTCCCTGTGTTCGACTCGGAATTCTTTTCGGTATAAATTTTTATTTGTTGAGCACGAATTCTTTGCTTTCGAACTACAACGACAGGTTTTCCAAAACCAAACACGTAAGCATAGCGATCCGCAAAACCCGTTCAACATTTTGGCGCCGTTGCTGGGGAGGCAACGATTTTCGATCTTTTCTTCGCATTTCTTGCACTTTATTTGTTTTCTAACTAGCTTTCTCTTGTGTCTATTGTTTTGCAGAGACCTCCATCAAGGAATCAATAAGCAGTAGACTGGAGTAAAGTGCAGTTGAAGACAACTGTAAGTGCTCCCCCATTGTTTCCCCCTCCATAGATTTCATTCGCCACATTAAATCCAAATCCCAATTAACCTAGGTGTTTGCATAAATCCTAGGAATAGTTTGGTTGTTTGGATTTTCACTCACATTCATTCCACCCTCATCCATAAAAAAAAAAAAATAATAATAATAACAAAAAGATAATCTTGTGGGGTAATTTTCAACAAACACACAACACACACCCACATTCAAGGCACTTGATCAACTTGATTTGTTTTCTACTCAACCGGGTTCTGATCTGTGGAACTGGTACACACAAAGCAACACATAACAGAGTAGAAATCATTCTAGGTTAATCATCTTTGAGTGCCTAACTTAGTGGTGCATTTGTGGGCAGTTGTTTGAGTTGTTTGGGCCACACCACTTTATTTAAAACCAACTCATCAAGTAGCTCCTCCTTAGGGTTTTCAATCTAGGTATATTCGAGGCACTCCACTTTCTTTCTGATTTTAAAGGAAAATAATTTTCAGCCGTGTTTTACAACTTGGTTTGCCTAGAAACTTGATTGCAATTCACCTAAAACCCTAAAAGCTACTTAAGCAAGATTTGAACACTAAAATTCACACATTATCAATAATCTTGCTTGAAAACCCTGGTTGTGCACGCACTTACACAAATCTCAATCAATCATTAAGGGCACAACCCATTGTAAGGGCCCATCACATTCCATAAGCACCACAATCCCAGGCCTTAATAAAATTGAGTAGACGTTGGCCTTAAGGTTTGATTCGCTCTTCAGGGCCTAGTCTGAGATTATTTTTGATTAACCTACTTGTACTGATTAATCTAATGTCTAGCTATGGGAGTAGAGTCAAACGATCGCGGCTAGGGGGTACACTAGGAACCGGAGGTGAAAGCCAAAGGAAGAACCTTCTCCCCAGTCCCTCCTTCTAACTGGTTGGATTAAACAGACACAAGTAGAGTAAATCACTTACAGTCTTAAGGTTGGTTTTGGGAGTCAATAGATCCTTAGGTTACCCCACTTAAGGACAACCTTGTTTTGTTGTGCTGCAGGGTCCCTATCCCCAGTCCTTCCGACCTTCTCCTAGTTTATGCTGGGAAGACGGTCATTGAATCCCAGATTGGAAGGACCGTTAGAACATTCTAGGAGGCGCAAGTTAGATTTTGGTCAATTTGATCCCATGGCCGAACAACAGCCTCCTCTGCTTGAAAATCCACAGGAAGAATTTCGAAGGCAGCTGGAACAAATGCAGAGAATGCAGGAATGGTTCCAGAGAATGCAGGGCGCTCAGCCCTTGAAGGATTTTTATGATCCTTCGAATTACGGGGAACGTCCCGGCGTCCAGATTCCAGCCGGTGATGTAGAAATCAAGCCCCAGGTGTTAAGCCTGATTAAACATTATCAGGGCTTGGCTCCGAAGATCTGTTTCAGCACTTGGAAAATTTGACCACTTTGGTCTAGACCACCAAGGCTTGAAACATTAACGAGGAGCAAATGATCATGAGGCTCTTCCCCCACTCTCTTAGGGATAAAGCTGCGCATTGGTATAGGACAATAGGAAGACCAATTACAACTTGGAATGAGTTGAAATCGGCCTTTCTGAAGAAATTCTTCCCAGTCGGTCGTACCAATGCTTTGAGACGGGCAATCACTACCTTTACCTAGCGGCCGGGGGAGCAGTTTCATGTGGCCTGGGAGCGATTCCAGGACTTATTGCGGAGGTGTCCACACCACGAGGTGCCGAAATGGCAACTCGTGCAGATCTCCTATCATGGGTTGAATGAGCAACTCAGAAACCATGTGGATGCTTCTTGCGGAGGCAATTTCCTCAATAAAGATGCAGATAGTGCACATGATTTATTTGAGGAAATGAGTGAGAATTCAATTAATCATGCCTCCATGGATACTTTTAACCGGTCCCAGCAACCTAGATCAAATGTCAATGAAGTCCATGACTCTCATTCATTTGATATGGAATTGATTTGTAATAAACTTGATAAGGTGGACTTGGTTGCTAAAAGAATGGAAGAGTGGATGGCTGGCAATTCTATGAACAACTCTCAATCCACTCAATCCCAAAATTCAGGATTCCATTCCTCACGAGCTCCTTCTGGATGGGAGTTTGTGAATCAACTCGATGCGACTCAATCTATGAGTCAGCATTTCTCGGAACCCCATGGGTTCCCAACTGGGGCCTTTGATCCCAGTTTTTCTGATCCTTCCCTTTCTTTCTCTCCATCCTCACCCTATGAGGATGTCTGTGTTGTACAAGAGAATGTTAGATCCAACCCCTACTCAAATGCCTATAATCCAGGTTGGCGAAACCACCCTAACTTCTCTTGGAAAAATCCGGGGCAACAGATCCAATTCCGACCCAGCAACTATGCTCCGCAATGACCAATGGGTCAGGTCAAGTATATACTCAGTTGCCTCCGAATCAGGTCAATTAGCCAGCTTGGAATGTCCGTCAACCCGCAGGGCAGGCTGATTTGAACCGTCAAATGGTAGAGATGCAAGGATCTATGCTCCAGCTTATGCAGCAAATGAAAAACTCGTTGGACAACTTGCAATTCGGGCTCATTGCTAACTCTCGTCAACCCGGATCTCCACCATCCCAACCCGTACCCAACCCGCGAAACATTATAAATTCGGGCAATCAAGCTCAAGGGTACGGAAATCAGAGGGACCCGCACGCACATGCTCAGGTGGTTGAGCGGGGTTCCTCATCTTCTTCTTCTACTAATCAACAATTCATGGTCAATCAAGCCCCTCCAATCTTTCCTAACCCTCCCCAAGACCCAAATTCTTACGCTTCTGCAAATTCTGTCACTTTGAGGAGTGGTAAGAAGATTCAGGATCCACAACCACACTATTCTGATCTTTTGAATCCTGAAGAATCTGAGGAGAGAGAGGAGAATTCTAGAGGAGAAATCAAGGCTCAAGAACCTGATTCCAAAGATCTGACTCATTTTACTTTTCCTGAAGCCTTAGCCAAAACAAAGAAGAAGAAGTCTGTTGATAGCAATGAGGAGCTTCTGAATTTATTTAAGAATGTTGAGATCAATACTCCGCTCCTTGATGCTATCAAGCACATACCGGCTTACGCAAAATTTTTAAAGGAATTATGTACACAAAAGCGTAAGTCGAGAGAATCTGTTCCAAGGAAGGTGGTACTCTCTGAGAAGGCTAGCTCTGTTATCCTGCACTACCTCCCTCAGAAAAAGAGAGATCCTGATGCTCCTTTGATTTCTTGCATTATCAGATATTACACATTTGATAGAGCACTTTTGGATCTCGGTGCATCCATCAAACTAATTCTGACTTCTCTTTATGAGAAGTTTGGGTTAGGTGAACTTCGACCAACTTCAGTAACACTATAGTTAGCGGACCGTTCGGTCACAAACCCGCTAGGCGTTATTGAAGATGTTACAGTTAAGGTCAAGGATTTTTATTTTCCTGTAGATTTCCTTATCCTTGACATGGATGTACCAGATAATCTGAGAAACACGCCCATCATTCTGGGGCGTCCGTTCCTGGCTACCATAAAGGCCAACATTAATTGTGAAAGCGGTAGCATGGAAATCACCTTTGGGGACCAACGAATGAAATTGGATATTTTTAAGGCGATCAACAAATTTAAGGATTGTGAATTTATTGAGGAACTTGATGAGGATAATGTTAATATTGAAACTTGTTTGACAGTTTCTTCAATTGAAAGTTCCTCTTTGGTTGATGAATTTGACCTGCAACCCTCTAACCTGACATCTTCGGAAGAGGTTACTGATTTTGTTCACTCAAAACCTCTTCCTCTTGTTGAATCTTCAGGATCTACCCTACCATCAATCATTACCCCACCCCAGGTTGAATTGAAACCATTGCCTGAGAATTTAAAATATCAATTTTTAGGACCGCAGAATACACTCCCTGTGATTATTAGTGCTAAATTGACAAAGGAGCAAGAGATTAAATTGATTAAGTTCCTAAAGGATCATAAGAAGGCAATTGGTTGGACCATTCATGACCTTAGGGGGATTGAGCCATCTTACTGTAATCATAGAATATTTTTGGAAGATGGATCCCGCCCTTCTCACCAGGTGCAGAGGAGATTGAATCCAAATATGCGAGAAGTGGTCAAAAAGGAAATCATCAAGTGGCTCGATGTAGGAATTATTTATCCAATCTCTGACAGTCCCTAGGTAAGTCCCGTTCAGATTGTTCCAAAGAAAGTCAGGATTACTGTTGTGACCAATGAGAGAGGTGAATCTGTCACAACTCGTTCAGCTTCCTCTTGGAGAGTTTGTATTGATTACAGGAAGCTGAACACATCCACTAAAAAGGATCATTTTCCCCTGCCCTTCATTGATCAAATCTTGAAAAAATTAGCTGGGTAGAAGTACTTCTGTTTTCTTGATGGCTACTCGGGATATAACCAAGTTCCTATCCATCCCGAGGATCAGGAAAAAACTACTTTCACCTGTCCCTACGGAACCTTTGCTTTTCGTAGGATGCCTTTTGGGTTATGCAATGCACCTGCGACTTTTCAAAGGTGTATGCTAGCCATATTTTCCGACATGGTGGGAGAGTTTATGGAAGTCTTCATGGATGATTTCTCTATTTTCGGAGAATCATTTGACTCATGTTTGGCTAATTTGGAAATGATTCTTAAGCGATGTATCAAGACACGACTGGTCCTTAGCTGGGAAAAGAGTCATTTCATGACACAAGAGGGCATCATTTTGGGTCATGTAATCTCTGAACGGGGAATTGAAGTGGACAAAGCTAAGGTTGATGCTATCGCTAAACTTCCTCATCCCACATCTGTTAAACAAATCAGATCATTTCTTGGCCATGTGGGATTTTATCGAAGATTCATCAAGGATTTCTCGAAGGTTGCTCGTCCTTTGAGCAATCTTCTTGACAAAGAAATGCCGTTTGTTTTTGACAAATCATTCCGAAAGGCATTTGATTTTCTGAAAATGGCAGTCACCTGTGCTCCAATTTTGCAAGCACCAATTTGGACTGCCCCATTTGAGATCATGACCGACGCTTTTGATTACGCGGTCGGGGCTGTCCTGGGTCAGAAAATTGATCGAAAGCCCTCTGTCATTTACTACGCTAGTAAAACTCTAGATGAAGCCCAGAGGAATTACACTATTACTGAGAAGGAATTACTAGCTATAGTATTTGCTTTGGAAAAATTCAGGGCTTATCTCTTGGGGTCTCATGTTATTGTTTATACCGACCACTCAGCCTTGAGACATCTCTTGGCTAAAAAGGATGCTAAACCCCGGCTTATTCGTTGGATTCTTCTTCTTCAAGAATTTGATCTTGAAATCAAGGATAAAGCCGGGGTGCAAAATGTGGTAGCGGATCATTTGTCGAGACTCCTAGGTGATTCTTCTTGTCCGGACATTCCGATTGCTAACACTTTTCCGGACGAAACCATTCTTACAGTTTTAGGTGTTCACTCCCGATGGTTTGCTGATATTGTTAACTATTTGGCCGTTGGTCAAATCCCCCAGGATTGGACCAAGCAACAACGAGATAGACTCAAATTCGAGGCCAAATACTACTTTTGGGAGGACCCTGAACTGTATCGCATCGGCTCTGATCAGATTATTCGCCGATGCATACCGGAGAATGAATTCAACAGCATACTCGAGTTCTACCATGCATCTGGGTGTGGTGGACATTTCTCCGGAAGAAAGACGGCTGCAAAAATCTTGCAATCTGGCTTCTATTGGCCGTCTTTATTCAAGGATGCCCAGGACTTCTCAAGGTCATGTTCTCGATGTCAGTAACTCGGGAACATAACTAAGAGAGATATGATGCCCCTAAACCCTATTCTTCCTGTAGAAATTTTCAATGTTTGGGGCATCGATTTCATGGGACCCTTTATCCCTTCATTTGGACATCAGTACATTCTTGTTGCTGTTGATTATGTGTCCAAATGGATTGAGGCAATTCCCACCCGAACCAATGACCACAAGGTGGTCATCAATTTTGTCAAGAAAAATATCTTCAGTAGGTTCGGGATTCCGAGGGCTATCATCAGTGATGGTGGCACTCATTTTACTAATACCCAATTCCAAAATTTATTGGCCAAATACGGGGTTAATCATCGAATTTCTACACCTTACCATCCCCAAACGAATGGACAAGCCGAGATCTCCAATCGAGAGATCAAGAACATTCTGCAAAAAACAGTTAGGCCTGATCGTAAGGATTGGACTCAAAAGCTTGAGGACGCTCTTTGGGCCTACCGTACGGCGTATAAAATGTCCATCGGCATGTCTCCATTCCGTTTGGTAAATGGAAAGGCATGCCATCTACCCGTAGAGATTGAACACAGGGCATTCTGGGCAATCAAACAATGTAATTTAGATCTGAATCTAGCTGGAAAGACCAAGAAACTCCAACTATCTGAGTTGGAGGAGCTTAGAAATGATGCTTATGAGAATGCCAAGATCTATAAGGCTCGGACCAAAGCTCTACATGATCAATTGATTTCCCGCAAGAGCTTTGAGCCAAACCAGAAGGTATGGTTATTTAATTCTAAACTTAAGCTCTTTCCTGGTAAACTTAGATCTAAATGGAATGGCCCATTCATAATTGATCAGATTTTTCCTAATGGCGTCGTTCAGATTTCTAACCAAAAGATGCGTAGCACCTTTAAAGTCAACGGTCAACGTTTGAAGCCTGTTGTTGACCGTAATCTTCCAGAACCCATCTCAGACTCTGTTGCTCTAGCCATTCTGTGACTACTTTAGCTGGACTTCGCCTAGCTGACAGCATTAAACTCAGCAATTGTACATATGACACAAGGCTGACACGAGCTTCATATCCAGGTGACATCTTTCATATTCTACCCTTTCTTTCATGTCTCTTTTTCAATGAAGACATTGCATCTGCTAGGCATGGGGGGTTGGATTCATTCTTGAATTATTTGGTCAGCCTTGTGAAATCCATGTAAATTGTCTCTCTTCTTATTTAAAAAAAAAAAATTAGGAAGGATTAGTTGGACATTAGGACTTTTCAATCCTAAGAAATTTTACATTAGGATCTGAATACAAAGACCCATCAGGTCTTTGGACTTAATTAGCCTGTGTATCTACTAAAATGTGGATTTGTTTTTGAGTCCTCGCCATCTTAATTCTTTCGTAATTGGAGTAAATAAGTTTAGGTGATAAGTACACGACTTAACAACCCACCCTCTGATTTGAGAGAATTTTAAATCTTAAGCATCTACACACTTTCTTTGCACTGACTCATTGTTCGGCGATTTTAACGGAAATTGGGTAGCTAATGAACCTTCTAGGGTGATATGGCTGACAAGTTATCGTGGGTAACAGCCCATAGGTAGGTTGTCCAGAGCCCAGTCACTGGACCTTTCTTAGTTTGTTGCCTTTAGGTAAATCTTAGACTAGGGAAGCCACCTACTTAGAAAAAAAAAAAGGAGAAAAGAACAAAAAGAAATAAGCTACACTTCGCCGCACGAGTATGGCTAGCATGTTGTCGGTGGTAATAGCTCATCGACCGGTTGTCCAGAACCCAGCTTAAAAATGCACCAAAAATTCCCAAAACACTTAGGAAGAAGCGAAGAAGTAGAATAAACCGGGGAGATATACACTGGATTCACCCTTGTGTTGACCCCGTAAAAAAAAAAAAAAAAATAAAAGTAGGGAGAAAGCTACCGGTTGTAAAGATACACTTTTAGGTAGAATTCTGGTTAGGTCACCTAGAGGCATAGAAATCCGAAGTCTGTTCTAATTGCCGGTCAACGAGTCTATCACAATCACAATAAGATGCTTAAAGCTTAGGGTTCTCATCAAATTTTGGGTGAGTTGAATGGCCGTAGAAAGACACTCTTAAACCCAAAAATTTGAAAATAAAAAAAAAATTAGAAAAGAGAAAAAGAGAAAAAGAAATTTTTCTTTTAATAAGGCGAGGGCTTGAAGCAGTTTGCATTTTGGCTGATACCCGGGCACTGTTGTATCTTTGAAAGTTCAGTTCCTAAGTAGACAATTTCTTAATGATTGAAAAATAACTCAAGTCCAAATAATTTAACCTATTTCTTTTATAAATAGCATATAGTTTTTGCTAGGGACTAGCAAAAGATAGGCATGGGGGTATGATGTAAACACATTTACACTACTTAAGATGTCTATTTATGCATGTTCTTAAGCATAGGATTGCATTTCATGATATAAATATTGCATTACATGCATCATCTTGCATTTAGAATACTTTGAATAAAATGGAGGTTAATTGTCTCCTTTTATGTGCTTGGATAGGGCAAATATTTTATCAGGGCCTCGGATCAAAGATCCAACCATATGGATGTGATCAGGGCGACGATTGGAGTTCAACGACTCCAAGATCGTCCTAATCAGGCATCCGTAGCATCAGATAGTAACCCGGGAACCCTAGAAGATCAAGGGCCAGGATGGTGCAAATTCGCACTTCAGATGATAAATCCGACCGCACAGATGAATTCGGATCGACGATCGCATCCCAATGACACAAAAATCGAGTCAATCCGACATCCGTGGCACCATCTACAACTTCCAGAAGATGGACGGCCAAGAAGCACCACGTGGCGCCATCTCAGCCGCCCAAACGGCCGCTTGCGTCTTGTGAAAGCCCCGCGCCCAATCGCTCTCCGTCGTTGGATCTTAATCTAACGGCTATGGGTGCTCGCATTTAAAAACGCCCGCTCGACCATCCGCGCCCCATAGCGCAGTGGTCGAGCGCGCTATCGCGAGTGTGGGACGCGGGTTCAATCCACAGTGAGGCACTGGAGGGCGCGATCAATTGAGGCGCGTGGAGCGTCAGATGACGATCGGATGGCCGCGCGCGCCCGATAGCATCGACGCGCGATTGGACGCGCAATCAGACGCGCAGGGGCGCGGACTCATCTTAAGCCGTCCGATCTCGCCATCGGACGGCTGAAAAGCGCTGGACGTGCGTGGACATTGAGGAGCGGGCAGCCGAGGAGGTGCGCGTGGGCGTGGAGGCGACGCCCATGTCGGGGCTTTAGTGATGAATTTATCCGTCACTAAAGACCCCTTATTTATTGTTTTGAAGTTGTAATGTCCATTTTGCCCCCACTCCTTGCAACTATAAAAGGAGACCCCCTCCATACGAAATTCTCATCCCTTCTTTCTCCTCTCTACCCCTCCAAAGCTCAAAAGAAGCTTGTCCCACACCTAGGATGCTTCTTGCGAGATAAAGTCCAATTTTCGTTCCCCTTCGGAAGTGGATCCCGCGACGACGACGGCGTGCTGCTCCGTTCCCATTCTTCTGCTTCGTCCTCCTTCGTCCTACTTCGTTCTCCTTCATCCAGGCGTCGTTCCGTCCGGCTCGTCCTCCAAGCAATCGTCGAGGAGAATAACTTCTCTCTCACATTCTTATTTACAGCTTTTCTAGTGTAGAATTTTCTGCTTTATAGTGTAATTGATTTTTCGCATTCTAGTGTAACTTTTATAAACTATTGAAATATTGAATGCATGTTCTCTCTCTCTCTCTTAGTTTGATAGCTCCATTGTAATTATATCGCCTTGCTTATAAAGAAAATCCTAAAAAATATAATTGCGAAAATAGATCAACGTAGCCTCCGTGTGTTCGACCCGGAATTCTTTTCGGTATAAATTTTTATTTGTTGAACACGAATTCTTTGCTTTCGAACTACAACGACAGGTTTTCCAAAACCAAACACGTAAGCATAGCGATTCGCAAAACCCGTTCAACACCATCACACGACACCATTTGAAGAGATCGATGTTGATCAACTCCCGCCCTTTCTCTTCCCATCAACTGTGGTACCACCCGCACCTAAACTTAAACCATTGCCCAAGAATCTCAAGTATGTCTTCTTGGGACCTGACCAGACCTTCCTAGTGATTATTAATTCTCATCTAACCAAGGATCAGGAACTCAGGTTGACTGCGACCCTTTCAGAACATCGAGCCGCCATTGGTTGGACCATTTCAAATTTAAGAGGAATTAGCCCCACCTATTGCACCCATAAGATTTACATGGAAGACGGGGCTCGACCTTCCTGCCAGATGTAGAGACGTTTAAACCCAAACATGCGGGAGGTCGTTAAAAAAGAAATTATCAAGTGGCTTGACGCCGACATCATCTACCCTATCTCCGATAGCCCCTGGGTGAGCCCCACTCAAGTGGTTCCCAAGAAAGCTGGGCTCACCATTGTCACTAATGATCATGGCGAATCCATCCTCACCCGCACCACCACCGCATGGCGGGTGTGTATTGATTACAAGAAGCTCAATGAAGCCACTAAGAAGGATCATTTCCCCTTGCCATTCATTGACCAAATCCTTGAAAGATTGGCAGGGCAGAAGTATTTTTGCTTCCTAGATGGATATTCAGGATATAACCAAGTCACAATTGCTCCGGAAGATCAGGAAAAGACCATGTTCACTTGCCCGTATGGCACGTTTGCATTCCGTCGAATGCCATTCGGGTTATGCAACGCACTTGCGACCTTCCAGCGTTGCATGCTAGCCATTTTTTCAGAAATGGTTGGTGAATACTTAGAGGTCATTATGGATGATTTCTCTGTATTCGGAAATTCATTCGACCATTGTCTGAGCAACTTGGAGAAAATCCTGAAATGATGTATCGAGGTTAACCTGGTGTTAAGTTGGGAAAAGAGCCATTTTATGGTTCAAGAAGGAATTGTCCTCGGTCACATCGTATCTCATAGGGGCATCGAGGTAGATTGGGCTAAGGTTGATTTAATTTCCAAACTTCCTCCACCTAGCTCGGTCCGACAGATTCGCTCCTTCCTAGGACATGTTGGCTTCTACTGAAGGTTCATTAAAGACTTTTCCAAGCTTTCCAAACCCTTGACCGACCTTCTAGCCAACGACGCCATTTCCAAACCCTACGGGACTTAGTCTCCACCGCACCTGTATTTCAACCCCCAGACTGGTCCCAAGACTTTGAGATTATGTGTGATGCATCAGATTTTTCCATAGGTGTTGTCCTGGGACAAAGGCAAGACAAGAAGCCCGTGGTAATCTACTACACGAGCAAAACGTTGGACGAGGCCCAACGTAATTATACGGTCACAGAGAAAGAGTTACTCGCTGTAGTCTTTGGACTTGAAAAGTTCTGATCATACTTGCTGGGATCCCACGTGACTATTTACACTGACCATTTGCCATCTGGCACCTGTTGGCCAAAAAGGACGCAAAGCCTAGGCTCATCAGATGGATCCTGCTTTTGCAGGAATTTGACCTGGAAATCCGAGACAAGGCCGGATCGAAGAATGTGGTGGCTGACCACTTGTCTAGACTTCATCCAGACCACATTGGACCCTCCCTACCTCTATCTGACGCCTTCCCTGATGAACACATCTTGGCCGTGCAAGATAAGAAAATGCCGTGGTATGCTGACAACATCAACTACTTGGTTGTAGGACAAACCCCGCACAGCTGGTCTAGACAGCAACGGGATAGGTTCTTGGCTGAGGCCAAGCACTATTTCTGGGATGATCCCATGCTTTTTCGCCTCTGTGCTGACCAGATCATTAGGAGGTGTATCCCCGAAGATGAAGTTCATAGTGTGCTTTCCTTTTGTCATGACCAGGCTTGTGGTGGCCACTTCTCTGGAAAGAAAACAGCTGCGAAAGTTTTGCAGTCTAGATTTTACTGGCCATCCCTATTTAAGGATGCACACAACTTTGCCAAGACTTGCTCACGCTGCCAAACGCTGGGGACCATGACCAAGAGAGATATGATGCCCCTTCAGCCTATTTTGCTTCTTGAAATCTTCGACATTTGGGGTATCGATTTTATGGGCCCCTTTCCACCATTTAATGGCTTCGAGTACATCTTAGTCTCAGTAGACTATGTTTCCAAATGGATTGAAGCTGTCGCCACCCGCCGATGCGATCACAGGACTGTCATGGACTTTGTTAAGAAGAACATTTTTTCCCTATTTGGAATACCCAAGGCCATGATCAGTGATGGTGGAAGCTATTTTATCCATTCCCAATTCCGTACCCTACTTAGAAAATACGGGGTGAACCACCACATTGCTACCCCGTATCATCCACAAACAAATGGGTAGACTGAGGTCTCAAATAGACAAATCAAGAACATTTTACAGAAGACTGTGAGACCTGACAGGAAAGACTGGTCCACACGACTTGATGATACCCTGTGGGCATACAGGACCGCTTTCAAGACCCCAATAGGCATGTCGCCTTATCTCCTGGTCTTTGGCAAAGCCTGCCATCTTCTTATCGAATTGGAACACTGGGCTTACTGGGTTGTCAAGCAATGTAACATGGATCCCCAGTTAGCCGGTGCGCAGAGGACGCTCCAATTATCTGAGCTCGAAGAAATTCGTCAGGACGCCTTTGACAATAGTCAACTATATAAGGAGAAAATGAAAGCCGTCCACGACCGACTCATTCATAGAAAAACCTTTGAGCCTAACCAGCAAGTCTGGCTGTTTGACGCCCGCCTGACGGAAAGCCATTTTCGCGCATTTGAAAGTCGTCGCAAATCGTAGTATAGTCGTGCAAAAACGTTCGTCAAAAATATTGTTTTGTAAAATAACGAGACTTGAGTCCCTGTCGTTTATCTCTGGGAGGCGTGTTTCTATTTTTGAAATCGATCTTAAAGCCGCTCTACTTAGTATTCTGGTGCGCAATATATAGGCGGTTAAAGAACAGGCACTTAAATCACACAAATAAAATAATCATTCAGCTCATGGTGATTTCAAACACATAAAGAGAGATATATATATATAAATGCATTTTTCATTCATTCAGCAGGAGAGTCGTTTGCAACATAAAACATAAAGGGAAGCTTGTACATAAATGCTTGAAAATTAAATCTAGCTTCCAGAAAATGATCGCATACAAGAATCAATGGGGGGATTTCGCATGCATCATTGGGGGAGAAATAAGACTACGCTACTAAGCAGTAAATAAATGCAGTAAATATATGAAGAGCATAATCTAAATCTAGCAGAATGGAAGGGCATTCAGGAGTGGTCCCCGATGGCCTTTGAGTGGTTGAGAGAAGAAGGAGGGGTGGCCAATGGAACTTAGGCCGACCCTTGGAGAGAGGTTGGGGAGCTGATACAGCTTCCTGGCGTGGAGATGGTGGCCTCCATGGTGGTGCTCAACTTGTGGAGGTGGAGTGGAGATGGAAGTGGCTAACCTAAGTGGAACGGATGCCAAGGAAGTGAATGGGTGCCAATGGCCACCCATGGGGTCTTTTTATAGACCCAATGGAAGCTCTCTAGAGAATTATGGAATTCTCTAGAGAGGCCTATGGTGGGAGCTCGTGGGAGAGTGAGAGAGAGAGGGTGGATGGTGGTTTTTAGATCCATCAAATGTGGATCTAAAAATTGAATGGCTCTTGGTTGCTATTTTTGGCAACCAAGGCAACCACACATGGTAGAGAGTTCTAGAGAACTCTAGGCTAGATATTTTCGTGTGGATGGTGTGTGTGGGTGTGTGTGGGTCAAAACTTAGGTGGCTAGGTTGATTAGGTTGGGTTCTAGTGGGTTTAGGTCAAGGTAGGTCTCAAATTAGGGTTATAAACCCTAATTCACTAAGGTAAAGTGCAATTAAACTTAATACAAGTTTAATTGGGTGTGTGGAAACTTAATTGAGAGTAAAACAACTCAATTAAGTCAGGTCTAGGTCAATTGGACTCTCACTGAGTCTAATTGGATAGTGTGTGCTGAGATTAGGGCTCAATTGGACTCAATGAGTCCAATTGAATAGGCTGATGGAATTGACTAAGATCCAAGTAAATTAGGTTTAGTGAGGACCTAATTAGGTCCTTAAGGAGGTCTAAAGGTGATGTACTAGGGTTAGGGCACCTTAATTTAGGTTCCTATGGGGTTGGAATTGGGTTTAGGGACCTAGAGATCCAAGATCAAGGCTTAAATCTCAAAACAGGAATTGGAGAGCAGTATTAGACGTCTAATTATATAATCAGACGTCTTATACTCAAAAATCAGAAGTCCAGGCTTGTTGTCTGGACATCTAATTAGAGTCAGGAAGGATTTCGGGTTCTGTTTTGGGTATTCTGCAGAAATTGGACGTCTGACAAAGTGTCTGGACGTCCAATAACACTACAGAAGTGGGTTTGAAGTGTGCAGGAGTTGGCTAAGGGTCATGGACGTCTTAAAACTTCTCTGGACGTCCAGAGAAGGGTTGGAACTAGGGTTTTAGGGCTTCCTAGGGTGTTGTCACCTAATCTAAGGGTGGCTAAGGCTTGGGGAAGTCTCTAGGCTATCATAGGGCTAGGATGGACCTAAGCTCTTCACATTTTACTGCTTTATTTCTACTTAATAGAATAGAAAACCTTTAACCCCCTTACATTATTATTCCTATATCTAAACTAGGCCTTCTGCTCCAGCTCTGCCACAACTCCCATTATTTCAAATCCAGCTTCAGATCTGCTTATTGCCTACAATCAACATAATACACTTAATCAACACATTATAACATTATTTTATGCATAGCTAAAGGAAAGCAGTAAAGATGCAGATAATGCGTATGCATGCATGAATAACCCTAACTTATACTAAGTCTTAGCTTAATTTAGGTCAATTATGACCTATGATTGCTGCTCAATCATACCCCCATGCCTAAATCTTGCTAATCCCTAGCAAATGAAAGACTAAATTATTTACAGCAAGTGTCCCTAAGGGACTGGTTATTTTACCAAGTGTTTGCATAGAGATTTTTCTCCTTTTTGTTTTCATCCTATACTCTAGAAATCCAGACAATCGTGAAGGTGCAGCTTTGTAGCTTGTGCAACGGATTCGAGTGAAAACTAATACACCTCTAAAGCTTGTACTTGACCCTTAGTAAAAATTCTAGCGGGATAGGCGAACTTCTTCCCTCAGGGTATTCAAGATATTCTATGAATTTCACCCTGGCTTTAGGCTTAGGTAGAGAATCTCTGAGAGAAAGGATTATATATTTGGTGGCTCATTCTCACTTGGTGCTACATAGAGACTAGAATTATAGAATCCAGATTCCCGAATTACTAAGTAACTCAACTTAGAGAAAGACGAGAAAAACTATGCTCCCTTTTGATTCCTTTGTATTCATTCTCTCTTGCTCTTTTTCTTTCTTTTTCTTAGAGCTCACAACCTCACCAGATTCACACATAGGATCTGTATTTGGTGGTCTCACTAGGCATTAACACTTTAATTGAGTTCTCATAACCCTACCACTAAGTCGGGATTCCTCAGCCAGTATTGGGCAGTCAGAAACACAAGAAAAATAGGTTAAGGCCATATTTGGTGGAGCTCAATTTTATTTGGTGGTATTGCCTCAATGAAATAAACACTAAATATTCATTCTTTGCTTTTTCTTCTTTTTCTAATTTTTTTTTTCAGTTTTTCTTTCTTTTCATCATTCTTTTTCTTTTTCTTTTTCTCATTTTTTTTTAATTTTTAATTTTTTTTTCAGCATAACACAACTGGCATACATCCATGAACTTTATTGAGGAGGCATTATTAGGGATTGGTGGTACTCAAGAGACATTGGGTGATTTATTTGGTGGAAGTGCCTACTCACGGCACCAGGAGAGATGGATAGGACTGTGTATTTCTGATCTTGACATCAATACCCTCCTTCAGCCGAGGATTCCGTAAAGAATGGTCGTAACCATCCACCTTAGCCCTAGTTTTATGAAAACTCGCTCTCCGCGTATTTGCCTTATTCGGTGACTCTCATAATTTCTCACAAAATGTATACGCTGGAACCGAGAGCGAAAACTATGCCTAATCTCTAAGTATCATCACCTAATTATCTAGGATTCCAGATTCCTTGCACTAATCTTAGAGCACCAGTACACTCTACTCTCATCTCACACTATTTGGTGGATTTTTGGAAGAAAATCAGCCTGACTCCCAAAACATTGTTCAAGGGTTTAGGAAAAGAAGCACTGCTTCTTCTCGACAAACTGAAGACATTTATCAGCCTTCACCATGAATCCATTGCAAATTCTATGTGTGTGTGAAAAGTTGTACTGGATTCCAGATTACAGAAATCAACTAAAGGATAAAATCCCTAATGCATTCTCTTAATAAAATAATATTATTCATGAATGCAATATCTATATATGATATAAACATGTAACCTCATATAATTTGTACTTCGTGAATTTTCCATATCGGGTTACAATCAGCTTGACCCTAAATTTAGAACAAAAGGTGAGCGGTTGAGTCGGAATTGGTTATTACGAACGATTTCTAGCTCCAATGCGAGCATTGGAGGTGGAGTCAGTTGTTCTTTTATTTAAGGTCCTAAAGTACGTTTTGCATGCAGCTCCAAGGTTTTCCTAAGTGTTGGCACAAAATTTTTTTTTTCAATTTTTGCTGTATCTACCCCCCATGCCTAAGTTTTTGCATGTCCTCATGCATGAATGTAAAAGAAAATAAATGCTGCAGGGAGAGAATGGGTAGAAATCACCTGTAATTGCTCCTGAAATTATATTCAGCACCGGCCAACCTGTTAATATGCAATATAAAAGGGAAATATGCTAAAACAAAAATATGCTATGTATAAAAATGATGGTGGAATGTGGGGCGAATGGTATCAATATGTGCTGAGTTTAATGCCTCTAGCTGGGCGAAAGCTCAATGAGATGTGTCATTTCTAGCATAGGAGCTGGCTAAGATTAAGAGAAAGATGTGCTCATATGCTCCTAGAATCAGTGGTCCAGAGATGCAGACCAGCTGATTGTGCACCCATACTCCAAAAAGTCTAGCTATAAGAAAGTGTGGAGTGGGTACGGGCTTCAATTTGATCACGGGTGGGTTTGAGTCAAAAATGGCAATGGGAGGAGCAAACTCGAAGGTGGGAATCTGCTGATCCGTGTGCACGTGAATTCCCGTTGAGTCGCTCCCTGTGAAATCGGTTGTGACTGCATTAACGGGAAACCCGTTAGTTATAGTCACGTCTTCCTGCAATAACAGGGGCGATTCAGTAATATATGGATCAAGATAGCTGGATTCAAGGGTGCGGTGGTCAGAAGCACACCCCAAACAGTTAGATCCTCGGGGAGATATGTGTAATGCAGTGGCTTTGGTCCCGTGTGGATCGAGGTCCGAGAACCCTGATAGTGTACACGAATGAGACATTGGGTCGTCACAAAGGAGCCCAATGTTACCACAGTAAGCCGAATCTTCGTCTTCACCATCCTCCTCTATTCGATCACAGTCGAAGTTCTTTGCTACCCTGAATATGTCTAGTCGAAGTCGCTCATTGCCTAAGGCAATCTCCATACACCCGGATGCACAATCGATGTTCGCTCGGGCTGTCGCCAGAAATGGGCGACCCAAAATAATTGGTGCATCTCGGAGATTAGGAGGAACTTCCATATCGAGAACAAAAAAATCTGCGGGAAAGCAGAACCCACGGACTTTTACGATCACATTCTCAACCACCCCCTCGGTGTTTTGACTGATCTGTCAGCCAGCTGAATCGTAATCGAGGTGGGTTTCAACTCCCCAAATCGAAATCGATCAAATACGGCGGTGGGAGTTAAGTTGATGGACGAACCGAAATCTAGAAGGGCCCGATCAAATGGAGAATCCTACAAAAAGAAAGATATGAGTGGGGTGCCAGGGTCTTTCTTCTTCGGCGGTAGGTCAGCTAGAATCACGGCGCTAGCTTCTTTCGACAGTACCGCCTGTCGTCCAATTCTCGGCTGTCGCTTCCGGGTACAGTAGTCCTTGAAGAACCTAGCGACAGCGGGAATGTGGTCGATAGCCTCGAGGAGGGGGACCTGAATATGTACTTCTTTAAACATCGCTTTCAGGTCCTTGAAATTCCGCGTGTCCTTTTTCCGTACTATATTTCTTGTCAGAGCCTCAGGAAAAGGGACGGGAATCTTAGGGTTAAGTGGCCTCTTACCCTTATCTACCACAGGTGGCTCCTGAGATGCTGAGGGAGTTGAATCTGCCTGCGGTGAAGGGTGGGAAAAATCAGAACCCGCCTGCCTAGGTGGTGGGTCGAATGTCTTCCTTCCGCTCCGCAATGAAACAGCGTGTGCATTGGCTTGCTGTTCATGAGGTGGTGGGGGAGCGGATGGGGTAGAATATGCGGGATTCTGCAAAGGCGGCTGACCTTGCGCGTAACCGGGTGGTGCAGGAGGCGCCTGTAGTAAGGCGCGTGCCTGTCCCTGCGGTGCCTGAAACCTAGGCAGGGCACCCTGGTTCTGCACATATCGAGGATTTGGGACGGGTTGGGAGGGCAAGGCTCCCTGGTGTAGAAACTTCCTCTATAGTTTTATTATTTCGTCGTAGTATAGTATAGAGGGAGGTGATTACCAGTTTAATACAATTTGTTACTCGGAAATAAAGAGTTCCCGAGGTCGAACTCAGGGAGCAAGTTGTATTCTAGGGGTACAAGTTTCTTTTACAAAAATAAAGAAAGAGAGAGAGAGAGAATTTGTTGGCTTTTCTTCTTTTCTCTTTGCTTCTCCTCTTCTTCCTTCTCAGATCTCTGCTCTCTTCTTTTGTTCTTCTTATTTATCTGCAGTGGTGATGTTCTTCTTCTTTTTTCTTTCTTTCTTCTTTCTTCTGCAGAGTGGTCATGTTCTTCTTCTTCTTCTTTTTCTTTCTTTCTTCTTTTCCTTTCTTCAGATCTTCTTCTCGTGCTCTTCTTCACCTGTGCCTGCACACTTACACAGCTTGATCAGAGAGGGCAAAACCTATCTCTACCCTCCCCCGCGTCTCTCTCTCACAGAATCCGCTCATAGGATAGCTCTCCCAGAGTTGCCGGGTAGCCGGGTACAGGTCGCGCCCGGGTCCAGGCCCACCGGTGTGCGTGGTGGGCGAGGAGTGCAGGTCAGTCTTAGTCGGGTCCGGGCCAGGTCCGCGGGGCGTGAGTGCGGACGAGACAGGGTAACCGGGCGGGTGAAGGGGACCTCACCCCGTGTGCTGAGGCAATAAGCCTCCAGCACTTTTTCGCTTTATACCGCTGCGTTCCTTCAGAGCCTTCCGAGGTGGGACTAAATGTCCCACTCCAATTTCGCGCCTGCGCGGAGGAAGCAGCTAGTAATCGCAGCGTTACGCGAGACCTTCGCGCGAGGGCTTCGACTCGACTGCAGCCTGGTACTTCGCGAAGGCGCCTTGCACTGTCTGGGAGCGTAACCTGGGCGTGACGCACCTGGGGCAGCAGGTGAAGAAGCTGCTTCGCTTCAACAATGGAGGCGACGAGCGCAGGTACCTGGCCACAGAAAAACGGCCTCTCGGCCCAATCAGAAACGCGGAGGACCTTCGCCATGGCACGGCGAAGGTGGTCGGGGGGTGTGCAGGCGGCGGGGCAGAGCCTAAGGGCTGCCCTAGGTCAGACTGTGGGTCGGGAGATGGGTTTGTTCGGTGGAGTTGCAGAGGGTGATTTGGGGGAAGTGGAGGGGCGGAAATGGATCAGGGTGAGGAGGCGGAGATTATGTGCAGGTCGGCGAGCCGTGTGGGATGCTGGAGTGATGGGAGCGGCTCGCCGGAGGATGGCCGGAGGCGGAGAAGGTGAGGGTGATTGGTCGGAATCAAGGGCGACAGTAGATGTTTAAAGTGAGGAAAAGGAAGAGGGGAGGAAGAGGAGGAGTTCTACCTACTTAGCAGGACGAGGAGGGGCCGGAGCGGGCGACAGTCGTATCGACTGTCGCCGGAGAAGAAGATGCCCGGGGGAAGGGGCGGCGGCGAGCAGAGGGTCGGAGAGGCGCCAGCTGGGTGCGGCGTGGCGCGGGAAGAGCAGGGGAAGAAGTCTCTGCTGCTGGTATTGCGGCAGAGCGAAGAGGAGGAGGAGGAAGAACCACCGGAGCTGGTGGGCGTCTGCCGGAGTGAGAAGAGAGGAAAGTTGGGGGTTTTCTCCGTCAGATCCGAGCTGGGAAGAACGGTGGAGCGACGGGGGTATTTATAGGGACAGAATCAGGGAGGAAGGCGGAGGGAGACGACGTGTCTCCCTCGCCGGAGGACGCCGGAGATGGAAACCCATACCGTCCGTGCATTCGCACGGCCGGTATGGTGGGTTACATCGACCAGGGGGGTGTCCCTGCGACGGCTGACGATGTAGGGCACCCCCCGTTTACTTACCAGACTCTCCCCCTCACCCTGCGCGGCGCCATGCTCCGCGCAAGGTCGCCGGAGCATGGTGCTGGCAGGTTTTGCAGGGAGGACCTGAACGCAAAGAACGAAGGAGAGTTAGGGGCCAAAATGCGAGGGTTCAAAAGTTGAGGGCCAAAAAGTAAATATATGAGGTCCAAAGTGTAAAGTTGGTCAAGAAGGTTTCTTCTTAGGCTCAAGTTTTTATACATGACTAATTAGGACCTAAGGAATCTGATGGTGAAATTTATTTCTAGATTAAACCTTGTTTGACTGGTCAATTTACGCAAAAACCTAAATTAAGTTATTAATTGGGTATGGTTCTCAATGTAGGTCAAGATGGGTTCCTAAGGTCAAATTGAAGGTTCTAAACCCTAGAGATTATTTTTATATGAATTTTAGAGGGTTTATTCCATTTTTTCTTTGCCTTGAACCTCGTGAATTGAAGTGGGTTTGTTTTAGGGTCACAGATTATCATTTAGTTCCTTGGAATTGCTGTAGCCCTTGCCAGATCATCTCATCCCACTTTTATTCTTATTAGGTTGCTTTGACCTATGTTTGGACTCTGAATTATCCTGTATGCAGATTATACTGGTAAAATTGCATTTTTACCCCTTATGACTTGTTTTCTCCTTAAACTCAGAATTCTCTGAGTTAAGCCTTTCCTTGAGTTATGTAGGAGCTTTTATCCTTTGTATTGGGTCAAAATGAGCTAGTTATGTCTCATGACGAGGTTCTCATCATACCCCCATGCCTAGCTTTTGCTAGTCCCTTAGCAAAAACTTAAGGTTTCAACCCTTGTTCTAGACCATGAAGTTCTTAATAGCTTTAGATAAGTGCTTTTTCATTTGAGCTCAGATTAGGTTAGAATGCTGACCATAGGCCTAAAAGGTACTCTAGTACCAATCAAGATCCAAATCTGTCTAGCCTTAGCCTCAGTTTTTAGCAAAGGTTTTTAAGGCCCACAAGAACTAACCTAAGGTTTATTGGACTTTGTGGTTAAAGCACTCGTGCTTGAAATGATTTTAGCCCTGGCTCAGTTCGCAGTGCGTTTTGTAAGAGAGAGATAGAAAGTTATTTTGTTTGGAGAGTTTTCTCTCTCTTTTTTTTTTTTTAGTTCTAGCCTAGGATTGGCTTTTCAACACGGTCTGTATCAGATTCCTTGCTCCCATCATCAATCCTCAAGGGTTCCTGGCGATCGGTGCTTTTAGATAGCACCGCCCATGGCAACCCCCAGAACCCTGGCTATTGAGATTTCGAGATAATCCCATCCATGGTGTTCCGTGGCTGAATTCAGACCCTGGCAATTGACACTTCGAGATAATGCCATCCATGGAATCTGAACCAGCAGAGTGCTTACATGCCCCCAGTAGGATATGTAAATATCCTAAGAGACAAGCACCGAGGAGATGATATTTTGTTACGCATCTTCAAGGGGATTTCCCGTCTCTCCGCGCTGGGAACTTGTCCAAATCAACTTGTGTTGATCGGCCGCTCCTATTCTAGGTGTTCTTTTCAGAATTTTGCGACGCTTCTGCGTGATTCTGATTTTTACGCTTACTGAACCAGGCTGTGTGTGAGGTTAGGGTGCTTAGGTTACTGAGTCCCGTAAACCAAAAATTAGTTAACGAGGCCAAATACTTCCTAAGCCTTAGACCTAATACTTCAGCTTTTCATTTTCCTCAACCTCTTGAGGAGTGTCCAGATCTTAATGGGTACTAAGAGTCTATTCAAGAATGCCTAAGGTTTGCATTCTTACTAATCTCATTGTGCACTTTTCAGTTATTTTCTTGAATGAGGTCTAGAACTTAGGTTAATTCCTTAGTTCCTTACTAATGACTATCACTTTTTTCTCATAATTTTGCGCTCCTTTTTCATTTTGTTTCTTTTCTCCTTCTCCTTCACAAAATTTCCTTCTCCTCTCTTATTCTTTTTCGAAAATTTTTAATTTTTATGGTGTTTTTGGCATATGTGAATTTTTTTGTTTGAAACCTTTTCTTACCAGTTTTGCACTTTCATACCCCCCCATGCCTAAGATTTGCAATGTCCTCATTGTAACCTAAGGGGTTTTTATTTAGCTTAGTTCATTCCTTATGACAGAAATTTGGATGCGTGAATGGGTCGGGTTGAATTTTTGCGGACGATTTCTAATCCCAGATGCAAGCATCTGAGGTGGGGTCGGCTGTCTACAAGGGTGAACCTTAAGTGCAAAAAGGTGTCAGAAAAAGTTTTGGATTTTTAGGAAAATGACGGGTTGCCTCCCGTTAAGCGCTGAGTTTTACGCCATCGGCTGGGCGCAATAAGCTCAAGGGGAATGGAGGATATAAGATGCTTCAGCCAAATCAGTAGAAGTTACATCAATGAACGGCTTGAGTCTCTGACCGTTCACGATGAAAGGTTCAGAATCGTGGCTGAGTGGACTGATTTCGATTGCTCCATTTCCAAAAACCTGTCGGACCAAATATGGTCCGACCCACTTGGATCTCAGTTTTCCTGGGAAGAGTTTTAGTCGGGCATCAAAGAGTAGGACCTTCTGACCAGGATGAAAGATCTTTCTCGAGATGTGTTTGTCGTGGAAGGCTTTAACCCGCTCCTTGTAGATTTGCGAGTTCTCGTACGCGTCTAGGCGTAATTCATCGATCTCGCTGATTTGGAGTTTTCTGTGGATCCCAACCTTGGAAAGATCTAGATTACAGTTCCGTACTGCCCAATAGGCTTTATGCTCCAGTTCTACGGGAAGGTGGCATGCCTTTCCGTACACTAGTCTAAAGGGAGACATGCCCAATTGGGTCTTGTGGGTGGTCCTATAGGCCCACAATGCTTCCGGAAGTCGGGACGACCAGTCCTTCCTGTCAGATCGAACAGTGACTTGCAGGATTTTCTTGATCTCCCGATTAGACAGCTCAGCTAGACCATTAGTTTGGGGGTGGTAAGGAGTAGAGATTCGGTGAGACACCCTGTATTTGGTCATCAGTGACCTAAACTGAGCATTTGTGAAATGGGTCCCCCCATCAGAGATTATTGCACGAGGAATCCCGAACCTTGAGAAAATGTTTTGATGAATGAATTTGAGATCGATTTTGTGATCACAGGTTCGGGTCGGTATGGCTTCGATCCATTTGGACACGTAGTCCACAGCCAACAGAATGTATTCAAAACCATCCGAAACAGGAAAGGGGCCCATAAAATCAATCCCCCAAACATCAAAGATTTCGCATACTAGAATCGGTTGCATAGGCATCATGTCGCGATGGCTCATGTTGCCCAAAGTCTGGCAACAACTGCATGCCTTGCAGTGATTGTATGCGTCTTTGAATAGTGTGGGCCAGTAAAAGCCGCACTGGAGGACTTTTGATGCGGTTTTATGCCCGGCGAAATGGCCACCGCATGCCTGGTCATGGCAGAAAGAGAGGATATTGTTGAATTCCTCTTCCGGGACACATCTCCGAATGATCTGATCGGCACCTATGCGGAAGAGGTACGGGTCTTCCCAAATGTAATACTTGGCATCGGAGCGTAATTTGTCCTTCTTGGCCTTCGGCCAATTGGACGGGATCTGATGAGATGCCAAGTAATTTACTACATTAGCAAACCATGGAAGGCTAGTACCAATAGTCAGCAGGTGCTCATCGGGAAAATGTTCAGTGATGGGTCCGGAAGGGTCAATTATTTCAGAAGGAAGACGGGACAAGTGATCAGCTACCACATTTTGCTTTCCCGCTTTGTCGCGAATCTCAAGGTCAAATTCTTGCAACAGCAAGATCCATCGGATTAATCGAGGTTTCGCGTCCTTCTTTGCAAGGAGATGCCTCACAGCTGTGTGATCCGAGTATATGATGACACGGGAACCCAGAAGGTACGATCTGAATTTTTCTAGGGCAAATACTACAACTAGCAGCTCTTTCTCAGTAACCGTATAGTTACGCTGAGCCTCATCGAGTGTTTTGCTGGCGTAGTAAATGACCATAGGCTTCCCGTCAATTTTCTGCCCCAAAACCGCTCCTACAGCGAAGTCGGATGCATCGCACATGATCTCAAAGGGTTGAGACCAATCAGGGGACTGTAGGATCGGGGCTTGGGTGACTCGATCACGCAGGATTTCAAATGCTTGAGTGCATTCCTTGGAAATTTCGAAAGGAACATCCTTGGAGAGAAGAGTGGTTAGGGGGCGCGCGATTTTTGAAAAATCAGGGATAAATCGTCGATAAAAACTGACATGCCCTAAAAAGGAACGGATGTCCCTGATTGAGCTAGGCATAGGAAGGTGAGAAATCAGATTAATCTTAGCTCGATCCACTTGGATACCTTTTTCCGAAATTGAGTGTCCCAGGACAATTCCCTCAGGCACCATGAAATGGCTCTTTTCCCAGGAAAGAACCAAATTCACATCGATGCACCGCCTGAGTATCTGGACCAAGTGCTGGAGGCAATCGTCGAATGATGCTCCGAAAACTGAAAAGTCATCCATGAAGACTTCCAGATAATCACCTACCATATCTGAGAATATGGCAAGCATGCATCGCTGAAAAGTAGCGGGTGCATTGCAAAGACCGAAAGGCATCCTTCGGAAAACGTATGTTCCGAAGGGGCAGGTGAACGTGGTCTTTTCTTGGTCCTCAGGATGGATTGCCACCTGGTTATAACCGGAGTACCCGTCAAGAAAGCAGAAGAACCTATTTCCCGCAAGTTTTTCGAGAATTTGATCAATGAAGGGTAGTGGGAAATGATCCTTCTTTGTGGAGGAATTGAGTCGGCGGTAATCTATACAGACTCTCCACGAGTTGGCTAATCGGGTAGGAATGATTTCTCCGGTCTCAGTCGTTATAGTGGTGAGTCCTGCCTTCTTGGGCACAACCTGAATTGGGCTCACCCAACGACTATCGGAGATCGGGTAGATGATTCCGACATCTAACCACTTGATGATCTCCTTTTTCACGACCTCCTGCAGATTGGGGTTTAAGCGTCTCTGCATTTCACGAGAAGGTCGTGTGCCCTCTTCTGAATAGATATGATGAGTACAATAAGAGGGACTTATTCCAGTCAAATCATCGAGAGTCCACCCGATGGCTCTGCGATGTTGCTGGAGGACAACAATCAGACGGGATTCCCATTCAGGACTGAGGTTGGAATTGATAATCACAGGAAGGGTCTGATTAGAACCCAAAAAGATGTATTTCAAGTGAGCAGGAAGGGGTTTCAGTTCGAGGATGGGGTTATCAGCAGCAACGGGTGGTTCAGTATAGATGTGAGGTTACAGGGTGGGAGTTACTGGGTTATTCATATCTGGATTCGACTTCTCTGTTTGCGGGTCAAGATCCTTCTGTGGTTGATGAGGCATAATCGAGTCATTCTGGAAGTGTGATTCATCAACCAAGGTCCTGATGTCACAAATTTGTTCGATGACGCCGCAATTAATTCCTTGTTGGGCCTTAAATATATCAATTTTCAGTGTTTGATCTCCAAACTTAAGCTCTATTTGGCCCTCCTCACAGCTGATGTTGGCTCTAGCAGTAGCCAGGAAAGGTCTCCCTAGAATGATTGGTGTATCCCTAGGGTTCTCAGGTGCGTCCATATCTAGGACTATAAAGTCCACTGGGAAATAGAAATCCCGCACTCTTACGATAACATCCTCGAGAATCCCTTTTGGTGACTTTATAGATCTATCTGCTAATTGTAATGTCACCTCGGTTGGTTTTAACTCAGATTCTTCTAGATGGTCAAGTAAGGATGTGGGTATCAGGTTTATGGATGCACCCAAGTCTAACAATGCTCTATCAAATTGGGTACCACCTATCTTGCAGGAAATCAGGGGAGTACCAGGATCTTTTGCCTTGGGTGGGAGTCTACTGAGGATTACAGAGCTGGCTTGCTCTGACAGAACAATTGGGCTCCCTCCCTTGGTTCGCGGCTTACGCTGGGGTGTACATATATTCTTTAGAAATCGTGCGTAAGCTGGTACGTGGCGGATTGCATCCATCAAGGGGATGTTTATGTGGACCTGCTCAAAGAGCTTGACCAGGTCCTCCTCAGGGGCCACGGGTTTGGTGGTCTTCTTTCCCTTGGTCAAGGCCTCGGGAAACGGGATCTTGGTTGGTTCTTATAGGATAGGTCCAGGTTGTGGATCTGGGACAGTGGTATCTTGGATAACTATCCTAGGGTCATGGTTATCAGGCTTGGAGTGGTTTGGATAATGCGGGTCTTGAGTTGTTTTACCACTACGTGTTGTTACAGAATTTAATCCGGCCTGATTTTGGTTTGGGTTTTGTAAGAGGGGTGGCTGCTGCTGAAATCCTGCATAAGAAGTTGAAGCTTCCATCTCGTCTGGAGATGGAGCAGTAGGGGCCTGATAAATCCATTGTGCGTGGCCTAAATTTGGATTCATAACGCGCTTCTGGGTTGGCACGTTATTCGGGTTAGGAAGAGGTTGGGAAGGGAGTGTGCCTGGCTGGCGAGAATATGCCAACTGGGCCAGTTGAGTTTTAACCTCTGTAAGTTCGTCCTTGTGCTGTTTTTGAATAGCCGCATTCGTTCTTTGAATGTCAGCCAGAGTCTGAAGGATTAGGGACATTTGATCCTGATTTGGCCCTGATGGATAAGTAGGGTTGGGCCGAGGCTGAGGCGGCTGGTAATGACGAGAGGGCTGTGGGAGGGACTGAAAAGGTGCTCTTTGGGTTTGGGAATTTCCCGCCCACTGAAAATTAGGATGGTTTCGCCATCCAGGGTTGTAAGTGTTGGAGAATGGGTCGTTCTGGATGGCGTTGAGGTCCTCGCAGGTCTGAGGAACCTCTTGAGAATCAGGGAAAGGGGGAATGGAGTTCCCCGGGCTGGTGTAGAAAGGATCGGATGATCCTCCGATCCGAGAATCAGATGGGGACGGATATGGATCCATCCTAGGGGAAGATCGGTGAAGGATGTTTTGCACAGTCTCCTGTGTGGGAGGAGGTTGTGCAAAGGAGTTACGCGCGGAGGTGGCTCGCTGCAAGTGCTGAGTCAGCTCATCCACCTTCTTCTCAATGATTGAGACCTTGTCCAATCGACTGGCCATTAATTCCAGGTCGACTGATGCGGACAGGCCCTGCGTCTCATGTGCTCCCTTAAGATTCGTCGCTGCGCGGGTATTCGTCCTGTCGAATAATCCCATGGAGTCATTGTTGATGGAGTTCTCGCACATGTTTTCGAGAATCTCCCATACGGTGTCTTCATGTTGACCCATGATGTTTCCTCCGCAAGTTGCATTGACGAAAAGGTGGATGTCCTCACGGAGTCCCTGGTAAAAAGATTGGACTTGTTCCCATTTAGGAACTCCGTGATGGGGGCACTTTCTCATGAGATCCTGAAAACGATCCCATGCCTCATGGAGAGGTTCTCCTGATTGTTGAGTGAAGTGTGTAATCTGATGGCGCAAGGCGTTGGTCTGACCAACGGGAAAAAACTTTTTCAAAAACTCGGATTGAAGTTCTTCCCAAGTGTTGATCGGCCGGGTCTGAGTTTGATACCAATGGGCGGCCTTGTCCATAAGAGAAAAGGAGAACATCTTCATGAGAAGAATATCCCGATTTTGCGCATTTGATCCAAAAGTGTGGGCCAGATGCTTTAGCTGTTTGATGTGCTGGAAGGGATCTTCAGAATTAAGCCCATGGAATTTAGGTATAGCATGGATCATGTTGGGCTTTAATTCGGAATCAGGTCCTCCAGTCGGGATTCTGACTAGAGGCTCAATGGCCACCGCAGAAGGATTGTAGTGGTCCCGCATCATAGGACGCTGTGGTGGGTGCACGAAGTTTTGGAAGAGGTCATTGAGTCGCTGGAGCTGGTGTTCCAGATTATTTTCTTCCTCAACTGGCTGAGCCATGAAGGGGGAAGAAGAAGAACTTGGTTCTGAATCAGAAGAGAGAATAATGTGAGGGTGTTGCTGCACAAACACGGGCGTCGAGGCTTGGCCTTGACGAGAGCGAATTTCTAAAGGAGGTCTTAAGGGTGGTCTTAAGGACCTCCTTCCGTACATGCACTGTTGGAAGAGGTAAGTTTAGAAGGTGCTGGACCCAATCAAGACACCCACAAATGTGTTGGGTGACTATAAAGGTGTGGGGCAGATGGACCCCTTGATCAGAAAGATCGTCCACCTGAGAATTACCTGGGCAGCCAGAGAGGGAGAGTCCCGCGAAGACCCCTACACGGTAGAGCGTCCCCACGGGTTACAGGGTTTCCCCCACCCGACCTCTCTTGTCACTGCGGTTCCAGGTAGACCAGAATGGGGATCTTGACCTCTTAAGTCTACCAATTTTTATTTTAAGATCAGGGTGCTTAAGGTTTCACTTGAACTTTAGTCTTTTAAGTGCAAAGAGTGACCTAATTTAAGGTTGGTTGACCCAAGGGGTCAACTTTACCTCTTGTTTTCTTTGAGAGCTTTTAGGTCCTGTCTTTTAGGGTTCAAGTGTTTAGAGAGCCAATTGTTTTAGGTTTTCTTTGAATAGGTATTTTCAGACAAGGGCTTGGGCACACTTCATTTGGTTTTCTCAATTCTTGCTTAAGGAGTGTGTCTCTAAATCCCTAGTGATGGATTCTAGGTTGGCTCTACTTGGTCCAGTTAATTCTTTGTTGGGTAATTAGGGCTCAAGCAAGAATGTGTTAGCCATTAAATACCCTTAATAGTGTGCAGGAGTAATGAGTTGAAAACATGCAACTCTTTATGGTTACTAAGTATGGAAGACAGGTTAGCCCTATATTGCTTGTTCTTTTCTTTTCTTCCTCTTTAGAGTTTAGGGGTTAATAGCAAGAGGAAAAAAAATTTTACCTGTCCTCGGAGTGGTTGTCGTGCGGTTGCTTGTTTTCTTGATTTCCTGTAGCTGCACAAAAGAGAGGAGATTATCAGAAACTAAAAAGAAACAGGAATGTTTACCTCTAGAATAGCCGTTGCTCCCCGGCAACGGCGCCAAAAACTGGTGTAGAAACTTCCTCTATAGTTTTATTATTTCGTCATAGTATAGTATAGAGGGAGGTGATTACCAGTTTAATACAATTTGTTACTCGGAAATAAAGAGTTCCCGAGGTCGAATTCAGGGAGCAAGTTGTATTCTAGGGGTACAAGTTTCTTTTACAAAAATAAAGAAAGAGAGAGAGAGAGAATTTGTTGGCTTTTCTTCTTTTCTCTTTGCTTCTCCTCTTCTTCCTTCTCAGATCTCTGCTCTCTTCTTTTGTTCTTCTTCTTTATCTGCAGTGGTGATGTTCTTCTTCTTTTTTCTTTCTTTCTTCTTTCTTCTGCAGAGTGGTCCTGTTCTTCTTCTTCTTTTTCTTTCTTTCTTCTTTTCCTTTCTTCAGATCTTCTTCTCGTGCTCTTCTTCACCTGTGCCTGCACACTTACACAGCTTGATCAGAGAGGGCAAAACCTATCTCTACCCTCCCCCGCGTCTCTCTCTCACAGAATCCGCTCATAGGATAGCTCTCCCAGAGCTGCCGGGTAGCCGGGTACGGGTCGTGCCCGGGTCCAGGCCCACCGGCGTGCGTGGTGGGCGAGGAGTGCAGGTCAGTCTTAGTCGGGTCCGGGCCAGGTCCGCGGGGCGTGAGCGCGGACGAGACCGGGTAACCGGGCGGGTGAAGGGGACCTCACCCCGTGTGCTGAGGCAATAAGCCTCCAGCACTTTTTCGCTTTATACCGCTGCGTTCCTTCAGAGCCTTCGGAGGTGGGACTAAATGTCCCACCCCAATTTCGCGCCTGCGCGGAGGAAGCAGCTGGTAATCGCAGCGTTACGCGAGACCTTCGCGCGAGGGCTTCAACTCTACTGCAGCCTGGTACTTCGCGAAGGTGCCTTGCGCTGTCTGGGAGCGTAACCTGGGCGTGACGCACCTGGGGCAGCAGGTGAAGAAGCTGATTCGCTTCAACAATGGCGGCGACGAGCGCAGGTACCTGCCCGCAGAAAAATGGCCTCTCGGCCCAATCAGAAACGCGGAGGACCTTCGCCGTGGCACGGCGAAGGTGGTCGGGGGGTGTGCAGGCGGCGGGGCGGAGCTTAAGGGCTGCCCTAGGTCAGACTGTGGGTCGGGAGATGGGTTTGTTCGGTGGAGTTGCAGAGGGTGATTTGGGGGAAGTGGAGGGGCGGAAATGGATCAGGGTGAGGAGGCGGAGATTATGTGCAGGTCGGCGAGCCGTGTGGGATGCTGGAGTGATGGGAGCGGCTCGCCGGAGGATGGCTGGAGGCGGAGAAGGTGAGGGTGATTGGTCGGAATCGAGGGCGACAGTAGATGTTTAAAGTGAGGAAAAGGAAGAGGGGAGGAAGAGGAGGAGTTCTACCTACTTAGCAGGACGAGGAGGGCCCGGAGCGGGCGACAGTCGTATCGACTGTCGCCGGAGAAGAAGATGCCCGGGGGAAGGGGCGGCGGCGAGCAGAGGGCCGGAGAGGCGCCAGCTGGGTGCGGCGTGGCGCGGGAAGAGCAGGGGAAGAAGTCTCTGCTGCTGGTATTGCGGCAGAGCGAAGAGGAGGAGGAGGAAGAACCGCCGGAGCTGGTGGGCGTCTGCCGGAGTGAGAAGAGAGGAAAGTTGGGGGTTTTCTCCGTCAGATCCGAGCTGGGAAGAACGGTGGAGCGACCGGGGTATTTATAGGGACAGAATCAGGGAGGAAGGCGGAGGGAGACGACGTGTCTCCCTCGCCGGAGGACGCCGGAGATGGAAACCCATACCGTCCGTGCGTTCGCACGGCCGGTATGGTGGGTTACAGCGACCAGGGGGGTGTCCCTGCGACGGCTGACGACGCAGGGCACCCCCGGTTTACTTGCTAGACTCTCCCCCTCACCCTACGCGGTGCCATGCTCCGCGCAAGGTCGCCGGAGCATGGTGCTGGCAGGTTTTGCAAGGAGGACCTGAACGCAAAGAACGAAGGAGAGTTAGGGGCCAAAATGCGAGGGTTCAAAAGTTGAGGGCCAAAAAGTAAATATATGAGGACCAAAGTGTAAAGTTGGTCAAGAAGGTTTCTTCTTAGGCTCAAGTTTTTATACATGACTAATTAGGACCTAAGGAATCTGATGGTGAATTTTATTTCTAGATTAAACCTTGTTTGACTGGTCAATTTACGCAAAAATCTAAATTAAGTTATTAATTGGGTATGGTTCTCAATGTAGGTCAAGATGGGTTCCTAAGGTCAAATTGAAGGTTCTAAACCCTAGAGATTATTTTTATATGAATTTTAGAGGGTTTATTCCATTTTTTCTTTGCCTTGAACCTCGTGAATTGAAGTGGGTTTATTTTAGGGTTACAGATTATCATTTAGTTCCTTGGAATTGCTGTAGCCCTTGCCAGATCATCTCATCCCACTTTTATTCTTATTAGGTTACTTTGACCTTTGTTTGGACCCTGAATTACCCTGTATGCAGATTATACTAGTAAAATTGCATTTTTACCCCTTATGACTTGTTTTCTCCTTAAACTCAGAATTCTCTGAGTTAAGCCTTTCCTTGAGTTATGTAGGAGCTTTTATCCTTTGTATTGGGTCAAAATGAGCTAGTTATGGCTCATGATGAGGTTCTCATCACTCCCTGAGTCCTATGCTCCTGCAATAGCTGGTTCTGCGTATTTTGTATGGTCTGAATCTGGTCAGCCATCGCCTTCATTATCTACAAGCTATCTTGTGTAGACTTCCTCATTGATTCTTGCAGCTCCTCTTTTAGCGCCTCCAAAGGGTCAGCCCGCTTTGGAGGGTGGTTGGCAGCTTGGTGCAGCGGCTGGTATAACAAGTGGGGTTGCTGTTGCTGAGGTGGGAATGGCTGCTGCCTAGGATACGTGTTTTGCGCATTCCCGTATTGCCTGGTCTGGTAGTGTGGATCTTGATGTGGTCTCTGTGAATTACCAGACCAGGAGAAGTTCGGATGCTGGCGCCAACCAGGGTTATATGTCTCCGAGTACGGGTTATTACACCCGTATCCTTGGATAGTGCTGACGTCCTCATAGGCCGAAGATGTCTGAGACGTATATCCTTCAAGGGGATACGCATTATAATCTGCGGGTGGTGCGTATCCTTGGTCGTAGGGTGCCAGATTTGGATTATTCACGGGATCCTGATATGCGGGATCTCGTAAATACGGAGAAGGTGCATCCCGAGTGAGTAGATTAACTCGAGCAGGTGGGGCTCGGGATGCATAAGAGGATCTTGCGGCAACAGAGCTCAAGTCGGATTGACCTTGACTGATCTGGTCAATCTTCTTCTCAATCAAGTTCATTCTATCCAGCTGCTTGACGATGATATCCATGTCAGCTCGAATAGAATAGGTGTGAGCCTCGTGGACACCAACCTGCTGCTGACTAGGCCGCTGGAACTGGTTCATAGATGCGGCATTCATCGAGTTCTCCGCTAATGATTCGAACAGCTCAAATGCGCTGTTCTCGTCTTTTGCGAGAAAATTCCCGCAGCTAGATGCATCGGCCAGATACCGATGTGTGTCATCTAGCCCATGGTAAAAATCTGAGCTAAGTGCCATCTGGGTATACCATGATGCGGGCATTTTCAGAGAAGGTCATGAAATCTATCCCATGCCTCATGTAATTTCTCCCCATCTCCTTAGGAGAAAGTCGTGATTGCACGTCGCATTGCATTTGTTCGACCGACTGGGAAGAACTTTTGCAGGAATTCACGTCGTAATTCCAGCCAGGTTCCAATTGGCTTGCCAATAGTCTTGAACCAGTATGAAGCTTTATCCCTTAGAGAGAACGGGAAAAGCTTCATCAGAACGATCCCGAGATCAATATTCCTGGGTCGGATCGTTTCAGCGAGTCGACTCAGGTCCTCAAGGTGCTGGAATGGATCTTCGCTTGAGTTCCCGTAAAAATGAGTGCTGATCAACCCAATTACATTGGGCTTGAGCTCAAACGCATCTCCGCCTGCGGGAATTCTGACTAGCGGTGCAACGATAGGTGCGGCTGGGTCGTAAAAATCCTGCAGTTGTTCTCCTCGTGGCGGGTGCTGCATCCTGTCAAGCACCGTCAGAATACGATCCATGCTCTGCTGATGCCGCTCCTCAGATTCGGCAACCCGAGCTTCCAGAAGAGCCATCGGGTCCAGATTCTCAATGTCCTAACCCGGTCTAGGTCCAGGTCCAGGATTTGCCATGGTGGCTCTTGGAGTAGAAGAAATGGGGGGAGAAGATGGTCCAGGCAAGGTGACTCGCCTCCTTGGGAGTGGCTCCCAAGGTCCAACCAAGTGAGGTCGAAGTGACCTCCTTCCGTGCATACACCGCCCAACCCCTTGGTTGGTGTAGCCACGCAGGACAAGGCTAAGGCCCTGTCAATCAAATGGTCCTTATAAATCAGGTGACCAGATTTTTTCGTTAGGGATTTGAATTCCTGAAGGTAAGTTCGTCGTACAACCGACTGAACGTGAATCCCGCCTCTCAAGCTAACCCAGCCAATCAGGTTATGAGGGGATTAAGGGGAAGGTTCTTCCTTTGGCTCACGCCTCCTATTCCGTTGACCCCCGATCCACGGTCGTTTGACACTACCCCACAGACTTAGTCACCTGGTTTGGCAAGAGAGATTAAATCCATTCAGCAGTACGACAACGAGCTCGAGTTGAATTCGTGTTTTAAAATTATTTTTAACCCGTTTTCTTCAGTGGGGTTGTGGTGAGAGGCCCACAAGGTGACCAAGCTCACCGGCTAACTAGACTTGATTAAGTCTAGGTTAGCCAAAAGTGTGGTCTCTAGTTGTGACCCTAAAGGTTCAACCTAAGTTGCATGCACTTCTAGGGTTTTTTTTTTATTTCAACAGACCACAAAACTAATGTAGATTCTCTGATAATAATTGGAATCCAATTAATTTGAAATTTTGCGAGTAGATTCCTTTTTCAATTTTTTTTATAGAATATTTTTTTGGAATTTTTACTATTTCAATCGAATTTTTAAGGAATTTTAAATATCAGGGGGTCAGATTTGGAACTTTGACCTTTGGATGGTTTTTCGCCTTGAAACAGTATCAAATGATCTTCAAAAATTTGGGAAAAATATGGAAAATAAAGACAATTAGATCATATTTCAAACCCCACCATTTTTAGTCAAAACAGATTCACGGATTTCTCGAAATTGCATTTTGAAATTTGAAAATTTTTGAATTTGGGTCAATCTGACCCCCATACACTTCGCGAATTTTTAAAGGTCTTATATTTTTAGTTTATTCAAAGTAACAGTGACATTTGAAAGATGGTTTGAAATTGATGGTTTTGCCTAGATTTCAGAATTTTTCGCTAACATATTTTTTGACAATCGAATTTTCAAGTGAGATTTGAAATCTGGCCGAAAATCAGAAGGTGGTGGAAAAGCTTTTAAAGAGGTTTGAATTTGAAATTCAAGTCTTCCACCAAAGATGCTTTCGTTTTTTTTCTTTTTAATCTTTTGTAATTTTTATTTTATTTTATTTTTTTTAAAAGAATTTAAGAATTTTTCGCTAACATATTTTTCGACAATCGAATTTTCAAGTGAGATTTGAAATCTGGCCGAAAATCAGAAGGTGGTGGAAAAGCTTTTAAAGAGGTTTGAATTTGAAATTCAAGCCTTCCACCAAAGATGCTTTCTTTTTTTTTCTTTTTAATCTTTTGCAATTTTTATTTTATTTTATTTTTTTTAAAAAGAATTTTTCAAAAGATTCAAACGGGAATATCTCTTTTTCTTTTTTCTTTTTTTCTTCTAACCTAGATTCAAAAGGAAACCTAATCTAGATTTTTTTTTTAAAAAAAAAATTTCCTTTTGATTTTTTTTTCACGAAGATAAGAAAAATCTTTTTTTTTTTTTACAAAAGAAATTGCAGGAAGTAGATCTAGTCTTAGGGTTCAGAAAGAGAAACCTAATCTAAGATAGATGATGTGCACCTGATTTTTCTTCGCCGCGCTCAGTGTGTGCGCAGATCCCGTTTTCGTTCCGTGTTGTCCTGCACATCAAAAATGAAGTAGAGCCAGATTTGTCAATGATAAGTAAAAGATCGAAATCAAGAAAAATGACGTTGCCTCCCCGGCAACGACGCCATTTGACGGAAAGCCATTTTCGCTCATTTGAAAGTCGTCGAAAATTGTAGTATAGTTGCGCAAAAACGTTCGTCAAAAATATTATTTTGTAAAATAACGAGACTTGAGTCCCGGTTGTTCGTCTCTGGGAGGCGTGTTTCTATTTTTGAAATCGATCTTAAAGCCGCTCTACTTAGTATTCTGGTGCGCAATATATAGGCGGTTAAAGAACATGCACTTAAATCACACAAATAAAATAATCATTCAGCTCATGGTGATTTCAAACACATAAAGAGAGATATATATATAAATGCATTTTTCATTCATTCAACAGGAGAGTCGTTTGCAACATAAAATGTAAAGGGAAGCTTGTACATAAATGCTTGAAAATTAAATCTAGCTACCAGAAAATGATCGCATACAAGAATCGATGGGAGGATTTCGCATGCATCATTGGGGGAGAAATAAGACTATGCTACTAAGCAATAAATAAAAGCAGTAAATATACGAAGAGCATAATCTAAATCTAGCAGAATGGAAGGGCATTCAGGGGTGGTCCCGATGGCCTTTGAGTGGTTGAGAGGAGGGGCGGCCAATGGAACTTAGGCCGACCCTTGGAGAGAGGTTGGGGAGCTGATCCAGCTTCCTGGTGTGGAGATGGTGGCCTCCATGGTGGTGCTCAACTTGTGGAGGTGGAGTGGAGATGGAAGTGGCTAGCCTAAGTGGAACGGATGCCAAGGAAGTGAATGGGTGCCAATGGCCACCCATGGGGTCTTTT
Organism: Thalassia testudinum; assembly: GCA_037157565.1. Taxonomy (NCBI): domain Eukaryota; kingdom Viridiplantae; phylum Streptophyta; class Magnoliopsida; order Alismatales; family Hydrocharitaceae; genus Thalassia; species Thalassia testudinum. The sequence goes on from JAZHRO010000065.1 coordinate 59,908, forward strand.
TATAGACACAATGGAAGCTCTCTAGAGAATTATGGAATTCTCTAGAGAGGCCTATGGTGGGAGCTCGTGGGAGAGTGAGAGAGAGAGGGTGGATGGTGGTTTTTAGATCCACCAAATGTGGATCTAAAAATTGAATGGCTCTTGGTTGCTATTTTTGGCAACCAAGGCAACCACACATGGTAGAGAGTTCTAGAGAACTCTAGGCTAGATATTTTCGTGTGGATGGTGTGTGTGGGTGTGTGTGGGTCGAAACTTAGGTGGCTAGGTTGATTTGGTTGGGTTCTAGTGGTTTTAGGTCAAGGTAGGTCTCAAATTAGGGTTATAAACCCTAATTCACTAAGGTAAAGTGCAATTAAACTTAATACAAGTTTAATTGGGTGTATGGAAACTTAATTGAGAGTAAAACAACTCAATTAAGTCAGGTCTAGGTCAATTGGACTCTCACTGAGTCCAATTGGACAGTGTGTGCTGAGATCAGGGCTCAATTAACTTAATGAGTCCAATTGAATAGGCTGATGGAATTGACCAAGATCCAAGTCAATTAGGTTTAGTGAGGACTTAATTAGGTCCTTAGGGAGGTATAAAGGTGATGTACTAGGGTTAGGGCACCTTAATTTAGGTTCCTATGGGGTTGGAATTGGGTTTAGGGACCTAGAGATCCAAGATCAAGGCTTAAATCTCAAAAAAGGAATTGGAGAGCAGTATCAAACGTCTAATTATATAATAAGACATCTTATGCTAAAAAATCAGAAGTCCAGACTTGTTGTCTAGACATCTAATCAGAGTCAAGAAGGATTTCGGGTTCTGTTTTGGGTATTCTGCAGAAATTGGACGTCTGACAAAGTGTCTGGACGTCCAATAACACTGCAGAAGTGGCTTTGAAGTGTGCGGGAGTTGGCTAAGGGTCATGGATGTCTTAAAACTTCTCTGGATGTCCAGAGAAGGGTTGGAACTAGGGTTTTAGGGCTTCCTAGGGTGTTGTCACCTAATCTAAGGGTGGCTAAGACTTGGGGAAGTCTCTAGGCTATCATAGGGCTAGGATGGACCTAAGCTCTTCACATTTTACTGCTTTATTTCTACTTAATAGAATAGAAAACCTTTAACCCCCTTACATTATTATTCCCATATCTAAACTAGGCCTTCTGCTCTAGCTCTGCCACAACTCCCGTTATTTCAGATCCAGCTTCAGATCCTACTCCAGATCCAGCTCCAAATTTGCTTATTGCCTGCAATCGACATAATACACTTATCAGCACATTATAACATTATTTTATGTATAGCTAAAGGAAAGTAGTAAAGATGCAGATAATGTGTATGCATGCATGAATAACCCTAACTTATGCTAAGTCTTAGCTTAATTTAGGTCAATTAAGACCTATGATTGCTGCTGAATCACATCCTAAAACTCTTCCCAGGGAAACTCAAGTCCAAATGGACAGGACCATTTGGGGTGGTTAAGCCCTACTCTAACAGGGCGGTTGAAATCGTTGATCTTAGCATTGGGCACACTTTTACAGTTAATGGTCAAAGATTGAAGAATTTCCTGGCCCAGGTTCCCCCAAAGGAAAGTGTCACCCTCTTTGAGGGCTAACACGGAGCACCGCACAACTGGAGGCGTTAAACTCAGCGCTTTCTGGGAGGCAACCCAGAGGATTCAGACTGATCCGGTATTTTACGGCACTCAGGTACTATCTTTTTGAACCCTTATGCATCCATGTACTTGCCAATGAGGACATTGTCCAACTTAAGCATGGGGGGGTAATAAATTACATAATCCCGAGCTCATTTAAATTTAGGAAGAAGACTTAGGCATTAGAAACTTGTCAATAGTGGGAAATAATATAAAAAGAACTTAAACACTTAGACTTTTCAGGCCTTCAGGTTTAATCATCCCTGGTGTCCGTTAAAATATAGATTTAGCTTCAAATCCTTGCAACCTTAAGCAATTCTAATCCACCTACTAAATAAGGTGATAAGTATATGACTTATCAACTCACCCTCTAACTCAGAAAAACTTTGAGTCTAAGCATCTGCACACATTTATGCACAGACTCAGTTCTCGAAGATTTTGACAGAAATTGGGTAGCTAATGAACTCTCTAGGGTGGTATGGCTGGCAAGTTGTCGTGGGTAACAACCCATTGGCAGGTTGTCTAGAACCCAGCCACAGACCATTTCTTCTTCATTGCCTCTAGGTACATTTGAGATTAAGGAAGCCACCTACGAAAAAAAAAAAAAAGAAAAGAAAATAAACCACACTTCACCTCACAAGTATGGTTGGCAAGTGATCGTGGGTAACATTCCATTGGTTGGTTGTCCAGAGCCCAGCTCAATAACTGCACAAAAAGAACCAAAACACTTAAGGAAGAAGCAAAGAAGTAGTACAAGCTGGGGAGATATACACTGGAAAAATCCTTGTGTTGACCCCAATTAAAACAAACATAGGGAGAAAGTTACTAATCGAACAAATACACCTTCAGGCAAATTTATTTCCTTTTCCGGTCACCTAGAGGTGTAGAAACTCGAAGTCTGTCTCAATTACCATTAAGTGAGTCTAACACAACATTCACACCAAGATGCTTAGCACTTAGGGTTTTGACCGAGTTTTGGGTGTGTTGGGTAGCCGTAAAAAGTTACCAACCCACACTGAATTCCAAAAAAAAATTCTAAAAAAAAAAATATATATATACAAATACATGTGTATAGCTATATACATTTAAGCAAGGATTCGGGCGATTTGTATTTTGGCAGGCACCCGGGTGCTGCTTAGTCTTTGTAGATTAAAATCTTCATATATTTCCTCCTATTGACAAGTGACGAAGTGTCTAAGCAATTACTTCTTAAATTCTGAAAGGAAATAAAGGCTAGAATAAACCTTGCTAGGGACTAGCAAGGAGTAACCATCGGGGTATGATAACACTACACAAGGGGGTAATAATTATGTTGAATATGGCCCATCTTAAGAATAAAAGGCATAACATAAGTAGAATGGGAACATTGCATGCATCATGTACCAAGATTGCTTATAAAACTGTATTAATGGCCATTTGTGTAAGCACTTGTCAAAGCAGGCCTTAGATGAGCAATCAGACCACACGGATGGATTCAGAACGACGAACGGAGTCCAACGGACTCAAGATCGGCCAAATCCGACATCCAGAGTTCCTACAATGGGCCAAAGAAGTTATGACCGTTGACTTGGAGATCAACGGCCCTCATTGCGCCACGTCACCCCCGCTCCACCGCACGCCACCTCTTCATCCAGCCAAGATCAGATCTTGGCCGTCGATCTTCGATCAAACGGTCGAGACTCACACGCCTGCCAGTAGTCGCCGCGACAAAGTGCGTGCGTGGTGCAACGGTTAGCGCGCACTCCCGCACGCACACGACGTGGGTTCGAGCCGCGTGGAGCGTGAAATCGAAGACGAAGGTTGCGCGTGGCGAAATTGGGTCGCTCGATCAGCAGCGGGCGGCCGAGATTTTGCCACGCGGTGTGCCCACAGCTCGCGAGCACCCATGCGCATGCACACGCCGGGCAATGACGCCCATGCACACGCGCGCTCGAGGCACGATCTAAGCGCAGCCGAGAAAAGATCTCAGTCGTCCGATCTTCGACCGGACGGCTCTCACGCAGCAGCCACGGATCGAGCGTGAAGAAGAAACAGCGCACACGGTTGACCGGCGGGCTAGAGGGATTCACCGACGCTTTTGGAGTGGTTTTAGCGACGTTCCGGACGTCGCTAAAGCCCCTTCTTCTTTTAGAAAAGCCCTTAACCCTATTTAAACCCCCTCCAACCACTCATTCAAGGCATTCACTTCCCTTGCAACTACTCCACCCCTCTCTTAGCTAGCTTTAGGCCCTCTTATAATCACCGGAGACGACGAGCCGTCGATAGAGCCTCCTCCACCGCCGTGGCTGCCTCGTCGCCCTCCATTCTCTCTCTCTCTCTTTTAAGCTTTCCATTACTTTTGTGTGAAGCATGTATTTAATGCCCTAAGCTATGAACTAAAAGTGCATGATTAATGAAGTTATTTCTATTCGGTTGTCACTTTAATTTCCATTTAAGTTGCATGATTAAACAAGGAACATTCTAACCCTAATCTCTTTCTCTCTCTCTATCTCTCTCTCGCTTTTCAAAATCGCACCTTTCGCAAGCAAAACTCCGCACTTTCCGTGACAACAAGTGATATGCAAAATCTGATTTTCATGCCCCCTTGAGACCGACACTCAGACTCACCTCCGTTTACTTATTTTAAAATCGACGTTGCAAGTGCGACTATAACGACACTTCTTAACACACACGCACAACCACACGTCACTCAGCTTATCAAGATAGGAAACCATCCATCCTCCAAAGGAAAGTTAAAGCTAGTGAAGCTGGGGCAGCTCAAAATTTGGCTTTTCAAATACAATTGTTGAACTAGAACTTTGAAAGACTCATGACTAACCCACATGATGTCCCACAAATTGCTTCCCAAGTCCAGACTCCTTCTGAATGCTCCATTTGCCAAAGCACTCTTCACGCCACTGTTGAGTGCCATTTGGCTAATCAATTTCCCGATTTAGTACAGGCAGACCTGAATGTTGCCCAAGGGTTTCGTCCACCATCCAGGATCAATCCTTTTGGAAACACCTACAATCCTGGATGGAGAAACCATCCTAATTTCTCATGGAAGCAAGGTGATGCTTCAAATTCAGGGAATATAAGAACCCAACCCACCCAACCCTTTCAGGCACAACAATTCTAGTGTCCTCCATAGCCTAACAATTCTGAGATGGACGATCTGAAAGCGATGATGAAGGCCATGCAAGAAACTAAAAGTATGATCATTCAATCTCAGAATAAGGCTATCCAAGAAATGCAATCTCAAATTGGTCATCTTGTTGAGGCTGTTAGACAACGCGACCGTGGGAAATTGCCCAACTCATCCGAGGAGAACCCAAGGGGTAAAGGGCCCTTCATAAGGGAGCACGCTAAGGCTGTGACCATTTTGAGGAGTGGTGAGCAACTCTCCAAACTTGAACTCGCTCCTACGGTCACCCCTCCTACCACTCCAACCAGCACCTACACATCCACCGGGGAAGAACTACTCAGCCCTTCCTCGCTTGAAATCACCCATCCGGAGGAGGTTGTTCCCGTTCCACCCTTATCTTGCCATGACAACCCCTCTACTCAGCGGCAGAGAGTGCCTTTTCCTGAGCACTTATCCGCCCCTACAGCACCTGTTGATGGCTCATCTGGAGCCAAGGATAGGATGGATGAAATAATGGAGACATTCAAGCAAGTTCACATTAACTTGCCTCTCTTGGATGCTATCAAGCAAATACCATCCTATGCTAAATTTATAAAGGACCTATGCACCTAGAAGAGGAAATCTGGGAAACAGGTCCAGGCTAAGGTCGTTTTGCCCGACCTAGTTAGCTTGGTCCTATAGCAAGGTACACCCCCTAAGATGAAGGACCCAGGAGCCCCATATATTTCTATGGTCATTGAAGACCAACGCATTGATGAGGCTCTCCTCGATCTGGGTGCGGGGGTTAATATATTTCCGAGCTTTGTCTATGAGCTATTAGGAGGAGGTGATTTGAAGCCTAGTCCTGTAATCCTCCAAGTAGCTGATAGATCACTGAAGACACCACGTGGGCTCTTAGAAGATGTCCTGGTGAGAGTAGAGGACTTCTTCTTTCCCGTTGACTTTCTAATATTAGACATTGACCCTTCCAACATGCCCACCAAACCCTCAATTATCCTGGGGCATCCCTTTTTGGCTACAGCCAATGCATCGATCAATTGCAAATTAGGGGCACTAAAGATGGGCTTTGGGAACCAAAAGATCTGGCTCAATGTGTTTGATGCCTATAAACAACTAGGATTAAAAGATTGTTCCCAAATCGAGGTGATCGATGAGATTATTGAGGAGACGACACTAGCTCTTTTTTGTGATGATCCTCTCCAAATGGTCATTTCCAAGGACCGCACTCCGAATTTTGAAGGAGGGGAAGATATGCCTGAATTAGAAGAGCTGTTGGGTGTCAAAGCTGAGTCCCTCTCCCTACCATGGACAATCAAGGTAGATCTGCTACCGGAGGTGGGGACATCGAACATAATTCCATCGATTAAGAAAGCTCCTAAATTGGAGCTTAAACCACTTCCTGAGACCCTCAAATATGTCTTCCTTGGGCCCAATGATACGCCCCCTGTCATCATCTCTACTGCTCTATCTGAGATGCAGGAGGGAGCACTAATTGAATGCCTAAAATGGCACAAGGAAGCCATTGCTTGGACTATAGCTGATATCAAAGGGGTTGACTCAACTCTCTGCATGCATCACATTTACACAGATGACTCTGTGAAACCTTTTAGAGAAATGCAGAGGCGGTTAAATCCCAACATGTGGGAAGTGGTGAAAAAGGAATTTTAAAATGGTTGGATGAAGGGATAATCTACCCCATTTCTGATAGTAAATGGGTCAGTCCTATTCACGTGGTGCCCAAAAAGACGGGATTCACGGTGGAGACTAATGAGAAAGGGGAGAACGTCACCACTAGACCCACAACAGGTTGGAGGGTATGCATCGATTATCGCCGCTTAAACACCGCTACCCAGAAAGACCACTTTCCTCTACCATTTATTGATCAGATACTGGAAAAATTGGCAGGGAATAAATACTTCTACTTTCTCGATGGATATTCTGGGTACAATTAGATTGCCATCTTTCCGGACAACCAGGAGCGCACGACTTTTACAAGTCCTTATGGCACATTTGCCTTCCGCCGAATGCCATTTGGACTATGTAATGCTCCAGGAACATTTCAGCGATGTATGATGTCCATCTTTTTAGACATGATTGACGAGTTCGTTGAGGTTTTCATGGATGATTTTTCCATATACGGCTCATCGTTTGACCACTGCCTTTTACATTTAGAAAAAGTTCTCACCCGCTGTGAGGAGACAGGATTGGTGCTTAGTTGGGAGAAAAGCCATTTTATGGTTCAACAAGGCATTGTTCTTGGGCATGTAGTGTCCAAGCGAGGTTTAGAAGTGGACAAGGCCAAGGTTGAGTCCATTTCCAAGCTTCCACCGCCCACCAATGTCAAGCAAATTCGTTCATTCTTAGGCCATGCTGGCTTTTATAGGCACTTCATTAAAGACTTTAGAAAGATTTCTAGGCCGCTTTGCGACCTACTGGAGAAGGATACTCCATTTTTTATGCAAAGTGTGTCAAGGCCTTCCAATTTTTGAAGGAGGCCCTCATAACCACGCCGATCCTACAAGCACCTGATTGGACCCTCCCATTTGAGTTAATGTGTGATGCCTCTGATTTCGTTGTGGGTGCGGTCCTTGGTCAACGGGTTGATAAAAAGCCTCATGTGCTATACTATGCAAGTAAGACTCTTACGGATCCACAACAAAACTACACTGTGACAGAAAAAGAACTTCTTGCGGTAGTATTTGCTTTGGAGAAGTTTAGGTCTTATCTTCTGGGATCCAAGGTTGTGGTTTACACTGATCACTCAGCCTTAAAACATTTGCTCACAAAGAAGGACACCAAACCTAGGTTGATTCGTTGGATTCTATTATTACAAGAGTTCGACCTTGATATCCGTGACAAGAAAGGGGTCGAAAATGTTGTTGCAGATCATTTGTCTAGGATCCTAGTTGAGGATTCAACCCCGTCAGGAGACATTCGTGACATCTTTCCTGATGAAACGGTAATGGCGGTACAACCTTCAAGACCATGGTATGCTGATGTTTGCAACTACTTGGTCACTGGTGAAACCTGAAATTGCACTAGAGGGGGGTGAATAGTGAAATTATATTGTATTGTAATACAACAAATTCAATCACACAATATACTCAATTATTTTTAGGTGGAAACCCAAGATGGGTGAAAACCACCACCTAAGCCAATCTCTTGACTTAGGATTTTCGATCACAAGGTGATCAATCCACTAACCACACTACTTAAACGAGGGTAGTGTACCTCAATTACAATTCCCACCTCCGATCCCTAAACGGAGGTTTCTCTCTTCAAGATGAAGAGACGGGGACCCGACAGGCCGGATACCCAAAATACAGAAATTAACAAGTAAAAATAACACCTATAGAGCACCCCAATAATTTAGTTGCTTTCTTATCTACTAAGCATGAAAAGAACTCCCTGATGATTTGCAGAACGGAGCGAGCCGGGAGTATGGATTTGCCCTTTGATCAGAGTATTAGCACAGCACAAGGGCAAGATGGAGCTTAGAGTAGTGAGCAAGAGATTTTTCTAATGGAATTGTATCTCAAGAGGTGTGTTTTGCCAAAGAAGAGTTGTAGTCTATTTATAGGCAAGTTTGGAACCTTCAAGAACACTTGGGAGAGCTCTTCTAGCCGTTGGAGACAAATCCCAAGAGTTTAGGACGAAATCCACACAAAATCAGGGTAATGATGATTCTGACAGCAACATCAGACGTCTAATTATAGGATCAGACGTCTTATAGGACGTCTGATTTTTCCTATGGTCGTCTAATCTTGCAAGACATCCTTAACGGACTCTATTGGATCAAAAGAAGGACGTCTGATATTATGTCATAAGACGTCTGATTAGTTTACTGGACGTCTAATGAATGGTGCATTCGTTCCTGTTATCATCGGATCCAAACAGGGTTCTAGGTTTAAAGGATCAGACATCGTTACGGACGTCTGAGGACATTACCAGACGTCTGGAAACCTAAATACTCTTCCTTCCTACTTCTGCCAAAAGATTATGTGGCCGTAGAGAGATACGCACAGAAAATCATGGCCAACGGTTCAAAGACAGACGTCTGGAAGTGTGTCAAGACGTCTGGAAATTGTTTTTGCCTACGGAAAGTCTAACGGTTAGTATGAGGACGTCTGGGTAAAGAATTAGACGTCTGTGAACGGTTATCGACGTCTGAAAGTGAAGTCCTTCGACTGATGTTTATGAGGAGACGGACAAAGGCAGAGATATTTGAAATTAGACGTCTGATAAACATGTCAGACGTCTTATGATGGAAAATCAGACGTCTGGACTTTTTACTGGATGTCTGATAAAAGTATAAGTGTTGGGTTTTTTTTGTTTCTAATTTATCCTAAGTGTAGAGAGCCTAAGTTAGCTATTTATAGGTTATGTTTGGGGGCTCTTTACAATATTTCTAGACTCAAATAAGCTGAAAATTACAACCTTTGAAAGTTTACATGAAAAAAGCCTAAGACCTAATACTTATGCTACTCGTCTTCACGCTTTTAATCTCCCGTCTTGGAAAGCTTTTTGAAATCCTGCAAATATGTTATTATAGAGAGAAAACAATATGCTACGCTTTATTTATTATTTCATTTTCTTCATTTTGTAAAATCATCAAAATATTATATATGAGTAGTTGAACTAACAAAACCCCCAATACATGGAATAAGCATAAGTGAGACAAATTTCTTGCTAGCATCAGGTATTATCACTGGGAGGACCTAGAGCTCTTTAGAATAGGTCGTGATCAAGTGTTACGGAGATGTGTCCTGGAAGAGGAGCAACAAAGTGTCTTGAATTTTTGCCACACACTGCACTGTAGAGGACACTTTAGTGTTAAGAAGACTACGTATAAGGTTCTCCAGTCTGGTTTCTGGTGGTCTTCACTTTTCAAAGACACACACACCTTTGTGGAGGCTTGTTTTCGTTGTCAACAAACTGGAACTATTGGCAAGAGAGATGAGATGCCCCAACAACCCATTCTTCCGGTTGAGATATTCGACGTTTGGGGCATAGATTTCATGGGTCCTTTCCCATCATCTCATGGCTTTGAATATATCCTCGTGGCAGTTGATTATGTGTCAAAGTGGATAGAAGCTATTTCGACAAGGACCAATGATAACTCCGTGGTCCTACCTTTCGATAAGGCCAATATCATTTCCCGATTTGGCTGCCCTAGGACAATCATTGGTGATGGGGGACCCCATTTCAGGAATGCACACTTCTCCCGTCTCCTCAAAAGTCTTGGTGTCACCCACAAGGTGGCCACCCCATATCATCCGCAAACGAGCGGACATGTTGAAGTGTCAAATAGGGAGATCAAACAAATTCTGGAAAAAACTATAAGACTCGACAGGAAAGATTGGTCGAATAAACTAGATGTCGCTCTATGGGCTTACAGGACGGGCTATAAGACCCCCTTGGGTATGTCTCCCTTCTGTATAGTGTATGGCAAAGCTTGCCATTTGCCTGTTGAGATTGAGCATAGAGCTTATTGGGCTATTAAGAATGTCAACATGGATCTAAACACGTAGGCAAGGCGCACTTATTAGAATTGACCGAGATTGAAGAATTGAGGAATGAGGCTTATGACACTGCTCAAGCTTATAAGGAGCGCACTAAGGTCTTTCACGATAAACACATCCTCCGCAAAACCTTTGAGGCTCACCAACGGGTTTGGCTTTTCAATTCCAGACTCAAGCTTTTCCCTGGGAAACTGAAGTCTCGTTGGGATGGGCCGTACACTGTCACGTAGGTGTTCCCGCATGGTGCAGTTGAAATTCAGAATCCCTCATCTGGTGAGACATTCAAGGTAAATGGCCAGTGCTTGAAACCTTATGTTACACTTTTTGATGTCCAGGTATTAGACACCTACAGATTGGAGGAGCCTTAGCTCCAACTGCTCGCTACCTTAGGTTGTGTCTTTCCTTATTTTGGCTTTCCAATGCGGACATTGTTAGATCTAGGCATGGGGGGGTATAACCTGAGGTTGTTTATAGCATTTATACATATTCTGCATGCATAATTAGTACTTTAGTTTTGTTTAAAAAAAAAATAGAGAGAGAGAAGAAGAAGAGAGATGAAAAGGAAAGAGCCTGAAGAAAAAGATAAACAAGGAAAAATCATGTTAGTCCCAGCATGTGATTATGAAAGAGTCACCAAAGTTTCGGGTTGGATCGGATGATGAATTAAGTCCTAAAGTACTAAAGGAAAGGAGATAAATGAGGGATATCGACTTTGGCCTTCTAGGTCTATTTTAGGGCTTAAACACTCACGTATTTGTTAAAATATGGACTATTCCTCAAGAGGTTAAGGGAGTTGCGAGGTTGATGTATTAAGTCTAAGGCTTAGGGAGTATTCGGCCCCGTTGCCTGCTCTTTGGTTTGCAGAACTTGGTAACCTGAGCACCTAAAAATCACACACTGGTCTGGTTTAGTGCGCATAACAAAGAATAATACCAAAAAGTGTCTGTTCTGAAAATGTTTTCCCGAAAAGTTGACTTAGGAGCGGTTTGAAGACACAAGTTGATTGGATGAGTTCCCGGCGTGGAGAGGAGGAATGTAAAATAAGCCCCTCGAAAATGCATTATAATATATCGTCTCCTCGATACTTGTCTCTTAGGATATCTAAATATCCTACTGGGAGCACAGAAGCATCTTGTGCTGGTTAAGATGCCGTGGGCGGCATTATCCTGAAATGTCGATTGCCAAGGTCTGAATTTAGCTATAGAATGCCATGAGCGGCACTATCCCAAAGTGTCGAAAGCCAAGGTTCTAGGGGTTGCCATGGGCGGTGCTATCTCGAAGCATCGATTGCCAGGGACCCTGCGAGGATTGATGGTGGGGCAAGGAATCTGATACAGATCATGCTTAGGGCCAATCCAATGTTAAGTCTAGGGGAATTTAAAAAGAAAGAGAGAAAACTCTCAAAATAATATTTCTCCTTCTCTCTCTTACTAAAAATGCACTGGCAAAATAGAACCTAACCTTTCTGCACATATGCACGGGTGTTTTAACCGTTGGGGTCAATGAACCTCTGGGCAGTTTTTTCGGGCCTTAGAAACCTTCACGGCGGACCCAAGACTGAGGCTGGTCAGCTTCGTATCTTGGCTGGTACTTGAGTACCTTTAGGCCTATAGTTGGTATTTCAATCTAATTTCTAGAGTATGGTACGATAAGGCATCATGACGATAAAATCTGGCCTGGAGCCCTGGTCTGATTCATATGATTTTGCTTGGGACTAGCAAAACATAAGCATGGGGGTATTTGATGGGTCCACTTGAGTGGACTAATTTAGTGCTTAAGTATTGAATTATTTGGAGCATAATTTAATCTAAGGCATGCTGCTAATGACAAAATGTGAAAGCTTTGAATGTATCATTTCATGCATTAGTTACTTGAATATTTATGTGAAAGAACTGAGTATTCGCTTTAAAGGGAAGGACTTCACATCAAATATAGATTTGAGATGTTACATTGTGGGACTTTTATGTTATCTTGGTAAAATTTGGCAAAAGAATCATTTTTTGGCATCTTTTAATCCCTTCCTTATTTGCCCTAAAATCTCTTTGATTCCTTATGCCTCTCTCCCTTAAATGGCAACTCTACATCATAGTTGATGATTGTTTCTTTCCTTCTCTGACTCTCTCTCTCTCTCGTTCTCTCATTTTCTCCTTATTTAACAGGGAAGGAACGACAAAGAGGGGTAGCTTCCCTGGAAAAAAAAGAAAGAAAGAAAAATGGCCTCCATCTCCTTCCCCTCACCGCACGCCCATCCACGATCGTGAGCCTCCCTCGACACCGCCAACACCCTCACCGTGCGCCCATCCACGACCGCGAGCCTCCGTCGACACCGCCAACACCCTCACCTTACGTCGTGACCACCACCGCGAGCCACCACCTCACCTTCGTTCTTCTTCCCTCTACCTCTCTACATGCACAGAGACCATGTCCACTGTGCCCCCTCACTGTGTCCATGACCTCCTTGCACCAACTCAGAGCATCCTCGTCGACCCCATCCAGCCTCGTCACCATGTCCGCCACCGCGCGTGCCACCACCGCATCTCCTCCGTGCATCACAACAGGATGCTCTTCGCGTCGAAGTCCTCTGCACCGTTTCTCCTCGACACAAGGCACGACCATGACTTCTCTCAGCTCCTCTACACTCTGCCCTCGATAGCATCAACCTCTCTCCCGCTCGACAACGGCAACAGAGCACCTCCACGACAACAACTCCAGCAATCGTGCTAATCTCCCCACTGTGCCTCCTCCTTACAACCGCGCGCACCAACAGGGACCACCAACCGTGAGACTCCATCCTCCTTCTTCACTGCCAATAGGGAAGAAGAACCCATCAACTTGCCGATCACCTCCTACTTGCAGCTACCCCTCCCAGCCACAATCTTCTTCGCCAACGTCACCGGAGCAATAACCTCCCCCTCGACAGCAGCTCTGCGACCTCACCACGCCCAACAACACCCCCGCGACCACGTACCATCGCCGGCCAACCTTCTCACCGGTCGGCCGCCATCGGTCAGCATTTTCCTCAATGCGACCTCCGACGCAAAGCTCTCGACAATGCCAACCTCCTCCAAGCACGGCAAGGCCGACCGTCCTCTCCTCCTCCACGTGCGTCCTCTCCTCCTCCACGGTAGCGAATCCTCTATTTTTGGCTAAATTAAAAATTACATTGATCGCCATTGCCAAAGAATGGGATTTTGATTTTGATTATTTTATTACAGGAAATTGGTGGGAGGCCCTTCTGTTCTTGGTTATTTGTGACAATATTGAAGGATTGGAATTAATAGTTAATGTATTTTGTTTTCTTTCCTCCCATGATGCATTGATATCAATGGCAATTTATTTTTCTTGAACATGATTATTGGTGATCTTATTGGTTCTGTCTCCCTATGATATGACTTGAAGTGTGGTATTATTTCAGTATTTAGTAACTTTGATCGAGGTTTTTTCTACCACATTACATGTTGCAACAACATATTTCTCTGACATTATTTCTACAAGCAAAAAACCTTGCGATCAGTCGGTACTTGAGTACCTCGAGGCGTATAGTTGGCATTCTAATCTAATTTCTAGAAAGGTGGCACAAGTAGGCATCCCAACGATAAAATCTGATCTGGAGATCTAGTTTGTTCCATAGGATTTTGCTAGGGACTAGCAAAAGTTAGGCATGATGGTATGATGGTAACACCATCATCCTTCAAAACTAGCTTAAATTAGCTCAATTCCAGCGATAAATGCTCCTTGATACTCATCAGAAGATCATAATTCTATTCTGAGTTGGGTTTAAGAAGAAGAGAAAACAAGTTAAATCCATTGTTTAACACCTAATCACAATTGTAGATTAACTAAGGGGTTAATGAAGGCTTAATCTAAGGTCAAATGAGCTTAATTTCCCAAGAAGTGGCCTTAAGTTGACTGAATCAACGTTTTCTGATATTTGAGGATTAATTTAATAATAAAAACCCTAATTTCAGCCTCACTTCAATTAAACAATTTTGGTAGAAATAAATGTCATCTAAACCTCCTAAAAATCATTGAAAAATATTTTAAGGTTTGGAACCTTCACTTTGACCAAAGGAACCCATTTTGACCAAAAATATAGACTTAGGTAGGAAGTTGCTTTATTTTGGGTTTCAGTGTAAATTAACCAATAAAACTACATTAAAACCCAAATATAGTGTCACCATTAGCTTCATTAGGTCCAAATTAGGTTAAACCCAAATTTTGAGCTTAATCAGAATCCATCTTGACTTGGTTTGCATTTTAGCCCAATTGCTTCTGGTTATCACATGAAACCCCCTAAGTTTCAACGTTTCCTTACAACTAGCCCCCCACCTTTTGATTTTTATTGCATTGGAGTCCCTCCAACATCATCTTCTTCCTTGACTCAAAGGAGGAAACACAGCAGCATGGAAACCCAAAGATGGCGAGTTTTGATCCAAGATTTAAAGGATCAAATCATGATCAAATCCCACTAAATTTGGTGTGATTGATCTTGAAGGCCTTCCGCATCTTCTGAGCATCTTCGCAAGCTCAATCTAAGCCAGATTCAATGTCAGCAAGCTCAAGGATGGAGAGATCAAGAACTTGCCAAATCGCAAACCAAATGCACAATTCTTAGCTTGCTTGAGTTAAAACATCTCCTATATAATGCTTTCTATGTCCACAAGTCCAAGTGGTGTGCGACTTGGCCGAATTTTCTTCCTTCTTCCTACACGATGGCCAAGCTCTAACGTACCTCTAATCCTCTTCTCCCCCCTTCCTCGTCCTTTGCCACGTACAATAGGTAGAGGGCTTTGCCTTCCCATGCTTCCACAAAGCTTCATGTGTAGCTTGAGCCCCTAATTCCTCCTCATCGACTCTGATCTCTGTCCTTCTTCCTCGTCTGAGACCGCATTGGCAACATCCTCCCCATTCTCTATTACCCAAATTTCCTTAGGGCTTCTACTCCCCTTTCTCTCAATTAAATCTAGGGAGCTTCTTAGCTTCGTTCTTCACCTCTTCTTCCTTAGACCTTCGTCACCACCATCTTCATTGACCCATCTCCTCCTCCTTCCACCAAATTACATTGGGAAAAAGCACCTCCACACCTCCACGAAGCTTTTGCCCAAGGGAATTTAGCCCTAAATCACCTCCTATGCCCTCCACCATACACGTCGGTGAAGCTTCTTCAAAGCTTCATCACTGACCATGCCCGTCCATCCTCACACTCAATTAAATTAAAGCTTAGCTTTGGTACATCATGTCAGAGCTTGTGAGGTATGTAATTTGGGTCGAAGACCTGTGTTTCCACATGCAAGTACTTGCCGGGTCTCTCATCTTCTCTGGCATCGCTCTGGCCATCTACGGCAAGAATCCGCTAACGGTAGCACCTCAATAGCTATGGATTCACTAGAGGGACACATCTGGGCCCTTGGGTTAGCAATCCAAAGCCAATCAGGCTTCGATTGAGCAGCTACCCTTCTATGCTGAAATCAAAGGAGAAACAAGACTCGTTAGTCCCATATCGTGGATTGAAGGGCTTGAAGGCATGCTTATAAGGAAATCCATGCATTGGCTATTCGCTTAGAAATAATGGGTCGGGTCCCCATCTACCCACTCCATACACACACATGTGCTTGCATACACGCAGGCATGAGCATAGGCCCTGTTTGGGCCAGCTTTTGCCTAGGTTTGTGCGTGACCTGGGTGTGAGCAGTTTTAGGTTCTTTGAACCAGCTCATTGGGTTTGATCTAGGTCAAGTTTTAAACCTAACTATTTGAGGTTCTTGTGCATGAATTGGGCTGCTTTTGGTGTGACTTGTGAAGGGACTTTGGCTAAACTTTAAGATGTCTGATGACTTAGCTTTAGATGTCTGATGGTCATAAAAATTCACTAAGAGTTGAGGCTTAAGCTTAGTTGAAAAACCACATTTTTGCTCAAACACTTACATTTCCTTTTGAAGATTTGATGTCATTATTCATTGAGTAATCCATTTATTTTGGCATCAAGTTATTGTGCCTTATTATATTCACTTTATATGTGCGTGATTAGTGGTTTGATTACGATTATTTGCTCCTTGAGACAACCTTGGACTCACATTCGAGATTACAAATTTAAATGTTGATTTACTTTGTTGACTGTACTACAACATATATTTAAACTCAATGAAAGCGCGTTAACACACTTCCATTACACGTGTTTGGGAGTGAAACTGAGAAATCAGGTGAAATTAAATTAGGGAGCCGTTAAATCTTAGTGTCTTGAGGAACCAGGTTGTCCAAAGTCCTAGGTATAAGAATACTTTTATCTATCTGAGCAAGATTAGCAAGTCAAACTATTTTTAATTGAGTTGAATGCAAAAATACCCTTAAGCTGAAATCTGTACTGAATTCTAAGAATTTGCTAAGGGACTAGCAAATGGTATGCATGGGGGCATGTTGATAACACCATCATCCTTCATATCTGACCCAATTTAACTAGTTCCCAAATCGAATTTCACTTAATTGTTATATTAAAGGCTATAATTCAATCTTAGTCGAATTAAGAAGAATTATTGTAAAAAAAGTTAATTCTTTTATTTTAACAGAAAAATATAAGTACTGATTAATTGAGTGAACCTACAATTAATTTGAGGTCAAATAAGCTTAAAATTCAAATAAGTAGCTTTCATTGATTGATTTAAGAATTTTATGAAATAAAAGCCAATTTATAATTAATAAAATCATAATTTCAGCCTCACTTTAATTTAAAGGGTTCCAATTAAAATAAATGTAATATAAACCTTCTAAAAATCATTAAAAAATATTCTATAAGGCCTAGAATAATAAATTTTACAAAATGAACCTAATTTGACCTAAAATAGAGACCAAGGTTAATATTTAATATATTTTGGGTAAAATGTAAATTGACAAAGCAAACTCCATTAAAACCCAAAATTGAAGTCACCATTAGATTCCTTGAGTCCTAATTAGGTTACCTTAAAAACTTGAGATGTGTTTGACTTCATATTGACCTACTTTACATTTAAGTTCGATGCTGACATCATGATGATGCTAGCACCTCCATCTTCTTCCCCATGAGCTCGATGGAGTTCCCTGCTTATTTCTTCACAATGTTTCAGGAGTCAACTCCCTCAAATCTCTCATCCAAATTCCACGAATCATGGCGGAATTGGTCCTTGATCAAAACCACGCATCATCATGTTGATTCCAACCCTCAACTCCATCTTGGGAGCTTGTAATTTGCAGACAATTAGCTCATGAAGGCTTGTAGTCTATAAAGATCCACCATCCTCCAAGGATTGAGGATGTACTTAATTTGGACGAAAATCCCACCTTCTTCCTCCTCCGACCATAGCCATTAACACACCCTAGAGCTTCTTCAACCTCCTCATCCGCCGCTCCTCTGTTGAAATTGGAAGAGCAATTCTCTTCCCTGATGTCCCATGGAGCTTCATGTGAAGCTTCATGACTTATTTCTTCTTCTTCGACACCGATTACTTCATCATCTTCTTCCTCTATGTTCCTTCTTTGCTAGGTAATTCCTCTCTTCCTTTCACTAAATTAAGTTAGGGCTTTGCTTAGTTAGGATCCCAATTAGATATTTGGAGCTTTGTAACTCCGTTCATAGCCTCTTCTTCTCTCCCTGTCGACCATCACTAACGCCCACCACCACCTTCACCATCATCGCACTCCACGTACCCGCACCTCAAATTAGGATGGGAGTTTAGTTCCATTCACTGTAGCCAACCTTACCCTAACCTAATTTGATCCTCCAACACCCACGCCGCCCTCCACCATAACCACCATTGAAGCTCTTTTTGAGATTCTTCGATAAAGCTTTATGCGCACACTCACGCACAATAGAGTGGTGCCTTAGCTCCAGTGTGGTACATCGGAGCTATTCATGTATTTGACTTGTGCCGCAAGGTTGTGTTCTGACATATAGGTGACCGCTGGCCTCCTCTGACCAGACATTGGTCATTGCCACCATGTCGGAGGCGAGCCAGCGACGCTCCTCCATCGAATGTCAGAGCAATCTGACATTCAGAGCTTAGATCTGATGACTCTCTAGTGAGATCCATCGACGATGAAGGAGTCTTGGAAGTGCTAGAGGGACCTCAACACAAATAAAAGAAAACTTCCAGGGAGCTTAGCATGACAAAGCAAGGATCCAAATGCAAGAAAACTGATATTCTAGGGACTAAATTGTGATTTTGCTTGAATAAGTTTAAGACTTGTTTCTAAATGAGATTTTATTGTAATATCTTATTCAATCACTACTGTTATTGATTATTTACTGTTTAATCTAACTAATACTTGATTATTTTAATTTACCATTAAAGAATAAAATAAAAAGAAACTGTTTGGATCATTTATTCTTCACGCTTGATTTTATCTCTTTATTTCACAAATTACAATGCGATTGTGAATTTATTAGATTTTGGAGAGTTCACCCCTACTACAAGTTCATCAAGTTATGTTGTAAATAATTAAATAGTGGTATTGGCACATCCATTTACTCTCTGTGAACAACCTCGAACTTAATTTCGAGATTATAAATTTAAAAGTTGATTTATGTGATTTGACTATACTACAATGCAATTTTATCGAATCTCGTTTCAAGTATGTCACCAGGTTTCGATCCAACTGCAGGACCTCACCATTAAGGAGTGATTTGAGGGCCTGTCTGAGTTGGTCACGATAGCCTGCCTCCTCCATTTGGTGATCTACCGAGTAGGATACATCTATGGTTAAGTAGTGCGCTTGTTTGACCCCTACTTTTTGATTCTTTTATTATGCCCCTTTTTGTATATGATGTAATTAGAGCTAACAGGTCCCACTTTCCAATATAGTTTTGTACATAAATAGCTTGTGGGTAGATTAAAAGCTTATACATATTGAACTATGCCCTTTTGTATATGTATTCAATTTACCACTAAGGATACTGCAGTGAGAACTCGACTCTTCCAAGGAAACTGATTTAGGCATATAACAATTGAAATATGTGAAGGAAAGATAATGGCGATAAATAAAGGAGAAACTTGAATAACAGAAAACAATACCCATCTTCTTTGTTTCCTACATTTGCTTAGTTTCTCTCATTTTAGTGTTGCTACTCTACTCAACATTTGCTGACATTTCTGTGGACTCTATACTCAGGTCCCGATGAGATATAATTAGATTTTGCGACTGTAGGAGCTGACGGTATCGGTTCGAGTGTAGCATCGTAGTTAGGTAGTCATCATTACATTTTATGGGTTTCAGTACTTTTACTTCAATTCTCTTCAATTATGTACTCATACATTTGACGGCTATGAATATTTCTGTTAATCTATTTAGTTCAGCTTGCTTCTTTATTATTTCTTATAAATATATATATCAGTGATGTGATGCATGGTGCATGCCTTATATGGTTCTATGTTTATATGTTGGATGACCAAATCTTGAGAGTTTAGTAAAATGACTCAGGTTCTTACTAGGGTGGGGCCATGGGTCGTAACAACTCCCAACTCCATCACAACCCTTCATCTCCCTTGATCCAAGGCACCCAAATTCCACCAATGACATGCCTCCATCTACCCTATAAAAACCCACAATGATGGGCCATTTGGATGAAATATTTTCCACCTTTGGACCACCCCCACTTTGGGGCCATCTTCTTCTTCTTCCTTCCTTCTACTTCCTCCCTTAGGTGTGAGCATCTCATAGCCAAGAGACCACTACACTAGTCTTTGGCATGGTTTTTACATGGCGATGCTCTCGTCTCTACCTCTGCATCTTCTACTTCTTGCCTTCCGCGCCACTCACAGCTCCAGATTTATCTTCTTCATTATTTCTTTTGTTTTATTTTGTTTTGTTTTGTTGCTTTCCTAATATCTAGTTGTAAAAGTAAACCTTTGATTATGAATAAAATAGTCTTTTAATGCTTTTTATTTTTCTTTTCTAATCGCATGTTAGTTTAGTGGATTAGTAAAGTAATTAAAATGTGTGCCTCCCTATGTTCTACTTGGACTCACCATATCTTATTCAAATTTATTTTGTGAGTTTGGTTTATTTTGACATTGTTTTTCTACACTACAATAAATGCTCACTTATCACTTAGTGACAAGTGGACATCAATTTTGGCATCATTGCTGAGGGGGCAACAGATTTAGTTACTCTACTCTCATTTAGGTTATTCTCATATTTAGTTTACTAACTCATTTTGGTTATCTTCATTTGTGATCTCGCAGGTAGCATGTGGGATTCACATTCGTGAAGATCCAATGCAGTAAAGCAGGATTTGCAGGCAAAGAAAATCAGTAGGTTCTCCATCTTAGTTACTCATAATTAGGTTGTATAATAATATATATATATAGATATTTCAAAAATCTATATAAAAAAATTTCTCTTGATAACTATGATCTTTTACTTGCAAAAGATCACATCCATCATTGCAGTGCTCTGATCAGATCTATAATCTGTTTTTAAGATTTTATTTCTAGCACTTGGAGCATCCACGAATTTTGAATTTTTACTAATTGTTCCCTATCAAAATAAGAACTAACCCATCAATTTTTTCTCGATAATTTTCTATATATTTTTCTAAAAAAATTTTTACCTTTTGTTGCATCATACTGAAAATAAAGAAAAATTCAAGTATTTTTCCTGATTTTTTTGATACTCCAAATTTTAGAAATTGGTGTCATTAGATTCTTGATCAAATCTAGTTTATCTGATAAATTTTGAAAATTTTTTGAAAATAGCATTCTAACTATTTGGATAAGATACTACCTAGGGGTATTTTGGACCTGATTGACTGTCCTACACTTTAAAATTTATTTTAATTATTAAAACCCATAGAAAAATTTTAAAAAATTTATTTCTGATCTTGCCTTGGTGGTGTAACCAAACTAGAAATTGCTTTCCTGATTAAGCCACGCTTCACCACCAAGGACTAAAATTGGTTCACTAAGTGCCTAAAATTGGTAGAAGTTGCATGCCATAGGGAATTCAAGTTAAGGCTTTTGCCTATAGTGAACACAACTCTGGACCTAAAGATAAAGGAAAAATATCCAAACCTTTGTTTGTAAAAACTTCTTGTGCTCACTTGACCTGATTTGAACTGGTAACTGACTAAACCATAAAAGACCCTAAAACAAGGCTAAAACCCTAAAATTCTCGAAAAAGTAAGAGGCCTTGTTTGCTTCGATTGGCATGCAATTCACATGTCCTTATTGATAATTTTAAGGGCACTATCCCCCTAACACTCACAACATTCCAATAAGCACAATTCTACCTAAGCCCTAAACTTGCACAGATACACTAATTAGGTTGAATAACTATCCAAGTCAAATCAAACTTAGTTGAATCAATTCGGGGCCTTGTCTACCTAGACCACTCGGTGACTAGACGAGCTAGTGCACTAACTATGTCAACCTTTAGTGATGCATTGTTGTGCAGAGTGTCCTAGGGGGTCCCACCCATCTAGTCGGCTCGGTAATTCAAGGGTCAAGGAGATCCAATTGGGTCTAGTGCAATTTGGATTAGATCCAATAGATGCAAAATTATAGGGTAGAATTGTGTGCTTGATTTGTTTGGTTAGGGCTCTCATTTCCTCTCTCCTATCCCCCCATAACCCTAAATTTTTCCAATACTCCTAATGGATTTCAATTCTTATCCTTCTAACTCCTTTTATCCCAATTTGACTCAACAATATCCATCTTCTAATTAGGATAACTCTATTCCTAATTTGGGATATAAATTGGGATCCCATTATCCATATCAAACTCTCTATCCTCGAGATGATTATACCCTCAATCCTAGTTCGAATCAACTTTACCCATCTTCTAATTGAGATAACTCTACTTTGAATCAAGGCTATCTATCTTGATATCAAAATCATGACTATTACTCCTATCCTCCTTACAAAAACTTTTAATATAGGTCAGTAGATCAAAATTATTATCCCAACATGACCTACAACCAATGAGGATATCCAGTACCCACTAGTTCTAATTTTTCCAATCATCAACTGATTAACCCCTGCCAACCTAATTCAATTCCTAATTATGGGGTCAATCAAAACCAAACCTAAGGTCAAGCTATGGAGCCTTAGCTAGCACCCAACAATAATAAAACAAAGCCATTCTTCCAAAATCAATTTTAAAATGATGGTTAAGTAGATGCAATGATCCAATTTATGGACCCTCAATCAACACAAAGGAGTGCATTAGTGCAATTATTAGAAAATCATTATAAGATGTTGATTAGGATGGCAAAAATGCACCATGACATAGATAAATTGAAATTTCAAATTGAGGGTAATAAAATGGGCTAAGGGGAGAATAATTGGATGAAACCCTAATCATCTGAACCCCCTATTGAACTCAAACCTACACCTAATCTTATCCTTGAAAGCCCACCTATAGAGTTGAATGTTGATGTAAACATGTTTATATCACATAAAATGTCTATTTATGCGTGTTCTTAGGCATATAGTTGCATCATACATTCTAAATATTGTATAACATGCATCATCTTGCATTTATGTTAGATGTATAAAATTTAGGTTAATTGTCTCTTTTTATGGTCAGGTGACAGGGTGACATTTAATCGAGACATTGGATTAAAGATCTAACTGTACAGATATAATCAAAGAGACGATTAGAGTTCAACGACTCCAAGAACGCCCTGATCAGACTTCTGTAGCATCAGATGCAATCCAAGAAAGATCAAAGGTCAAGGGGCCAAGATGGTGTAAATTCGTACATCAGATGACAAATCCGATCATATTAATGGATTCGAATTGACAATCGCAACCCAACAACGTGAAAATCGATCAAATCCGGCATCCGTGGCACCATCTGCAAGGCACAAAAGATAGATGGTCAAGATGGCACCACATGGTGCCATCTCAGTCGCCCACACAGGCCCAAGAATGCCTGCATGACTCTCTCCCCAACCGCTCGATCAATCTCAACCATTGGATATAAAATCCAACGGTCAAGATTCAATCAAGACTGCACCTCCTCTTCTGAAGGCCAATGCTCGAGTGCTCTCAGTCGTTGGATCTTCATCCAACGGCTGAGGGTGCTTGAGCTCAAAACATAAATGCAACAAAGCAACGACATCGCTCAACAGTTACGTGCCTGTGGGCGACGTAGAGATCGTGAGTTCAAGCTACACGGAGCATCAAATTGAAGGCACAAGTAGGTGAGGGTCAAATTTGCCCGTTAGATTCGGATCATGTGGCAGTGGGGGCGCCACGTGGTGTGACGGATGATCGTCGAGTGCGTACACGAGCGATGACATGTGATCCAATGCACTGTTGCATGCACAGGCACGCGATGAGGAGGCGAGCGCGATGCACTTTAAGCCATCCGATCTTGCGATCGGATGATTGAGAAGGCTTAAATGTGGGTTTGTGCATTGAAGGTAGCAGAAGGCGAGGCGCCGCATGAGCAAGCACTCTACACCCACGTTTGAGGTCTTTAGTGATGCTTAAATCCGTCACTAAAGATCCTAAATTACTGTTTTTAAGCATGAAATGGCCTAATTGCCCTAAATCCCTACAACTATAAAAGGAGACCCCTACCACTCGAATTCTTCATCTCTTCCTCTCTTCTCTCACCCCCTCCAAAGCTCTAAAAGCTTGTCCCAAACTTGGGATACAACTCTAGAGTTAAAAATATAATTTTTTTCACCTTCTCATCTCATTCACGGAGCATTCTGTGGTTGTCTTCTCACCGTCGATCGGGAAGCGGATCCCACTGCGATGTCACCTTGCTTAGTTCTCCATCGTCATTCTCCTTTGTCCCGCATCTCACCACATTCTTCCAGGCACTCCATCAAGGTAGCTCGTTGATGAGAACCTCATCATGAGTCATAACTAGCTCATTTTGACCTAATACAAAGGATAAAAGCTCCTACATATCTCAAGGAAAGGCTTAACTCAGAGAATTCTGAGTTTAAGAAGAAAATAAGTCATAAGGGGTAAAAATGCAATTTTACCAGTATAATCTGCATACAGGGTAATTCAGGGCCCAAACATAGGTCAAAGCAACTTAACAAGAATAAAAGTGGGATGAGATGATCTAGCAAGGGCTACAGCAATTCCAAGAAACTAAATGATAATCTGTAACCCTAAAACAACCCACTTCAATTCACGAGGTTCGAGGCAAAGTAAAAATAGAATAAACCCTCTAAAATTCATAGAAAAATAATCTCTAGGGTTTAGAACCTTCAATTTGGCCTTCAGAACCCATTTTGACCTACATTGAGAACCATGCCCAATTAATAACTTAATTTGGGTTTTTGCATAAATTGACCGATCAAACAAGGTTTAATATAGAAATGAAATTCACCATCAGATTCCTTAGGTCCTAATTAATCATGTATAAAAACTTGAGCCTAAGAAGAAACCTCCTTGACCGACTTTACACTTTGGTCCTCATATATTTACTTTTTGGCCCTCAACTTTTGAACCGTCGCATTTTGGCCCCTAACTCTCCTTCGTTCTTTGCATTCAGGTCCCCCCTGCAAAACCTGCCAGCACCATGCTCCGGCGACCTTGCGCGGAGCATGGCGCCGCGCAGGGTGAGGGGGAAAGCCTGGCAAGTAAACCGGGGGTGCCCTGCGTCGTCAGCCGTCGCAGGGACACCCCCTGGTCGCTGTAGCCCACCATACCGGCCGTGCGAACGCACGGACGGTATGGGTTTTCGTCTCCGGCCATCCTCTGGCGAGGGAGACACGTCGTCTCCCTCCGCCTTCCTCCCTGTTTTGATCCCTATAAATACCCCCTGTTGCTCCACCGACCTGGGCAGCTCGGATCTGACGGAGAAAACCCCCAACTTTCCTCTCTTCTCACTCCGGCAGACGCTCACCAGCTCTGGCGGTTCCTCCCCCTCCTCCTCTTCGCTCTGCCGCAATACCAGCAGCAGAGACTTCCTCCCCTGCTCTTCCCGCGCCACGCCGCACCCAGCTGGCGCATCTCCGGCTCTCTGCTCGCCGCCGCCCCTTTCCCTGAGCATCTTCTTCTCCGGCGACAGTCGATACGACTGTTGCCCTGTTGCTCCCCCTTCGTCCCTGCAAGTAAGCTAGAACTACTTCCCTTCTTCTCCTCTTTCTTTCCCCGCTTTCAATTTGTTCAATTAAGCCCTCGACCGACCCTGACCATCGTCACCCCCTTCGTCTCCGGCCACCCTCCGGCGAGATGCCCCCATCGCTCCACAGCCTCACACGCCTCGCCGACCCTCACCGAACCTCCGCCTCATCACACTGAGCACCCCCCACCCCTCCACTGCCACTCCACACCTCCGTAACGCTCCCCCAAACAAACCCACTTCTCCGGTTGCAGTCCAACCTAGGGCTGCCGCCAGACACCACCTTGCGGCTTGCCGCACAGCTCCGCACCTTCGCCGTGCCACGGCGAAGGTTCCCCAGTAGTTTGATCAGGCCGAGAGGCCGTATTCGTGTCCGACAGGTTCTGAGGCTCGACCGCCATTAACGCACATTGAAGCAGCTTCTCCCGTGCTCCAGGCTTGAGGACTCCAGGTCTCCAGCTGCTGCGGATTACGGGGAGTCCTGCGAGGGCAGCCAGCCAGCAACCGATGCAAATCGAAGCCGCAGCTGCAGAAGCAAGGCCGCGGTCTTCCAGCAGGTGCACGCGAGGAGAGGCCTCCGTTTAGTCCCACATCTGTAAGCCTCACAACCTTTTCACCGCTTAAATTGATTTTGTGAATTAGCCTTACTGCCTCAGCACACGGGGTGAGGTCCCCTTCACCCGCCCGGTTACCCGGTCTCGTCCGCGCTCACGCCCCGCGGACTTGACCCGACCCGACTTAGACTGACCTGCACTCCTCGCCCACCACGCACGCCGGTGGGCCTGGACCCGGACCTGACCCGTACCCGACTACCCGGCAGCTCTGGGAGAGCTTTCCCAAGAGTGGTTTCAGAGAGAGAGAGACGCGGGGGGGAGAGGGTAGAGTAGGTTTTGTCCTCTGACGTAAGCTCTGAAGTGTGCAGGCACAGGTGAAGAAGAAGGACCGCGGAAGAAGAAGGAAGCTGAGGGAGACACTGTAGCAACAGGCAGTTTAAGTCGTCTGATTTGGAAATCAGACGACGTCCTGAAGAGAAAAGAAGAAAGAAGGAGGGGCGACGTCCTGACTGGAAAAAGAAAAAAAGGAGATCTGAAGAACAACAGAAGAAGGTGAGACAGAGGAGAACACAAAAGAACAAGGGAAGAACTGAAAGAAGAAGAACAAAGAAGAAAGAAGAAGATCTGAAGAAAGACAGAAGAAAAAGGAAGAGCAGGAACAGCTGGAAGAAGAAGAAGAGCATCACCACTGCAGAAGAAGAACATCACCTCTGCAGACAAAGAAGAAGAAGATCTGAGACGAGGAGAAACAAAGAGAAAACAATAAATCCTTTCTCTCTCTTTCTTTATTTTTGTAAAAGAAACTTGTATATCTCTAGAATACAACTTGCTCCCTGAGTTCGACCTCGGGAACTCTTTTCCGAGTAAAAAATTTATATATTTGAAATGATGGCAACAACTGGCTGTACTACGATGCTATAACAATAAAACCCGGTTGTCACTAAAAACCGAACCATCATTTTTGGCGCCGTTGCCGGGGAGCAACGGCTATTCTAGAGGTAAACATTCCTGTTTCTTTTTAATTTCTGATAATCTCCTCTCTTTTGTGCAGAAAACTACAGGAAATCAAGAAGACAAGCAACCGCACAACAACCACTCCGAGGACAGGTAAATTTTTCCTCTCGCTATTAACCCCTAAACTCTAAAGAGGAAGAAAAGAAAAGAACAAGCAATATAGGGCTAACCTGTCTTCCATACTTAGTAACCATAAAAGTTGCATGTTTTCAACTCATTAGTCCTGCACACTATTAAGGGTATTTAAGGGCTAACACATTCTTGCTTGAGCCCTAATTACCCAACAAAGAACTAACTGGACCAAGTAGAGCCAACATAAGATTCAACATTAGGGTTTTAGAGACACACTACTTAAATCAAGAATGGAGAAAATCCAAAAGAAGTGTGCCTAAACCATTGATTGAAAATACCTATTCAAAGGAAAACCTAAAACAATTGGCTCTCTAAACACTTGAACCCTAAAAGACAGGACCTAAAAGCTCTCAAAGAAAACAAGAGGTAAAGTTGACCCCTTGGGTCAGCCAACCTTAAATTAGGTCACTCTTTGCATTTAAAAGATTAAAGTTCAAGTGAAAACCTTAAGCACCCTGATCTTAAAATTGGTAGACTTAAGAGGTCAAGATCCCCATTCTGGTCTACCTGGAACCGCAGTGACAAGAGAGGTCGGGTGGGGGAAACCCTGTAACCCGTGGGGACGCTCTACCGTGTAGGGGTCTTCGCGGGACTCTCCCTCTCTGGCTGCCCAGGTAATTCTCAGGTGGACGATCTTTCTGATCAAGGGGTCCATCTGCCCCGCACCTCTATAGTCACCCAACACATTTTTGGGTGCCTTGATTGGGTCCAGCACCTTCTAAACTTACCTCTTCCAAAAGTGCATGTACGGAAGGAGGTCCCTAAGACCACCCTTAAGACCTCCTTTAGAAATTCGCTCTCGTCAAGGCCAAGCCTCGACGCCCGTGTTTGTACAGAAACACCCTCACATTATTCTCTCTTCTGATTCAGAACCAAGTTCTTCTTCTTCCCCCATCATGGCTCAGCCAGTTGAGGAAGAAAATAATCTGGAACACCAGCTCCAGCGACTCAATGACCTCTTCCAAAACTTCGTGCACCCACCACAGCGTCCTATGATGCGGGACCACTACAATCCTGCTGCGGTGGCCATTGAGCCTCGAGTCAGAATCCCGACTGGAGGACCTGATTCTGAATTAAAGCCCAACATGATTCATGCTATACCTAAATTCCATGGGCTTAATTCTGAAGATCCCTTCCAGCACATCAAACAGCTAAAGCATCTGGCCCACACTTTTGGATCAGATGCGCAAAATCGGGATATTCTTCTCATGAAGATGTTCTCCTTTTCTCTTATGGACAAGGCCGCCCATTGGTATCAAACTCAGACCCGGCCGATCAACACTTGGGAAGAACTTCAATCCGAGTTTTTGAAAAAGTTTTTTCCCGTTGGTCGGACCAACGCCTTGCGCCATCAGATTACACACTTCACTCAACAATCAAGAGAACCTCTCCATGAGGCATGGGATCGTTTTCAGGATCTCATGAGGAAGTGCCCCCATCACGGAGTTCCTAAATGGGAACAAGTCCAATCTTTTTACCAGGGACTCCGTGAGGACATCCTCCTTTTCGTCAATGCAAGTTGCGGAGGAAACATCATGGGTCAACATGAAGACACCGTATGGGAGATTCTCGAAAACATGTGCGAGAACTCCATCAACAATGACTCCATGGGATTATTCGACAGGACGAATACCCGCGTAGCGACGAATCTTAAGGGAGCACATGAGACGCAGGGCCTGTCCGCATCAGTCGACCTGGAATTAATGGCCAGTCGATTAGACAAGGTCTCAATCATTGAAAAGAAGGTGGATGAGCTGACTCAGCACTTGCAGCGAGCCACCTCCGCGCGTAACTCCTTTGCACAACCTCCTTCCACACAGGAGACTGTGCAAAACATCCTCCACCGATCTTCCCCTGGGATGGATCCATATCCATCCCCATCTGATTCTTGGATCGGAGGATCATCCGATCCTTTCTACACCAGCCGGGGGAACTCCATTCCCCCTTTCCCTGATTCTCAGGAGGTTCCTCAGACCTGCGAGGACCTCAACGCCATCCAGAACGACCCATTCTCCAACACTTACAACCCTGGATGGCGAAACCATCCCAATTTTCAGTGGGCGGGAAATTCCCAAACCCAAAGACCACCTTTTCAGTCCCGCCCACAGCCCTCTCGTCACTACCAGCCGCCTCAGCCTCGGCCCAACCCTACTTATCCATCAGGGCCAAATCAGGATCAAATGTCCCTAATCCTTCAGACTCTGGCTGACATTCAAAAAACGAATGCGGCTATTCAAAAACAGCACAAGGACGAGCTTACAGAAGTTAAAACTCAACTGGCCCAGTTGGCAAATTCTCGCCAACCAGGCACACTCCCTTCCCAACCTCTTCCTAACCCAAATAACGTGCCAACCCAGAAGCGCGTTATGAATCCAAATTTAGGCCACGCCCAATGGATTTATCAGGCTCCTACTGCTCCATCTCCAGACGAGATGGAAGCCTCAACTTCTTATGCGGGATTTCAGCAGCAGCCACCCCTCCTACCAAACCCAAACCAAAATCAGGCCGGATTAAATTCTGTAACAACACGTAGTGGTAAAACAACTCAAGACCCGCATTATCCAAACCACTCCAAGCCTGATAACCATGACCCTAGGATAGTTATCCAAGGTACCGCTGTTCCAGATCCACAACCTGGACCTATCCTAGAAGAACCAACCAAGATCCTGTTTCCCGAGGCCCTGACCAAGGGAAAGAAGACCACCAAACCCGTGGCCCCTGAGGAGGACCTGGTCAAGCTCTTTGAGCAGGTCCACATAAACATCCCCTTGATGGATGCAATCCGCCACGTACCAGCTTACGCACGATTTCTAAAGAATATATGTACACCCCAGCGTAAGCCGCGAACCAAGGGAGGGAGCCCAATTGTTCTGTCAGAGCAAGCCAGCTCTGTAATCCTTAGTAGACTCCCACCCAAGGCAAAAGATCCTGGAACTCCCCTGATTTCCTGTAAGATAGGTGGTACCCAATTTAATAGAGCATTGTTAGACTTAGGTGCATCCATAAACCTGATACCCACATCCTTACTTGACCATCTAGAAGAATCTGAGCTGAAACCAACCGAGGTGACATTACAATTAGCAGATCGATCTATAAAGTCACCAAAAGGGATTCTCGAGGATGTTATCGTGAGAGTGCGGGATTTTTATTTTCCAGTGGACTTTATAGTCTTAGATATGGATGCACCTGAGAACCCTAGGGATACACCAATCATTCTAGGGAGACCTTTCTTGGCTACTGCTAGAGCCAACATCAGTTGTGAGGAGGGCCAAATAGAGCTTAAGTTTGGAGATCAAACACTAAAAATTGATATATTTAAGGCCCAACAAGGAATTAATTGCGGCGTCATCGAACAAATTTGTGACATCAAGACTTTGGTTGACGAATCACACCTCCAGAATGACTCGATTATGCCTCATCAACCACAGAAGGATCTTGACCCGCAAACAGAGGAGTCGAATCCAGATATGAACAATCCAGTAACTCCCACCCTTGAACCTCACATCTATACTGAACCACCCGCTGCTGCTGAAAACCCCATCCTCGAACTGAAACCCCTTCCTGCTCACTTGAAATACGTCTTTTTGGGTTCTAATCAGACCCTTCCTGTGATTATCAATTCCAACCTCCGTCCTGAACAGGAATCCCGTCTGATTATTGTCCTCCAGAAACATCGCAGAGCCATCGGATGGACTCTCGATGATTTGACTGGAATAAGTCCCTCTTATTGTACTCATCATATCTATTCAGAAGAGGGCACACGACCTTCTCGTGAAATGCAGAGACGCTTAAACCCCAATCTGCAGGAGGTCGTGAAAAAGGAGATCATCAAGTGGTTAGATGCCGGAATCATTTACCCAATCTCCGATAGTCGTTGGGTGAGCCCAATTCAGGTCGTGCCCAAGAAGGCAGGACTCACCACTATAACGACTGAGACCGGAGAAATCATTCCTACCCGATTAGCCAACTCGTGGAGAGTCTGTATAGATTACCGTCGACTTAATTCCTCCACGAAGAAGGATCATTTCCCACTACCCTTCATTGATCAAATTCTCGAAAAACTAGCGGGAAATAGGTTCTTCTGCTTTCTTGACGGGTACTCCGGTTATAACCAGGTGGCAATCCATCCTGAGGACCAAGAAAAGACCACGTTCACCTGCCCCTTCGGAACATACGCTTTCCGAAGGATGCCTTTCGATCTTTGCAATGCACCCGCTACTTTTCAGCGATGCATGCTTGCCATATTCTCAGATATGGTAGGTGATTATCTGGAAGTCTTCATGGATGACTTTTCAGTTTTCGGAGCATCATTCGACGATTGCCTCCAACACTTGGTCCAGATACTCAGGCGGTGCATCGATGTGAATTTGGTTCTTTCCTGGGAAAAGAGCCATTTCATGGTGCCTGAGGGAATTGTCCTGGGACACTCAATTTCGGAGAAAGGTATCCAAGTGGATCGAGCTAAGGTTAATCTAATTTCTCACCTTCCTATGCCTAGCTCGATCAGGGACATCCGATCCTTTTTAGGGCATGTCGATTTTTATCGACGATTTATCCCTGATTTTTCAAAAATCGCACGTCCCCTGACCACTCTTCTCTCCAAGGATGTTCCCTTCGAAATTTCCAAGGAATGCACTCAAGCATTTGAAATCCTACGTGACCGAGTCACCCAAGCCCCGATCCTACAATCCCCTGATTGGTCTCAACCCTTTGAGATCATGTGTGATGCATCCGACTTCGCTGTAGGAGCGGTTTTGGGACAGAAAATTGACAAGAAACCTGTGGTCATTTACTACGCCAGCAAAACACTCGATGAGGCTCAGCGTAACTATACGGTTACTGAGAAAGAGCTGCTAGCTATAGTATTTGCCCTAGAAAAGTTCAGATCGTACCTTCTGGGTTCCCGTGTCATCATATACTCGGATCACACAGCTGTGAGGCATCTCCTTGCAAAGAAGGACGCGAAACCTCGATTAATCCGATGGATCTTGCTGTTGCAAGAATTTGACCTTGAGATTCGTGACAAAGCGGGAAAGCAAAACGTGGTAGCTGATCACTTGTCCCGTCTTCCTTCTGAAATAATTGACCCTTCCGGACCCATCACTGAGCATTTTCCCGATGAGCACCTGCTGACTATTGGTACTAGCCTTCCATGGTTTGCTAATATAGTAAAGTACTTGGCATCTCATCAGACCCCGTCCGATTGGCCGAAGGCCAAGAAAGACAATTACGCTCCGATGCCAAGTATTACATTTGGGAAGACCCGTACCTCTTCCGCATAGGTGCCGATCAGATCATCCGGAGATGTGTCCCGGAAGGGGAATTCAACAATATCCTCTCTTTCTGCCATGACCAGGCATGCGGTGGCCATTTTGCCGGGCATAAAACCGCATCAAAAGTCCTCCAGTGCGGCTTTTACTGGCCCACACTGTTCAAAGACGCATACAATCACTGCAAGGCATGCAGTCGCTGCCAGACTTTGGGCAACATGAGCCATCGCGACATGATGCCTATGCAACCGATTCTAGTATGCGAAATCTTTGATGTTTGGGGGATTGATTTTATGGGCCCCTTTCCTGTTTCGGATGGTTTCGAATACATTCTGTTGGCTGTGGACTACGTGTCCAAATGGATCGAAGCCATACCGACCCGAACCTGTGATCACAAAATCGTTCTCAAATTCATTCATCAACACATTTTCTCAAGGTTCGGGATTCCTCGTGCAATAATCTCTGATGGGGGGACCCATTTCACAAATGCTCAGTTTAGGTCACTGATGACCAAATACGGGGTGTCTCACCGAATCTCTACTCCTTACCACCCCCAAACTAATGGTCTAGCTGAGCTGTCCAATCGGGAGATCAAGAAAATCCTGCAAGTCACTGTTCGACCTGACAGGAAGGACTGGTCGTCCCGACTTCCGGAAGCATTGTGGGCCTATAGGACCGCCCACAAAACCCAATTGGGCATGTCTCCCTTTAGACTGGTGTACGGAAAGGCATGCCACCTTCCCGTCGAACTGGAGCATAAAGCCTATTGGGCAGTACGGAACTGTAATCTAGATCTTTCCAAGGCTGGGACCCACAGAAAACTCCAAATCAGCGAGATCGATGAATTACGCCTAGACGCATACGAGAACTCGCAAATCTACAAGGAGCGGGTTAAAGCCTTCCACGACAAACACATCTCGAGAAAGATCTTTCATCCTGGTCAAAAGGTCCTACTCTTTGATACCCGACTCAAACTCTTCCCAGGAAAACTGAGATCTAAGTGGGTCGGACCATATTTGGTCCGACAGGTTTTTGGAAATGGAGCAATCGAAATCAGTCCACTCAGCCACGATTCTGAACCTTGCATCGTGAACGGTCAGAGACTCAAGCCGTTCATTGATGTAACTTCTACTGATTTGGCTGAGGCATCTTATATCCTCCTTTCTCCTTGAGCTTATTGCGCCCAGCCGATGGCGTAAAACTCAGCGCTTAACGGGAGGCAGCCCGTCATTCTCTTTGAAAACCTGAAACTTGTTCTGACACCTTTTAGCACTCGAAGTTCACCCTTGTAGACAGCCGACCCCAACTCAGATGCTTGCATCTGGGATTTGAAATCGTCCGCAAAAATTCAACCTGACCCATCCACTCATCCAAATTTCTGTCTTAAGGAATGAACTAAGACCCCCTAGGTTACAATGAGGACATTGCAAATCTTAGGCATGGGGGGGTATGAAAGTGCAAAACTTGTAAGAAAAGGTTTCAAACAAAAAAATTCACATATGCCAAAAACACCATAAAAATTAAAAAATTTTCGAAAAAGAATAAGAGGAAAAGAGGAGAAGGAAATTTTGTGAAGGAGAAAAGAAACAAAATGAAAAAGGAGCACAAAATTATGAGAAAAGGTGATAGTCATTAGTAAGGAACTAAGGAATTAACCTAAGTTCTAGACCTCATTCAAGAAAATAACTGAAAAGTGCACAATGAGATTAGTAAGAATGCAAACCTTAGGCATTCTTGA
Organism: Thalassia testudinum; assembly: GCA_037157565.1. Classification (NCBI taxonomy): domain Eukaryota; kingdom Viridiplantae; phylum Streptophyta; class Magnoliopsida; order Alismatales; family Hydrocharitaceae; genus Thalassia; species Thalassia testudinum. The sequence goes on from JAZHRO010000065.1 coordinate 93,954, forward strand.
ATAGACTCTTAGTACCCATTAAGATCTGGACACTCCTCAAGAGGTTGAGGAAAATGAAAAGCTGAAGTATTAGGTCTAAGGCTTAGGGAGTATTCGGCCTCGTTAACTAATTTTTGGTTTACGGGACTCAGTAACCTAAGCACCCTAACCTCACACACAGCCTGGTTCAGTAAGCGTAAAAATCAGAATCACGCAGAAGCGTCGCAAAATTCTGAAAAGAACACCTAGAATAGGAGCAGCCGATCAACACAAGTTGATTTGGACGAGTTCCCAGCGCGGAGAGGCGGGAAATCCCCTCGAAGATGCGTAACAAAATATCATCTCCTCGGTGCTTGTCTCTTAGGATATTTACATATCCTACTGGGGGCATGTAAGCACTCTACTGGTTCAGATTCCATGGATGGCATTATCTCGAAGTGTCAATTGCCAGGGTCTGGATTCGGCCACGGAACACCATGGATGGGATTATCTCGAAATCTCAATAGCCAGGGTTCCGGGGGTTGCCATGGGCGGTGCTATCTCGAAGCATCGATCGCCAGGAACCCTTGAGGATTGATGATGGGAGCAAGGAATCTAATACAGACCATGTTGAAAAGCCAATCCTAAGCTAGAACTAAAAGGAAAAAGAGAGAGAAAACTCTCCAAACAGAAAAACTTTCTATCGCTCTCTTACAAAACGCACTACGAACTGAGCCAGGGCTAAAATCATTTCAAGCACGGGTGCTTTAACCACAAAGTCCAATAAACCCTAGGTTAGTTCTTGTGGACCTTAAAAACCTTTGCTAAAGACTGAGGCTAAGGCTAGACAGATTTGGATCTTGATTGGTACTAGAGTACCTTTTAGGCCTATGGTCAGCATTCTAACCTAATCTATGCTCAAATAAAAAAGGCACTTATCTAAAACTATTAAAAACTTCATGGTCTAGAATAAGGGTTGAAACCTTAAGTTTTTGCTAAGGGACTAGCAAAAGCTAGGCATGGGGGTATGATGAGAACCTCATCATGAGCCATAACTAGCTCATTTTGACCTAATACAAAGGATAAAAGCTCCTACATATCTCAAGGAAAGGCTTAACTCAGAGAATTCTGAGTTTAAGAAGAAAACAAGTCATAAGGGGTAAAAATGCAATTTTACCAGTATAATCTGCATACAGGGTAATTCAGGGCCCAAACATAGGTCAAAGCAACTTAACAAGAATAAAAGTGGGATGAGATGATCTAGCAAGGGCTACAGCAATTCCAAGAAACTAAATGATAATCTGTAACCCTAAAACAACCCACTTCAATTCACGAGGTTCGAGGCAAAGTAAAAATAGAATAAACCCTCTAAAATTCATAGAAAAATAATCTCTAGGGTTTAGAACCTTCAATTTGGCCTTCAGAACCCATTTTGACCGACATTGAGAACCATGCCCAATTAATAACTTAATTTGGGTTTTTGCATAAATTGACCGGTCAAACAAGGATTAATATAGAAATGAAATTCACCATCAGATTCCTTAGGTCCTAATTAATCATGTATAAAAACTTGAGCCTAAGAAGAAACCTCCTTGACCGACTTTACACTTTGGTCCTCATATATTTACTTTTTGGCCCTCAACTTTTGAACCGTCGCATTTTGGCCCCTAACTCTCCTTCGTTCTTTGCATTCAGGTCCCCCCTGCAAAACCTGCCAGCACCATGCTCCGGCGACCTTGCGCGGAGCATGGCACCGCGCAGGGTGAGGGGGAAAGCCTGGCAAGTAAACTGGGGGTGCCCTGCGTCGTCAGCCGTCGCAGGGACACCCCCCTGGTCGCTGTAGCCCACCATACTGGCCGTGCGAACGCACAGACGGTATGGGTTTTCATCTCCGGCCATCCTCCGGCGAGGGAGACACGTCGTCTCCCTCCGCCTTCCTCCCTGTTTTGATCCCTATAAATACCCCTCGTTGCTCCACCGACCTGGGCAGCTCGGATTTGACGGAGAAAACCCCCAACTTTCCTCTCTTCTCACTCCGGCAGACGCTCACCAGCTCCGGCGGTTCCTCCCCCTCCTCCTCTTCGCTCTGCCGCAACACCAGCAGCAGAGACTTCCTCCCCTGCTCTTCCCGCGCCACGCCGCACCCAGCTGACGCCTCTCCGGCTCTCTGCTCTCCACCGCCCCTTTCCCTGAGCATCTTCTTCTCCGGCGACAGTCGATACGACTGTCGCCCTGCTGCTCCCCCTTCGTCCCTGCAAGTAAGCTAGAACTACTTCCCTTCTTCTCCTCTTTCTTTCCCCGCTTTCAATTTGTTCAATTAAGCCCTCGACCGACCCTGACCATCGTCACCCCCTTCGTCTCCGGCCACCCTCCGGCGAGATGCCCCCATCGCTCCACAGCCTCACACGCCTCGCCGACCCTCACCGAACCTCCGCCTCATCACACTGAGCACCCCCCACCCCTCCACTGCCACTCCACTCCTCCGTAACGCTCCCCCAAACAAACCCACTTCTCCGGTTGCAGTCCAACCTAGGGCTGCCGCCAGACACCACCTTGCGGCTTGCCGCACAGCTCCGCACCTTCGCCGTGCCACGGTGAAGGTTCCCCAGTAGTTTGATCAGGCCGAGAGGCCGTATTCGTGTCTGACAGGTTCTGAGGCTCGACCGCCATTAACGCACATTGAAGCAGCTTCTCCCGCGCTCCAGGCTTGAGGACTCCAGGTCTCCAGCTGCTGCGGATTACGGGGAGTCCTGCGAGGGCAGCCAGCCAGCAACTGACGCAAATCGAAGCCGCAGCTGCAGAAGCAAGGCCGCGGTCTTCCAGCAGGCGCACACGAGGAGAGGCCTCCGTTTAGTCCCCCATCGGTAAGCCTCACAACCTTTTCACCGCTTAAATTGATTTTGTGAATTAGCCTTACTGCCTCAGCACATGGGGTGAGGTCCCCTTCACCCGCCCGGTTACCCGGTCTCGTCCGCGCTCACGCCCCGCGGACCTGACCCGACCCGACTTAGACTGACCTGCACTCCTCGCCCACCACGCACGCCGGTGGGCCTGGACCCGGACCTGACCCGTACCTGACTACCCGGCAGCTCTGGGAGAGCTTTCCCAAGAGTGGTTTCAGAGAGAGAGAGACGCGGGGGGGAGAGGGTAGAGTAGGTTTTGTCCTCTGACGTAAGCTCTGAAGTGTGCAGGCACAGGTGAAGAAGAAGGACCGCGGAAGAAGAAGGAAGCTGAGGGAGACACTGTAGCAACAGGCAGTTTAAGTCGTCTGATTTGGAAATCAGACGACGTCCTGAAGAGAAAAGAAGAAAGAAGGAGGGGCGACGTCCTGACTGGAAAAAGAAAAAAAGGAGATCTGAAGAACAACAGAAGAAGGCGAGGCAGAGGAGAACACAAAAGAACAAGGGAAGAACTGAAAGAAGAAGAACAAAGAAGAAAGAAGAAGATCTGAAGAAAGACAGAAGAAAAAGGAAGAGCAGGAACAGCTGGAAGAAGAAGAAGAGCATCACCACTGCAGAAGAAGAACATCACCTCTGCAGACAAAGAAGAAGAAGATCTGAGATGAGGAGAAACAAAGAGAAAACAACAAATCCTTTCTCTCTCTTTCTTTATTTTTGTAAAAGAAACTTGTATATCTCTAGAATACAACTTGCTCCCTGAGTTCGACCTCAGGAACTCTTTTCCGAGTAAAAAATTTATATATTTGAAATGATGGCAACAACTGGCTATACTACGACGCTATAACAATAAAACCTGGTTGTCACTAAAAACCGAACCATCACTCGTCCTCCAAGCAACCATCAAAGAATAAAACCTCTCTCCACCTTCTCTTTACTGCTTTCTAGAGTAGATTTACTGCTTTCTAGTTGTAATCTTTCCAGCTTTCTAGTGTAATGATTAGTTATAATGAACATCACTTGATGATTATGAAATCCATGTTTATTCTATCTCTATTTTGTCTTTATTTGTATTATTCTCTCTCTCTTCTATTAATTATTCTTTAAGTAGATAGCTAGTTTTGATTCAATTCGACCAGTTAATCTGCTAGTTTTGATTCAATTCAATCTGTCCACTTCAACATTTGGCGCATTTTCCAGGGAGGCAACACTCTTTGATTTTTTACATTTTCCTGCCTTACTTATCTTTTACCTCACTTCTCTCATTTCTTATTATGATTGCAGGTACTCTCTCAAGACTAGCAAAAGTGGTAGATTGGAGTAAAGTATTGTTGAAGGGTTTGTAAGTTTACCCCCACCTCCCCACCCACCAGATTTCATTCCATCACCTAATAACACAAATCCTAATTAACCTAGGAGCTTGCATAAACTCTAAGGTTAGTTTTGATTGTTTGTTTGTCAACTTCACCCGCCTCACCCTCCGCATATAATGAAAAATTTTTAAAAAAAATCTCACAAAGATACACAACCTCTTATGATTCTTCATACTCAACCGGTAACCCGATCTTTGGGACTAGTACACTCATCAACACATAATTGAGTAGAAATCAGATTAGGTAATCACTTATGTACCTAATTAAGTGGTGCATCAGGCCAATTGTTTGAGTTGTTTTGGCCGCACCACTCCAACTAAAAACAACTCATTAAGTAGTTGCCAAATAGGTTCAATTTTTAGGGATTTACCAGGCACTCCACATTCTTTTAAGTTTTAACGGAAAACATCCTTACCTGTGCTTTCAAAACCTAGTATGCCAACTGAACTTGATTGAATACACCTAAAGTTGAATCCTAAAAGCTACTAAGCAAGATTTAAACCCTAAAATTCATCACATCCAAAAATAATCTTGCTTGAAAACCACTAGTTATGCACACACACACATATCAATCAATCATTAAGGGCACAACCCAGATAAAGGGCTCATCACATTCCAAAGTACATTCAAACCTAACCCTAATTAAAATAGAGTAGACGTTGGCCTTAAGGATTAGACTCACTCTTCGGAGCCTAGATCGAGATTATTTTTTATTAGTCTGTTTCTACCGTTCAATTTGATGCTTAGCTAGGGGAGCAGAATCAAACAATCGCAATTGGGGGGTATACTAGGAACTGGAAGCGCAAGCTAAAGGAAGAACCTTCTCCCCAACCTCTCCCTCTAACTATTTGGATTGACTGAAAAGAAGTAGATCAAATCATTTCTTTATCTCAAGACGGGTTCTAGGAGTCTGTAAGTCTTTAGGCTAGCCCACTTAAGGATAGGTTTGATTGTTTGTATTGCAGGGCACCTTTCTTCCTCCTGTTCTGTCATGGATCCTTCCACATCCTCTTTGCACTTCCACTCCTACCCTCCTTCCACTATTATTCCCAAAATGATTATTATTCCAACTAAACTTATTCTCATCCATCTTCTAGTTGGGATAATCCTGATTGGGAATACAGTTCCGGACCTTTGTGTTCAGAGTCTAACCCTGGGAACCACGATCTTGATTCTTATCCTTCTCCAAGCTACATCGATTATATATAGATCACCGCCCTCATTTGGACAACCTAATATAATCTACAATCAAGAAGGATATGCTAATCCTTACCCTTCCTCAGATTACATTGCATATAGGTCATCACCTCTTTATGGACAACCTAAAATGACCTATTATCAGGGAGGGTACCAAGAACCTCAATTCCTTGACTCCCCCAGATTGAACCCAAACCCACCCAACCCTGAACCAAACCATTTGGTTCAGGTGAACCAGGTCCAAGATAGGGTGTTGGCTAACTTAAGGAATATCATTCAATCTTTAGAAGCTCAGCCAACACCCTGCACTGAAGAATTGGAGCCTTTGATTAAAATGATTGACGATCTTAACAACTATTTGTTGGAATAGCTCTAGGATGTTAAGGATAAGGATCCGAGTGAGTTTTTACTTGGGAAGTTATCGAAATTGAGGATGAGATTTGTGATTACTCTAGTCCAATCTTGGGAGGATTCCTAGGATGAACCCCTTACAAGAGAGCTGATGTCAGAATCAGCTCAGGCACCTGTAGGGGGACACGTTTTACAAGACCAGGGTTGACCAGGTTATTTTAGAGCAATCAAATAAGGATGAATTGATTTCTTCACCTGAGATCCTTGAGCTAGGGTATGAGGAAACGTATGTCTCCAAGGAACAAAAAGAGATTGATGATTTTGAGACATACATTAATGCGGATTTGAAATTCTTTGATTCTGAAGGTGAAGAATCATTATGACGAAGTCTCACCTGAGTTTACAGTACACAATTTCAGTAAAACGACTGAGCTTGATAAATTTGATGAATCATTTAATGGCCCTTAAATTGAGGAATTTAATCCTGTTGGGACTAGCATGGTGGATTCAAATCCTGTTATTAAGGATTCAATTCAAAGCCCCATTCCGCAATCACACCTCATTGAGCATATTGATGATTTTGACTTTGAGATCACTAGACCCAAGTCAATTTTGATTCAGCCATCAATCATGGACTTGGAAATTTTAAATGGGGTGATTATCATGCAAGAGGTCCTCGAATCTGAAGTCCTGATTGAGGAGGATAGAAATTGGGAAATGGTGATATGGGAAGCCAATTCTGGAGGAAGTGGAAGATCGAGTCTAAGGGTACTTATTTGTCTGAAACCACCAACCTTCTACCAGGACCCTTATGAAATCCTTGATTAAGAGGATGTCCAACCCAAGTGTACATTTATTGATTATCCTTTTGAGCTTGATTTCTCTGTTATCCAACTTTTTGAACATGGGTTGCATCCTCACAAATCGCAGGCCCGATCCCACTTGCATACTGATCTTACGATCTGGATAATTGTTATCCAGAACCTTAGATATACTCGACCATGGGGAATGGGTTGCACCACAATATGGTCCACATCTGTGGACATCTTCTCCTGGTAAGTCCAAAACTAGATCTGCTTATCCTGATTTTGACCTGCACCTAAGAATTCGTTATTTCTTCTTTATATAATGTGCCTAGCTGAAGGCACTAAATTCAGCACATATACAGTTTCTTTTCATCTCAGAGCCAACCTATTATTCATGCAATTCAGGTGCTTTCTACTTTACTCCACTCTGTTTCATGTCTTTTTAATATAATGAGGACTTTGCATTAGATAGGCATCGGGGGGTGGATATTCATCTCTGAATTATTTCATTAGCTCCGTAGATTCTTTTTGTTTTCTTTTTATTTATTAAAAAAATTATGGAATTAGGAAAGAGAAATTGGGCTTTAGAAAATTTTCAATCTTATAGAATAAAACTGTATGACTTGAACACTAAGACCCTTCAAGTCTTCGGGCTTAATCAGCCCGAGTGTTCACTAAAATGTGGATTTGTTTCTCGAGTCCTCGCCAGTCTGAATATATTCCTAATTTGATTAAATAAGTTGGGGTGATAAGTACATGACTTAACAACCCGCCCTCTGATTTGAGGGGACTTTAAGTCTAAGCAACTACACACTTTTTGCACTGACTTGTTGTTTGGCGGTTCTTATGGAAATTAGGTAGCTAATGAACCTTCTAGGGTGGTATGACTGGCAAGTTATCGTGGGTAATAGCCCATTGGTCAGTTGTCCAGAGCCCAGCCACACGACCATTCTTTTCCTACTGCCTGTAGGTAAATCCTAGATCAAGGAAGCCACCTACCTAAAGAAAGAAAAGAAAAAGAAATAGAAAAGGAGAAAAGAAAAAAAGAAATAAGCCACACTTCACCGCATAAGTATGGCTGGCAAGTTATCGTGGGTAACGGTCCATTGGATGGTTATCCAGATCCCAGCTCAAGAAATGTAAATTTAATTCCAAACACTTAGGAAGAAGCGGAGAAGTAGAATAAGCTAGGGAGATATACACTGGGTTCACCCTTATGTTGACCCCATAAAAATAAAAGTACGGAGAAAGCTACTGGTTGAATAGATACACCTTTAGGTAGAATTCCTTTTTAAGGTCACCTAGGGACATAGAAACTTGAAGTCTATTCTGATTGTCGATCAATGAGTCTAGCACTTCACACAAAAAGATGCTTAGAACTTAGAGTTCTCATCGAGTCATTGGTGAGTTGAGTGGCCGTAGAAAGATGCTCTGAAGCCCTAAACTCAAAAATCCAAAAAAATTAGAAAAGAAGAAAAAGAAAGAAAAGATCCTTCTTTGAATAAGGCGATGGCTTGAGGAGGTCTACATTGTGGCAGACACCCGGGAGCTATTGTGTCTCTATTGTTCAGGTCTTAGTTGAAATCACTAAATGTTGAAAAATAACTATTGCCCAAGAAATCTAACTTTATTCTATTATAAATAGCATGTAGTTTTTCTATTTTGCTAGGGACTAGCAAAAGATAGGTATGGGGGTGTGATGTAAACACATTTATATCACATAAACCATCTATTTATGCGTGTTTTTAGGCATATAGTTGCATCATACATTATAAATATTGCATAACATTCATCATCTTGCATTTAGGTTAGCATGTTTAAAATTTAGGTTAATTATCGCTTTTTATGGTCAGATAACAATTCGACATTTAATCGGGACCTTGGATTGAAGATCCAACGTGCGGATCTGATCAGGGTGACAATTGGAGTTCAACGACTCTAAGATCGCCTTAATCGGACTTCCGTAGCATCAGATGCAGTCCGAGAAAGATTAGAGGTCTACGGGCCAAGATGGTGTAAATCTATACATCAGATTACAAATCCGACCGCACGGATGGGTTCGGATTAACGATCGCAGCCCAACGATGTGAAAATAGATCTAATCCGACATCCGTAGCACCATCTACAAGGCACAGAAGATGGACGGCCAAGATGGCATCATGTGGCATCATCTCAACCACCCACACCTTTCCAAGAACACCCACACAACTCTCTCCTCAATCGCTCGCTCAATCTCAACCATTGGTTCTCAAATCCAACGGTCGAGATTCAATCAAGGCCACGCCTCCTCTTCTAAAGGCCAACGCTCAAGCACCCTCAATCGTTGGATCGTCATCCAACGATCGAGGGCGCTTGAGCTCAAAACATAAACGTGACAAAGCAGTGGCATGGATCAGTAGTTATGCGCCTATGGGCTATGTGGAGATCGCGAGTTTGAGCCATACAGAGCATCAAATTGAAGGCACAAGCAGGTGAGGGCCAAATTCGCCCGTTGGATTTGGATCGTGTGGTAGCGGGGGCACCACGAGGCATGACGGATGAACGCTGAGCACGTACACGCCTGATGATGCATGATCCAATGCGCCATCGCATGCCCAGGCACATGATGAGGAGGCGAGCGCGATGCACTTTAAGCCATCCGATAGCTGAGAAGGCTTGAACGTGGGTTTGTGCATTGAAGGCAGCAAAAGGTGAGGTGCCACATAGGCGAGTCCTCTACACCCACGTTTGGGGTATTTAGTGACACTTAAATCTGTCACTAAAGACCCTAAATTAATGTTTTCAAGCATGAAATGACCTAATTACCATCAATCCCTACAACTATAAAAGGAGATCCCTACCACTTGAATTCTTCATCCCCTCCTCTCTTCTTTCATCCCCTCCAAAGCTCTAAGAGTTTGTCCTAAGCCTGAGATGCTCCTCTAGAGTTAAAAATATAATTTTTCCACCTTCTGATCCCGTTCATGGAGCATTCTACGGTTGTCTTCTCACCGCCGTTTGGGAAGCGAATCCCACTACGATGTCGCCCTGCCCCATTCTCTGTAGTCCAATGTGCATACATCTGATTAACCTAAAATGTCTATTAACGCATGTTCTTAGTGTCACATTAGCATCATGCATTGTAGATAGTGCATAACATGCATAATCATGCATTTAGATCAAGTTGTATAAATTATATAGTAATTATCTCCTTTTTATGGTCAGGGATAGGGTGACTTTTTATTAGGCCCTCGATCAAAGATCCAGCCATACGGATCTGATCAGGGCAACGATTGGAGTTCAATGACTCTAAGATCGCCCTAATCGGACATCCGTAGCACCAGATAGAGACCAAGGAACCTTAAAGAGCAAAGGCCAAGATGGTGTTAATCCGCACCTTAGATGACAAATCTAACCACATGGATGGGTCTGTATCGACAATCGCAGCCTAACGACGTGAAAATTGGTCCAATCCGACACCCGTGGCACCATCTACATCACTTAGAAGATGGACAACCTAGATGATGCCACGTGGTGCCATCATAGTCGCTCAACATCGGCTGCAGCCCTCCTTCTTCACCCGCTCGTTTGATCTCAGCCATTGGATGAAGATCCAATGGCCAAGCATGCTTGAGCTTATAACAAAATCGCGACCATCCACTGGCTTAGCGCAGCGGTTGCACGCTCATGGGTGAGGCAGAGGTCGCGGGATCGATCCATGCGGTGCCTCAAATCAAGGAGCAGGCGTGGAGCAGGTGCACGATCAGAGCCGTGCAATGAAGATCTAGCGGTGGGGAGCGAGCGATAGTGCCCACGCGAGATCAGACGTGCGGCGCTTACGCGTGTCGCATGCGGGCGCGCGGCACAGGAGTGATCTCTTGATCAAACGACTGTGAGCACGTGAACATGCGCGTCCGTTGAAGGGCGCGGAGGCAAGGGGGTGCGCGAGCAGCGTGCACGTCGGCCACGTTCAGGCCTTTAGTGACGGATAAATCCGTCACTAAAGGTCCTGAATTAATTTTTTCAAGTGTAATGTCCAAAATGCCCCCACTCCTTGCAACTATAAAAGGAGACCCCCTCCATATGGATTTCTCATCCCTTCCTTCTCTTCTCTCCCTCTCCAAAGCTCAAGAGAAGCTTGTCCCACACCCGAGATGCTCCTTAAGAGCTAAAATTAAGTTTTTGCCCCCATTCCAGAAGTAGATCCCATGACAACGACGATGTGCTACCTCATTCCCATTCCTCCTACTTCGACCTCCTTCTTCCTGCTCCGTTCCTCGTCTTCCAGGCATTGTCTCATCCGGCTCGTCCTCCAAGCGATCGTCGAGTAGGATAACTTCTCTCTCCCATTCCTTTTTCCTACTTTCTAGAGTAGAATTTTCTTGCTTTCTAGTTGTAATAATTTCTTACTTTCTAGTGTAATCTTTTTTCACTTTCTTAATTGTAAAAATATTTTGCAATATCAAGTGAATGTTTTCAATCTCTCTCTCTCTCTCATTGTTTATATTGATTCCATTTCATTGTGATTATTCTGCCTTTTAAACAAAAACACAAAAAATATAATTGCGAATTTTGATTGATGTAGCCTCTCTGAGTTCGACCCGAGATTTCTTTATAGAATTTTTGGTATAAATTTTATTTGTTGAATGGATTTCTTCGCTATTCGAACTATAATGATAGGTTTTCAAAACCAACTCCGATAGCGTAGCCTTCCGACGTTCAACATTTTGGCGCCATTGCTGGGGAGGCAACGATTTTCTGATCTTCTTTTCACATTTCACGCACTTTACTGTCTTCTAACTTGCATTATCTCGTGTCTATTGTTTTTCAGATACCTCTATCAGGGAATCGTCAAGCGGTAGATCAGAGTAAAGTGCAGTTGAAGACGACTGTAAGTGCTCCCTATTCTTCTCCCTCCATAGATTTCAATTCATCACATTAAATTTAAATTCCAATTAACCTAGGTGTTTTCATAAATCCTAGGATTAGTTTGGTTGTTTGGATTTCCACTCACACTCACATTTCACCCTCGCATATAAAAAAACAAAAAGATAATTTTGTGGGATAATTCAATATACACACAACATACACCCACACTCAAGGCACTTAACCTAATTGATTTTCTTTTACTCAACCAAATTCTGATATGTGGAACTGGTACACACAAATCAATACATAAAAGAGTAGAAATCATTCTAGGTTAATCATTTCTATGTGCCTAATCCTGTGGTGCAATTGTGGCCAATTGTTTGAGTTGTTTGGGCCGTACCACTCAATCTAAAACCAACTCACCAAGTTGCTTCCTCTTAGGGTTTTCAATCTAGGTTCATACTAGGCACTCTACTTTATTTCTGATTTTAAAAGGAAAGCAATCTTCACCCGTGCTTGAAAACTTGGTTTGCCTCAAACTTGATTGAAATCAACTTAATTCTAAACCCTAAAAGCTACTTAAGCAAGATTTGAACATTAAAATCTACTCATCACAAATAATCTTACTTGAAAACCCTGGTTGTGCACGCACTTACACATACTCAATTGATCATTAAGGGCACAACCCATTTTAAGGGCCCACCACATTCCATAAGCACTACAATCCCAGGCCTCAATAAAATCTAATAGACGTTGGCCTTGAGGACTGATTCGCTCTTCGGGGCCTAGTTTGAGATTGTTTACGATTAACCTGCTTGTACTGATCAATCTGATGTCTAGCTTGGGGAGTAGCGTCAAATGACTGCGGCTGGAGGGTACACTAGGAATCAAAGGTGCAAGCCGAAGGAAGAACCTTCTCCCCAGTCCCTCCTTCTAACTGGTTGAATTGAGCAGACACAAGTGGAGTAAATCATTTATAATCTTAAGGCAGGTTCTGGGAGTCTGTAGATCCTTAGACTACCCCACTTAAGGACAGGCTTGTTTTGTTGTGTTGCAGGGTTCTTATCCCCAGCCCTTCTGACCTTTTCCTAGTTTATGCTGGGAAGAAGGTCATTGAATCCCCGATTGGAAGGACCACAAGAGTATTCTAGGAGGCGTAGATTGGATTTTGGCCAAATTGATCTCATGGCCGATCAACAGCCTCCTCTGCCTCAGGATCCACAAGAGGTATTTCGAAGGCTGTTGGAACAAATGCAGAGAATGCAAGAATGGTTCCAGAGAATGAAGGGCACTCAGCCCTTGAAGGATTATTATGATCCTTCAAATTATGGGCAACGTCTTGGTGTCCAGATTCCTGCCGGAGACATAAAAATCAAGCCCCAGGTGTTAAGCCTGATTAAACATTTTCATGGGCTTGGCTCTGAAGACCCGTTTCAGCACTTGGAGGACTTGACCACTTTGGTCCAGACCACCAAGGTGCAAAACGTGAATGAGGAGCAAATGATCATGAGGCTCTTCCCCCACTCTCTTAGGGATAAAGCTACTCATTGGTACAGGACTATAGGAAGACCAATTGCAACTTGGAATGAGTTGAAATCGACCTTTCTGAAGAAATTCTTCCTTGTCGGACGTACCAATGCTTTGAGATGGGCAATCACTACCTTTAGCCAGCGGCTGGGGGAGCAGTTTCATGTTGCGTAGGAGCGATTCACCTTTTGCGGAGGTGTCCACACCACGAGGTGCCGAATTGGCAACTCGTGCAGATTTTCTACCACGGGTTGACTGAGTAACTCAGAAATCACATGGACGCTTCTTGCAGAGGTAATTTCCTCAACAAAGATGCAAATAGCGTGCACGATTTGTTTGAGGAGATGAATGAGAATTCGATCAATCATGCCTCCATGGATACTTTTAACCGGTCCCAGCAGGCCAGATCGAATGTTAATGAAGTCCACGACTCTCATTCATTCGATATGGAATTGATTTGTAATAAACTTGATAAGGTAGACTTGGTTGCTAAGAGAATGGAGTGGATGGTTGGAAACTCAATGAACATCTCTTGATCCACTCAATCCTAGAATTCAGGATTCCATTCGTCGCGAGCTCCTTCTGGATGGGAGTTCGTGAATCAACTTGATGCGGCTCAACCTATGAGCCAGCATTATTCGGAACCCCATAGGTTCCAAACTGGGGCCTTTGATCCCAGTTTCTCTAATCCTTCCCTTTCTTTCTCTCCATCCTCACCCTATGAGGATGTTTGTGTTGTACAGGAGAATGTTAGATCCAACCCCTACTCCAATGCTTATAATCCAGGTTGGAGAAACCATGCTAACTTCTGGAAAAGCTCGAGGTAGCAGACTAAATTCTGACCCAGCAACTATGCTCCGCAATGACCAATGGGTCAGGGTCATGTTTATACTCAATTACCGCCGAATCAGGTTAATCAGCCAGCTTGGAATGCACGTCAACCTGTAGGGAAGGCTGATTTGAATCGACAAATGGTAGAGATTCAAGGATCCATGATCCAGCTCATGCAACAAATAAAAACCTCACTTGACAACTTGCAAACCAGGCTCATAGCTAATTCTCGTCAACCTAGATCTCTACCATCTCAACCCATAACCAACCCACGAAATATCCTGAATCCAGGCAATCAAGGCCATGGGTACGGAAATCAGAGGGACCCACACTCACATGCTCAAGTGGTTGAACAGGGTCCTTCTTCTTCTTCTTCTATAAATCAACAATTCTTGGCTAATGAAGCCCCTCCAATCTTTCCTAACCCTCCCCAAGATCCAAACTCGTATGCATCCGCAAATTCTGTTACTTTGATGAGTGGTAAACAAACTCAGGATCCACAACCACACTACTTTGTTTTATCGAAACCTGAAGAACCTGAGGAGAGAAAGGGGAATTCTACAGAGGAAATCAAGGCTCAAGAACCTGATTCTGAAGATTTGACTCATGTTCCTTTTCCTGAGGCCTTGATCATATCAAGGAAGAAGAAGTCTGTTGATAGTAATGAGGAGCTTCTGAATATTTTCAAGAATGTCAAGATCAATATCTCGCTTCTCGATGCTATCAAGCATATACTGGCTTATGTGAGATTTTTAAAGGATTTATGTACAAAGAAGCGTAAGTCGAGAGAATCTGTTCCGAGGAAGATGGTACTTTCCGAGTAGGCTAGTTCTGTTATCCTGCACCACCTCCCTCAGAAAAAGAGAGATCTAGGTGCTCCTTTGATTTCTTGTGTCATCGGAGATTACACTTTTGATAGAGCACTGCTGGATCTGGGTGCATCCATCAACCTAATTCCAACTTCTCTTTACGAGAAGTTTGGATTAGGTGAACTTCGGCCGACTTCAGTAACGCTACAGTTAGCAAACTGTTCGATCACAAATCTACGAAGCATTATTAAAGATGTTATCGTTAAAGTTAAGGATTTCTATTTTACTGTAGATTTCCTTGTCCTTGACATGGATGTACCTGAAAATTTGAGGAACATGCCCATCATTCTGGGGCATCCGTTCCTGGCTACCGCTAAGGCCAACATTAACTGTGAAAGCGGTAGCATGGAAATCGCCTTTGGGGATCAAAGAATGAAATTGGATACTTTTAAGGCGATTAATAAATTTGAGGATTGTGGATTTATTGAGGAACTTGAGGATGATAATTTGAATATTGAGACTTGTATGATGGTTTCTGCATTTGAAAGTTCCTCCTCTAATGATGAATTGGACTCGCAACCCTCTATGGTAGACCCGCCATCTTCTGAAGAGGTTATTGATTTTGTTCACTCTTAACCTCTTCCTCTTGATGAGTCTTCATCAGCATCTTCCTTACCTTTAATCATCAACTCACCCCAACTTGAATTGAAACCATTGCCTGAGAATCTGAAATATCAATTTGCAGGACCACATAAGACGCTCCCTGTGATTATCAGTGCTAAATTAACAAAGGAGCAGGAGATTAAACTAATTAAGGTCCTGAAGGAACACAAGGAGGCAATTGGTTGGACCATTCATCACCTTAGGGGGATCAAGCCATCTTATTGCAATCACAGAATATTTTTGGAAGATGGATCCCGCCCTTCTCGCCAGATGCAGAGATTAAATCAAATATGCAAGAAGTGGTCAAGAAGGAGATTATTAAGTGGCTCGATGCAGGAATCATTTATCCGATCTCTGATAGTCCTTGGGTAAGTCCCGTTCAGATTGTTCCCAAGAAAGTTAGGATTACCGTTGTGACTAATGAGAAAGGAGAATCTGTTACAACTCGTTCAGCTTCCTCTTGGAGGGTTTGTATCAATTACAGGAAGTTGAACATAGCCATAAAAAAGGATCATTTCCCTCTGCCTTTCATTGATCAAATCTTAGAAAGATTAGCCGGGCAGAAGTACTTCTATTTTATTGATGGCTACTCCGGATACAACCAAGTTCCTATCCATCCGAAGGATCAGGAAAAAACCACTTTCACCTGTCCCTACGAAACCTTTGCTTTCCGTAGGATGCCATTCGGCTTATGCAATGCACCTACGACTTTTCAAAGGTGTATGCTGGTCATATTCTCTGACATGGTGGAAGAGTTTATGGAAGTCTTCATGGGCGATTTCTCTATTTTTGGAGAATCGTTTGACTCTTGTCTAGCTAATCTTGAAATGATTCTTAAACGATGCATCAAAACAAGATTGGTCCTTAGCTAGGAAAAGAGTCATTTCATGACACAAGAAGGCATCATCTTGGGTCATGTAATCTCTAAATGAGGAATTGAAGTGGATAAAGCTAAGGTTGATGCTATCACTAAACTTCCTCCTCCCACATCTGTTAAACAAATTCGATCATTTCTTGGTCATGTGGGATTCTACAGGAGATTCATCAAGGACTTTTCGAAGGTTGCTCATCCCTTGAGCAATCTTCTCACCAAAGAAATGCCGTTTGATTTTGACGAATCATGTTGTAAGGCATTTGATTTTCTTAAAATGGCAATCACTTGTGCTCCGGTGTTGCAACCACCGATTTGGATAGCCCCTTTTGAGATCATGACCAACGCTTCTGATTACGCGGTCGGGGTTGTTTTGGGTCAGAAAGTTGATAGGAAGCCCTCTGTCATCTACTATGTTAGTAAAACTCTAGACGAGGCCCAAAGGAATTACACTATTATTGAGAAGGAATTACTAGCTGTAGTATTTGTTTTGGAGAAATTTAGGGCTTATATCTGAGGGTCTCACGTTATTATATATACCGACCACTCAGCCTTGAGACATCTCTTGGCCAAAAAGGATGACAAACCCCGGCTTATTGTTGGATTCTTCTGCTTCAAGAATTTGATCTTGAAATAAAGGATAAATCCAGGGTACAGAATGTGGTGGCGGATCATTTGTCAAGACTTCTGAGTGATTCTTCTCGTCCAGACATCCCGATTGCTGATACTTCTCCGGACGAAACCATCCTTACAGTTTCAGGCGTCCAAACCCCGTGGTTTGCTGACATTTAATTATTTGGCCATTGGTCAAATCACCCAGGATTGGACCAAGCAACAACGGGATAGACTGAAATCTGAGGCCAAATATTACTTTTGGGAGGACCCTGAACTGTGTTGCATCAGCTCTGATCAAATTATTTGCCGATGTGTTCCGGAGAACGAATTCAATAGTATACTCGAGTTCTGCCATGCATCTACGTGTGGTGGACACTTCTCCGAGAAAAAGACGATTGCAAAAATTTTGCAATCTAGATTTTATTGACCATCTTTATTCAAGGATGCCCAGGAATTCTCAAGGTCATGTTCCCGATGACAGGCACTCGGGTGCATAACTAAGAGAGATATGAAGCCCCTAAATCTGATTCTTCCTGTCGAAATCTTTGACGTTTGGGGCATCGATTTCATGGGACCCTTCCTCCCTTCATTTGGACATCAGTACATTATTGTCGCTATTGATTACATGTCCAAATGGATTGAGGCGATTCCCACCCGAACCAATGACCACAAGGTAGTCATCGATTTTGTCAAGAAGAACATCTTCAGCAGGTTTGGGATTCTAAGGGCCATCATCAGTGATGGTGGCACTCATTTCACTAATGGCCAGTTTTGTAATTTGCTAGCTAAATATGGGGTTAATCACCGAATCTCCACACCTTACCATCCCCAGACGAATGGACAGGCTGAGATCTCCCATCGGGAGGTCAAGAATATTTTGCAGAAAATGGTTCGGCCTGATCGCAAAGATTTGACTCAAAAGCTTGAGGATGCTCTTTGGGCCTACCGTACGACGTATAAAATGCCCATCGGCATGACTCCATTTCGTCTGGTGTATGGAAAGGCATGCCATTTACCCGAAGAAATTGAACATAGGACATTCTGGGCAATCAAGCAGTGCAATCTAGATCTGAGTTTAGTCGAGAAGACCAGGAAACTCCAATTGTCTAAGTTTGAGGGGCTTAGAAATGATGTATATGAGAATGCCAAGATCTACAAGGCTCGAACCAAAGCTCTACATGACCAATTGATTTCCCGCAAGAGCTTTGAGCCGAACCAGAGGGTCTGGCTATTCGATTCTCGACTTAAGCTCTTTCCCGGCAAACTTAGGTTGAAATGGAACGACCCATTCATTATCGACCAGATTTTTCCAAACGAAGCTGTTCAGATCTCTGACCCAAAGATGGGTAATTCATTCAAAGTCAACGATCAACGTCTGAAGCTTGTTATTGACCGTACTATTCTAGAACCCGTCTCAGACACGGTTGCTCTAGCCATGTTGTGACTTCTTTGGCTAGACTTCACTTAGTTGATGGCATTAAACTCAGCAGTTGTATAGTCTGACTCAGAGCTGACCCGAGCTTCATATACAAGTGATATCTTCCGTACTCTGCCCTTCCTTTCATGTCTCTTCTTCTCAATGTGGACATTGCATCAGCTAGGCATGGGGGGGTGGATTCATTTTTGAATCATTTTGTCAGCTCTGTGAAATTCTTGTAAATTCTATTTCTCTTCTTATACATACATAAAAAGAAATTGAATTAGGAAGGAATACTTGGACATTAGGACTTTTCAATCTTAGGAAATATTACAATAAGATCTGAACACTAAGACCCTTCAGGTCTTTGGGCTTAATCAGCCTGGGTATCAACTAAAATATGGATTTATTTTTCGAGTCCTCACCATCCTGAATTCTTTTTTAATTTGATTAAATAAGTTTGGGTGATAAGTACATGACTTATCAACCCGCCCTCTGATTTGAGGGAACTTTAAGTCTAAGCATCTATACACTATCTTGTCATTGACTCATTGCTCGGCTGTTTTAATGGAAATTGGGTAGCTAATGAACCTTCTAGGGTGATATGGCTGGCAAGTTATCATAGGTAACAACCCATAGGTAGGTTATCCAGAGCCTAGTCACTGGACCATTCTTTTCTTACTGCCTTTAGGTAAATCTTAGACCAGGGAAGCCACCTACTTAAAAAGAAAAAAAAGTCAAAAAGAAAAGAAAAAGAAAAAGGAAAAGGAGAAAAGAGAGAAAAAAAGAAAACAAAAGAAATAAACCACACTTCGCCGTACGAGTATGGCTGGTAAGTTGTCGGTGGTAACAGCTCATCAACCAGTTGTCCAGAACCTAACTCAAGAAATGCACTAAAAATCCCCAAAACACTTAGGAAGAAGCGAAGAAGTAGAATAAGCCGAGGAGATATACACTGGACTCACCCTTGTGTTGACCCCATAAAAATAAAAGTAGGAAGAAAGTTATCGATCAAAAAGATATACCTTTAGGAAGAACTCTCTTTTTAAGGTCACTTAGAGGCGTAGAAACCCGAAGTTCATCCTAATTGCCGATTAATGAGTCTATTACATTCATAATAAGATGCTTAGAACTTAGGGTTCTCATCAAATCTTAGGTGGGTTGAGTGGCCGTAGAAAGCCACTCTTTAACCCTAAACTTAAAAATCCAAACAAAAATAGAAAAGAAGAAAAAGAGATTTTCTTTGAATAAGGCGAGGGCTTGAGGCAGTCTGCGTTTTGGCAGATACCCAGGCACTCTTGTGTCTTTGAAAGTTCAGATCCTGAGTAAAAAATTTCTTAATGTTGAAAATGATTTATGCCTAAGTAATCCAACCTAATTCTTTTATAAATAGCATGTAGTTTTTACTAGGGACTAGCAAAAGATAGGCAAGGGGGTGTAATGTCATACATTTGATTAACCTAAAATGTCTATTAATGAATGTTCTTAGTGTCACATTAGCATCATATATTGTAAATAGTGCATAACATGCATAATCATGCATTTAGATCAAGTTGTATAAATTGTATAGTAATTGTCTCCTTTTTATGATCAGGGACTGGGCGACTATTTATTAGGGCCTCGGATCGAAGATCCTACCATATGAATCTGATCAGGGCGACGATTGGAGTTCAACGACTCCAAGATCGCACTAATCAGACATCCGTAGCACCAGATAGAGATCGAGGAACTTTAAAGAGAAAGGGCCAAGATGGTATTAATCTACACCTGAGATGACAAATCCAACCGCACGGATGGGTTCGAATCGACGATCGCAGCCTAACGGTGTGAAAATCGATCCAATCTGACACCCGTGGCACCATCTACATCACCTAGAAGATGGATGGCCAAGATGGCACCACGTGGCTCCATCATAGCTGCCCACACCGATCGCAACCCTCCTTCATCCACTTGTTTGATCTTGACTGTTGGATGAAGATCCAACAGCCGAGCGTGCTTGAGCTTATAACAAAACCGCGACCATCCACTTGCTTAGCGCAACGGTTGCGTGCTCATGGGCGAGGCCAAGGTCGTGGGATCGATCCTCACGGTCCCTCAAATCAAGCTGCGAGCGTGGAGCGGGCGCACAATCAGAGCTGTGCGATGAAGATCCATCAGTAGGGAGCGAGCGATAGCACCCACGCGCGATCAGACGTGCAGCGCTTACGAGTGATCGCACGCGGGCACGCGATGTGGGCATAGCCACTCTCAGCCGTCCGATCTCTTGATCGAACGACTATGAGTGCGCAAACGTGCGCGTGCGTTGAAGGGCGCGGAGGTGAGGGGGCGAGCGAGCGGCGCACACGTTGGCTGTGTTCAGGCCTTTAGTGACGGATAAATCTGTCACTAAAGGTCTTGAATTAATGTTTTTCAAGTTGTAATGTCCAAAATGCCCCCACTCCTTGCAACTATAAAAGGAGACCCTCTCTATATGGATTTCTCATCCCTTCATTCTCCTCTCCCTCTCTAAAGCTCAAGAGAAGCCTATCTCACACCTGAGATGCTCCTCAAGAGCTAAAATCAAGTTTTCGCCCCCATTCCGGAAATGGATCCCACGACGACGATGTGCTGCCTCGTTCCCATTCCTCCTACTTTGACCTCCTTCTTCCCGCTCCATTCCTCGTCTTCCAGGCATCATCTCGTCCAGCTCGTCCTCCAAGCGATCCTCGATGAGGATAACTTCTCTCACCCATTCCTTTTTCCTGCTTTCTAGAGTAGAATTTTCTTGCTTTCTAGTTGTAATAATTTCTCGCTTTCTAGTGTAATCTTTTCTCGCTTTCTTAGTTGTAAAAATATTTTGCAATATCAAGTGAATGTTTTCCCTCTCTCTCTCTCTTATTGTTTATATTAATTCCATTTCATTGTGATTATTTCACCCTTTAAACAAAAATGCAAAAAATATAATTGTGAATTTTGATCGACATAGCTTCCCTAGGTTTGACCCGAGATTTCTTTATAGAATTTTCGATATAAATTTTATTTGTTGAATGGATTTCTTCGCTATTCGAACTATAACGACAGGTTTTCAAAACCAACTCTGATAGCGTAGTCTTCCGACGTTCAACATCATCTGTTGTCATTCTCCTTCATCTTGCATCTCACCACATTCTTCCAGGCACTCCATCAAGGCGGCTCATCCTTCAAGTAGCCATCGAGGAGGATAACTTCTCTCCACCTTCTCTTTATCGCTTTCTAGAGTAGATTTACAGCTTTCTAGTTGTAATCTTTCCAACTTTCTAGTGTAATGATTAGTTGTAATGAACATCACTTGATGATTATGAAATCCATGTTTATTCTATCTCTATTGTATTTATTTGTATTATTCTCTCTCTCTTATATTAATTATTCTTTAAGTAGATATGTAGTTTTGATTCAATTTGACCAGTTAATCTGCTTCATGACAATAAAACAAATGCGATTTTTAATCAAGCATCCGCCTCCCTATATTCTACCTAGAATTCCTTTTGAGTTTTGATAAAATTTATCTGTTGACGATTTTCCTCGCAAATCACACTATAATGACGAGTTTTCCAAACTCAAACTCTTTTTGCGATGATCTGTTCGCTTCAACAAATGTCAATCCAAAAGTTACCAAAGAGCCCAATTTGAACATTGATCCAAAAGGCCAAGAGTTTGGTTTAGAGGATGTAGAAAGAAAGGAACATTAAAATTATAGAAGGTAAAAAGAAATTAAGATAGAAATGATCCCTTCATTTAAGGTCCTGAAGTTTTTAAACAAAATGTGGATGATGTTGATAAAAATCTTTTAAGTGAGGAAGAATCTGAAAGTGAGACATCAGACTATGAGTGTGGTGAATTTGATGATTCTAATGTTGATTGAGATTCAATTACAAACCCCATACCTAATTTTGCTCAAACTATAAAAGAAGAATCAATGATAGACCTAGCTCCCATGGAAAGGAAAATTGATTTTGAAGAAATCAACGAAGCTGCAAGAAATGATCTTAAGGAGCTAGAATAATTGTTAAGAAATGAGCCAGAATAACCAACCCCTAATGAACTAAAAGCTAAATCAATTGAACCTAAAATTGATAAACCCAAGTTAGATTGGATTCTTTCTAACTGAAAAGACCTGGATCCTAAAGGGTTGATGAAAACCAGGTTGTCTCTGAGTTTGAATCAAATCAAGAAAGGATATGAATAAAGAAATCATTATTTTGGAAGATCATTTAGAGAGATTTATACTAAAACTTAGAGGATCCTGATGATTTTCCATTATCGACCTTGTACAAGGACCCTCTAAATCATTGTAATTTAATAAAGGCCCTGTATCATGAGTGTACCCATTTCACGAATCATCGTTTTAAGCTGAACTACAAAGGGACACAAGCTTCTTATTTGAATTATCTTTTATGTGTGAATTTTTAGACTCTGGTTGCATGGACCTAAATTGAAAACTATACCCCATTACTAACTTCTAGAAATAGATGGATGTAGCTAGTCATTATTAATTCTGCATCTATCGAGTATACAACCCTTAGGTATGGGGTTTCATCATTAACTAGTCTGTATTTGCGAACATTTGATTTGAAACTTTCATGGTCATATCTTAATCATATTCTTGACCCTCTCTTCTATATTGATTGATTCATCTTTTGATAGTCTAGGCCTGGTAGAAGGCATAAAACTTAACATTTGTTGGGAGGCAACCAAACATTGATTTGTGCTAACTTAGTTTGTCTAATTTTATCTTAGGTTAGTGTCCATTTTGAAGAGTAACTAGATTATTCGACAGACACAACAGGTTTAATAGTTCCTTTCTCATTCTATTTCATGTACTTTTCTACTTTAGACATACATTAAGGATAATGCATGAGATAGGCATGGGAGGGAGGCATAATTTTGTTAAGTTCAACTACTTGTTTTTATTTTTCCTGTCTTCTCGTGTGTTCCTCAGTTTCTCATTCTGTTGTTTTTTAGAAAAAATGAAAAAATTGCAAAAAGAAACAAAAATCGATGCTTTTACAGTCTGGAGCTAAGAAAGATTAAAATTGTTGATATCGATGATTTATCAGTCTTAGGAAACGTATAATCTTAGTCCTTTCACTTAGAATCTTTACGTCATATTTTGACATAATTAGCTCAGGTATTCACTAAAATACGAATTTGTTTCCTAAGTGCTTAGACAAGATTTGAAAAGGCCAAAGTATTAAGTCGAGGGAGTAATAAGTATGTAACTTAGGTTGCCACCCTTTGGTTTGAAAATTTTTTGTAATTTAAGCAATCTATCCTTACACTTTTGCACTAACTCATTTTTTGGGTGACCACCTGTTGAAAACTAAGTGGTCAATAGGGCTTAAATTGAGGATCGTGTAACCCTTGCAAGTATGCCTATCATGTTGCCACTGGGTTTGCTCCCCAGATGTAGGGTGCTCAATTCCCAGCTTCGCATCTTTAGCTTTTCGAGCCTTTGTCTAGGAAATGTTCTTGAATGGGATTCGGAATAGCCTCCTACTTAGAAAATTAAGGGGAATGGAGAAAATAAAAAAAATAAATTAGGAGGATGAAGAAAATATATAAAAGAAAAAAATAATAAACAAGTGTGTTCCAAAAATATTAGAAAAATGAAAAAGAGTAAGGATTAGTAATAAGAGGCCAAATGGCTTAACCAAAAAGAAACACACTGGGTTTGCCTTCATGTTGACCTCGGGATATAGATGGGCAAGGAAAGATCTATCAGTCCTTAAAAAGGTAAATCCGAAAATAGTGACTACTAGAGGAAAAAGATAATATGATTGCCCTAGTAAAAACATAGAGTTAATTTGGTTGCTTAATTAATGAGTCACATTTACATAGACTAGATACTTATATTTCAATTTCATTTTGAACCATGGGTAGGTTGACAGAGCCATAGAGAGCTACTCATGAAACCTAAGTCTAAGGTGAGTAGTCTCTGATTGTATTTAGGCAGTCTGTATTTTAGTTGGTACCTTAGAATTATTGAGTCATTGTAGTTAATATTTTCTATAAAATTTCTTTTGAATTGGTGAAAATTGAGTCATTGTCAGTATTTTTAGTTTATCTTAGCTTAGACTCACTTTTTGATTTCTCAATTTTCACCTTTTGTTTTGCTTGAGGACCAGTAAAAGATAAGCATGGGGGTGTGATGAATTCTTATTTAATTATATAATTCGTGCCTAACTTATGTTGGTTTAAGGGTATTTTAAGTATAACTGCATTTGGTTAAGGCATCTTAGTCATTTCTTCATCATTTTGTAAATACTACATTTTTAGCGGTTTTATTGTAATATTTCCACTTAGCTATATCTGGTTCCTTCATGTGTATATTTATGTCTCTGTATGTACCAAGTTTTGTGCCTCAATTGGAGCTCCAAATCAAAGGTAGCATATTTAAGCTCATATATTCCAATTAGTCTCACCCAACCCACTAACATACAACCAAGCTAGCCTTAATTCCTACTCTAAACTCCCATGGATGTCAACCAAAGCCTAGGGCCTCATCATCAATCCAAAGCCTCCACCTTTACCCAATCATCTTGTCCCACCTCACCTTTTTCACATCCCCACAACCACTTAATCTAACCTTTGGTTTTTCTATCCAAATCCCATGCCAAATCCAAGTTAAATCCCAACCATCCACCCTTCCCAACTCCATCATATCCCTCCATCTCCCATGATCCATGGCACCCAAACTCCACCAATCACATGCCTCCATCCACTCTATAAAAACCCACCATGACCGGCCATTTGGATGACATCTTTTCCACCTTTGGACACCCCCCTACTTCGATGCCTTCTTCTTCCTCCCCTGTGTGTAAGCTTCTCATAGCCAATGGACCACTATGTTAGTTTCTGGTGTGGTTTGTACATGGTGATGCTCTCGTCTCCACCTTCGCATCCTTTAGTTCCCACCTTCCACGTCGCTCTTGTCTTAAGATTCGTCTTCTCCTTTAGTTATTTTATTTTGTTTTGTTGCTTTCTTAAAATCTAGTTGTAATTTCTAGTAGTAAAACTCAATCCTTTGATTATGAATAAAATAGTCTTTTGATGCTTTTTATCTATCTTTTCCAATTGCATGCTAGTTTAGTTGATTAGTCAATTAATTAAAACATGTGCTTCCCGTGTTTGTCTCGAACTCACTGTATCTTATTCAAATATATTTCACAAGTTTAATTTATTTTGACTTTGTTTTTCCACACTACAACAAACTCTTAGTTATCCCTTAGCAAAAAGTGAATGCAAATCCCCATGGTGGGTAAGTCAATTTCTGCAATATCTTTGCATAGTGATAACATGACTACAATAGCAATGATTAAGAGTTTAAAGTTTAATCAGAAAATAAAGACAGATATCCAAGTCTAATTTAAGTCTGTAAGAGATTTGTTGACTCAACGGGTAATCGTAGTGGACTTTATTGGATCCAAGGATGACATAGCAGGTCCATTTACTAAAGAACTTGACAGATCTTTAGTCCTTAAGTCTAGACTTGGGATGGGATTGAAACCCATTGAGAGTTCACCCGTAGTGGCAACCCAACATAACTGAGTAGAGATCCCACAAAGCAGGTTGAATGTGGTAATAACAATCTATATAGGAAACTAGTTAGCACTAATGTTAGATGCTCTTGCATCTATGTCCAATCTCTAGAAGCCTTAGTGTATTAAGCAGCAAAAGAAGGAAGATCAAAGGCTTTGAATGAGTTCAAGCCTTTTATGGCAGGATGTTAGCAGTTTATCCGTAGAGAACGCCACCTATGTGTGTGTTACTATGAGCCACAGCTGTAACGACCCGGTTCCCGAGTCCCTACGAGACACGAGAACCGGACCGACTCGACTAATCCCAAGACCCAGTCGTCCAACGAGGAAGTAACCAAAAGACAGTAAAATAAACCACATTCAGCATGAATATAACTAACAGTAAAAAGTACAGCAGTAAGGAAAGAAACTACTACAGTAGGTACCACCACAACAGTAAAACAACATTTATCATATAACAAAAACTGCCGGTAATGAAGGTACAGCGGAAACAAAACTACTCACTAGAACAGAAACAAAAGAAGGTACAAAGCTGTGGCAACTCTACTGGACCCTACTCGGCCCAGCGTCCTCTGCAGCCGCCGACCCTGGCTGCTCAACACCTGGTCCTGAAAAAGGTAACGAGTGTAACACGTCAGCAAAACGCTGAGTAGAGTGGCAAACTAACTAAAGGCAACAGTAGAGTGTACAGTAGCTGTTATGTTCTATTACTTCCTTTATTTACATCTTTCAATTTTTCTCACTATTTCATTTACTTCTCAGATCCTTTACTTGATCTCGAATGTCCTCGTGGGACGATCTTGATTGCAGTCTTTTCCAACAGTAGAAGTAGCACGTGGTGCTCTCCTGGCCGGGAGAGTCCCCCGTGGTGATCCTACCCTCAGTCAACCACCCCAAGGTCACTGACAGACGTAACGGTGACTACGGCACGCGCGATAAACGCACAGGTAGCTAGCCCGTACTGGCACGCGGTCAGTCGTTTCCGTTAACGGGTGCGCCCAAAGCACAGCACGGAACCAGGGCAGAGCCCTCTCAGTAACAGGGGTCCAACCCCTCCACAGTAACCAAACCGGGGCCTTGCCCCTCCACAGTCCGCGCACCCTCGTCTGACTACCCTGGTTTGCCCTAGTGGGCCTAACAAGTCGGTGAAGGAGGCTAGCAGAACCCCGGGGCCCGTGGGGTAGCTAGTACTCTCCTAACACTACTAGCTCTCCTCGGTACTACGTACACGAGGGCCAACAAGTCGGTACAGAGCGGCCAAGCCTAACCCCGGGTCCCTGGGGCGGCTGGCCCCACTCTGCACTAAAACAGGTACAGGTACTTCCCTTGGTACTGCGTACCCAAGAGACAGTACAACTATATCTCAGTTCCATTCCTTTTCCTTCCAGGAGTTCCACTCCTAATTCCCCGTAGGGTTCCAGCTCTTTATCTCAGAACATCATAGGTTTCACTTTCCAGATTCACGTTCTCACATTCCATGATCTCAACATGTTTCCTTGTTCATAACAGGCAGCTGTTAATTAATTTCACAGGCAGCTTATATATTCCTTTCCATTTTTCCAAGACTGCAGTAATATACATTCCACTAGTTTTTCCATCCTAGGATTCATGCCATATCCTAGGATCTATCATACAATCTAGTTTTCCGGCCCTAGGATTCATGCAACACCTAGGAGCTATCATTCCATACATTTCTCATTCCTAGGGTTCATGCAATGCCCTAGGTTCTAGTTATGGTTCCATACTTTAACAGATTTTATTAATGCTTAAAACCACTCTACCAGGTACAACGGAAGTAATGGGGGCGTGGTCGGGAATCCCGCGTGCCTCCGCGACTCTCAAGACGGCAACCGAACGAGGTCCTATCACAAGGATCAAACACAAGGAGTGTCTCAAAACAGTGTATAGCTACTGTAGGCGGGTAGAGGAATAAATTCTGAATCGAACGCAACTCGAATCGCGGAAAACGGAGCCCAAACGGGCCCTAAACGGGTCGAGAAAGACAATACTGTGCAAAATCAGACGTCTGGAACTCCTTCCAGACGTCTTAAACGGTGGATCAGAGAATTACCTGTTCGGCTTGGTTCCCCGGACGTCCAGAAGTCTGTGGCGACGTCTCTCCTAGATCCCAGACGTCCGATGGTCTCTCCGGACGTCTGGAGGTCACTCCCGCCGTCTGGTACAACTTCCAGACGTCGGATTCGCAAAGGATGACGAATCCGAACACCTGCGCACAGCCAACCCTCCTCCTTCAGTACGGTCAGTCGACAAAAGAAGAAGGAGAAAGCGGAACTCACCTTTCAGACGTCTGTATGATCACACAGACGTCGACCTTGCCGTCTGGATATCAGTCCAGACGTCTGATTCTGGAGATTTTTCTAGAATCAGAACCTCGCTCGGCCTCCGCTCGCGACGCCGCCCGCGTCGCACCTCGCGCGTCCGCTGCTCCGCCCGCAGCAGGTCCCTCTTCGCGACGCTCTGCGCCCCCTGCGCCCTCCGCCGGCCGGCCAAGCCGCTCCCGGCGAGCTCGCCCTCACTGCCGAGCCCTGCCCTCGCACACCGCAGCTCCTCCGCGCCTTCTGCTGCGCCGCTGCCGCTGCGCCCTTGCGTCCGCTCGCTCCGCCCGCAGCAGGAGAGGAGGAAGATGGTGGAGACGGGAGGGGAGGCGCGCCCCCTCCCCCTTTTAACGCCGCGCGGAGAGGAGGAGAGAGACGGCCGCAGTCGCCTGCAGCCGCAGAAAAGATGCGGATCGCAGGTCTGCGCGCACAGGCGCGTAGACGAATATCCCGTGCGAGTATAACTGTTCGTCAGACGTCTGTAAACTATCCCGGACGTCTGGTCAGACGTCTGGATGTGATCCCAGACGTCTTTACAGACGTCTGGGCCACCTCCCAGACGTCTTAAAAGACGTCTGGGGCACGAGCTCGTTACAATATAACAAACTCAAAGGAAGTTTCGTCCCCGAAACTTGCGCTAACTAGGGTGCGTAAAAAGGATGTCCAAATAACCATAACAAACTCAAAGAGGACCGAAGCCGGTCCGAAAAGACGTACCCGCGAAAAGCTCTGGGTACCGCTCCCGCATTGCCGCCTCAGGCTCCCAGGTAGCCTCCTCGTACCGCTGGCTCCTCCACAAAACCTTTACCAGGGGTACTTGCTTTCGTCTCAACCTGCGGACGGCTCGGTCTAGGATCTGCACTGGCCGCTCGGGGTAGGTCAGGTCGTCGCTCACCTCGACGCTCTCGTGACTCAGTACATGGCTGAGATCGGCTACGTACTTCCTGAGGTTGGACACGTGGAACACGTCGTGCACACCAGAAAGCTGCGGGGGAAGGGCAAGTCTGTAAGCAACGGGTCCAACCCGCTCCAGGACCTCGAAGGGCCCCACGAACCTTGGCGCGAGCTTCCCTCTCACCCCAAACCGCTGTAAGCCCTTCATGGGCGAAACACGAAGAAAGACGTGGTCCCCAACCTCGAACTGCACCTCTCTGCGTCTGCGATCTGCGTAGCTCTTCTGTCTGCTCCTGACAGTGCGGAGTCGTCTGTGGATCTGTTCAACCACCTCCTGACTCTGCCGGATCAACCTGGGGCCAACCTCCCACTTGGTCCCCACCTCAACCCAACTCAAGGGTGCCGTGCATTTCCGTCCGTACAGAGCCTCGTAGGGAGCCATGCCGATGCTCGAGTGATAACTGTTGTTGTATGCAAACTCTGCCAGGGGCAGGTGTTCCTCCCAAGAGCCCCTCCAGTCTAGTACACAGGCACGCAAAAGATCCTCAAGTGTCTGTATCGTGCGTTCCGACTGTCCGTCCGTCTGGGGGTGGTAAGCCGTGCTAAACCTCAACCTCGTCCCCAAAGCCTGCTGAAACTCAGCCCAAAACTGGGACGTAAAGCGGGTATCCCGGTCGGATACGATCTCCCGCGGAACTCCGTGTAGTCACACCACATCACGGATATACCTCTCTGCCAACTGTGCTGGTCCCAAAGTGACTCGGATCGGCAAGAATCGTGCCGTCTTCGTCAACCTATCCACTATTACCCAGACCGCGTCGTGTCCTCGCTGGGTAACAGGTAAACCCACCACCAAGTCCATGGTGATGCTCTCCCACTTCCACTCTGGCACTGGAAGCGGCTGGAGCGGCCCTGCAGGCCTCTGATGCTCGGCTTTCACCTGCTGGCACACTAAGCACTGCTGCACGAACTCACCCACATCCCGCTTCATCCCTCTCTACCAGAACTCACGTCTCAAGTCATGGTACATTTTCGTGTTTCCGGGATGTATGGTGAATCTGGAACCGTGTGCCTCAGTCAGGAGCTCTCTCAACAGCTCCTCGTCTCTGGGGACGCACAGCCGTCCCCTCAAGCGTAACACCTGGTCTGTGAAAGAGAAGTCCCCTGGGTCCCCTGACAGTACTCTGTCGCGCAAAGACTGCAAGTACGGATCGGCCATCTGTCCCGTGATGATGCGGTCTATCAACTCTGGTCTGGTCTGCCGTGTCACCGTCACTGCCCCACAGTATCCTCGTAACTCTAGAGGTCGCCAACTGCCCACCTCCTCCAAAAGGCTCCAACTCTGTAACTGTAGACTGGCCAAGCGTGCGGGCGCCTTACGGCTCAAGGCGTCAGCCACCACATTGGCCTTTCCCGGGTGGTAGGAGATGCTGCAGTCGTAGTCCTTCAGGAGCTCCAACCAACGTCTCTGTCTCATGTTGAGCTCCTTCTGGTCAAAAAGATATCTGAGGCTCTTGTGATCTGTAAAAATCTCGAAGGTCTCACCGTACAAGTAGTGCCTCCATGTCTTCAGCGCGAAGACAACAGCTGCCAACTCTAGGTCATGGGTAGGGTAGGTATGCTCATGGGGCTTCAGTTGCCGCGAAGCGTAAGCGACCACGTGACCCCTCTGCATGAGCACACCTCCTAACCCCTGCAAGGAAGCGTCCGTGTACACGACGAACCCGCCACTACTGTCAGGAATGGTGAGCACGGGAGCCGAGGTCAACCTCTCCTTCAGCTCCAGAAAACACGCCTCACAGGCGTCTGTCCAAGTGAAAGGCACATCCTTCCGAGTCAACTGTGTCATAGGACGTGCAATCTGCGAAAACCCTCTGATGAACCGTCTGTAGTAACCTGCCAGTCCCAGGAAACTGCGAATCTCAGTGACTGAACGCGGTCTCTCCCACCTGAGCACTGCCTCGACCTTGGCGGGATCCACCGCCAGGCCGTCTCCAGAGATCACATGACCCAAAAAGGTCACCTCCCTCAACCAGAACTCGCACTTGCTGTATTTGGCGTACAGCCTGCGTCGTCTCAGAGTGTCCAGAACCATCCGCAAGTGCTGTCCGTGCTGCGTCCGATCTCTAGAATAGATGAGTACATCATCTATGAAAACCACCACAAACTGGTCCAAGTACGGTCTGAACACCCGGTTCATCAGGTCCATGAAAGCAGCGGGGGCATTGGTCAGCCCAAACGGCATGACCAAAAACTCGTAGTGTCCGTACCGGGTGCGGAAAGCTGTCTTGGAGACGTCGGTCTCCCTGATCCTCAACTGGTGGTATCCAGACCTCAAGTCGATCTTGGAAAACACCGTGGCACCCCGCAACTGGTCAAACAAATCGTCAATCCTCGGCAGCGGATATCGGTTCTTGATGGTGACCCTATTCAGCTGTCTGTAGTCCACACAAAGGCGTAGGGTCCCATCCTTCTTCTTCACAAACAGTACCGGGGCTCCCCAGGGAGACGCACTGGGCCTCACGAAACCCTTCTCCAAAAGGTCCTGCAACTGAGACTTGAGCTCTCGCAGCTCAAGCGGTGCCATCCTGTATGGCGCGGTGGAGATGGGGTTGGTCCCTGGTACTAGTGAGATCTCAAACTCGATCTCACGCTCAGGCGGTAGTCCTGGTAACTCGTCTGGAAACACGTCGGGGTACTCTCTGACCACCGGCATGCTCTGGAAGTCTGCCACGGGGCTGTGCTCTGCCACCACACAAGCTAAGAAGCCCTCACACCCCTGGCTCAAAAGTCTCGCCGCCCGAAGTGCCGAAATGCACCTGAAACCTCCGTCCACTGGCTGCCCGTGAAACTCGAAGGAAGGCAACTCCGGAATGGAGAAGACAATCTTCCTCTCAAAGCAGTCTACCAATGCGTGGTAAGCGGACAGCCAATCCATCCCCAGGATCACCCCAAAGTCCTCCATCTGTATCATAATCAGGTCAGCTGGCAGGCTGTGTCCCCCGATGCTGACCCCGCAACCCGTGTACACCTCCTCAGCTACAAACAGCTGACCACTCGGACCTCTGATTACGAACGGGTTCTCTAACAATGTATAATCCTGGTCCAAACTAACTGCGAAACTGTCTGCGACAAACGAGTGCGTAGCGCCGGAATCGAAAAGCGTGTAAACGAGTCTGCCAGAAACTGAAACCATACCTGCTACCACCGATCCCGAAGCTCTGGCGTCCCTGTGTGTTAGGGCGTTGATACGCCCCTCAGCTCTAGGTGCGGACGAAGCAGCCACACTCTGCGTCGGACGGGTAGGTGCTGGCCGGTACCCTCCTCGCGACTGCGGTCCTCCTCCTCGCGCCTGGAAACCGCGGCCTCCTGCGCGCCCTCCAGTGCTCTGCGCGGGAAGTATCTGCTGACCTCCTGCCCTAGATGGGCAGTCCCTCCTGACGTGGCCCGGCTGGCCACACTGGTAGCAGAGGGGAACCCGACTCCCGCCCTCAGTGAGTCCCTGCTGTCGGCTAGGCGGGGGTCCGGTGCTGGCGACTGGCCCCTGTCGAGGGCCCCCAAAGGCCACTGATGGCCCTGCACAACGTGACGGCTCTCCTGCGGACGCCACGTGTCTCCGTTCTCGCCGGCCCTGTGAGAAGTCTGGCTGAAAGGGCCTCTTCCGCCCGCCGTCGGTCTCTCGCGCGGACGGGTTGGTCTCCTCGAAAGTCATGGCTGCCTCTACCACCCTCGAAAACGTCGGCAGCTTCAGGGGTTTGACATACCCCCGGATCGCAGGCCGGAGCCCCTCGGTGAACCTCCAAAGGCGCTCCTCCTCAGTGGCTACTGCTGTCGCTGCAAAGCGGGACAGCTCCAAGAAACGCGTGCGGTACGCGCTCACGGTCATCGTCCCTTGGCGGAGAGTGTGGAACTCCCGCCTCCTCTGGTCCTGCCACGTCTGGGGAAAGTACTGCTCGCAGAAGAGGGTGACGAACTGGTCCCACGTCGGCTCGTCCCTCTCCTGTCCCCGGACCGCCCTCCACCACCGGTGTGCCGCACTCTCCAGCTGGTACGTGGCAAAGGCCACGCGGCACTCCACCGGGGGGCGAAGGGTGTCGAAGATCTTCTCCAGCTGCTCAAGCCAGTCCTCTGCCTCGGTCGGGTCCTCATCCCCCTTGAAGGAGGGGGGCTTCAGCTTCCGGAACTGTCCGAAAAGCTCGAAGTGGTGCTGTAGGGGAGGTGCTGGTGCACCTCCAGGCGAAGGTGCCTCGTGTACAGAAGTGTCGGAGGAAGGTGGGGGCGGCAGGGGCCCATCCCCTCCCTCGTGTCCAGAGCCGCGTCCGTCGCGTGGCCCCACAGAGGACTCCCCCTCTGCAACCCCAGGAGGAGGTGCTCGGGGCGGTGGGTGGAGCTCCTCTCGTACAATATCCCGTATCAGTCTGGCGAGGTCCTGGGCCTGGATGCCAGGGAGTGGTGGCTGGTCCACCGAGACGTCAACGACAGCACGTCCACCTCGCCGACCTCGCCCTCGGCCGCGCCCGCGGCCAGTCTCGCCAGTCCCACGACGAGGCATCTCCTGCAAGGAGATGCGAAACAAAACGGAAACGTCAAAACTGACGGTACCTAACAACACTTCTAAGAGCTCATGTCAAGAGATATGTTGTGGTGGCTACTCTAGCTATAAACATGTGAATTGGTTATTTTCCAGTCAGTTGATTCACTTCTCGGGACGACCTTGCTCTGATACCATCTTGTAACGACCCGGTTCCCGAGTCCCTACGAGACACGAGAACCGGACCGACTCGACTAATCCCAAGACCCAGTCGTCCAACGAGGAAGTAACCAAAAGACAGTAAAATAAACCACATTCAGCATGAATATAACTAACAGTAAAAAGTACAGCAGTAAGGAAAGAAACTACTACAGTAGGTACCACCACAACAGTAAAACAACATTTATCATATAACAAAAACTGCCGGTAATGAAGGTACAGTGGAAACAAAACTACTCACTAGAACAGAAACAAAAGAAGGTACAAAGCTGTGGCAACTCTACTGGACCCTACTCGGCCCAGCGTCCTCTGCAGCCGCCGACCCTGGCTGCTCAACACCTGGTCCTGAAAAAGGTAACGAGTGTAACACGTCAGCAAAACGCTGAGTAGAGTGGCAAACTAACTAAAGGCAACAGTAGAGTGTACAGTAGCTGTTATGTTCTATTACTTCCTTTATTTACATCTTTCAATTTTTCTCACTATTTCATTTACTTCTCAGATCCTTTACTTGATCTCGAATGTCCTCGTGGGACGATCTTGATTGCAGTCTTTTCCAACAGTAGAAGTAGCACGTGGTGCTCTCCTGGCCGGGAGAGTCCCCCGTGGTGATCCTACCCTCAGTCAACCACCCCAAGGTCACTGACAAACGTAACGGTGACTACGGCACGCGCGATAAACGCACAGGTAGCTAGCCCGTACTGGCACGCGGTCAGTCGTTTCCGTTAACGGGTGCGCCCAAAGCACAGCACGGAACCAGGGCAGAGCCCTCTCAGTAACAGGGGTCCAACCCCTCCACAGTAACCAAACTGGGGCCTTGCCCCTCCACAGTCCGCGCACCCTCGTCTGACTACCCTGGTTTGCCCTAGTGGGCCTAACAAGTCGGTGAAGGAGGCTAGCAGAACCCCGGGGCCCGTGGGGTAGCTAGTACTCTCCTAACACTACTAGCTCTCCTCGGTACTACGTACACGAGGGCCAACAAGTCGGTACAGAGCGGCCAAGCCTAACCCCGGGTCCCTGGGGCGGCTGGCCCCACTCTGCACTAAAACAGGTACAGGTACTTCCCTTGGTACTGCGTACCCAAGAGACAGTACAACTATATCTCAGTTCCATTCCTTTTCCTTCCAGGAGTTCCACTCCTAATTCCCCGTAGGGTTCCAGCTCTTTATCTCAGAACATCATAGGTTTCACTTTCCAGATTCACGTTCTCACATTCCATGATCTCAACATGTTTCCTTGTTCATAACAGGCAGCTGTTAATTAATTTCACAGGCAGCTTATATATTCCTTTCCATTTTTCCAAGACTGCAGTAATATACATTCCACTAGTTTTTCCATCCTAGGATTCATGCCATATCCTAGGATCTATCATACAATCTAGTTTTCCGGCCCTAGGATTCATGCAACACCTAGGAGCTATCATTCCATACATTTCTCATTCCTAGGGTTCATGCAATGCCCTAGGTTCTAGTTATGGTTCCATACTTTAACAGATTTTATTAATGCTTAAAACCACTCTACCAGGTACAACGGAAGTAATGGGGGCGTGGTCGGGAATCCCGCGTGCCTCCGCGACTCTCAAGACGGCAACCGAACGAGGTCCTATCACAAGGATCAAACACAAGGAGTGTCTCAAAACAGTGTATAGCTACTGTAGGCGGGTAGAGGAATAAATTCTGAATCGAACGCAACTCTAATCGCGGAAAACGGAGCCCAAACGGGCCCTAAACGGGTCGAGAAAGACAATACTGTGCAAAATCAGACGTCTGGAACTCCTTCCAGACGTCTTAAACGGTGGATCAGAGAATTACCTGTTCGGCTTGGTTCCCCGGACGTCCAGAAGTCTGTGGCGACGTCTCTCCTAGATCCCAGACGTCCGATGGTCTCTCCGGACGTCTGGAGGTCACTCCCGCCGTCTGGTACAACTTCCAGACGTCGGATTCGCAAAGGATGACGAATCCGAACACCTGCGCACAGCCAACCCTCCTCCTTCAGTACGGTCAGTCGACAAAAGAAGAAGGAGAAAGCGGAACTCACCTTTCAGACGTCTGTATGATCACACAGACATCGACCTTGCCGTCTGGATATCAGTCCAGACGTCTGATTCTGGAGATTTTTCCAGAATCAGAACCTCGCTCGGCCTCCGCTCGCGACGCCGCCCGCGTCGCACCTCGCGCGTCCGCTGCTCCGCCCGCAGCAGGTCCCTCTTCGCGACGCTCTGCGCCCCCTGCGCCCTCCGCCGGCCGGCCAAGCCGCTCCCGGCGAGCTCGCCCTCACTGCCGAGCCCTGCCCTCGCACACCGCAGCTCCTCCGCGCCTTCTGCTGCGCCGCTGCCGCTGCGCCCTTGCGTCCGCTCGCTCCGCCCGCAGTAGGAGAGGAGGAAGATGGTGGAGACGGGAGGGGAGGCGCGCCCCCTCCCCCTTTTAACGCCGCGCGTAGAGGAGGAGAGAGACGGCCGCAGTCGCCTGCAGCCGCAGAAAAGATGCGGATCGCAGGTCTGCGCGCACAGGCGCGCAGACGAATATCCCGTGCGAGTATAACTGTTCGTCAGACGTCTGTAAACTATCCCGGACGTCTGGTCAGACGTCTGGATGTGATCCCAGACGTCTTTACAGACGTCTGGGCCACCTCCCAGACGTCTTAAAAGACGTCTGGGGCACGAGCTCGTTACAACAGCTAAGGAAATAGGATCTTTCCCGACTATACTTATGAAATGGGACAAAGTGCATGGCTCTTAAGAGCACCAATCCTCAAGCTTATCATCAATAACTTCACTTAGTTATCGCCATTGTATACCCAACATCAAATGTATGAAGTTCAAGATTAGTTTTACTTTATTCCTATGGTGGAGAAAGTAGATGACTCAGGTAAGGGTTTAAATTAAAAGGTACCTTTACTGAAAGCTAATTATGCTAAAGAGGAAATCTCTTCTCTTATCATTCAATTTCAATGATAAATTTGTGGGGGAATGTTGAATTTGGGAGGTCTATTGCATTAATTGGGATGCAATTGGAGGGTGGGGAAATGGTAAATCTTGTTGATATCAAAGAGATTTTGGGAGAGATTTTAGTGTCACATTGGAAATGGGCAAACCTCTTAGTGGGTATAAAAAACTTTTGCCTCCCATGACTCATGTAGCAAAAAGTAAGAGATGAGGCTAGGGACCAGACATGCACGTTTGCCCCACCCTGCTCAGACTTGGGCTCGAGATCATTTATCAATTTAGAACTTGGATTCTTTTGCTACTGAAATCACCTTGATTTTGTGGCTTAATTGATAATTAATGGGTTAATTAACCTTGTTGAATCCTGTAATGGTCATTTTGGGTCATGTGCTCTATGTATGAGTCACGAGGATGCTCTCATTTCATATACATAACACTTCCCATTTTTCTTTCTTTCCACTCTCTCTCTCTCTTTTAAGCTACACATGATGTAGATTGGTCAATCAATCTGCTTAAGGAGTCGAGAGAAGTTAGCAAGAATAGATAGATCAACTATTTATTTTGGACAATCAAACAATTAAATTGGTTGATCAAATTGCCTTGGCCAAGTTCTTCTATGGTGATTGTCGAAGATGTCCAAGTTCAGAGTGTGCTGATTCTTAGTGGTAGATGATCATATCTTGGGAGGAGCTTGCTAGACCCTAACACACCGTTATTGTGAGGGATGATACATTCTCCAAAGAAAGTCTTACATGGACACTTCAATCATAGTAAAGTCTAAGTTTTCTTTGTTTTGTTTATTTGTGCTATGACATGTTATTTGTTCTATATTTCAATTTGGATTTGTACGAAAATGTTGGAAATACATATGTTTTAATAAAATAATTATCATGTAATTGTTTTTACATGTTTCATGTATATAACATGTGCGTGGTTTTCAACATTACTCCCCTCTTATACCATCTACCATAAGGTTCCATTCGGTAGTTGAATAAGTGATACAATTTCATGAGTGTGACAAGTGGGGTTAAGGTATTCAGTTGTCTATAGGTTGAATGTGTCATTTTTATTATAGTGGAATTGACATAATAATTTTTTATATTAAAACTTGGAAAAAGTTGTGTTGATTATTTTTTGAAATTACAAAGTTAACTTTATCCCCTAATATCCCCAATAAAATCCTCTTTGACAGGATAACCCTTCAACCAAACATATCCTAAATTCATGGGTACATAACTATTATGCATATTCTTCTCTCTCCATATTGCTAGACATAATACAAATTCTAGAAAACTACTTATCCAAACTCAAATAAAGCAAGAAAGTAATATTGATGAATTTTGATGACTTATAGGTATTGGAGTTGGTCAAGATTTGCAATAGACGTTGGAACCTTACTGGCAAAGCAACTTGAAGAAATGTTTCTACAAATTCAAGAAAAATATAAGAAGGGAAAAGGCCTTCACTCATGATACCTTTGTAATTGGGGAGTATGTATACTTACAAATAAGTGATCCTTGGGCTACTTGAAATACCATAGCTACAGTTCAAGCCATTCCAAAGGAAATCCACTGGCTCACAAGGGTCACCCATCCAATTTTTCTTTAGTTGGCACAATCCCTTAATCTCCATGACCGCACCAACTTGTTTTTTGGTTAACCATTGCATTGTCAAAGACAAAAATCAAGAAGAAATTCAAGTTTTCAAAATGATACTAACGACTTGAAAGGTGGAAAATATCATGGGAGGATGCTTAGGTTAATTTTAGTAAGTACTCTATATTTTACATGACAATGCCTGCCTTCCAGAATAATTTAGACTGTGTAGTTTGTTGGCTTTTACGTGTGTAAGACTACAAATTGTGACATGCTTTTCTTGTTGCTTCTAATGGAAAGTATGCTTTAAGCTAGTATTCGTACTTCCCTACTAATTTTACCTTCAAAGAAAGAGAGATATGAATGATCTAAAACCCATTCTTATTTGATATGAGATACAATAATTGATTTTTATCTAAAGATGCAAATTGAGTGATTTTATGGAAAAGGGAGATAATTGAATGCTATCAAGGTACTATGATGAATATTTCAACTAGGATAATGGTAAGAAATTCAAACAGACATGCACCCTTGAATGCACACCTCTAACCTAAGTTGATGCAAGAGCAACGCAAAATGGTGATAGTAAGGTATGATTTCACTATGTAGGGGAGGGAGGGGGATAAAAGTATTATTCTAGAGGAATATGAGGCACTGGTGATGATGTGGATAAGGTGAAGGCATAAGATAAATAGAATCAATATTTTGTGTTCTTACAACCCACTCTCAAGACATGAATAGAAGTACAAGATGAAAGTGTTCAGACCCCAAAAGATACAATGCCACTAGTGCAATAGACAAAATATTATTACACCAATGTTGCATATGATCAATCTCACAACACTAATGCTACATCATTGATGCTTAGCATGGTTACTACATAGCATCAAGACTATTACATTGTGAAAAAGATATGATGACATCAGCATTGACGTCAACAAGGGTGAGAAAGTAAGGTGTGATTGTAAGAATGTATTTGGAAATGAGTTTGTTTTCATTTATTGCTTTTTCAAAGTGAATTAGAGATCTTGCCTCACTATTAATTAACTAAAGCTAGGATTGATACCATAGTATTTATCCTCTAGACTTTCTCATAGAAGATTGATGTACCAACATGTTTACTTCCATTATGGATAATATACTTGAGTTTAGATGAATAGCATTGCAGTTGTTTTGATTTTTTGCTTTTTTGGGTGCTATGATGAGTATACTTCTCGTAGTACCAAAAGCTTATTCTCCTTGTTTTTTTTATCATGCAAAGGCTATAAGTCATAGTCTATGAATTGTTATACCAAGCAAGGCTTGACCTAGTCCTCTTCATTTTTTTGACAGTCTTAAGTTGGGATCAAAGAATTAATAAAAATGCTGTACATTTTGGTAAATTTATTTGAAAAGCAAAAGAACACAAG
The DNA here is from genome assembly GCA_037157565.1 of Thalassia testudinum. Taxonomy (NCBI): domain Eukaryota; kingdom Viridiplantae; phylum Streptophyta; class Magnoliopsida; order Alismatales; family Hydrocharitaceae; genus Thalassia; species Thalassia testudinum. Next base: position 133,598 of record JAZHRO010000065.1, read on the forward strand.
TGTAATCCAACATGATTTAGAAAAATCCTTTTTCTTAAATTGTCGTACTTTTAAAAAAGAAAATAATAAATGGAAACATAACTATCAGCCATACCATCACCAGCATCGGTTTCTAATCTTGAGAATTCCAAGACCGTGTACACCTCCATGGCATTGATGATCGGTGGCAAGGTTGACTCGCTTGCACTGATTATGTCAACTTCAATCTTGTCATAATTCCTGGGACTACGTGAATAATCTGTGGTTGCTTTCAAGTAGGGAGGTTTGACATTCCTACTCCACATTTCATTATTAACGTAAACGTTGAATATCCTTTGTGTGCTAGAATTGAGAAGCTCGAGTTCTGCGAAGTGCATCACTACGAAGTAGTAGGGTTTGGGTATTTTTATATCTACGCTTGGCGCCCAAAAGATCTTCCACGATGTGCCTGAGGTTGGTGCGACTGCCGTGCTCATGACTTCCGATGGCACTTGGAAGCTCGTTGTCGAGGTAACGGGAGACGTACTGTTGATTGCTGTCCACCCTTCAAGGATGGTTGGCCTCCATATACGATCGTAAATGTCATCTGGGTACCTAAATAATGTGAATTAAAAATTAAAAAGGTGAATATCTAACAAAGATAAAGTACGCAATGCCTATTCAACTTTAAGGAAATAGTATAATCTTTTAGTACTTTAATATGACTATTGGTTTGAACCGGGCTTTATCATCCTATTTCAGGGTAACTATTCGGCCAAGAGAATATCAAAGAAGCAAGCTGAAGTTTGCAAGTAATGGATTGTAAAGAGGATGCTGGTAGTGGCTTGGCTTAGGCTGCTCCTTGTTGGAAATGAAGCATACTTGAAGTAAATTTTGAGCAACTTGATCTCTTACGAAGTGATAATATATCTAGTTCAACATACTAATTAGTTTTAGCATGAAACACTAGATTATGTGACAAATAGGTAGCTCTAACATTGTCACACCACAAAATGGGAAGTTCCCACAAAGGAAGAGCAATCTCGGGAAGAAAGTGATCGAAGCCAAATTAGTTCTACCATGGTATCAACAATAGCTTTGTATTTTGCCTCTGTTGAAGAGTGCATCACACTCATTTATTTCTTGGAGCTCCAGAAGATGGAATTGTCACCGTAGAATATAATGAAACCAGCAGTTGATTATCTATCAATCTCATATTGATGTTGCCCAATCAACATCACAATAGGTAGTTAAGGTGGGCTTAAACGAAGTATTATAGAATGGCCCCGAAAAAAGGGTGCATTTGACATAGCATAGAAGCCTTTTTGGTGCCTCAAATTGGATTGTAGTTGGCTAGTGCATAAATTGAAAAAGTTTATTCACTAAGAAAGCCAAATCAGGCCGAGTAAACAAAGTGTACTGTAGACTACCAATGAGTTGTTGGTAGATGGAAGGATTAGGTAGAGGATTAGCATTAGTAAAAATATTCTAAAAGGTTCGGTACCTTTACTTTGGCTATCTGAACCCATTTTGACTAAGAATAGAGTTTCAAATGGAAATTTACCCTTATTTGGGATCCTATACAATTTTCCCATTCAAACGTGGTAAAAACTTAAATCTAAGTTCATCATTAGATTTATTTTGTTAAAATTAGGTTAACACCAAAATTTGATCCCAATCAGAGTCCATCTTGACCTAATTTACATTTTAGGCCCTAAAAACTCTATTTCTTACACTTAGACCCCTAGCTTTCAAGTTTATAGCCAAGAGGCCCCTGACTTTGTCGTCTCCTTCACATTTAAGTCCCTTACTCCTAAACAATATGAATAGAACCTTCAACCCAAACCATCAACCTTTGATTGGAGATTTCTTCTCCAATCTAAGGTAGAATCTCTCCGAACTTGGAAAGATTACTCCCAAGAATGTACTCTACCAATTGAACCATCCCATGAGATCTATGATTGACCTAAGAGCTTAGGTGAACTCCATGTTTATAGTGGGTTTTTATTGCAAAAATCGAGAGGAAATCTCATGATTTCCTTGCAATTGAGGTCCAATTCAACACCTATATAAGTCTTAGGATCTCCCAACATACTCCTTAACCAAGAATCAACTAGAAATCTCCTTCCTCCTCCTCCAACCATCACCTTCTTTGGCTCTGGCGAGTCCCTCCACCTCCCTCTTCTGGATGACTAATCGTTAACTTGGAAGACTCAGCTTCTTCCCTTCTTCCTCGTTTGCCTTGCCAGCCAAAGTAAGGGCACCGCTGACCTCTTCTTCCTTGTCCTTTCCCTCGCCATCGATATCTTCTTCCCCACATCTGTCCGGTCAACGCCGGATGTGGTCTCTCCCTCTCTCACCCCCCTAAGCATCCTAATCTCTCTCTCTTCCTTTCTAGCATCCTTTTAGGTCCTTACTCTCTTAATTTGACCATTGTCGTCATCGTTCCACCACCTTTGTCCCTACCTGCGACGTGAGCTTTGGTGAGCTTGTGCCAGCACCACACTCCACCAAACACAGTGCCACCACCTCCAAAACGTTCAACGTGACCCCACGACCAAAAGCCCCAACATAATTGGGTCTATTGGCCTCTTTAACCTACCCCTAAATAAAGACATCAAACTCCACCCTTACCATCACCAATAGACCTTTACACACCACCAAACACCCTCAAACCATCGCCGTCTTCCTCCTCGCCTCACGGTGAAGCTTAGGAGCATTTTAATTGGGGCTTAGAGCCCATATTTGTGCATTTCAAGGATCGTTGGAGACAACATCGTCACCGTCATCAACTGCCATCGTCTGCCGCCTTCTACCACTCTCCAAGCCTGATTCCACCTCCAGGTGTTGCAGACTACAACCATTGACCCAACTATAGACTTAATTGACTAAGAAGCAGATGCAAATAGCATCAATTGGAGCAGCTAATTAACAACTTCACATACGAAGAAGAAGGCAGCATATTAGTCCCACATCGTGGACTTTTGAGAAAAATTTTGATACTTATTGAATAACGCCCCTTAGCTGTTTGCCTCAGACATGGGTAAGGTCCCTTCTCACTCATACCCTCTCACTCCTCACCCGCCACACACACCGGTTGGCCTAGACTTGGATCCATTTACCTAGCTACCCACTAACCCGATTGTGAAGAAAGAAGGGGAGGAAATTCTGAGGAAAGGAGGGGAGTTTTGCATTGTGCATCATTGGGATTCATGCCTAACACTAAGGCACATTCTTGAGGTGATTTGGAGCTTGATAGTTAAGTTGTCTGAAATTTTCTACAACGTTTGATCTGAGAAAGAAATTGACTCTTAGTTGGTTCTGATTGCTGTTGGGAAATTGAGATCTGAATTGTGAATTGTGCATACTGTTGGACTTAATTGGTGGTTTCGACTACCATTTTTAGGCTTCACTTTATATTTTTGTCCTTTGATTCTTAAATATAGTTTGAATTATGATTGTGATGAGTCCAATTTATTAGACTAATTATTAGCCTAAGTTGGTTAGTTACTACATTTTAGAGTATATTAATATTTGTATTTGATTATAAAATAAATGCATGCATTATAATTTATATTTGTAAAGTTTATCTGATATTATAAATAATTATATGCATTGCAGGAATCAAGCACAGCCAAATCTCAATTTTAAGACGTTCGGAGCTTACTCTAGACATCTGATGATGTTGACAATATGCACCACAACTTAGCTGTATCTACCTGCATGTGCGCAACCTCCTCACCAGCCTCTACACATCGTTTCCCCACCGCCTCACTATTGCCGTTAAGCTGTTGGAGAATGCCAAGTCCTCCAAAAATGCAACAGATCATAGGAGAGTCAATGGCAGAAGGTTTATAAAAGAACCCACCGCATGTAGGCAGAGGGATCATCATTCCCTTCCCCCTGGCGGGGACTATCTCTCCATCTCCACCACCATGACAGAAGCTTACACCATGCAACAGGCGTGCACTGTGGCCATTGGTGGCTCCACGTTTGTGTTGACAACCGGGTTTTATTGTTATAGCGTCGTAGTATAGCCAGTTGTTGCCATCATTTCAAATATATAAATTTTTTTACTCGGAAAAGAGTTCCCGAGGTCGAACTCAGGGAGCAAGTTGTATTCTAGAGATATACATGTTTCTTTTACAAAAAATAAAGAAAGAGAGAGAAAGGGTTTGTTGTTTTCTCTTTGTTTCTCCTCGTCTCAGATCTTCTTCTTCTTTGTCTGCAGAGGTGATGTTCTTCTTCTGCAGTGGCGATGCTCTTCTTCTTCTTCCAGCTGTTCCTGCTCTTCCTTTTTCTTCTGTCTTTCTTCAGATCTTCTTCTTTCTTCTTTGTTCTTCTTCTTTCAGTTCTTCCCTTGTTCTTTTGTGTTCTCCTCTGCCTCGCCTTCTTCTGTTGTTCTTCAGATCTCCTTTTTTTCTTTTTCCAGTCAGGACGTCGCCCCTTCTTCTTTCTTCTTTTCTCTTCAGGACGTCATCTGATTTCCAAATCAGACGACTTAAACTGCCTGTTGCTACAGTGTCTCCCTCAGCTTCCTTCTTCTTCCGCGGTCCTTCTTCTTCACCTGTGCCTGCACACTTCAGAGCTTACGTCAGAGGACAAAACCTACTCTACCCTCTCCCCCCCGCATCTCTCTCTCTCTGAAACCACTCTTGGGAAAGCTCTCCCAGAGCTGCCGGGTAGTTGGGTACGGGTCAGGTCCGGGTCCAGGCCCACCGGTGTGCGTGGTGGGCGAGGAGTGCAGGTCAGTCTAAGTCGGGTCGGGTCAGGTCCGCGGGGCATGAGCGCGGACGAGACCGGGTAACCGGGCGGGTGAAGGGGACCTCACCCCGTGTGCTGAGGCAGTAAGGCTAATGCACAAAATCAATTTAAACAGTGAAAAGGTTGTGAGGCTTACCGATGTGGGACTAAACGGAGGCCTCTCCTCGCGTGCGCCTGCTGGGAGACCGCGGCCTAGCTTCTGCAGCTACGGCTTCGATTTGCGTCGGTTGCTGGCTGGCTGCCTTCGCAAGACTCCCCGTAATCCGCAGCAGCTGGAGACCTGGAGTCCTCAAGCCTGGAGCACGGGAGAAGCTGCTTCAATGTGCGTTAATGGCGGTCGAACCTCAAGACCTGTCAGACACGAATATGGCCTCTCGGCCTGATCAAACCACTGGGGAACCTTCGCCGTGGCACGGCGAAGGTGTGGAGCTGCGCGGCAAGCCGCAAGGTGGTGTCTGGCGGCAGCCCTAGGTTGGACTGCAACCGGAGGAATGGGTTTGTTCGGGGGAGCGTTACGGAGGTGTGGAGTGGCAGTGGAGGGGTGGGGGGTGCTCAGTGTGATGAGGCGGAGGTTCGGTGAGGGTCGGCGAGGTGTGTGAGGCTGTGGAGCGATGGGAGCATCTCGCCGGAGGGTGGCCGGAGACGAAGGGGGTGACGATGGTCAGGGTCGGTCGAGGGCTTAATTGAATAAATTGAAACCGGGGAAAGAAAGAGGAGAGGAAGGGAAGTAGTTCTAGCTTACTTGCAGGGACGAAGGGGGGCAGCAGGGCGACAGTCGTATCGACTGTCGCCGGAGAAGAAGATGCTCAGGGAAAGGGGCGGCGGCGAGCAGAGAGCCGGAGAGGCGCCAGCTGGGTGCGGCGTGGCGCGGGAAGAGCAGGGGAGGAAGTCTCTGCTGCTGGTATTGCGGCAGAGCGAAGAGGAGGAGGGGGAGGAACCGTCGGAGCTGGTGAGCGTCTGCCGGAGAGAGAAGAGAGGAAAGTTGGGGGTTTTCTCCGTCAGATCCGAGCTGTCCCGGTCGGTGGAGCAACGGGGGGTATTTATAGGGATCAAAACAGGGAGGAAGGCAGAGGGAGACGACGTGTCTCCCTCGCCGGAGGATGGCCGGAGACGAAAACCCATACCGTCCGTGCGTTCGCACGGCCGGTATGGTGGGCTACAGCGACCAGGGGGGTGTCCCTGCAACGGCTGACGACGCAGGGCACCCCCGGTTTACTTGCTAGGCTTTCCCCCTCACCCTGCGCGGCGCCATGCTCCGCGCAAGGTCGCCGGAGCATGGTGCTGGCAGGTTTTGCAGGGGGGACCTGAATGCAAAGAACGAAGGAGAGTTAGGGGCTAAAATGCGATGGTTCAAAAGTTGAGGGCCAAAAAGTAAATATATGAGGACCAAAGTGTAAAGTCGGTCAAGGAGGTTTCTTCTTAGGCTCAAGTTTTTATACATGATTAATTAGGACCTAATAAATCTGATGGTGAATTTCATTTCTATATTAAACCTTGTTTGACCGGTCAATTTATGCAAAAACCCAAATTAAGTTATTAATTGGGCATGGTTTTCAATGTAGGTCAAAATGGGTTCTGAAGGCCAAATTGAAGGTTCTAAACCCTAGAGATTATTTTTCTATGAATTTTAGAGGGTTTATTCTATTTTTACTTTGCCTCGAACCTCGTGAATTGAAGTGGGTTGTTTTAGGGTTACAGATTATCATTTAGTTTCTTGGAATTGCTGTAGCCCTTGCTAGATCATCTCATCCCACTTTTATTCTTATTAAGCTGCTTTGACCTATGTTTGGGCCCTGAATTACCCTGTATGCAGATTATACTGGTAAAATTGCATTTTTACCCCTTATGACTTGTTTTCTTCTTAAACTCAGAATTCTCTGAGTTAAGCCTTTCCTTGAGATATGTAGGAGCTTTTATCCTTTGTATTAGGTCAAAATGAGCTAGTTATGGCTCATGATGAGGTTCTCATCATACCCCCATGCCTAGCTTTTGCTAGTCCCTTAGCAAAAACTTAAGGTTTCAACCCTTGTTCTAGACCATGAAGTTTTTAATAGTTTTAGATAAGTGCCTTTTTTATTTGAGCATAGATTAGGTTAGAATGCTGACCATAGGCCTAAAAGGTACTCTAGTACCAATCAAGATCCAAATCTGTCTAGCCTTAGCCTCAGTCTTTAGCAAAGGTTTTTAAGGTCCACAAGAACTAACCTAAGGTTTATTGGACTTCGTGGTTAAAGCACCCGTGCTTGAAATGATTTTAGCCCTGGCTCAGTTCGCAGTGCGTTTTGTAAGAGAGAGATAGAAAGTTTTTCTGTTTGGAGAGTTTTCTCTCTCTTTTTCTTTTTAGTTCTAGCCTAGGATTGGCTTTTCAACACGGTCTGTATCAGATTCCTTGCTCCCATCATCAATCCTCAAGGGTTCCTGGCGATCGATGCTTCGAGATAGCACCGCCCATGGCAACCCCCGGAACCCTGGCTATTGAGATTTCGAGATAATCCCATCCATGGTGTTCCGTGGCCGAATCCAGACCCTGGCAATTGACACTTCGAGATAATGCCATCCATGGAATCTGAACCAGTAGAGTGCTTACATGCCCCCAGTAGGATATGTAAATATCCTAAGAGACAAGCACCGAGGAGATGATATTTTGTTACGCATCTTCGAGGGGATTTCCCGCCTCTCCGCGCTGGGAACTCGTCCAAATCAACTTGTGTTGATCGGCCGCTCCTATTCTAGGTGTTCTTTTCAGAATTTTGCGACGCTTCTGCGTGATTCTGATTTTTACGCTTACTGAACCAGGCTGTGTGTGAGGTTAGGGTGCTTAGGTTACTGAGTCCCGTAAACCAAAAATTAGTTAACGAGGCCGAATACTCCCTAAGCCTTAGACCTAATACTTCAGCTTTTCATTTTCCTCAACCTCTTGAGGAGTGTCCAGATCTTAATGGGTACTAAGAGTCTATTCAAGAATGCCTAAGGTTTGCATTCTTTACTAATCTCATTGTGCACTTTTCTTGAATGAGGTCTAGAACTTAGGTTAATTCCTTAGTTCCTTACTAATGACTATCACTTTTTCTCATAATTTTGTGCTCCTTTTTCATTTTGTTTCTTTTCTCCTTCACAAAATTTCCTTCTCCTCTTTTCCTCTTATTCTTTTTCGAAAATTTTTTTAATTTTTATGGTGTTTTTGGCATATGTGAATTTTTTTGTTTGAAACCTTTTCTTACAAGTTTTGCACTTTCATACCCCCCCATGCCTAAGATTTGCAATGTCCTCATTGTAACCTAGGGGGTCTTAGTTCATTCCTTAAGACAGAAATTTGGATGAGTGGATGGGTCGGGTTGAATTTTTGCGGACGATTTCAAATCCCAGATGCAAGCATCTGAGTTGGGGTCGGCTGTCTACAAGGGTGAACTTCGAGTGCTAAAAGGTGTCAGAACAAGTTTCAGGTTTTCAAAGAGAATGACGGACTGCCTCCCGTTAAGCGCTGAGTTTTATGCCTTCAGCCAAGCGGGAAATGCGATGGAGAGGGGATGGTCAAATCAGCGGAGTTTTGTAAGACAAGCACCTTGATTAAGAGCCTGGTTGGTCCAACCAGGTGCTTGTTCAGATCAACAGGCTGATGATGCAGCCCAAACCCAATCAATCTGGTGGGTTGATAGATGTGGATAAAAAGGTGTGGAACCCACCATATACTATGAAGCTCAGATAGATGTGGAAGTGTAAACGCAGGGTTTGGCTGAGTCGAATCAGCCTGGTCAAAGTAGGGACTCGTAGAATAATCAGTGGTTGATGCAGGAACCCTACAGGGGTGATCAGAGAATGATAGAGCATGGTATGTAGTCTGATCAATGTTCGAAACCCGATGTGGAAATGCAATCGGCTCGGTGAGAGGTGAATCTGAATAGAAATTGAGTCCGGTTGCGGGTCGGGGTTTGGGAGAGGTTTTGATCCGTTCTGTGTGTGCGGACGAGGTGGCCATTGTGTACGAGGGCTCTTCTAGAAACAGATGATAGGTGGTTTTCTGTAGAGAGTCCTCTGGGTAACTATCAAATGCCGGAAGAGTGTCTGTAGGATGAAAGGAATCGGATTCGAGAAAAAATTTGGATTCTTGGTTGTAATCACTCTTGGCATTTTCTGTTTTTGGTTCCTGAGGATCGAAAAGGAATGATTCTGTGTTATCAGTGATCTCGGGAATCAGGACCTCAGAGTCGGAGTCAGAGTCATGTGAACTGAGGTCGTAGATAGGCCTGGCGTGTTCAGGAAGGGGAATCTCTCCGCAATTATAGTCAGATCTGAAATTGTCGGAGAGTTGGCGAAAATGAGATTCATGATCATGAATTCCACCACAGCAAAAATCATCAGATGTGGAATCAGCAGCCTGATTGGGGTCTAGCCTATATGTGAATTCTGGGCTCGAAAAGGTATTCTGTCTAGGCTCAAGCTCCAAGCTGGTAGGATAGACCCAATTAAAATCCAACTCGTCCAACTCCTCAGTCTCTGTATCATAAATTGGCATGTTCTCTGGAAAATCGATCAGATTTTCTGAAGATGTTGGAGAGGGATATTCATCAAATAGAGGCCCGGAATCATATTCTATAAAATTTTGATCTTTCTCATAAGGGGCCTCATAATCTTCCCAATAAGTTTCAGATCTAGGTTCTAGGCTTAGGATGTGGGTAGAATTATTAGAACCTAAGTCCGAATATCCTTCGAGGGCCACCTTATCAAAATAAGGGGCGGAATTTATACCCTCAGAAGGTTCAGTTCTGATCTCATTATTGCAGGAGTTTTGAAATTCTAGGCTTGACAATTCATGGTCTAAGTTTGGCTCATCATTGTGTTCTCCTGCAATATCCCAACCTAATTCAACATTGTCTTCTATCTGGGTTGGGATTTTACAACCACTTTGTGCCTCAATCCCGAGATCTGGGAAACTGGATTGTTCCTTAATACTGTTCCAAGATGGTTCATCCTCTGTTTCTGGTATATACGGGTATTTCTGGTTGGTAATTTGTTCTACTGATTTCATCATTTCTACTCGTTTCATAAGGGCATCTTGGTGTTGCTCCCAAAGTACAGGATTTGTCAAGCATTGAAGGTATTCAGATTGGTGTAATTTTTCCATCTCAATGTATCCTGTCATGAGCATATCTCGGGTTGATCCTTTTGAAATTTCAGTCAATAGAATTTGGGCATAGTTTATGATGAAAGCTGTGGTTGTTGGAACATCAACCTGAATGTTTCCTATTGGTGTTGAGGGTTTAAATTTGATTTCATAGATTTCAAGGGCATCCTCAATCATCTTATCTTTCATGGATCTCAGATATTCAGGTTTTTTACATTGTAGTCTTGCTAGGTAATTAGGCTGCATCTTCGAATCAGGTGGTGGAATCAAGATAGAATCAGAAGTTTGAATTAATGGAAGAAGGGGACTTTGTTCAGAATCAGCGGAAAGAGGGGCTATGTGAATGATTTCTGCAAAAACAAGGGAGCCGAGGCTTAGCCTCGGGGAGAGTGAATTTCTATAGGAAGTTTCAAGGACCTCCTGCAAAGTACTGAAGGGCTGGATGAGATAAGCAGGTGCTGGACCCAATCAAGACACCCAAAAAATGTTGGGTGACTATAGAGGTTCGGGGCAGATGGACCCCTTGATCAGAAAGATCGTCCACCTGAGAATTACCTGGGCAGCCAGAGAGGGAGAGTCCCGTGAAGACCCCTACACGGTAGAGCGTCCCCACGGGTTACAGGGTTTCCCCCACCCGACCTCTCTTGTCACTGCGGTTCCAGGTAGACCAGAATGGGGATCTTGACCTCTTAAGTCTACCAATTTTAAGATCAGGGTGCTTAAGGTTTCACTTGAACTTTAGTCTTTTAAGTGCAAAGAGTGACCTAGTTTAAGGTTGGTTGACCCAAGGGGTCAACTTTACCTCTTGTTTTCTTTGAGAACTTTTAGGTCTTGTCTTTTAGGGTTCAAGTGTTTAGAGAGCCAATTGTTTTAGGTTTTCTTTTGAATAGGTATTTTCAATCAATGGTTTAGGCACACTTCTTTTGGATTTTCTCCATTCTTGATTTAAGTAGTGTGTCTCTAAAACCCTAATGTTGAATCTTATGTTGGCTCTACTTGGTCCAGTTAGTTCTTTGTTGGGTAATTAGGGCTCAAGCAAGAATGTGTTAGCCCTTAAATACCCTTAATAGTGTGCAGGACTAATGAGTTGAAAACATGCAACTTTTATGGTTACTAAGTATGGAAGACAGGTTAGCCCTATATTGCTTGTTCTTTTCTTTTCTTCCTCTTTAGAGTTTTAGGGGTTAATAGCGAGAGGAAAAATTTACCTGTCCTCGGAGTGGTTGTCGCGCGGTTGCTTGTCTTCTTGATTTCCTGTAGTTTTCTGCACAAAAGAGAGGAGATTATCAGAAATTAAAAAGAAACAGGAATGTTTACCTCTAGAATAGCCGTTGCTCCCCGGCAGCGGCGCCAAAAAAATGGTGGCTCCACGTTTGTGTTGACAACCGGGTTTTATTGTTATAGCGTCGTAGTATAGCCAGTTGTTGCCATCATTTCAAATATATAAATTTTTTTACTCGGAAAAGAGTTCCCGAGGTCGAACTCAGGGAGCAAGTTGTATTCTAGAGATATACATGTTTCTTTTACAAAAAATAAAGAAAGAGAGAGAAAGGATTTGTTGTTTTCTCTTTGTTTCTCCTCGTCTCAGATCTTCTTCTTCTTTGTCTGCAGAGGTGATGTTCTTCTTCTGCAGTGGCAATGCTCTTCTTCTTCTTCCAGCTGTTCCTGCTCTTCCTTTATCTTCTGTCTTTCTTCAGATCTTCTTCTTTCTTCTTTGTTCTTCTTCTTTCAGTTCTTCCCTTGTTCTTTTGTGTTCTCCTCTGCCTTGCCTTCTTCTGTTGTTCTTCAGATCTCCTTTTTTTCTTTTTCCAGTCAGGACGTCGCCCCTTCTTCTTTCTTCTTTTCTCTTCAGGACGTCGTCTGATTTCCAAATCAGACGACTTAAACTGCCTGTTGCTACAGTGTCTCCCTCAGCTTCCTTCTTCTTCACCTGTGCCTGCACACTTCAGAGCTTACGTCAGAGGACAAAACCTACTCTACCCTCTCCCCCCCCGCGTCTCTCTCTCTCTGAAACTACTCTTGGGAAAGCTCTCCCAGAGCTGCCGGGTAGTCGGGTACGGGTCGGGTCCGGGTCCAGGCCCACCGGCGTGCGTGGTGGGCGAGGAGTGCAGGTCAGTCTAAGTCGGGTCGGGTCAGGTCCGCGGGGCGTGAGCGCGGACGAGAACGGGTAACCGGGCGGGTGAAGGGGACCTCACCCCGTGTGCTGAGGCAGTAAGGCTAATGCACAAAATCAATTTAAACGGTGAAAAGGTTGTGAGGCTTACCGATGTGGGACTAAACGGAGGCTTCTCCTCACGTGCGCCTGCTGGGAGATCGCGGCCTAGCTTCTGCAGCTGCGGCTTCGATTTGCGTCGGTTGCTGGCTGGCTGCCTTCGCAAGACTCCCCGTAATCCGCAGCAGCTGGAGACCTGGAGTCCTCAAGCCTGGAGCACGGGAGAAGCTGCTTCAATGTGCGTTAATGGCGGTCGAACCTCAAAACCTGTCGGACACGAATATGGCCTCTCGGCCTGATCAAACCACTGGGGAACCTTCGCCGTGGCACGGCGAAGGTGTGGAGCTGCGCGGCAAGCCGCAAGGTGGTGTCTGGCGGCAGCCCTAGGTTGGACTGCAACCGGAGGAATGGGTTTGTTCGGGGGAGCGTTACGGAGGTGTGGAGTGGCAGTGGAGGGGTGGGGGGTGCTCAGTGTGATGAGGCGGAGGTTCGGTGAGGGTCGGCGAGGTGTGTGAGGCTATGGAGCGATGGGAGCATCTCGCCGGAGGGTGGTCGGAGACGAAGGGGGTGACGATGGTCAGGGTCGGTCGAGGGCTTAATTGAATAAATTGAAACCGGGGAAAGAAAGAGGAGAGGAAGGGAAGTAGTTCTAGCTTACTTGCAGGGACGAAGGGGGGCAGCAGGGCGACAGTCGTATCGACTGTCGCCGGAGAAGAAGATGCTCAGGGAAAGGGGCGGCGGCGAGCAGAGAGCCGGAGAGGCGCCAGCTGGGTGCGGCGTGGCGCGGGAAGAGCAGGGGAGGAAGTCTCTGCTGCTGGTATTGCGGCAGAGCGAAGAGGAGGAGGGGGAGGAACCGCCGGAGCTGGTGAGCGTCTGCCGAAGAGAGAAGAGAGGAAAGTTGGGGGTTTTCTCCGTCAGATCCGAGCTGCCCCGGTCGGTGGAGCAACGGGGGGTATTTATAGGGATCAAAACAGGGAGGAAGGCGGAGGGAGACGACGTGTCTCCCTCGCCGGAGGATGGCCGGAGACGAAAACCCATACCGTCCGTGCGTTCGCACGGCCGGTATGGTGGGCTACAGCGACCAGGGGGGTGTCCCTGCGACGGCTGACGACGCAGGGCACCCCCGGTTTACTTGCCAGGCTTTCCCCCTCACCCTGCGCGGCGCCATGCTCCGCGCAAGGTCGCCGGAGCATGGTGCTGGCAGGTTTTGCAGGGGGGACCTGAATGCAAAGAACGAAGGAGAGTTAGGGGCCAAAATGCGATGGTTCAAAAGTTGAGGGCCAAAAAGTAAATATATGAGGACCAAAGTGTAAAGTCGGTCAAGGAGGTTTCTTCTTAGGCTCAAGTTTTTATACATGATTAATTAGGACCTAAGAAATCTGATGGTGAGTTTCATTTCTATATTAAACCTTGTTTGACCGGTCAATTTATGCAAAAACCCAAATTAAGTTATTAATTGGGCATGGTTCTCAATGTAGGTCAAAATGGGTTCTGAAGGCCAAATTGAAGGTTCTAAACCCTAGAGATTATTTTTCTATGAATTTTAGAGGGTTTATTCTATTTTTACTTTGCCTCGAACCTCGTGAATTGAAGTGGGTTGTTTTAGGGTTACAGATTATCATTTAGTTTCTTGGAATTGCTGTAGCCCTTGCTAGATCATCTCATCCCACTTTTATTCTTATTAAGCTGCTTTGACCTATGTTTGGGCCCTGAATTACCCTGTATGCAGATTATACTGGTAAAATTGCATTTTTACCCCTTATGACTTGTTTTCTTCTTAAACTCAGAATTCTCTGAGTTAAGCCTTTCCTTGAGATATGTAGGAGCTTTTATCCTTTGTATTAGGTCAAAATGAGCAAGTTATGGCTCATGATGAGGTTCTCATCAGCCATCAAAAGAGAGCTTCAACATTGCGGCCACCTAGTCATCCTCCTAGGTGGCAGCGAGTGTGGTGACAACCGCTCGCCGCTACCTTCACCGTGCCAATCCGCCGCAACCACACCAGCAGCCACACCACACAGTGCCAGCCTCCCCATGTAGCCTCATCGCGGGCGATACCCCCTCACTGCGCGCAGCCTGCACTCGCTACGCCGCTCCATGCGCACCAGCGAAGCCGTGCTCCGGCCTGCGTGCGTGCGGCTTCTTCTTCTTCTTCCTCTTCTTCCTTCCACTACCGCCAGCAACCTCCTGAAAGAACCCAAAGCTGCCACGCCCCCCCTCCACGTAGCCACCACCGTTGACCACCATCTTCACCGCCAACGCCACCAGGGACCTCCACGCAGCACGCCAACCCCTTCCACGCTTCCACGCAAGCCACAACAGCCCACGTGTGTGCGCACAATGCCCGTCGCCAGTGTTCTCTTCCTCCTCCGTCCGGCCGCTGCCAGCCACCTCCGGCCGTGCCTTCACCGTCATCACGTAGCCCTCGTCAAGACGTGCCTTCCTACAGAGCAGCTCCTTCGACGAAGCCTCCTCGCACACGCACCAAGGAGAGAGACGAAATCCCATGTTTTTCTCTGTATTAATAATTACAGAAAATGCCATTGCGAAAAACACTATTAATTTATTTTCTAATTTAATATATTGTAGTAAATTTGCATGGACATCCCTTGCTTAAATTTGAATTACACATGATTGATTTCTTCTTATGAATGACATACAAATGAGATATTGGTTATAGTAAATTGGTGTCATTAGGTAGGAGATTAATGTTAACATTGTTTGCCATTGCCAAGGCCATTATTTAGAATATTATATTATGGTAATTTTGCATATAAATACCTACATTCCTGATTAATTATTTAGATTAAGAGTTTATGTGAGAAAGTGAGTTGCAATAATTAGTATGTACATCTGATGATATTCCTGAACAAATAAGACATTCAATAGGCTAATTCCTCCCTGTGGAGATGACCTAACTGTTTTCGTGGTTAGATTTTGAGAATTAAAATGTTTTGAAAAGCGATTTTCTACCACGCGATTACATACAATGACACGTCATTTCATGCTAAAGTTTTTATCGAAAATGAAGATCGCTCTTTCAGATTGAATATCTTTTTAGTTGATCAATTCATTGCATATTATATTTGTGATTAATTATTGTGCTCATTACTTATAATTTCGATTAGTGGATTGAATTGTCATATTTGCTCTTCACGAGCCACCTCGGAACTCATGATTTTCTGAGCTTTATAAATTTTAAATGTCGATTCAACTTTCATCGCTATACGACGATGTGTTTTTCTAAACTATGATGATTTTCATATCAACATTTTGGTGTCGTTATCAGGGAGCAATGGGCATTTCATTCACTAATCACACTTTCTGATCTGATTTGTTGTGTTAAAGAAGGTGAATCAGAAGATCGGCCGCACAAGTGACCACACCAGGGGTAGGTAATCACATTTCCTTCTTCTCTAAGCCCCTCCTCTCTTGGAAAGATTGAAAAAGAAGTTAATTAGGATCTACTTGCTTTACTTATTAAGTAATCATCATTCAAGTTTCCTAATTGGATTTGATTTGACTAGAGATCCCCATCTTGATACTTGCACCTACTAGGGACATAAGATTCCTTGGGCTATTCACCTTCTTGATTGAGACCAAGGTACAATCTTTTGGAAGAATTGAAATTGGAAATAGAGCCAATCTAGGGTTTCCATGTTAGGGTTCTAGGAGTACACACTTGCTTGCTTCAAAAGAAAATATATTTCTCGCATTGTGTGTTACCCAAGGCCTTGGTTGAATTGATCTAGTCAAGTGGACCCTAAAATCATGGTTCTATAATCACTTGGGTCATTAAAATTTGGGACCTAATAAGCTATTTGCAAACCAATTCAGGGTAATTTTGGTTCTTAACCCAAACCTCATCCTCAACTTTTGGATAGGTTAGGTGAAGTTGGTTCACTTTGTAAATCAACCAACCTCCAAATTAGGTCACAAATCAAATTAACTTCAAGTTCAAGTGAAAGTCAAGGCAAAAGCAAGATTAAAACTGGTAGACTTAGGAGTCAAGCTCACACATTCCGACCTACTTGGAATCTCAGTGACAAGGAAGGTCTGATGGGAGAAACCCTGTAACTTGTGGGGATGCTCTACCGTGTAGGAGTCTTCGCAGGACTCTCCCTTCCTAGCTGCCTAAGTAATTCTCTGGTGGGTGAGTTTATGATCTAGAGATAACATCTGCCTCGAACAGCGATGCTACCTAGCCTTATTGGGTGCCTTGATTGGGTCCAATACATATTATGTCACTCATCTGATTCCATAGTACATGTACAGGAGGAGGTCCTTAAGACCAATCTTGAGGCCTCCATTAGTAGTTCACTCTCGTCGGGGTCAAGCCTTGACCAAATTGTTTGTGTTCCCATTTGATCAAATTGAGATCTCTTTAGATCCTTCAACATCCGAACCCGGCTCTCCATCATCTGCATCCCTGGAGAATCAAGAAGTGCCCAATGTCTAGAATCAATTACAGGGCCTCATTGATTTATTCCATGAATTCATGAATCCCTCGCAGCATCCATAGATGCGAGATTACTACAATATCATAGTGGTGGCAATCGAACACAAGGTGCAAATCCTGGTTGGAGGACCTAACACTGAATTGAAGCCGAATCTGATATCGCAATCCCCAAATTTCACGACTTGAACTCGAAGATCCTTTCCAGTACATCAAACAGCTGAAACATCTGGCCCAGACCTTTGGACCACCTATTCAGAACTGGGACATCTTGCTCATGAACATGTTCTCAATCTCTCTGATGGATAAGGCTGCCCATGGGTATCAAACCTTGACTCGACCAATCAACACATGGGAGGAACTCCAATTTGAATTCCTGAAGAAATTCTTCCCAGTTGGTTGCAGTAATGCCTTGAGGCACTAGATCACGTATTTCACATAGAATGCAGGAGAACCACTTCATGAGGCATGGGACCAGGTTTTGGATCTCATGCGGAAATGCCCCCATCACGGTATTCCTAAATGAGAACAAGTCTACTTTTTTTACCAGGGACTCCATGAGGACATTAGATTATGTGTCAATGTAACTTGTGGTAGCAACATCGTGGCTCAACATGAAGACACCATTTGGCAGATTCTTGAGAACAGGTGCATGAACTCCATAAACAATGAGTCTATGGGTGTGTTCAACCGGACCCGCACATTGACAAACACACGAGGGGCACACGAGACACAATACCTATCCGCATCCGTTGACCTGGAGTTGGTGGCCAGTCACCTGGATAAGGTTACCATCACAAAGAAGAAGGTGGACAAATTGACTCGACATCTACAAAGAGCCACCTCTTCACAGCAAAACATGTATGCACATCTGCCCTCAGTTAGGGAGGCCATGCATAACATTCACCACCATGCATATCAGGGGATGGATGTGTATCCAACTTTGTCTGATCCTGGTTTCGGAGGAAACTCCGAACCATCCTACTCTAGTTGGGGGAACTCTGAACCCTCATACTTTGATTACTCTGGAGTTCCTCAAACCTGTGAGGATCTCCACACCATCCAGAATGATTCGTTCTCCAACACATATAACCCTGGATGGTGTAATCAGTTGAATTTTGCATGGTCTCGAAATAATAAGAAATCGAGACCTCAATTCCAACCACGACCACAAGCTCTGTTACCATATCAGGCCATTCAACCTAGCCCAACCCAAATTTCCAATCTGGGTCTACTAAGGAAGATCAAATGAGCTTGATTTTGCATGGCATAGCTGACATCCAGAAGACAAATGTGGCTATGCAGAAATAGCACAAGGAAGAGATCATAAAGGTGCGGAATCAATTCGCATAGATGGCTAGGTCTCGCCAACTTGGTGCAATTCTTTCCCAACCTCTATCGAATTCGAATAATGTGCCAAACCAAGGGCGCATTATCAACCCGAATTATGGCCAAGCCCACTATGTCTATCAGGCCTCTTCTACACCATCACCCGACGGGATGGAGGTCATGAGAGCATTCGAGTCGATTTTTAAGGAAGAATTGCTTGCGTTTAGTATAGTCGACAAAATTGCTTAACAACATTTATAATTTCTAAGTGTGCTTGAAATCAAGAAATGAGTTTGAGGTCATTCTCAGGGAGCAAATATGGAATTCACGACACTAATTGTAATTAGAAATGATGAGCATAATAATGAGTGGAAATCAAGATTTTCAATGACTAATCCACTCAAAGAAATGTATTCAATAATAACAATGGTATCTCAAGAAATTAGTGGGATAAAAAGAAGAATAAAAGCTCTAAAAATGGTGATTTGAATTACCACTTAAATCTCACAATTAAGCACATATCATAATTCTCAAATAAGCTAAATATTTCAAAAGTATCTTGAACTAAATATCAGCCAATAGCTTAAATATGTCCACAGTAACCCTCAATCAGACGTCAGACCCTAAGGTCAGATGCCTTAAACTCTTAAGTCTTCAGAACAAGTGTTGGGTCTCAAACACAGCACAAAGCTCTCATGCTCAGCACAAGGAGTAAGCAGCCTCTTCGAAACAACTAAGTATAGAGCATATGGGCATGCATCCCAATGTAAAATCACCCCCCACCCTCCTCGGATTTTCCTTTCTTTCCTAACTGGGTATACTGGCAAGCATAGTGTCGGGTAATTGGATCCAGGTATGGGGGACCAGGCTCACTGGTGTGAGTAGTGAGTGAGGTGTGAGAGGCATGTAAGGGAGGGACCTCACCCCTCCGTGTGTTGAGGCAACGAGCCCCGTTCACTTGTGCGCTTTATACGCTACTCTGATTTCGTCCCACACTATGTGGGACTAAAGAGAGGTGTCTTCTCTTTGCAACTTCCTTCATCAGCAGTTACTGAAGGTTGCGAGGAATCGAGGCAATAGCTGATGCCTCCTGCATCAATGATGGACTTGGAATGCTTCAGTAGACGAGTCCGCTTCTTCTGAGGCTAGATGGATGATGGCTGGAGTAGTGCTATCATGGTCAGAGTAGGAGGTGACGATGACAGTTGTCTGGCTAGAGCACTTGAAACATAAGTATAGCCTCACAGCCCAATCAAAATAGCTTAGGAGCTTCACCTTGTGAAGGTGAGTGCGATGGTGGTGGTTGAAGGGCGTGCAGTGGTCGGAGAGGACCTGTTAGTGACGAAGAGGATGAATGGAGGATGGGTTGTTAGGAGGGGGTGTAGAGTGGCTAGAAGGCAAAATTTGCAGAGAGCTTCGGATGAGGGTGATGTGGTGAAGGTGTAGGAAGTGACAGCAAGGCAATTGGTGCGGTGTAGCTGCATGGTGGCCTCGCTGGAGGCATGGTTGTCATTGGAGAAGACGATGGAGGAGGCAGGTATACAGTGATCGGATTGAGATGCTAAGGGGCTAGGAGTTATCTAGAGAGGTAGAGGAAGAAGTACGCCTAGCTGAGGGATGAAGGGGAAGAGAATTGGCGTGCCAGTGTGATTGCTGGAGCCAAAGGAGATGAAGTCTCCTTAAGAGAGGATGGTGATGAGGAAGGGTCGATGGTGCCCTTGATTTGGTTGTCGAGGAGCAGATGAAGTCGAGGAAGAAGGAGGGTTGGCCAATTTGGTTGTTCGCCAGCCATAGGAAGAAATCGAGGAGGTGCCACCAGAGCTTGGTCAGAGAAAGATAGAGGAAGTCGGGAAGAAGAATTTTGGGCCTAACCCTTACTAAGGAGGATGGTTTGTGCATCAGGTCTTTATATAGAGCTCAAATCCGAGCTCTAAATCATGAAACTCTCCTGATTGATCTGTGGTTTTAGAGGAAAATGGTTCCCAAAATCCTCAAGCTTTCCTGAGCTCCAGGATCTAATTTGGGGTTCTAGAGGTAGCTTAAATGATCAGGTATCTTTCAATTGGCAATCCCTACAAATTTGAAGGGATTTGACTGACAAATCAAGGATAAATCCTTGATTGAAGTCGGTGCTTCAAGGGCTTGGAGCTTCTAGTCACATGCATGGAAAAAGGGGTATATATCCAAGAATGAAGAGAAAGTTAGGGACCTAAATGTAAGGAATTTTGAAAGCTAGGGGTTAAGTGATAAAAATAAAGGTTTTAGGGACGGAAGTGTAAACTAGGTCAAGATGGACTATGATTGGGTCCAAATTTTGCTAAGGCCAAAATTTGGACCCAAGGAATCTAATGGTGAAGTTGGATTTGAGTTTTGACCACGTTTGACTGGGCAATTTGAATAGAAGCCCAAATTAGGGCAAAATCCCGTATGAGACTATTTAAGGTCGAAATGGGCTCTGATGGTCAAATCAAGAATACCAAACATCTTACAAAGTTTCTTTATGAATTTTAGGAGGTTTAGATGAATTTTATCCAGACCAGAACCTCTTCAATTTAAGTGGGTATGAAATTAGGCTTTTGTGTTCTGATGCAGTTCTCAAAACATGTGAAATCCCATTTTTGTCTGTGTAGATTCACTCTTTGGAATTTAATGCTCAATTAACCTTTAATTAACCCTTGGGTGACCCCATGGTTACTCTGCATTTATGATGTGTTGTTAAAACTGCAGAATTAGCCCAGTTTTTATATTTTCTTCTCAGAATGGATTTGTGTGGAATTATTATCCTCAGGCAATTATTCATGAGCATTTTTCACTTGATTCTGATTAATTCAAGCTAGTTATGGATAATGATGGTGTTACCATCGGGAGGCTTCCACATCATATTCGGGATATCAGTAGCAACCACCACTCTTGTTGACTCCAAACCCAAACCAAGCTGGCCTAAATGCTGTTACTACACGTAGTGGCAAAATGACTCAGGATCCACCTTATCCTAGCCACTCTAGCCCTGGTAGTTCAGAGCCTGCCCTAGGATGGTCACCCAAGATGCACCTATCCTAGATTCAGAGCATGAACCAATCTTAGAGGAACAACAAAGGTTCCATTTCCTGAGGCCTTGACCAAAGGAAACAAGAAACCCAAACCTATGGCACTTAGTTAAGCTCTTTCAACAAGTCCAAATAAACATCCCCTTATTGGATGCAATCTACAACATCCTGACTTACGCATGATTTCTAGAGGACTTATGTACACCAAAGCATAAGCCGCAAAACAAAGACGGGAGTTCGATTGTGTTGTTTGAGTAAGCCAGCTCTATCATCTTGAGTAAACTCTTGTAGAAAGTGAAAGATTTTGGCCCCTCTCTTATCTCCTATAAGATAGGCAGCCTAGAGTTCGATCAAGCTTTATTGGATTTAGGATCCTCCATAAATCCGATCCCCACATCCTTACTAGATCATTTTGAGGAAACTAGCTCAAACCAACTGACGTGACCCTACAACTGGCTGACAAATCAATAAGGTCACCAAGAGGAGTTCTTAAGGATGTTCAAGTTAGGATACGAGATTTCTACTTCCCATTGGACTTCATTGTATTAGATATCGATACTCCTGAAAATCTGAGAGACACATCGATCATCTTACGGAGACTGTTCCTAGCCACAGCTAGGGCAAATATCAATTGCGAAGAGGGCCAGATCAAGTTGAAATTCAGGAATAAAGCATTAAGGATTGATATCTTTAAGGTCCAGAAAGGAATAAACTGTGGGGCGATTGAAGAAGTTTGCCACATTAGTTCCTTGGTTGAGGACCCGATTACAGAGGAAAACCCAATTCTCCCAAAACCTCAACCATAAGAAGATCTTAACCCACATATTGAGAAGCACGAAGCTAATCCAGATCTATCTTTAGCTTCCACCATGTCTTCTTCTAAGGCCAATCCTGAACCCCCACCCGCTGCTGATAACCTGATGCTTGAATTAAAGCCTCTCCTGAATCATCTGGAATACGTATTTTTGGGTTCGAATCAAACATTTCCTATGATTATCAACCCCCGACTCCCTCCTGATCAGGAAACGAAGTTGATTTCTGTCCTCCAGCAGCATCGAAGAGCCATTTGATGGACTCTAGATGACCTGACTGGAATAAGCCCCTTGTATTGCACACATCGTATCTATACTGAAGAGGGCTCATGACCATCACGAGAAATGCAGAGAAGACTTAACCCGAATCTATAGGAGGATGTGAAAAAGGAGATTATCAAGTGGCTTGACGTAGGAATCATCTATCCGATCTTTGACAGCCACTAGGTGAGCCCCATCCAAGTTGTGCCTAAAAAAATAGGGCTCATCGTGATTACAACCGAATATGGATAAACCAACCCGACTTGAATTGCAAATCATGGAGAGTCTACATAGAGTATCAAAAACTGAATGCCTCTATGAAGAAAGACCATTTTTCGCTCCTATTCATTGATCAAATTCTCAAGAAACTGGCAGGAAATCAGCTTTTCTGTTTCCTAGATAGGTACTCCGAATACAACCAAGTGGCAATCCATCCTGAAGATCAGGAAAAGATCACCTTTACCTACCCCTATGGTATGTATGTGTTCCACAGGATGCCATTCGGGTTTTGCAACACACCTAGCACCTTTCAGTAGTGCATGCTAGCCATATTCTTGGATGCGATAGGTAAATACCTTTAAGTCTTCATGGATGACTTCTCAATTTTCAGTGAATCTTTCGATGATTGCCTCCTGCATTTGATCCGGATCATTCGAAGATGCATCAAAGTGAACCTGGTTCTCTCTTGGGAAAAAAGCCACTTTATGGTTCATGAGGGCATTGTGCTTGGACACCTCATATCTGAGAGAGGTATTTAAGTTGACCAAGCTAAGGTGAATTTGATTTCCAAATCACTTGTGCCTTCTGCGGTCAAAGACATTAGATCATTTTTAGGGCACATCGGTTTTATCATCAATCCATATTTGATTTTTTCAAAATCACGTGCTCCTTAACGAATATTTTCTTAAAGGACATGCCTTTCGAGATGACATGAGAGTGCATTCATGCATTTGAAATCCTACGTGATCGAGTTACCCAAGCTCCAATCCTACAATCCCCTGACTGGTCTCAACCCTTCGAGATCATGTGTGATGTGCCTGACTACGTAGTAGGAGCGACGCTGGGCAGAAAATCAACGAGAAACTAGTGGTAATATATGACTCCAGCAAGACACTGGACAAGGCTTAGTGTAATTACATGATTACAGATAGAGCTGCTAGTTGTAGTATTCGGTCTAGAGAATTCAAATTATACCTCCTGGCATCCTATGTCTTTATTTACTTGGATCACACTGCGGTGAGGCACTTGCTTACGAATGACGTGAAACTTAGATTAATCTGATGAATCTTGCTATTACAAGAATTCGATCTCAAGATTCGCTGCAAGGTAGGAATGCAGAATGTGGTAGCTGACCATTTGTCATGCCTTCTTCGATCATTGACCCATCCAGACCTATCACCGAGCATTTCCCATATGAGCATCTCTTGGCCATTAATGGACTTCCCTGGTTCACTGATATCGTGAATTACTTGGTTACGGGGAAAGTTATGCCTGATTGGGCAACCTCCCAATGGGATGGTCGATCGTGTTTCACATGTTAGAAATTGAGGTTACAAGTAACCCGTCGTCGTAGTTGCAAAACACGTCGATCAGATAAAATTTATACCAAAACTCCAAGGGAGTCCCGGGTCGAACACAGGGAGGCGACGTTTACTTTATTGAAAATCGTGCTTCGATTCATTTCTTTTTGGTATTTTGGGGTTTTGTTATTTTTTTTTATTTTTGAAATAAAAGACAACCAAATGATTCACAAGATAGAGATGTGGAACAAATATGATATATATATATATATCAATTCAATGTCGATTACAATGAACTATTAAAGCATAAAAGGAAAGGGAGGTGAGAGGAAATCTCCCGAATCGGCTGTTCGGCGAGACGACGGTGCCTGGCGAAAGCTCGGACGAAGGAGGTGAGGAGCAGGACGACGGAGGTGAGATGCTGGAGGACGTCGGGTTGAGGAAAGCTTCGGCATAGCTTCGGAATGGAGGTGAGAAGACGGAGTTGATCTGCTACCAGAATGGAGGTGAGAGGACGGCTCCAAGGTGACCTATGAAGGGAGATGGGAAGTTGGAGGAGTATTTGGTGGGGTAGAGGTTCACTACACTAATAGTCACCTTGGGAGCTTGAGAACAAGCTCTAATGTTGCGTTGGTAGGCTTACTAGAGCTTGGGAGTAGGTGGGAGTAGAGTAGGTAGAGATAGCTTGGAAGGAAGGGGGTGTAGGTCCTTTTATAGTGGTGGAGAAGAGGCAAAAATCGTATCTGGGTCTTTACTGATGTCCACAAATGTCACTACAGCTATCGCTGAAGATCCACCCTTTAATTGTTCTTGCTAGCGTGCATGGGCCTTTAGTGACGTCCACAAATGTCGCTGCAGCTGCCGTTGAAGATCCAGCCTTTAAACTCTCTCGTTGGCGTACGCTGACCATTAGTGACAGCTACAAGAGTCACTAATGGTGCGTCGCCGGAGATTCATTCCATTCCTTGCTGGCGCTGCATGCATCGCGTGCTGGAATGCGTGGGCACGTCACGCTGCGCTACGTGTTGCGCGGTGCGTCACATGAGCGGTGAAATTGGAAATTGGGGGGGCTACAGGGATTCGAACCCGCGCCCCTTCGATGCGAACCGCTTCGTCAACCAGTGCACCGCGTCGCCCTTTGTGTCGCGGGAAGAAATCAGTGCAGACGCTTCCCAGCCGTTGGTTCTTGATCCAACGGCTAGGATTAACGGCATAGATGATGAGGGAGAGTGGGTGGTGGCTGCTGGCTGGGTTTGGGCGGCCTGGATGGCACCACATGGCACTATCTGGGCCGTCTGTCTTCTTCTTGTAGAGGGTGCCACGGTGCTCAGATCGGGATGATTCCTAGAATGCTGGACTGCGATCGTCGCTTCGGATCCATCCGTACGATCGTATTTTCCATCCAAAACCCGTATTGATGTCGCATTGCCCCCTGGCTGTTGATTTTCCTCGGGCTTAATGTGACGCTACGGGACTCCGATCTAGATGATTTCAGAGGCGTTAATCTCTGATCGTCATCCCAATCAGATCCGTATGATCTGATCATCCATCTGAGGCCCTGAAATAAATCATCTTTTCTCCTGACCATAAAAAGGACCTAATTAACCTAAAATATAAACAACTACTCTAAATGCAGAATGATTCATGTTATACGATATTTATATCATGATATGCAGTGCTAAGCCTAGGAACTATCACAAATAAGCATTTTACGATGAATTCATATGTGTTTATCACGGGACAAGCTGATTTTCGATGCCACGTACTATGTTTGGGAAGATCCTTATCTATTTCACATTGGTAGTGACCAGGTAATCTGAGGATGCATTCCCGAAGGCAAGGTCAATGATGTCATCTCTTTTTGTCATGACCAGGCCTGTGGTGGCCATTACTCTGGGTGTAAAACCACAAGAAAGATCTTTCAGTGTGGGTTCTTTTGTCTCACTATGTTCAAAGATACACAATACTATTGTTGGGCATGTGTTCGTTGTCAAACCCTTAGCAATATGGGCCAACACGATATAATGCCCTTGAATCCGATTATTGTGTGCAAGATCTTTGACATATGGGAAATTGATTTTATGGGACCCTTCCTGGATCTAACAGCTTCGAGTACATCTTCCTTATTGTTGACTACGTCTCGAAATGGATCAAAGTTGTGCCCACAAGAACAAATGATCATAAAGTTATTCTCATATTCATTCAAGAGAACATCTTTTCCTGATTTAGGGTTCCTAAAGCCATCATCAGTGATGGCGGGTCTCATTTCACAAATGTGCACTTCCAATCCCTGATGAAAAAGTACGGGGTGTCACTTCGTATCTCAACTCCTTACCACCCTTAGATCAATGGATTGGCTGAGTGATCCAATCGGGAGATTAAGAAAATCCTTCTAATCACTGTTCAGCCTGATAGGAAAGATTGGTCCTCCCGACTTCTAAAAGCCTTGTAGGCCTATAGGACCGCCCATAAGACCCAGCTTGGGATGTCTCCATTCAGGCTTGTGTACGAGAAGGCATGTCACCTCCTTGTAGAGATGGGGCCTATGGCCTACTGAGTAATACGGAAGTGCAATCTAGACCTCATGAAGGCTGGAAACCACCGCCGGTTGCAAATGAGTGAGATCGAGGAGTTACGTAATGATGCGTATGAGAACTCGCATATCTACAAAGAGTGGGTCAAAGCCTTCCATGACAAGCACATATCGCAAAAATCATTTCATCCTGGTCAGAAAGTGCTCCTCTTTGATGACAGCTCAAGCTCTTCCTAAGAAAGTTAAGATCAAAATGGATCGGACTGTTTCTTGTCCGAAGAATCTTCAAAAATGGAGCTGTTGAAATCAGTGAACTTAATCGTGACTCAGAACCATTTGTTGTAAACGGTCAAAGACAAAAACTATTCCTTGAACTCACCGATTCGAATCTAGTTGCGATATCTTTTGACCTTCATTCTCCATGAGCCACATTTCGCCCAGCTAATGGTGTTAAACTTAGCGCTTAACAGGAGGAAACCTATCATTTTGAAAAACTTAAGATCCTTCTAACCTATCGTTGAGCTAAAGTCATATTGCAATTTAGGGTTCGTCCATTAGAATAATCGACTCTACCTCCGATATTCGTATCTGAGCTTCAAATCATCTGCAATAGTCATTCTGACCTGTTCGCCACCCACCCAAACCTGTTCTAGTGTATGATCTAAGCTGAACTCAGACCCACTTAATTTACAATGAGGACATCGCAAATCTTAGGCATAAGGGATATTAAAGTGCGAAATGCTGTGAAATTCGATTCATGGAGGGGTTTCATTCAAAAAAAATTGGAGAAAAGGGAGGACAATTTTGTGAGCTAAATTGAAAGATCTGAATTGAGGAGAAAAGAAAAAATAGAGAAAAGAAGCAAATAAAAGAAAAAATTGTGATAGTCCCTATAATCTAGTATGGAACTTACCTAAGTTCTAAGTTGGATCGAATGATTAATTACGACGTGAAGGGCTAAATCTGAGGAGATAAGTGATGGATACTAACCTTAAGCCTCTTGACATAATTGATAGTAATCCTCAACAGGTTGAGGAAAGTTCGAGGCTGACGTATTGAGTCTAAGGCTTAGTGATTATTTGGCCCTGTTTCTTGCCCTTTGGTTTGCGGGACTTGGTAACTTAAGCACCCAAAAATCACACACCAGTCTGGTTTAGAGCGCTTAATGAAATATAATGCCAAGAGTGTTCTGTTCTGAAAAATGTTTTCCCGAAGATCTGGCTTAAGAGCGACTTGAAGACACAAGTTGATTAGACGAGTTCTCGACATAGAGAGGTGGAATGAAAAATACTCCCCTCGAAGATGTGTAATAACATAGTGTCTCCTCAGTACTTGTCTCCTAAGATATCTAAATATCCTACTGGGGGCATGTAAGCACCTTGTGCTGATTCAGGTGCCATGAGTGGGATTATCTCGAATTGTCGATTGCGAGGGCCTGAATTTAGCTACAGAATGTCATGGGCGTTACTATCACAAGTGTTGAAAGCTAGGGTTCTGGGGGTTGCCATGGGTGGTGCTATCCTGAAGCATCGAAAGCCAATGACCCTTTGAGGATTGATGGTGGGGACAAGGAATCCGATACAGACCATGTTTAGAGCCAATTCGATGTTGGATTTAGGAGAAGGTAAAAAGAAAAGAGAGAAAGCTCTCAAAATAAATATCCCTCTTTATCTCTATTATAAAAAAAATGCACAGGCAAACTAAACCTATACTTGCTACGTATATGCACGAGTACTTTAACCACTGGGGTCAATGAATCTCTGGGCAATTTTTGCAGGCCTTAGAAACCTTCATGACAGACCTAAGGCTGAGGCTAGTCAGGTCTAGATCTTGGTTGCTACTTGAGTACCTCTAGGCCTATTGTTGGTATTTCGATCTAATTTTTAGAGATGTAGCTCAGTAAGGTATCCAATTAGTTAAAATTTGACTCAAAGATCTATTTTGGTCTATAGGATTTTACTAGGGATTAGCAAAAGCTAGGCATGGAAGTATGATGGTAATGCTATCATTAATCCTAACTAGCCAAAATTAGTCAGATTCTATTGATAAATGCTCCTAAATGATCGCCTAAGGGTCACAATTCCATATTGAGCTGTTATGAGAAGTTAAAAAAATGGGTTTAATTCTATTATTTTACCATTCCATCACTAATGTAGATTAATTAAGGGGTGAATTTAAGGTTAAATGAACTCAAAAGACAAAAAAGTGGGCTCACATCAACTGAATCAAGGTTTCACGCATTTCAGGGATTAAAATATCACTAAAAATCCTAATTTTTAGCCCTACTTAAATTGAAAGGGTTCTGGTTGGAATAAAATTAATCTAAACCTCCTAAAAATTATAAAAAAATATTTTAGGAGGTTCAGTACTTTCACTTGACCATCTCAGCCCATTTTGACAAAAACAAAGTTTCAGATGGGAATTTGCACTGATTTAGGCTCCCATGCAATTTACCTAGTCAAATGGTGAGCTCTGCCTCTATTCCACCACCTTCATTCCACTACCTTTATCTCCACCTCCGACGTGAGCTCTGGTGAGCTCGGGCCAACACCACAATCCACCAAACGCAGTGCCACCACCTTTAAAACCTTCACCGCAACCCTGCGACCAAAAGCCCCAACATAATTTGGCCTATTGGCCTCTCCAACCTACCTCCGAACAAACCCACCAAACTCCACCCTCACCATCACCGACAGACCTCTACACACCACCAAACACCCTCAAACCACCACTGTCATCTTCCTCGCCTCACGGTGAAGCTTAGGAGCATTTTAATTGGGGCTTAGAGCCCGTATTTATGCATTTCAGGGATCACTGGAGACTACACTATTGCTGTCATCAACTGCCATCATCTGCCACCTTCCGCCACTCTCCAAGACTAATTCCACCTCCAGGTGCTGCGGACTACAACCACGGACTTAGCTGCAACCTTAATCAACTAAGAAGCAACTGCAAACAACGTCAATTGAAGTAGCTAATCAGCAGCTTCGCATGCGAAGAAGGTAGCATATTAGTCCCACATAATGGACTTTGAAAAAAAAAATTGATACTTATTGAATAACGCCACTTAGCTGTTCACCTCAAACATAGGGTGAGATCCCTACTCACTCATACCCTCTCACTCCTTACCTGCCACACACGTCGGCGAGCCTGGACTCTGATCCATTTACCCGACTTCCCCCTGACCCGGTTCTGAAGAGAGAGAGAGAAGGAAAGTATGAGGGAAGGAGGGGCTTTTGCACTGTGCATCATTGGGATTCATGCCTAACACTTAAGCACATTCCTGAGGTGATTTGGAGCTTGATAGTTAAGTTGTCTAAAGCTCTTCTCTGATGTTTGATCTGAGAAAGAAATTGACTATGAGTTGGTTCTAACCACTGTTGGGAAATTGAGATCTGAGTTGGGAATTGTGCTTACTATTGGGCTTAATTAGTGGTTTCAACAACTATTTTTAGGCATCACTTTATATTTTTTTCCTATGATTATTGAGATACAATTTGAATTATGATTGAATATCTTTTTAGTTGATCGATTCATTGCAAATTATATTTATGATTAATTATTGTGCTCATTGCTTATAATTTAGATTAGTGGATTGAATTGCCATATTTGCTCCCTACGAACGATCATGGAACATATGCTTTTTCGAGCATTATAATTTTAAATGTCGATTCAATTTTAGTCGCTATACTACAATGCATTTTTCTAAACTACAATGATTTTCGCATCAACAATGGTCAAAGGATTTGAATTTGAAAGTGTGATCATTAAGGCATTATAGAACCTAGATAGACGTTTGAGGTAAAGTATAAATGTCTAAAATTAAAGAAAGTTCTTTATAACTCTTAGAGAAGAAATGGGTGAAGAATAGATGCCCAAAACAACATATCTAAAATTTGAAAATTGTCTATCAGATGTCTCAGAGTTAGAGAAGATGTCTCAAAACCAAAGAGATAGAAAGTCATGATATTAGAATGGGATTTAGGCATCTCAAGCAGGGAAACCGACTTCTAAAATTTGGACTTCAGATGTCTGAAGACAATATAAGATGTTTGAAATTTCAATAGAATGAAAATTTCAAGATTTCAAGATAAGGAAGAGTATTGGAAGGTTCTAGAGTTTGTTCTAAGGATATTTTAGAATGGAATAAAGACCCTTTTACATTCTAAAAGCAAAATAAAAAGGTTACATAAAATAAACAATAACTAAGACTAAAGATTGAAATCCTTGATCTTTAGCTTAGACCATCCTTAGCTTTCCTTAGCATTAAGGAAATTTGGAAATACTTATTAGTTCTTACATAAATCAATTATTTGTCAATATCAAAAAATACAATCAACCATATTAACAATAGTTGTATGCCGTTGACGTGGTTCCTTAGCCATTGCTCCACTCCCCTCCTTTCGTTGGTCCTGTAGCCTGGGCATGCAGTGGGTGGTCCAACTAACCAAGCGGGGTAGCCTAAGGGAACAACACTATAAGGCTCTAACTTCTAGCCTAGTAGATCCAGGCAAGGCCACTTGGGGACTCTCGCCGACGTGGCAGTACTTGGCAGGTGTCCTCTTGGTGTCAGTCTACCAATAACTCTAGCTGCTTCCACCCAACCCTCATGGCTGGGGCTTGTTTGCATCATTTTGGGCTCTAGTCCTGTCTCTGCTTAGGGAAAAGGATTTGTGGGTCTTTGTCTGCTAGACTAGACTCTTCCTTCCTCATCAATTATTTACTTTCATTCTCTTTAGTTTAGTTCATATAGTTTGTGGTTAGTGGTTAGTTCATGGTTAGGTTCTTTATTTGCATGCAACTTTTATTTATTAGTTTAGGATTAGTTCCTGTTCCACATTCTAAAACCCCAAAAATGTAGAAAATTAAAAAATTCAAAAAAAAAGTCTAAGTTAATAATTTGTAATTTAGACAACTTTTCCTCTTTAAGGATGACTTGGACTCATGCTATACCCATTCCTACTTGTTTCAAGAGTTTGAAAACTTTGTAAACAATCATATTTTTACATATAGAGACACTTCTTATCTTCCTAGCCTACGAATTCTTCTTTAGTTAAAAAAATCAAAAAGTGATCGTTAAATTCATAAGATAAGTAATGTATATAACACGATTATTTATAAAATTTTTGAACTCTCGAATCAAATATAGATGGAATCCAAGTTATCCTTAAAGAGGTAAAATTGCCTAAATTACTAATTACTAACCTAAACTAATTTTTTGGATTTTAGAATGTGGAATAAGAAGTAATCTTAAATCTAAAGTCTAATCCTAATTTGATAAATAAAAATCACATATGAATCGAGAAACTAACCACAAACTAACTACTAACTACAAAGTGTAAACTAAACTAAAGAGAATGGAAGTAAATAACTAAATAAGATTTTTAATTAATCAAAATAATGTAAAGATAACAAGTAGAGAGAGTAGACAGAGAAAGAGAGAAGTGAGTAAGGGGAGATTCTTGGTGTAGTGGTGATGAGCAGAGAGTGGTGGTCGACATCGATCACAGTGGCAGAGAGATCGAGTTACGCTAGAGAGTTCCAATGCTCAAGAGAGAGAGAGAGGGGGATAGAGAGGAAGAAGAAGAATAATAAGAGAGATGAGTTGAGCCAAGTAATCATCGGGGGTATTCATAGAGGAGAGAAGAGTCGTTGATTTCCAAAAACCATTGGGATTGGTGCAAATTTCATCCTCCCAAAATTTGGCCACTTTCCATAGGTACAATCACTCTAAATCCCTTTAGGGATGAGATTTTCCTTTTATTTTTTGTGCAAGAATAGTCTTGGGGTGTTAATAAGCCTTTTTGGGTTCTTTCTTTTTTTTCTTAATTTTTTGGCATCCTTGAGCCCATCCATGTAAGCCCTTAATGGGCCTGCTGTTCGTCGCTCTGAAACGGGTTTAAAATCGTTGCGTTGCAGTATAGCTCGAATCAGTGCGAGAACAAATATAATTTTATTACTCGAAAAAAATTCTGAGGTCAAACACAGGGAGCAATATGGCACTTCAAAAACTCAAGATATCAATTTGAATAAGAATGAAATTATATGTCAGGTATTGTAAAAAGAATGGAGTAAAATGGTGATTTAAATCACCAATTACTCCCTACAATAATAGCTAATGAAACCTAATATTTATGAATGAAATGAATCAAGGCAATTGTCTAATTGATAATTAGACGACTTAAACTATGCTGCTCTAAATTCTGCTTCTTTTCTTGGCTCTTTCTCTTCTACTTCTCTTTCTATTCTACCTTCTCTTCTCTGTTGTGGTCCCTTCTTTTTCTTCATTCTCTTCTTCCCTTAGCTTTAGGAAAGATACAGCTCAGTATGCCAACAGAGGCAAAGGCCTCTTCAGATCTCTCAAGAGTCAAGAGGAGGGAAGCAAAGCAAAACCCCCCTCTCTCTCTTTTTCTTTTCTTCCCTTCTCAGAACCAGTGAACCAGACCAGACCCGGGTATCCGAGTAAATGTATCAGGCCCAAACCTACGAGGCGTGAGTGAGGGCGAGGGCGTGAGCGAGTGCATGAGGCGCTGCGTGTGCGAGGGCATGGTAGGGACCTGACCCCAGTGACTCGAAGGTGATAAGCCCACATCACTTTTTGCCTATATGTGTTGCTGGAGGAGCCTTAGTTCACGATGTGGGATTAATGTCCCATGTCTTCTTCGCGTGGTAGATGCAACTGATGTGGTGTCTTATTGGGGGCAAAAGTAGCCCTGGCAGTAGGAATCGGTGACCTAGGAGGATTCTTGGGACTGGGCCGCACCACCTGGGAGTGGTAATGACGAAGAACACAGTCAGAGAAGTGCAGCTAAAGCTGGAGATGATGGTGGCAGAGATAGAGCTCCGATGTATACCTGAAATGCAAAATATGGCCTCTCGGCCTTCTCAAGAAAGCTCAGGAAGATTGCCGGAAGTCGAAGAGTGCAATGGTGGTTGTGGCATCACGTGAGGGTGTGTGTGGAGGTCTGGCGACCTTGTGAAGGTGGTGCGGTGAGGGTGGAGTTCGGGGGTGTTGTAGGGTGGCGAATAGGGTGAACTGTTAGAGGACTTTTGTTTAGTGGAGCATGGCGGAGCTAATGAGGGTGGTAGTGGCGTGTTTCTAGCAGTGTGGTGGTGAGTTGGCGTCGCCGGAGCATCGCCTGAGGTGGGGAAGATGAAGTGCGTTGTGGGAGAAACGGTGGTCGTGCGTGTGTGTAGAGAGTGGGAAAGTGAAACAGAAAGAGAGATAGAGCAAGAGAGGGA
This sequence comes from Thalassia testudinum, assembly GCA_037157565.1. Taxonomy (NCBI): domain Eukaryota; kingdom Viridiplantae; phylum Streptophyta; class Magnoliopsida; order Alismatales; family Hydrocharitaceae; genus Thalassia; species Thalassia testudinum. Next base: position 166,854 of record JAZHRO010000065.1, read on the forward strand.
CTTAGTGAGGTGGTACGGAAGTAGAGAGCTCCGGTGTTGATCGACCGGAGCCAGAGAAGGAGGAAGAAGCAGCGAAGCGGCGACGATGATGCAGTCAGAGGAACGCCTTCCCTTTGGCTGGGGAGGGTCGCGAGGAAGAGAGGAGTCAGGTAAGTCGACCAATTTGGTCGTTGGATGGCCGGAAGAGGAGGATCTGAGGAGCTCACAGGAGCTAAGCTTTGAGGTGGCCAGAGAGGGTAGATTAGGGTGATTTGGCTCTCAAAACTTGCTGAAAAGAATGGCCGTGCATTGTGGAATCTTATATAGGCTATGGGAAGCCCTTCCAAGCTTGAAAGGGTGTTGCGAAATAGGATACCCAAACCTTTGAAAGGTTTGCATGGCCTTTTGGGAAAGACTTAAAGCCTAAGGAATGGCTCAAATGGAAGGCAACTTTCCAAGGAATCCTCGTATCAATTTTAGGAGAGATTGATTGAGAATCAAGCGAGAAATCCTCGCTCGAAACTCAACGGTGAAGGTTTAACCTTCCAAAATGGTGTAGGGAACTTTTTGCAAAGAATAAGAAGAAGTTAGGGGGCTATTTGTAAGAAAATTCAAAAGTTAAGGGTTTGAATGAGATAGAAAGAGTCTGACTGGACAGGAATGCAAACTTGGTCAAGATGATCTCAGATTTGGCCCAGATTTTGGTATAAACCTAATTCGGACCCAAGGAATCCAATGGTGAAGTCTGATTTCAGTTTTGACCAAGTTTACCTAGGTAAATTATGCAGTTTCCAAAATTAGGGCAACTTTCCGTCTGAGACTTTATTTTGGGTCAAAACGGGTTCTGATAGTTAAATTAAGAATGCCAAACCCTATAGAATATTTTTTATGAATTTTAGAGGGTTTAGGTGAATTTAATCCTGACCATAATTTTTGTAATCAAGTGGGTTTGTTTTTAGGGTTTCAAATGTCCGTTAACTCTCAAAACACGCGAGAACCCTTTTCTGTCTGTTCTAGCCCACTTGTTAGATATTTAAGATCATTTGACCCTTAATTACCCCGTAGGAAAACCCGCGGTTATACTGCATTTAAGATATGATGGTAAAATTATAGTTTTAACCTTGTTTTCTTATCATTCTCTCAGAATGATCATGCAATGAGTTACCGTCTTTTGTCGGTTATGTAGGAACATTTAAGATATGATGGTGTTCCCATCACCTGCCACCACAAAAGCCATGTGGTCTTTCTCTTTCCTCTCCTACACTACTTTGATGAGAGTGAGAATAAGGCATGTGTACTAAGGTCTTCCCTCTCACCATTGGCGCTTAACTTTTTTTTATTTTTTTCTTAACTTTTCTCCATTTCTTTTGCATCATTTTGTGTATACAGTTTTTTCGATTTTTTTTCTTTAGGATCAACCACATTGTCTTGTGCTCTTTCTTTTGAGACCAATATTAACTATGTTCATCTCTCATTCTCTCTCTTCTCTGTTAAAAATTAAAGAAATTAGATTATATTCTAATTTGTAAAATGCAAAGTAAAATAAAAAATGCTTAAAAAAATAGGCAAAAAAATTATATAAAAAATTGTAGAACTGATGAAACATAATGAGGAGTGATGCAGAGCGCATTGGGAGTGTAGAGTTGATCTTTAGAGTCTAATAGGTTTCTATTGCTTTTGTATATGTAAAATGAAGTTGGGGGGTCATGTTTATAAAGTGAAGATGGTATGGTTTCATAATACAGCCATTGGGTTTAATTACAAGTTGAAAATCCCATCAACTTGTAGAAAATAAGGTAGGCAAACTCGAGCCAATGGTCACCTTGTATTGGTACTAAATAGGATCTATCGATGTAGGTACCTTCTTGTCCACTCGGTAAATAGCTCAAACCCAAGTCCAGGTCTTAGGATGTACTAGTGCTACAAAACCTTTAGCATCGATAGAACTTGACTCCTGTTAAGATCCAAGTTTAGTCAAGTACCTAAGCTATACCAATACATATCTATGTGTACCAGTACAAGTGACTTTTTGATCTTATTTTCTCATGGTCATTGATTGATTCTAGGAATGAATGCATATTAGTACTAATAATATCGATACCAATTAGGCACAGATACTAATTTCAAAGATTTTTTATCACATCTTGAGTACCCTTCGAGCTTTGTGTCATATCCTAGATAACATTGGCCTTCATCTCTACCATCAATGGATTTACTTAAATTTATACTCATCGTAACTTGATTTCAACACTCTATTCTCACAAGGCAATCTTAATGCAAACATAAGCTTAGGAGAAGATTTTGTTAACACTAGAACTAAAGTGATGTAGTTCCAACACTTTTTCATTTCTGGAAAGGTAGGCACGTGGTCGCCACTGCACAAGTTGCAAAACGATTTAGGGTGGGAGGGTGTGTAGTCTCCACTAGGTGAGTTGCAAAATGAGTTGGAAAACAAGCTTCCCTACATTTATACAACTAAAAATCATCTATGATTATTTTTTTGGACACAGGTACAAAAATGTCAAATGCAACACAAAGTGGTGAGAATGTGTGGTCCCCACTTGATGTATCTCCTTTTATGCAAAAAAGATATTGACATGTGGTGGTGTCCACCACTATTGAAACTAACAACGAACCCATTTTGCACGGGTGCAAATCATTGAAATCACCTTTAGAATCATTTTACATCATTGCAAAATCACTTTACACGGGTGCAAAATCATTTTACACCTATGCAAAACCACTAGATCACCTTCAAAACCACTATGCACCAGCACAAAACCACCAGATCACCTTCAGAACAATTTTACACCGGTGAAAAATCAGCTCAGGATAATTTATCACCATTGCAAAATCACGCAGAACAATTTATCACTAGTGTAAACTTATGTATCACCTTTGCAATGCGTTTTAGTTCAAAGTGGTATGATGGTTTTTTTTTATGTGGTGGGGCCCACCACATAACAAACCTTACGTTCTTTTGTTTCTTTGCATTAATAAATACCAATTGTCAAGTGGGGACAACATTTACACCACCTTGTGTTGCATTTTACATCACTTTGTGCATTTCCCTACACTTTGGTTATTTTTTATATCGTGCAACAAGTCATGCACACACTTACAACACACATGTCAGGGCTCACAAAAAATTCATGAAATCACTGATGAGTTTTGTATGCAACTAAAAATCACAAGTGATATTTCAAAATTTAATATTTAGTTTAGAACCAAAAAATCACCCATAATTTATGTATATAACTAAAAATCATTGGTGATATTTCAAATATCGCCAGTGATATTTGTTTGTTCAAGCTCTCCAAAATTATGTTTTGATGATTTTACAAAATTTCTAAAAGAAAATAAATTGTATAAGATACTAGCTCTATTGCTATTATAACTCCATTGCAGTATTCTCACACAACTCAAAAGTTTCACAAAGACCAAAAGATGATGTGTATTTGTCTAGGTCTTAGGATTACTGTATGAGCTTCAAAGAGTTGTATTTTTATCTTTCTTGAATCTAGAAAAGAGTTGTAAAGAGCCCCCAATAGATACAAAACCCCTAGACTAGTTAGGCACACAACACTTAGGCAAAATTTAGAAATAAAAACCCAACTCAGAAATATCCATCAAACATCTCCTAGTCGTCTAATATTACAATTTAAGGCATTCGATATCTACATCAGACGACCAATCACTATAAACATTGTCGTAGTTGTGTCAACCACTTAGGCTTCCATCAACTAACTATCACTCCAAATGTCCATAGTTCACTTCAGACGTCTAGTAACACTATTAGTCGACCTTTGACACTACCGTTAGAACTAATTACTTCCATATCTCCTTTGTGTTAGAACAATATCCAACCGTTGGAGTTTTTACCCTTATTCCAGATGTTTGGACAAGACTCCAAATGTCCAATAATGGAACGTTAGACCTAAAATCACTTAACAAAGATTCCCTGTCTGACCAATCATAGTTTGGATTCTTAAGAAATCCTTAACCCAAGGTCAGACATCTAGATAAACGTTTGACCTCCATGAACTAGAACCCTGTTTGAATTTGGTTCAAATCCAAGAACGAACCCTCTTTATTGGATGTCCAAAAACATCTTCAAATGTCTTAAAATGCAACCAAATGTCTGACCTATAAATGACTAGAACCCTTTTTCTATTCAATTGAATCTAAGAACTCTGACCCTTTAGACCAAACGACCAGAAATATAGTCAGACGTCTGATACGCGAAAATTAGATGTCTAATTCTACTGTCAAAGTCATCATAAGCCTGATTTGATTTGGATTTCAACCAAATCTATTTGGGAATAACCCCAACGGATAGGAGGAGCCTCCCAACCCTTCTTGAAGGTTTTTATGAAGGCTATATATACCCCTTAACCCCTTTTAGGGAAAATACACCATTAAGAGACATTCTACAAGCCAAAAACACTTGCTCCAATCATTCTACTACCCTATTGTTGTGCAATTCAAATTTCTTGGGCATATGCTCATACTTCCACTCTGTTATGCTATCACCATCATCATGAGGGAGTTTATCTTCACCCTTAGTTTCTCGATATCATTATATATATATCTTTCAGGAGCTCTATAGGGTGCATTTTTATTTTCATTCTACTTGTTGTAGTTGGGTGTCTAGCCTGTCGGATCCCCATCTTTTCCTTGTGAAGAGAGAAACCTCTATTTTGGGATCAGAGGTGGGAATTATAGTTGAGGTACACTACCCTCATTTCTAATAGTGTGTTTAGTGGATTAATCACTTGGTGATCGTGAAATCCTAAGTCAAGGATTGACTTAGGTGGTGGTTTTCTCTCAATTTGTGTTATTTGTATGATTGAATTTTAAGTAGTGTGTTCAGGGAGTGATATTTACTTGTATCATAAAAAAGGTTGTGCATAAATGCACACCAAAGATCAAGAAATCACTGATATTTTTTTGTATTCAACTATAAGTCACTAGTGATAATTCAAAAATTACCAACGATATTTGTCTTAGGGGCAAATGTCATTGGTGATTTTGTTCTTCAGGTAGAGGTAGGCATGTGGTCCCCATTTACATAATGAGTTACAAAATGGTGATATTTGGTTCAAAGAAAAAATCACCGGTAATGTTTTGCTTAAGGAGAGGTGGACATGTGGTCCCCACTAAGGGAGTTGCAAAAGGAGTTTCGTTGTATTTACCCTATGTGAAAAAAAACCCTTGGAAGATCTATTTTGCCATTTCTCGACAATTGAACCCATAAAGGTTTGTAATTGTTTGATCTCTTCCCATTGAACCTGTATAGCTTTTATCATCTACAGATTAATACCATGCGCCATGATCCAAATAATGTCAAGCCTAGACAAATTAAAATTATGCAATCAAATATCAAAACCTTGATCAAAAGCTAGTCAGTGCATGCGTTGCAATGAAAGAAATTAGAATTTATGCTCTAATCAACATTCTAATTTACTAGTAAGTTCTGGTTCCTCCAAAGTTCGTTAGGCTAAATGTTCGCAGTGCCTGTGAGGTGTTAATCTGCATGTACATGTAATCAGAAAAGGGCCTCACCTCAATGGCTGATATAAAGGGTGTCCCTTGACCAATATTTATTAGAGAAAGTGATATCAAATAGGTTGCAGTGATGGTAATAATCTCACATCCGAAATACTTTGATACATTGGCTGTGGTGATTGAATCCCAATAATTAACCCCCAGATGGAGAACGAAGATTGACATTTTGTTTAGCCCATCATAGTTCCCGTGCAAGAAAATAACCCTCACCAGATGCTTCCTACCCTACTTGATAGGTTTCAAGGTGTAGCAGTTTCTGATTCCATTGGGAAAGCTCCTCAAGCATTAGATCATGAGTGGTAGCCTAGAAAATAATATTCCAGCAAAACATCATGAACGTCACCCATGTCTACATGCCAAAATCAGAAGTGTAGATTAATCCTATGTTGTCCTCGAATATTCCACATAAGATCACAGGGTGCCTCTTGTCAATTTAGGCTCAAGACACCCCTAATGCCTCATCTTCATGACAACACCTGGCGAAACCCCCATCCAAGAACCATTCCAATTCCAAGGCTGAACTGCGATAGCCTCTAGCCACCCAGACTCCTAGGTCTCCAACCTGAACAATGTACTCACCATTCACTAAGTCCCTGTGCCTTGCCCTACGCTCACCTTTTCAACCTAGTTGCTCCTTAGTCCTTTCCCTTGGTCGGTACCAGATCAGGAAACCCTAAAGACCTACTGGATCGCCTAGGGTCTTATCCAAAACCTTAGGGTCCAAGCATTCCACTTATTAAACTCAAACCGAGTCATTGATGTTATCATGTGAGCTTGTAGTTGTTACCTAGCCAATTCAGGTCACTTTTAGTCCATTTAGAGAGCTTCAACATCAAATAAGGACACCCTACACCCCTCTAGGGTTTAACTGCAATTAACCATTTCCCCACCTATTAGGTCACCTACTAGACCCACAACTAGGTTCTAGATTAGGCTGAATCATTTCTTAGGACTCCTAGTGTCAAAAACTCTAATTTCAACCTAATTGTAGTTCCAACAAGCTACCTAACGTTAAGGGTATGTTACCTAACATTAGGAGGCCATCCTACAGCCACCTAACATTAGGTAACCCTTACCTAATGTTAGGTCAGCTTGCAACAACTAGGCAGACCTACAAAAATGACCTTTCATGGCTCAAAACACACCTTTAACACATCCAAAACTCATGAAACCTTGATCACCAGCTACCACTCATACAAGAAACATTTTGAACCAATCAAACCCCCCATCCAACCATAAGGCAACCCCTAGCAATAAAAAACACATTATCATGTATTTACCCACTAAGGCATGAAAACATAACATACATCAACCAAATGTTCTCATTATAAATGCTTATTTGAATCCTAAAACATCCTCTTTATAACTTCTAGTCATAGGAAACAAAAGAATGGGATCAAGAGGGGAAACCCTATCTCAAGAGATGAAATCACTCTCTTGTTCTTCTTCTTCTTCTTCTTTTCACCTCATAAATGTCAGTGAAAGGTCGACTTTTCTCTTAGCGTTATAGTATTTAAGTGGTGGAAAAATCGACTAATAAAAAACAATGAAAATAACTACTCGCAAAAGAGCAGGTCGTGTCCACAGGGAGGCAATGATGCAATCAATACTTAATTATTTAATGTTATTTCGGATAGTGTGAAATTCTTTTTCAAATTGGACTTAAAATGTGAAGGAAAGTAAGTTTGCAATAACCTAAAAAGTTAAGGGTGTAAGTGCAATTTTCCCTCACAGAAATCCTCAATAAATTTAGGACGAATTAGTGCAATTTTCATGTGATGTGTACTAAAGACAATTAGTACTTAAATCAAGTCCAAAATCAATCTTTAAACTAGCCAATATTAATACCATGCAATTAGAAAGAACTATGAGTGCTTGAATGCAATTCTGCCATAATATAATAATAATAAGAAAAAATAAAATCGGTGGCAATGGCGTTGAATGTAATTTTTAATTCTAACAAAAACAGAGCATTTGCTCTCTCTCTTCCTCGCGTGAGAGAGAGAGCACCGGCGGGGCAGTTGCGAGGCTCAGGACGGCGAGGACAGGGGCTCTCCGACGATGGCAGCGACGGCGGCGAAGGTGGTCGGAGCTAGCCGGCAGAGGTGGCCCGAGACTGCTGTTGTGCACGACTGTCGGTGAAGGCTGTCGGGTGCGTCGCTGCGCCTGCTGCAGCGGGGGAGGCTACGCCTGAGGTGGCTACAGGCTGCTGTGGATGGCCGAGCGCATTGGAGATGGGAGGAAGGCACGTGGCGTGCTTGCAGAGGATGGAGCAGGCGCTGCTGGGTGGTAGGACGCCTGCTGTCTGCTTGCAGGAAGGTGGAACGGTGGGGCGCGTTGGTGCGCACGTGGGGAGATGGCGTGCGGGCACCTTCAGTAGCGAGCGGGCAGAGAGGAAGGCAGGGACGCGCAAGGAGAGGATGTTGGGGCGCGCGGCGTGATTGCAGCGGATGTGGGTCTATCGCCTGTAGGTTTGGCGCGGAGAGGCGCTGTGAGGGGCGTGCACGCGTGGTGGACTAGAGAACTACCTGCAGGCAGTGCAGGTAGTTGGTGAAGGCGCGTAGTAGGGCAGGTGCGGTGAGGAGCGCCTGCAGGTGGCTGAGGTAGAGACGGAGTGCACATGAGTTACACGGTGTCCACCCTCTTCCACAGTGAAGCAGTTCCCCGCCAGGGGGGGTTTCTTTCTTGTGCACGCCACCTCTTCACTTTTAAGTCCTCTCTCTCCCGCAGTGCACCAATCCAGGGATTTGCAAATCCCTTTCTGTTTTTTGGCCGGCGAGCATTGGAGAAGATTGCCCCAAAGTCCGGCGGGGGAGGGGGAAAGAATCACGGCTAGATGTGTTGGGGAAATTATCCCCCCACCCTTGATATTTCTGAGTTTTATTACCTGCAAATAAAAAGACATAATCATTACACATTAAGTCATAGAATGTTATAGAATTCAATCATGATGCATACAATTATTCTATAACTTAGTGTAGTTATTAACAAACCTAAATTGTTAAAAGAGAATTACTTAGGCTTACTATTAGTCCATTAAAATGGACTCATCAAATACCCCCATTCCTAAGATTTGCTAGTCCCTAGCAAAAATGAATAGTAGAAGTAATCAGAAGACTTCTTATTTCAAAACTTTAGAAATCCAGACAAATATGAAGTGTTTATAGCCTAGGTAACAGATCCAAGTGAAAGAGTCGATTAGCATTAGGAGTTCGTACATCACCTTTGACAAAAATTTCTGTTGAGATAGGAAACTACTTCCCTCGGGGATAAAGCAGACGATAATCTGTAATTTGACCCCGGTGTTTGACTTAGGTAGGATATAATAAGTTGAATGGATTTGTATTGGGTGGCACACACTCTACTGGTACTACATATAGTCTAGTATTGCAGACTCTAGCTCTCTAGACTATTAGACAAGTCAACTCTGAGAGAGGCTACATAACTGTGCTCTCCTGATGTTCCTGGGCACTCTCTCTTTTCTTTCTTTCTGAGATCACGAATCTCGCCAGAATTAGAAATTATATTCACTATTTGGTGGCCTCACATGGCATCTACACATCAATTAAAGTCCTAATAACTCTATAACTAAGTTAGAGTTCTCAACCAGTATTTAGGCGATCAGAAATACTAGAAGGTAGGTATGGGTCATATTTGGTGGAACGCGATAGGTGTTTGCTGCCTCAGAAATAGTGTTACATCATTGGATCCCCTTTTTTTTTTTGTAATATAACTATTTTTTTCTTTTTCTTCTTTTTATTTCTTCTTTTTCTTCTTTTCTCTCTCTTCTTTTTTTTTTAATTTTATTTTTTCTTGTTTTTGTTTCTTTTTCAATCAACACAACACGATACAGACTTTTATTTACGAGGCATTATTAGGGATGATGACGGTCAAGAGGAAGTTGTGTGGCTTATTTGGTGTAAGTGCCTATTCTCGGCACCGGGAAGGAATGGATAGGATGGGCGTATTTCTGACCTTTGACACTATTACCCTCCTTCAACTGAGGACTCTATGAAGGATGGTCGTAACCCTCCACCATAATTATAGCTTTATTAAGACTCAATCTCTGTGTATCTACCTTATTTGGTGACTCTTAGGAATTCACTCAAAGTACGCACCCAGGAACAGAGAGTGAAAACTACGCCTAACTCTGAAGTATCATCATCTAATTATCCAGAACTTAAGAGTCCTTGCACTAGACTTAGCGCACCAGTAATATCTCTACTTCTTCTCACAAATATGAGGTGGATTTACTAGAAGATAGTATGCCTGACTCTCTATGAACTGTCCAAGGGTTCAGTAGACTACAAATGCTCATTTGTTTTCCTCAATGATCCATTACCAAGTCTACATGCACGTGAAATAAATGTACTGGATTCTAAACTTAAGAAATAATTCAAGAAGAAAAACCTCCAATGACAAAGGTATTTTGCTAAGGACTAACCCATTCAGCTCATCATTTTTTTTTTTACTAAACTAAATGCATAAATATTTCCTAAAATGCAAATGCACTCCCCCATGCCTAAATCCTACAATGTCCCCATTGTAAAATTAAAATAGGAGGAGAAAGGAAAGAAATCACCTGATGACCGCTGGGTTGCCTCCCAACAAGCGCTGCATTTTCTGTCAGCAGCTAAACTAAGAAGGAACCTATAAGTATGGTTCCAAACAAACAAAGTTAGGCCCTAAAAATATGCGTAGCAGTGCAGGCCTAGAAAATAGGTAACCACGGATGTTGGCGAGCTGATGATGCAATGTAATTCCAAATGCTCGCCAGAAGATATGAAAGTGAAAAACCTCATTGGCTACCTTGGGTGGTCTAGGGATAATAAACGGAATATGAAAAGGGACCTCCCGAAGCGGAATAGGTGGAGGATAACAAGGATCCTCCAGAGCAGGACGGGTTTTAAAAGATATACACATTATTAGTTCAAACCCTTGAATGGAGAGAGTAAAAGTACAAGCATCAATCCATACTCGCCATTCTACTCTAGGATGTACTGGCCTGATATAGTCTCCAAAAAGAATGTACATGAGCAGAGATCTGAGCCAAGGATCGGTTAAGGAATATAAGGGTTGTTTGTAGTGTTGGAAGGTAATGGTTAAGTCCAATGAGGGCTTAGTAGGTGTTAGGTCCAATTCCAACAATGATTCGAATTGTGTACACTCCCTAGTAGTAGACAACTTCAAGTTATCCTGCCTAGCATTAATGATCGGAGTCATATTTGAATCAAGGGTAGACTCCAAATTACAACTTTCTAATGGCAGGGTCAAAATGTAAGAATCATTATCATTCAGCTCATCCCCAGATTCGTTTGGTTCACTGAAATATTTTTCGGGGTGTATATGTGATTCATTAGGAGTTGGATCAGTATCCTCAATTATTTCTAAAAGAGGATCAGTCTTAATATTTTGGAGGAAGCCTATATCATTAAATTCATTATTGTTCTCGGGGTATAAATCCTCAAATAACGTGTTTTGTCACCGAGAGTCTCCCATAGACTTCTCATTTTGTTTGTCCTCCTCTAATATCAACTCCTGTTTTGATGGAGGATGACTCTCAAAAGAAAGGAGGAATCTAGATTTAATCATATTATTTCTATCCTCTGGAGCTAAATCCTCAAATGATAAATAATTCTCCTGTGATTCACTCCAGATTTTCAGTCCAGGTTCCTCTGTTGGGGCATCCTCATCCTCTGAATTAGACTCTTCATATCCCTGAGACCAGAATTGATCATCCTCCATTCCCTTAGGGTCACCTTCATTAGGTACATTTGAATTCTCAGGATATTGAATGATAGGTGTTGATTCCCTAAGTGGAGGGTCAGGAGTAGGCTCACTAAGAGTAGAATGGGAATCCACCATATAATCAAGAGGGGAAGTGATAGGAACAATAATTTTCTCTTGCTTTTGACTCCAATATAGTTCAGGTGGATAATCACTATGATTGTTGTCCTCTAGTGGCTGCGTCCCATTGGGAGAGTCTAAGTGATCGCTACATGAAATTGGATCCCTATTGTCATTAAGAACCTCAGAATTATTTTCATGATCATGATTGGATGGGTAGGGATCAGGATTATTGGGAATCGTGTAGCTAAGTTGTCTTATTTCTTCATTTAATTGTTGACTATTCCTCAACATCTCTCCCATTGATTCCATTATTTCCTTTTGTTGTTTTTGCATTTCTATCATAAAAGAGGAGAGGCTACTATTATCAGGTTGGGGAGGATAGTCAATTTCAAGCTCTGGTTGCCTAGGGGTATCGGTCCAACCTCGATACGGAAAATCATGAAGGGTGGGAGGGTTGGGTGTTTGCATGGAAGTAGGGATTTCAGGATTGGAGAATCCCGCTCCTAGGCTCTGCTCAAAAGTGGGAGTTATCAAGCTAGTACTCCTAGGGTAAGAATGAGAATGATCCCATGAATTATCAATGTACCCATCAAAGGATGGATACGCTCGAAGCATGGGATCCTGATTAAAAGATGGGAAGTATTGACTCTGATAATCTGAATGATAGGAGTAAGAATAATCCATTGCTTTAAGCAAAACAATTTTAACTCTCTTAGGCTTTAGCAAAATTTAACAGAAAACTTCCTAGAGAGTTCTAATGTCAAAGCAAACGCAAATTCAACGGGATCTATTTTTAGTAGATTATAGGTCTTAGAGTTATATGTTTAGTTGGTGGCCAAACAAGTTTTGCAAAAATTACACTTCCTAGGCCAACATTCGTTGGTGCTTATAACCTACTCGCAAGGGATGGAAGTCTCGAATCGAGCCCACACACGAGGAACCGAAGTAACTTGGTGGATAGGCTTGTTGATTTTCGACTAACTTCCCTTGTGGTGCAAAAGAGCAGAGGTAGAAATTTATCTAGTGACCTTATGTGAGGTGCACAGTGTCTCAAGTGTGCAAGCATATGATCGTGTTTTGATTTTTTGAAATTCCGCAAACAGGATCCTTTTGCACATAATTTTCAGCCACAGATTTTAAAGTCCAACCTCTTAACAGTCCCAATTTGTTTAAAGTGACCACTGAATTAATTTTATTCAAGCACTTTAGTGGTCTTAGATTTAGGTTCAATGCATATGCATGACAAGTAATTAATGCTCAAGAGAAGACATACCTTACTCCAGCTTTCTTCGTGCAGTAATGAATGCAATGCAATAAAAAAAATAAACTAGATGCTGCTCATTCAGTCCTAGATGATAGTCATATAGATATGCAGCTTCTAGTAGGCATTTCGATTTTTTTTTTTTTAAATAATAATAACAAACAGACCTAATCTAACTAACTAACTGAAATGTAGTTTAAAATAGTTCAAATAATCCTATAATCTAAATAAATGAGAACACGTTCCCAAAAATACCCAACAAGGGCCCAAAAGACAATAATTTAAATTCTAATGTCTATCTAACTAAATCTAACTAAGACCTACTGCCTAAATCAGAAATAGACTTCTTTGTAAGCCTAAATGCGTGGGATCAAGGCCCACGTGTTCCTGTTGTCGTCCTCCAGGTGGCGTCAAGGTCCACCAAAAAGATTGTCTCCGCCGTACGCGTTGTTCACGTTCAAAGTAGTCGCTTTGTTGTGCCTCGTCGCCGTGTCAGATTCCTTGCAAAATAATAAAGATGATTAGATAATTTCGCAACTCAAAAGATTTAAAAACAATAAACTAAATCTATTGCGTCTGTTGCCTCCTCGGCAACGGTGCCAATTTGAAAGGTCGACTTTTCGCTTAGCGTTATAGTATTTAAGTGGTGGAAAAATCGACTAATCAAAAACAATGAAAATAACCACTCGCAGAAGAGCGAGTCATGTCCACAGGGAGGCAATGATGCAATCAATACTTAATTATTTAATGTTATTTCGGATAGTGCGAAATTCCTTTTCAAATTGGACTTAAAATGTGAAGGAAAGTAGGTTTGCAATAACCTAAAAAGTTAAGGGTGTAAGGGAAGTTTTCCCTCACAGAAATCCTCAATAAATTTAGGGTGAATTAGTGCAATTTTCATCTGATGTGTACTAAAGACAATTAGTACATAAATCAAGTCCAAAATCAATCTTTAAACTAGCCAATATTAATACCATGCAATTAGAAAGAACTGTGAGTGCTTGAATGCAATTCTACCACAATATAATAATAATAAAAAAAATAAAATCAGTGGCAATGGCATTGAATGTAATTTTTAATTCTAACAAAAATAGAGCATTTGCTCTCTCTCTTCCTCGCGTGAGAGAGAGAGCACCGGCGGGGTAGTTGCGAGGCTCAGGAGAACGGCGAGGACAGGGGCTCTTCGACGATGGCAGCGGCGGCGGCGGAGGTGGCTGGAGACTGCTGTCGTTCACGGCTGGCGGTGAAGGCTGTCGGGTGCGTCGCTGCGCCTACTGCAGTGCAGGAGGCTGTGCCTGAGGTGGTTACAGGGTGCTGTGGATGGCCGGGCACACTGGAGATGGGAGGAAGGCGCGTGGCGTGCTTGCAGAGGATGGAGCAGGCGCTGCTGGGCGGTAGGACGCCTGCTATCTGCTTGCAGGAAGGTGGAACGGCGGGGCACGCTGGTGCGCGCGCGGGGAGATGGCGTGCGGGTGCCTTCAGTAGCGAGCGGGGGAGAGTAAGGCAGGGACACGCAAGGAGAGGATGCTGGGGCGCACGGCGTGCTTGCAGCGGTTGCGGGTCTATCACCTGCAGGTCTAGCGCGGAGAGGCGCTGTGAGGCACGTGCGCGCGCGATGGACTGGAGAACTGCCTGCAGGCAGTGCGGGCAGTTGGTGAAGGCACGTGGTAGGGCAAGTGCGGTGAGGAGCGCCTGCAGGTGGCTGAGGTAGAGACGGAGTGCACATGAGTTACACGGTGTCCACCCTCTTCCACAGTTAAGCAGTTCCCCGCCAGGGGGGGTTTCTTTCCTGTGCACGCCGCCTCTTCACTTTTAAGTCCTCTCTCTCCCTCAGTGCGCCAATCCAGGGATTTGCAAATCCCTTTCTGTTTTTTGGCCGGCGAGTGTTGGAGAAGATTGCCCCAAAGTCCGGTGAGGGAGGGGGAAGGAATCACATCTGGATGTGTTGGGGAAATTATCCCCCCACCCTTGTTATTTCTGAGTTTTATTACCTGCAAATAAAAAGACATAATCATTACACATTAAGTCATAGAATGTTATAAAATTAAATCATGATGGATACAATTATTCTATAACTTAGTGTAGTTATTAACAAACCTAAATTGTTAAAAGAGAATTACTTAGGCTTACTATTAGTCCATTAAAATGGACTCATCAGGCAGCAACAATAGTAATGACGACAGTAGCAGTGGCTCCCTACAATGATGGCAGCAGCGACGGCAGCCAGTGAGGAGGCTAGCCAGCAATGGGTAGAGGAGGAGGAGGAGGTGTGGAGAAGCAGCCCCACCTATGGGGAGAGGAGGAGGCTTGATGTGCAAGAGAAAATGTGATTTTTTCTCTTTTATTTTTAATCTCTTCTTCCTTATATAAAGGGTGGAAACTTTATGGGAAGGCCCTCCCACCCAAAACACACATTTTTAAAGAGTTCATAAACTCTTGTTGCATCACCACATACCCCTCAACTTTTTATCACTTAACCTTTCGTTAATTATTTCGAGGGATTTACTTGTTCCCAAGGTCACCATTACTAAGTTTTGGTTCTCAAAGCCCTTAATCTACCATTAAGAAACTAATTAGGAATTTAATTAATTAATTAAACACATTAAAAATCCAAACCCTTACAAAGGATGTATCTCGGAACTTGAAAATTTCCTAGGTAGAGTAACGAGCCCCAGGCCGTCATCAAAATGATGTACTTGGATGTACCCGAATTTGACTCGGTGCAGAGGTACTTAGAGTAAGATGCTCATTAGTTACCCACATGTGCAGAGGTCGTTGGGTATCATGATGGGTTGGTTGAGATCTTGTCTGATGGTAGACTGAGAGGGCATGCCTGGAGATTGCGCTCTTAGCAGGAGAACTAGTGTGACCCCGACAGTTTTGGCCAACCCTGCAATATTGATCTGGAATGATCTATGATTGTACCTTGCTGGATACAAATGGAGTTTGCTCTTCACTATCGAGAGGCACTAGCCTTGGTAGCTTCCAAGAGGCCTAACTCTTCTGACCAAGGTCAGCAACATTCTTGATACGCTAAGAATAGGTATGTCTAACCAGGTCGCTAGACCTACTAGCATCTCCCCTAATTAAGAAGTGACTACTAGGATGGGGCCTGAGGAAAGACTACATCTCAATCTCCTTAAGTAGGGAGGGATAATTTACAGTATCTAACTCTTGAGGCAAGTAAGAGAACATATGAACTGATAATTGTTGGTGCAGAAAATCGTTGCAAATGGAATTGAGTTTTGAAAACCCGTCATTGTAGTTTGATTTGCGACAAAAATCGTCAACAGATAAATTTAACTGAAACTCGAAAGGAATTCCAAGTCGAATACAGAGAGGTAGACGTTTGATTAAAAATTGCGTTTGTTTTATCATCACGAAGTAGATTAGTTGGTTTAATTAAACTAGCTATCTACTTAAGAAATAATGAATAGAAGAGAGAGAGAATATTACAAATAAAGACAAAATAGAGGTAGAATCAACATGAATCTCATAATCACAAGCTAATGTTCGTTACAACTACAACTACTCACTACACTAGAAAGCAAGAAATCTACACTAGCAAGCGGGAAATCTACACTAGAAAGAGGTAAAAGAGAAGGTGGAGAGAAGTTATCCTCCTCAATGGCTACTTGGAGGTAGAGTCGCAACGATGAATTGCCCGAACGAAGGTGGTGAGATGTGGGACGAAGGAGAATGATGACGGACGATGGAGAATGGGCCAGGGTGACGTCACAGCGAGATCCACTTCTCTAATGGCGGTAAGAGAGCCACCATGGGATGCTCCACAAAGGACGTGAGGTGGAAAAATTGTAATTTTAACTCTAATGGAGCATCTCGGCTTTGGGACAAGCTCTTAGAGCTTTGGAGGGGGTGAGAGAAGAGAGGAAGGGATGAAGAAAGTGTGGGGGTTGTAGGGCCTTTTATAGGTGAAGATTTGAGGGGGCAAATGGGTCATTACACTTTAAAAAATTAATTTTAGGGTCTTTAGTTACTAAAGGCCTGAACGTGGGTGACGTGTGTGGCCCTGCCGTGCCTTTTCTTCTTTCTTTGATCCAACGCACGTGCATGTCCAGACAATCTCATCGCGCTCCCACACGTACGATGGAGCATGCAATGCCGCGTTATCATGCGCGTGCAGTGCAGACTTCATCTGGCGTGCCACGTCGTCGCCTCCGTAGCCACCCAACCGAGATCCAACGAGCGAATTTTGCCCACACCTTGCGCCTGTGTGGAATTGAGGCTTGCGGAGGCTCGAACACACGCGCCTTCCTTCTCAACCAAAGTGAAAAACAACGTGCTATGGCCATTCTTTGTCGTGTTTTGCATTTAACACATATTCACCCTCAGTCATTGGATCTCAATCTAACGGCTGAGATCTCACCTCGCCCACGCTTTCAAAAGATGAGAGTGTCGCATAGGGTGCGACGTGGCAAGTTCTTGGCCGTTGGATGGGCATCAAATGGCTGAGGTTCATCAAGTGAGTGAAGAAGTGTTGTGGCCAGTGTTGGGTGGCTGTGATGGTGCCACGTGGCACCATCATGGCCATCCATCTTCATTGAGTTGTAGATGGTGCCACGGATGTCAGATTGGACCAATTTTTACACCGTTGGGCTGCGATCGTCGATCTAAACCCATTCGTGTGGTCAGATTTGTTATCTGAGGTGTGGATCTACACCATTTTCGCCCTTGACCTTTGATCTTTCTTGGATTGCATCTGATACTACGAAAGTTAAATCGGGGCGATCTTGAAGTCGTTGAACTCCAATCATCGTCCTGATCAGATCCATACGGTTGGACCTTCAATCCGAGGACCCTATATGATATTGCCTTATTCCATGACTACAAAAAGAGAAAATTAACCTAAACTTTATACAATCTAACCTAAATGCAAGATGATTCATGTTAAGCAATATTTATAATGTATGATGCAACTCTACGCCTAAGAACACACATAAATAGATAGTTTATGTGATATAAACGTGCTTACATCACACCCCCTTGCATGTCTTTTGCTAGTCCCTATCAAAACTATATGCTATTTATAAGAGAATTAGGTCAGATTTCTTGAGCAATAGTTATTTTTCAACACTTAGAGTTTTCAACTAAGACCTGAACTACAGAGACACAACAGCGCCCGGGTGTCTACCAAAATTTAGACCACCTCAAGCCCTCACCTTATTCAAAGAAGGATCCTTTTCTTCTTTTCTTCTTTTCTAATATTTTTTTATTTTTGAGTTTAGGGGTTCGAAGTAGCTTTATACGGCCACTCAACCCACCCAAGAGTCGATGAGAACCCTAAGTTCTAAGTATCTTTTTATGAATGTGATAAACTCATTGATCGGCAATCAAAATGGACTTCGGGTTTCTATGCCCCTAGGTGACCGTAAAAGGAATTCTGCCAAAAGGTGTATCTATTTGACCGGTAGCTTTCTCCCTACTTTTATTTTTATGGGGTCAACACAAGGGCGAATCCAGTGCATATCACCCCAGCTTATTCTACTTCTCCGCTTCTTCGTTAGTGTTTAAGAATTATACGTGCATTTCTTGAGCTGGGTTCTGGACAACCTACCAATGGGCTGTTACTCACGATAACTTGCCATCCACACTCATGCGATGAAGTGTGGCTTATTTCTTTTTCTTTTCTTTTTGGATATTTTTTCTTTTTTTTTCTTTAAGTAGGTGGCTTTCCTGATCTAAGATTTACCTAAAGGCAGCAGGAAAAGAATGGTCTTGTGGCTAGGCTCTGGATAACCTAAATGTGATGTTACACACGATAACTTGCCAGCTATACCACCCTAGAAGGTTCATTAGCAACCCAATTACTATCAAAACTGCCGAGCAACGAGTTAGTTCGAAAAGTGTGTAGATGCTTAGACTTAAAGTTCCCTCAAATCAGAGGGCGGGTTGATAAGTCGTGTACTTATCACCCTAACTTATTTAATCAAATTAGAAATATATTTAGACTGGCAAGGACTTGGGAAACAAATCCACATTTTAGTGGACACTCAGGCTGATTAAGCCTGAAGACCTGAAGGGTCTAAGTGTTCAAGTCATACAGTTTTATTCTCTAAGATTGAAAATATTCTAAAGCTAAGTTCTCTTTCCTATTTCAAGTTTTTTCTTCAAAAATAAAGAGAAAATAAAAAGAATCAACGGAGCTAACAAGATGATTCAGATAATGATATCCACCCCCTATGGCTATCTAATGCAATGTCCTCATTGTATTAAAAAGACATGAAACGGAGTGGAGTAAAGTAGAAAGCACCTGAATTGCATGAATAACAGGTCAGCTTCGAGATGGAAAGATACTGTATACATGATGAGAGTCTCATCATGAATCCTAACTAGCTCATTTTGACCTAAGAAAGAGAATAAGAGCTCCTACATAACCTAGAGAAGGGCTTAATTCGGGGAATAAGTGTTCTGAGAAGAAAACATGAAATAAAGGTTAAAACTGTAATTTCACCATTGCAGAACATAAACGGTATTTCTCAGAGGCAAAACATAGGTCAAATGGTCTGCATAAGATAAAAAGTGGGTTGGATCGATCAGAAATGGGTTATTGTGCAATCCAAGAATTAAATGACATTCTGTAACCCTAAAACAGACTTGCTTAATTCAACAAGGTTTTGACCAGGATAAAAATTAAGAAAACCCTCTAAAATTCATGGAAAAATATCTCCTAGGGTTTAGAACCTTCAATTTAGCCTTTGGAACCTATTTTGACCAAGATTGGGGTCCTAGCTCATTAATTGACCTAATTTATTTTTTTATACAAAATATCTAGTCAAACATGGTCAAACCTAAAATCCAACTTCACCATTGGATTCCTTAGGTCCAAATTAGGTTTATACCAAAATTTGGGCCTAAGGGAAGGTCATCTTGAGCTACTTTGCAAAATAGTCTACCCAATTACATTCTGGCCCCTAACTTTTGAAAAAAACCCTTGCGCAGAGCCCCCTAGCTTCCTTGCCACCCTTGCATTCAGCTTTCTCCGCCATTATAGTGGAGGAATCCCACTCCGACGAGGATTCAAGGCTGATATCTCCTCGAATCCCAGAGATCTCCTCCCAGATTTGGAAGGGAGATTCTCTAAGGATTTCTCCATCGATTGAATGCAACTCCAGATCAAATTTGCGCCCAATCTCTCGTGCGAATGCTCGAGAGATTGGGTATCCTAACTACCTTCCTTCTCCGGTGAGGAGTCGGTGATTGAAGGCTTGCTATCCAAGCACCAGAACCTCAACCAGGAACTATAAAAGGATCCCTAGTCCTCTATAAATCCCTTAAGCTTGACTTGGCCGAAGAATCCCCCAGAATTCCTCTCTCCCCTCTCCGGCCAAGTAGCCCGCAAGCACCGACGACTCTTCCTCCCCCCTCTCATCGCTCTGCAGCCATACTGGTGGCAGGGTTCACTTCGCCTCTTTCTTCCGCGTTGCGCCGCACCAGCGCATGCCTTCCTATCCTCCTCCTTGTTGCCGTTATCCCCACCTCAGGGCAGTCTTCTCCGACAACGGCACAAACACGCCATTCGTCTCCTCCGCCTCCCCTTCATTCCAAATACCCCATATAAGCTCATCTTCTCCTACTCTCTATTTTCCCTCAATCTATTTCACAAATCACCCCTCGACTGCCACTGTCTACCCTCATCTTCCCCATCTCCAGCCAACCTTCGGCGAGACGCATCCATCACTCCACACCTCCACACATCTCGCCAGCAAACTCAACACCTCCGCCATCGATTGCTAAACACTTTCCACCCACTCACAGACCGCCACACGGGCTCCACTCTTCCACCGAACACACCCACTCACATGATCACAGACAGACCTAGGCACTGACGCCTAGGCCAATCTGAGCCACGTCGTCCCTCGCCTCACCTTTGCTGTGATACGGTGAAGGTTCTCTTGTTGTTTGATAGAGCCGCAAGGCTCCTTTTGTGTCATGCAGGGTAGAGCTCCCATTCGCCATTAACAAGCACACGAGCTTGCTTGTTCCCAGCTTCAGGCCGCATGCTTCAAGTTTCAAGACCCTAGGCTGTGCGGATTGAGGGTGAGAGTGAATCCAGTCTGATAGCGGTTGCCGCGAGACCTGCAGTTACATCAATTGCGTGAAGACACTCTCCAGCAGGTGCCAGCAGAAGCGAGTGGGACTTTTGGTCCCACCTCGATAAGTTTTGAGCATCTTGTGTAGTTTAAGTTGATTTTGTGAATCCCGCTGGTTGCCTCAAGTCACATAGGGGTGAGGTCCCTCACCCTTAGCACGCCTCATCTGTGACACTTCCCCGTGGACCTGGCAGTCGGATCCGACTAACGTATCCGTGCACTCCTCGCACACCTCACCCATGCCGGTGCGCCTGGACTCGGGCACGCACCCGACCCGATTACCCAGCTCTAGGAGAGAGAACCACAGAGAGAAATAAAGAGAGAGAGAGATGTGTAGGAGGGTAGGGGAATAGGTTTTGCTGTGTGGTGATTGTGTAGGAAGAAGAAGCTAAGGGAGGAAGTGGCGCAACAAGAGAAGAAAAGGAAGAAGGACTTAGCAAGAAAAGGAGGTAGCCGCAGGAAGAGAAGGAGAAGAAGAGAGACGCATTGTAGCAGAGGAGCGACAAACCAAGGGAAGAAAAAGAAGGAAACTAAGGAAGACAAGAAGAAAAGGCCAAGACTTAGCTGCAGGAAGAGAATAAAGAAGAGAGAAAGCAAAGGAAAAAGAAGAGAAGCAGAAGCGACTAAGGGAGAAAAAGAAAAGGAGAAGAAGAAGCCATAGCCGCTGGGCAAAGCAAAAAGAAAATACAGAAGGCCAACAATTTACAAACACTGTAGTATGAATTTTTAAGATGTCTGATACAATATCATACGTCCAATTCTTTTTGAGCACTTTCTCCATAACATTATTCTGCTATTTTTGTTGAACTAGTTATTGCTTCTTATTGAAAGTTGTGTCTCAAGTTTTGGAATACCCAAATTGCTCCCTGTGTTCGACCTCAGATACTTTGATTTTCGAGTTATAAATTCTTATTTGTTTTCGTAGAGAGTTCATCTATATTACAACGAGATATCTGTTAAAACACGATCTGACTGCGTAAACATTTTGGCGCCGTTGCTGGGGAGCAATGGGCAGTTATGAAGCTTTTGATCACAACTTCTGATTCAATATTGACTTAATGTTTTCTCCTTTGTTGTGCTTGTCTCAAGGAAAGAAGAGAAAAGAAGAGTAGTCGCACAACAACCACACCAAGAAATAGGTAACTTTCATTAGCCCTCTCTCTTAATCCCCTCAAAGTCTGAAAAGGAAAAAAATAAAGAAAAATAACCTAAGCTACCTGTTTCCATACTTAGTAATTCACCAAAGTTGCCTGATTTTCATTTCAACACATCTTTAATTGCACATCCAACTAAGGTAACTAGGGATAAAACTTTCTTGATTGAGCCTTAGATACCAAATTTTTGAGAAGACTAAATTGGACCAATTAGAGCCAACCTAAGGATTGTAAAGCTAGGATTTTTAGAGACACATCTTCTCTTAAACAAAGAAACAAAAAATTTCAAAAAGAGGTGTGCCTAAGCCTTGTTTGAAAAGATCTATACAAGAGAAACCCTAAGCAAATCAGGCTCTTAATCCATTTGAACCCTAAAAGAAAGGACCTAAAAGCTCTCAAAGGAACAAGAGGTGAAGTTGATCCTTTGGGTCAACCAACCTTAAAATTAGGTCACTTTTTACACTCAAAAGGCCTAAAACTTCAAGTGGAACCCTAAGCACCTTGATCTTAATAAAAAAAGGTAGACTTAAGAGGTCAAGGTCCCCATTCTGGTCTACCTGAAATCTCAGTGACAAGAGAGGTCGGGTGGGGGGAACCCTGTAACTCGTGGGGATGCCCTACCATGTAGGGGACTTTGCGAGACTCTCCCTCTCTGGCTGCCCAGGTACTTCTCAAGTGGACGACCTTCCTGACTGAGGGGTATCATCTGCCCCAAACCTCTATTGTCACCCAACAATTTTTGGGTGTCTCGACTGGGTCCAACACCTTCTAATCTCATCACATCCTTCGGTGCATGTTCAGTAGGAGGTCCTTAAGACCTCCTTTTGAAATTCATTCTCGCCGAGGCCAAGCCTCGACACCCTTGTTTGTGCAGTAACCTCACCACATAGACCTTTCCTCTAATTCAGAACTGAGTTCTCCTTCTTCTTTCATCATGGCACAACCCATTGAAGAAGAGAACAACCTTGAGCACCAGCTTCAGCACCTGACTGATCTCTTCCAAAACTTTGTAAACCCACCACAGTGACCAATGATGCGAGATCATTATAATCCCGCTGCGGTGGCAATCGAGCCTCGAGTCCAAATCCCGGTTGGAGGTCCTGATTCTGAACTCAAGCCCAATATGATTCATGCCATACCAAAATTTCATGGGCTTAACTCCGAGGATCCATTCCATCACATTAAACAACTCAAGCATATGGCCCAGACCTTCAGGTCAGATCCACAAAATCGGGATATTCTGCTCATGAAAATATTTTCTTTCTCCCTCCTGGACAAGGCTACTCATTGGTATCAAACTCAGACTCGTCCGATCAACACATGGGATGAACTTCACTCAAATTTTTGAAAAAGTTCTTTCCTGTTGGCCGGACAAATGCCTTGCGCCACCAGATCACCCATTTCACTCAATAAACGGGAGAACCTCTTCACGAAGCATGGGACCGATTCTTAGATCTCATGCGAAAGTACCCTCATCACGGAGTTCCTAAATGGGAACAAGTCCAGTCTTTTTACCAGGGACTCCATGAAGACATTCGATTATTCGTCAATGCAACTTGCGGAGGAAACATCATAGGTCAACATGAGGACACGGTGTGAGAGATTCTCGAAAACATGTGTGAGAACTCCATCAATAATGACTCCATGGCTTATTCGACAGGACGAATACCTACGCATCAACAAATTTGAGGAGAGCACATGAGACGCAGGACATGTCCACATCCGTCGACTTGGAACTGATGGCCAGTCGGTTGGACAAGGTTTCTATCATAGAGAAGAAGGTGGACGAGCTAACTCGGCATCTGCAGCAAGCCACGTCTGTGTAGAACTCTTTTGCACGGCCACCTCTAGCGAGGGAAATTGTGCAAAACATCTATCACCAATCTTCTCAGGGGATGGACCCGTATCCACCCCCCGTTTGACTCTCGGACCGGAGTGACCTCTGATCCACTCTATTTGAGTTGGGGGAACCCTGAACCCTCATATTCTAACATTCCTGAGGTTCCCCAGACCTGCAAGGACCTCAATGCCATCCAGAATGACCCATTCTCCAATACCTACAACCCTGGATGGCGAAATCATCCCAACTTTCAGTGGACGGGAAATTCTCAGACTCAAAGACCACCTTATCACCCCATCCACAAGCTCCTCGTCCATATCAGCCACCTCAGCTTCGGCCCAATCCCACCTATCAATCCGGGCCAAACCAGGATCAAATGACTCTTACCCTTCAAGCACTGGCTGACATTCAAAAGACGAATGCGGCAATGCAAAAACAGCACAAGGACGAGATCACAGAGGTTCGCAATCAACTAGCCCAGATGGCAAATTCCCTCCAACCGGGCACCCTTCCTTCGCAACCTCTGCCAAACCCAAATAACATGCTGACCCAGAGGCGCGTTATGAACCCAAATTCAAGCCACGCACATTTGATTTATTAGGCCCTTGCTACTCCATCACCAGACAGGATGGAAGCTTCGACATCTTATGCGGGATTTCAGCAGCAGCCACCCCTCTTACCAAACCCAACCCAAAACCAGGTAGGATTAAACTCCGTAACAACTCGTAGTGGTAAAGTAACCCAAGACCCACATTATCCAAACCACTCCAAGCCTGGTAGTAGCCAAA
The DNA here is from genome assembly GCA_037157565.1 of Thalassia testudinum. Taxonomy (NCBI): domain Eukaryota; kingdom Viridiplantae; phylum Streptophyta; class Magnoliopsida; order Alismatales; family Hydrocharitaceae; genus Thalassia; species Thalassia testudinum. The sequence continues at coordinate 191,405 of JAZHRO010000065.1, forward strand.
ACCCTAGGATAGTTATCCAGGATACCCCTATCCCAGATCAAGAACCTGGACCTATTCTAAAGGAACCAAATAGGATTCCATTTCTTGAGGCCTTAACCAAAGGAAAAAGGATAACCAAACCTGTGGCTCCCGAGGAGGATTTGGTCAAGCTCTTTAAACAGGTCCAGATAAACATCCCCTTGATGGATGCAATTCGCCACGTACCAGCTTACACAAGATTCCTAAAAGACGTATGTACACCTAAACATAAGCCGCGAACCAAGTGTGGGAACCCAATCATACTGTTAGAGAAAGCCAGCTCTGTCATCTTGAGTACTCCCACCCAAGGCTAAAGACCCAGGAACTCCCCTGATTTCATGTAAAATTGGTGAAACCTAATTTGATAGAGTCCTGCTAGACCTAGGTGCCTCCATAAATCTAATACCTACATCCCTCTTTGACCACCTTGAAGAGTCCGAACTTAAACCGACTGAGGTGACATTGCAGTTAGCCGATTGATCCATCAAGTCACCTAAAGGAATACTCGAGGATGTCATTGTTAGGGTACGGGATTTCTACTTCCCGGTGGATTTCATAGTTTTGGATATGGACGCACCTGAGAACCCAAGGGACACACCAATCATATTAGGGAGACCTTTTTTGGCCACTACTAGGGCCAGCATAAACTGTGAAGAGGGCCAAATAGAATTAAAATTTGGGAATCAAACTCTGAAGATTGACATCTTTAAGGCCCAACAAGGGGTTAATTGCAGGGTTATAGAGCAAATATGTGATATCAGAGCCGTGGTTGATGAATCACATATTGAGGACAACCTGATTATCCTTGATCAACCACTAGAAAATCAAAACCTGCAAACAGAGGAATATGAACCTGATCTAGACACACCCATAACCCCGACCCTTGTTCCTGATACAAACCCCAAACCACCTGCTGCTACTGATAATCCTGTCATGGAACTCAAGCCCCTTCCCGAGCATCTGAAGTACGTCTTTTTGGGTTCCAATCAGATGTTTCTTGTGATTATCAACTCCCAACTCACACCTGACCAGGAGTCCCGTCTGATTACTACTCTCCAGCAACATCATAGAGCCATTGGATGGACTCTCGATAACTTGACTGGCATAAGCCCCTCGTACTGCACACATCGAATCTACACAGAAGAGGACGCACGACCTTCACGAGAGATGCAGAGACGTTTAAACCCTAACCTGTAGGAGGTCGTGAAAAAGGAGATCATCAAGTGGTTAGATGCAGGGATCATCTACCCGATCTTCGACAATCGCTGGGTGAGTCCAATCCAGGTTGTGCCTAAGAAGGCCAGACTCACCATCATCACGACTGAAATTGGAGAGGTCATACCTACCCGAATAGCTAACTCATGGAGAGTCTGCATTGATTACAGAAGACTCAATTCCTCCACGAAGAAGGACCATTTCCCACTACTGTTTATTGATCAGATCTTCAAGAAACTAGCGGGAAATAGGTTCTTCTGCTTTCTTGACGGGTACTCCAGTTACAACCAGGTGGCAATCCATCTAGAAGACCAAGAAAAGACCACATTCACCTGCCCCTTCAGGACGTACGCGTTTCGAAGGATGCCTTTCGATCTCTGCAATGCACCCGCGACCTTTCAGCAGTGCATGCTTGCCATATTCTCAGATATGGTAGGTGATTATCTGGAAGTCTTCATGGATGACTTTTCAGTTTTTGGAGCATCATTTGACGATTTCCTCCAGCACTTAGTCCAAATCCTGGGAAAAGAGCCATTTCATGGTGCCTGAGGAAATTATCCTGGGACATCTTATCTCAGAGAAAGGCATCCAAGTCGATCGAGCCAAGGTTAACCTGATTTCCAAGCTCCCTATGCCTAGCTCGATTAAGGACATCCGATCTTTTTTGGGGCACGTCAGTTTTTACCGTCGATTTATCCCTCATTTTTCAAAAATCGCGCACCCCCTGACTACTCTTCTCTCCAAGGATGTGCCTTTCGAAATTTCCAAGGAATGCAGTCAAGCATTTGAGATTCTTCATGATAGAGTCACCCAAGCCCTGATCCTACAGTCCCCTGATTGGTCTCAACCCTTTGAGATCATGTGCGATGCATCTGACTTCGCTGTAGGTGCGGTTTTGGGGCAGAAAATTGATGGGAAACCCGTGGTCATTTACTACGCTAGCAAAACACTAGATGAGGCTCAGCGCAACTACACGGTTACTGAGAAAGAGCTGCTAGCTGTAGTATTTGCCCTAGAAAAATTCAGATCATACCTCCTGGTTCCCATGTTATCATATACTCAGATCACACAGCTGTGAGGCATCTCCTTGCAAAGAAGGATGCGAAATCTTGATTAATCAGATGGATCTTGCTGTTGCAAGAATTTGACCTCAAGATTCGCGACAAAGTGGGAAAACAAAACATGGTAGCTGATCACTTGTCCCGCCTTCCTTCTGAAATAATTGACCCTTCCGGACCCATCACAGAACACTTTCCTGATGAGCACCTCCTGACTATCAATACAAGGCTTCCATGGTTCATAGACATAATGAACCACTTGGCATCACATCAGATCCCGTCTGATTGGCCGAAGGCCAAGAAGGACAAATTGTGTTCCGATGCCAAGTATTGCCTGTGGGAAGACCCATATCTATTCTGCATTGGTGCTGATCAAATAATTCAACGGTGTGTTGCGGAAGTAGAAATCAAAGACATACTCTCCTTTTGCCATGACCAGGCATGCGGTGGACATTTCTCAGGACACAAAACCGCGTCAAAAGTCCTCCAGTGTGGCTTTTACTGGCCCACAATTTTCAAGGATGCATATGATCACTATAAGGCATGTACTCGTTGCCAGACCTTGGGCAACATGAGCCATCGAGACATGATGCCTCTACAGCCAATTCTGGTATGCGAAATTTTTGACATATGGGTGATTGATTTTATGGGACCCTTCCCTATCACGGATGGCTTCGAATACATCTTACTCGCCGTTGACTACATGTCCAAGTGGATAGAAGCCATTCTGACCTGAACCAATAATAATAAGGTTGTTATCAGATTCATTCATCAAAACATCTTCTCAAGGTTCGAGATTCCACGAGCAATAATTTCCGACGGAGGGACCCATTTCACAAACACTCAGTTCAGGTCACTGATGACCAAATATGGGGTGTCGCATCGAATCTCTACTCCTTACCACCCCAAAACTAATGGTCTAGCTGAGCTATCAAACCGAGAGATCAAGAAAATCCTCCAGGTTACTGTTCGACCTAACAGGAAGGATTGGTCTTCTCAGCTTCCGGAAGCATTGTGGGCCTATAGGACCTCCCACAAGACCCAATTAGGTATGTCTCCCTTCAGATTGGTGTACAGGAAGGCATGTCACCTCCCCGTCGAATTAGAGCATAAAGCCTATTGGGCAGTACGAAATTGCAACTTAGATCTTTCTAAGGCTGGAACCCATAGAAGGCTTCAAATGAGAGAGATCTATGAATTACGCCACGACGCGTATGAGAACTCACGAATTTACAAAGAACGGGTTAAAGCTTTTCATGACAAAGACATATCTAGAAAGATCTTTCATCCTGGTCAAAAGGTTCTACTCTTTGATGCCTGACTCAAATTATTCCCAGGAAAGCTACGATCTAAGTGGGTTGGACCCTACCTAGTCAGATAAATCTTTGGAAATGGAGCCATTGAGATCAACCCACTCAGCCATGATTCCGAACCCTTTGTTGTGAACGGTCAGAGACTCAAACCATTCAATGACATGACCAATACAAATTTGGCTGAGTCATCCTTTACCCTCCATTCTCCTTGAGCTCATTGCGCCCAACCGATGGCGTAAAACTCAGCACTTAACGGGAGGCAACCCGTCATTCTTTGAAAAACCCGAAACCTTTTCTGACATTTCTACGCTGAATTCATATTGCACTTTAGGGTTCATCCATTAGAATAGCTAACTCCACCTCAGGTACCCTTACCCGAGATTAGAAATCGTTCGCAACAGTCACTTCGACCCGTTCGCCCACCCAACACCTGTCCTAATGCATGAACTAAGCTGAAATCAAACCCACCTAATTTACAATGGGGACATTGCAAATCGTAGGCATGGGGGGGTATGAAAGTGCAAAATGTCAAGAAAACTCATATCAATGAAAGGTTTCAACCCAAAAAAAAAATCTTGAAAAAGAAAAAAAAACTGAGTGGGGAGAGAAAATTTTTGGGCTATACAAAATGAGAGGAGGAAAAGAGCAAAATGCCAAAAAAGAAGCACAAAATGAAAAAGAAAAAAGTGGCCATTAGTAAAAGATTAAGGAATTAACCGAAGTTCTAGACCACATCAAGAAAAAAGAAAAATGAAAGAAAGTGCTAAGGAGACACAAAAAGAGATTAGCAAGAATGCCGATCTTAGGCCTTCTTGGTTAGACTCTTAGGCTTAAAAATTCAAGCACCTGCTAAAATCGGGATACTCCTCAAGAGGTTGGGGAAAATGCGAAGCTTAAGTATTAGGTCTAAGGCTTTGGGAGTATTCGGCATCGTTAACTGACCTTCGATTTGCGGGATTTGGTAACCTAAGCACCCCAATCCACACACAGTCTGGTTCAATGTGCATAAATATCAAAATCACACAAAAAGCATTTCAATGTTCTGAAAAAAAGTCGCTTAGATTAGGAGCGACCGATCAACACAAGTTGATTTGGACGAGTCCCCAGCGCAGAGAGGCGGGAAATTCCCCTCGAAGATGCATAACAACATATCGTCTCCTCGGTGCTTGTCTCTCAGGATATTTAAATATCCTACGAGGGGCATGTATGCACTCTGCTGGTTCAGATACCATGGGCAGCATTATCTCGAAATGTCGATTTCCAGGGTCTGGATTAGGCCACGGAATGCCATGGGCGGAATTATGTTGAAATCTCGAAAGCCAGGGTTCTGGGGGTTGCCATGGGCAGTGCTATCACGAAGCATAGATTGCTAGGGACCCTTGAGGATTGATGATGGGGATGAGGAATTCGATACAGACCGTGTTGAGAAGCCAATCCGATGCTAGAAATAAAAAGAAAAGAGAGAGACAGCTCTCCAAACAAATAAATCCTCTGTCTCTCTCTTACAAAAACGCACTCTAAACTAAACCTAGGCTAAAAAATGCCTCAAGCACGGGTGCTTTAACCGCGGAATCCAACAAATCCTAGGATAGTTTCTACAGGCCTTAAAAACCTTCACAGAGAACTGAGGCTAAAGCAAATCATGTCCGGATTTTGGTTGGTACTTGAGTACCTTTAGGCCTATTATTAGAATTCTGAACTAATCACAAGAAAAAGAAGAAAAGCACTTATCATAACTGATAACAGATACTAAGGGTCTAGAACAGAAGTTATAACCTTAAAATTTTGCTAAGGGACTAGCAAAAGCTAGGCATGGGGGGTATGATGAGAGTCTCATCATGAACCCTAACTAGCTCATTTTGACCTAAGAAAGAGAATAAGATCTCCTACATAACCTAGAGAAGGGCTTAATTTGGGGAATAAGTGTTCTGAGAAGAAAACATGAAATAAAGGTTAAAACTGTAATTTCACCATTGCAGAACATAAATGGGATTTTTCAGAGGCAAAACATAGGTCAAATGGTTTGAGTAAGATAAAAAGTGGGTTGGATCAATCAGAAATGGGTTATTGTACAATCCAAGAATTAAATGACATTCTGTAACCCTAAAACAAACCTGCTTAATTCAACAAGGTTTTGGTCAGGATAAAAATAAAAAAAACCCTCTACAATTCATGGAAAAATATCCCCTAGGGTTTAGAACCTTCAATTTGGCCCTTGGAACCTATTTTGACCAAGATTGGGGTCCTAGCTCATTAATTGACCTAATTTGGGTTTTTATGCAAAGTGTCCACTCAAACATGGTCAAACCTAAAATCCAACTTCACCATTGGATTCCTTAGATCCAAATTAGGTTTATACCAAAACTTGGGCCTAAGGGAAGGTCATCTTGACCTACTTTGTGAAACAGTCCACCTAATTACATTCTGGCCCCTAACTTTTGAAACAACCCTTGTGCAGAGCCCCCTAGCTTCCTCGCCACCCTTGCATTCAGGTCCCTCTGCCATTACAGTGGAGGAATCCCACTCTGACGAGGATTCAAGGCTGATATCTCCTTGAATCCCTAGAGATCTCCTCCCAGATTTAAAAGGGAGATTCTCTGAGGATTTCTCCATCGATTGAACGCAATCTCCAGATCAAATTTGCGCCCAATCTCTCATGCTAACGCTCGAGAGATTGGGTATCCAGCTACCTTCCTTATCCGGCGAGGAGTCGGTGATTGAAGGCTTGCCCTCCAAGCACCAGAAGCTCAGCCAGCAACTATAAAAGGATCCTCGGTCCTCTGCGAATCCCTCAAGCTTGACTTGGCCGAAGAATCCCCCAGAATTCCTCTCTCCCCTCTCCGACCAAGTAGCCCACAAGCTCCGGTGACTCTTCCTCCCCCCTCTCATCACTCTGCGGCCATATCGGCGGTAGGGTTCGCTTCGCCTCGTTCTTCCGTGTTGTGCCACACTAGTGCACGCCTTCCTGTCCTCCTCCTCGTCGTCGTTATCCCCACCTCAGGGCCATCTTCTTCGACAATGGCACAAACGTGCCGTTCGTCTCCTCCACCTCCCCTTCATTCCAAATACCCCAGATAAGCTCCTCTTCTCCTACTCTCTATTTTCCCTCAATCTATTTCACAAATCACCCCTCGACTGCCACTGTCCACCCTCATCTTCCCCATCTCTGGCCGACCTCCGGTGAGACGCATCCATCACTCCACACCTCCACACGTCTCGCCAGCAAACTCAACACCTCCGCCATCAACCGCTGAGCACTTTCCACCCACTCATAGACCACCACACACGCTCCACGCTTCCACCAAACACACCCACTCACACGGTCACAGACTGACCTAGGCACGCATGCCAAGGCCGATCTGAGCCACGCCATCCCCTACCTCACCTTTGTCGTGATATGGCGAAGGTTCTCCTATTGTCTGATAGAGTCACAAGGCTCCTTTTGTGTCATGTAGGGTAGAGCTCTCGTCCACCATTAGCAACCACATGAGCTTGCTTGTTCTCCAGCTTCAGGCTGCAAGCTTCAGGTTTCAGGACCCCAGGCTGCACGGATTGAGGGCGAGAGTGAATCCAGTCTGATAGCGGTTGCCGCGAGACCTACAGTTGCGTCAATTGCGTGAAGACACTCTCTTGTAGGTGCCAGCAGAAGCGGGTGGGACTTTTAGTCCCTCCTCGGTAAGTTTTGAGCTTCCTGTGTCATTTAAGTTGATTTTGTGAATCCTGTTGGTTGCCTCAAGTCACACAGCGGTGAGGTCCCTCTCCCTTAGCACGCCTCATCTATGACACTTCCCCCGCGGACCTGGCACCCAGATTCGACTAACCTATCTGTGCACTCCTCGCGCACCACACCCACGTCGGTGCGCCTGGACCTGGGCACGCACCCAACCCGATTACCCGGCTCTGGGAGAGTGAACCGAAGAGAGAAATAAAGAGAGAGAGAGACGCACGGGAGGGTAGGGGAATAGGCTTTGCTGTGTGGTGATTGTGTAGGAAGAAGAAGCTAAGGACGGAAGAGGCACAGCAAGAGAAGAAAAGAAAGGACTTAGCAAGAAAAGGAGGTAGCCACAGCAAGAGAAGGAGAAGAAGAAGAGAGACGCATTGTAGTAGAGGAGTGGCAGACCAAGGGAAGAAAAAGAAGGAAACTAAGGAAGACAAGAAGAAAAGGCCAAGACTTAGCTACAGGAAGAGAATCAAGAAGAGAGAAAGCAAAGGAAGGAAAAAGAAGAGAAGCAGAAGCGACTAAGGGAGAAAAAGATAAGGAGAAGAAGAATCTATAGCCACTGGGCAAAGCAAAAAGAAAATACAGAAGGCCAACAATTTACAAACATTGTAGTCCAATTCTTTTTGAGCACTTTCTCCATAACATTATTCTGCTATTTTTGTTGAACTAGTTATTGCTTCTTATTGAAAGTTGTGTTCTCAAGTTTTGGAATACCCAAATTGCTCCCTGTGTTCGACCTCGGATACTTTGATTTTCGAGTTATAAATTCTTATTTGTTTTCGCAGAGAGTTCATCTATATTACAACGAGATATCTGTTAAAACACGATCTAGCCGCGTAAACAATACATATTGAATTTAGTGCCTTTAGCTAGTCACATTATACAAATAAAGAAGAAATAAAGGATTCCCAAGTGCAGGTCACAAACAAAATGAGGAAATTTATCTTTAGACCTGCTAGGACATGTCCATAGATGTGGACCATATTGTGATGCAGAGCCATACCCCATGGTCGAGTATATCTAAGGTTTTGGATAAAAATTACCCAGAACCTGAGATCAGTATGCAAGCGGGGTTGGGCCTACGATTTATGAGGATGCAATCCAAGTCTAAAAAGTCAAATTACAGAGAAATTAAGCTCAAAATGATAATCAATGAATGTGCGCTTGGGTTGGACATCCTCTGAATCAAAGATGTCATAAGGGTCCTGGTAAAGAGTTGGTGGTTTCTGACAAAATGAAACCTTAGACTTAGTTTTCTGATTCCTCCGGAATTGACTTCCTAAATCAACATTTCCCAACTCCTATCCTCCACATTCAAACGTTCGAATTCTAGGACCTCCTGCATATTAATCACACCATCTAAAATATCCAAGTCTAAAAGATGTGACTGAATCAGAATGGACTTGGGTTTCTTAATTTCAAAATCAAAATCTTCAGTAAGCTCAATGCGGTGTAATTGAGGATTGGGGCTTTGAATTGAATCCTTCAAAAAGTAAGGATCTAAATCTTCCATGTGAGCCCCAACAGGATCAAATTCCTCAGTTATTGGGCCATCATATAATTTATTGAATTCCTCAAGCCCAGTTGTCTCACAGAAATCATGTGCTATAAACTCAGGTGAGACTTCGCATAATGATTCTTCACCTTTAGAATCAAAGAAATCTGAATTCGCATTAATGTGTCTCAAAATCATCAATCACTTTTTGATCCATGGAGACATACGTTTCCTCATACCCTGGCTCAGGGATCTCAGGTGAAGAAATCAGTTCATCCTTATTTGATTACTCTAGAACAACCTGGTCAACCTCAGTCTCAGAAAACATGCCCCCCTATAGGTGCCTGTGCGGATTCTGACATCGGCTCTCCTGTTAGGGGTTCATCCGGGGAATCCTTCCAAGATTGGACTAGAGCAATCACAAATCTCATCCTCAATTTAGATAACTTCCCAAGTGAAAACTCACCTGGGCCTTTATCCTTAACATCCTAGAGCCAATCCAATAGATACTTGTTAAGATCGTCAATCATTACAATTAGGGGCTCCAATTCTTCAGTGCAAGTTGTTGGCTGAGCTTCTAAAGTTTGTATGGTATTCCTTAAGTTAGCCAACACCTTCTCTTGGACCTAGTTAACTTGAACCACATGGTTTGGTTCAGGGTTGGGCGGGTTTGGGTTCAGTGTAGGGGAGTTAACAAATTGAGGTTCTTGATACCCTCCCTGATAATATGTCATTTCAGGTTGTCCATGAAGAGGTGATGACCTATATGCAATGTAATCTGGGGAAGGGTAAGGATCAGCATATCTTTCTTGATTGTAGATCATATTAGATTATCTAAATGAGGGCGGTGATCTATAATCGATGTATCTTGGAGAAGGATAGAAATCACAATCATGGTATTCAGGGTTAAACCCTAAATACGGAGGTCTGGAACTGTATTCCCAATCAAGATTATCCTAACTAGAAGATGGATGAGAATAAGTCTGATTGGAATAATAATCATTTTGGGAATAAGTAGTGGTAGGAGGGTAGGAGTGGACGTTTGAATAGGATGTGCAAGGATCCATGACAGAATAGGAAGAAGAAAGATGCCCTGTAATATAAACAATCAAACCTGTCCTTAAGTGGGCTATCCTAAAGACCTACAGACTCAAATAACCTATCTTGAGATAAAGAAACAATTTGATCTGCTTCCTTCTGGTCAATCCAACCAGTTAGAGGGAGGGGCTGGGGAGAAGGTTCTTCCTTTGGCTTGCGCCTCCAGTTCCTAGTGTACCCCCTAGCTAGACATTAGATTGAATAGTAAAAACAGACTAATCGAAAATAATCTTGATCTGGTCTCTGAAGAGCAAGTCCAATCCTTAAGGCCAACGCCTGCTCTGTTTTAATTAGGGTTAGGTTTGAATGTGCTTTGGAATGTGATGTGTCCTTTATCTGGATTGTGCCCTTAATGATTTATTGATATGTGTGTGCGTGCACAACCAGTGTCTTTCAAGCAAGATTATTTTTGGATGTGGTGAATTTTAGGGTTTAAATCTTACTTAGTAGCTTTTAGGGTTTAGAATTAGGTGAGTTTAATCAAGTTTAAGAGGCAAACTAGATGTTCAAAACATGGGTGAAGATGTTTTCCTTTCCAAATCAAAAGTAAAGTGGAGTGCTTGGTATTGACCTTTATTGTAAACCCTAAGGGGAAGCTACTTGGTGAGCTGATTTTAAATGGAGTGGTGCAGCCCAAACAACTCAAATAATTGGCCTTAATGTACTGATAGCGATTTCACGCGGTTTGTTAAAATACGTCGTTGTAACGCGTAAAATCGATTAACTCTTAAATTTATATTCCTAGATAGGAGAGTATCTAGGGTCGTCCAAGGAGGCAATAGGTTTGCAATAGTGATTCTCTTGCTCAAAATACAAATCTCAACTTTCTTTTTGGTAATTTTTTTAATATATCATTTTTTTGTTTTAAACTAAGGCAACATGCGAACTGGTGGCAGAAAAGGTGATTTACACTTCAATTTAAATACTACTTTTATGTGGCAAGTAGAGCCTCTCCCTAAGCTCACTCTAGGCAAGTGGAGGCCTAGAATAATTAGGGAGAGGGAGTGAAGAATGCTAAAAAAAATAAGCAAATAGAAATGCAAACAAGAAAACTTGCAAAGAAGGCAATTTGATAAATGAAAAAGGTGTTTTACAAAAAGGCCTAGTAGAGGAAAGCTTCTACTACTAGAAAAATGCAAATAAGAAAAGAAAACACAAATCCTCTAGATAGATGGTGAAGAAGAGGGCTTCTTGCTCCAAGGTTGGTGGCTCCCAATCTTGAAAAGAGTCCTTCAACTCCTTCCTTGCAATACTCCGCCAAGGTGATGTCCTCCAAGGATAGCCCTAAGGGGGCGTGCCCTAAGCTTCTCTCCAAGGGTGGACGCCCACCCTAGGTCCTTCTCCCTTGCCTGGCCGTCCTCCTTGAAGTGGAAGAGTCTTCCTCCTTGGCATGGCTCAAGTTGAAGAGAGTGGGGAGAAGAAGGCACCAAATGGGCTGGTGATGTGCCCCTTTAATCTCCTTCTCTACTCCTTCTTCTTGGCCGTAGGTATAGGTGGTTTAGGTAGCAAATTACACTAATGGAGGATGCCCCAAAATGGTGGTAGGTGGTGGCTTTTTATAGAATAGGAAGGGGGCTATGGTGACCTTTGAAATGGATGGCCAAGATGAGTTGGTGGAGGTGGTTGAAGATCCCATGGCCAAGGTGAGTTGGCGCCACCTTAAGGGACACCAAGGGGGTAGTTAAGGCTTTGGTGCCCTTTAGAATTGGCACCAAAATGGGCCTTCTAGAAGGCTATTAGGTGGCGCCACCTTAGGATTCTAGAAGGGGCGTATGTGGATGGCTAGGATGGGTTATGTGGGTAGGTGTAGGGTGGATGAAGGGGCTGAAAGTGGCGCCAATATAGAGGTGGTTAGGGGTGGTTTTTGGCGCGCTGAAAGTGGCGCCAATATAGAGGTGGTTAGGGGTGGTTTTTGGCGCCAAATTTAGGTGTCTTTTGGTGGAGATAGTGGGGTGAAGGGATGGCTAGGAGGTGGTGCCAACTTGAGTAGGGTAGCTAGCTTAGGTAGGCTTGAGTTGGTGGAGCTAGCTAGGGTTGATTTTGAAGGTAATGGATGGCCAAGGAGTTGGCTGTTAGCTAAGCTAAGCTAAGATAAGATAAGCTAAGCTAGCTTAGCTAAAGGTGGAGTAGAGGAGAAGGTAATGGAGCTAGGGTTTGGAGGAAGGAGCTGAGGAGGAGAAGTCTGGAGCTGGAGCTGGAGCTGGCTGCTGCTAAAGAGGCTGGCATGGGGCTACTCTAGCTGGCTTAGCTTGCTAGTTCTTTACTAGTTGCTAAGCCAAGCTAAAGTGAGCTAGCTTCTACCAAAATGAGCTGAGGTGAGCTAGGTCTAGTGCTCCCGGGGAGAATCAAGTTGGTTGAGGCAGCTAAGGTAGCTTAGCTTAACTGAGTTGAGCTAAGCTGAGTCCCCGGGAGCTGGACTTGAGCTTCCTGAGCTGGGATGAGTTCTTCTTCAGCTGGCTGGAGCTGAGTGGAGCTGGGGTGAACTCCTGTCAACTTAGCTGAGCTAGCTAGAGCTCCCTGTGGACTAGTAGGAGCTGAGATGAGCTAGACTCAGCTAAGTTGAGCTAGATCTGAGCTGACTTGAGCTAGGGTGAGCTAAGGTGAACTCTCTTGAGCTACCATCCAGTTGAGATTAGCTGAATGGAGCTGGGATGAGCTAACCCTAGTTCAAGTAAGCTAGGTTCTAGCTGTGGTGAGCTGGATCAAGCTGAGTTCCAGCTAGTCTGGGCTTCTCCTTCACCATTTGCCTTCTTGAGTGCTAGGGTTTTAGGGATCTGTGCATCTGTACATCCCTAACACTCACAAAAACATATTAAAAAGACAATAAAAAATGCAATGCATGCCTATCCTAATTCATGCCTAAATGCAGCCCAAAAACCCGTTTGCGGAGTAAAATCCTAAGAGCTAGGTTAGTTTTAATGCATAAGAATGATGATAAACTGGCGTTTATCACACCCCCATGCTTATCTTCTGCTAGTCTCTTAGCAAAACTTTAATTTTTTGGAAAACGGAATTTTTTGGGAAATCTATTTTTTTTTGACTTTTGAGGAGAAAAAGAGATTAAGGGACCTTGGTAGATTAAAACACAGGAGGTATGGGATTTGTTAAAGATCAACATCGGGATCTATTTTTGGATTCAACCATTAGATAGAACGGGATCAATATATCCTCCAGAAAATTCACAAATGAACCCTTTGTTAATTCAGATGACTTGAAATGTTTGTTTTTAGGATTTTTCTGGCTCATGAATCTGATTCACAACTTGCAAAATCCTTTAAAACCTTGTGTCTGTGCTTGTGAAAAGCCAACATTTATAAGGACGTGTTATTATTATTATTATTATTTTCCATGCTTATTTTTAGCTTAGTCTTACAACAGATGTGTCGGGATCATCATTCCCGTTACCGTTCCTCGAGGGGGTTCTGGCGCCAGTACTTCGGGATAGCACTGTCTATGACACCACCCAGGAGCTCATAACCCCAAAACACGATGCGGTGAAAAGGGGCGCTCCAAGCAAACTGAACCTCTTGCTCCGACACTATAGGTAGACCACCGTCCAAGACACTTGAGCTGCTAAAATGTGCTTTAATGCTCTGTCTAAAGATATGAAATATAGATATAGAGTAGTGCCGAGGCGGTAACATGTTGACATCGCATCCTCAAAGGAGGTATTTTCCTTCTTCTCGGCGGTGGGAACTCAAACCAATGATCTGCTTCAGACTTTTACTAAATCCAAACAAGGGAGTTTTTCAAATTTTTAGTTGTTTTAAAGTGTTGGCTTGTGTGTGAAAATTGTCACAAGAAGTTTCTCGAGACCCGCAAGTTTTTGAATCAGAAACTAGGTCAAATACTTTCTGTATTACAAAATAGGATCAAGTCACCTGAACTATCATGAGTTCAGGTGGAATTTTATAGAAGGATATCTGATCTAATCTAAAATAGACCCTGGAATTCTAATGATCAGATCCATATCCTCATCCTTAGTTTTTTAAAGATTAAATCCCATTGTACCAAAAGTGAATTTTTTCGACCTTAGTCCCGATTTCAAACTTTTTCCTCAAAAAGTTTTGAACATTTTTATGCAAGCAGGAAATAAATTAAACAAAAATGCATGTTTTTAGGTTTTGAAAATCCTAAATCAATCGTAAAATTTAAAAACACCCCCCCATGATTAAGATATGCCATGTCCTCATGCATTAGGAGGGAAAAGGGATCACCTTAGTGAAGAACGGTCGGGAACAGTGCCAAAATGTTGGTGCGGAAAATCTTTGTAAATGGAATTGAGTTTTGAAAACCTATCATCGTAGTTTGATTTGCGAGAAAAACCGTCAAATGATAAATTTAATCGAAACTCGAAAGGAATTTCAAGTCAAACGTAGGAAGGCAGACATTTGATTAAAAATCACATTTGTTTTATTGTCACGAAGTAGATTAACTGGTTAAATTAAACGAGCTATCTACTTAAGAAATAATGAATAGAAGAGAGAGAGAATATTACAAATAAAGACAAAATAGAGGTAGAATAAACATGAATCTCATAATCACAAGCTGATGTTCGTTACAATTACAACTACTCACTACACTAGAAAGTAGGAAATCTACACTAGAAAGAGGAAAATCTACACTAGAAAGCGGTAAAAGAGAAGGTGGAGCGAAGTTATCCTCCTCAACGGCTACTTAGAGGACGAGCCACAACGACGGAGCACTCGGACGAAGGTGGTGAGATGCAAGACAAAGGAGAATGATGGCGGACGACGGAGAATGGGGCAGGGCGACGTCGTAGCAGGATCTGCTTCCTGAATGGCGGTGAGAGGACCACTGCGAGATGCTCTACGAAGGAGGTGAGGTGGAAAAATTGTAATTTTAACTATAATGGAGCATCCCAGGTTTGAGACAAGCTCTTAGAGCTTTGGAGGGGGTGAGAGAAGAGAGGAAGGGATGAAGAAAGTGTGGGGGTTGTAGGGCCTTTTATAGGAGGAGATTTGAGGGGGCAAATGGGTCACTACACTTTAAAAAATTAATTTCAGGGTCTTAAGTGATGGATTTATCCATCATTAAAGGCTTGAACGTGGGCGACGTGTGTGCCCCCGCCGTGCCTCTTCTTCTTCCTTTGATCCAACGCACGCGCACGTCCAAACAATATCAGCCGTTCGATCGTTAGATCGGATGGCTTAGGAGCGATCTCACCCATCTCTCTCATTGCTCGCCTGCGATGTGATGGAGCTGCAACGCTGCGTCATCACATGCATGCAATGAGGACTTCATCTGGCTCGCCACGTCGTCCCCTCCGTAGCCACCCGATCGAGATCCAATGGGTGAATTTTGCCCATGCCTTGCGCCTATGCAGAATTGAGGTTTGCGAAGGCTCGAATAGGCGTGCTTCCTTCGCAACCAAAGTCAAGACCAACATGCTATGGCCGTTCTTTGTCGCATTTGGCATTTAACACATATGCACCCTCAGCCATTGGATCTCAATCTAATGGTTGAGATCTCGCCTCGCTCGCGGCTTCAGAAGATGAGAGCGCCACATAGGGCATGACGTGGCAAGTTCTTGGCCATTGGATAGGCATCCAACATCTGAGGTTCATCGAGCGGGTGAAGAAGAAGTGTTGCGGCTGGTGCTGGGCGGCTGTGATGGCATCACGTGGTGCCATCATGGCCGTCCATCTTCATTGAGTTGTAGATGGTGCCGCGGATGTTGGATTGGACCAATTTTAGTGCAGCTGGGCTGCGATCGTTGATCCGAACCCATCTGTGTAGTCAAATTTGTCATCTGAGGTGCGGATTTACACCACCTTGGCCCTTGACCTCTGATCTTTCTTGGACTGCATCTGATACTACGGAAGTCCAATCGGGGCGATCTTGGAGTCGTTGAACTCCAATCACCACCCTGATCAGATCCGTAAGGTTGAATCTTCAATCCGAGGCCCCGATATGATATTGCCCTATTCCCTAACCACAAAAAAGAGAAAATTAACCTAAACTTTATACAATCTAACATAAATGCAAGATGATGCATGTTAAGCAATCTTTATAATGTATGATGCAACTCATCGCCTAAGAACATGCTTAAATAGGAAATTTATGTGATATAAACATGTTTACATCAATAATAGAACACGAGATTAGACTAAGGGAAGAAGGAAATTAGCTTGTAGATAGATTGTAATGCAGAAACTTGTACACTACTCCTTTTCTTATATCGGCCTTACAAATGTGATTTTGTCCCTACTAAGATGTTTACCTCATCCCTATATTTATAACCCATTTCAGGTTCTAATGCCATAGCCCAACAAATTCCACCTATCCCATAAGCAATGCAGGTGCCTAGAAGTAGTGGACCTCCTTTTTGTGCTGACACTCATTTTCCTGGAGAGGGCAATGGTGAAGGCACAACACCCAGGGAGGTGGGCGGACCCACCTATTGACCCTTTGCAGGTTCTCATCATGAGGTTTATCAATGCCACCTGTCAACTGGACCAGGTGATCTATTTCACAGGTTTCAGGCCTAGAAGATTTTGGGAGGGTGACTAGATAAATAGATTTCAGTTTTCTTTGTGGGTTAGATTAGGACTGCTTAACATGGATGGATAGGCTTCATTTTTTGTTTAGTTCTTTCTATCAAAATGGCTTTTTATGTAAAGGAACGTATATAATTATACTGTTGATACTTGTAAATATTGAGACACTTGTGGGGATGGATGGCATGATAGCATTTTTGATGTATGAAATACTTGTGTGCGTATATATATATATATAGAAACATAGTATAGATGGTATGGCTATGTTGTGTGCATATTGAGGATGCTTCAAATTATTAGTTTCCTTGTGGTTTTCCTGTGTTTTACCATTTGTGTTGGTGAGGTGTGCTCTCATGTTTCGCTTGGTTTTGTTTCATATGTTGAGATTGTGGAGTGTATCCACCTTGTTTTGTCATGGCATGCATACACATGTGCCAATATAGGTACAGGTTTGGGAGTATTGATTAAGCAAGGGAAACTTTACCCTATTTTTGATAGATTTTGACCCTACGCTTTAATAAAATCAATGTTCCTAAAATGTACCTAATGATCAAAAGTACACTTTAACCCTAACCACTTAATAATTAGGACCAAACTTTTCTGCTTGCACACCTGTCATCCATTCCCCATTTGTCAGGACGATAAATGGGGTGTGAAAATGAATATCTAATTGTGTTATAAGCCATCGATGTGTAAGGCAAATTGAGAAGCAAACGAATCATAGTAGGTTTCACTACAAGACTGAAGTCAATCCCTTCAAGTTGATGGAACCCCTTTTGCTACAAGCCTAGTTTTGTAGTGTTCAATAGAACCATCAGGGCACCTCTTTATTTTACACACCCATTTGTTTCCTACAATATTCATATTGGGTGCTCTTGGTACCAACGACCAAGTGTTATTTTTATGCAAAGCATTAAACTCCTCCACCATAGCATGGACCCATTCTTTGTTATTGCTAGCTTCATTGAATGAGTTGGGTTCCCTTTCATTGTACAAAATGTGTAAATGTTGTGGAAGTGCATAGATAGAAGTTGCATTACATTTCTTTATAATCCTATGCATGGACCTTGTTATCATCTGATGGGTCAACCAGTTGTTTGAGAAGGTGAACTCTGCTTATGAGTTGGAGCAGAGGCTATATGAGATGGACCTATAGGGGAAGGTCAGGCTCTAGAGCTAGCACATTTGTAGATATTGCAACAATAATTATAAGAGTAGAATGTAATTGTCTTATAGCAATAGTTGATGGGAAATTATTTGAACCATCAAAAGTCTTATCAGTAAGAATAGAAATCAGAATTGGCAACTAATTAAGAGGCTCAGTAATATTTTCAGAAGAGTAAGATACTAAAAAAGACCCTAATTACTGAAATGGATAAAGGGCTTCATCAAATGTGACATGGCGAGCTATAACAAACTTGTTAGCAATGGGATTAAGACATTGATATGCTTTGTGAACGGGATTATATCTTAATAAAATATGTAATGTAAACATTGGTTGTAGCTTGTGCTTGTTATAAGGATGTAATAATGGATAGCAAGCACTACCATAAGCGCATGGAAATCCATAATCAAGAGACTTGTCATACAATAGTTGATATGGAGAGTAATTATCCATTACAAGAGATGGGAGAAAATTAATCAATTGCATAACATTTAAGCCTCCTTCGTTTGTATGCAATTTGATCAATCACATTGAATGATTGATCAACCAAAATATTGCTTGACATGGTAATGATCGACCAATTCTCTAGAATCCCTTTTTCCCTTTTTCTATGCTAATTAATCGATCAATATATATGATAGATCGACCAAATGTCTTATTGATCGATCTAAAATCCACCTTGATTGGCCAATTTGGCGATTCTCATAACCTCTTATTTTCCCAACAAATTGATTGACCAATTGAGGTTTTTGATTGACCAAAAATTGAAATTGTTTATGTTGGTAACACCATCATCTTCTATATCTTGCTTAATTTAGCTAAGTTCTAAGGTTAAATTCACCTAATTAATCATTAAAAGGGTATAACTGAAGAATATCAAGAATTGGAGGGCATGAATAAAAAATTGGCTAATTCTACTATTTTAATAGCAAAGTACAAATGCAGATTAACCTAGGGTAAATCTATACTTAATTAAAGGTTAGCTAAGCTCAAATTTGTAATAAGTGAACTCACACTGATTTATTTAAGGATTTTATGAAATTAAAGATAAATTACAATTAATTTTTTTTTGAAAAGGAGAAAAGAATGCTACTGTTAATAGTAGCAATCCACAATTATATTAATCAAACAAAAAAATTATTACAAGTCAGGCAACCACTGATGGGCTAACAAGGATGCTCCATTACAAATTACCTCGGCCCAACTGCACCCTTCATTAAATAATACATCATTTCTAGCTCTCCACACACTCCACATTATTGTAGCCAAAGAAATTCGAGGGGATGATGGGTTGAGCATGGATGCCCAAATCCCATCCCATGTGGGAAGAGGAGTGCCACAACACTTTCGCTAGACTTCTGCAGTGACCAGACACGAGGACAACAAACGTTGAACATCATCATCTGTGAACTTAAATAATGGACAAGCAAGGGGTGGGGCACCCATCACCCTCGTTCGCAAAGAACTAGTAGCAAGTCCACCCCTCCTCTCCAGCCACAAGAACATCTGGACCTTGAGGGGAATTTTAATCTTCCACAAACTAGCTCACATCTTGATGTGAGGGTCATCATCACCTATGTCAGTCATCGCTTCATGCGCCTTCTTAGGTGAATAAATTCCTGCACGCTAGGAAAACCCATCCACTCCCACTGATGGTCTAAAAGCCTGAAGCATTTCTTCCAACCTATGAAAATGCTCCCGGGAATGGCTAACATAGGTACCAAGGGGTCGTTGCACCAACCAACGCCCTTCCTCCTGACACCAGTTGTTAGCCACCTTTACTTTCTTATGTGTAGTAGCCTCAAAAGCCCGGGGGTATAAAGTAGATAACTTGCCCAAACCAGTCCAATTGTCCTTCCAGAAACTAAAAGAAGGGTCGGCTCCCACTGAAGGTTGGAACAAATCCCATCTTGCCATAGTTGCTTTTGAAACATAAGACCGAAAGGGCAAGGCCTTAGAAGGCTGAAGCACTCATGTCGAGGACTCGTCAGTGGCATAATGTTAACTCTCTAAATCAGTGTTTTAAAAGATGATACATTGCAGTATAGCCAATAAAGTATGAAAACAAATAAGATTTATAACTCAGAAAAGTCCGAGGTAAACGCAGGGAGCAAGTGTTGCAATTCACACACTTATCTTAACTAATATATAAGTGAGCACAAGAAATCAAGCCAACAATAATTTCTACTCAAAATTGGTCTTCAATGAGAAATAAGAGTATATCAATAGTTTGATGTAGCAAAAAGATGTCTAAGGAAAGATAATGGTGATTTGAATCAAGAATTATTAGCCTAACACATATATATACTAATTACTCAATGAATCAAATAATTACACAGTGATTAGACGTCTAAATTTCAAGTCAGACAACTTAAATTTCAGCTGCTACAGTGCCTTCTGTTTGCAGTGCTTGATCGTGTTTTAAGTTAATTGTGTTGTAGTATAGGTGACCAAGCGTTGACAACAAATAAGAATTTATTACTCGAAAACCTAAGTATCCGAGGTCGAACACAAGGAGCAAATGGAATTTATTCACTAATCTCAATAATGTAATTGAACACTTAGCATTACTCAAAACTTAATCAGAATATAAATGCAAGAGTTTAAGAACTAAATTTATAGCAAAAATAGAAGAATTGGACGTCTAATTCTAGAATTAGACATCTTAAAAAGATATTTTTCTCTTTTAACTCTCTCTTATTTTCTTCTCCTGTCTGCTTTCTCTTCTTCTGCCTTCTTAGCTTTTGCTTTCTTCCTTCTCTTCTTCTGCCTTAGCTCTCTGACTTCCTCTTCTCTTTGGCTTTGCCTCTCCTTCTACCTTGTCTTTCCTTCTTTTTCTTCCCTTGGTCTGCCGCTCCTTTGCTACAGTGAGTCTCTCTTCTTCTCCTTCTCTTGCTGTGGCTACTTCCTTTTATTGCTAAGTCCTTCCTTTCCTTCTCTTGCTGTGCCTCTTCCTCCCTTAGCTTCTTCTTCCTGCACAATCACCACACAGCAAAACCTATTCCCCTACCCTCCCCTCACCTCTCTCTCTGTATATCTCTCTTTGGTATGCTCTCCCAGAGCCGGGTAATCAGGTCGATCGCGCACCCGGGTCCAAGCGCACCGGTGTGGGTGTGGTACGCGAGGAGTGCACGGATAGGCTAATCAGGTCGAGTGCCAGGTCCGCGGGGTCAATTCACGGACGAGGTGTGGTAAGGGCGAGGGACCTCACCCCATGTGTGTCTCGAGGTGAATAACATAAAACACAAAATCAATTTATCACATGCGTCGCGCTCATACATTCACGAGGTGGGACTAATGTCCCACCAGCTTTTGCGTGCACCTGCAGACGGATGTCTTCTTCCAATTGTTGCAGCTAGAGGCCTCGCAGAGCTAATTGCCTGGACAGATGAATGCGTGAGACCAACCCACGCCTTCTAGACCTGGGACCCTGAAGTGCTTCAGCCTGGAGCAAGCTTGCGACCTTCTCAAGCTGTCGCTAATGGCGGCTGGTGCTCAGATCTGCCACACATGAATACGGCCTGGTGGCCCCATTAAAATACATGGGAAGCTTCACCGTCTCACGGCAAAGGTGAGGTGGTAGGTGGCAGGCCGTGGGGTGGCCTAGGCATGCGTGCCTAGGTCGCTCTGTGGCTGGGCTTATGGGTTAGGTCGGGGGGTGTTTAGGGAGGTGTAGGCAGTCGATGGATGGGTGGAAGATGTTCAGTGGTCGATGGTGGAGGTGAAGAGGTTGGTGGCAAGACGTATGGAGGTGTGGAGTGATGGGTGCATCTCGTCGGAGGTTGGCCGGAGATGGGGAAGATGGCGGTGGACAGTGGCTGACGAGGGGTAATTTGTGAAATAGATTGAGAGGAATTGAAGAGGGGATAGAGAGGAGTAAGTCTAACCTAATTAAGTGGACGAAGGGGGAGAGATGGCGACTGGCAGTACCTGCTGTCGCCAGAGAAGATGGTGTCCAGTGGAGGGAGATGGCGGCGACGATGGGGCTAGAGATGCTCGCGCGGGTGTTGCGCGATGTGGAGGAAGATGGTGACGACAGCTCTGCCACTGGTATTTTGGCAGAGCGACGAGAAAGAGGAGGGAGGCTCACCAGAGCTCACTGGACTACTTGACTGGAGGAGAAAAGGATGAAATTGGGGTGGATCTCTAGCCAAGTCGAGCTAAGGAGTTGCGGCCGGTGTTGAGGATCCTTTTATAGATGTTGGTAGGGGCTCCTGTGCTTGGAAGACAAGCTTCCAAACGCAAGAGTCCTCGTCGGAGTAGGAATTCTGTAGGATACCCAAATCTCTCGTGCGTTCGCATGAGAGATTGGGTGTGAATCAGGGATTAGGACCACGCTCAGATGGAAGGGAATTCCTTAGAGAATCTCCCTTCCAAATCTGGGAGGAGATCTTTGAGGAATCAGGGAGTACACCCCCTCCATTCCTCGTCGGAGTAGGATTTCTCCCCATAATGGTAGAGGGACCTGTTTGTAAGAGTGGAAAGGAAGTTAGGGGGTCTTTGCAATGGTTTTCAAGAGATAGGGGCCAAAATGCAATTGGGTGTACTATTTTGCAAAGTAGGTCAAGATGACCTCCCCTTAGGTCCAAATTTTGGTACAAACCTAATTTGAACCTAAGGAATTCAATGGTGAAGTTGGATTTTAGGTTTGACCACGTTTGACTAGACATTTTACAAAAAACTCAAATTAGGTCAATTAATGAGCTAGGACCCTAATATAGGTCAAAATAGGTTCCAAAGGCCAATTTGAAGGTTCTAAACCCTAGGAGGTATTTTTCCATGAATTTTAGAGGGTTTAGTTGATTTTTATCCTGATTAGAACCTTGTTGAATTAAGCGAGTTTGTTTTATGGTTATAGAATTTCATTTAATTCTTGGATTGCACAAGAACCCATTTCTGATTGAACCAACCCACTTTTTATCTTATTCAGATCATTTGACGTATGTTTTGCCTCTGAGAAATCCCATTTATGTATTGCAATGGTAAAGTTGCAGTTTTAACCTTTATTTCATGTTTTCTTCTCAGAACACTTATTCCTTGAATTAAGCCCTTCTCTAGGTTATGTAGGAGCTCTTATTCTCTTTCTTAGGTCAAAATGAGCTAGTTAGGGTTCATGATGAGACTCTCATCACCTTTCTTCTGATCATCTTCTTCTTCCTGCCTTTGGCTTGTCTTCTTTCACGAGCCTTCTTCTTTTTTAGCTGCTTCCTTCCTTCACAGCACGGCTCTTCTTCTCTCTTTCCCTCTCTACCTTTGGTTCTCTCACTTTATGCCTTACCTTCTTCTTCTCTTCACAGATAAGGGAGGGACTCACGAAATTGGCTAAGTGTCAGATAATACTCTCTGAAGCAAAACCCCCCTTAACCCCACACTCTCTTTGTCTTCCTTCCTCCTCTTCTCTTTCTCAAGGATAACCAGGTATTCGGGTAATCGGGCATGAGCACACCTAGGACTAGGGCTACATGCATGAGTGTCACAGTCGAGGTGTGAGAGAAGGCTTAGGCAGGTAATCGAGTGAGAGGGGTAAGTGGCACCTCACCCTGTGGTTGGAGGTGATAAGCCCCAATCACTTTTTCAATTTATACCATGTCTGCTTCTTTCTTTTATGATGTGGGACTAATCCCACATCCTTTCCTCATGAGCTGCTACAATGAAGACATCCTCATTCAATTGGCGTAGCTGCAGTGAAGGTATGTCGAATTGGCGAGTAGCAGCTACTGGGAACCTCAATTGAGGACCTAGAGACCCTCCTGGAAGGAGTCTGCATTGCCTAGAGGTAGCAGCCATGAAGAACATAGCCGGAAGTGCGTGAAGGGTGTCGGAGAAGATGGTGGCGGAGATGGCAGATGGTAAGACCTGAAATCAAGCTTACAGGCCCAAAATCCCTAATTGGAAGGTCCAGGAGTCTCGTTGGAGGATGGCGAACGTGGTCATGTGCATGGTGTGGTGAGAGGAGGTGCGTGGTGGTCGGAAAAAGGCAGGAAGTGAGTGCAAAGGTGGTTTTGTTCGGGGGCATGTTTGGGTGAGCGATGGAGCAAAATTGGAGAGGGCTTTGGCAGGTGGAGTCGCGGTGGAGGTTTTGGGAGTGTCGGCGAGGGGTTTGATGTGGTGGATCGTGCGGAAGCCCTTGTCGAAGTGGTCATTGGAGGTAGAGAAGATGACGGTGTTTGTAGAGTGCGAGGGGTCTTTTTGGATTTTTGGTAAAGGAAACTAACCTAGGAGTTTAAAGAAACTAATCTAACCTAAGATAAACGGACGAAAGAGAGGAGATTGGCACCGATGTTGGCAGGCCGACACCATGGAAGAAGACACTCCGGTGGGGTAGAAGTGGCGACGACGAGGGAGATTGGGGCGCCCCTTAGTATGGCACGACATGGAAGAAGGAGAGGAAGAGGATTCGCCACTGGTATTGCGAACAGATGACGAGAGTGGTCGGGGAGAGTCACCGGACGTCGTGGAGCTTTTCAGCTAGAGAGGAGGGAGGAACGTAGGGTAATTCCAACAAAAAATGAGCATGAGAGAACGGGAAGGCCCTGGGGGTCCTTTAAATAGGCTTTAGAGGTCGATTGGAGCTTGGAAACCAACCTTTCGAACTCGGAAGGTTCATCGGAGTAGGAAACCCACATCTCTCATGCGTTTGCATGAGAGCTTGGGAAAGAGTTGGAGTCCACGAATAGGTTCAAATAATAGAGAATTCTCTTAGGAATCTTCCTTCCAAACTTGGAAGAGATTGAACGTGAAATCAGGGAGAAATATCTGATTGATGGTTGCCAGAGTTGTAGGATTAGGAGTTCTGTGTTCATGGAGGCGGCAAGGACCTTTTGGTGAAGAAGA
This sequence comes from Thalassia testudinum, assembly GCA_037157565.1. Taxonomy (NCBI): domain Eukaryota; kingdom Viridiplantae; phylum Streptophyta; class Magnoliopsida; order Alismatales; family Hydrocharitaceae; genus Thalassia; species Thalassia testudinum. The sequence goes on from JAZHRO010000065.1 coordinate 215,843, forward strand.
CAACAAAGATAGGGGCCTATTTGTAATGAATTTCAAAAGCTTAGGTCACCTGTGAAAAGGAAAGAATAAGATAGGACTAAAATGCAAACTAGGTTAAGATGATTTCTGATTGGGCCCAAATTCTGGTACAAACCTAATTTCAACCCAAGGAATCTGATGGTGGAGTCAGATTTAGTTTTTGACCAAGTTTGACTGGGTACATTACGTAGTTACCCAAATTAGGGCAACTTTTCATCTGAGACTCTGTTTTAGGTCAAGATGGGTTCTGATGGTCAAATTGAAGGTACCAAACCCTAAAGAATATGTTTCTATAAATTTTAGAGGGTTTAGGTGAATTTTATCTTGACCAGAACCTCATTTAATCAAGCAGGTCTATTTTTAGGGTTTCAGATGTCATTAAATTCTCGAAACGCGTGAAAACCCATTTCGATCTGCACTGACCCACTTGTTAGACTCTTAAGACCATTTGACCTTTAATTAACCCCTGAGAAACCCTGTGATTATTTTGCAATTGAGATGTGTTGTTAAAACTATAGTTTTACCCCTATTTTCATGCTTTTCCCTCAGAATGATTATGCAATGAATTTTGGCTTTTTAGCGGTTATATAGGAGCATGTATTCCTTGATTATGACTAATTAAAGCTAGATATGGCTGATGATGATGTTATCATCACATAAGAGTCCCTAACAACATCCTGCCAAAGGCCCTTGTCTCCTCTCAGGATGATAACACCCCATTTCAACAAGAGTGCATCTCTGAACTCTTGCAGGGATCTAATGCCGAGACCCCCCTTTTTCTTGGGCAAACAAATGAACTTCCATTTGGCTGGCTACAGGAATGGACCCTCATGACTAGGCCTTTTCCAGAAGAACCTCTTCCAGATGACATCCAGCCACTTAAGGATTACGCTCGAAGGCTAAAACATAGAAAAGAAAAAGACTAGAATGGCAAAAATCATAGAATTCAACAAGACCAATCTACCTCCTCTAGACAAGAAATGCCCACACCATCCTACCAAGCGTCTAGAAATCTTCTCAAACAGACTTGCCCAATATGTATTCTTCATCTTCTACCCTAGGAGAGGAAGGCCTAAATATTTAATGGGGAGATTGCCCAAGGGCATGCACAAGACCTGGGCCAACTAGTCTCTAACCAAGTCTGGATCACTAGAGCATATCAATGTGGACTTTGAGCCATTCACCTTAAGACCTGCAATTTCCCCACAAATATCCACTATGTTTTTTACCACCTCAGACTCCCTGGTCCCCCTTCTATGAAGAAAGCAGTGTCATCCGCATATTGAAGAATCAGGGTCAATGCCCTTCTAGAAGATAAAGTGTAACCATGTAGCACGCCCCCCGAACAGGCTTTAACAACAAAGCAGGCTAAAGTGTCAATGGCTTGTAGATAAATGAGCAGGGCAACTAGGCACCCCTGGCACATCTCCTTCTAAGGCTAAATCCAAGTGCTCGTGGGTCTTCCATTTACCAGAGGGGAGAAATATGCCATAGTAATACACCACTTCATCATCTGAATCCATGACTCAGTAAACCCTCATCGTTGAAAGATCTCCCACAAGTACGGCCACGACATTGAGCCATAAGCCTTCGAGAAGTCAACCTTCCAAAGAAAACATTCCTTTTTCTCCTTTTCCAGCCAAAAATCATCTCCTAGAATAGTTTGTAGGACTCATGGAGAGAACACCCCTTTAAAAAGGCCGACTACACAGGGCTAATCAAGGGTCCAAGGGCCTCCCTTAATCAGCAAGTAAATGGAATTGGACAAGGAGATGGGGCAACAATCTCCTATATTGTCCGCACTAGCCTTCGGCAACAGGAGCAAAAAAGATCTATTAATCTTCTTAAGGCCACTATTTCCACGATGGAACTCCGCAATCATTTGAAGGACATCTAACCTGACCACTTGCCAAAATTCTTTGTAAAATAAAACCTGAAAGCCATCGGGACGTGGAGATCCTTCCGCCTTGAGTCCCATCAATGCATGCACCACCTCTTCCTCAGTAATCAGCCTCTCAAGTGACTGGCTATCCTGCTCATTCGACTTCAACATCTCTGAGGTAGACAGGCGCCATCCCCTACATAGATCGACCCTCGTGACATGGTAAAAGTGACTATCTATCATTCGTCGAATATCCTGAGGAGACATCACCTAATCATCCCCTACCCAGAGGCGAGATATTAGGTTGAATCTTCACCTCGCACTGGTTGTCGCATGAAAGAACTTCATATTAGAGTCACCTTCCCGAAGCTACAATTGCCTGGACTTCTCCCTCCAATCGACCTCTCTGTGTCTATCTTCCTGCAAGATAACAGCTTGAAGGCGTCTGCTAACTTGTGCGTCATCCTCATTTAGGCCCAACTGTTCTTCTTTCTCATCCAATCGCTACACCCCTTCCAAGGCCTTTGTCCTCTGAGACTGTAGGTGGCACAAATTATTTTTGTACTCCAACAGCATGAACCATAACTCCCGCAGCTTGACAAAAAGGACATGCGTGGCTGATCCTTCCACCACCTTGGTCGACCACCACGTGGAGACCATCTCCCTGAAGCCAGGTTCATTCAGCCACAACTTTTGGAACTTGAAATAGGATCCCTACTGAACATCTTCACCACTATCCCGCACGATGGGTGTGTGGTCAAAGAAAGGGCGCTCAAGTGTCATGACAGCTGCCAGCCGAAAAGAACCTATGCATTCAACGTTGCACATGAACCGGTCAATGTGCAACATCTACCTACTTCTATTGTGCCAAGTAAAAGTAACCCCAGATGTGGGGAGATCCACCAGATCCAACTCAGTCACCATCGACTGGAAGCCCCACATGGATGAGTCCACTCTACCACTTGGTCCATCATCCATGGATAATGTGGCGTTAAAGTCCCCTCTAACTAATCACATCCCATCCTGCACAAAGGCAGACGCCTACTGCATCTCCTCCTAAAGAGAACGTCTCTGTGACGCCGAGCAAGACCTATAGACACTTGACACAAAGGAGTCCCCATCTAACAACCTCTTCAGCCTAGCCATCAGCATGAACTCCCCCATGCGTACATCCTGTAGGGAAAACATGGATATCTTCCACCATACGCCAAGCCCACTTGCCCTTCCAATCGAGCGGATGGCTCGGATCTTAGATACCCCTTCCTTAACCAGTGGTCTCCACAGCTACAAGTCCTCTTGTTCTATGTGAGTCTTCTGAAGAAGAGTGAAATCAACCCTCCATTCCTGCAAGTACCTGACCAAAGAAGTCCTCCACCCCTGATTCTGTAGCCCACGTGTGTTCCACGACAACACCCTCATAAGGTGGCCGTGCGGACCCCCTTCTTCATCGTTGTGGTGCACTCCACTTTGAGCAACTGAGCCAAATGATCAATGTCAACCTTCTTCCCTTTAATGCCCCTGTTGCGCAAGTTATACCCTCCCTTTGACTCAAAGGGAGTCTTCATAGTTGAGGCTGCCATAACCTCACCAACTGCAGGATTAGACACTTACGATCCCATGCACTCCCTGTGGAAGTCAACCTCCCTTGCACACCTCACATCAGATTGCTGAGGATGCACAACCGTTGCTTTGGAAGAAGTAGCGCCAACCTCTCCCATAACACCACAGCCTACTGCCCCCTCTGAACTTGTTGTGTCTGCCATGAGATCCTCCCCATTCTTGTGAGGAGAATGTGGCACCTTGGCCTTCCACCGAGTTGCACCACGAATCCTGTCTGCCCCTCCTACTCCAGGTACAAAACACGCACCGATTTAAGCAATAACCAGGAACTGCCACCAAACCGAAGAACCATCTTCTCAAGAAAGGGGTTGTCATGTTGAAGAACCACGTCCATTGAGGTTACCCGGCCATCTCCCTCCTTTAGGCCAACCACAAAACCTTCTTACAAAGAAGAGAACCCTGCTACCACCTGTTGCACCACTGACGTGGTTCTTAAATGAAGTGGTAGCCCCTAAATCTCCACCATCCCCTTCCTCTGGAAGACCTGTTGTGGAGAATGATCAGCCAGTACCTCGTCAAAGGGTGACACCAGCCTCCACGTAACACATAGATCTCCCATCATGGAAGTACGAAAACGGAGTCTCTCCACATCCACAAACGTAAACCTCGACAACAAAAACCTCAATGGGCCAATAGAAACAACCATCCAATGACAAGAAATGAGACCAAGGGAACATACCAAACACTTGACCTCGTTAAGCCTTGCAACCCCTGCCATGACCTCACTGATGAGGGCATGACGAAGGTTGGCCTCTGCTGCTAACACATTGGGGAAGATAGGAACCTCCACGTCCAAAGCAGGAGTAGTTGGTGGAGGCGACGATGGGCGTTGGGTTTTAGCAAAAACCTTAGCCACCCCACCCTGAGGTAGCCGATGGGCATCTCCTCCATGCCTATCCTACACGTGCCCTTGACAAGGTCGATGTTTGCAAGTGAATTGGGTGTGCCCTACACCCCTGTAGGTGAGGCAGACCATTCCGTTCCTATACACAAACGTGAAGTGGTCGCGCTCCCTACATCTATAGCAAATGATGGAACACCTCCTTCACTTCGACTCCTCATCCATCCAACCTTGGCCTCCAACACGCTACCTCTACCATTCGTCCTTGCCATCATGCTAACGACCACGAGAATCGCCGTCCAGTCGCCCTCCACGATCCCTCTCCATCCTCCTATTCCTAATAAAATCCTAATTTCAGCCTCACCTTAATTTAAAGGGTTCTAATGGAAATAAATGTAATCTAAACCTTCTAAAAGTCATTGAAAAATTTTTATAAGGTTTAAAACATTTAATTTTACAAAATAAGCCTAAATTGACCTAAAACGACGACCAAGGTAGGTAATTGATACATTTTGAGTTAAATCATAAATTGACCAATAAAATTTCATAAAAACCCAGAATTTATGTCACCATTATCTTTCTTGGGTCCAAATTAGGTTACCCATAAATTTTGAGCTTAATCAGACTCCATCTTGACCAAGTTTGCAACTTGCTCCTAAGTTTAAAAATTCCTTGCAAAATGGTCCTTGCGACCATCTGCCTCAACCAACCCTTCTCCTCCAGGCAACAGCAAGCTCGTCCACCCATGGTTTTTGCATGATTTTAGAGTCAAAATTCTTGCATCTCACGTGATCAAATCCCACCAAATTTTGTGGGATTGATCTTCATCCAATCTCGCATTTAATGACACGATTTCCAGCCTAAGCTTCCATCTAAGCAGCGAGGAATCTCCATTCAAAGATGGCAGTCATTCTTGCCTAAAGCCAATCTTTCCAAGGTGAAATCCCCACCTTAATCGTTGCAGCCTCGACTCTATATAGCTTCATCGTGCCTCCTCAAGTTTCCTGGTGCTCAATTGGGGTGTCCAAGCCCCATCTTCTTCTTCCTCCAACCATCACCATTGAAGCACCTTGGAGCAACTTCGATCTCGCTTCTTCGCCACTGCTCGCTGCCAATCGAGTAGGGGATCTTCTTCCCCATTCTTCCCTAAAGCTTCATGCGAAACTTCGACCCTCGAGACCCCCTCGATCGCTCCAATGTCCAACCTCCTTCTTCTCTTGGAGCCCGCCAACGCCCTAGGTATTGCCTCCTCCTTTCATCAAATTAGTTTAGGGCTTCCATTCCTTTAAGTCTCAATTAGGTTTCTAAAGCTTTAGAGCTCCACCATCCATTCATCTTCTCTATCTGTTCACCACCATTAATGGTAGGAAAAGCTTCTTCACGAAGCTTCGTCTGGCTATCCTTAGCTGTAATTGGTTGAGGGGTTAGCTCGAGCATGCCTCACTGGAGCTTCCCACATATTTAATTGAGGCCACTAGGTTGTATTCGTGTTCATAGAACCACGCCGGTGCACCACCCCTACTCGTCATCATTTGCTGCCTTTGTTACCTTTGATCGGCCATCCATCACCACCACCTCATCGGCGGCACACCAACGATTGTGCTCCATTGCTTGTCGAAGAAGACACACTTCTAGGACTCAATTCTGGCCACTCGTCGGCAAGTATTGCCGGAGAAGGAGGGGTTCAGTCTCCTCTGTGATTGTGGGTAGGGACCCAAGTGTAGGAAAAGAATCTTCATAGGGACCTATGTGCGAGGAATTAGGGACTGAATTGTAACAACTCAGGGACTGATGTGTAATCTTGCTTGAATTGATTTAAGATTTGTTCTAAATGGGATTTGAGTGCAATAACTTGTTCAAATATTCTTGATAATTGATTATTTAGTGCTTAATCACATTCACACTTGACTAATTTATTTTATTGAGCATTAAACAATTATTACACTTGAATTTGGATTTCATCTCTTTATTTGTTGAACCAAGTGCAAATTTGAAGTTGTTTGATTTTTAAAATTAACCTCTAATACAAGTTCATCAAAATCATTTGTAAATAATTAAATAGAGGTAAGTTACACATCTTTTGCTCCTAGCGAACGACTTCAGACTCATATTCGAGAATTATAAATTTTAAAAAGTCGATTTATGTGATTCTACTAAACAACAATGCGTGTTTTTAACAAAACTCATTTCACGCGTGTCAGTTTGCTATAAAATGTTGAACACATTTTGATCATCTAAAATATGTTTTCATCGACAAACTTATAGATCCTTAATTTTTTCATTTCGTCAAAAATTGATCGACCAATAAAATATTTTGATCAACCAAGTTATCGAGTTTATTAACCAAAATACTTAGTTGATCGAAATTGATATTCATTTCTCATGCACATTGATCAACCATTTAGTTATTCAATCAATTAATGAACACTAAAATTGATCAACCCATTTAGAAGCTAAACTGATCAATGTTCACAAAATTTTTGCCACAATTCTTCACACAACTTGATCGACCAATCATCAAATTTGATCGATCGATGAACAGTAGATTTGATTGATCAAAAATATTTTTGATCAACCATTTTTATCTAATTTTAACTTAATCACATCATTATTGCAACTGATTTAAATTATTCCTTTCCTAAATTAACCAATCAACATTTCTCTTTAAATAAACTCGTTTTCAAATCATTTGCACAGTAAGAAAAATAATTCTCTCTTGCAATAAGGCTCTAATCTCTTAAAACTTGAGAGAACGTTTGCATCATGCTCTTCATGCTCGAAGCTCTTTAGTCTTTCTCATGAGCTTAAAAGTTCTCAGTGACAAGTTCTTGTAACCTTGGTTTGATTTCTAACTTTCTTGAGGTTCCATTAGCTTTATTGTCATATTTTCATCTTTCTCATTTCATGTTGGGTACTCAAGTGTAGTGTTATAGTCTTTGTTGAGACAAAATCTATAGGTTAGGGATCTAGAGTGCGTGTAACATTTTGACTACCTGTATTGGAAGTAGTCAAGATTGTTTAGTAGATTGATCAACTATGACTAGCCGAAGAAATCCTAAGTTGGGAGGCTTAGGTCGTGGTTTTCACCCATGAAGGTTTCCACTATAAATCTCTATGTATTTGAAATTTGTTCTTATTATTCATGTTATTTTTTATATTGCAATCATCGAAAAAGATACTACATCTAGTGTAGTTGCGATCCTATAGGTTATCGCATCATGTGTAGAGAATAACAAGGAGATCTAAGAACATATAGTTTTTGTTACTATAGAGAGATTAACTAGCTTAGAATAACATAATCACACTCCATTTAAGGAAATCGTCATTGATCCCAAAAGACTTCCTAGCAGTATCATAGAAAAAATGAGCAAGTGGCTTATCCAATCCATCAAAAAGCCTAAGTCATAGGCTGTAAGAATTGGAATAAACTAAGCCTTTTATAGATAATAGTTAGTAGTGGAGAGCATGAAAGGCACACAATTATGAATAGCTACCAATGAAGCACAATTAAGACCCAAACTGCCAGAAGAAGGAAGAATTGATGACAAAGTAGAGAATGAATCTACCATATTGCTTGATTTAAAAGAACAAACAAACAATAGTCTAGGGATAAAAGCTGGAATGATGCTCAAGAAGTAATTGTTAGAGAAGAAAAAGAATTTCCCGAAGAAGAACAATAATTTTTTGTAACTATGTTGTATTTGCCAAAGTCGTCATGCATTCATTATATCTAATTGTTCTCTATCAGTTAAAATAATCAAATCTATTTGTAAGTATCCCAAGATGGCTCTGATGCCATTTTAGAGCTAGTAGATAAGCAAAGAGAAGGAAAAAAATAGAAGAAATCAACTAAGCTCAATATGGCTTAGGCTCTCAGCTCATGTATTTATAGACACTCTATTGGTTTGTTACAATATAGCTAGTAAGAGACACACCAATACAATGTTGACACATCATCAAGCCTAAACAAACTCACATGTGACTAACACAAATAAAACCCACTTACCATGAGTTGAATGAATGTAACATGAGTTACTGTCATGGTCATGCACTATTTGAATCTCACTAATATTGGATGGATTTGCACAAGTTAAAATTTTCTAGTACAATTATCGTATAAAATTTCTTGCATGAGACAATGTGTTAATAGATAACCAATGTAATACAAGGATGTGCTGGACTTATATTCCAAATTTCATTAAGTATAGTTGGTTAACACACATGAAATTAATTTATCTTTTCAATTAATGTAAAAAGGTAATACTTGTCTCTAAAACTTTAACCCATAGCTAAATTCCATTATAATTACGGTTGATGAAGCCCAAACAACGAAGATGCTAATTAGAATCCACCAACACATTTGTTGAATTAGGGAAAACAAGGCATAAGGAAAGAAAATGAGAAAGGAATCACTAGGTGCATGATTTTACAAGATTGAAATTGTCATGCTACACAATACCTTGGCTAATCTCGATCAATAGTAGTGCATCTCCCTATTGATGATGATGATCGCCATGATGAAGCCATAAATTGAGAAGAAGATTGAAAATTTTACAAGGATAATAGTGCACTAAAAATATTAAAATAACATAAATAAGATAAACCACAAACTTGGATCATAGCCCACAAGAGCAACCTTAAATCACAACCTAAACTCACTAATATAATAACCAGCTCACCACTAACATGGTAATACCTCATGTTGGGCAAAGCAACCCTCTCACTCTCTCAATCACACATGTGCACAACAACTCCCTCTTATATTTCTATCAATCTCACCTTATTTCTCAACACATAATTCTCATACCCTCTCACAACCACACATGCATGGATTGATACAAAGATCTCTCAACCATTCATTTCCATAAGGACCTAACTTAAAATCTTAACACATACTCTTGTTATGCACTAGTGACAAATCTAACTCAACTTTCATAGCACACGTAGTGGGCTTTTGGAGGCATCAAGAAACTCTCTTCACAAGGGCATAAACACTAATCCTTGCCACCACTACATCTAATTTTAGCTCAAGTAACTTGTTTATTGGAATCATAAGTTGGTTTGAACAAATATGTAGCATCCAATCAGTGAGCTCAAGATAATTGACCCTCTTGAGAATATGCAGAATATTCTAGAGGAAATAAGAAAGTTGATGTGTTTATTCTAACACTTCCCCAACATCTACTTTACTTATTCCAACTTGTATTAAAAAATCTTCAAAATTTAAGTGTCAAGTCTTTTGGTAAATATGTCTACAATTAGCTTCTCCATCATTATCATCTTCACATCTTGAGGCCTTGATGCAAGATCCCAAATCTGATTCTCCTACAAAGCTTCGAACTCCTTCACTATAGCTTTCTTCCTGTTTGGACACTTAGAAGCCCCTTCATAACTAGAAGGTGTCTTAAACCTTCTTTAGCATTTGTAGCATCAGCATACTTTCGATTCAGCTTCCTTCATCTGCTGGATCTTCAGAGTAGCAAAATTGGCTCTCCTTCAATCTCTTCCTAGTTAGGTCATACTTCGTTTGGAGTTTCTTGATGAACTCCATGGACTTGTTATCTTTTATGATGATTTTGGTGGTTCCATTGGCTTGTCACTTTCCTTAGCACTATCATCTATTTGCTTCATTTCTTTCATTTTCTCCTCCACTTTGCCTTTTAGGGCTTTAGCGTCAAGTAAAATAACCTTTTGGGATGACCACCAAGATGATGCTTCATCAAAGATAACATTCCTTGACACGTAGCACTTGTTGGTTGTTGGATTGCAACATCTCCAACCCCTTCTTTCACTATCATATCCAACAAATATGTGTCGAACTACATTCTTATTGAATCCCAGATCCTTTCCTAAAGGATTGTCTTATTCCCTTCATGTATGATTTTGATTAGGACCAGTACGATCATGCATGGAATTTCATACTTTCCAATATATGCAGAGCGAGCTCGAGTCTCCCGATGTACTCCTTACACCTACAATAACGGATCAATGTGATCCCTTCAAGAGATCAAGCATCTCTTGTGTCCTAGTATGCACACCAGCTTTCCAATTTCAATACCATGGTAGTTGTATCCCCTATCAGTCTACCAAATTTGCATTATCAGGCACAGAGACTCATATCTGTCTCAAGTTAAAGGATATGTCTTCTCAATGATAGTGATAAGAGTAGGACTTCTGTCTCTCCATCTTGTCTAGTCAAAGCCTTAACTGAACTTGCATGATATCCTCGAATCTCTATTCCTATCAAGAGCATATATATCAAGAGCATTAATCAGGAAACAATCTCTAGAGAGATTGCAACACTTCTTAGACTAGAGACTATAATAGATATCATGATAGTTCTTGATGACTTATCAAAATCTTCGATCCAAACTGTTTGGATCCTTTGATACCTATCATTGGTATATCCAATATGGCACAATACACTATCCAAATTATACTGACAGACCCATCTAATCGCATTAGTTTTGTTTCGTGTCATAGCCTTATCCTCCATCTCCACTATTGATGGATTTACTTGAATTTATTCTCATCGTATCTTGATTTCAAAACTTCATTCCTACAAGGAAATCTTAATGCAAGGAGAAGGTTTTGTTAACAACACCAAGACTAGTTACAGATGTGGAACCTAGTTCCAGCATTAATTTTTCATTTAGGGAAGGGTGGGCACTTGGTCCCCACTACACAAGTTGCAAAACGAGTTGCGAAATGATTTAGGGAGGGTGGGTGTGTAATCCCCACAAGCTAAGTTGCAAATGAGTTGGAAAACTAGTTTCCCTACATTTATACAACTAAAAGTCACCTGTGATTACTTGGTTATATTGTGCAATAAGTCACACACACACTCACAACTCACTTGTTAGGGCTAGAGGTGTACACGGGTCGGGTTCAACCTGAACCCCACTTAGGTTGTGAGTCATAATAGGTTGGGTTAGTTGAGATTTTTCCAACCCAATAAAAAATGGGTTGGGTTAGGTTTAAGGTTTAACTAACCTAACCCAACTCGCAATATATATATATATATATAAGGGAGCCAAACTTCAATCTTCTCCAATTACAACCCAATCAACCACCAAAATACCATCCACACCTAAGCCCAATGTCCCAAATTCGCCCTACGTTGTCCTACGCCGTCCTCTCCCATGTACCAAATTTGAAATTTTCCCACCTTTGTCCCAAATTCCATCCATGGTTCAATCTTTTTTTTTACCTATTTTATTCATCTTTTAGAAGATATAAGTAATTTATGAGTTTCAAATATTTTGTTGTTAAGTACGAAAGGCATAGAAAATACGTAGGAGATAAACACAAGTTTTAAGTCTTTTGACTAGTCAACAACCCACTCAACTGACCCAACCTGACCTGATTTTTTTGGGTTGAGTTGGGTGTGTTCGGTAGTGTATCGGGTTGGGTTAGGTTGGAAAAATCCCAAACCGAAAGTCGTGGGTTGGGTTTGGGTTGAGTCCCAACTTGACCCAACTTAACTTGTGTACACCCATAGTTAAGGCTCATGAAAAGTCAAGAAATCACTGGTGATTTTCACATACAACAAAAATTCACTACTGATATTTAAAAAGTGAAAATTCACAAAAACTCAAAAAATGGCATGTTTGGTAGTGTAGGGATGTGATCGACATGGTCTTCATCGTATATGCTATCAATTAATGTGTGAATTTATTGAGTGAGCCATACACAGCAAAAGCCATGCAAGTACTATTATGTATCGAGGCACACCACCCTCAAACAACTACTACCACTTATTAGTACTCAAACAACTACTACCACTTGTTAGTAAAATAATTACTTATGATTTTAGATTTTGCATTGGAGTAATTTGCTTCTGAACTAAAACAAACCTAAGTAAAATGGTTTTGCACAAGTACAATTTGGTTTAGAAGTGGTGATGACTTATTTGAGTGCAATTTTGATAAGCATTAGTTTATTATGATTTTCATGCCCTAAAACTAATCTAGTTCTTAGGGTTTTACCTCCGCAATCAAGTTTTCGGGCTGCATTTAGGCATCACTTAGGATAGGCATGCAATGCATATTTTTTATGTTTTTAACATGTTTGTTTGAGTGTTAGGGATGAACAGATAGCCAAATCCCTAAATCCCTAACACTTAAGAAGGCAGAAGATGAAGAGGAAGCTCATTCCAGCTGGACCATAGCTGAATCCAACTCATCACAGGTAGATATCAGCGCAATTAGGTTGGATTTAACTCATCTAAGCTCCATTCATCTCATCTTAGCTAGATGGTAGCTCGAGGTAATTTAACTTTGCTTAGCTTAGCTCAAATCCAACTCAACTTAGTTGAGTCTAACTCATCTTTGCTCCAATTAATTCACTGGGAGCTCAAGCTAGCTCAACCTAGTTGGCATGAGTTCACTCCAACTCTAGTCCAGCTCTTTGCAGCTCCACTCAATTCACGGTAGCTGAACACCCTCTAGTTTAGCTACTACTTGTCAACTTAATAGCTAAGCTAGCTCGAGAGTCCAAAATATAAGCAGGTCTAGCTCAATCCAACTCTAGATAAGTTGAGACCAGCTCAACTTAGGTCTACTACTCAAGCTTAGCTCCTAACAGAAGCCCCTTTAGTCATGATCAGCTCCGAGAAATTTTCACAACTCCATTCTTACTTCAAACAGCTCCTGGCTACCTTCCTCCAACTAAACCCTAGCTCCACCTCCTGTCTCCAATCATCTAGCTAAGCTAGCATAGCTAGCTTAGTTTGGCTCTACCTAAGTCCACCTTTATGGCTATCAATCTTAACCTTAAACCTCACCCTTACTAGCTCCACCAAGCAACCCTACTTAACTCCACCTAAGCTACCTCCACCTTTATTCCATTTTGGTGCCAACACCCACATGCTTTCACCCCTCAACCACCACCAAAAGCCACCATCATTTTGGAGCCAAAACCATTCCATAACCACCTTGGTTTTGATGCCAATTAACCCCTTCATCCTAACATTTCATCCACCACCAACACCATCCAAACTATCCACATATTTGGTACCAGAAGCCTATGAAACTTCCACCAACATTTGGTGCCAACTAGCATCACATCTCCACCCTCCATCTACCTTGTAAACCCATCTCCATGATCCATTTCTCCCCCCTTCTAGAAACCTCCCAACTTGGCTCTAAAACAAGGTGGTTACCACCACCTTGGATGACCACCATCCACCCCCTTACACCTCTTTAGGTGGCACCAAGATACCCCCACCTTCAGATCACCTAACCACCCTGAAAACCTATCCAAGGCATCCATCCTAAAGCCACCTATTCCCCCTTCAAACCCCTTAAATTGGCACCAACAAACCCTAGCCATAGGATCATCTAACCACCTTCATAATTCCATCCTAGCCATCCATCCATCTCAACACAAACTACCCTCCCCCTTACTCCTATAAAAACACCATTAACTACAACCAAAAATTTCACCCTTGGCTACAACATTCTAGTATACTTTCACCTTTATTCTACCATTCATAATGACCAAGGAGAAGAGGAGAAGAAGAACAAGATTAAGGGGGTGCTCTTGCCCTCTTGATGCCTTCAACTTCCTCTCTTCTTCTACCTTGTCTCCACTCCAAGCCAAGGAGTCAAGCCAGGTAGGAGGACAGCCAAAGAGGAGAACCAAGGGTGGTCCATGTCCACCTGATGTAAACACATTTAAACTACTTAAAATGTCTATTTATGCATGTTCTTAAGCATAGGATTGCATTTCATGATATAAATATTGCATAACATGCATCATCTCGCATTTAGAGTAGTTTAAATAAAATGAAGGTTAATTGTCTCCTTTTATGTGCTTGGACAGGGAAAACATTTTATCGGGGCCTCGGATCAAAGATCCAACCGTATGGATGTGATCACGGCGACGATTGGAGTTCAACGACTCCAAGATCACCTTAATCAGGCATCCGTAGCATCAGATAGAGACCGGGGAACCCTAGAAGATCAAGGGCCAGGATGGTGTAAATCTGCACTTCAGATGACAAATCCGACCGCACGGATGAATTCGGATCGACGATCGCAGCCCAACTACACAAAAATCGAGTCAATCCGACATCCGTGGCACCATCTACAACTTCCAGAAGATGGACAGCCAAGATGACGCCACGTGGCGCCATCTCAGCCGCCCAAACGGCCGCTTGCATCTTGTGAAGACCGCGCACCCGTCTCCTCTCCACCGTTGGATCTCGATCCAATGGCTGCGACGCGCCCGCGCTGAAGTCAAGCGCTCGACACAAACGCGACCGCAGCGCAGCGGTCGAGCGCTCTAACGCGAAGCAGGGACGCGCGTTCGAGCCGCGCCCCGCAGAAATTGGAGCAGTGGCGCGCCTCCAATCGACCGCACGATCGCGATCCAACGGCCGCACGCGCCCGATAGCACCAACGCGCAATTGGATGTGCGCATGAACGTGCGATCGCACGCACAGGCGGGTGGGCGGCAGCAGTGAAGGCGCGATTTTAAGCCGTCCGATCTTGCGGTCGGACGGCTGAGACTTCGCGGACATGCGTAGGCGTTACGCACGCGGGCAACCGAGCAGGCGCGCGTAGGAGCGGCAGCGATGGCCACGTCAGGGCTTTAGTGACGGATTTATCCGTCACTAAAGACCCCTTATTTATTATTTTGAAGATGTAATGTCTATTTTGCCCCCACTCCTTGCAACTATAAAAGGAGACCCCCTCCATACGAAATTTTCATCCCTTCTTTCTCCTCTCTACCCCTCCAAAGCTCAAGAGAAGCTTGTCCCACACCCGGGATGCTTCTCGCGAGATAAAGTCCAATTTTCGTTCCCCTTCGGAAGTGGATCCCGCGACGACGACGGCGTGCTGCTTCGTTCCCCTTCTTTTGCTTCGTCCTCCTTCGTCCCGCTTCGTTCTCCTTCGTCCAGGCGTCGTCCCGTCCGTCTCGTCCTCCGAGCAACCGTCGAGGAGGATTTCTCTCTCCCTATTCTTATTACCGCTTTTTAGTATAGATTTACTGCTTTATAGATTAATCTACTCGTCCTCCAAGCAATCGTCGAGGAGGACATTTGTCCCTCCATTCTTTTAATGCTTTCTAGAGTAAATTTATCGCTTTCTAGAGTAATTATTTTATGCTTTCTAGTTGTAATGAGCAATCACTTCAATGCAAAAGTTCCTTGTTTATTCTACATCTCATTTTGATTTCTCTGTGTAATATTCTTTTTCTCTCTTACTCTCTCTCTCTCTTCTATTTATTCTAAATAATTAGATAGTACTAAATTGAATTATTCTGTAACAAATAAAAAGAAACGCGTAGTTTTTAAATCAAACGTTCGCCTCCCTGTGTTCGACCCGGAATTTTAATTTCGGTATAAATTTTATTTGTTGAACACGAATTCTTCGCTTTCGAACTACAACGACAGGTTTTCCAAAATCGAACACGTTAGCGTGGGTTCGTAATCGTTCAACATTTTGGCACCGTTGCCGGGGAGGCAACGATCTTTGATTTCTCTTCGCGTTTTGTAACTTACAAATCATTTACCTCACTTTTCTCCTTTCTTATTGTAATTGCAGGTACTCTTTCGAGACAGGCAAAAGCGGTAGATCGGAGTAAAGTGTTGTGGAAGGTTTTGTAAGTTATCCCCCACCTCCCACCCATTAGATTTCATTTCATAACATAATAATTCAAACATCAATCAATCTAGGTGTTCTTATAAACTCTAAGGTCAGATTGTTTGTTGTTTGACATCCATACTCACTCCAAACCCCACATTAAAAAAAATAAAAAAATAAAAAAAATCTCACAGAGGTACACAACCTCATCTGATTTTCAAACTCAACCGGTAATCCAATCTTAGGAGCCGGTACACACATCCAAACACATAATTGAGTAGAAATCAAATTAGGTAATCATTTGTGTGCCTAATTAAGTGGTGCAACAGGCCAATTGTTTGAGTTGATTGGGCCGCACCACTTCAAATAAAATCAACTCATCAAGTAACTGCCAATTAGGTTCAACTCTTAGGGATTTACCAGGCACTCCACATTCTTTTTAAACTTTAAAGGAAAACATCTTCACCTGTGCTTGTAAAACTTGGTGTGCCAACGAAACTTGATTGAAAACACCTAAAGTTGAATCCTAAAAGCTACTAAGCAAGATTTGAATCTTAAAATTCACGACATCAAAAACAATCTTGCTTGAAAACCACTGGTTGTGCACTCACACACGAATCAATCAATCATTAAGGGAACAACCCATTTAAAGGGCCCATCACATTCCAAAGCACATTCAAACCTAGCCCTAAATAAAACAGAGTAGACGTTGGCCTTAAGGTTGGACTCGCTCTTCAAAACCCAGAACGAGATTATTTTCGATTAGTCTGTTTCTACTGTTCAATCTGATGTCTAGCTAGGGGAGTAGAGTCAAACGATCGCGGCTGGGGGGTACACTAGGAACCGGAGGCGCAAGCCGAAGGAAGAACCTTCTCCCCAGTCCCTCCTTCTAACTGGTTGGATTGAACAGATGGAAGTAGATCAAATCGTTCCTTTATCTCAAGACGGGTTTTGAGAGTCTGTAGGTCTTTAGGCTAACCTATTTAAGGACAGGTTTGATTGTTTGTATTGCAGGGCACCTTTCTTCCTCTCATGTATCATGAATCCTTCCACATATTTCACGCATTCCCGCTCTTTCCCTCCTGTTGTAAATTATCCTCAACATGACGATTATCCCAACTCGTATTGTAATCGACCATCAGTTAGTTGGGATAATTCGGATTGGGGATACAATTTCGGACCCCCGTGTTTAGGGTCTAACCCTGAACACTTTGATTCTGATTTCTATCCTTCTCAGAGCTACATCGATTATAGATCGTCCTCCTTTCATGAACAACCTAATACGATCTACAATCAAGAAGGATACACTGATCCTTACCCATCCTCTGATTTCACTGCCTTTAGGTCATCACCATCTTTTCAACAATCTGAACTGACCTATCATCAGGAAGGGTATAACGAATCTCATTTCGTTAATTCCTTTACATTGATGTCAAACCCGCCCAACCCTGAACCAACTCATTTGGTTCAGGTTAATCAGGTTCAAGATAAGGTTCTGGCTAACTTGAGGAATATCATTCAATCTTTAGAAGTTCAGCCAATACCTTGCATAGAGAGATTGGAGCCCCTGATTGAAATGATTGATGATTTAAATAAGTCTTTGTTGGATTGGCTCCAGGATGTTAAGGATAAGAACCCGGGTGAGTTTCTACTTGGGAAATTAGTGAAATTGAGGATGAGATTCGTGGTTGCTTTGATTCAATCTTGGAATAATTCCCAGGATGAACTCTCTTCAGGAAAGCCAATGACAGAACTCGCTCAGGCACCTGTTGGGGGGGACACGTGTTACGAGGCTGACCAGATTGAATTAAAACAACCAATTAAGGATGATCTAATTTCTTCACCTGAGATCCCTAAGCCGGGTTACGAGGAAATGTATGTCTCCTTGGAACACAAAGTGACAAATGATTTTGGGACATACATTGATACGGATCCTGATGGTGAAGATTCAAGTTGCGAAGTCTCACGTGAGTTTTCTGAACATGATTTCTGTGAGACGATTAAGCCTGAGGAATCAGATAGATCAATTGATAGCCCAATAACTGAGAACACTGATCTTATTAGGGCACACATTACGGATCCAGAATAGCATTTTCTGGAAGAATCAATTCAATGCCCTGATTATTAGTTACACCCTGTTGAGCTTATTGTTAATTCTAATTCTGAGATAATTAGACCCAAGTCAATTTTGATTTTGCCACATCATTTAGACTTGGAGATTTCAGACGGGGTGATGAATATACAAGAGGTCCTGGAATTTGATATGCTGAATGAGGAGGATAGGAGCTGGGAAGTGTTGATTTGGGAAATTAATTTTGGAGGAAATAGAAGATTGAGTCGAAGGGTTCCTTTTAAGCTGAAACCATCAAATCAGAACCCTTACGACATCTGTTTCGAGGATGTTCAACTCAAGCACACATTCAACGATTATCCTTTTGAGCTTCAATTCTCTGTAACCCGACTTTTTGGTCTTGGGTTGCATCCTCATAAATCGCAGGCCCGACCCTGCTTGCATTCTGATTTTAGGTTTTGGGTAATTTTTATCTAGAACCTAAGATATTCTAGATTATGGGGGATGGGTCTGCACCACAATCTGGTCCACATCTGTGGACCGCTGTTGATAGGTCGGAGGATTCTTCTGTTTATATTAATTCTGACCTGCACTTGTGAATTCTTCATTTCTTTTCTTTGTATAGTGTGCCTAGCTGAAGGCACTAAACTCAGCACTTATACAGTTCTTTTTCATTTCCATCTTGGAGCAGACCTGATATTCATGCAATTCAGGTGCTTTCTTCGCTTTTCCACTCTGTTTTATGTCTTTTTAATACAATGAGGACATTGCATTAGATAGGCATGGGGGGGTGGATATTTATCTCTGAATTCATTCGTTAGCTCCGTAGATTTGTTTATTTTCTTTTATAAAAAAAAAAATTAGGAATTAGGAAAGAGAATTTGGGTTTAAGAAAATTTGCAATCTTAAGAAATACTACATTAGGATCTGAACACAAAGACCCCTCAGGTCTTTGGACTTAATTAGCCTGTGTATCCACTAAGATGTGGATTTATCTTTGAGTCCTCGCCATCTTAATTCTATTATAATTGGAATAAATAAGTTTGGGTGATAAGTACACGACTTATTAACCCGCCCTCTGATTTGAGGGAATTTTGAGTTTTAAGCATCTACACACTTTCTTTGCACTGACTCGTTATTCGGCGATTCTAACGAAAATTAAGTAGCTAATGAACCTTCTAGGGTGATATGGCTGGCAAGTTATCGTGGGTAACAGCCCATAGGTAGGTTGTCCAGAGCCCAGTCACTAGACCTTTCTCTTTTTGCTGCCTTTAGGTAAATCTTAGATCAGGGAAGCCACCTACTTAAAAAAAAAAAAAAAAATCAAAAAGGAGAAAAGAACAAAAAGAAATAAGCCACACTTCGCCGCACGAGTATGGCTGGTAAGTTGTCGGTGGTAACAGCTGATCGACCGGTTGTCCAGAACCCAGCTCAGAAAATGCACTAAAAATTTCCAAAACACTTAGGAAGAAGCGGAGAAGTAGAATAAACCGAGGAGATATACACTGGATTCACCCTTGTGTTGACCCCATTAAAAAATAAAACTAGGGAGAAAGCTACCGATTGTAAAGATACACCTTTAGGCAGAATTCTTTTTGAGGTCACCTAGAGGCGTAGAAATCCGAAGTCCGTTCTAATTGCCGGTCAACGAGTCTATCACAATCACAATAAGATGCTTAAAATTTAGGGTTCTCATCAAATCTTGGGTGAGTTGAATGGTCGTAGAAAGTCACTCTTGAACCCTAAAATGTGAAAATCCAAAAAAAAAAATTAGAAAAGAGTAAAAAGAGAAAAAGAAATTTTTCTTTGAATAAGGCAAGGGCTTGAGGCGGTCTGCATTTTGGCTGATACCCGGACACTGTTGTGTCTTTGAAAGTTCAGTTCCTAAGTAGATAATTTCTTAATGATTGAAAATAACTCAGGTTCAAATAATCTAACCTAATTCTTTTATAAATAACATATAGTCTTTGCTAGGGACTAGCAAAAGATAGGCATGGGGGTATGATGTAAACACATTTACACTACTTAAAATGTCTATTTATACATGTTCTTAAGCATAGGATTGCATTTCATGATATAAATATTGCATAACATGCATCATCTCGCATTTAGAGTAGTTTAAATAAAATGGAGGTTAATTGTCTCCTTTTATGTGCTTGGACAGGGAAAACATTTTATCGGGGCCTCGGATCAAAGATCCAACCGTATGGATGTGATCACGACGACGATTAGAGTTCAACGACTCCAAGATCACCTTAATCAGGCATCCGTAGCATCAGATAGAGATCGGGGAACCCTAGAAGTTCAAGGGCAAGGATGGTGTAAATCTGCACTTCAGATAACAAATCCGACCACACGGATGAATTCGGATCGACGATCGCAGCCCAACGACACAAAAATCGAGTCAATCCGACATCCGTGGCACCATCTACAACTTCCAGAAGATGGATGGCCAAGATGATGCCACGTGGTGCCATCTCAGCCGCCCAAACGGCCGCTTGCATCTTGTGAAGACCGCGCACCCGTCTCCTCTCCGCCGTTGGATCTCGATCCAACGGCTGCGACGCGCCCGCGCTGGAGTCAAGCGCTCGACACAAACGCGACCGCAGCGCAGCGGTTGAGCGCTCTAACGCGAAGCAGGGACGCGCGTTCGAGCCGCGCCCCGCAGAAATTAGAGCGGTGGCGCGCCTCCAATCGACCGCACGATCACGATCCAATGGCCGCGCGCGCCCGATAGCACCGACGCGCAATTGGACGTGCGCATGAACGCGCGATCGCACGCACAGGCGGGTGGGCGGCAGCAGTGAAGGCGCGATTTTAAGCCGTCCGATCTTGCGGTCGGACGGCTAAGACTTCACGAACATGCGTAGGCATTACGCACGCGGGCAGCCGAGCGGGCGCGCGTGGGAGCGACGGCGACGGCCACGTCGGGGCTTTAGTGACGGATTTATCCGTCACTAAAGACCCCTTATTTATTATTTTGAAGATGTAATGTCTATTTTGCCCCCACTCCTTGCAACTCTAAAAGGAGACCCCCTCCATACGAAATTTTCATCCCTTCTTTCTCCTCTCTACCCCTCCAAAGCTCAAGAGAAGCTTGTCCCACACCCGGGATGCTTCTCGCGAGATAAAGTCCAATTTTCGTTCCCCTTCGGAAGTGGATCCCGCGACGACGACGGCGTGCTGCTTCGTTCCCATTCTTCTGCTTCGTCCTCCTTCGTCCCGCTTCGTTCTCCTTCGTCCAGGCGTCGTCCCGTCCTCTGAGCAACCATCGAGGAGGATTTCTCTCTCCCTATTCTTATTACCGCTTTTTAGTATAGATTTACTGCTTTCTAGATTAATCTACTCGTCCTCCAAGCAATCGTCGAGGAGGACATTTCTCCCTCCATTCTTTTAATGCTTTCTAGAGTAAATTTATCGCTTTCTAGAGTAATTATTTTATGCTTTCTAGTTGTAATGAACAATCACTTCAATGCAAAAGTTCCTTGTTTATTCTACATCTCATTTTAATTTCTCTGTGTAATATTCTTTTTCTCTCTTACTCTCTCTCTCTTCTATTTATTGTAAATAATTAGATAGTACTAAATTGAATTATTCTGTAACAAATAAAAAGAAACGCGTAGTTTTTAAATCAAACGTTCGCCTCCCTGTGTTCGACCCGGAATTTTAATTTCGGTATAAATTTTATTTGTTGAACACGAATTCTTCGCTTTCGAACTACAACGACAGGTTTTCCAAAACCGAACACATTAGCGTAGGTTCGTAATCGTTCAACACCACCCTAGGAGGAGTCAGGAAGCAGGTGTTGGAACCTTGTTCCACATCCTGTTTTGGTGTTAACAAAATTATTATGGATTAATGTTTGCAATTGAGTTCTTTCATATTTAGGTAAAGATCAAGGCAAAAAGGAAATGATGGAGGCTTGATGAAAAGGAGAAGATCATGATAAGAAGGAGGCAAGATGACAAGGAAGAGTCGAGGAGAAGAAGATCATCTTCGACTTTAGTTTATTTAGTTTAGATTTTATTTTTATAGATTGTATTTGCCTCTTAACAAAGAATCACAACTTAGATCGTAAAATCACTTAGAGATAAATTAGAATTTATATTGCGATCATTTTCAAAGAATGTAATTGATTAAATCTCCTAAAAAAGGTACTTGTTAACCCACAAGTACCAGTACTAAAGTTTTGTACCGGTACATGTGAGTTATAGGTTTGGGTTTTGTTAAGAAACAAACTTGTACCCTGCAAGTACCGATACTCATGATCAGTACCAGTACTGGAGGTAACGAGTACCGGTACTGATGATCAGTACCGGTACAAGTGGATTACAGATTTGTGTTAAGAGTTTGAAACCCAAATCTAGAAGCAATGAGTACCGGTACAGGTACTTTAGTACCAGTACCAGGTAGCCGTTGGCTCAATTCTGAACAGCTAGAAAATTAATTCCCAATGTTTAGTAGACGAGTATCCTAGGTCCTAAACTCTATAAAATGACCCTAGGACTCTTTGTTTGCATACAAGAAACACAAGAAATAGAGAAGAAAAATTCTAGAGTTATATTACATTTTTCCACCACATATTTAAGAGAAGGAATAGTTTGCTACTTTCAATCTCTCTACGCTTTTGCAAACACTTCAACGACGTGTTTTTCTCACGTATCTACGAAGCAATTCACACTCATTCTAGGCTCTCAAATTGGCATTATCTTTTAATTATTGTTGAGAGGTTTAGGTTCTAGTTGTAAAATTCTTTTTGTCTTACAACTGTATTTCTTTTGTATTTGATCTTGTTGCTCGTTGGGTTGTAACAAACCCATCTTTGTACGTGGGTTGAGGTAACCCATTAATTACCTCGATTAGTAAATTGATTCTCTCAGGGTTGAGAGAATCGGGTTAAAAACCCTAAGCTGGGAGGCTTAGGTAGTGGAGTACCCAAGGGAGGGGAACCACTATATATCTTGTGCCAATTTCTGTGATTGTATTTTGTGCAAATTTTCTTGTTATTACTAACATTGTGCTTAAGTATTTGTGTGCACGTAGATAGCCATACATATTACACATCTTTAGATCCTTTATCAGTTGGTATCAGAGCTTTATCACTTGGTATCAGAGTGGGTAGCGAGAAGAAGTAAAAGCTCTTGCTTGTAATGGCATCGACATCAAAGCGCACCGAAGGACAGTCATCCACCCGTCCTCCCTATTTCGATGGGACGGACTATGGGTATTGGAAGAGGAGGATGCAAGTCTTCCTCAAAGCAATGGATGAGGAGGCTTGGACCCTCATTCAAGAAAAATACTCAGATCTACAGTCGCAAGAAGGAGTAGCATGGACAATGGATCAGAAGAAAAAAATCGTGAGCAATGCGAGGGCGATGAATGCACTGTATTATGTGTTATCGAAGGAGGACTTCAACTGCATCTCAGTGTGCGAGTCAACATTTGAGATATGGAACACTCTCGAGGTCACCTATGAAGTTACAAACATGGTAAAGGAAACTCGTATCTCTATTCTGACAGAAAATTATGAGTGTTTCAGGATGGAGAAAGGCGAAACAATCAAGGATATGTATACAAGGGTTGGGAAAATTATTAACCCCATGAAGAACTTAGGAGTCAAGCTGAAAGAGGAGCAGCTTATAAGGAAGATCTTGAGATCTCTTACAAGTGATTGGTCTCCAAAGACCACAGCCATCCAAGAGGCAAAAGATCTTTCTACTCTCTCCTTAGATGAGTTAATTGGAAGCCTTATGGCTTAGGAAGTCCAACTAGAAAACAAGAAGAAGAACGAGGAGGAAAAGATGTCTAGCAAAAGGAAGAATATTGCTTTTAGAGCAATTAAGGAGGACTCGGACTCAACAACCTCGGAATTCAAAGATGAAGAAATGGAGATGCTTACTAGGAAATTCCAAAAATTTCTCAAGAAACAAGGTAAGCAAGTCAATAAAATTTCAACTAATATTATTTGCTATGAGTGCAAGAAAAAGGGCCACTTGCGAAAGGATTGCCCCTTAAACAAGAAGGAGGACAATAGGAAAGAAACAAATGAGCTCAAGAAGAAGAAGAAGAAAGCATTTAAAACGACACGGAATGATAGCGACTCTGACATGGACACCGACTCCAGTGAATCGAATAAAGACGAGGTCGCACACCTTTATCTTGTTGCAGCTTCAGAAGATACAGAAGAAGAGGTAAACCCTGATTTTTAATTTAAAGAATTTTTAGAAGCATATGAAGAGTTATATAATAAAGCTAAGTCATTTAAAAAAGAAAATAAGGTTTTACATGGTAGTTATAGGACTCTAGAAATAGAGAAATCTTGTTTAGAAATATAATTAGATATGTCCAAAGAAACTAACAATCAATTACATGCAAAAATAGTAGAACTAGAAGATATTTATGAACACTTTGAGGACACTTTGAATAATTTAAAAATAACAATTAGGCTGAATACAGAATTTTGTACTAATTTAAAAGCCAAGTTCAATAATAAGAAGAACACACAAAATAAATCACATGCACCTAGACATGCATGGAGTTATCAAAAGGTTAAGAATCCTAAGAATTATAGATCTAACACTAAAGTGATCTATAAACCTAAGGATTTGAAAGTTACTAACTATCAAGGACCCAAAAGAAAATGGGTACCTAGAAAAGATATTTATTTTGCAGGAATAGATCAAAGAGATCAGTGGGTGTTCAAGGCACACAACGGAACATTTCAACCTTTCTATAGGTTGAATAAAGACCAAGAACGATGGCCTAACAGAGCTTAGTACCCACATTCATCATTTTACTATTGGTAAACTTTATGGTATGATATTTCTTAATTTTTTTTGTGATTGACAAAAAGGGGGAGAAAAATAAAGGGCAAATAGTAATATTTTTACGGGGAGCTTATATTGAGGGGGAGGATTAAAATGAAATTTTTTCCTTCATATAACATTGTTAAATTTTTTAATTATCTATTTACAAGATAGTTTTGTCAACACCAAAAACGAAGAGATTGTTGGAACCTTATTCCACATCTTTTTTTGGTGTTAACAAAATTATTATGGATTAATGTTTCCAATTGAGTTCTTTCAGATTAGGTGAAGATCAAGGCAAACAGGAAATGATGGAGGCATGATGAAAAGGAGAAGATCATGATAAAAAGGAGGCAAGATGACAAGGAAGAGTCGAGGAGAAGATCATCTTTGACTTTAGTTTATTTAGTTTAGATTTTATTTTTATAGATTGTATTTGCCTCTTAACAAAGAATCATAGCTTAGATCGTAAAATCAATTAGAGATAAATTAGGATTTATATTGCGATCATTTTCAAAGAACGTAATTGATTAAATCTCTTAAAAAAGGTATTTGTTAACCCACAAGTACCGGTACTAAAGTTTAGTACCGGTACATGTGAGTTACAGGTTTGGGTTTTGTCAAGAAACAAACCTGTACCCTGCAAGTACCAGTACTCATGATCAGTACCGGTACTGGAGGTAACAAGTACCGATACTAATGATCAGTACCGGTACAAGTGGATTACAAATTTGTGTTAAGAGTTTGAAACCCAAATCTGGAAGCAACGAGTACCGGTACAGGTACTTTAGTACCGGTAATAGGTAGCCGTTGGCTCAATTTTGAACGGCTAGAAAATTAATTCCCAACGTTTAGTAAACGAGTATCCTAGGTCCTAAACTCTATAAAATGACCCTAGGACTTTTTGTTTGCATATAAGAAACACAAGAAATAGAGAAGAAAAATTCTAGAGCTATATTATATTTTTCCACCACATATTCAAGAGAAGGAATAGTTTGTTGCTTTCAATCTCTCTACACTTTTGCAAACACTTCAATGACATGTTTTTCTCATGCATCTACGAAGCAATTCATGCTCATTCTAGGCTCTCAAATTGGTATTATCTTTTAATTATTGTTGAGAGGCTTAGGTTCTAGTTGTAAGATTCTTTTTGTCTTACACCTATATTTGTTTTGTATTTGAGCTTGTTGCTCATTGGGTTGTAACAAACCTGTTTTGTACTTGGGTTGAGGTAACCCATTAATTACCTTGGTTAGTAAATTGATTCTCTCGGGGTTGAGAGAATCGGGTTAAAAACCCTAAGTTGGGAGGCTTAGGTAGTAGAGTGCCCACGGGAGGGGAACCACTATATATTTTGTGCCAATTTCTGTGATTGTATTTTGTGTAAATTTTCTTATTATTACTAACATTGTGCTTAAGTATTTGTGTGTGCGTAGATAGCCATACATATTACATATCTTTAGATCATTTATCAGTTGGTATCAGAGCTTTATCAGCAAGCCATCCAGGCTTGTAGGGAGCAGGCACACCCACCTAGGGTTTGCCAAGAGGTGGACGTCTAGGAGAGAGGAATTTATTTTAGTTCTGGGGCAACCAAAACTGGAGCAGGTATTTTGGGCAGCATCATCTTCACCATCACTAAGCTTTCCTTTACTTTTGTCCTTTTTGTTGCAATGTAGTGAAAGCTTTTATTGGAGATTACAAGTGAGAACCCATCTCACTTGTGAGTTCTCCGCTTTTTTGTAAAATAATTCCTTTATAAAAAGTATTCCTCTACAGTTTTTCTAGTTAGCTTGTGATTATTTGTTGTGTCTTGTTCATCCATTATTCCAAGCCTCCCGTGCTTGGAGTGAGTTGGAGAAACAAGTCACTTGTTGCCTTAAAATTGGCATCTTCATTTCCCCTTTTCTCCGCATTCGCTTTTTGCCCATACAAAAACCCTAAAAATTATATATTCAAAAATACAAAAGAAAGTTGATTTCCAATTTTCAAGCAAGAGAGTTTTAATTTGCATTTCCACCTCCTTTTGGATGACCTAAATACTCACCGAGTAGTCAATCTTGACAAATTTTAAAAATGATCAAAATTGCATGGTGCAATGACATTCAAACCCATTTTAACAAATCATGCTTTTTTGCGATCACTTTTTGGCACCATTTCCATGGAGGTGCATCTTTGCATATTCTTGGTACTCTTGCTTGATATGCCGATCTCAACCCCTCTTGTTTGTTTCATCTCGTGTGTGCAAGTACTACAGGAAGAAAGCGGGATTTTTGGAAGCAAAAGCTTGAAGTTCCATCTCTTCCCGTGGAATGGAGGTTAGTGCCTTGTTTCTTGTCACATAAAAAAATCTTAAAACTATCAAAAAAAAAAATCAGGCTTTCAAATTCAAGAACATTAAAATATTGTAGGGTGGCGATTTTTAAAATAAATTGTTTGGTTGTTTGACTTGTTTACCACCACCCTACTCAAAGTGTTGGTGTTCTGATTTTTGGGTCCAAACTTCTATCCAGATTTGGAAAATCAATTCCCGATACCACAAGCCTCTTACATTATTGAAATTTCACCTAAAGGTTCCAAATCCAGTTAGGAGCATCTATTCCAAATTTCAGTGCATTTGGACTTGTAGAAAATTTTTAAAATTCACGAACCACAGGGGGGTCATCTCCTCTGATTTCATTGTTTTGTTACTATTTGTGAATTTTAGGAATTTTTATACTTGTCCAAATTCAATGAAATTTAGCTTTCTGGAATCCTTGGGAAATTCTACACAACATATAAAATTACAAAAAGTTTTCATGGTCGTTAGTGTTACTAAAAAGTCCAAAATACCCATAGGTATCATTTCTAGACTTTGACAGCAGCATAAAAAAATTCCAAATAAATAGCAAACAAACTTCTAAAATCACAAAAAAAATATTTTTTGGAATCCTTGGTTGATTTGCTTTCTAGTAGGGGTGTTGATTACTCTGTTTGGACCACTACTTAAATAGAAAAGCCTGAAAAGATTCGCTGATAGTAAATTTTCTACTTACGGTTCAACTTAATTAGGGTTCTTTTCATTTTTTAGC
This sequence comes from Thalassia testudinum, assembly GCA_037157565.1. NCBI lineage: Eukaryota > Viridiplantae > Streptophyta > Magnoliopsida > Alismatales > Hydrocharitaceae > Thalassia > Thalassia testudinum. The sequence goes on from JAZHRO010000065.1 coordinate 243,743, forward strand.
CCCACAATATATAAAGGAATCTCATCTTCACCAACGCAACTTGATTTCCTTGTGATTGTGGAATTCAAACTTGTTTGATAACATAACAAGAGAACCCTAGAATACATCATTAATATCAAATCCTAAAAAGTAGAAAAATAATAAAAATGTGTGTGACAACTTTGATTTGGCATTGGACTTACTCCGTCCAATTCACACACACCTTAAAAAAAAGAAATAAATCGGGTAGTACGACCGAGGGTAGTCATACCTGATGGCGAATTCGAAATTAAACCGGCTATCCTAAATCTTATTAAGCACTTCCATGGCATTCCTTGGGAAGACCTGTTTAGCCATTTAGAGGAACTTGTGGTCCTCGCCCAAACCACTAAATCCTGCAATGTGCAACAAGACCTATGGCTAATGCGGATCTTTCCACTCTCCCTCAAAGACAAGGCCGCCTATTGGTTTAGGACAGTAGGAAAACCCATCAACACCTGGACCCAACTGAAAAGAGCATTCCTAAAAAAATACTTTCCAATTGGTCAAACCAATGCTTTACGCCACGCAATAACCACTTTCCAACAAAAACTTGGCGAGCCTATGCATGAAGCATGGGAAATATTTAAAGGTTTATTAAGAAGCTACATCAATCATGAGGTGCCACTTTGGCAACTCGTACAAATATTCTACCAAGGTCTTGATGACTAATTGAGGCAATTTGTTAATGCCTCATATGGGGATAATTTTTTAAACAAAAATGTCGAAAGTGCCTACAAACTTTTTGACGAAATAAGCGAAAATTCATTCAACCATTCGTCTCTTGATACCTTCGGTAGAAATGCCAATCCTCGAGTAGGTGTCCATGAAGTAGCATGTAACAATAATCTCTCCCTGTCACACAAGATGATTTGCAACTTTTTGCACAAAGTCTTGACAAAATGCAAATTAATCAAAAGAAAATGGAGGAAAAGTTCAATGCACGACCACAAAATCCTACTTCGACCAATCCTAACCCTTACTTTCTAACTCTGACCCTAACCCGATCCTTCTCTGTCGAGAAAATTTGCAACAAATTGACACAAGCGGATTTCAAAACCCTGATCTTGCATGTGAATTTACTAGAACTTTTGATAATTCTACTTTAATTTTCCCAGTCAATGAAAACATTTCCGCTCTCTAGGATAATTTCAAAAGTAATTCCTCCAACTTTATAATCCCAATTGGACGAATAACCCCAATTTTTCCTCGAAAAGCACATCACGTTCCACAATTTCAAAATCAAATTGGCAATTTTGGACAAAACCAACCTTGGCAGGCTGATATTAATAACCAAGTAATGAAAACCCTACAAGGAATGCAACAAGAAATGAACGACATTACCCATGTTGTCTCAAATTTGCAAAGTCAAATTACTGTAATGCCCGATCAAAGGCTAATGGGAAATTTACCTTCCCAACCTATCCCAAACCCTCAAAATAAACAGAATCAATTTCCAATTGAAAATAATCAAGATCAACAACCAATAAATCCTACACCCCAATTCCCACTTGATTTTCAAAGCCCGTAGTAAAATCAACATTTTCCACCTCGAAAAAATCACAATACCAATGCAGTCACATTAAGTGATGATAATGTCATTATTTGCCGTAACTAACTTTAATTAATCATAATCCATGGATAAATGCTCCTACATAACGACCAAAGGACCATAATTCACTGTATACTCATTCTGAGAGAAAAGCATTAAAATAAGGGTAAAACTGCAGTTTTAACAGAATATCCTAAATACAGAACAATCATGAGGTTTTCTAGAGGTTAATTAAAGGTCAAATGGCTATAAATGTCTAATAAGTGGGTTCATGCAGATAGAAATAGGTTTTCACGCATTTTGAGAATTAAATGACATCTAAAAACCTAAAAATAGACGTGTTTAAATAACTGAGGTTTCGGTCAGGATAAAATTCACATAAACCTTCTAAAAATCATTAAAAAATATTCTCTAGGATTTGACATCCTTGAATTGACCATCAGAACCCATTTTGACCTAAAATAGTCATAGATAGATAATTGGCCTAATTTAGGTTTCTACGTAATTTACTGAGTCAAAATTAGTCAAAACCTAAATCCAACTTTACCATCAGATTCCTTAGATCCAAATTAGGTTTGTACCAAAATTTGAGCTCAATCAGAGATCATCTTAACCTAGTTTGCATTTTGGTCAAATCAGACTCTTTCTCACTTAACCCCTCAACTTTCAAAATCCTTGCAAAGAGTCCCCCAACTTTGTCATCTTCACATTCAGGTCCCTTCTGCCATTGGTGCGAACACACCAAGCATCGGCGAGATTTGAGCAAGATTTTATTGCTCGATTCTAAATCTATCTCTCCAAAAATAGAAAGGAGGATTTCTAAGGAAGTTGCCTTCCATTTGAGCCATGTGCAAGGTTCTGATTCTTTCCCAATCTCTCATGCAAACACATGTGAGATTCGGGTATCCCTTTGAGCGCAAGTCTCTCAAGCTTGAAAGCGTGGTTTCCAAGCTTGAAACCTCTTTCTTAGGCTTATAAAATAACCTACATCGCATCACCGTTCTCTTCAGCTTGGTTTGGACCGGTTCCTACCCTTCTTCTCCTCTCTCCGGAGAGCTCCTTCGACCACCTTCCTCATCTGCCATCATAGACTACAGCCGATGGATCCTTCTTCCTCAGTCTCCTCCATGTGTTGCAATACTAGCGGCAGTTGTCTTTCTCCTTTCCTCACCGTTCTCCCCCACTGAAGGTATTCTCGTTTCCGGCGCCGGCCATACCATACCCGACGCCTCTCCATCCCCTTCAACCGTTACAGTAGCATATTTAGGTTTAGTTAGATCCTTAGGTTAATCCCCCATACTTGAAACCCAAAAATATCCCCTCGACTGAACGCACGCCACCTTCGTCCTCCACTCCGGCCACCCCTTCGGCGAGGTCTTCCGCATGCTCCGCCGCTCCAAACACCTCACCACCAAGCCCACAAGCTCTATCGTGCCACCCTCTATAAAGCCCCTCTCTATTTCTTTCCATCACTCACTTCAGACCCATTGTGAATACCACACCTCCAGACCTTCATCTACGAGCCCGACCGACCACTCCATGCCATCACATGCCACGAGGACTTCACCATTACATTCACCATCCCTTGGCGATCCTCCTGAACAGTTCTAATGTGGCAGCAAGGCCATTCTTCATATATTAGGTATTCGCTGGATAGCTTCCACTGCCACCTTCTTCTCTAGCCTTGTTCCTTGAGTTCCAGCCAAATTCAGCCTTGCTTACATGTCTAGGTGATGTGGCCCAGCTTCAAGTTCCTTCCCAGGTGCTCTGTTATGGATCCAGGAGTTATCCTCCCCTCCAATCTGAAGCAGCATTAGCTACTGTTGTGTGAAGAAGAAATGCAGCTCTTTAGTCCCACATCGTAAGAATAGAAGACACTGTTGTGAGATAACAGGAAAATGTGCATTGGGCTCTTTGCCTCAAGCATAAGGGGGTGAGGTCCCCATACACTAGACCTATGCACCCTCACCCGCCTTCACATCGATGGGCTTGGACCTCTGACCATATACCCATATACCCAAATATGAATCCAATTACGCATTGGGTTTGAGAGAGAAAGGAAGGGAAGGTGGAAAGGAAAAAGAGAGAGAGGGGTATGGGGGGTTTTGCTCTTCAGATGTCCTAACACTTAGCCACTGGAGGGATTGCTCCCCTTGTGCAGGAGAAAGAAAGAAGGGTTGAGAAGAAGGATCTGAGAAAGAAAAAAAGAGCAAAGAAGAAGAAGATGGCTCGTAGAAAGCACAGAAGAAGAAGAGGGCCAAGGAAGTCAAAGATAGAATTAAAGAAGAAAAGCCTTGACAGAATACTGTAGCAAACGATTTTAAGTCATCTGATTTGAGAATTAGACGTCTGATTACTATTGGATGATTTAGTTTATTTAAGATATTTGTGATGCATATCTAAAGGGCTTAGTTGGTGATTTAAATCACCACTTTGGCTTTTCTATTCTTTTTATCCCAAAATACATCGAGCTTCATTGAATATCTAATGTGACAAATTAATATTCATTGAATATCTTTATAGTGCTTCATTTCTTATGCTGATTTATGTTTTGATTGAAAATTAGCGCGTGAATTCCTATTTGCTCCCTGTGTTTGACCTCAAAATTTAATTTGAGTTATAAATTTTATTTGTTGAGAGATATTGAGGAGATTTTACTACAACGAGACACATTTAAACTCCTGAATAGATCCCTTCAACAAGAAGTGGCAAAACTACACAAAAAGTAGGACCATCACATGAGAATAAATCAAGTCAAGAGCAAATTTTTCCCATCCCCGTTCACTCTTAGGATATAGGAGAAAGCACAAACACAACACCTTTCTCACAAGCATTAAAACTCCAAGAAAAAGAAAAATAGAAAAATTGAGCCGTCTGAATAGGAATTGCATTAATTATTTGGCCAAGTGGAAATAAATATCCCTCTCCTAGATGCGATTAAATATGTTCCTACCTATGCAAAATTTTTGAAAGAAATTTGTACACCAAAAGGGCAACCTAAAATTCTAGGAAAGGTGGTCCTTTCTGAGATAGTTAGCTCTATTGTCCAAAGCAAGCTGCCTTACAAAAGAAAGGACCCGGGTGCTTCACTCATATCAGTTGTCATTAATGGCACTACCTTTGATCGCTCCCTCTTGGATCTAGGTGCATCTATCAACCTTATTCCTATCATACTTTTTGAAGAATTCCAATTCGGTGAACTTAAACAAGTGAAGGTAACCCTTTAACTTACTGAACGATCCGCAATTCACCCAAAAGGGATAGTAGAGGATGTCATTGTTCAATTACAAAATTGCCTCTTCGCTATGGACTTTTTGGTCCTCGACTTTGATGTACCCGAAGCACTTAAAAATGCACCTATCATTCTTGGAAGACCATTCCTCACCACCGCCAAAGCTAATATCAATTGTGGCTCTGGTAAAATGGACATCACTTGCGGAGGCGAAACACTCACTTTAGACATTTTTAAGGCTTCCAAAAGATTCCATGAGCCAGATTTCTTCTATGACTCGGATTTTGAATCCTCTAATCATGTAGAGGAAATGCTTTCTATCTCTAACATGGAAACATGTTTTGCAATTGACTCTTCTCTTGAGCTGCAACAATCACCTAACCCACCCTCACCCACCACATCTAATTTCACGCTAACCACTAATCCCATTCCAGAACCTGACCAGCAATTAGATCTGAAACCCTTGCCAAATTATTTAAAATACATGTTTTTGGGCCCCAATCATACAATGCCCCTTATTATAAATGCACATCTTTCTAGGGTACAAGAGGAAAAATTACTCCAAGTTTTAACCAAGTATCAAAAAGCAATCAGTTGGACTTTAAATGATTTGAAAGGCATCGATGCATCCTATTGCACACATCATATTTTTCTCAAGGATGAATCTAGACCCTCCCATTAGCCACAACGTCATTTAAACCCTAATATCTAGGAGGCTGTAAAATGGGAGATCATCAAATGGATTGACATGGGAATTATTTACTCTATCTCTGATAGCCAGTGGGTCAGTCCTACACAGGTCGTACCCAAGAAAGCTAGCCCCACTGTCATTACAAATGATTAGGGTGAAGAAATCCCAACTTGGACTGCCTCTTCATAGCGGGTTTGTATTGATTATCGAAAATTAAATACCACCACAAATATGATCATTTTCTACTCCCCTTTGTTGATCAAATTTTGGAGCAGTTAGTCGATCAACAATATTATTGCTTTCTAGATGGATATTTCGACTATAATGAAGTGGTAGTCCACCTTGAGGATCAGGAAAAAATTACTTTCACCTGCCCCTTCGAAACCTTTGCTTTCCGAAGAATGCCTTTGGATTGTGTAATGCACCGCAACTTTTCAATGGTGTATGTTAGCAATCCTTTTTGACTTGGTAGGTGATTGTCTTGACGTCTTTATGGATGATTTTTTCATATTTGGAGACTCTTTTGATCATTGTCTTTGAAATTTAGAAAGAACTCTCCAAAAATGTATTGAGGTTAACATGGCCCTTAGTTGGGAAAAGAGCCATTTCATGGTTCAAGAAGGGAATGTCCTGGGCCATGTTATTTCTAAAAATGGAATATCAATAGACAAAGCAAAAGTTGATACAATCTCAAACCTTCCCCTATGCAGTTTGGTGAAATAAATACAAGCTTTTCTGGGGCATGTGGGATTTATTGGTGCAAGAGCACTACGATCAATAATTTTGATGATAACAAAACACTTGGTATTTAACATTTGCATTGAGTTCATGTTTTAGGAATAATACAAATGGATTCAAGTGTGAAGGAGCTCAACCTCGCATCCATGGTGGATTGAAGGAGCTTGATGGAGCAGAAGAGAAGATAGAATCATCGCTTGGAGTGAAAGCTTGAAAACAAGAAGAATAGGATAGATGTCTTTTTATCTTTGTATTTGTACTCTTTATTTGTTTTTCTCTTTACTTTTCTTAGAGTCATTGCTAAAGAGCCCAAAGAGTAATACCTTAGTCCTAGGAATACTTACACATCACTAGAACACCCAGACAAAACTTAATCTTTTCATAGAAAACTTAGAAAACCAAAATAGGCTTCAGACAACCTGATCAGACATCCAATCTGGACTTCAGACATTTGATCTTGAACTTTAAGACGTCTGATACTTTGTATAAACATCCAAACACTTAGGTTGGACTTAGAGTTCTATGTTCATTGCTTTCAGATGACCAGCCCATAGTTCAGATGTCTTAGAAGACATCTGATGACCTTGACAGACATCCAATAATAGAACTGTTGGACTGTTAGAACATAATCTTCGAGGATTATCTTATGATTATATTTATATTACATTCCAGACATCCGTAGAGCCTTCAAGATGTCTGATAAATAAACGTTAGGCTAGATCTGGCCCAAATCACTTTTGTCAAATGATTATGGCCGTTAGCCTCTCGGGAAATTCATTTCCATAAAGAATTGTCTTTCCAAATGTCTAGACATCTTGCCAGATGTTTGACTTGTCATTTGAGCAACAAGATCTAGATCCCTGTTTCGATCTTGTCAAAATAGGAACTAACCCGTCTTAAAATTAGACGTTTGATTAATCTCCTAGATGTCTTAAAATAACTTCTTAGACATCTGTCTTGATCCAATGCTATCCAGATGATCAGCCCTTCTAGATCAGACGAAGACCCAGACATCTGACCTTAAATCTAGACTTTAGATAATCCTATCAGAATCATAAATGACCTTGATTTCATTGGGACTTTGGCTTGATCTTTTGTGATTTGTTCCCAATGGCTATGGTAGCCTTCCAAGGCCTTCTAAACCTTTCTTAGGGCCTTTATAAATAGAGGAGCACCCTTCTAAGCAAAACACACCTTGATAGAATACTTTCCACCATATTTGTGTCAAAGAAGAGATAGAAAAGTGTTTTTGCTCTTCAAGCCCTATTCAACAAATTGAGAGCACTGATACTCTGCTGAATTCACGCTGAATCAATTTTGATTTAAAGAATATCCTTTTACCTATAGTATCTAATTTCATTTACCTATTTGGGCTCTATAGGCTTTTGTTTTTCTTTTTGTTTTCTAGTTGGGTATTCGCTTTGTGAGTTCCTGTCTCCTTCGCAAGACAAAACACTCCTTGTGAAGAGAAGGGATTTGAGGTGCGCTACCCTTAGTTCAAAGTAGCATGGTTGTAAGAGATTGAACTACCCTCGTTCAAGTAGTTCGGTTAGTGGATTTGATCTACTAAGTAGATCGGGAAATCCTAAACCAAGAGGCTTAGGTGGTGGTTTTTACCCAGGTTTGGGTTTCCACCTAAAAATCATTATGTTCTTGTAAGATTGCATATTTGCGTGATTGTTATATTTTATTTGGCATTATTTTGTATCATGCTTGATCTCACCCCCTCCGTCAGAAATTACAATTGGTATCAGTGCAGGTTCTTATATTCACTGAGTCACACCTGGCAAGATCATGGAGGGGAGCATCTTCGCCACGAGACGCACAGAGGGACAGTCTACCATCTGATTGCCCTACTTCAATGGGGGCAACTATGGCTATTGGAAGTTGAGGATGAGAATGTGGCTTCAAGCCACCGACTTCGCATTATGCGAACGATACGAAACCCCATACGAAGTCCCAGCGAGACCCGAAGGAGGCTACTCGCAGCCACAGACTCACGAGCTCTCTCAATGCGAAAGGGATGAACACATTGTACTCCGCATTAAGCCTGGAGGAGTTTAACGAGATCTCGTAATGCACCACCGCATACAAGATATGGCACACGCTTAAGGTAACTCACAAAGGTACCTACAGGGTAAATTCTTCTAAGATTATCATTCTCTCTTAAGAATTTGAATCCTTTTATATGAAAACTAATGAATCCTTAAGTCAGATGTACACTAGGTTCCCTCTTATAGTGAACAATCTTAAGTCTCTAGGGAAGACCTTTATCAAGGGAGAGCTTCAATCAAAGCTCTTGTGCTCCCTTGGACCGGAGTGGGAACAAAAGGTCACCACCATTAAGGAGGCCAACCAAATAGAAGAGCTCAACATGGAAGACCTCTTAGGAAACCTTATGGCCTATGAGACGAAGTTGAAGCAAAAGAAGAAGGTGACACCAAAGCCAAAGCCAAGGAAGACCCTCACCTTCAAAGCAGCATTGGATAGCGAGGTAAGTTCTGACGACGAAGACCTTGAGATTTTATTTAAAAAATTCTCTAAGTTTTTCGAGGATTCACAGAAGGAGAAAAAGGAACGAGATAGCTTGGTACATTACTATCATTGCAACAAAAAAGGGAATCTTCAACTCGAATGCCCTCGTCTCAAGGAGAAGAAAGGGAAGGATAAGAGATACAAGAAAAGGCATTCCAAGCCACTTGAGATGACTCAACCTTGGAGGAGGAAGAAAAGGAGGATCCCGAGACCAATAACGCTTGCATGGGTTTCATGGCCATTGGGAGTGATAACGAGGATGAAGATGGCAACAAGGAGGTAAATTCATTTAATGAGTTGCAAGAAGCATTTGAAGAACTGTATGAACTTAGTAAATCACTAAAGATAGAGAATAAAAATTGGAAACAGGAAACTAGTATCTTAAAAACTGAATTAGATAATCTTGTTGCTAAAGATTTAGATCTAAATGCCTCTTTTGATTTAATCAAATGTGAAAAGAATAGTCTCGCTTTAGATAATAATGAACTAATTTTAGAGAAAACAAAATTGATTGAAGAGAATACATTACTCAAATCTGAAATCTCTACCTTGAAAATCAAAATGAGCTTTAAGGAAAATGAGCTTGCATCTCTTAAGGATAACTCTAATAATTTGATGAGTAAATTAGATAGATTTTCTAATGAAAAAGTTAGCATTAGACAAAAAGTTGAGCAAGGATCTCCTCCAAGGAGACCCGCTAACAAATCTGGATCCAAATTGACTTGGATACTGACGAGAGAACTTGAATCATGTTTTGTAGGTTTAAATGAAGATTTCAATGTAAAAGGTTGAACTTACAAGATGAAGAATGGTCAACTCAAATTGGGAGGACTAAAGAGTAGATCAAGGAAGAAGACAAGAAGATCAATGAGACAAGTAGCGGGTGATTGAACCACTATGCGTCGACCATTTGATTTGAGACTGGCACCGATGGTCGGACCTCCAAACTTTAGATGGGAGCCCCATCAATTTTGGCATCCACTTCAAGGGCTATCTTATTGGCCATGGTAAGTGAGGTAAATCCTTTACCCTATTATTTTTAATAGCATTTAAGGGGGAGATAAATATACATTTCCTATTTGTTTGGACTCTTTTAATAAGGGGGAGAAAGATTTCCTTCAATTAGAAAGGGGGAGATCTTAAAAGATATACAAAACTACATTTCCATTAGAAAGGGTAAGTTAATGGACAAAACGAATAACTATCTTGTTATGACAAATGAGGGAGAATGTTATTCATGCTTTATTTTGTTAAAAAGGAGGAATAACCCAAATTTAGAAGAGCATGTATTAAGGGGGAGTATAGGATAAATTATTAGAATTAATTAAACCTTTTTGATAATAGCAATAAGGGGGAGAATTTTTTTATTATTATTTGTGATTTTTTCATCACCAAAAAAGGGGAGATTGTTGATGCAAGAGCACTATGATTGTTAAATTTAATGATAACAAAACACTTGGTATTTAACATTTGCATTGAGTTTAAGTTTCAGGAATAATTCAAATAGATTCAAGTGTGAAGGAGCTCAACCTCGCATCCATGGTGGATTGAAGGAGCTTGATGGAGGAGAAGAGAAGATGGAAGCATCGCTTGGAGCGAGAGCTTGAAAACAAGAAGAATAAGATAGATGTCATTTTATCTTTGTATTTGTACTCTTTATTTGTTTTGCTCTTTACTTTTCTTAGATTCATTGTCCAAGAGCCCAAAGAGTAATACCTTAGTCCTAGGAACACTTACACATCACTAGGACAACAAGACAAACACTTAAGCTTTTCATAGAAAACTTAGTAAACAAAAATAGGCTTTAGACAGCCTAATTAGACATCAAATTTGGACTTCAGACGTCTAATCTTGAACTTTAAGACGTTTGATAGTTTGTACAGACATCCAAACATTTAGGCTGGACTTAGTGTTCTCTATTCATTACTTTCAGATGACCATCTCATAGTCCAAACGTCTCAGAAGCCATCTGATAACCTTGATAAACGTCCAACAATAGGACCATTGGACTATTAGAACATAATCTTTGAGGATTATCTTATGATTATATTTATATTATGTTACAGACGTCTGATAAATAGATGTTAGCTAGATATGATCCAAGTCACTTTTACCAGATGATTATGGCCGTTAGCTTCTCAGGAATTCATTCCCATAGAGAATTGTCTTTCCAGACGTCCAGACATCTTGCCTAACATTAGACCTATCGTCCGAGCAACAAGATCTAGATCCCTGTTTCGATCTTGTCAAAATAGGAACTAACCCATCTTAGAATTAAACATCTGATTAATCTCCCAGATGTCTTAGAATTAGGGACAGAGGATCGTATTTTATGCATTCTCAATTCCGTCAACTTCTCGCTAAATATGGGGTGAACCATAAAATCTCTACACCATACCACCCTTAAACAAATCGCCAAGCTGAAGTCTCCAACCGGGAGATTAAAAACATATTGGAAAAGCTGGTAAAGCCCGACCAAAAAGATTGGTCAATCAAACTTGACGATGCATTATGGGCTTATCATACGGCTTTCAAAACTCCAATCAGCATGTCACCTTTCTACCTAATTTTTGGCAAGGCATGTCACTTCCCGATTAAACTAGAACATAGGGCTTATTGTGCGATAAAGGAATTAAATTATAATTTGGATGCGGCTAAAAAACATAGGAAATTGCAATTAACTGAACTTAAAGAACTTCACAATACAGCTTATGAAAATGCACCCATTTACAAAGACCGTAGAAAGAAATTTCATGAAAAATTCATCATTCGGAAATGTTTTGAACCTGATCAATACATGTGGCTATTTTATGCGAGGTTATGACTATTTCCTAGTAAGTTTAAATCTAAATGGACTAGTCCTTATATTGTAATTCACACTTATCCCCATGGTGCCATTGAAATTTTGGATCCAAAAATAAACAACACTTTCGAAGTCAACGACCAACGACTTAACCCCTCTCTTGATAACTCCATTAACGTGAAATTTGAAATGCAAAACCTCCATGATGTACTCGATAGTTGGTGACTTCACACCAGGCTGAATGGCGTAAAAGATAGCATTGGATGAGAGGTAACCCATCATTTTTCTTACTTTTTGTTTTTCCTCTTTTTTAGAGGCTTTGACTATCCTGAACCAAGACCACCTTCACCAAGGTGATTTATTTTCCCTTCCCACTGCATTAGGACATTGCATATCTTAAGCATGGGGGGTGTTTTAAAATGTTGATGATCTATTCAAGATTATCAAAACCTAAAAACATTCAAATATTTGTTTCATTTTTGCATGCATACCCAAAAAAATAAAAAATTTTGAAAACCTTTTGAGGAAATTTTGAAATTGGGACCAAGGTTGATGATTCATTTTAAGGTACAATGGGATTTAATCTTTAACAAACTAGGGACTAGGATGTGAATCTGATTGTTAGAATCTTTGGGTCTATCTTTTAGACTAAATCAAGTATCCTTCTCTAAATTCCACCTGAACTCGTAATGATTTAGGTGGCTTGATCTCTTTTTGTGACCTGGAAATTACTTGGCTTAGTTTCTGATCTAAAAACTTGCATCTCTTGCAAAATTATTGTGTCAAATTCCACACACAAAGCCAACACCTAAAAATAACTAGAAAAATTAGAAAAACCCTCTTATTTACTCTTAATGAAATCCTAAGCAGATGATTGGTTTGAGTTCCCAAAGCCGAGAAGGAGGAAAATGCCTCCTTTGAGGATGCGATGTCAACATGTTACTACCTCTATGTTGCTCTATATCTATATTTCATATCCTTAGATGGAGCATCAAGGCATAATTTTGATGCTCACATGCCTTGGATGGTGCTCTCCCATGGCGTCGGAGTAAGAGCCTGAGTTTGCTTGGAGTGCCCCTTTACACTGCATTATGCTTTGGGGTTGTGAGCTCCTAGATGGTGTCTTGGATAGTACTATCTCGAAGTGCTGGTGCCAAAGCCCCCTCGAGGATTGGTAATGAGAATGGTGATCCCGACACATCTGTTGAAGGATTAAGCTAGGAAAAAGCATGGGGGAGAGAAAAAAAATTCATAAACACGACCCTATAAATGTTGGCATTCACAAGCACTGACACAAGGTTTTAGAAGTTATGCGAGTTGTGAGTCAGATTCAAGACCCAAGGAAATCCTAACTGCAAAATGATTTAGGGTTATTTGAATTAAAAAAGAGTTAACTTGAAAATTTTGAAGGATACATTGACCCCGATTTGTCTAACTTTTGGATTTAAAGATGAATCTCGATGTTTTATCCTTAAAAAATCTCGTACCTCCCATGTTTTCAATCAACCAAGGTCCCGTAATCTACTTCTCCTCAAAAGTAAGAGAAAAAAACTAGTCTTTACGAAAAATCTAATTTGTGAAAATATTTTGCTAAGAGACTAACAAAAGATAAGCATAGGGGTGTGATAAACATTAGTTTATCATCATTTTCATACCCTAAAACTAATCTAGCTCTTAGGGTTTTACCTCTACAAGTGAGTTTTCAAGCTACATTTAGGCATCATGAGGATAAGCATGCATTGGATATCTTTTGTGCCTTTAACATGTTTGTTTGAGTGTTAGGGATGCCAGATCCCGAAAACCCTAGCACTCAGGAAGGTAAAAGACGAAGAGGAAGCTCATTCCAGCTAGACCATAGCTGAATCCAGTTCATCATAGCTAGATACCAGCTCAATTAGGTTGGATTTAACTCATCTATGCTCCATTCAACTCATCTTAGCTGGATGGCTGCTCAAGGTATCTCAACTCAACTTAGCTCAGCTCAGATCCAACTCAACTTAGTTTAGTCTAATTCATCTTAGCTCCAATTAGTTCAGTGGAATCTCAAGCTAGCTCAACCTAGTTGACAAGAGTTCACTCTAGCTCCAGCCCATTGATGAGAACCTCATCATGAGCCATAACTAGCTCATTTTGACCTAATACAAAGGATAAAAGCTCCTACATATCTCAAGGAAAGGCTTAACTCAGAGAATCCTGAGTTTGAGAAGAAAACAAGTCATAAGGGGTAAAAATGCAATTTTACCAGTATAATCTGCATACAGGGTAATTCAGGGCCCAAACATAGGTCAAAGCAGCTTAATAAGAATAAGAGTGGGATGAAATGATCTAGCAAGGGCTACAGCAATTCCAAGAAACTAAATGATAATCTGTAACCCTAAAACAACCCACTTCAATTCACAAGGTTCGAGGCAAAGTAAAAATAGAATAAACCTTCTAAAATTCATAGAAAAATAATCTCCAGGGTTTAGAACCTTCAATTTGGCCTTCAGAACCCTTTTTGACCTACATTGAGAACCATGCCCAATTAATAACTTAATTTGGGTTTTTGCGCAAATTGACCGATCAAACAAGGTTTAATATGGAAATGAAATTCACCATCAGATTCCTTAGGTCCTAATTAGTCATGTATAAAAACTTGAGCCTAAGAAGAAACCTCCTTGACCGACTTTACACTTTGGTCCTCATATATTTACTCTTTGGCCCTCAACTTTTGAACCCTCGCATTTTGGCCCCTAACTCTCCTTCGTTCTTTGCAATCAGGTCCCTCCTGCAAAACCTGCCAGCACCATGCTCCGGCGACCTTGCGCGGAGCATGGCGCCGCGCAGGGTGAGGTGGGGGACCTGGCAAGTAAACCGGGGGTGCCCTGCGTCGTCAGCCGTCGCAGGGACACCCCCCTGGTCGTTGTAACCCACCATACCGGCCGTGCGAACGCACGGACGGTATGGGTTCTTGTTTCCGGCCATCCTCCGGCGAGGGAGACACGTCGTCTCCCTCCGCCTTCCTCCCTGTTTGATCCCTATAAATACCCCCCGTTGCTCCACCGACCGGGGCAGCCTGGATCTGACGGAGAAAATCCCCAACTTTCCTCTCTTCTTCCTCCGGCAGACGCTCACCAGCTCCGGCGGTTTCCTCCCCCTCCACCTCTTCGCTCTGCCGCAATACCAGCAGCAGAGACTTCCTCCCCTGCTCTTCCCGCGCCACGCCGCACCCAGCTGGCGCCTCTCCGGCTCTCTGCTCGCCGCCGCCCCTTTCCCTGAGCATCGTCTTCTCCGGCGACAGTCGATACGACTGTCGCCCTGTTCCTCCCCCTTCGTCCCTGCAAGTAAGCTAGAGCTACTCCCCTTCTTCTCCTCTTTCTTTCCCCGCTTTCAATTTATTCAATTAAGCCCTCGACCGACCCTGACCACCTTCACCCCCTTCGTCTCCGACCACCCTCCGGCGAGCCGCTCCCATCACCTCAGCGACCCACACGGCTCGCCGACCACCGCAGGACCTCCGCCTCCTCACCCTGATCAACCTCCGCCCTGCCACTTCCCCCACATCACCCTCTGCAACCCCACCGAACAGACCCATCCTCCGACCCACAGTCCGACCTAGGGCAGCCCTCGCACGCCGCCCCGCGCCTCGCCACCACCCCACACGAGCTTCGCCGCACCCTGGCGAAGCTCCTGGCACTTTCTGATTAGGCCGAGAGGCCGTTTTCTTGTGAACAGGCCACCCGACCTCCGCCGCCATTGCCGCGCAGGAGGAACTGCTTCCGCCTGTAGCTACAGGTGCGCCACGCTCAGCGCCAAGCCCAGATTCAACTCCCAGGCCTTGCGAGGCGTTTTGGCAAAACACCAGGTTCGCAGCTAAGGAAGAAAGCTTCGCGTGACGCCGCAATCTCCTGCTGATTTCCCCGCTGCGGGCGCGCAATTGAGGTGGGACATTTAGTCCCACCTCGGAAAAGCCTGAAGAGTCGCAGCGACATAAGATGCAAAAGTGCTGGAGGCTTACTGCCTCAGCACACGGGGTGAGGTCCCCTTCACCCGCCCGGTTACCCGGTCTCGTCCGCGCTCACGCCCCGAGGACCTGACCCGACCCGACCCGACTTAAGACTGACCTGCACTCCTCGCCCACCACGCACGCCGGTGGGCCTGGACCCGGGCCTGACCCGAACCCGGTTACCCGGTAGCTCTGGGAGAGCTTTCCCAAGAGTGGTTTCAGAGAGAGAGAGAGACGCGGAAGGGGGAGGGTAGAGTAGGTTTTGCCTCTGACGAAAAACTCTGAAGTGTGCAGGCACAGGCGAAGAAGAAGACCCGCGGAAGAAGAAGGAAGCTGACTGTAGCAACAGGTAGTTAAGTCGTCTGATTTGGAAATCAGACGACGGCCTGAAGGGAAAAGAAGAAAGGAGGGGTGACGTCCCTGGCTGAAAAAGAAAAGAAGAAGCTGACACTTAGCCGCAGGGAGGAGAAACAAGAAGAAACCTTCACAGAAGAGACTGCAGAAAAAGAAGTAAAGAGACCAAGACAGAAACCAAGGAAGAAGAAGAAGGAGATCTGAAGAAAGAAAGAGGAGCGTCACCTCTGCAGAACAAAGAAGAAGTAGGAGATCTGAAGAAAGAAATAAAGAAGAACATCACGAGGAGAAAACAAAGAGAACAACAAATTCTTTCCCTCTCTCTTTCTTTATTTTGTAAAAGAAACATGTATATCTCTAGAATACAACTTGCTCCCTGAGTTCGACCTCGGGAACTCTTTTATTTTCCGAGTAAAAAATTTATATATTTGAAATGTTGGTAATAACTGGCTATACTACAACGTTATAACAATAAAACCCGGTTATCCCGAACCAAGCGTTTCATTTTGGCGCCGTTGCCGGGGAGCAACGGCTATTCTAGAGGTAAACATTCCTGTTTCTTTTAATTTCTGATAATCTCCTCTCTTTTGTGCAGCTACAGGAACTCAAGAAGACAAGCAACCACACGACAACCACTCCGATGACAGGTAAATTTTTCCTCTCACTATTAACCCCTAAACTCTAAAGAGGAAGAAAAGAAAAGAACAAGTAATATAGGGCTAACCTGTCTTCCATACTTAGTAACCATAAAGAGTTGCATGTTTTCAACTCATCACTCCTGCACACTATTAAGGGTATTTAAGGGCTAACACATTCTTGCTTGAGCCCTAATTGCCCAACAAAGAGTTAAATGGACCAAGTAGAGCCAACATAAGGTCAAACATTAGGATTTCAGTAGAGACACACCCCTTAATCAAGAATTGAGGAAATCCAAAAGAGGTGTGCCCAAGCCATTGATTGAAAATAATTAACAAGAAAAATCCTAAACAATTGGCTCTCTCTAAACACTTGAACCCTAAAAGAAAGGACCCAAAAAGCTCTCAAAGAAAACAAGAGGTAAAGTTGACCCCTTTGGGTCAACCAACCTTAAATTAGGTCACTCTTTGCACTTAAAAAGACTAAAGTTCAAGTGAAACCTTAAGCACCCTGATCTTAAAATTGGTAGACTTAAGAGGTCAAGATCCCCATTCTGGTCTACCTGGAACCGCAGTGACAAGAGAGGTCGGGTGGGGGAAACCCTGTAACCCGTGGGGACGCTCTACCGTGTAGGGGTCTTTGCGGGACTCTCCCTCTCTGGCTGCCCAGGTAATTCTCAGGTGGACGATCTTTCTGATCAAGGGGTCCATCTGCCCCGCACCTCTATAGTCACCCAACACATTTTTGGGTGTCTTGATTGGGTCCAGCACCTTCTAAACTTACCTCTTCCAAACAGTGCATGTACGGAAGGAGGTCCCTAAGACCACCCTTAAGACCTCCATTAGAAATTCGCTCTCGTCAAGGCCAAGCCTCGACGCCCGTGTTTGTGCAGCAACACCCTCACATTATTCTCTCTTCTGATTCAGAACCAAGTTCTTCTTCTTCCCCCATCATGGCTCAGCCAGTTGAGGAAGAAAATAATCTGGAACACCAGCTCCAGCGACTCAATGACCTCTTCCAAAACTTCGTGCACCCACCACAGCGTCCTATGATGCGGGACCACTACAATCCTGCTGCGGTGGCCATTGAGCCTCGAGTCAGAATCCCGACTGGAGGACCTGATTCCGAATTAAAGCCCAACATGATTCATGCTATACCTAAATTCCATGGGCTTAATTCTGAAGATCCCTTCCAGCACATCAAACAGCTAAAGCATCTGGCCCACACTTTTGGATCAGATGCACAAAATCGGGATATTCTTCTCATGAAGATGTTCTCCTTTTCTCTTATGGACAAGGCCGCCCATTGGTATCAAACTCAGACCCGGCCGATCAACACTTGGGAAGAACTTCAATCCGAATTTTTGAAAAAGTTTTTTCCCGTTGGTCGGACCAACGCCTTGCGCCATCAGATTACACACTTCACTCAACAATCAGGAGAACCTCTCCATGAGGCATGGGATCGTTTTCAGGATCTCATGAGAAAGTGCCCCCATCACGGAGTTCCTAAATGGGAACAAGTCCAATCTTTTTACCAGGGACTCCGTGAGGACATCCGCCTTTTCGTCAATGCAACTTGCGGAGGAAACATCATGGGTCAACATGAAGACACCGTATGGGAGATTCTCGAAAACATGTGCGAGAACTCCATCAACAATGACTCCATGGGATTATTCGACAGGACGAATACCCGCGCAGCGACGAATCTTAAGGGAGCACATGAGACGCAGGGCCTGTCCGCATCAGTCGACCTGGAATTAATGGCCAGTCGATTGGACAAGGTCTCAATCATTGAAAAGAAGGTGGATGAGCTGACTCAGCACTTGCAGCGAGCCACCTCTGCGCGTAACTCCTTTGCACAACCTCCTTCCACACAGGAGACTGTGCAAAACATCCTCCACCGATCCTCCCCTGGGATGGATCCATATCCATCCCCATCTGATTCTTGGACTGGAAGATCATCCGATCCTTTCTACACCAGCCGGGGGAACTCCATTCCTCCTTTCCCTGATTCTCAGGAGGTTCCTCAGACCTGCGAGGACCTCAACGCCATCCAGAACGACCCATTCTCCAACACTTACAACCCTGGATGGCGAAACCATCCCAATTTTCAGTGGGCGGGAAATTCCCAAACCCAAAGACCACCTTTTCAGTCCCGCCCACAGCCCTCTCGTCACTACCAGCCGCCTCATCCTCGGCCCAACCCTACTTATCCATCAGGGCCAAATCAAGATCAAATGTCCTTAATCCTTCAGACTCTGGCTGACATTCAAAAAATGAATGCGGCTATTCAAAAACAGCACAAGGACGAGCTTACAGAAGTTAAAACTCAACTGGCCCAGTTGGCAAATTCTCGCCAACCAGGCACACTCCCTTCCCAACCT
This sequence comes from Thalassia testudinum, assembly GCA_037157565.1. NCBI lineage: Eukaryota > Viridiplantae > Streptophyta > Magnoliopsida > Alismatales > Hydrocharitaceae > Thalassia > Thalassia testudinum. The sequence continues at coordinate 262,670 of JAZHRO010000065.1, forward strand.
CTTCCTAACCCAAATAACGTGCCAACCCAGAAGCGCGTTATGAATCCAAATTTAGGCCACGCCCAATGGATTTATCAGGCTCCTACTGCTCCATCTCCAAACGAGATGGAAGCCTCAACTTCTTATGCAGGATTTCAGCAGCAGCCACCCCTCCTACCAAACCCAAACCAAAATCAGGCCGGATTAAATTCTGTAACAACACGTAGTGGTAAGACAACTCAAGACCCGCATTATCCAAACCACTCCCAGCCTGATAACCATGACCCTAGGATAGTTATCCAAGGTACCGCTGTTCCAGATCCACAACCTGAACCTATCCTAGAAGAACCAACCAAGATCCCGTTTCCCGAGGCCCTGACCAAGGGAAAGAAGACCACCAAACCCGTGGCCCCTGAGGAGGACCTGGTCAAGCTCTTTGAGCAGGTCCACATAAACATCCCCTTGATGGATGCAATCCGCCACGTACCAGCTTACGCACGATTTCTAAAGAATATATGTACACCCCAGCGTAAGCCGCGAACCAAGGGAGGGAGCCCAATTGTTCTGTCAGAGCAAGCCAGCTCTGTAATCCTTAGTAGACTCCCACCCAAGGCAAAAGATCCTGGAACTCCCCTGATCTCCTGTAAGATAGGTGGTACCCAATTTGATAGAGCATTGTTAGACTTGGGTGCATCTATAAATCTGATACCCACATCCTTACTTGACCATCTAGAAGAATCTGAGCTGAAACCAACCGAGGTGACATTACAATTAGCAGATCGATCTATAAAGTCACCAAAAGGGATTCTCGAGGATGTTATCGTGAGAGTGCGGGATTTCTATTTTCCAGTGGACTTTATAGTCTTAGACATGGATGCACCTGAGAACCCTAGGGATACACCAATCATTCTAAGGAGACCTTTCTTGGCTACTGCTAGAGCCAACATCAACTGTGAGGAGGGCCAAATAGAGCTTAAGTTTGGAGATCAAACACTGAAAATTGATATATTTAAGGCCCAACAAGGAATTAATTGCGGCGTCATCGAGAAAATTTGTGACATCAAGACTTTGGTTGATGAATCACACCTCCAGAATGACTTGAGTATGCCTCATCAACCACAGAAGGATCTTGACCCGCAAACAGAGGAGTCAAATCCAGATGTGAACAACCCAGTAACTCCCACCCTTGAACCTCACATCTATACTGAACCACCCGCTGCTGCTGAAAACCCCATCCTCGAACTGAAACCCCTTCCTGCTCACTTAAAATACGTCTTTTTGGGTTCTAATCAGACCCTTCCTGTGATCATCAATTCCAACCTCAGTCCTGAACAGGAATCCCGTCTGATTGTTGTCCTCCAGCAACATCGCAGAGCCATCGGATGGACTCTCGATGATTTGACTGGAATAAGTCCCTCTTATTGTACTCATCATATCTATTCAGAAGAGGGCACACGACCTTCTCGTGAAATGCAGAGACGCTTAAACCCCAATCTGCAGGAGGTCGTGAAAAAGGAGATCATCAAGTGGTTAGATGCCGGAATCATCTACCCGATCTCCGATAGTCGTTGGGTGAGCCCAATTCAGGTCGTGCCCAAGAAGGCAGGACTCACCACTATAACGACTGAGACCGGAGAAATCATTCCTACCCGATTAGCCAACTCGTGGAGAGTCTGTATAGATTACCGTCGACTCAATTCCTCCACGAAGAAGGATCATTTCCCACTACCCTTCATTGATCAAATTCTCGAAAAACTAGCGGGAAATAGGTTCTTCTGCTTTCTTGACAGGTACTCCGGTTATAACCAAGTGGCAATCCATCCTGAGGACCAAGAAAAGACCACGTTCACCTGCCCCTTCGGAACATACGCTTTCCGAAGGATGCCTTTCGGTCTTTGCAATGCACCCGCTACTTTTCAGCGATGCATGCTTGCCATATTCTCAGATATGGTAGGTGATTATCTGGAAGTCTTCATGGATGACTTTTCAGTTTTCGGAGCATCATTCGACGATTGCCTCCAACACTTGGTCCAGATACTCAGGCGGTGCATCGATGTGAATTTGGTTCTTTCCTGGGAAAAGAGCCATTTCATGGTGCCTGAGGGAATTGTCCTGGGACACTCAATTTCGGAGAAAGGTATCCAAGTGGATCGAGCTAAGGTTAATCTGATTTCTCACCTTCCTATGCCTAGCTCGATCAGGGACATCCGATCCTTTTTAGGGCATGTCGGTTTTTATCGACGATTTATCCCTGATTTTTCAAAAATCGCACGCCCCCTGACTACTCTTCTCTCCAAGGATGTTCCCTTCGAAATCTCCAAGGAATGCACTCAAGCATTTGAAATCCTGCGTGACCGAGTCACCCAAGCCCCGATCCTACAGTCCCCTGATTGGTCTCAACCCTTTGAGATCATGTGTGATGCATCCGACTTCGCTGTAGGAGCGGTTTTGGGGCAGAAAAATGACAAGAAACCTGTGGTCATTTACTACGCCAGCAAAACACTCGATGAGGCTCAGCGTAACTATACGGTTACTGAGAAAGAGCTGCTAGCTGTAGTATTTGCCCTAGAGAAGTTCAGATCGTACCTTCTGGGTTCCCATGTCATCATATACTCGGATCACACAGCTGTGAGGCATCTCCTTGCAAAGAAGGACGCGAAACCTCGATTGATCCGATGGATCTTGCTGTTGCAAGAATTTGACCTTGAGATTCGCGACAAAGCGGGAAAACAAAACGTGGTAGCTGATCACTTGTCCCGTCTTCCTTCTGAAATAATTGACCCTTCCGGACCCATCACTGAGCATTTTCCCGATGAGCACCTGCTGACTATTGGTACTAGCCTTCCATGGTTTGCTAATATTGTAAATTACTTGGCATCTCATCAGACCCCGTCCGATTGGCCGAAGGCCAAGAAAGACAAATTACGCTCCGATGCCAAGTATTACATTTGGGAAGACCCGTACCTCTTCCGCATAGGTGCCGATCAGATCATCCGGAGATGTGTCCCGGAAGGGGAAGTCAACAATATCCTCTCTTTCTGCCATGACCAGGCATGCGGTGGCCATTTTGCCGGGCATAAAACCGCATCAAAAGTCCTCCAGTGCGGCTTTTACTGGCCCACACTGTTCAAAGACGCATACAGTCATTGCAAGGCATGCAGTCGTTGCCAGACTTTGGGCAACATGAGCCATCGCGACATGATGCCTATGCAACCGATTCTAGTATGCGAAATCTTTGATGTTTGGGGGATTGATTTTATGGGCCCCTTTCCTGTTTCAGATGGTTTCGAATACATTCTGTTGGCTGTGGACTACGTGTCCAAATGGATCGAAGCCATACCGACCCGAACCTGTGATCACAAAATCGTTCTCAAATTCATTCATCAACACATTTTCTCAAGGTTCGGGATTCCTCGTGCAATAATCTCTGATGGGGGGACCCATTTCACAAATGCTCAGTTTAGGTCTCTGATGACCAAATACGAGGTGTCTCACCGAATCTCTACTCCTTACCACCCCCAAACTAATGGTCTAGCTGAGCTGTCTAATCGGGAGATCAAGAAAATCCTGCAAGTCACTGTTCGACCTGACAGGAAGGACTGGTCGTCCCGACTTCCGGAAGCATTGTGGGCCTATAGGACCGCCCACAAAACCCAATTGGGCATGTCCCCCTTTAGACTGGTGTACGGAAAGGCATGCCACCTTCCCGTAGAACTGGAGCATAAAGCCTATTGGGCAGTACAGAACTGTAATCTAGATCTTTCCAAGGCTGGGACCCACAGAAAACTCCAAATCAGCGAGATCGATGAATTACGCATAGACGCGTACGAGAACTCGCAAATCTACAAGGAGCGGGTTAAAGCCTTCCACGACAAACACATCTCGAGAAAGATCTTTCATCCTGGTCAAAAGGTCCTACTCTTTGATGCCCGACTCAAACTCTTTCCAGGAAAACTGAGATCTAAGTGGGTCGGACCATATTTGGTCCGACAGGTTTTTGGAAATGGAGCAATCGAAATCAGTCCACTCAGCCACGATTCTGAACCTTTCATCGTGAACGGTCAGAGACTCAAGCCGTTCATTGATGTAACTTCTACTAATTTGGCTGAGGCATCTTATACCCTCCTTTCCCCTTGAGCTTATTGCGCCCAGCCGATGGCGTAAAACTCAGCGCTTAACGGGAGGCAGCCCGTCATTCTCTTTGAAAACCTGAAACTTGTTCTGACAGCTTTTTTGCACTTGAAGTTCACACTTTAGGGCAGCCAACTCCACCTCAGGTGCTTGCATCTGAGACTCATCAAAACAGCTATCCTAATGTATGAACTTAGTTGAATAAAAAACCCCTAGGTTACAATGAGGACATTGCAAATCTTAGGCATGGGGGGGTAGGAAAGTACAAAAACTTGTAAGAAAAGGTTTCAAACAAAAAAATTCACATATGCCAAAAACACCATAAAAATTAAAAATTTTTTCGAAAAAGAATAAGAGGAAAAGAGGAGAAGGAAATTTTGTGAAGGAGAAGAAAAACAAAATGAAAAAGGAGCACAAAATTATAAGAAAAGGTGATAGTCATTAGTAAGGAACTAAGGAATTAACCTAAGTTCTAGACCTCATTCAAGAAAATAACTAAAAAGTGCACAATGAGATTAGTAAGAATGCAAACCTTAGGCATTCTTGAATAGACTCTTAGTACCCATTAAGATCTGGACACTCCTCAAGAGGTTGAGGAAAATGAAAAGCTGAAGTATTAGGTCTAAGGCTTAGGGAGTATTCGGCCTCGTTAACTAATTTTTGGTTTACGGGACTCAGTAACCTAAGCACCCTAACCTCACACACAGCCTGGTTCAGTAAGCGTAAAAATCAGAATCACGCAGAAGCGTCGCAAAAATCTGAAAAGATCACCTAGAATAGGAGCGGCCGATCAACACGAGATTGATTTGGACGAGTTCCCAGCGCGGAGAGGCGGGAAATCCCCTCGAAGATGCGTAACAAAATATCATCTCCTCGGTGCTTGTCTCTTAGGATATTTACATATCCTACTGGGGGCATGTAAGCACTCTGCTGGTTCAGATTCCATGGATGGCATTATCTCGAAGTGTCAATTGCCAGGGTCTGGATTCGGCCACGGAATACCATGGATGGGATTATCTCGAAATCTCAATAGCCAGGGTTCCGGGGGTTGCCATGGGCGGTGCTATCTCGAAGCATCGATCGCCAGGAACCCTTGAGGATTGATGATGGGAGCAAGGAATCTGATACAGACCGTGTTGAAAAGCCAATCCTAGGCTAGAACTAAAAAGAAAAAGAGAGAGAAAACTCTCCAAACAGAAAAACTTTCTATCTCTCTCTTACAAAACGCACTGGGAACTGAGCCAGGACTAAAATCATTTCAAGCACGGGTGCTTTAACCACGAAGTCCAATAAACCTTAGGTTAGTTCTTGTGGGCCTTAAAAACCTTTGCTAAAAGACTGAGGCTAAGGCTAGACAGATTTGGATCTTGATTAGTACTAGAGTACCTTTTAGGCCTATGGTCAGCATTCTAACCTAATCTATGCTCAAATAAAAAAGGCACTTATCTAAAACTATTAAAAACTTCATGGTCTAGAACAAGGGTTGAAACCTTAAGTTTTTGCTAAGGGACTAGCAAAATCTAGGCATGGGGGTATGATGAGAACCTCATCATGAGCCATAACTAGCTCATTTTGACCTAATACAAAGGATAAAAGCTCCTACATATCTCAAGGAAAGGCTTAACTCAGAGAATCCTGAGTTTGAGAAGAAAACAAGTCATAAGGGGTAAAAATGCAATTTTACCAGTATAATCTGCATACAGGGTAATTCAGGGCCCAAACATAGGTCAAAGCAGCTTAATAAGAATAAGAGTGGGATGAAATGATCTAGCAAGGGCTACAGCAATTCCAAGAAACTAAATGATAATCTGTAACCCTAAAACAACCCACTTCAATTCACAAGGTTCGAGGCAAAGTAAAAATAGAATAAACCCTCTAAAATTCATAGAAAAATAATCTCCAGGGTTTAGAACCTTCAATTTGGCCTTCAGAACCCTTTTTGACCTACATTGAGAACCATGCCCAATTAATAACTTAATTTGGGTTTTTGCGCAAATTGACCGGTCAAACAAGGTTTAATATGGAAATGAAATTCACCATCAGATTCCTTAGGTCCTAATTAGTCATGTATAAAAACTTGAGCCTAAGAAGAAACCTCCTTGACCGACTTTACACTTTGGTCCTCATATATTTACTCTTTGGCCCTCAACTTTTGAACCCTCGCATTTTGGCCCCTAACTCTCCTTCGTTCTTTGCAATCAGGTCCCTCCTGCAAAACCTGCCAGCACCATGCTCCGGCGACCTTGCGCGGAGCATGGCGCCGCGCAGGGTGAGGTGGGGGACCTGGCAAGTAAACCGGGGGTGCCCTGCGTCGTCAGCCGTCGCAGGGACACCCCCCTGGTCGTTGTAACCCACCATACCGGCCGTGCGAACGCACGGACGGTATGGGTTCTTGTTTCCGGCCATCCTCCGGCGAGGGAGACACGTCGTCTCCCTCCGCCTTCCTCCCTGTTTGATCCCTATAAATACCCCCCGTTGCTCCACCGACCGGGGCAGCCTGGATCTGACGGAGAAAATCCCCAACTTTCCTCTCTTCTTCCTCCGGCAGACGCTCACCAGCTCCGGCGGTTTCCTCCCCCTCCACCTCTTCGCTCTGCCGCAATACCAGCAGCAGAGACTTCCTCCCCTGCTCTTCCCGCGCCACGCCGCACCCAGCTGGCGCCTCTCCGGCTCTCTGCTCGCCGCCGCCCCTTTCCCTGAGCATCGTCTTCTCCGGCGACAGTCGATACGACTGTCGCCCTGTTCCTCCCCCTTCGTCCCTGCAAGTAAGCTAGAGCTACTCCCCTTCTTCTCCTCTTTCTTTCCCCGCTTTCAATTTATTCAATTAAGCCCTCGACCGACCCTGACCACCTTCACCCCCTTCGTCTCCGACCACCCTCCGGCGAGCCGCTCCCATCACCTCAGCGACCCACACGGCTCGCCGACCACCGCAGAACCTCCGCCTCCTCACCCTGATCAACCTCCGCCCTGCCACTTCCCCCACATCACCCTCTGCAACCCCACCGAACAGACCCATCCTCCGACCCACAGTACGACCTAGGGCAGCCCTCGCACGCCGCCCCCGCGCCTCGCCACCACCCACACGAGCTTCGCCGCACCCTGGCGAAGCTCCTGGCACTTTCTGATTAGGCCGAGAGGCCATTTTCTTGTGAACAGGCCACCCGACCTCCGCCGCCATTGCCGCGCAGGAGGAACTTCTTCCGCCTGCAGCTACAGGTGCGCCACGCTCAGCGCCAAGCCCAGATTCAACTCCCAGGCCTTGCGAGGCGTTTTGGCAAAACACCAGGTTCGCAGCTAAGGAAGAAAGCTTCGCGTGACGCCGCAATCTCCTACTGATTTCCCCGCTGCGGGCGCGCAATTGAGGTGGGACATTTAGTCCCACCTCGGAAAAGCCTGAAGAGTCGCAGCGACATAAGATGCAAAAGTGCTGGAGGCTTACTGCCTCAGCACACGGGGTGAGGTCCCCTTCACCCGCCCGGTTACCTGGTCTCGTCCGCGCTCACGCCCCGCGGACCTGACCCGACCCGACCCGACTTAAGACTGACCTGCACTCCTCGCCCACCACGCACGCCGGTGGGCCTGGACCCGGGCCTGACCCGAACCCGGTTACCCGGTAGCTCTGCGAGAGCTTTCCCAAGAGTGGTTTCAGAGAGAGAGAGAGACGCGGGAGGGGGAGGGTAGAGTAGGTTTTGCCTCTGACGAAAAACTCTGAAGTGTGCAGGCACAGGCGAAGAAGAAGACCCGCGGAAGAAGAAGGAAGCTGACTGTAGCAACAGGTAGTTAAGTCGTCTGATTTGGAAATCAGACGACGGCCTGAAGGGAAAAGAAGAAAGGAGGGGTGACGTCCCTGGCTGAAAAAGAAAAGAAGAAGCTGACACTTAGCCGCAGGGAGGAGAAACAAGAAGAAACCTTCACAGAAGAGACTGCAGAAAAAGAAGTAAAGAGACCAAGACAGAAACCAAGGAAGAAGAAGAAGGAGATCTGAAGAAAGAAAGAGGAGCGTCACCTCTGCAGAACAAAGAAGAAGTAGGAGATCTGAAGAAAGAAAGAAAGAAGAACATCACGAGGAGAAAACAAAGAGAACAACAAATTCTTTCCCTCTCTCTTTCTTTATTTTGTAAAAGAAACATGTATATCTCTAGAATACAACTTGCTCCCTGAGTTCGACCTCGGGAACTCTTTTATTTTCCGAGTAAAAAATTTATATATTTGAAATGTTGGTAATAACTGGCTATACTACAACGTTATAACAATAAAACCCGGTTATCCCGAACCAAGCGTTTCACCCATCTCTCTGTAGCTCCACTCAGCTTACAGCAGCTGAACTCCCTTTAGTTTAGCTACTACTTGTCAACTTAGTAGCTAAGCTAGCTTGGGAGTTCCCAACAACTGCAGGTCCAGCTCAATCCAGCTCCAGATAAGTTGACACCAGCTCAACTTAAGTCTACTACTCAAGCTTAGCTACTAGCAAAAGAATTAGCTAGCAAAGTTGAGTAACTAAGATCCTAAAAGACCCCTTCAGTCAAGATCAACTATGAGAAATTTTCTTCAGCTCCAAACTTACTTCAGACAGCTCCTAGCTACCTTCCTCCAACTAAGCACTAGCTCCACCTCCTCTCTCCAATCATCTAGCTAAGCTACCTTAGCTAGCTTAGCTTGGCATTACCTAAGTCCACCTCCATGGCTATCAATCTTAACCCTAAACCTCACCCTTATTAGATCCACCAAGTAACCCTACTTAACTCTACCTAAGCTACCTCCTCCTTTACTCCACTTTGGCTCCAACTCCCACACCCTTTCAACCCTCAACCACCACCAAAAGCCACCATAATTTTGACACCAAACCATGACATAACCACCTTTGTTTTGGTGCCAATTAACCCCTTCATCCTAACCTTTAATCCACGACCAACCCCATCGCAACCATCCACATATTTGGTGCTAAAAACCCATGTAACTTCCACCAACTTTTGGTGCCAACTAACATCACATCTCCACCCTCCATCTACCATGTAGACCCATCTCCAACATCCATCTCTCCCCCCATCTAGAAAACTCCCAACTTGGCACCAAAATAAGGTGGTTACCACCACCTTTGACGGCCATCATCCACCCCCTTACACCTCTTTAGATGGCACCAAGATAGCCCCACCTTCAGATCACCTAACCACCCTAAAAATGCATCCTAGCCATCCATCCTAAAGCCACCTATTCCCCCTTCAAACCCCTTCAATTGACACCAACAAACCCCAACCATAGGATCATCTAACCACCTCCATAATTCCATCCTAACCATCCATCCATCTCCACGCCAACTACCCTCCACCCTACTCCTATAAAAACATCATTAACTACCACTAAAAATTTCACCCTTGGCTACAACATTCTAGCATACTTCCACCTTCATTCCACCATTCCCAAAGGCCAAGGAGAAGAAGAAGAAGATAAAGGGGGCGCTCTCACCCTATTGGTACCTTCAACTTCCTTTCTTCTTTTACCTTGTGTCCATGCCAAGCCAAGGAGTCAAGCTAGGCTAGAGGACACCCAAAGAGGAGGAGAACTAAGGGGTGGCCCATGTCTAGCCTAGGAGGAGTTAGGAAGCAGGCCATCTAGGCTTGCAGGGAGCAGGCACACCCACATAGGGTTTGCTAAGAGGAGGACGTCCAGGAGAGAGGGATTTATTTTGGTTTTTAGGGCAACCAGAACTGGAGCAGGAATTTCGGGTGGCATCATCTTCACCATCACTAAGCTTGCCTTTACTTTTATTAGTTTTGTTGCATTGTAGTATAAGCTTTTATTGGAGATTAGAAGTGAGAACGCATCACACTTGTGAGTTCTCCGCTTTTTTGTAAAACAATTCCTTTTATAAAAAGCAACATTCCTCTACATTTTTTCTTGTTAGCATGTGATTATTTGTTGTGTCATGTTCCTTCATTATTCTAAGCCTCCTATGCTTGGTGTGAGTTGGAGAAACAAGGCACTTGTTGCCTTAAAATTGGCATCTTCATTTCTTGTTTTCTCCACATTATTTTTTTTTCCCATACAAAAATCTTAAAAATTATATATTCAAAATACAAAAAGAAAGTTGTTTTCCAATTTTAAAGTAAGAGAGTTTCAAGTCGCATTTCTGCCTCCTTTGGGACTGATGGGGTAACATTATCATGAGCTATAACTAGCTTTAATTAGTCAGAATCAAGTGACTAATGCTCCTACATAATAGCTTGAAGACCATAATTCCATACAAATCCATTCTGAGGAGTAAACACTAAAAGGGGCTAATTCTACAGTTTTAGCATCACATCATAAATTCAGAGTAACCACAAGATTTCCTAGGGGTTAATTGAAGGTCAAATGAGTATTAAAGTCCAAAGAATCGGTCTACACATACAGAAATGGGGTTTCATGCATTTCGAGAATCGAATCAGAACTCAGAACCTTAATTTCAGACCCGCTTAAATTGAAGAGATTCTGGTTAGGATAAAATTCATCTAAAGCTCCTAAAATTCATAGAAAAATATTCCTCGAGGTTTGATACCCTTTCTTTGACCATTTGAACCTATTTTGACCTTGATCATAGTCACAAATGGTATTCTACTCTAATATGGGTCTCTATGCAAATTGCATAGTCAAACATGGTCAAAACTCAAATCCAACTTCACCATTAGATTCATTGGGTCCAAATTAGGTTTTTACCAAAATTTGGGTCCAATCAGAGTCCATCTTGACCTAATTTACAATCTGGACCATTAAGTCTCTATTTCTTTCAGACAAGCCCCTAACTTTCAAAAATATTTGCAAATAGGTCCCTAGGTGATGGACGGAATTTGGTACACAAAAAGATTTGGTTTGAAAAACCCATCATAGCAATTATGTAAAAATGCGCTATCAGATAAATTTCCTGAAACTCTAGTGAGTCCCCAGTCGAACATGGGGAGGCGAACATTTGATCAAAAACCATGTTGGAATTATTATCATGAAATTATATTAGCTGGTCAAATTTAATCTACCCTAGCTATTCTACTTAGAGAATAAACAATAGAAGACAGAGAAAGAAAAATACAAAGAAAGAGAAAATAGGGAGAGAATAAACAAATATTTCATAATGATAGAATCATGTTCGTTACATCTACGTGCTACACTAAAAAGTAGGAAATCTACACTAGAAAGTGATAAAAAGATAAGGGGGTGAGAAGTTATCCTCCTCGATGGCTGCTTGGCAGACAAGCTTATTGACGAAGCGCCTAGATAAGGGTGGTGAGATGTTGGACAAGGGAGAATGAAGACAGAGGACGGAGGACGGAATAGGGCGACATTACAATAGGATCTACTTCCTGAAAGGAGGCTAGAGGACAACCGCGGGATGCTCCACGAAGGGGGTGAGAAGATGGAAAATTATTTTACTATAGCTCTAATCGAACATCCTAGGTATGGGACTAGCTCGTAGAGCTTTGGAGGGGGTGAGAGAAGAGAGGAAGGGATGATCAAATGAGTAGTAAGGGTGGTCCTTTTATAGGGGAGGTTTAAGGGCAAAAAGGATATTTTAAGCTTTAAAATCATTAACTCAGGGTCTTTAGTGATGGATGTAATTGTCACTATAGCTAAGCATTGGTGATGGCACGCCTTGAACGAGAGCTGTGCGATGCCATTCTGACACTCCTTAAAGAGCCACATCCACGACTCTTTACCTTTAGCTGTTCCCAAGCACACGTGCCAAGTGATCTCAACCATCCGATCGCTTGATCAGACAGCTTAAATGCAGCGACGTGGCCACGTCCCCACCATTTGATCAAGATCGAACTCTCCAGATCACTCACTAGCGCATGCTGAGGAGCGCATCTGATTGCGCGTGAGATCTGGAGCCCAATCGTGCATCCATCTAATCAATCGATCTGAGCCGTTGGCACTTGATCGAACGACCAAATTGCGCTCTTGCACGTAAGGAGGGAATGCACCGCGGGCAACTCGAACGCACGTCCATCTGCGGGGAAGCGCCTTAACTACTACGCTACGGCTTGTAGTTGGTCGCATTTTTGTTTTAAGGCACAAATGCTCACGACCATTGGATCTTGATTTAACGATCAAGATCAAGTGCCCTTAGCCTTTGGGAGAAGGGAGTGTCGGCTTCGATAGATGTGGTACCATCTAGGCCGTTGGATGGCAATCCAACAGCTCAAATCAATGGTTGTGACACTTTAAGAAGTTGGGTTGGTGCAGCAGGTGGTTTGGATGGTGCCACATGGTGCCATCTGGGTTGTCCATCTTCTCTTGCTTGTAAGTGGTGCCACGGATATCAGATTGGGACCGATTTTCACGTCGTTGGGCTGCGATCGTTGATTCAAAACCTGTCCGTGCAGTTGGATTTGTCATCTGAAGTACGAATTTTACACCATCTTGTCCTTTGACCTCTGATCTTTCTCGAACTGTATCTGATGCTACGGAGGTCTAATCAGGGTGAACTCAGAGGCATTGGAATCCGATCGTCGCCCTGATCAGATCATACGGTTAGATCTTCAATCCAAGGCCCCAAAATGATCTCACCCTATCCCCTGACCACAACAAGGAAGAATTGACCTATAATTTATATAATCTAACCTAAATGCATAATGATTCATGTTATGCAATATTTATAATGCATGATGCTTCCATAGACTTAGGAACATGCATAAATAGGCACTTTAGGCCAATTAGATGTGTGCACATCACACCCCCATGCATATCTTTTGCTATTCCGTAGCAAAAGTACATGCTATTTATAAAAGAATTAGAATCAAATTTCTTGGGCAAAAGTTATTTTTTAACATTAGGAAATTTCTACCAAGACCTGAACTACTTAGACTCAACAGTGCCCAGGTGTTTTCCAAAATGTAAACTGCCCAAGCCCTCTCTCCATATTCAAAAGCAAAAACATCTTTTTCTTTTTCTTCTTTTCTTTTCTTTTTTTTGAATTTTTGAGGTTAGAGTTTCGGGATAGCTTTCTACGACTACCTAACCCACCCAAGACTCGAAAAGAACTCTAAGTGCTAAGCATCTTTTTGTGTGAATGTAATAGACTCACTGATCGACAATTAGAATGGACTTCGGGTTTCTACGCCCCTATGTGACCTTAAAAAGAAATTCTGCCTAATGGTTCATCTATCCGACTGGTAGCTTTCTCCCTACTTTTTATTTTTATGAGGTCAACCACAAGCGTGAATCCAATGTATATCTCCCTAGCTTATTCTACTTCCCTGCTTCTTCCTAAATGTTTAGAAATTATACGTGCATTTCGTTATCTGGGTTCTGGACAACCGGCCAATGGGCTGTTACCGGTTTAAGGAGCTAAATAGAGGGGTTTTAAATATATGTTCCTTATAGTAAATCCTCAAAAATAGCTCTCTCAACAGATAAGATTTGTTACTCAAATTTAAGTCCGAGGTCGAACACAGGGAACAAGTAAGAATTCACACACTAATCTTAATCAAAATATAATTGAGCACAAAGAATGATATCCAATGAATAATAATTACTCAAAACTGATATTCAATGTAAAACATGAGTATTTTAAGAATCTAATGAGGCAAAAAGACATCTAAGGTAAAATAATGGTGATTTGAATCACCCATTATTAACTTAGATACAAGTATATACTAATTACTTAATAGTCTAAATAAATGAACAGTGTTGAACCACTTAAATATCCTAACAATACTAAATCAGACGTCGGCCTTTATCATCAGACGACTTAAACATTGTTGCTACAGTGCAAGCACAAGGCTTTCGAAGCCTTTCTCTCCTTTTGTTCTTCAACTTCTCTTCACATGGCCTTCTCCTCTTCTTCTTCCTTCTTAAGGCTTTCTTCTTCTACACAAGGCCTCCTTTCTTTTTCTCTTCCCTTCTTCTGCAGAGCTTCTTCTTCACAAGCGTAAGGGAACCAAGGCCTCAGTGACTAAGTGTCAAGCCTTCTCTCTGAAGAGCAAAACCCACCCCTACCCTGCACTTTCCTTCTTTATCTCTTTCCTTCCTCCTCTCCTCTTTCTCTGATAACCGACTCAATTGGGTAATCAAGTAAGCACGTACTAGGGTCTAGGGTCACCGGCGTGGTGTAGTGACTGAGGAGTGAAGGCTTAGGTAGATACGGGTGAGCGGGTAAGGTGCTGGGGACCCGACCCTTGTGTTCTTAGGTGAATAGCTTAAGATGCAAATTCCTCTTATGTTGTGCGCGAGCTTTAGCAACCCACGATGTGGGACTAATGCTCCAGGTGTCTTTACGTAAAACTACAAAAGAAACTCCTTCCAATTGGCATGGTCATGGCAGCTGAAGTCCTCATTCAAGGTTTTGGAAGGGTTCCTGGGATGCATCCGCATCACCTAGAGCGGGTCTTGAGGAAGAATGCGGCCAGATGAGAGCTCTCAAGGTCGGAGAAGATGACGTGACGGCAGTGCTCCAGCCAAAGACCTGAAATAGGAAACTCGGGCTATAAGCCCTCGTTAAAATGCTCAGGAGGGTCACATGGATGTGGCAAGGGTGACAGAGCTAGTGGTGTGCCGTGTGAGGGTGTATGGTGGTCGGATAGAATTGGAGTAGGACGTGAGACAGTGGGTTATTCGGTGGCAGTCGTGAGTGGGCGAAAGGTGGAATTAGTTGAGGGGTTTTGTGCATGGATGAGCGACGATGCTAATGGAGTTGGTGGCGAGGCTTGTGGATGTGTGTAGCATGTGGAGAGCCTTGCCGGAGGAGTGGCCGGAGGTGAGGAAGACGAGGGTGAACAGCGGCGTCGAGGGATATTTTTGGGTTTTGAATAATGGAAACTAACCTAATGACCTAACTAAACCTAACTAACCTACACTAAACAGATGAATTCTCCAGTGAGATAGAGGCAGCGACGACGATGGGGAACAGGGCATCCGCTGGTATGGCGCGACATGGAGGAAGCTAAGGATGGAGCCGCCACCTATTGTACGTAGCAAATGATGAAGAAGGTGATCGGAGGATGTTGTCAGAGTTGGTGGAGATGAAGGTCGGGGAGAAGGGAAGAAAGGGGGAGCCAGCCTCCAAACTAAGCTGAGGAAGATTTTGGGAGATGCACAGGCTTATATAGAGCTTGAAATCAGGCTCAATTCCTAATTTGAGTGAGGTTTCTTTTAGGAAACAAGGAAGTTTCTTCTTATTTTGAGAGCTTTGTTGGAGCTCTTGAGGCTCCAAACTAGGAAACCAACAAGGGCAAATCGTAAGAGATCCTCTCAGGACCAATCCTTCCAAATTTAGAGGAATTTGGTTGCCTGATGGAGGAGCTTCCCTTCTTGGAAGTCACAGGTAGATGGGTTTAGGAGTTTTGTGCTTGTGAAGGCGGCAGGGGGTAGTTGGCAAAGAAGATGATAAAAGTAAGGGGCTGAATGCCATTTATTTTGAAAGTTAAGGTTATAAATGAGATAGAAAGAGTCAAACTTGACCAAAATGAAAACTAGGTCAAGACGATCTCTAATTGGGCCCAAATCTTGGTACAAACCTAATTTGGACCCAAGTAACCTGATGGTGAAGTCATATTTAGGTTTTGACTAAGTTTGATTGGGTAATATGCGCAGTTACCCAAATTAAGGCAACTATCCGTCTGAGACTATTTTAGGTCAAAATGGGTTTAGATGGTCAATTCAAGGATGCCAACCCTAGATAATACTTTTCTATGATTTTTAGAGGGTTTAGGTGAATTTTATCCTGACTAGAACCTCAGTTAATTAAGTAGGTCTATTTTTAGGGTTTAATTCTAGAAACGCGTGAAAACTCATTTCTGTATGCATGAACCCACTTATTAAACATTTATGAACATTTAACCTTTAATTAACCCAGAGAAAACCCATGATTACTCTGCAATTAGGATATTATGTTAAAACTGTAATTTTACCCCTATTTTCATACTTTTCTCTCAAAAAGGATATATAGTAAATTATGGTCCTTTGACGGTTATATAGGAGCATTTATCTGTTGATTGTGACTAAATAAAGTTAGTTATGGAAGATGATGACATTATCATCATACCCCCATGCCTAACTTTTGCTAGTCCCTTAGCAAAATCTTATGGAATTAACTCAAATTCTAGGCCATGCCTTGAAACTCAAAGTCCTCATTTATTCTTCTTTTTAGAAATTAGGTCAGAATGCTAATAATAGGCCTAGAGGTACTCAAGTACCAACTAAGATCCAGACCTAACCAACTTTAGCCTCAGTCTACCACAAAGGTTTCTAAGGCCCATAGGAACTAACCTAAGGTTCGTTGAGCTCCACAGTTAAAGCACCCATGCTTAAAACATGGTTAGTCCAGGTTTAGTTTGCAATGCATTTTTGTAAAAGAGAAGGATAGAAGATTTTTTTGCATTTTTGGAGAGCTTCCTCTCTCTTTTTCTTTTCTTTATTTCTAGATTCGTATTGGCTCAAAAACAAGGTCTGTATCGAATTCCTTGCTCCCACCATCAATCCTTGAAGGGTCCCTGGCTTTTGATGCTTTGAGATAACACCGCCCATGGCAACCTCCAGAACCATAGCTTTTGACACTTCGAAATAGTGCTGCCCATGGCATTCTGTAGCTAAATTCAAGCCCTACCGATCGACATTTCGAGATAATCCTGCCCATGGCACCTGAACCAGCACAAGGTGCTTACATGCCCCCGGAAGGATATTTAGATATCCTAGGAGACAAGCACCGAGGAGATGGTGTGTTATTACACATCTTCGAGGAGAAATTCCCGCCTCTCCACACTGGGAACTCGTCCAAATCAACTTGTGTTGATAAGCCACTCCTAATCTAGGTAACTTTTTAATAATAGAATTAATGCTTTTGCGTGATTTTGAATATTAAGCGCACTGAACTAGACTGTATGTAGATTAAGGTGCTTAGGTTACTGAGTCCCGCAAACCAAAGGTCAATTAACAAGGTTGAATAATCCCTAAGCCTTAGACCTAATACTTGAGCTTCGCATTTTCCTCAACCTCTTGAGGACTATCCAGATCTTAATAGATATGTGAATTTTTAAGCCTAAAACAAGCCTAAGAGGCCTAAGATCAGCACTCACACTAATCTCTATGTCTCTTAGCACTTTTGACTTTATTTCCTTTCTTTTGTTTTGGTCTAGAACTAAGTAGATTCCATAATCCTTTACTAATGGCTATCACTTTTTTTTTCAAATTGTTGCTCCTTTTTGACATTTAGAATCACCTCCTCTTTTCCTCCTTAAGAATGATTTACAATTATGCTCACAAAATTTCCTCTCCTTTCCCTATTTTTTATTTTTTCAATTTTTTTATTTTCTTGGTTTTCTAGGAATATGTATTTTTTTGTGAAAACCCTTCAAAACTTGAATTTCTATGTGTTTACACTTTAAAACCCCCCCATGCTTAAGTTTTGCAATGTCCACATTGTAAATCGAAGGGTATGGAATCAGCTTGGTTCAGGGATTAGAACAGGATAAACAGGTGGACGAATGGGTCGGGATGATTGTTGCAGATGATTTCAAGCTTTGGTACGAATACCAAAGGTAGGATCGACTGTTTTAACTCTGAACTCAAAGTGTAGTAGATGTGAAGCTCAAAAAGATGATCAAAAGGGTCTCGATTTTTGGAATGATGGGTTACCTCCTATTAAGTGTTAAATCAATGCCTTCAGCCTAGCAGAAGTGATCATGGAGGAGTGGTCAAATCAGTAGAATTTTGTAGAACAAGCACCTTAATCAATAGCCTAGTTGGTCCAACCAGGTGCTTGTTCAAATCGACAGGCTGATGATGTAGTCCAAACCCAATCAATCTGGTGGGTTGATAGATGTGGATCAGTAGATGCAATGCCCACCAAATGCTGTGAAGCTCAATTGGATGTGGTGGTGAAATGCTAGAGTTTGGCTAAATCGGATTAGCCTGATTAGGGTAGGGATCCTCAAATGAAAAAGCGTTTGTGGTTGTGAGATCCCTACGAGAGTGATCATAGAAGGATGGGGAGTGATTTTTCATCTGATCGATATCCAAAACCCAATTGAAATGCAGAGGAGAATCATGTGCAACCGGATCATCGAGAGGAGAATCAGAGTAGAAATTGAGTCCTGTGGCAGGTCGGGGTTGACAACAGGTTTGGAAGGCTCTGTATAAGGTGTGTAGAGGTAGCATCAACAAGAATTGTATGTGTTGAGGTGTTGTTCGCTCTGGAATGGGTTTTAAGATCGTTGTGTTGCAGTATAGATCGAATCAGTGCGAAAACATATAATATTTATTACTCGAAAAAGTCTGAGGTAGAATACAGGGAGAAAATAGGAATTCATACACTAATCTCAATAAATATGTAAATGAGCACAAGAAATAACTCTAAATTGATAATCAATATAAGGCATGAGTTTAACATATGGCAAAAAAGAATCTCAAAACAGTGGTGGTTAAGATCACCAATTATTCAATTTAAGCATATATGCAAATAATGCAGTAGTACCATCAACTATTTAACTTAGGTACTTCAATAACTAGATAAAGCCTCAAATCAGATGTCAGGTCTGATGAATCAGGCGACTTATCCAACAAGTGCTACAGTGCTTCTCTAGCACGGTTCCTCTTCTATCAGTTGCTCCTTCTTTTTCTTTCCTTCTTCTGTGGCTGTGCCTCTTCTATTTCTTCTTCTTCTTCCTTCTCTTCTTCTTCTTCCCTTAGCTTCATAGAAGGCGCAGCACAGGACTTAGCACACCAGCAGAGGCAAAGGCCTCTTCAGATGTCACAAGTCAAGAGGAGGGTGGCAAAGCAAACCCCCCCTCTCCTCTCCTTTTTCTCTTCTTCCTTTCTTGGACCAAGCAAACTAGACCAGACCCAGGTATCTGGGTAATTGGACCAAGCCCAAACCCACGAGGCGTGAGCGCGGGCGAGGGAGTGCATGGGCACGTGTGAGGGGACCTCACCCCATGCTTACTGAGGCGATAAGGTTGTATCACAAAATCAATTTAAGCACCTGTGCCACTTCGTCAGCTATCGAGGTGGGACTAAAGCCCCACCCTTCTTTGCGGGTGCTGCAAGCACTGAAGATGCCTCCAATTGGCGCAACTGCAGGCGCTGATGGTCCCAATCAAGAACCTAGGAAGGGTCCTGAGGCCACTCCACGTGAACTGAGGCAGACACCTAGAGCGGACGTGGTCGGAGGACTAAAGGCATGGTCGGTGTAGCCGGAGTAGTGGCGGAGCTCCGGTGGAAGACCTACAAGCACGAGAACAGCCTCACAGCCACATCAAATATGCTTAGGAGGATTGCCTGAGGATGGCGAACATGATGGTGGCCTTGGTGGTGCATGGGAGTAAGTGAAGAGGTCAGACTACCTCAAGATGGCAATGCGGTGAGCGTGGAGTTCGACAGGTGATTAGGGTGAGCGATAGGTGGATTATGTTAGGGCTTTAGTTGGTGTAGTCATGGCGAAGCTGATGAGGGTGGTAGCGGCGAGTTGCGAGCAGTGTAGCAGTGTGTAGGCATCGTCGAAGCTTCACCAGAGGCGGAGAAGATGATGGCGTTGAGGGAGAAGCAGTGATAGTGCGTGTGTTGAGAGGGTGGAAAAATAGTGTGGAGAGGGAAAGGGAGAGATAGAGGGACTTAAGGATGCTGTTGAGAGGTGGAGGGCTGTGGTGTTGGTCAACCAAAGCCGGAGAAGGAACTGGAGACGGCGAGGCAGTGACGACGAATCAGACAGAGGAATGCCCTCCCTTTGGCTGGGGAGGGTCGCGACGAAGAGAGGAAGAACTTAAGTCATCCAATTTGATGGTTGGATGGCTGGAGGAGGGGGATCTAGGGAGGTCGCCGAAGCAAAGTTGTTTGGTAGCTGGAGAGGGTATATTAGGGTGATTTGGCTCCCAAAACTTGTTAAAGAGCATGGTTGTGTGTCATGAGATCTTTTATAGGCCATAGGAAGCCTTTCCAAGCTTGGAAAGAAGCTTCCAAGCTCGAAAGGTATTTGCAAAATAGGATACCTAAACCTTTGAAAGGTTTTCATGGCCATTTGGGAAAGACTTAGAGCTCAAGGAATAGCTCAAATGGAAGGTAACTTCCCAAGGAATCCCCGTATCAATTTTCGGAGAGATTGATTAAGAATCGAGAGAGAAATCCTCGCTCGAAACTCGACGGTGAAGGTTTAACCTTCTAAAATTGGAGCAGGGACCTGCTTGTGAAGAAGACAAAGAAGTTGGGGGACTATTTGTAAGAGAATTCAAAAGTTAAGTGTCTGAATGAGATAGAAAGAGTCTGACTAGATCAAAATGCAAACTTGGTCAAGATGATCTCAGAATGGGCCCAAATTTTGGTACAAATCTAATTTTGACCCAAGGAATCTAATGGTGAATTTATATTTAGGTTTTGACCTCGTTTGATTGGGTAATTTATGCAAAAACCTAATTTAGGGCAAATATCCGTCTAGGACTCTGTTTTGGGTCAGGACGGGCTCTGATGGTCAAATTGAAGGTGCCAAATCCTAGAGAATATTTTTCTATAAATTTTAGGGGGTTTAGGTGAATTTTACCATGACCAGAACCTCAGTTACTTAAGCGAGTCTATTTTTAGGGTTTCAGAAGTCATTTAATTCTCAAAACACGTTCTAACCCTTTTCTATCTGTTCTAACCCACTTATTAGACTTTTAGGACCATTTGACCCTTAATTAACCCTTGAGAAAACCATGGTTATTCTGCATTCAAGATATGATGGTAAAATTACAGTTTTAACCATGTTTTCTTGTCCTTCTCTCAGAATGATTATGCAATGAATTACAATCCTCTGGTGGTTATGTAGGAGCATTTAATGACTTAATCAGATCAAATTGGGCTAGTTATGCTCATGATGGTGTTCCCATCATGAGGGCTCCTCTAGGAAAGGTTGAACGGTCAGTTCATCTGGAGAGTTCTCGTAATGCCCATGAAAATCAAATGTAAATGCCTGGAGAGTGCTTATAGAATCATGGAAATCTGAGTCAATAAAAGATTCAAATTCTGGATTGCAAACACACTCGGCACTTACGATTTTTGAATCTTGCAAATCATAGAGGAATGATTCCATCTCAATGGAACCTAATTTTGAATCAATGATCTCGGGATCAGGGACCTCAAAGTCAAAGTCGAAGAATGAGTCATGGATACTGAGGTCATAGATTGGTTTATAGTCATTAGGAAACAAAGGTTCTCTGAAATTAGAGTAGGATTTGAAATCATTAGAGAATTTGCGAAGATTGTGTTCTGAATTTGATTTGAGATCAGAGGTTCCACCACAGAAAGGATCAAGATGTATCGAAGCAGCAACCTAACTTGGATCTAACCTATTTTCAGATTCTGAGCTCAAAATGGTGTCCTTAATCATCATGGGCTCGAGTTCTTGGCTCCTAGGGTAGACCCAATTGAATCCCAATTCTTCCACCTCCTCGATTTCTGTAACGTAAATTGGCATGACTTCTGAAAAATCTATTCGTATCTTTAAGGAGTATGAAGAGGTGAAATCATCAAATAGAGGCTTGAAATCATAATCTAGATTCAAAATCTGATTCTTATCACACGGGGCCTCATAATCATCCCAATTAAGCTCAAATCCAGATTCTAGGTTGAGGGTACAGGTTGGATCACTAGAATCTAGGTTGGGCTCTACAAGGATGTTAGAATTGCTCTCGAGAGTCAGCTTATCAGAATAAGGGACAGAATTTACACCCTCAAGAGGTTCTGACTCAATCTTATTATCATAGGTGTCTGGGAAATCTAAGCTCAATGGACCAGCTTCATGGTTTCCTAAAGTTGGTTCGAAATTGGGAACACCTGCAATTGGATCCACCCCACCCTCATTAAGATCAGGAATGTCAATTACTGTGAAATTTGAATCTAAATTCATTTGCGTTGGGGGTCCACTATAACCTTGATTCTCGAAGTCGGGATTTGGAAAATGTTGATCTTTAGTGTTGCTCCAAGGTGTCTCATTATCCTTTGATGGGTACTTTTGATCAATGGATATACAGACTATTCAGCAATTCACCCCGTATTTCCAAAAATTCCTGGAGGTCTTCCGAAAATGAAGGATTTGACCAACACTACAGACACTTGTTGTTGTATAGTTTCACAAATTCACTGTGTTCTGCTAGTAGATTATCCTGGGTTGAATTGTGGTTCATTTTTATCCATATTATCTCTACACGATTTGCGATGATGTCCATTGTTTTCTTGAATTTATCCTGAATCTCCCTTTTACAATATTCTTATGGTGTCTATAAGCATTCTCAATTATCTTTTTTTCCATGCTCAATTGGGATGCAGGTTTCCTAAATAGTCTTCCTAGATTGCTAGGTTGCATTTTCAAATTAGGTGGTGGAATCAAGATATAGAATCAAAACTCAGGTTCAAATTGAAGTTAATCAAATCAGATTAGAAATCCCTGAGAAGATGAAATGAGGTTTCTTAAGTTAAAAACCTAATGACCTTCTTGTGTGTGCTCTAGAGGTAGGATGAAGGGCTGGATGTTATTTGGACCCAATCAAGGCACCCTAAGATATTTGGATGACTAAGGCAGTTTCGAGGCGGATGATACCTCTGAATCAAAAATTCGTGCACCCGAGAATTACCTGAGTAGTCAGGAAGGGAGAGCCTTGTAATGTCCCCTACACGGTAGACCGTCCCCACGGGTTATAGGGTTTCCCCCACCCGACCTTCCTTGTCACTATGGTTCTAGGTAGACCAGAATGTATGAACTTAAGACTTTAAGTCTACCACTTTTAGCATAATTAGTGCCTTGAATTTCACTTGATTTAGAAATTGATTTGACTTGTAACCTAATTTGGAAGTTGGTTGGCCTACAATATAGACTAGCTTCACATAACCTGCCCTAAAGATGGCAGAATGAAATCTAGGTCATGACCTAGAAATCAGCATGAATGACTCTTAGGTTATTAGGTCCAAGATTTTAAGGTTCAAGTGAATCTTAGAGCTTGATTTTTAAGGTTTTCTTGCTTAGATCTTTTTCAAACAGGGGCTTGGGTAGCACACAAATGCAGGAGGGTTGATTTCCTTTAATTCAGGCAAGTGTGAACTAGCACTCCAAACCATAATGTTGAAAACCCTAATTGGCTCTATTCCAAGTCCAATTTGATCTCCAATTGTTCACCTTGGGCTTCAAACAAGAGATGTGTTAGCCCAAAGTGATTTAGGAATTAAGCGTAGTCCCTAATAGGTATAGGTGAATAAGGTAGGGAATTCTAAACAGAATTGTCTTAATCTTCAATCATATATGAAAAAAATTTTCGTAAATCAGGAAACTTCCTTGTTAAATGATGATTTACTAAGAAAATAAGGTAGGTGATTCCTAATTGATTTGTTTCCTTTTTTGTCTTCCCAAGATTTAGAGATTGATTATGGAAGAAAGAGATTACCTGCACCGAGAGTGATTGATATGCCCAGAAGATTGCCTCGTAGTGTACCTCGCAAAATCACAAGAAAGTAAATAGGGCAAGTTAGTGCTCAAATATAATCAAATAAAGCAGAAAATAATGGTGAATTACGCATTGCTTTCCAGCAATGGTGCCAAAATGTTGAAGGGGTTAAATCAAGGGGTTTTAAATATGTGTAACTTGTAGTAAATCCTCAAAAATAGCTCTCTCAAAAAATAAGATTTATTACTCAAATTTAAGTCCAAGGTCAAACACAGGGAGCAAGTAGGAATTCACACGCTAATCTTAATCAAAATATAATTGAGCATAGAGAATGATATCTATTGAATAATAATTACTCAAAACTAATATTCAATGTAAAACATGAGTATTTTAAGAATCTAATAAGGCAAAAAGGCATCTAAGGAAAAATAATGGTGATTTGAATCACCAATTATTATCTTAGATACAAGTATATACCAATTACCTAAAACTCTAAATAAATGAATAGTGCTGAACCACTTAAATATCTCAACAGTACTAAATCAAATGTCGGCCTTTATCATCAGACGACTTAAACATCGTTACTAAAGTGCAAGCACAAGGCTTTCGAAGCCTTTCTCTCCTTTTGTTCTTCAGATTCTCTTCACATGGCCTTCTCCTCTTCTTCTTTCCTTCTTACGGCTTTCTTCTTCTACACAAGGCCTCCTTTCTTTTTCTCCTCCCTTCTTCTGTAGAGCTTCTTCTTCACAAGCACAAGGGAACCAAGGCCTCAGTGGCTAAGTGTTGAGCCTTCTCTCTGAAGAGCAAAACCCACCCCTACCCCGCACTCTCTTTCTTTCTCTCTTTCCTTCCTCCTCTCCTCTTTCTCTAATAACCGACTCAATTGGGTAATCGGGTAAGCGCGTACCCAGGTCTATGGTCACTGGCATGGTGTAGTGACCAAGGAGTGAAGGCTTAGGCAGATACGGGTGAGCGGGTAAGGTGCTGGGGATCTGACCCCCATGATCTTGGGCAAATAGCCTAAGACACAAATTCCTCTCATGTTGTGCGTGAGCTTTAGCAACCCACGATGTGGGACTAATGCTCCAGGTTCCTTTGTGTGAAACTGTAGAAGAAACTCCTTCCAATATCGTGGTCGTGACAACTGAAGTCTTCAATCAAGGTTCTGGAAGGGTTCCTAGGACATGTCCACATCACCTGGAGTGGGCCTTGAGGAAGAACGTAGCTAAATGAGATCTCTCGAGGTTGGAGAAGATGAATAGGAAACACAAGCAATAATCCCTCATTAAAATGTTTAGGAGGGTCACATGGATGCAATGAGGGTGACAGAGGTGATGGCGTGTTGTGTAAGGGTGTATGGTGGCCGGACGGAATCGGGGTAGGACGTGCGGCAGTGGGTTGTTCGCTGGCGATTGTGAGCGGGCGAAAGATGGAATTAGTTGAGGGGTTTTGTGCGAGGATGAGCGGCAATGCTAATGGAGTTGGTGGCAAGGCTTGTGGATGTGTGTAGCGTGTGGAGAGCCTCGCCGGAGGAGTGGCCAGAGGTGTGGAAGATGAGGGTGAACGGCGGCATCGAGGGATATTTTTGGGTTTTGAATAATGGAAACTAACCTAAGGACCTAACTAAACCTAACTAACCTACTCTAAATAGATGAAAGGGGGAAATATCCTTGCTAGTGGTACGCCAGCTTTGGAGAAGAAGAATTCTCCAGTGAGATAAAGGCAGCAACGACGACGAGGAATGGGGCACCTGCTTGTATGGCGTGACGCAGAGGAAGCTGAGGATGAAGGAACCGTCGTCTATTGTACATGAAGATGGTGGAGGATGTCGCCGGAGTTGGTGGAGATGAAGGTCGAGGAGAAGGGAAGAAGGGGGGAATCGACCTCCAAACCAAGCTGAGGAAGATGTTAGGAGATGCACAAGCTTATATAGAGCTTGAAATGAAGCTCAATTCCTAATTTGAGCGAGGTTTCTTTTTGGAAACAGGGAATTTTCTTCTTATTTTGAGAGCTTCATTGGAGCTCTTGAGGCTCCAATTTGGGAAACCAATAGGTGCAAATCATAGGAGATCCTCTCAGGACCAATCCTTCCAAATTTAGGGGGATTTAGTTGCTTGATGGAGGAGTTTCCTCCTATTGAAAGTTGCAGGTAGATGGGTTTAGGAGTTCTGTGTGTGTGAAGGCGATAGGGGGCAGTTGGCGAAGAAGATGATAAAAGTAGGGGATTGAATGCAATTTATTTCAAAATTTAATGGCATAAATGAGATAGAAAGAGTCAGACTAAACCAAAATGCAAACTAGGTCAAGACAATCTCTGATTGGGCCCAAATTTTGGTAAAAACCTAATTTGGACATAAGAAATCTGATGGTAAAGTCAGATTTAAGTTTTGACCAAGTTTTACTGGGTGAATTGTGCAGTTACCCAAATTAGGGAAACTTTCCGTATGAGACTTTGTTTTAGGTCAAAATGGACTCAGATGGTCAATTCAAGGATGCCAAACCCTAGAGAATACTTTTCTATGATTTTTAGAGGGTTTAGGTGAATTTTATCTTGACCAGAACCTCATTTAATTAAGCAGGTCTATTTGTAGGGTTTTAGATGTCATTTAATTCTTGAAACACGTGAAAACCCATTTATGTCTGTATGAACCCACTTATTAGACATTTATGAACAATTGACCTTTAATTAACCCATGAGGAAACCTGTGATTTCTCTGCAATTAGGATATTCTATTAAAACTATAGTTTTACCCTTATTTTCATGCTTTTCTCTGAGAAAGGATATATAGTGAGTTATGGTCCTTTGCGGTTATGTATGAGCATTTATCTATTGATTGTAACTAAATAAAGTTAGTTATGGCAGATGATGACATTATCATCATTATCCATGACAACTTGCCATCCATACTTGTGCGGTGTTGTGTGGTTTGCCCTTTTTTTTCTTCTTTTTTCTTTCCTTTTTGGATATTTTTCTATTTTTTCTTTAAGTAGGTGGCATCCCTGATCTAAGATTTACCTAAAGGTAGTAGAAAGAGAATGGTCGTGTGGCTGGGCTCTAAACAACCGGCCAATGAGCTGTTACCACCAACAACTTGCTAGACATACCACCCTAGAAGGTTCATTAGCCACCCAATTTCCATTGAAATCTCCAAAAAGTGTGTCAGTACAAAGACTGTGTAGATACTTAGACTATAAGTTCCCTCAAATCAGAGGATGAGTTAATAAGTCATGTACTTATCACCCCAACTTATTAACAAATTAGAAATAAATTCAGAATGGTTAGGACTCGAGAAACAAGTCTACATTTTAGTGAACACCCGGGCTGATTAAGCCCGAAGACCTGAAGGGTCTACATGTTCAATTCCTACTGTATTATTTCCTAAGGTTGAAATTTTTCTAAAACCCAAGTTTTCTTTTCCTAATTCAATTTTTTTTTTCAAAAATAAAGAAAAAAAAAGAATCTACGCAGCTAACATGATGATTTAGAGATGAATATCCACCCCCTTGCCTATCTAATGCAATATCCTCATTGTATTAAAAAGACATGAAATAGAGTTGAGTAGAGGAGAAAGCACCTAAATTTCGTGATTACCCATTCAGCTTCGAGATAAAAATAAATTATATACGTGCTAAATTTAGTGCATTCAACTAGGCACATTACACAAATAAAGAAGAAATAAAGAATTCACAAGTGCAGGTCAGAATCAGAATAAAAAGATCAATTTTTGGACCTACAAGGAGAAGATGTCCACAGATGTGGATGAGGTTATGGTGTAGACCCATGCCTCAGGGTCGAGTGTATCTAAAGTTCTGGATAAAAATTACCTAGAACTTGAGATTAGTATACAAGCGAGGTTGGGCCTATGATTTGTGAGGATGCAACCAAGTCCAAAAAGTCCGATAATAGGAAAATTTGTACCAAAAAGATAATAATGAATTTTTGCTTGGGTTGGACATCCTCAGAGCTAAAAATGTCAAAAGGGTCTTGGTAAAAGGTTGGTAGTTTCAAGTCTATAGGAACCCTTATACCCAAATTTCTATTTCCCCCGAAGTTGGCTTCCCATATCTTCATTTCCAGATTCCTATCCTCCACAATCAGGATTTCCAGGATGTCACAAATGTCATCATCCCCATATAAAATATCCAAGTCTAAAATTTGTGGCTAAATCAGAATTGACTTGGGTCTAGTGGACTCAAAAACCAAATCGTCATTATGCTCAACAGGGTGTGATTGAGGAATGGAGATATGAATTGAATCATCCATGAAAATAGGATTTGTATCTTCTAAGCTAGCCCTAATAGGATCAATTTCCTCAATTATAGGGCCATCAAATGATTCATCGAATTCCTCAGGCCCAGTTATCTCACTGAAATCATGTCCCTCAAACTTAGGTGAGACTTCACATACCAATTCTTCACCTTCAAAATCAAAGAATTCTGGATCCACATTTATATGTCTCAAAATCATCTAACATTGCCTGGTCCATGGAGACATACTTTTCCTCATACCCCTTCTCAGGGATCTCAGGTGAAGAAATCAATTCATCCTCAATTGGTTGCTCTAAACCAACCTGGTCATCCCCATTCTCGTAAAATGTGTTCCCCCTACAGGTGCTTGAGCGAGTTCTGACATTAGCTCTCCTAAAGGAGGTTCATCCTAGGAATCATCCCAAGATTAGACTAGAGCAATCACAAATCTAATCCTCAATTTTGACAACTTCCCAAGTAAAAACTCACCCAGGCCCTTATCCTTAACATCTTAGAGCCAATCCAACAAATATTTGTTAAGATCATCAATCATTTCAATCAAAGGCTCCAATTCTTCTGTGAAAGGTGTTGACTTGGACTAAACTAAATGGTTTGGTTCAGGGTTGGGTGGGTTTGGGTTCAGTCCAGGGGAGTCAACAAATTGAGGTTCTTGATACCCTCCTTGATAATAGGTCATTTCTGATTGTACATAAAAGGTCGGTGACCCATATGCAATGCAATTTGGGGGAGGGTAAGAGTTGTAATCAGGATATCCTTCTTGATTGTAGATCGGGTTAAGTTGATCATCAAAGGGTGGAGATCTATAATTATTATAGCTCGGAGAAGGATAGAAATCACAATCATGTGACCAAGGTTAGACCCTGAACACGAAGGTCCAGAATTGTATCCCCAATTAGAATTATCCCAACTAATAATTAGGTGAGAATAAGTTTGGTTAGGATAATAATCATCTTGGGAATAAGTAGTGGTAGTAGGGTAGGAGTGGAAATGCAAGTAGGATGTGGAAGGATCCATGGTAAAGTAGGAGGAAAAAAGGTGCCCTGCAGTACAAACAATCAAACTTGTCTTTAAGTGGGATTACCTAAAGATCTACAGACTCCTAAAACCTGTCTTAAGATGAAAAGAATGATTTGATCTACTTCTTTCCAGTCATTCCAACCAGTTAGAGGGAGGGGGTGGGGAAAAGATTTTTCCCTTGGCTTTCGCCTTAGGTTCCTTTGATACCCCCTAACTGTGATTGTTTGACTCTGCCCTCCTAGCTAGATATCAGATTGAACGGTAGAAGTAGATTAATCGAAAATAATCTGAACCTAGGCCCCCAAGAGTGAGTCCAATCCTTAAGGCCAACGTCTATTCAATTTTAATTAGGGTTAGGTTTGAATATGCTTAGGAATGTGATGGTTCCTTTATCTGGGTTGTGCCCTTAATGATTAATTGAGATTTATGTGCGTGCACAACCAATGGTTTTCAAACAATGTTAATTGATGATTTGTCTTTTAGGGTTCAACCTTGTTTACTAGCTTTTAGGGTTCAACTTTAGGTGTATTCAATCAAGTTCAGTTGGCATGATGGGAACACCATCATGAGCTATAACTAGCTCAATTTAGTCATTATCAAGGAATAAATGCTCCTACATAACCGTCAGAGAGCCCTAATTCACTACAAATCCATTTTGAGGGAAATACAAGAACATAGGGTTAAAACTGTAATTTTACCATCATATCTTAAATGCAGAATAACCATGGGTTTTCTCATGGGTTAATTAAGGGTCAAATGGCCTTAAATGTCCAACAAGTGGGTTAATACATACAGAAGAGGGTTTTCGCATGTTTTGAGAATGGAATGACATCTAAAACCCTAAAAATAGACCCGCTTAATTAACTGAGGTTCTGGTCAGGATAAAATTCACCTAAATGCTTTAAAAAACATATAAAAATATTCTCTAGGGTTTGGTACCTTCAATTTGACCATCAAAACCCATCTTGACCTAAAATAGAGTACTAGACAAACATTTTCCCTAATTTGGGTTTTTGCATAAATTACAAAGTCAAATGAGGTCAAAATCTAAATCTAACTTTACCATTGGATTCCTTGGGTCCAAATTACGTTTGTACCAAACCTTGGGTCTAATCTGAGAACATCTTGACCAAGTTTTGATTTTGGTCTAGTCAGACTCTTTCTATCTCATTTCTGACCCTTAGCTTCTTGAATTCCTTGCACATAGCCCCCCAATTTTGTCGTCATCTTCACAAAAGGTCCCTCCGCCATTATCGCTCAAGAATCTTACTCCGATGAGCTTCATTTGGAGAGATCTCCTTGATTGATTGATGAAATCTTCCCAAAATCAAACCGGAGATTCTGTAGGAAATCCTTTTTCCATTGGGACCAACCTTGGATCCCAACTCCTTCCCAAAAGCTCGTGTGAATGCTTTGAAGGAATGGGTATCCTATTTTTGCGTAAGCTCCAAGATTCCCAAGCTTGTTTTCAATCTTGGAACCCCATCCTAAGCCCTATTTAAGCACGCCCAATGTGTGGTCGTCCTCTTCAGCTAGTTTTAGGGCCAAAAACCTCTTCAAAACTCTCCCTCTGACCCTCCTCCGACTTAGCTCTGGCAAGCTCCTCCCCCGTCCTCCTACTAATGGCCAATGGCCAAATTGGCCTATCCTCCTTCTTCCTCACCTTCGTCTGTGCTTGGTGGGCTAAAGCCAGGGAATCCATATCCCTTTCTTCACCGTCGTCCCCCTTCGAAGGATTCATCTCCCCCACGTCTAGCCATCACACTGGCGTGGATTTTCTACCTCCTTCTACTGTTAGATTAGGTTCTCTAGCTTCCTCAACTTCCCTCCTTCGTTTTCCCTCTTTCTATCTCTCAAAACAACCGCCGACCACATATCTCCCCCTCCGTCTTCTTCCGCTCCGGCGAAGCTCCGGCGACGCCCAACCGCCGCTCCACCTCACGAACCTCGTCGCTATCGCCCCCATCAGTATCGCTATGACGTCCCCAACAAAAGCCCTCTATCAATTAGGGCATTCACCCTCTCCATCACTCCACCGACCAACACGCCTTTTCGTCGCCATTCCCAACTCCAACCGGCCACCACATACCTCCACAAGCCACGAAAACACCATTGATGCACTCCACACCCTACGACGAAGATCCTAAGCTTGTTTAATTGGGTCGTAAGGTCGTGTTTATGTTTTCAAGTATTCACCCTCGTTGCCATTAATAGCACTCCTTCGAGGAGCTTGAAGAAGCTCTCTTATCATCGCAAGTCCTAGGTAGTGCGACTTACTCCCAGGAGAGTGCCCAAGCCGCTAATTGGAGACACTAAGGCCCCTACAACAGCAATTGAAGGCGACATCCCTAGCATCTGCACGTAGAAAGAAAGGTAGGACTTTAGTCCCACATCGTGAACTCGCAAGCACCTGAAGCAACATAAATTGTTTTTGTCCTCTAGGCTTATTGCCTCAGTAAGCACAGGGGGTGAGGTCCCCGCACGTGCCTCACATGTGCCTCACCCACGACACCTAACCCTTGGGTCTGGCCGATCCAATAACCCGCCTAACCTAAGCACTCCTCACTCACCAGCCATGCCGGTGAGCCTAGTCCTAGGTGCGTGCTTACCCATTTATCCGACCACCCTGACTTGTGGCCCTGGGAGGGCGAAACCTAAAGGGAGTGAGAAAGGAAGAAAGCACGGGGTAGGGGAGGGTTTTGCCCTGTGTGACACTTAGCCAAATCTGAGAAGGCCACTCTCTGTGAGTGAAGAAAGAAGAGAAGAGGAAGAAGAAGAACAGTGCTAGGGAAGAACTGTAGCACCTATCTGTTACGTCGTCTGGTCTTCAGACCCAACGTCTGATTTAAGGCTTAATATTGTGAAAGCTTGATTTAAAATTACTGTTGAGAACTTTACATTGATTGAATGCTTGATATATATGCTTAGAAAGTAATTAGTGATTTAAATCACCATTATTTTAGCTTCTCTACTTTTTTTTATTGCCTCAAGATACATGAGAATTCATTGAATATCTAATGTGACAGATAAGTATTTATTGAATATCATTATTTGGTTCTTGTGCTCATTTACTTGTTAATCAAGATTAGTATGTGAATTCCTATTTACTCCCTGTGTTCAACCTCGGACTTTCATTCGAGTATAAATTTTATTTATTTTTCGTGCTAATTCAACCTATACTACAATGCGATGATTTTAAAACCCGTTTCGAAGCGAACAACATGGCACACCAAGTTTTGAAAGCACAAGTGAAGATGTCTTCCTTGAAAGCTTAAAAGAATGTGGAGTGCCTAGTTAATTCCTAAAAGTTGAATCCTAGGAGGCAGCTACAAGATGAGTTATTTTTAGATGAAGTGGTACGGCCCAAACAATTCAAATGATTGGCCTGATGCACCACTGAATTAGGCATACAAGTGGTTACCTAATCTAATTTCTACTCAATTATATGCTGATGAGTGTACCAGTTCCAAAGATCGGGTTACCAGTTGAGTATGACGAATCAGAAGAGTTTGTATACCTCTGTGGGATTTTTTTTCAGATTTTTTTTTATAAGTGGAGGGTGAGGTGGGTGAAGGTGATAACCAAACAACCAAACTAATCCTAGGGTTTGTGAGAGCTCCTAGGTTAATTAGGATTTGTTTTATTAGGTGATGGAATGAAAACTAGTGGGTGGGAGGTGAAGTATACTTACAAACTCTTCAACTGCACTTTGCTCCAATCTACCATTTTTGCCTGCCTCGAGAGAGTCCCTGCAATAATAAGAAAGGAGAGAAGTGAGGTAAAAGATAAGGCAGAAAGCGCAGGGAATCAAAGGGCATTGCCTCCTCGACAATGGTGCCAAAATGATGGATGGAATTTGGTATGCAAAAAGATTTGGTTTGAAAACCCTTCATTGCAGTTGCATAAAAATGCGCTATCAGATAAATTTACTGAAACTCTAGTGAGTCCCTAATCGAATATGGGGAGGTGAACATTTGATCAAAAACTACGTTGGAATTATTTTCACGAAAGTAGATTAGCTGGTCGAATTTAATCTACCATAGTTATTATACTTAAAGAATAAACAATCAAAGACAGAGAAAGAATAATACAAAGAAAAAGAAACTAGGGAGAGAATAAACAAATATTTCATAATGATAGAATCACGTTTATTACATCTACATGCTACTCTAGAAAGTAGGAGATCTAGACTAGAAAGAGATAAAAAGAGAAGGGGGTGAGAAGTTTTCCTCCTCGACGGCTGCTTGGAGGACGAGTTGCATTGATGGAGAACCCAGATGAGGGTGGTGAGATGCTAGACGAGGGAGAACGAAGATGGAGGATGGAGGATGGAACAGGGCGACGTCGCAGTAGGATCTACTTCCCAAATGACAGTGAGAGGACAACCACAAGATGCTCCACGAAGGGGGTGAGAAGGTGGAAAATTATTTTACTCTATCTCTAATGGAGCATGCATCCCGGGTATGGGACCAACTCATAGTGAGTTAGAGGGGGTGAGAGAAAAGAGAAAGGGATGATCAAATGAGTGGTAGGGGTGGTCCTTTTATAGGTGAGGTTTTAAGGGCAAAAAGGACATTTAAGCTTTAAAATCATTACTTAGGGTCTTTAGTGATGGATGTAATCGTCACTGTAGCTGAGCATTAGTGAAGGCATGCCTTGAACGAGAGCCGGGTGATGCCAATCCAACACTCCTCAAAGAGCCATGTCCACGACTCTTTACCTTCAGCTGTTCCCAAGCACATGAGAAGAGCAATCTCAGCCATCCGATCGCTTGATCGGATGGCTTAAATGCCGTGACCGCTTCCTCTTCTCATGTTATGTGGTGATGCAGCCACGTCCCCGCCATTAGATCAAGATCGAACACTCTAGATCACTCACGAGCGCGCACTGAGGAGCGCATCTAATTGCATGTGAGATCTAAAGCCCAATTTCGCATCCATCTGATCGGTTGATCTCAGCCATTGGCATTTGATCGAACGACAAATTGTGCTCATGCGCATCCACCTGTGGCGTCGCTCCTTAACCGCTGCGCTACGTCTCACCTTTGGTCGCGATTTTGTTTTAAGTCACAAATGCTTGTGACCATTGGATCTCAATCTAACGATTGAGATCAAGTGCTCTTAACCTTCAGGAGATGAGAGCGCCGGCTTTGATAGACGTGGCACCATCTAGGTCATTGGATAACCATCCAACAGCTCAGATCAATGGTTGCAATGCTTTAAGAAGTTGGGCCGGTGCGGATGGCGGTCTGGATGGTGCCACGTGGTACCATCTAGGCCATCCTTCTTCTCTTGCATGTAAGTGGTGCCACGGATGTCGAATTTGTTCGATTTTCGCACCGTTGGGCTACAATCATTGATCTGAACCCATCTGTGTTATTGGATTTTTTATCTAAGGTATGGATTTTACACCACCTTGGCTCTTGACCTGTGATCTTTCTCAATCTACATTTGATGCTATGAAGGTCCGATTAGGACAATTTTGGAGTCGTTGAACTCCAATCGTCGTCCTGATCAGATCCGTACGGTTGGATCTTCAATCCGAAGCCCTAAAATGATATCTCCCTATTCCCTAGTTACAAAAAGGATAAATTAACCTATAATTTGTACAAACTAATCTAAATACATGATGATGCATGCTATGTAATATTTATAATGTTGAATGCTTCTATGACACTAGAAACATGTATAAATAGACATTTTAGGTTAATTAGATGTGTGAACATCACCCTAGGATGCCAATAATGGGACACAACTTTGTACACTGAATCATACACACACAGAAAACATGACATTCTTCCGGACACATGACATGTCATGAGTCATGTGGCCCCTTTTAATAGAGGAAGGGGATGTCATGTGTGTATGAGTTTGTATACAAAAACATGCCCATGAAATATTTTCCTTTACCCTATGTGTGAAAAACCCTTGGAAGATTTACTTGACCATATTTGAATAATCGAACCCATAAAGGTTTGTAATTGTTCGTTCTCTTCCCATCGAACATGTATAGCTTTTATCATCTAGAGATTAAAATTATGCACCATGATCCAAATAATGTCAAGCCTAGACAAATTAAAATCATTCAATCAGATAATAAAACATCGATCAAAAGCTAGTTGGTGTATGCGTTGCAGAAAATGAAATTAATTAACATTTATGCTCAAATCAGCATCCTAATTTACCAGTAAATTTTGGTTCCTCCCAAGTTCGTCAGGCTGAATGGTCGTAGTGCCTGCGAGGTGTTAATCTGCGTGTACAAGTAATCGGAAAGGGGCCTGACCTCAATGGCTGATATAAAGGGTGTCCCTTGACCAATATTTATTAGACAAAGAGATATCCAATCGGATGTAGCGACGGTCATAATCTCAGATAGGAAGTAATATGATGCATTAGCTCCGGTGATTGTATTCCAATAATTAACCCCCAGATGGAGATCGAAGCTTGGCATTCTGTTTAGCCCGTCATAGTTCCCATGAAAGAATGTAGCCCTCACCAGATACTTCATACCTTGCTTGATAGGTTTCAAGGTGTAGCAGTTTCTGGTCCCGTTGGGAAAGCTCCTCAAGTCACTGGAGTCTTCACGATAGCCTAGAGAACGATATTCCGGCGAAACATCATGAACCACACCCGTGTCTACATACCCAAAATCTGAAGTGTAGGTTAATCCCCGGTCGTCCTCGCATGTGAAATTCACAGGCTTGCCGCAATCGATATTTAGGAAGTCTGCATGATTAACAAAACGAAATCATGAAGAGATTCTTAGGAATTTTCTCTAGACTTAAGTAAGGGAAGCTTATCTACCGGAAGATGATTGTGCACGGACGTTGATGGTTGCGGCTTCCAACAGAGAAAAGCATAGTCCCATTAGGAGGAACCTGTGACAATTCATGTTGCTTAACCTGCATATGGTCGCTGGAACCAATTGAGGGTCAGGATTGGCACAACCTTTCAAGACGGAGAGGCTAAAATGACGAGCGTATAATTCGGTCAACGCGCAATGGGACGAACACTGATTGCACTCATGGAATGCACGTTGATTAGATTAATATATTTAATATATCTTAACATGCACCCGTCAGTGGATACGGAGGGGTGTTTGATCAACGGATTAAGTGGATTTTGGTTGGATTAAATATTTAACCTATTATTTAACTTACTTTTTATTTGGCTTAGGTTAAGTAAATTTAATTTGAGGTAAAGTTATTATATTTTTTTTTTGTGATCAAAATATCCAAATAGATTAACTCATTTATTCCACCATTTATTCCATTCCTTCCATATTCATTTACTTATTCCACGAACTTATTACCCTTACTAGATAGAACTATGTGAGTGTTAACATATAATTCGGGTAATGGCCATATGAGTGTTAACATACGATGGAATGAAATAAATGATAGGATAAGTGTGTTTCAGTGGTTGGTCGATAGTGGGATAAGTAAAGGAATAAAGTAAAGTTATTCCATTTGAGGTGTTTGGTTAGGGAAATAAGTGGTGGAATAAAGTGGAGTTATTTCGATTGGGTATTTGGTTAATTGAGTAAGATGATGAATAAAGTTGAGTTATTCCGATTGAGTGTTTGGTGAGTGTAATAAATTGGTGGAATAAATAATAGTTTATGTTATTTCATGTGGTAGAAATAATGGCAATGGACATTTGTGCCCTTGACCAGTGTTATGAAGTTGAAAATAAATTTTCATTTTCATTTTTTAAATGTGATTATATAGTAGTAAGACAAATTTTTAAGTACATCATGAACTAATTTGATCAATTTTGTGTACTTCATTTAGCAAGGTATTTCCCAATATACAACAGTTATGTCTAAGAAGTTAAATACGATTGTATGTTAACACTCACATGCTCGTTACCCCCTACCCTTAGACAACAGTAACTCAACGGTGAGCGATGCGAAGTTACCCAACTTCTTAATTCATGTATATTTGCTGGAAATGGTATTTTTTTCGTAAATGTACAGTGGAAATTTCCTATTTTAGGTTTCATGAAACATTAGCCAATCACCGTTTAAATATGACTATATGTTAATATTCGCATGGCTGTTACCCCCTATCCTCAGACAACATCAACTTAATGGTGGGTGATGCGAGATTACCACACTTCTTAGTTAATTCATGTACATGTGCTAGAAGTAGTTTTATTTTCGTAAATGTATAAAAGAAATTTCCTATTTTGGGTTTCAAGAAACATTTCTTTGGAAGGGAAGATGGTCTAGATTTAGGAGTTGAATTTTTATTTCCCATCATCTATAATAAAAGCACTTGCCAATTACCATTTAAATACTACTGTATGTTAAAACTTACATGGTCGTTGCCCCTACCCTCAAACAACATCAACCAATGGTTGGCGATGCAAGGTTACCCTACTTCTTAATTCATGTACTTGTGTTAAAAGTAGTTTTATTTTCGTAAATGTATAAAGGAAATTTCATATCTTTGGTTTCATGAATCATTTCTTCGTAAGGGAAGAGGGTCTAAATTTAAGAGTTGAATTTTTATTTCCCACCATCTATAAGAAAATCACTGGCCAATCATCACTTAAATATGGCTATATGTTAACACTCACATAGTCATTACCCCCTACTCTTAGACAACAGCAACTCAATGGTGGGTGATGCGAGATTACCCCACTTCTTGATTCATGTGGTTGAAGTGTTTACATTTTCGTAAATGTTTATAGGAAATTCCATGTATAACAAAATGCTTGGCATGGTACCAAATTTATTCCCATGTATGTTTTTGGTTCACATTTCCATGGAGGGAAAATAGGATGAAGTTACTTTGTAAAGATGGAAATTAAGTTCAATGAACATGGGAAGGAGTTAAGGTACATATCGCACAATAAGAACTTGAGTACATGTGATTAAATTTTCAAGAAGTTGAGGGTTGTATGTATGTTATAGTTGTATTTGTCACGATGTATAAATCATTCATATTTGGTAATATCCATTTCATTAATTGTATTTCGTAAATGGTAAATTTTGAATCTACCAATGCAATAGACATTCAAGTCCGTTGGGATACAAACATATCAACAGAAGACAAAGGGGAAGCCCGTGAGAAGATAGAAATATTTCATTTCATTGGAATGAATATATATCTTACAGTTTAAACAATTATTTATGTCACATGAAAAGATACAAAGTTTGATCTAATATTTATTTTGAAGAATACAATATTTCCAAGAATTTTACATGTAAGGAATGACATAATT
This sequence comes from Thalassia testudinum, assembly GCA_037157565.1. NCBI lineage: Eukaryota > Viridiplantae > Streptophyta > Magnoliopsida > Alismatales > Hydrocharitaceae > Thalassia > Thalassia testudinum. Next base: position 300,666 of record JAZHRO010000065.1, read on the forward strand.
TCCATCTTCATGGAAGGTTATGAATAACTTCATGCTGCATGCATGCTGCAGATGCATATCAACTCTGAATGCTTTAAGATTTAACATCTGCTTAGTAATATATTCGATGAGATGCTACATAATCATCGCACACACCTGCAAATTGTGTGCTCAGAAGACCTCTCAAATTGAACGCTAGTTATTTATGAGAGGTGTCATCATTGCACAATGACCTGGAAAATGTTGTTAGTACACAATTTAAAACAGATGTAATAGTAAATGGGAAGAAGGTAAAAGAAGATAGAAAAAAGAAGGAAGCAATAAGTAATGCATCTCATTGTTGCAATATTAAGAAACTGAACTTCATTCACAAAGGAAGAACCAAAATTAAGTGTAACGGCATCAGTTGCAATAGAGATGGTGTAAGTACTTACTGCCAATGTAAAATCATGGGGTTCATGAAGATATGTTCACCATAGCAAACTCGATGAAGAGGATAACAAATAGATCAAGAGATTGGTCCAGAAATAGTTTAAAACCAGTTATATAAATTAGATGAATGTCGAAAAGTATCAATTGAAAGAATATAGCTAACTGTATAGAAAATTGGAAAAGGGTGTGGATAGAAAACGAGTAAATGGGAAACGAAATACTGGTTACACAGAAATCATTCGTAAGCACAAAAGGAGAACATCTCCGTACAAGTTTATAATGAAAATTGTAGCAATTGGAGTCCGTTGACACCTGAATTAACTATAAAGAAGGAGACAGCATATGTGATGCATATGCATCTGAATAGCCTAAAATGTCTATTTATACATTGTCTTAGTATTATAGTTGCATCATACATTATAAATATTACATAACATGCATCATCTTGCATTTAAGTTAGGTCGTATAAATTTTAGGTTAATTTTCCCTTTTTGTGGTCAGGTAACAGGGCAACTTTTAATTGGGGCCTCAGATCGAAGATCCAACTGTACAGATCTTATCAGGGCGACGGTTGAATGTGCTTTCGCGAAGGAAGGGCACGCGTTCAAAACGCGGCACACCTCAAATCAGGCGCAAGCACGGGAGCGGGCTCAATTGAGCCGTTGGATGGTGAGCGAGTGGCGCGGATGCAGGCGACATGGCACGCCCAGATGCGAGGAACGCAAACGCGCCATTAGACGCGTTTTTGTGAAGGCGGGCGAGCTCGTGTCCTGAGCCGTTAATCTTCGATCTAACGGCGATGAAGGAGGCCGCGTCACTTCTTAGCAAGCATTGAGTGAGATTGGGCGCGACGCGTTTAAGTCATCCGATCTCAGGTTCGGACAGCTGAGAAGGCACGTACGTGCATGGCGTTGAGGTGCGGGGAGAGGAGGCGCGGAGTGCGCGGTAGCTAAGCCCATGATCTGGGCTTTTGTGACGGTTTTATCCGTCACTAAAGGCCCTGATTTAATATTTTTGAAGTAAAATGACCTATTTGCCCATTCAAACCTCACCTATAAATAGCCCTACGACCACCACATTTTCTTCATCCCTTCCTCTCTTCTCCCACCCCCTCCAAAGCTCTAAGAGCTTGTCCCAAACCCGAGATACTCCATTAGAGTTAAAATTATAATTTTTCCACCTTCTTCCCCCTTCATGGAGCATCCCACGGTTGTCCTCTCATTTCATTCAGGAAGTGGATCTAGACACGACGAAGACGTCCTGCCTCACCCTCGGTTCCTCCCGCTTCATCCTCCATCTTCCAGGCATCATCCCGTCCGACTCATCCTCCAAGCAATCGTCGAGGAGGATACTTCTCTCTCCATTCTCTTTACCGCTTTCTAGAGTAGATTTACTGCTTTTTAGCGTAGATTTCTTGCTTTCTAGTTGTAATGATTAGTGTAATAAACAGCTTTTGATGATGAAATCCATGTTATTCTACCTCTCTTTTATCTTTATTTGTAATATTCTCTCTCTGTCTTCTATTCTTTATTCTTTAAGTAGATAGCTAATTTAGATTCAATTCGATTAGCTAATCTGCTTCGTGACAATTAAACAAACACGATTTTGAATCAAACATCTGTCTCCCTGTGTTCTACCCGAAATTCTTAAGAGTTTCGATATAAATTTATTTGTTGATAAATTTCTTCGTGAATCGAACTACAACGACGGGTTTTCCAAATCCAACTCCGAACGCGTAGTTTTCCGACTATCAACAATATGATAAATCATTTCAAATATGATGTATAAGTGCCAATTGCATATAAATAATACAAAAAGTAGGAACATATGTCAGACATATAATAGGGTAAACTAATGATCAAACTGAAACAACATTGGACTATTGGGATGGTTTCAAAATTAGAATACTCACATTATACGGGTTAAACAATCAAAATCAAAATCGATCATTAATTTAACCTGCATCGAAATGAATATAAGATATGCATCTAAATGAGATAGACCGATAACGACACCAACCAAGTCAACAATCACATGTAATAAGACTCCAAAATGATATAGTGAAATAAAAGAGAAATTGAACCTGTTTCCTAAATAGAAATGTGAGATGACAGAAATTAGAGCACTTCCTACCATCAATAGAAGACAGATTCTAACAGTATGCGAACAAAGAGAACACAATTGTAGGGAGTGGAGAGAAACAACACAACTTTCATGCATAAATAGTAGATAAATGATAATAGTAGGCCAACATCCAATTGACAACAGTAGGGATAGGAGATAAACCATAGCAGTTTGATGCATCAATAGGAGAAATATGTTAACATTAGCCCAACATAAAGAACACAGTAGTAGGGAGAATAAAAAAGTAGGGTAGAACGGGTTCCCACTTATTGCATCAGGTATGGGTGCATCTGCTCCAGGTAAGGTGATGAGATGAAGCTTCAATTTGATGATTTGTCTCATGACTCAATTAACGTAATGAATTCTAGTCTCCCGTAAATGCAAAACCTCTCCATTAGATGGAGATTCAACCAGCCATATGCCAAAATAGATAGGAAAATCACAAGTTGCTCCTCCACCGTCGCATTGCGTGTGTTCCTAAGAGTTGTTCATTCTTTCAACATATCTACGAATGTGAAGAATGCTTCCTTCGTCATTCAAAATTCATCCCTACATTGCTTCAGATTAGGGTGATGCAAAATGTCATGGATCCACAGGTGCCCTGTCATGGAGTTTGTGTTTCAAGGTATTCTTCGCGGTCATGATGGGTAGCAATGCGCCAGTACAACTACAGGTAAGAGCATCTCAACGATGGCCATCTCCTCCTCAGAGTGGTCAGCACTATCAAAAGTAGGGTTGTCGCTTAACGAATCTAAGGAATTTAAGGAACTATCAATGCTGTGTGAACTACTGGAGTTTGACATGCCTGAAATCTAAAATGAACAAAATGATAGACTACTTCGCAACAACCATGTTTCAATTTTGTAATTGATGTCACAAGAACTTCTACATTAATGACCTAGACATTCAAATAAGATAAAGGAAAGGATAACAACCAAACCCTTGGATTACGGAGACAATGTACGATAAAGTGTTCAACAATAATACATATATCATGAATTGGAATAAAATAAGGTAAAGTAAGAAAATAAACTACTACTCCAAGGGTAAGTAGCTACGTGATACGAGATGATGGTCCTATCCTAAATGGAAAACGAGAAGCTACTGCTTCAATCAAAGGCCATAGTAAATAATGATGTTGTACTCAATAATACAAGGAAGCCCTGTAGGTAGCGTCAACCCTGAATGACATGTTGCAACCAATCATAAAAAGCTTCAGCAGTATCAACAACGTTCATGAAAACAACCGATTCTGGCTCCAGTCTAAATTCTGTGCAAGTAGGACTACAACAGAAGGGGATAGAAAAGACATGTGGTCCTTAACCATTTATAGGAAACGACCTATCTCGTCGCTTGTGTTGACCTTCTTCATCTTAGTGATGTGGTGATCGACAATCTTCTTGACCAAGGAGTTTGTCTCTTGTATGCCTTCCAGGACAACATTTGTTGAAGTGGTTCGACTCTTCTTACCACCACTTGAAGTGCCTTCGCCACTAGCCCTTTTTCCCAAACTACCATTGCGGCTAGCCTGTGGAGGACTACACTATTGAGGGACATCATTTTTAATTTGAGTGGGAGAAGGGTTCGTGGAAGGACCATAAGCAAAATCCCCCTGATATGTGGAGGGGCCAAAAGAAAGGAGTTCCTCAAAGATGATGTTATGCTGATCGAAAGCATGATCGAATGCTAGAGCGGTATAATGATGCATCGGTCGAGGTGGAGACTCGACTGGTGGATCTGACAGGATGTATAGGGCTGGAGTCTCCTCTAATGAATCAGATAAATGATTAGATGATGTCGCATGCTCCCTCTTAGCAATGTCATTCCCAATAATGTTGTTTATGTCCTCGTAGAACGGAAATGCTTTAATGGTATTAGCTATTGCTAATTACCTAAGAAAACTAATGATAAAAGGTAGAACAAGGGGAATAACGGAAGATACCTCCAACCAAGCTTCAGGGGTTCGTGCTACAAGACACATGGTGGTTGGATCCATTCCCCAACCACTCATATTTAGGAGATGATGGTATGCACAAATTTTCTTCTTCAAACCCCTCCACCTATGGAGAAGCTTATGCTGGTCATATCCGAGATGTCTGTCCCGATCAAACTCATGGACCATCTCGTGCCATCCATGTTTAGTGAATGATCTGCCTTCCCAATCACGCTTATTTTTGTGGTGGTCTTTGAAAATGGTCATCAACTTTAAGACCATTTCAAGGGTCCAGTTCTTAACCCTCTCTGACCTGACACAGCCAGACTCAGGTTGATCGGGTTGTTGAGTGCCATCTTAGGGCACTCCATGCGTCATTCCTCTCGTTGTAGAAGGGTTGCGAGGGAAGTTAATGAACCAACAAGTAATGTATGTTGATATTCTTAGTGAAATAAAATTGTATATGACATACATTTTACAACAAGTAAATGACAAATTATCCCATGCCGGAAGGTAAGTAATTTGGTAGGTGACATGTTGGAGGCCCCCCCGAAATACATGGCAAATTTAATTGTACATACTACGAAGCACAATACTTACATATCTATTGAACTACGATTACAATTCACATTTACCATTTATGGGGTGACATGAAGTCCTTCAGGTTGACAAGCATACATATACTACTACACTATAGCAAGCTGTTATGGATTTATAGTTAACTTAATAGTTACTTTTGTGATCCTTTAGGAAATAGAGATCAGTACATGATGAAATGTTGAACTAGTAATTACTAACTCAAACCAATTCAAGCATTAGAAGTTATATCAAACAAGGAAAAATCTAGTAACGAAAATAATTACACAGAGGAAGATGCCTAACGATAGATTAAAATTAACCTTCAAGATTCGACACATCAAAATGTCGAGATATAAATGTCAGATCCACATGTAAAGACAATTACTTATTTTAATTACGTTGAAATGTGAATAGAAATAAGCCCCAACATAGGAAACCAAGTAGCAAAAATATGCTTATATGAATTTGACAGCATGGTATACTTAAAAAAATATGCTCCACTACTAATTACTATCCAAAACCAATTCAAGCATTTCAAGTTATTTGAAACAAACTAACAGCTATAAAACAATCTCAAGTTTAAAATAGAGATACTTTTATTGTGAACATAACAACTGATAATATAAGAAGCAAGGGGATTTCATTACTAATAAACTTCCTCATTTGGAAGTCATAATCTTATTCTTCAAATATCATTACTGTTATTCTATTATTCCTATTATATCATGTGAATGTTCCTTGCTACTTTATCAGCCCACATCATTTCAACTAAGGCAAACTACTTTACTACAATGCACAAAAACTCACGAAAACCAACTTCCACCTTAGCTTCATCTACATTGAAGCTTTTCATGGAAAAATAACATAACGAAAATAGTTGGACAAAAGAAGCTTGCTAACAATATGTTAAAATTAAACAACATGATTCAACACATTCAAATGTCGACAAATGAATGTCAGATCCTCATCTAAATACAAATATGCATTTCAATTACGTTGATTTTTCAACAGAAATAAGCCCCAACATAGGAAACCACACATCAAAAATATGCTTATATGAATGTGAGAGCATGATAGACTTAAAAAATTATGATCCACTAGTAAGTACTAACACAAACCAATTCAAGCATTACATGTTATTTGAAACAAACTAATAGATGTAAAACAATCTCACATTTAAAAATGTAGTAATTTTATTGTGAAGATAACAACTATGACATGTAGCCCTGATAATATGAACAAGAAGGGGATTTCATTAGTAATAAACTTTCTCATTATGAAGTCGTAATCTTCCTCTTCAATTATCATTACTGTTATTCTATCAATCCTCTTATATCATGTGAATTTCCCATGCTACTTTATTCTATTAGTCCACCACATATCTACTAAGGCTAACTACTTTAATATAATGCACAAAAACTAAAGGAAGCATACTTAGACCTTAACTTCATATACATTAGACACAAGAAGCTTTTCATCCCAAAATAAGATAATGAAAACAATTGGACATAAGAAGATGGCTCATAGTATACTCAAAATAAACAAAAGGATTCAGCACATTCAAATGTTGAAATATGAATGTCAAATCGACTACGTTAGAGAAATAAGCATCTTAGTTAGGTTCAAATGTAGATAGAATTAAAGCCCAACATAGGAAAGCATGCAGCAAAAGTTTATTTATATCAATTTTATAGCATGGTACACTAAAAAAATATGCTCCACTGGTAATTGCTAACTCAAACCAATTCAAGCATTACAAGTTATTAGAAACATGTACAAATTGGAGCCTGATAGTAATGAAAATAATTGGGCATACGAAGATGCCTGACAGTACATTCAATTTAACTAACAAGAATCACCACATCCAAATGTTGAGATATGAATGTCAGATCCACAGCTAAGGACAATTATGCATTTCACTTACATTGAAATGTGAACAATAATAAACCCCAAAATAGGAAACCACGCAGCAAAAATATGCTTATATGAATCTCATAGCATGATAGACTTAAAAAAATATGATCCACTGGTATTTACTAACTCAAACCGTTCAAGCATTACAAGTTATTTGAAACAAACTAACAGATGTAAAACAATCTCACGTTCAAAAATGTAATAATTTTATTGTGAAGATAACAATTGTGACATCTAGGCCAGATAAAATGAACAAGAAGGGGATTCCATTAGTAATAAACTTACTCATTTCGAACTCATAATCTTCCTATTCAATTATCATTACTGTTATTCTATCATTTCTCTTAACTCATGTGAAAGTACCATGCTACTTTACTCTATCAATCCGCCACATATCTACTAAGGCTAACTACTATACTACAATGCACGAAAACTTAACAAAGTATACTTCGAATAGACCTTAGCTTCATATTCATTGGACACAAGAAGCTTTTCATGCCAAAATAAGATAACCAAAACAATTGGACACAAGAAGATTGTTGACAGTATATTCAAAATAAACAACAAAATTCAACACATTCAAATGTCGACATATGAATGAAAGATCGACTGCATCATAGAAATAAGCATGACAGTTACGTTGAAATGTGGACAGAAATATGCCCCAAAATAGAAAACCACGCACCAACAATATACTTATGTCAATTTCATAGCATTGTAGAGTCAAACACAAATTCATATCACTTACCTCCTCAACACTCATTTCGTAAGCTTCCTGTGTTGATGCTTCACCTCCCGGAGGATTCGATGGCTCTCCAAAGACCTCTCACCTATAGTGTGATAACTGAAATGTTAGTATATGGACTATGGAGTGTAAAGGAAGGTGAAGCTCGATCAGTACCCTCCTCTTCCTCCTCCTCAATGAAGGTTACCAGGACCATTCAAGTGGTAGCTTCAAGGAAAGAAGGCAACCACTTAAATATGCACTGCCTCCTCACATTGGTTTGTATTGATTCCCATTGGTCAGGGCTAATGTAGATGAGAGAGGAAGATTGGCTACAACTCCCTTCCATGCTCATAGAAGAGAAGTAGGAAAGGGTGCTAGCCACAATGTACGCCTTCACATAAGTACCGATCACTTCTTATGCTTGCCTCTCTTAGCACAATATCCCAAAAAAATTCCCAAGAATCTCGCAAGATGGGACAAACGAAGTAGGAATAGATTGTAGAAAGAGACCCAACACAACCACTGCATTCACTCATGCAAGATAACATGCTCTATAGCACACACCAGATTGGAATGCCCTTTTCAATGCTAGACTTTTCAACAAAAGGATGCTGACATAAAGCTGAGACGTAGGGCAAAGCTACACAACAACCAGCACAACCCAACTTCGGAAATCCTAAAATCAACAATGTAACCCCAATCGTCGAAGTGTAGCATCAAGACAACAAATCTACAAACCCTTACATGAAATGTCAAAACCTCCCCACCAAATAAAATGTACACACCGCCATCATCCCACATAAAAACCCTATTTCTCTCAAATCGTATAAAACACAATGAAAGAAAGCCTAATCATTGATTCCTAAATCACGAATAAAACACATTCATACAGAAATCAAAGAATAGAAATATCATGACGGCTTCATACAAAACCCTACACGTATCTTCAAACTAACATTCACATTGATAAATATGCATCTATTCATGATAAAATGCTGACTTATGTTAGTTCCTAAGCTTAACATTGCATACAACATTGTGAATAATGCATAACATTCATTACATTGCATTTAGGATGACTTATGTAGTTTGTATATTAATCTCTACATTTTATATGGCCAGCGGGCAATGCGACATCTTTATGAGCTTCAGGTGAAAATTTCGACCGTACAAATAGATCTAAAAGGACGATCGTAGTTCATCAGCACAAAAACCACTCCGATCGGAGCTCCGTAGCATCCTCTACAAGGAAAAGAGGTTGGACAGGAACGATGGTGCCACATGGCGCCATCACAGCCCTCTAGCCCAACCGCGGCTGCCCCTACCAAGCCACACTCGAGAAGATTTTGACCCTTGGATTCAAATCCAATGATCGCTAAGAGGCCATGTCACTCTCCTCAGGCCAACAGAGAGAGGCTCCATGCAATCTCGACCGTTGGATCAAGATCCAACAGTCGTGGGTGCATGGCCCTTAATTCCTAAGTGAGACTCAAACTCGCCCTTAGCACAGCAGTTAGCGCCTCTACTCGCGCCACGCAAACGTGCATTCGAAGCCCGGCCACAGCATCAGATTTCACAAGCGTGGGTGCAATTCAATTACGTCCATTGGATGGCCATCAAGCAGCAGAGACTTCACCACATTGCGCTGTCCAATGCATGCAATTCACACATGCAAAATCTAACGTGCAGGAGGGTGTGCGATTGTACGCGTGGGCTGGCATGATCTCAAGCTTGCGATGTGTGCGAAATTTGGAGCATCCATCAGCAATCCAATGACCACGATTCATCCATGCCTGATCCAGCTTGCACGCACGCGCAAACGCCAGTGGTGGAGAGTAATGACCTTTAGCAACGTCCAAGGTGGGTCTTCAACGACATTCTCAAAGTTGTTGTTGACCTGTACACAAAATAGACCTCCTCCCACCACTATATAAAGCCTTACACCTCTCCCATTTCTCTTCATCCCTTCCTATGCTCTTCTCATCTACTCTAGAGCTCAAAACACACCTTGAGCTTGTGTCCCAAGCCTTTGGGATGCTCCACTAGAGAAAAGTAAATAATTTTCCACCCTCTCATCACTCTTCGTGGAGCTCTCATCGTCCGTCTTCTCAACCTCATTCTGGGAAGCGGATCAAGCTACGACGTTGCCCATCCTACCCTCATCTTTCGACATCACTCTTCTTCTTCCAACTCAACATCTTCGTCCGGGCTCCATCAACACAGCTTCATCCTCTGAGCAATCGACAAAGAGGATTTCTCCCTTCCCCTTTTCCTTTCATTGCTTTCATAGTGTAGAAGTATTTGTAATAAACATTTGTCAAGCATTTATCTAGAAGGAATTTTCTATCATTTGCAAGTAGAATAGCTCTTTCCTACTTTCTATAATAGCTTAGTGTAGTTAATATTCTTGCTTGTTTCCTCGCTATCACAAAATATAAAAAAAATAGCAAATACAAAATACCAAAAAGAAATAAAATCAAAGAGAGGATTTCAAAACCAAACGTCGCCTCCCTATGTTCGACCTAGGACTCATTTAAATTTCGATTATAAATTTATTTGATAGTGATATTTTGCGACTACGATGATGTGTTCTCTAAAACCCTAATTTTACTCACGAAAAATAAGCTCATCATTTTGGCGCCGTTGCCGGGGAGGCAACGGACTTTGATTCGATTTTTCATGTTTTTCTAACCTATCTTTCTTCTTTGATTCACTGTTTTGCAGGAACCCGATTGAGGAGCTGAAGGCAATAGATTGGAGTAAAGTGTGGGTAGAGATATTTGTAAGTTTTCCTCCACTTCCCCACTAATCAACTTTCTACGACGTCTAATCAAACACTCACAATAAAGCACTGTTGTCGAGTTTTTACCCCTGGCAATGGTTCCAAAAATATGAAGCAACAACTAGCAATTCGTATAAAAAACGTGGTTATTGTAGTATATATCACAAATACAAACTGTTGTTGCGTTAATTTTATGTATTTACTTAATTTTAACTAGTTTATTCCAGGTCGTTTACTGGGAGACAGTTATTGATATATATCACTCTCTAAGTCCAATATTATTCTTTAATTCCAAAAAGATTAGTTTTATGTACAATTATGAATGAATGAATGAACTAATGAAAGAATGAATCAATTGTATTTATAAAAGAATGAACTAAAAATGCTTGCATATATACTATCTATTTACAGCTTATAATACTAATACTTACATATATATATACAATAGTATACTATAATATAGACTATACTAACTTAATGTATTAACACCTATAGTAACATATATAGTATGTACAACGACTTCTATAAACGTCTCTAAACCTCAGGAAAAAGTATATACATAAACTAAGGTCAAACTAGGGTCTATAGCGACATGTATTTTATCTACAGTGACGGATAAATCTATCAGTAAAGCTTATATGTTATTTATGTACATATATAGCTCAAACATTCTATACTACATATACATATTACATATATACTTATTATTTACAGTATACATATACACATATACATTCACAGCTTTTCTTCTTCTCTGTTCTTCTTCCTAACTTCTCTCTTTTTTACTTGTTCTTCTTCTTAACTTCTCAAGCTCTTTACTTAGCATCTTTTTTTCTTTCTTATTTAGCCGCTTTGCGGCTCTCACAATTAGTCACTTTTAGTTTCTTTAACACTTAGCATATCACAGGCTCACTTTCTCTTCTCCCCTTATAATTAGGCACTCATTACTATTTTTATTGACAAAATTATGGTTCTTAATTGGCAGGCGACCTTTTTGAGGGATACACAGCACCCTCTTGGGTGGGACCAGACCTCTACTTAGGCCACCCTAATTCGTTAATTAACCCATTAATCTCGATTTATGCTCAATATTGGGCCCACATAGGCTCATGCACAGTGCTATGCCCCTGACCCATACCGCACACATTTCAAACCAAAGCTCATTCATGCCAAAAGGGATAAGGGGATCGTGGTTTCAGGCGCCGGACGCCCATGACGACTGAAAAGGCCAAGAAAGGAATTCATCTTAAGGCGTTACATTTGGTCTACCACTCACGATGTGGCACAAAGTCACAGGTGCTTTGCGCTGCTACTTCAGTGCACAGTGTTCTGGTTTGCAATGTTTGGCCCTTGATTTGAGGGTTATAAATTATTGCAAATTAAAAATAAATTATAGGATTTTAGAGCCCTTACATAGGACTACTTAATTATGTGATTGCTTTACAAAATTAATTATTTTTACTATATATATAAATTAGCTAAACTTAGGAATTTATTCATACTAATTTACAGGTTAGTTTCTTAATTAATGTTTAAATTAGTTAATTAATGGTCTAATTGACCCTTTACAGAGTTAATATACACATTAAATTATTTAATACACATTTTTATTATAATTTACACATTTTATTTTAATTTATATACATTTAAATATCAAAATTCAGTGTATTTTACACATAAATTATGTATAAATAGTATAATATAGTATAAATACAGTTAACTTACTTCAAAATACTTAAAATAATATAATACATGCATACAATATAAATTATCTCAGTTATAACTTAATTTACTAATTTATTTTAATTTAACTTAATAACTTAGATAGTAACTTAATAAATTCATTATTTATTATATATATAATTAAATTATGTTACAGGGTTTATTATGTACATAATACATAGATAAATACGTATGTACAGTATCACTCATAAATAATTTAATTTATATGTGTCTATTACTTTACATAGCTTACAGTACATATAAGTTAATATAATTAATAGTTAAATACATGTATAAGTTGTATGCATTTTAAGTTATCTTAAGCACTTAATTTATGTTATACAATATATATACAAGTTATTTATACCTATTATATACCTATTTTATAATATATACATATATACTTAGTATATAGCTTATATTTACATGTATATACATAGTATACATAGTGTTTTTAGGTATTTTTGTGATTTTTCTGATTTTTATAGTTTTTGTGAGTTTTATAGAGGTAGGGGGTGAGAGAGAAAGAGAGAGGTGAGGGAGAGAATGTCTTTTTGTAATTTTTGTAGATGAGTTTCTTTTATTAAGTTTTAAGGTAGACTGAACCGTCGGTTGGTATGTTCTACTAGGCTGAGGGTTCAGAATGCCTTGAAACTTGACATGTACTTAAAAATATACCTAATCTTCACCAAGATAGGTTTATTTTATTTTTTATATTTTTAAATCATTTTTATTTAATTACAAGTTAACTCCAAAAGAGGCCTAAATGGGTGTTTGAATATGAAGCCTAAGGCCTAAGAATTCAGTTAAAGAGCTAGAAAGAGTGTTTAAACTTCTGAGAACATCCAACAACCATGTTACAACATTTATGAACAAAAAAACATGATTTTCTCTTTTAATTCCACTGAAATCTCATTTTGGACAGATTTAAGTATGAAAGAGCTGACAATGATTCCAATGAGCTTAAACTAGCATTTCAAACTCAATTAAAATTTATTTTCAAGTACAGGAATGCTTGTTCATGAATTATTTCATACATTACAAACATGTCTGCCATTCAAATATTCTAATTCTAACTTACTGTCCTACTCATCTCAACCCACAAGCAGGGGCAACAACTGCAGCAACAGCTTCAGACAGCAGTAGCAGCAACTGCAACTCACAGTAGCTCAAGGAGTTGCTCTAGACGTCTTAAAAAATTCCAATGGCTGCTGTTGCAGCCAATGCTCAATTTCAGCAGATCCATTGGGGATTTCAGTACAAAAATCATTCAAGATCAGACTTGGAAAGTCTGATCTTGAATCATTACTATCCAAACCAAATTCTCCCCTTTAGATCAAAGGATTTAGGGTTGAAAAACCCATGGATATGTAGCTGCTAATGCAGCACTTTGCTGTGTTGATTTAGGATTCACCAAACACTTTAAAATTTGATAACAAATCAAATCCTCTTTAAGAAAAACAATTGGAAGCACTGAATCTTCATCAAAAATCTTGAAACAACAATCCTAGGCTTAAATCAGAGAAGACATACTGATCTAAAATCTTCCTAATGCTATAGATAGCATGTAGGAAGATCTTAGAACAGGCCATTAATTCAACCAATCATGAATCCCAATTCTCTAAACCTTAAGAAATATTGGCAATTCCTTAGGTTAAAAATCAGAATCTCAAATTCAAATCAACACAAAAATCCTTGGTAGAGCCTCAAATCAATAAGATTGATTCTCCTTGGCTTTCCCACACATTCAAGATCATAACATCCCAATTCAAACCAAATTCAGATATGGGTCATCTGAGAAAATTTTCTTCACTGATAAAATCTCATATTCACTGCCAAGGACTAATTTCGATTTACTTGATCAAAAATCCATTCAAAACCCAATCTAATCAAAATCTCACGATCTTACCTTGAAAAACCAAACTAAAATCAGATCAAGCAAACCAATTCCATTTTAAATCAAGATCAGGGGTCTTTGTGAATTTCTAAAATGTATGGGAGACCCCTAGATGGATTTGAGCACAAATCCTCATCTCAAAGCTTAAGAGCAATGAGATGAGGGTTTGACTCCAATGGATGGGTGAATTGCGAAATAAAGATCGAGGGAAATCAGCATGCGAAGCAAAAACATGAAGAGGGAGAAAACAGTGATCAATGAGGGGGTGAAATCATCTCCTCTAATCTGAAATGATTAGAGGAGGTAGAGTGTGAATTCTACTCTAAACCTACTCCTAAGACCATCACATTCAGATCAGGCAATTCTATGTCTAATTTATACTCCCAAACTAGTCTAATTATCACTACAACTACTATAGAAAGCAGTAAATCCTAATCTAATCAGATGAATGGGACCTTTAGATCCAGAGTCGGGGGCAGAGGAGGAGGAATGAAGGGGGATCTCCATCGAATGCAAAGCTCTCTAGTGAAGCTTCAGGGTCATCCTTAGGCATACATCAACCCTTGCAGCAAGGAAGAATTGAAGGTGAAAAACCACACCACTATCACTGATGTGGCAAGTGAAAGGATTAGGGGAGCTGGAGAGGGTGAAAGGATCGGCCTCAAGGAAGTAGGAGAGGAGGTCGATGGCGCGCCCTCAATCAGGGGAGGTGCTTAAGTAGAGTGAGAGAGTGAATCAGGACACCTCACAGTGGAATTAGGCTATTAAGGCATGGGCAGTCTTGATGCGAGGAGAGAAGCGCACACGAGACTAAATCAAATTGCGACTGTTAGATGAGATTTGGGGATAGGGGTGACCACACGTGCCAAGTCGTGTGAATGTTCGATTGATGGAGAGCCACAGATCGAGAGGACCTAGAGGATCAATGGCCACGATGGCCTCAGTTCATCGTGTGAACAGTGTTCGCAAGGAGCTCAAGTGCAGCTGGGTCTTTTGGTGAATTTGCAAGGAACACCCCTTGCGAAAGGGTAGAAAAAGTGCAAGCAAGCTCATAAGTGGTTAGGAATGGTTACCGAACGATCCTTAAAGACTTGCAAAAAGGTCCTTGCATCCTATGAATAAGTCCCTGGCTAATTTTCTAAGGATGAAATGTTATGTTAGGAGCACCTAAATGCGAATCCTTAATTTCAAGGCCCTAACGATGTCCAAATGCAACCAAGTTTTTATTGAAGCTCAATTGAACATATTAGAAGTTAATTTTACTTTTGATTTGGAGTTTTGAGCTCATTAGTGTGTTCAATTTGCAATTAGATCACTATTTAACCTTCTTTAATAGAATATCTCATTAATTGACCTAATTATGCATTTTTAGCACAAAATTGATGTTTTAGGTCTTTTCTGTTATTTCCCACACTTAACCCTTTATATGTGTTAATTTGATAGTGTTTAACCTAGTTTCTAGCTTAACTTAGGCGATTTAGCTATGATGAGTCACAACTCATCACCCACCCATTAATTCATTTTGCTACCTTAATAATCAAGACCTAATTTACTTAGGTGTTTTCACGAACCCTAGGATAGGAATTGCTTGTCTTGTTTGTCACCTTCACCCATTTCATCCTCGCATAAAAAGAAAGTTAAAAAAATATATCTGATCTGACTGTGGGACGAAAGTAACACACACTATACACACCCACACTTGAGGCACATAACCTCTTTTGATTGTATCTACTCAACCGAGATTCTGACCTGTGGAACTGGTACACGCACAAATCAACACATAAAAGAATAGAAATCAGATTAGGTTAATCACTTTTATGTGCCTCAATTGGTGGTGCATCTGGGCCACTTGTTTGAGCTGTTTGGGTCGCACCACTTAATCAACTTAAAATCGATTCATCTTGTTGCTGCCCCATAGAATTCAAATATCTAGGTCAAAACCAGGCACTCCATACTCTTTTGATTTTAAAGGAAAATAATTGAACTCGTGCTTTCAAACTTGGTTTGCCTAACAAAACTTGATTGAATACACCTAATATTTGAATCCTAAAAGCTACTAAGCAAGATTCAAACCCTAAAATTCACTTCATCCTTAATAATCTTGCTTGAATTTTTTTGGTTGTGCACATACACACATTCTCAACAAATTATTAAGGGCACAACCCATTAACAGGGCCCATCACATTCCAAAAGCACTACTATCCCAGGCCTTAAATAAAATTAAGTAGACATTGGCCCTAGGGTTCATAAAGTCCATTCCAGGGTACTCTCTTGAACACATTTCGAATTAATGACGTCTGCTTACTTCAAAAGGTGCTAAGTTGGGGGGCCCGATTGTCAAACGACTTAAGTAAGCAAGGGTTTGGCATAATTAGTAGCCCTCGAGACACACTCCCCTTGCTTCACCAGCCCAACTTTACCACCTTCAGAAGTAAGGACAACATCAAATTCACTGTGTGGTTAGAGTTTATTTCTGAAGCATAAGTCCTTAAGCTACCCAATTTAAGGACAGGCTTGCATTTTTTGTGTTGCAAGGCTCCATTTTCTCCCATCCTTCCGACTTCCTTCCAGTGCATGCTTGGAAGGAGGTCACTGAATCCTCAATTGGAAGGATTTTTAGACCATTCTCAGAGGTGGAGGTTGAGTTTTCGCCAATTAGATCCCATGGTTGATCAACAATCACCTCCCCTGCCCCCAAATCAGCAGGAGCTTATTCAAAGGTAGTTGGACCAGCTCCAACAGATGAATTGTCAAGGTGCTCAGCCCTTGAAGGATTTCTATGATCCTTCAAATTACGGCGATTGTCCCAGCATTGTGATCCCCGCTAGCGATGTTGAGATCAAGCCCCAGGTTTTGAGTTTGATTAAACACTTACACGGGCTTGGCTCAGAGGACCCATTCCAATATTTGGAGGATCTGATCACTCTGGTTCAGACCACCAAATCGCAGGATGTGGATGAAGAACAGATGCTCATGGGGCTTTTCCCCTATTCACTCAGGGATAACGCCGCACGTTAGTATCGTACCATTGGAAGACCAATTGCTACATGGACAGCTTTGAAATCGGCCTTCCCAAAGAAATTCTTCCCAATTGGACAAACCAATGCTTTGCGATGGGCAATTACCACTTTCGCCTAGCGACCGAGGGAGCAGTTTCATGGGACCTGGGAGAAATTCCAAGATCTATTGCGGAAGTGTCCACACCACGAGGTGCCTAAATGACAACTTGTGCAAATTTTCTATCACGGGTTGAATGATCAACTCCGTAATCATGTGGATACTTCTTACAGAGGCAATTTCCTCAACAAAGGTGCAGATAGCGCATACGATTTGTTCGAGGAAATGAGTGAAAACTCTATAAACCATGCCTCCATGGAAACCTTTAACTAATCCCAACAAACTAGATTAAATGCTAATGAAGTCTAAGATTCTCATACTTTTGTTATAGAATTGATCTGCAATAAATTAAACAAGGTAGATCTGGTCGTTAAACGAATTGAAGAGTGGATGTTCGGAAACTATAATATTTCTAGATCCACTCAATCCTAGAGCTTGGGATTCCATTCTTCGCAAGCTCCTACAGGATGGGAGTTTGTGAACCAACTTAAGTCGGCTTAACCTTTGAGCCAGCACTTCCCGGAACCTTATGGATTCCAAACTGGGGCCTTTGATCCCAATTTTTTTGATCCTTCTTACTCTTCATCCTCATCCTATGAGGGTGTTTATGCTATACAAGAGAATGTTAGGTCCAATCCTTACTCGAATTCCTATAATATTGGTTGGAACAATCACCCTAACTTCTCTTGGAAAGATCAGGGGCAACAGACCCAATATTGACCCAACAACTATGTACCACAAAAACCAATGAGTCAAGGTCATCTATATACTCAGCTGCCCCCGAATCAGGTTAACAAGCCCATGTGGAATATCCACCAACCCACCAAGCAAGCTGATTTAAACCTGAAGATGGTAGAAATGCATGGGTTAATGCTCCAGCTCATGCAATAAATGAAAACTTCGCTGGACACCTTGCAATCCAGACTTAGTGCAAACAACCAATAGCTCGGATCTCTACCATCACAATCTGTACCAAACCCAAGAAATGTGCAGAATCGAGGCGCTGGGCCTCAAGGGTTTGGTAATGGTGGGGAGCTGCATGCTCAAGCTCATGCAATCTATCAGGCTACCCAGTCCCTCCCGGACCTAACCAAGTTCCCACCATAATCAACCAGGAGTCTCCTGTTTTGCCCAACCCTCCCTAAGGCACTAACCAATAGCACTTTGCCACTACAAATACCACCACCTTAAGGAGTGGTAGTAGACATAAGGGTCCCACCCAACCCCAAGTCAATACCATTAGGACCCATAATCAGAATTCTAAACTCCCAACTGAGAATCTAATCAACCAAAATCAGAGTCTATTTGGGACTATGTTGTTGTTGTATGGGCAAACAGAAAAAGGCAGAGGAGAAATTGGAGGAAAGGATGTCCTTGCTTCAGGCTTTCAAATTGACAATCATTTTACTTCTCACGGCTATTGGACCAATTCATGCAAAGAGAAGCGTAGAGTGGAATCTGAAAACACTAGGAGAGTAGTCTTGTCTGATAACATAAGCCACTAATCTTAAACAAGCTACCCCCTAAGAAGCAGGACCCAAGAGCCCCGCTGATTTCCTACACAATAGGAAACATTACTTCTGACCGGGCCCTCCTCGACTTAGGTGCTTCCATTAATGTGATCCCTACCATACTTCAAAGGAAACTGGGTCTAGGCCACTTGAAACACACTGACATAACCTTGCAGTTGACCGATAGATCAATTACAAAATTAAGGGGTCTTTTGGAAGATGTTTTAGTCAAGGTCAATGATTTGCATTACCATGTTGATTTCATGGTCCTTGACATGGAAGCACCAAAACATCTCAACCACACCCCGATTATTTTGGGAAGACTTTTCGTGGCCACCGCCAAGGCAAGGATTGATTGTGAATTGGGAAATATAGAAATTGCCTCAAGTAATAAAACAAATCAATTCAATATTTTTGAGGTCTCAAAGAAGGATAAAATTAAGTGTGGTTTGATTGAGGAGCTTGGCAGAATAGAGGAGGTAATGGCCATACACACATTAGACAACCCCCCAATGGCTAACCCAACCCAAACTCAGGAAGAAAATCACAAGGTTGCAAGGATAATTGAGGACAATAAAGACATGCAACCAACAGTGGCAAACCGGGATGAGGAAAATATTCATGAAATTAGGAACTTGTTGGAAGATTCAGCTAATCAAGTTAAAACCCAACAACGTTCTTATCCTAAATTTTTAAAGTTTGAGGTTCAAATAATGGGTGGAAATCATGAAGATCAGAATGGTTGGATCAAGCACCTAAATTTTGAGGATGAAATTGAACTTTGGGGAGAAACTCTTGAAAAGTTTGGTATTCTAGAGTACACACACATTACAAACCCCCAACACATTACAAAAACCTCATCGTCCTTTTTCATCCAACCATTGCACAAATCCTACACCCACCTAAACCTCCTCTGTACTAAGTTAGCAAAACTCCTATTGGAGACCATTTAGGCTCTCCCTGCATCACCAGCTTGTCACTTTCATAGATTATCTCTTTGGCATGCCCACTTTCACCTTCTGGGCCCGAAAACTTTGCTCTTGTAGTCTCGATGTCTATAATTTTTGTTTGAGGACTGTGCTAGCTGAAGGCAATAAACTCAGCATCTGTACAATTTGTTTCGGAACTGACCAGATTTTCACGAAATACAGGTGATATTTTTCTATTATGTCCGGTTTCATGCCTTTATTTTACAATGAGGACATTGCATTAGCTAGGCATGGGGGGGTGGATACATTATGATTATTTTGTCAGTTCCATAACAGTAGTTTCTTGCTATTAAAAAAAAAATAGAATTAGGAGAAGAAAACTTAGGCATTAGGAGTTGTTAACTTTAGGACCAGAACACTTAAACTCTTCACGTCTTTAGTCTTAATTAGCCTGGGTGTCCACTAAAGTGTGGACCTATTCTCGAGTCCTTGCCACATTAATTCTACTTTAATTTGTCTAAAAATTGGGTTGATAAGTACACGACTTATCAACCCACCCTCTGATTTGAGGGAATTTTAAGTCTAAAGCATCTACACACTATTTGCATTGGCACACTTTTCAAAGGTTTTTACGGAAATTAGGTAGATAATGAACTTTCTAGGGTAGTATGGCTGGCAAATTATCGTGGGTAACTATACAATGGCTAGTTGTCCAGAACCCAGCTACATGACCATACTCTCTCTACTGCCTCTAGGTAATCTTAGACTAGGGAAGCCACCTACTTAGAAAAAGAAAAAAATAAATATATACTCAAAAAGAAAAAAATAAAAAAATAAAAAAGGAGAAAAATAAATAAGCCACACTTTACCGCACGAGTATGGCTAGCAAGTTATTGTTGGTTAACAGCTCATTAGCCGTTTGTCCAGAGCCTAGCTCACAAAAATGCACAAGTAATTCCCAAAACACTTAGGGAAGAAGCAAGGAAGTAGAATAAATTGGGGTGATATACACTGAGTTCGCCCTTGTACTGACCCCATATAAAAAAATAAAAGAAAGTAGGGAGAAAGCTACCAGTTGAGCAGATAAACCTTTAGGCAGAAACTCTTAAAGTCACCTAGGGTCGTAGAAACTTAAAATCCATTTTAACTATCGCTTAGTGAGTCTATTTCTTTCCACAAGTTGCTTAGAACATGAAGTTCTTTTCGAGTCTTGGGTAGGTTGAGTAACCATAGAAAGCTGCCCCAAAACTCTAAACTCAAAAATCGAAAAAAGTTAGAAAAGAAGAAAAAAAATAGAAAAAAATTATCTTCCCTTTTCAAAATAAGGCAAGGACTTGGGTCATCTGCATTTTGACAGACACCGGGGCACTGCTGAGTTTTTGTAATTAGGTCCTTAATTGATATTTTCTACTGTTAATCAATAAACTTTCCCTAAGTAATCAGATCTTGATTCTATTTTATACATAGCATTTAGTTTAGTTTTGCTATGGACTAGCAAAAGATATGTATGGGGGTATGATAAATACGCATGTGTTGATGATAAAATGCCAATTTATGTTAGTTCCTATGCTTGACATTGCATACACCATTGTGAATAATGCATAACATTCATTACATCTCATTTAGGATGACTTGTGTAGTTTGTATATTAATCTCTGCATTTTATATGGCCAGGGGGCAATGCGACATCTTTACAGGTTTCGAATGAAAAATCTGGTCGTATGGATGGATCCGAAACTCCGATCAGATCTCCGTAGCATCCTCTATAAGGAAAAGAGGTTGGACGACCACGATGGCTCCACATGGTGCCATAAAAGCCCTCCAACCCAACCGCGGGCACCCCTGCCAAGCCACGCTAGCAAAGATCTTAGCCGTTCGATTCAAATCCAATGGTCACCGAGAGGCCACGTCGCTTTCCTCAGGACAACAGAGAAAGGCTCCACGCAATCTCAACAGTTGGATCAAGATCTAACAGTCATGGGTGCATGGGCTTTAGTTCCTAAGTGACTCAAACTCGCCTTCAGCACAGCGGTTAACACCTCTACTCGCATTAGGCCAACGCACATTTGAAGCCCAACCGTAGCACTTGATTTTGTAAGCACAGGCGCGATTTAGTTGCATCCATTGGATGGCCATCAAGCGACGGAGATTCACCACGTGGCGTTGTTCGATGCGCATGATTCGCACACACGAAATCTGATGCGCAAGCAAACTCATGGTCATACGTGCGGGCAGGCGCAATCTCAAGCGCACGATGCACTTGAAATCTAGAGCATCCATCAGCAATCTGATTGCCACGATTCATCCATGTTAAGACCCGAGGCACCAAGACCACTTTAAGACGTCTGGGAGTTGGTCCAAACATCTGGATGCCTCCCCAGACGTCTGGAAATTAATTTTGTGTGCGTACGAGAGTGAATCTGCATGCATGTCACGCACAGACTGAAACCTGCCGCCCTCTTCTCTTTCTTCCTTCCCTCGCCGACCTGCAGACACCTCCCCCACACCTTCAAATACCCCTCCCCTCTCCCTCGTTCACCACCCCACCGTCTCCTCCTTCCAGCGTGAGCGCGAGAGGGAGAGCGCGCGAGAAAGAGAGAGAGAGCACCCACCGGAGAAACTCGAGGCGGCTGGCATGCGCGCAAAGGAGCGTCGTGCTGGGGAGATATCCCCTGATGCTACTGCAGCTCGAGCAGCAGATGAGCGGCTGCGTGGCGAGCTCACGTGCAGCGGGAAAAAGCCGAAGGAGCTTGTGGTTCTGGGATTTTTCCCAGAACATATTTCGTTTCTTCTTCCTTTCGCTTGTACGGCCATGCAGGCCGTTCCGCCGAAGAGTTCTGCCTCTTTGCCATGTTGAGATCGTTTGCGTACTCGTGCAGGTTCGTTTCAGGAAGGCGCAAGGACACATCCTCCCACATGGATCAGACGTCTGGGCACAGGACCAGACGGCGGAGAGGGTCTCCAGACGTCCTGAGTGATAGTCGGACATCTAGAACTGGGTCCAAACAGTTCAGCGGGATCCTGGACGTCTGAATGGCAACGCAGAAGTGAGGTATGATCTGAACCATCGTTTAAGACGTCTGGAAGATGTTCCAAACGTCTGATTTTGGGCAGACTTGTCATTTTTGACCTGTTTAGGGTCCGTTCGAAGTCTGTTTTCCGCGTTTCAAGTTTCGTTCTTCTCATAATTAGTTCCCTAACCTGTTTACAATAGTTGTACCCTATTCTAAGTAATTCTTGTGTTCGATCCTTGTGTTAGGACCTCATTCCGTTGTAGCTTTGGGGGTTGCAGAGGCATGTGGACTTGCCGATCACGCCCCCATTACTCTCAATTTTGCGGGTAGAGTGGCTCTCTTTAATTATTTATCAACAATTATGCACTTGTGAGATAATTACTAGATTTTAAGGTATGGCATGAACCCTAGGATTGGAAAATTAGATTGAATGATAGATCCTAGGGTATGGCATGAATCTTAGGACTGGAAAACTAGATTGAATGATAGATTTTAAGGTATGGCATGAATCCTAGGAACAGGAACACTGAAACGAATGTCGTGAATACATGAATTGCGGTTTTGGAAAAGTAGATAGAATAATGATAACTGCCTGTAATTGGATAACAGCTGCCTGTAAAATGTAGAGTACTGTTGCTAGTAACTGCTACATGTAATTACTGTTGTTTAGAATCTAAGTACGAGCTGCCTATGTATGAATTGGAAATGGAAATATGAGCTACTTGCGAATAAACTTGAAATGTGAATAGTAAAGTTGTATGCTACATGTGTAGAACTTGAGAAATGAAAATAGAATGATGAAACATAGTATGGCTTGGCCTGAGAAACATGAGCATGAACCCTACAGGGAATGAGTAGAGCTCCTGGAAATAAATGAAATGAGATATGGAAATGTGAATGGGAAAGTGTGTTGCCTACTGATGAGAACCTCATCATGAGCCATAACTAGCTCATTTTGACCTAATACAAAGGATAAAAGCTCCTACATATCTTAAGGAAAGGCTTAACTCAGAGAATTCTGAGTTTGACAAGAAAACAAGTCATAAGGGGTAAAAATGCAATTTTACCAGTATAATCTGCATACAGGGTAATTCAGGGCCCAAACATAGGTCAAAGCAGCTTAATAAGAATAAAAGTGGGATGAGATGATCTAGCAAGGGCTACAGCACTTCCAAGAAACTAAATGATAATCTGTAACCCTAAAACAACCCACTTCAATTCACGAGGTTCGAGGCAAAGTAAAAATAGAATAAACCCTCTAAAATTCATATAAAAATAATCTCTAGGGTTTAGAACCTTCAATTTGGCCTTCAGAACCCATTTTGACCTACATTGAGAACCATGCCCAATTAATAACTTAATTTGGGTTTTTGCATAAATTGACCGGTCAAACAAGGTTTAATATAGAAATGAAATTCACCATCAGATTCCTTAGGTCCTAATTAATCATGTATAAAAACTTGAGCCTAAGAAGAAACCTCCTTGACCGACTTTACACTTTGGTCCTCATATATTTACTTTTTGGCCCTCAACTTTTGAACCATCGCATTTTGGCCCCTAACTCTCCTTCGTTCTTCGCATTCAGGTCCCCCCTGCAAAACCTGCCAGCACCATGCTCCGGCGACCTTGCGCGGAGCATGGCGCCGCGCAGGGTGAGGGGGAAAGCCTGGCAAGTAAACCGGGGGTGCCCTGCGTCGTCAGCCGTCGCAGGGACACCCCCCTGGTCGCTGTAGCCCACCATACCGGCCGTGCGAACGCACGGACGGTATGGGTTTTCGTCTCCGGCCATCCTCCGGCGAGGGAGACACGTCGTCTCCCTCCGCCTTCCTCCCTGTTTTGATCCCTATAAATACCCCCCGTTGCTCCACCGACCGGGGCAGCTCGGATCTGACGAAGAAAACCCCCAACTTTCCTCTCTTCTCTCTCCGGCAGACGCTCACCAGCTCCGGCGGTTCCTCCCCTCCTCCTCTTCGCTCTGCCGCAATACCAGCAGCAGAGACTTCCTCCCCTTCCCTTCCCGCGCCACGCCGCACCCAGCTGGCGCCTCTCCGGCTCTCTGCTCGCCGCCGCCCCTTTCCCTGAGCATCTTCTTCTCCGGCGACAGTCGATACAACTGTCGCCCTGCTGTTCCCCCTTCGTCCCTGCAAGTAAGCTAGAACTACTTCCCTTCTCCTCTTTCTTTCCCCGCTTTCAATTTATTCAATTAAGCCCTCGACCGACCCTGACCATCGTCACCCCCTTCGTCTCCGGCCACCCTCCGGCGAGATGCTCCCATCGCTCCACAGCCTCACACACCTCGCCGACCCTCATCGAACCTCCGCCTCATCACACTGAGCACCCCCCACCCCTCCACTGCCACTCCACACCTCCGTAACGCTCCCCCGAACAAACCCATTCCTCCTGTTGCAGTCCAACCTAGGGCTGCCGCCAGACACCACCTTGCGGCTTGCCGCGCAGCTCCACACCTTCGCCGTGCCACGGCGAAGGTTCCCCAGTGGTTTGATCAGGCCGAGAGGCCATATTCGTGTCCGATAGGTTTTGAGGTTCGACCGCCATTAACGCACATTGAAGCAGCTTCTCCCGCGCTCCAGGCTTGAGGACTCCAGGTCTCCAGCTGCTGCGGATTACGGGGAGTCTTGCGAAGGCAGCCAGCCAGCAACCGACGCAAATCGAAGCCGCAGCTGCAGAAGCTAGGTCGCGGTCTCCCAGCAGGCGCACGTGAGGAGAGGCCTCCGTTTAGTCCCACATCAGTAAGCCTCACAACCTTTTCACCGTTTAAATTGATTTTGTGCATTAGCCTTACTGCCTCAGCACACGGGGTGAGGTCCCCTTCACCCGCCCGGTTACCCGTTCTCGTCCGCGCTCACGCCCCGCGGACCTGACCCGACCCGACTTAGACTGACCTGCACTCCTCGCCCACCACGCACGCCGGTGGGCCTGGACCCGGACCCGACCCGTACCCGACTACCCGGCAGCTCTGGGAGAGCTTTCCCAAGAGTAGTTTCAGAGAGAGAGAGACGCGGGGGGGGAGAGGGTAGAGTAGGTTTTGTCCTCTGACGTAAGCTCTGAAGTGTGCAGGCACAGGTGAAGAAGAAGGAAGCTGAGGGAGACACTGTAGCAACAGGCAGTTTAAGTCGTCTGATTTGGAAATCAGACGACGTCCTGAAGAGAAAAGAAGAAAGAAGAAGGGGCGACGTCCTGACTGGAAAAAGAAAAAAAGGAGATCTGAAGAACAACAGAAGAAGGCGAGGCAAAGGAGAACACAAAAGAACAAGGGAAGAACTGAAAGAAGAAGAACAAAGAAGAAAGAAGAAGATCTGAAGAAAGACAGAAGAAAAAGGAAGAGCAGGAACAGCTGGAAGAAGAAGAAGAGCATCGCCACTGCAGAAGAAGAACATCACCTCTGCAGACAAAGAAGAAGAAGATCTGAGACGAGGAGAAACAAAGAGAAAACAACAAATCCTTTCTCTCTCTTTCTTTATTTTTTGTAAAAGAAACATGTATATCTCTAGAATACAACTTGCTCCCTGAGTTCGACCTCGGGAACTCTTTTCCGAGTAAAAAAAATTTTATATTTGAAATGATGGCAACAACTGGCTATACTACGACGCTATAACAATAAAACCCTGCTGTCGACGCCATCATTTTTGGCGCCGTTGCCGGGGAGCAACGGCTATTCTAGAGGTAAACATTCCTGTTTCTTTTTAATTTCTGATAATCTCCTCTCTTTTGTGCAGAAAACTACAGGAAATCAAGAAGACAAGCAACCGCACAACAACCACTCCGAGGACAGGTAAATTTTTCCTCTCGCTATTAACCCCTAAACTCTAAAGAGGAAGAAAAGAAAAGAACGAGAAATATAGGGCTAACCTGTCTTCCATACTTAGTAACCATAAAAGTTGCATGTTTTCAACTCATTAGTCCTGCACACTATTAAGGGTATTTAAGGGCTAACACATTCTTGCTTGAGCCCTAATTACCCAACAAAGAACTAACTGGACCAAGTAGAGCCAACATAAGATTCAACATTAGGATTTTAGAGACACACTACTTAAATCAAGAATGGAGAAAATCCAAAAGAAGTGTGCCTAAACCATTGATTGAAAATACCTATTCAAAAGAAAACCTAAAACAATTGGCTGTCTAAACACTTGAACCCTAAAAGACAAGACCTAAAAGCTCTCAAAGAAAACAAGAGGTAAAGTTGACCCCTTGGGTCAACCAACCTTAAATTAGGTCACTCTTTGCACTTAAAAGACTAAAGTTCAAGTGAAACCTTAAGCACCCTGATCTTAAAATTGGTAGACTTAAGAGGTCAAGATCCCCATTCTGGTCTACCTGGACCCGCAGTGACAAGAGAGGTCGGGTGGGGGAAACCCTGTAACCCGTGGGGACGCTCTACCGTGTAGGGGTCTTCGCGGGACTCTCCCTCTCTGGCTGCCCAGGTAATTCTCAGGTGGACGATCTTTCTGATCAAGGGGTCCATCTGCCCCGCACCTCTATAGTCACCCAACACATTTTTGGGTGCCTTGGTTGGGTCCAGCACCTTCTAAACTTACCTCTTCCAACAGTGCATGTACGGAAGGAGGTCTCTAAGACCACCCTTAAGACCTCCTTTAGAAATTCGCTCTCGTCAAGGCCAAGCCTCGACGCCCGTGTTTGTGCAGAAACACCCTCACATTATTCTCTCTTCTGATTCAGAACCAAGTTCTTCTTCTTCCCCCATCATGGCTCAGCCAGTTGAGGAAGAAAATAATCTGGAACACCAGCTCCAGCGACTCAATGACCTCTTCCAAAACTTCGTGCACCCACCACAGCGTCCTATGATGCGGGACCACTACAATCCTGCTGCAGTGGCCATTGAGCCTCGAGTCAGAATCCCGACTGGAGGACCTGATTCCGAATTAAAGCCCAACATGATTCATGCTATACCTAAATTCCATGGGCTTAATTCTGAAGATCCCTTCCAGTACATCAAACAGCTAAAGCATCTAGCCCACACTTTTGGATCAGACGCGCAAAATCGGGATATTCTTCTCATGAAGATGTTCTCCTTTTCTCTTATGGACAAGGCCGCCCATTGGTATCAAACTCAGACCCGACCGATCAACACTTGGGAAGAACTTCAATCCGAGTTTTTGAAAAAGTTTTTTCCCGTTGGTCGGACCAACGCCTTGCGCCATCAGATTACACACTTCACTCAACAATCAGGAGAACCTCTTCATGAGGCATGGGAACGTTTTCAGGATCTCATGAGGAAGTGCCCCCATCACGGAGTTCCTAAATGGGAACAAGTCCAATCTTTTTACCAGGGACTCCGTGAGGACATCCGCCTTTTCGTCAATGCAACTTGCGGAGGAAACATCATGGGTCAACATGAAGACACCGTATGGGAGATTCTCGAAAACATGTGCGAGAACTCCATCAACAATGACTCCATGGGATTATTCAACAGGACGAATACCCGCGCAGCGACGAATCTTAAGGGAGCACATGAGACGCAGGGCCTGTCCGCATCAGTCGACCTGGAATTAATGGCCAGTCGATTGGACAAGGTCTCAATCATTGAAAAGAAGGTGGATGAGCTGACTCAGCACTTGCAGCGAGCCACCTCCGCGCGTAACTCCTTTGCACAACCTCCTTCCACACAGGAGACTGTGCAAAACATCCTCCACCGATCTTCCCCTGGGATGGATCCATATCCATCCCCATCTGATTCTTGGATCAGAGGATCATCCGATCCTTTCTACACCAGCCGGGGGAACTCCATTCCCCCTTTCCCTGATTCTCAGGAGGTTCCTCAGACCTGCGAGGACCTCAACGCCATCCAGAACGACCCATTCTCCAACACTTACAACCCTGGATGGCGAAACCATCCCAATTTTCAGTGGGCGGGAAATTCCCAAACCCAAAGACCACCTTTTCAGTCCCGCCCACAGCCCTCTCGTCACTACCAGCCGCCTCAGCCTCGGCCCAACCCTACTTATCCATCAGGGCCAAATGAGGATCAAATGTCCCTAATCCTTCAGACTCTGGCTGACATTCAAAAAACGAATGCGGCTATTCAAAAACAGCACAAGGACGAGCTTACAGAAGTTAAAACTCAACTGGCCCAGTTGGCAAATTCTCGCCAACCAGGCACACTCCCTTCCCAACCTCTTCCTAACCCAAATAACGTGCCAACCCAGAAGCGCGTTATGAATCCAAATTTAGGCCACGCCCAATGGATTTATCAGGCTCCTACTGCTCCATCTCCAGACGAGATGGAAGCCTCAACTTCTTATGCGGGATTTCAGCAGCAGCCACCCCTCCTACCAAACCCAAACCAAAATCAGGCCGGATTAAATTCTGTAACAACACGTAGTGGTAAAACAACTCAAGACCCGCATTATCCAAACCACTCCAAGCCTGATAACCATGACCCTAGGATAGTTATCCAAGGTACCGCTGTTCCAGATCCACAACCTGGACCTATCCTAGAAGAACCAACCAAGATCCCGTTTCCCGAGGCCCTGACCAAGGGAAAGAAGACCACCAAACCCGTGGCCCCTGAGGAGGACCTGGTCAAGCTCTTTGAGCAGGTCCACATAAACATCCCCTTGATGGATGCAATCCGCCACGTACCAGCTTACGCACGATTCCTTAAGAATATATGTACACCCCAGCGTAAGCCGCGAACCAAGGGAGGGAGCCCAATTGTTCTGTCAGAGCAAGCCAGCTCTGTAATCCTTAGTAGACTCCCACCCAAGGCAAAAGATCCTGGGACTCCCCTGATTTCCTGTAAGATAGGTGGTACCCAATTTGATAGAGCATTGTTAGACTTGGGTGCATCCATAAACCTGATACCCACATCCTTACTTGACCATCTAGAAGAATCTGAGCTGAAACCAACCGAGGTGACATTACAATTAGCAGATCGATCTATAAAGTCACCAAAAGGGATTCTCGAGGATGTTATCGTGAGAGTGCGGGATTTCTATTTTCCAGTGGACTTTATAGTCTTAGATATGGATGCACCTGAGAACCCTAGGGATACACCAATCATTCTAGGGAGACCTTTCTTGGCTACTGCTAGAGCCAACATCAGCTGTGAGGAGGGCCAAATAGAGCTTAAGTTTGGAGATCAAACACTAAAAATTGATATATTTAAGGCCCAACAAGGAATTAATTGCGGCGTCATCGAACAAATTTGTGACATCAAGACTTTGGTTGATGAATCACACCTCCAGAATGACTCGATTATGCCTCATCAACCACAGAAGGATCTTGACCCGCAAACAGAGGAGTCGAATCCAGATATGAACAACCCAGTAACTCCCACCCTTGAACCTCACATCTATACTGAACCACCCGCTGCTGCTGAAAACCCCATCCTCGAACTGAAACCCCTTCCTGCTCACTTGAAATACGTCTTTTTGGGTTCTAATCAGACCTTTCCTGTGATTATCAATTCCAACCTCAGTCCTGAACAGGAATCCCGTCTGATTATTGTCCTCCAGCAACATCGCAGAGCCATCGGATGGACTCTCGATGATTTGACTGGAATAAGTCCCTCTTATTGTACTCATCATATCTATTCAGAAGAGGGCACACGACCTTCTCGTGAAATGCAGAGACGCTTAAACCCCAATCTGCAGGAGGTCATGAAAAAGGAGATCATCAAATGGTTAGATGCCGGAATCATCTACCCGATCTTCGATAGTCGTTGGGTGAGCCCAATTCAGGTCGTGCCCAAGAAGGCAGGACTCACCACTATAACAACTGAGACCGGAGAAATCATTCCTACCCGATTAGCCAACTCGTGGAGAGTCTGTATAGATTACCGTCGACTCAATTCCTCCACGAAGAAGGATCATTTCCCACTACCCTTCATTGATCAAATTCTCGAAAAACTAGCGGGAAATAGGTTCTTCTGCTTTCTTGACGGGTACTCCGGTTATAACCAGGTGGCAATCCATCCTGAGGACCAAGAAAAGACCACGTTCACCTGCCCCTTCGGAACATACGCTTTCCGAAGGATGCCTTTCGGTCTTTGCAATGCACCCGCTACTTTTCAGCGATGCATGCTTGCCATATTCTCAGATATGGTAGGTGATTATCTGGAAGTCTTCATAGATGACTTTTCAGTTTTCGGAGCATCATT
Organism: Thalassia testudinum; assembly: GCA_037157565.1. NCBI lineage: Eukaryota > Viridiplantae > Streptophyta > Magnoliopsida > Alismatales > Hydrocharitaceae > Thalassia > Thalassia testudinum. The sequence goes on from JAZHRO010000065.1 coordinate 331,469, forward strand.
CGACGATTGCCTCCAACACTTGGTCCAGATACTCAGGCGGTGCATCGATGTGAATTTGGTTCTTTCCTGGGAAAAGAGCCATTTCATGGTGCCTGAGGGAATTGTCCTGGGACACTCAATTTAGGAGAAAGGTATCCAAGTGGATCGAGCTAATGTTAATCTGATTTCTCACCTTCCTATGCCTAGCTCGATCAGGGACATCCGATCCTTTTTAGGGCATGTCGGTTTTTATCGACGATTTATCCCTGATTTTTCAAAAATCGCATGCCCCCTGACCACACTTCTCTCCAAGGATGTTCCCTTCGAAATTTCCAAGGAATGCACTCAAGCATTTGAAATCCTGCGTGACCGAGTCACCCAAGCCCCGATCCTACAGTCCCCTGATTGGTCTCAACCCTTTGAGATCATGTGTGATGCATCCGACTTCGCTATAGGAGCGATTTTGGGACAGAAAATTGACAAGAAACCTGTGGTCATTTACTACGCCAGCAAAACACTCGATGAGGCTCAGCGTAACTATACGGTTACTGAGAAAGAGCTGCTAGCTGTAGTATTTGCCCTAGAAAAGTTCAAATCGTACCTTCTAGGTTCCCGTGTCATCATATACTCGGATCACACAGCTGTGAGGCATCTTCTTGCAAAGAAGGACGCGAAACCTCGATTAATCCGATGGATCTTGCTGTTGCAAGAATTTGACCTTGAGATTCGCGACAAAGCGGGAAAGCAAAACGTGGTAGCTGATCACTTGTCCCGTCTTCCTTCTGAAATAATTGACCCTTCCGGACCCATCACTGAGCATTTTCCCGATGAGCACCTGCTGACTATTGGTACTAGCCTTCCATGGTTTGCTAATATAGTAAATTACTTGGCATCTCATCAGATCCCGTCCGATTGGCCGAAGGCCAAGAAAGACAAATTACGCTCCGATGCCAAGTATTACATTTGGGAAGACCCGTACCTCTTCCGCATAGGTGCCGATCAGATCATCCGGAGATGTGTCCCGGAAGGGGAATTCAACAATATCCTCTCTTTCTGCCATGACCAGGCATGCGGTGGCCATTTTGCCGGGCATAAAACCGCATCAAAAGTCCTCCAGTGCGGCTTTTACTGGCTCACACTGTTCAAAGACGCATACAGTCACTGCAAGGCATGCAGTCGTTGCCAGACTTTGGGCAACATGAGCCATCACAACATGATGCCTATGCAACCGATTCTAGTATGCGAAATCTTTGATGTTTGGGGGATTGATTTTATGGGCCCCTTTCCTGTTTCGGATGGTTTCGAATACATTCTGTTGGCTGTGGACTACGTGTCCAAATGGATCGAAGCCATACCGACCCGAACCTGTGATCACAAAATCGTTCTCAAATTCATTCATCAACACATTTTCTCAAGGTTCGGGATTCCTCGTGCAATAATCTCTGATGGGGGGACCCATTTCACAAATGCTCAGTTTAGGTCACTGATGACCAAATACGGGGTGTCTCACCGAATCTCTACTCCTTACCACCCCCAAACTAATGGTCTAGCTGAGCTGTCTAATCGGGAGATCAAGAAAATCCTGCAAGTCACTGTTCGACCTGACAGGAAGGACTGGTCGTCCCGACTTCCGGAAGCATTGTGGGCCTATAGGACCGCCCACAAGACCCAATTGGGCATGTCTCCCTTTAGACTGGTGTACGGAAAGGCATGCCACCTTCCCGTAGAACTGGAGCATAAAGCCTATTGGGCAGTACGGAACTGTAATCTAGATCTTTCCAAGGCTGGGACCCACAGAAAACTCCAAATCAGCGAGATCGATGAATTACGCCTAGACGCGTACGAGAACTCGCAAATCTACAAGGAGCGGGTTAAAGCCTTCCACGACAAACACATCTCGAGAAAGATCTTTCATCCTGGTCAAAAGGTCCTACTCTTTGATGCCCGACTCAAACTCTTCCCAGGAAAACTGAGATCTAAGTGGGTCGGACCATATTTGGTCCGACAGGTTTTTGGAAATGGAGCAATCGAAATCAGTCCACTCAGCCACGATTCTGAACCTTTCATCGTGAACGGTCAGAGACTCAAGCCGTTCATTGATGTAACTTCTACTGATTTGGCTGAGGCATCTTATATCCTCCTTTCCCCTTGAGCTTATTGCGCCCAGCCGATGGCGTAAAACTCAGCGCTTAACGGGAGGCAGCCCGTCATTCTCTTTGAAAACCTGAAACTTGTTCTGACACCTTTTAGCACTCGAAGTTCACCCTTGTAGACAGCCGACCCCAACTCAGATGCTTGCATCTGGGATTTGAAATCGTCCGCAAAAATTCAACCCGACCCATCCACTCATCCAAATTTCTGTCTTAAGGAATGAACTAAGACCCCCTAGGTTACAATGAGGACATTGCAAATCTTAGGCATGGGGGGGTATGAAAGTGCAAAACTTGTAAGAAAAGGTTTCAAACAAAAAAATTCACATATGCCAAAAACACCATAAAAATTAAAAAAATTTTCGAAAAAGAATAAGAGGAAAAGAGGAGAAGGAAATTTTGTGAAGGAGAAAAGAAACAAAATGAAAAAGGAGCACAAAATTATGAGAAAAAGTGATAGTCATTAGTAAGGAACTAAGGAATTAACCTAAGTTCTAGACCTCATTCAAGAAAAGTGCACAATGAGATTAGTAAAGAATGCAAACCTTAGGCATTCTTGAATAGACTCTTAGTACCCATTAAGATCTGGACACTCCTCAAGAGGTTGAGGAAAATGAAAAGCTGAAGTATTAGGTCTAAGGCTTAGGGAGTATTCGGCCTCGTTAACTAATTTTTGGTTTACGGGACTCAGTAACCTAAGCACCCTAACCTCACACACAGCCTGGTTCAGTAAGCGTAAAAATCAGAATCACGCAGAAGCGTCGCAAAATTCTGAAAAGAACACCTAGAATAGGAGCGGCCGATCAACACAAGTTGATTTGGACGAGTTCCCAGCGCGGAGAGGCGGGAAATCCCCTCGAAGATGCGTAACAAAATATCATCTCCTCGGTGCTTGTCTCTTAGGATATTTACATATCCTACTGGGGGCATGTAAGCACTCTGCTGGTTCAGATTCCATGGATGGCATTATCTCGAAGTGTCAATTGCCAGGGTCTGGATTTGGCCACGGAACACCATGGATGGGATTATCTCGAAATCTCAATAGCCAAGGTTCCGAGGGTTGCCATGGGCGGCGCTATCTCGAAGCATCGATCGCCAGGAACCCTTGAGGATTGATGATGGGAGCAAGGAATCTGATACAGACCGTGTTGAAAAGCCAATCCTAGGCTAGAACTAAAAAGAAAAAGAGAGAAAACTCTCCAAACAGAAAAACTTTCTATCTCTCTCCTACAAAACGCACTGCGAACTGAGCCAGGGCTAAAATCATTTCAAGCACGGGTGCTTTAACCACGAAGTCCAATAAACCTTAGGTTAGTTCTTGTGGACCTTAAAAACCTTTGCTAAAGACTGAGGCTAAGGCTAGACAGATTTGGATCTTGATTGGTACTAGAGTACCTTTTAGGCCTATGGTCAGCATTCTAACCTAATCTATGCTCAAATAAAAAAGGCACTTATCTAAAACTATTAAAAACTTCATGGTCTAGAACAAGGGTTGAAACCTTAAGTTTTTGCTAAGGGACTAGCAAAAGCTAGGTATGGGGGTATGATGAGAACCTCATCATGAGCCATAACTAGCTCATTTTGACCTAATACAAAGGATAAAAGCTCCTACATATCTTAAGGAAAGGCTTAACTCAGAGAATTCTGAGTTTGAGAAGAAAATAAGTCATAAGGGGTAAAAATGCAATTTTACCAGTATAATCTGCATACAGGGTAATTCAGGGCCCAAACATAGGTCAAAGCAGCTTAATAAGAATAAAAGTGGGATGAGATGATCTAGCAATGGCTACAGCACTTCCAAGAAACTAAATGATAATCTGTAACCCTAAAACAACCCACTTCAATTCACGAGGTTCGAGGAAAAGTAAAAATAGAATAAACCCTCTAAAATTCATAGAAAAATAATCTCTAGGGTTTAGAACCTTCAATTTGTCCTTCAGAACCCATTTTGACCTACATTGAGAACCATGCCCAATTAATAACTTAATTTGGGTTTTTGCATAAATTGACCGGTCAAACAAGGTTTAATATAGAAATGAAATTCACCATCAGATTCCTTAGGTCCTAATTAATCATGTATAAAAACTTGAGCCTAAGAAGAAACCTCCTTGACCGACTTTACACTTTGGTCCTCATATATTTACTTTTTGGCCCTCAACTTTTGAACCATCGCATTTTGGCCCCTAACTCTCCTTCGTTCTTCGCATTCAGGTCCCCCCTGCAAAACCTGCCAGCACCATGCTCCGGCGACCTTGCGCGGAGCATGGCGCCGCGCAGGGTGAAGGGGAAAGCCTGGCAAGTAAACCGGGGGTGCCCTACGTCGTCAGCCGTCGCAGGGACACCCCCTGGTCGTTGTAGCCCACCATACCGGCCATGCGAACGCACGGACGGTATGGGTTTTCGTCCCCGGCCATCCTCCGGCGAGGGAGACACGTCGTCTCCCTCCGCCTTCCTCCCTGTTTTGATCCATATAAATACCCCCCGTTGCTCCACCGACCGGGGCAGCTCGGATCTGACGGAGAAAACCCCAACTTTCCTCTCTTCTCTCTCCGGCAGACGCTCACCAGCTCCGGCGGTTCCTCCCCCTCCTCCTCTTCGCTCTGCCGTAATACCAGCAGCAGAGACTTCCTCCCCTGCTCTTCCCGCGCCACGTCGCACCCAGCTGGCGCCTCTCCGGCTCTCTGCTCGCCGCCGCCCCTTTCCCTGAGCATCTTCTTCTCCGGCGACAGTCGATACGATTGTCACCCTGCTGCTCCCCCTTCGTCCCTGCAAGTAAGCTAGAACTACTTCCCTTCTTCTCCTCTTTCTTTCCCCGCTTTCAATTTATTCAATTAAGCCCTCGACCGACCCTGACCATCGTCACCCCCTTCGTCTCCGGCCACCCTCCGGCGAGATGCTCCCATCGCTCCACAGCCTCACACACCTCGCCGACCCTCACCGAACCTCCGCCTCATCACACTGAGCACCCCCCACCCCTCCACTGCCACTCCACACCTCCGTAACGCTCCCCCGAACAAACCCATTCCTCCGGTTGCAGTCCAACCTAGGGCTGCCGCCAGACACCACCTTGCGGCTTGCCGCGCAGCTCCACACCTTCGCCGTGCCACGGCGAAGGTTCCCCAGTGGTTTAATCAGGCCGAGAGGCCATATTCGTGTCCGACAGGTTTTGAGGTTCGACCGCCATTAACGCACATTGAAGCAGCTTCTCCCGCGCTCCAGGCTTGAGGACTCCAGGTCTCCAGCTGCTGCGGATTACGGGGAGTCTTGTGAAGGCAGCCAGCCAGCAACCGACGCAAATCGAAGCCGCAGCTGCAGAAGCTAGGCCGTGGTCTCCCAGCAGGCGCACGCGAGGAGAGGCCTCTGTTTAGTCCCACATCGGTAAGCCTCACAACCTTTTCACCGTTTAAATTGATTTTGTGCATTAGCCTTACTGCCTCAGCACACGGGGTGAGGTCCCCTTCACCCGCCCGGTTACCCGGTCTCGTCCGCGCTCACGCCCCGCGGACCTGACCCGACCCGACTTAGACTGACCTGCACTCCTCGCCCACCACGCACGCCGGTGGGCCTGGACCCGGACCTGACCCGTACCCGACTACCCGGTAGCTCTGGGAGAGCTTTCCCAAGAGTAGTTTCAGAGAGAGAGAGACGCGGGGGGGGAGAGGGTAGAGTAGGTTTTGTCCTTTGACGTAAGCTCTGAAGTGTGCAGGCACAGGTGAAGAAGAAGGACCGCGGAAGAAGAAGGACCGCGGAAGAAGAAGGAAGCTGAGGGAGACACTGTAGCAACAGGCAGTTTAAGTCGTCTGATTTGGAAATCAGACGACGTCCTGAAGAGAAAAGAAGAAGGAAGAAGGGGCGACGTCCTGACTGGAAAAAGAAAAAAAGGAGATCTGAAGAACAACAGAAGAAGGCGAGGCAAAGGAGAACACAAAAGAACAAGGGAAGAACTGAAAGAAGAAGAACAAAGAAGAAAGAAGAAGATCTGAAGAAAGACAGAAGAAAAAGGAAGAGCAGGAACAGCTGGAAGAAGAAGAAGAGCATCGCCACTGCAGAAGAAGAACATCACCTCTGCAGACAAAGAAGAAGAAGATCTGAGACGAGGAGAAACAAAGAGAAAACAACAAATCCTTTCTCTCTCTTTCTTTATTTTTTGTAAAAGAAACATGTATATCTCTAGAATACAACTTGCTCCCTGAGTTCGACCTCGGGAACTCTTTTCCGAGTAAAAAAATTTTTATATTTGAAATGATGGCAACAACTGGCTATACTACAACGTTATAACAATAAAACCCTGCTGTCGACGCCATCACCTACTGGGGTACGTGGTACCGAGGGGAGCACATAGTACCTCTTAGTGTAAAGGGAAGCTTGCTGCCCTCGGGTCGAGACTCGGGGGTGGGTTTGGTCACCTTGCACCGACTCTTTGGCCCTCGTGTACATTGTACCAGGGAGAGCTACTAGTGTAAGGTGAGAGCTAGCCACCCCACGGGGCCCGGGGTTCAACTAGCCGCCTTACACCAACTTGTTAGGCCCTCTGGGCAAACTAGGGTAGTCAGGCGAGGGTGAGCAGACTGTGGAGGGGTGAGACCCCTATTTGGTTACTGTGGAGGGGCTGGACCCCTATTACTGAGAGGGCTCTGCCCTATACTGGTTCCGTGCTGTGCTTTGGGCGCATCCATTAACAGAAACGACTGACCGCGTGCCAGTGCAAGGTAGCTACCCGTGCGTCTATCACGCGTGTCGTAGTCACCGTTACGTCTGTCAGTGACCCTGGGGTGGTTGACTGGGTGTAGGACGACCACGGGGGACTCTCCCGGCCAGGAGAGCACCACATGTTACTTCTGCTCTTTGGAAAATACTGCAATCAAGATCGTTCCCACGAGGAACACTCGAGATCAAGAAAGAGACCTGATAAATAAACGAAGTAATGAAAGAAAGAATAACTAGTTAAATAAAGAAAGAAATTAAAAACAACAGCTACTTGTCCATCTTTTACTATTTTTCTTAGCTAGCTGGTTGCCACTCTACTCAGCGTTTCGCTGACGTGTCACCTTTGTCAACCTTTTCAGAACCAGGTGTTGAGCAGCTAGAACCTGAGGCTGCGGAGGGTGCTGGACCTAGTAGCGCCCAGTAGTTGTACCTTTGTTGTACCATTTGTAGTAGTGAGTATTTCTGTTTCACTTTGTACTTTTTATTGTAAACTTCATATTCTGTAATTGTTTTAAATTTCTCTACTGTTGTGGTGGTGTGTACTGTAGTAGTTCTTTCCTTTACTGCTGTACTTTTGTTACTGTTAGTTACTTGCATGGTGAATGTGGTTTATTTTACTGCTTTTTGGTTACTTTCTCGTTGGATAACTGGGTCTTGGGATCAGTCGAGTCAATCTGATTCTTGTGTCCTGTAGGGATTCGGGAATCGGGTCGTAACAATCCACACCTGATCCAGCTTGGACGCACGCACAGACGCTAGCGATGGAGTAATGACCTTCAGCGACGTCCAAGGCGGGTCTTCAGCAACGTTTTAAATGTCACTTGTGACCCATACGCAAAATAGACCTCTTACCACTATATAAAGCCCTACACCTCTCCTATTTCTCTTCATCCCTTCCTATGCTCTTCGCATCTACTCTAGAGCTCAAAACACACCTTAAGCTTATGTCCCAAACCTTTGGGATGCTCCACTAGAGAAAAGAAACTTATTTTCTACTCTTATTGCCATTCGTGGAGCTCTCATCGGTCGTCTTCTCAACCTCATTCTAGGAAGCAGGTCACGTTGCGACACCGCCTATCCTCCCCTCATCTTCCGACGTCATTCTTCTCCTTCCAACTCCTCAACATCTTCGTCCGAGCTCCATCAACGCAGCTTCATCCTCCAAGCAGTCGACAAAGAGGATTTCTCTCTCCCTGTTTCCCTTTTATTGCTTTCATAGTGTAGAAGCATTTGTAATAAACATATTATCTAGAAGTAATTTTTTTTCATTTGCAAGTAGAATAGCTCTTTCTTGTTTTCTAGAATAGCTGAGTGTAGATAATATTCTTGCTTGTTTCCTCGCTATCACAAAATATTAAAAAAATAGCAAATACAAAATACCAAAAGCAATAAAATCAAAGTACGGATTTTAAAACTAAATGTTTGCCTCCATGTGTTCAACCCAAGACTCACTTTGAATTTAGGTTATAAATTTATTTGATAGCGATGTTTTGAGACTACAACGATGGGTTCTCCAAAATCCTAATTTTACTCACGAAAAATACGCTCATCACACATTGATGCCGCATGAAGGTTCATCACCATCTCCGCCCCATTCGATACCCACAGTAGTGAATGATATAGGTGCAACACAGTGCACCGATGAAAGGATGAGAGAGGGAGCCACTACGATTTCTCTCCCAAAGGGGGCATGGGGTTATCTCTGCAAAAAGAGGAGTAACTTCACTGGGTTACAACTTATTCCACGGGCTTCATGGATTAACTTTGCACCGGCTCAGCAAACCCTTGAGCCAGAGATACTGACCACCGGGTTAAGTCCTCCGGTGCTAATTTAACTCAGTTAACTTGGGTACCAAACAACAACTTAATAGTATATGAACATGGTGGCTACTTTATATTTGAAAATTTTTCTCTATTTTCATTTTTAAGAAAATGCTAAGATACTTCACATGAGCCAATGATTAGAATTTTTCAAATTTGATACACGAATATCCGAAGTCTAACGGTTGATTTCGTTTGATCCGTCATTTGTCTTTTTTTCCCTAGCTTGTTCTGCAATATTGTTTTGTGGACCGCCCTCTGTTTTGAGTTTAATCATTATTAATTTCATACTACGCACACTATTAAAGTTAAAAATTGCAAGAAACCTTTCCACAGATAATGCTAGATGAGGATTTTATTCATTACACTCTTTCTACGAGGGTTAAGTTAATAAAACCGAAGTAGATACATTAAATAAGCTCGATTTGTTTGTGCTAATAAAAATACTAATTAGTATTTTCTAACATGGTTACTATATAAATTACAAGATCATGGTGCATCACATTGATAATTATATGAATTGAGAGAAAAAAAATATTGTTAAAGCATTTAATTTTGAATCATATACAAGTTATACAAAATTGCATAGAATACTTACAACTGAATCATATGCAATTCAATTATCTAACTATTGTGGCTAAAATTGGAATATTTAGTTAGGTTGTAATCTATCTATCTCTTACCATCACTCAGCAATGGCCAAATCTCTAATTTTTTGAGATGGTTAAGATCATGTATGTTCATTGATCTTGATTGATATTATTTGTGGGCATATGGTGGGATTTTCAAAAAGCCTAATTGATGTGAGCCTACTGCTAATTTAAGTTACTAGGGATTTGAAGTAGGAGGGGCTACTTTAAATGTCGATAATAGTTGAAGGTTATAACCAAATGGGTATGTGTCATGGGAGGAGATATAACCTTCAATTTACAACAATTTAGGTGAGCTCTCATTATCATTCTTAGTCATAATACAAAATGGATGTAGTGAAATAAATTGGAGGAAAATTGCATTAAGATTTAAATCCATCCTTGTTTCACTGAGCCATTTACCAAGCCATGATAGAGTAGTTACAAAATGCATCCTAAGACTCGGACATTCATTTGCATGCCTTTTGTTGGTATTGTCATTTACTTGTTTTGATCTAATGGCTATGGCAAGTGATTCGAGGTAGATTTATATGTGCAACATTATTAGTGGGTAACATCAAATTGTTCTTGATGTAGCATAATTGTTGGAAGGTGTGAGTTTTTCAATCGATCAATTAACACAAATGCAAGAAGAACTATTGAATATATATATATATATGTATGTATGTATGTATGTATGTAATGAGAAATAAAGATTTAGAAATAAAAGCACATTGAATCAAGATAAATTAAGGATAATAGGATGGATTGGGAAGGTCAAATTTCATTCAAACATGTCATCCATTTTGGATGTATTTCAAATACTCTTGAATTATCAACTTAAAGGTTAGCAAAATAGGGCCTCAATAAGTTAAAGTAAGAGGATCAATAAATGGAGGAAAATGGAAATGAAATTAATTTAGGAAACACAAAATACATTAATTTTTTTGTCAAAGCAAGACACATGCTTGCATCGCCAGTTATGTGTGTGGTAGAAATTCATAATTTAAGATAAGGCTTAAGGAGAGTTCAACAATTTAGTATAATGATAGCATAGTTCGCTGTAGACTCTAATAATCATCTATGACAATAGTACCACATAAAGTACTAATGGAAATTTGCATGGAAATCAATGTTCTCGGCACAACTTACAGCTAATCATGGGCCAAGGGATTATAATTGGAAACCTTACAAGAATCCTTTTATAGCAATTAGGTAGAAGAGATATTGCACGTTATAAGTTTCACAAGTTTTCTGCGTAGTTAGCTACTATAGCCATAACATACTATAGCTGGTGGTTTGAGCGTTGATTGGTTGAGATCCATAAGGGTGATAGACAATTGAAAAGCAACATTGGGAATGGAATGCATCTTTAAAGTCTTAGAGCATATTCTAACCAAAACTAACCATTTTACTAAGGTTCTTAGGATTCAAACAACTGCAAGAAGATATAGCAAGATCTTTGTGACCTTAGGCTAGATAGAAAACCTTGCTTTTGGTTTGAACAAATTTCAACAAATTTTCCCTATTTATCGACTTTTATTCAAGTCCTATGATTTAAGCAAATTTTTAAATGTTTTTCCCAATAACTCGGTCTTTGATTAACTTAAGCATCGGTAATTTAATGTCTAAGAGGCACTTTAGTTGTTTTAACGTAAAAGGATTAAGTAGTGAAGGTGAAATGAAAAGACAAGTTAAAATTTAAATAGGAATGCATTTTTGTTGCTTTTGGGTGCCTAAAGTATTTAGTGAAGCGACTGAATTAGGTAGGCACATAACAAATGGGGATGCATCAAGATCTTATCCATAATTAAAAACTATGATCAGATGTCTAAACATGCCCAAATGACCATATTGTCATTGGTAATGAGTATGCACTGTCAACAGTACCACCTTTGATTAATTGAATGCTAAGTTATGTGTACGGAAATTGGACTATAAAAACAATTGAGGACCACAGATTTAAAGGGCGTTTTATTTAAAATTTCATTGGTTAATTTTTGGGTAAAGGAGCAAATGGAGTCGATGACCTTTGAGAATTTTGATAACTAATATTTGGTGATCGTTGAGGCAATCAACAAGTAGGAGGTCGGAATGTAGAAAGGACACTGAGGGCTATGCACAAGGAACATTATCTTAGTTGATTGCACACGAGGTAAGAAGTTATTTTGAATTATAAATTTATATAGTTGTAAAGGGATTTGAAAATGGGATTCCAATTATTATGGCTATCATAACCCAAGCATTGGAGGTCTACACTACAAGAAGAAAGGCTTTTGCCGTCGGTCATAAACCGACGAAAAAGGCCTTAAAACTTACGCTACTAAGCGACCGTAATACTTACATGTTCATTTTGTTTTCTCGGCAATTATAAAAAAAGTTCGACGGTGAATTGCCTACACCCTATTAGATGGATGCAAGCTTCTACCGTCATTTATTAACCAACCATGTATGTATTTTTCGTTGCTTTTTAAATAAGTGACGACAAAGAATTATTATATTTTCCTTCATTTACGTACCAATGAAGATACTATACCATTGGTTGTAGACCTACGTCGTTGGTTAAGCAAGCAACGGCGTATTGGTATACACCATCACCTATGTAAAATCAATGGAAAAGCCATCTACATCCTGCCATCTACTTCCCCTTATTGTCATTGGGTCGAAGCATTAGCCATTGGTTAATAAACCGATGGCAAAAAGGAAGAAATTTTTTGTTTAAATATCTGAAACATACATACATAATGTAAATGTGAAATGCCTGATTTTAGGAAGAAAATAAAGTAGAAAAAAATTTGCACTGAAATAAAATTTGGGAAATTTCAAAATAGATAATATGATGTTTAAATCGTACAAAACAAGGTATAAAAGGAAGAGAAGCCTTTTTTTTGTTTTTAAGAGAAGCCAATGTTTACATATGATGAAAAATAAGTAAACAAATAATACACCACCAACCCCACCCATATCAAAAATGATGCTACACTATACCATCGACCCACCCATATCATCTTCATCTCGACAATGAGTGGTGTAAAATGAGAACGGATGTTATTAATGACCCTTCTATTGAAGAAGTAGAAGCTACTAAATAGTTGCATTTGTCCTGCTCAGCTAAGTCTGCATTGTATTCATCTTATTCAACTATGATTGCATTGCATCCATCTTACTTAGCTGAGACTGCATGGCATCCAGTTGATCCTTCATCTATACCTCACTCTTTTCCTTCTCATCTTGTCACTATAGTGTTTCGATCCTTTGCTTTAGCTAATTCACAACACCAGAGGACAACGCTTCTTTCCTCCCATACCAGCTAGATAAGATGTGTGTCCCTATGCTGCAAACCAAACCACAGTGGTCGAGTGACATCACAGTCCTAAATGCTTCCTCTGAATCCATAGGCTGCTAGACACTCTCCAAGTTCTCATTAAAGGAGGGATGCACCAAGTTTACCATTTTCTCCTAAACATATTTAAAATTATGAGTAGTATAATATAGAAAGTTATGATTATTTTCTAATTTATAAAACTTACGTGTCTCTGCTAGTATAACTCATGAATCCACTTCTAAACACCATCACTTGCGGTCTTGCTATGATTGATCTGATAAATATCCATCCTATTAGCCTCTTTCCTCTCATTCAAAGCAGACTAAAAATTTAAAAAGGATAAAGTTCTCCAAAATCATCTCCAAATTAAATAACTTTTAACTACAGGTGATAATTAAATTACATATCAGTTCTTGACCATCTCTATGCTCATTCGACCCAAACAGTGGGTTTGTGGTAGAGCTTTAACCTTATTGGCCTTATTCTTCTTGGCTTGCTATAGCAAGGCAACCATATTTAAATCAGTAAAGAAATTCATTTGTTATTATGAATTTAATATAAGCATTTAGAATCATTTACTAACATTCACTTTAGGGTTTGTCCAATGGCCAGATGCCTTCTAGTGTTCATGCATGACATCAGGAGCGACATTCTTCAATGCCTCCTCATACAACCTATTCGAAAAATACTTAATAACGAATATAAAATGTTAGGAATAATATATGAAATTTCATAATAAACATCTAAACATAATAAGTTTTTTCATTTTCTCTTCATCTTCATCCTCCAGTCTTTGTGAAGCTTAACGACATGCTTGAGGATATGCTTCATTGCATTGGGGTTGTCACCCCAATTGTAGCTCACCTACAATTATTTTGAAAAAATAGATTAATTTTACAAAAAATTAACTATTGGAGGAGCTACCTCTTCAGCTTTGTAGGCACCTTCCTCCAATCAAAATAGCAAGGGGCACGATGGACTTCACCATTGTGCCCACTCAACTGACAAAACCCAGGTACTCCTCTTCCCCTATCGCTCTAAGCATGATGGGTATTTTGAGACCCAAAGCTAAGGGGTTAGCATCCCTCCCAGTAACCAAAGAGATACCCAGGTACTGATAGGGGAACCTTCCCTCCAACATACCTAACAACAAACATATCACGATCCTCTGATGATAGAGCTTGGAAATGTAAACCTGACTTTTAGCCCCATTGAGTTTAAGACCAGAGATGTGTGCTAGAGTTTCAAGGCCATTCTTAATGGTCCAAGCCGACTGACTAGTGGCCTTACAACAAATGAGAATATCATCAGCAAAACGGAGGTGAGAGGGGAAAGGGGTACCCTTGATCTTGGCGAGAAGCAACCAGCTCTCCTACACTTGGTGTTGGATGATTTTAGAGAAGACAATCATCGCTAGAGTGAAGAGGAGGGGCCAGAGAGGGTCCCCTTGCCTTAGACCAAGCCTTGTATGAAGAAATCCGGTCAGGTCCCCATCAACAATAGGGGAGCAAGTAGGTGTCGAAATGCACATTGTGATCCAATTAGTCCAAGTGTTGCTAAAACCTAGGAGCTCAAGAGTTCTGATTATAAAGTCCCTCCTTATGGTGTCAAACACCTTTGAAATATCAACCTTGACGTACATTCTAGGTAGTAATCCCACTATATGGAATCCTCTCATGAATTCTTGAGTGAGAAGAGCACAATCAGAGATACTTCAGCCTCCAATGAAAGCTAGCTAGTTGGGAACAACCAATTTAGGCATTAAGAGACTTAATCTTCCTACAAGGATCATGGATATTATCTTATTGATTGTATTGCAGCATGCAATGGGTCAATAATCTTTTAGAGAAGAGACGTTTGGTCCCTTGGGAACAAGGGTGAGGAAGGAATGGTTGAGTTCTCTTACCAAACCTCCCCCCCTCAAGAAGAAATGGCGAACACCTTCAATGATGTCATTGCGAATGATGTTCCAAGTCTTACGAAAGAATAATGCATTGAATCCATCCAGTTCCGGTGCCTTGTCTGATCTAATGGCTTAGAGAGCTTTGATTTCTTCATCGGAGGGGATGCTTGTGAGGTTTTCATTGTCGGAGAGCGAGAGCATGAAGGTGACTCTCCAAGAGATGTGATCAATGGGAGGCTCATCCAGGACTTTGGTGAAGAGCTTGGAGTAGAAGTTCATAGCCTCCACCCTCAGCCGCTGCTCCTTGTCAATGACCTTTCCCTGTTCATGAAGGAGCTTGGCAAGGGAGTTCTGATTTTGTCGAGCTCTAGTGGCTCTAGTGAAGAACCGCATGCTCCAGTCCCCCAACTTGAGCCAATCACAGCAGCTCTGTTGCTTTCAAAAGTGCTCCTCCTCCTTCCTGAGTTACGTTAACTCAGCTTGGATATAATGTTCTTCCTAATGGGTGTCAGAGTTGTCGGGGTGTTGCGTCAAGCGGGCGTGGACATTATCCAGGTCAAAGGAGAGTTCGACGATGCAATTTCCCCTGGAACGGTTAAGTCACTCCACTACTTAAAGGCATGCTTAACCCTTTTGAGTTTGACCACACATCGGTAGAAGGGCTTGCCCTTGACATGTCCCTCAATATAAAAAGATGTTACAAGCTAGGTGTCAATGGAAAATAATGAACCTTCTCAAGTTGTTTCTTACTACTTCCAAATTTACCACCCATATATCTTTCATGTCCACATCGAGGACAATTACTTGAGTCTACATATTCTTTTTAAACAAAATGTAGTCATTTGGATATGTATCGATCTTCTAACAATCCAAACCAAGCCATCGAATCTGTTTCTTTGCTTCATACCATGAACCAAGAAAACCATTGGGGTTATTCAACTGTGTGGCAATGAATTGAAGTATTTTAGACATAAATTTAACTGTCACTCTTTTCATAACCTTAAGCTGAAGCATCCTTAACAAAAATGAGAAGTTAGGCATGCTCGTAATTCCAAGAGCAATAGGAGCCTTCGGCCACCTTAACATCATAAAACTGATCATAACTTCTTAACGAATCTTCCTTATCCACATTTACACCATCTGCTGCTCTCATCTCATTTAGCATTTCCTCAATTTCTTCACCTCTGCTGTCAGCAATCTATTTGTCAACATCTATTTCATCGGATCTAACTTCCTCTATTAAATCTTCTTCATAAGCCACCCAATTAGTGTAATGCTTCCACCAACCATTACAAATCACAAGCTCAAGCACAGCGTTAGGATCATGGAGGGACCCATTCGAACATCTTCTACATGGACAGAAAATCTTATCAAAGCTTTCTCCTCGCCTAAATGACTTCCTATCATCATGGAAAGGCCCAATCCAGGAATGAAATTACTCTACCCTTATATCAAGTATAATCTGAACTCCTCAAATTAATCCAAGACTTGTCTATGATAACCTAAAATTTAATGTAAGCAACCCACTAGTTAAGAAGGAAATAAGGATTGATGATGTGTGCATGTTGATTAAGGTTTCCACTCAACGTTATTTGATACATGCAACCTTTGTGTGGTGAATTTTCGGCAATATCTCCCCGCACTTCTCTACTATACCCCCAAAGATTAGCCTTATCTTGATTCCCTTTAGCCCCAAATTAAAGGCAACACAAGAAACTAGATAAGATTAGTCGGTATATCGAAGAAGAGTAGGAAGAAGTTGTAATCAAATCTTCAAGAACCCTCTTTAGTTTGATAGTTCACCGAACTAAAGATGATCGAGACTTATGGCATGTTATAAAGACTACACATCGTTCATGTAAGTGAGGCATACATGCACTACTACATTGTCTATATAACATGATCATAAATCTCGACGAATGAGTATTTTGACACAATTTGACTTCAACAAACTTATACGCTAGGGGTTAGAATATCTATTGTTTGGCCTCAAGTGCATCTAAAATGGTATAAGTGTATGTATCTAACAATTATAAGAAATTATGATTTAATTACAAAATAAATTAAATCACTAAACTCATAACCAACCCAACCAAATTCCTAAACGCAACTCAATTGCCCTAAACCTACCACAACCCAATCGCTAAACCCTAGCTCAAACAACCGCCCTAACCCTAGCCTAACCCAATCCCTAAACCCTAGCCTAAACCAATCACCTTAACTGTAGCCTAAACCAATCCCTAAACCCTAGCCCAACCCAACCTCCCTAACCCTATACCAAACCCATTACCAAACCTAAACACCATTAAACCCAACCCGACACAAACCTATCATCATCCAACCCCATCCCAATCACATACCAAATTCAACCCCAACCCAAACCCTGACCTTAAGTCTTAACCATCCCAAACATAATCCTAACCTAACAATTCCAAGCCATCCCAACTCAATCCCAAACTTAGCCATCATCCTACTCAAATCCTAAGATAACCTAATCGAAACCCAACCTAACTAATACATTGAACATTTAAAGAATTTTAAAAATTTTAACGGAGTTTCCTCTTAAATTTTTAAAATTCTCCATTAACTTGCATATCAAAATAATACACATAATAAAAGTGGGCACACCCTACCATCTTTTCAAATAGAGTATAGTATGTGGCCCCACATCTAATATATATAATCCTAAAATATTATCAAAATAAATTACAAACATTGAAATTATACCTCCAATGTACTACAATCTCCGAGAATGCCCATCACCAATAACCTATAAATTCAATATCACACAATAAAATAAATAACAAACTATTATGTTTTCAACAACTTGATAACTTAAGTTATTAATTTAATAGAAGGAGAGGAAAAGGAAGAGAAGAAGGAGATGAAGAATGATGATTGAGAGGATGATTGGAGAAAGGCAGCAAGTAGGAGAGGAGGAGGAGGTTTGGTAGGGAGGTGGAGGAGGAGGAAGGGAAGGGAGGAAGAGGATAAGGAGGAAGGGTAGGGAGGAGGAGGAGGAAGGGTAGGGAGGACGAGTAGGAAGGGGGTTGGGCAGCAATGAGGAGGAAGAGGAAGAGGAAGAGGAAGAGCAGGGAGGAGGAAGGGTAGGTATGGGAGGAAGGGCAGGTAGAAGAGGATGAGAAGGGTGGGCATGGAGTAGGAGGAGGAGGAGGAGGAGGTGTAGGCGGAGTAGGTTAAGGAGGAGGATGAGGAGGAAGGGCAAGAAGGATGAGGAGGGATAGGTAGAGAAGGTTGAGGAGGAGGAGGAGGAGGAGGAAGAAGGGCAAGCAGGAGGAGGAGGAGGAAGGGCAAGGAGGTGGATGAGGAAGGGCAGGTTGAGGAATTGAGGAGGAGGAGGAAGGGTAGGGAGGATGATGAGGAAGGGCAGGTGGAGGAATTGAGGAGAAGGAAGGGCAAGTGGAGGAGGATCGAGGGGCATGTAGAGGAGAGTGATAGTGAGGGGGTGGGGGTAATGGTAATGGGAAAAGGAGGAGGAAGGCGACGATAGGGAGGAGGAAGGGTAGGACAGGTGCATAATGGTAATGGGGAAAGGAGGAGAGTGACGATGGGGGGGGAGGGGGCAAGGTCAAAATAACAAGGAAAAGGAGTCACATGAGGATGAGAATAATGATGAGGAGGTACGATGCACGCATAGGGAGGAAGACGAAGAGAACTGAATGGGGTGGAACGGGTAAAGCAAGGAAGCACGCATACATTTGATGCGCACTTTACAGTTGGTTTATGTTAACGCGCTTTCATCAGGTTTTAAAATGTGCGTTGTAGTATAGCGAAGAAAGCGACAAATAACAATTAAATTTGTAATCTCGAATGTCAGTCCAAGGTCATCTCAGGGAGCAAGTAATTGCAATTAACCACTAATCATGCACATATAAAGTGAATATATTAAGGCACAATAGCTTGATACAAAAAAAAATGGATTACTCAATGAATAATGATATTAAATCTCCAAAAGGAAATGTAAGTGTAAGGCCAAAAAAAATTATTTTCAACTAAGCTTAAGGCCTCAACACTTAGAGAGTTTTCATGACCATTAGTCATCTTAAATTTTAACCCAAAGCCCACATAAAACAAGCTCAATCGAGCATGCATATCGAGGCAAAATTAACCCTTTTCCTCTGGGCCCAACAAATCCTTCTCTTCATCTTTTTTTCTCTTTCTCTATTCAGATCCGGTCCAGGCCCAGACCCACACGGGTGTGCATGGGTGGGTGAGGGCATGTGCGTATGGCGTGCGTGTATGGGGACTCGACCCCCTGATTTCAAGCGATGGAATTGGGGGTGGGATTCCTTATGAAGGGATTTCCAAATCAAATGCCCATGATGTGGGACTTTCTTCTGTCTTCTTCTTCATTGCTGCTACGTGGATGAGCTCTTTTCAATTGATGTTGAAGCTGGCTTCGATCTCTCAAATTGAAGGCCTAGGAGAACTCCTGGTGCTAGTCCGTGCTCAAGGGAGGTGGCAGCTCTGCAGTTGGACGTCGAATGGTGGTGAACAGTGCTGGAGAAGACAACCGGTGATGACAAATGATCTTGCAAACAGAATACGGCCTCACGGCCCCAGTTTGATAGGTAAGAAGCTTCATCAGAGTGAGGCAAAGGTGATGATGGTGGTGATTGAGTGGGGGAAGACATGCGGTGGCCGATGATGTATCTCTAATGAAGCTTCATCGGCACTAATGGAGGAGGATGAAGATGGTGATGTGTGGGCCAATTAGGTTAGGAAAAAGGATTGTGAGGATGAGGAGGACCTTTTTCCTAACCTAATTGAGTCAGAGGAAAGAGGAGAGGGCTAGGCAGTGAGGGTGGTCGGCACAGTGAACATCAGAGTCGGGGAAGGTGCTGGGGTTGAGGAACAGGGCTTTAAAGCCCCTTAAATCTAATTGAGGGTGAGGAGAGGGAAAGCCCTAAGCTAATTTGGGGAAAGGGGAAGGGGAATGGCTCACTGGAGGTTCACCGGAGATGAAGAAGGGGAGTCAACCAGAGTGGAAGAAGGTGAGACAGGGGTTGAAGCTTTGCGAGAAGCTTCGTATTATGATGAGGAAGCGAACCCCTCTGCCTATCGTACGTGGCAGAGGGTGAAGATAGGGGTTGGAGGAGCTCCGATGGTGCATCGAAATTAGGCCAGAGCGAAGGAAGAAAGGGGGGAATTCCAGCAATTAGAGTGCACCTCTGACTTGAGAGTGCATAAACCTATTTATAGAAGAGACCCTTGGTTCAATTGACCTAAAAAATGCAAGTTTGCTTGTGGATTTGAATGGAAACTAAGCTCAAGAAGCTCGAGCTCGCTGGTAATAATTGGACCAAATCAAATATTGGGACCAGGCCTAGTATATTGGGCATGCCCTGATTACCAATCTTACCAATTTTGGTGAGATTTAGGAGAGATTTGATTGGTGAAATCCCCAATCAAAGTCGACTGGCCATGGGTTTCCAAATACTACTGTTGCTGTGTTTACATGATGAAGAAGGAGAAGGTGGTGGAGGTAGGGGCCTTTCTGTAAGGGAAATCAAAAGCTAGGGGCCAAGTTGTAATAAAAGTCAGAATCCTAAGGGTAATTTTATAGCAAATAGGAAGCTTTGGGCTAAAATGCAAATTAGGTCAAGATGGACTCTGATTGGGCTTAAATTCTGGGTTAACCTAATTTGGATCCAAAAAATCTAATTTTGACCTCAGATTTGAGTTTTGACCAAGTTTCACTGAGTAATTTACACAGAAGCCCAAAATGTATCAATTTCCTACCTAAGTCTCTGTTTTCGATCAAAGTGAAGGTTTCAAACCTCATAGAATATTTTTCAATGATTTTTAGGATGTTTAGATTACATTTATTTCTACCATAACTCGTTTAATTGAAGTAAGGCTAAAATTAAGGCTTTTATTATTGAATTAATCCTCAAATCTCAGAAAAGCCTGATTCAATCAACTCAATCCCACTCTATGGGAAATTAAACTTATTTAACCTTAGATTAAGTTCTGATTAACCCCTTAGTTAATCTGAAATTGTTATTAAGCATTAAAATAGCAAAATTAACTTGTTTTCTCTTCTTTTCAAACCCAACTCAAGACAGAATTATGATCTTCTGATTAATATTAAGGAGCATTTATCACTACAATTAGGATAAATAAGGCTAGTTATCAACAACGATGGTGCTACCATTATACCATGCTTAACTTTTGCTAGTCCCTAGCAAAATCCTATGGAACAAACTAGATCTCTAGACTAGATTTTAACCGTCAGGATGCTTGCTCGTGCCCCCTATTATTGCATCACGAGAATCATCATCTTGGGAATGTATAGCGTCGTCGTATGATGACAAAATTCGTAACAACATTTAAATTTATAAGTGTTCGAAAACAAAGTGAGTTCGAGGTCATTTGCAGGGAGCAAAGTGGAATTCACAGCACTAATGGCATTATAACAATGAGCTCAATAATGCAATAAGAATCAATAATCAAAATATATTCAATAATATCCCAAATTGTATCTCAAGAAATAAAGGGATAAAAATAATATAAAGAACTATAAAAATGGTGATTTAAATCACCAATTAAATCCCTCATTTAAGCACATCCCAATGAAATCAACCAACTTAAATATTGCTACAGTAATCTCAACCACTTATTCTCAAATTCCATGTCAACACAGATCTCAATATTTCAACAGTAACCAAGATCAGATGCCGGTAAGGTGCTTTAGACGCCTTAAGTATCACCAAACCTCAGAATAAGCACAAGGCCTTAACAGAGCTGCAACACAGGGCTAGAGTACCAAGCCTCAGAGATGCCTAAGTATTAGGCGTGGGGGCATGCATCTCAAGGAAAAACCTACCCCTATGGGTAAACGGGTTGAATATAGGGGTCCAGACCCATATGCATGTGGGCATGGGTGAGGAGTGAGAGAGACAGAGTAAGGTAGAGACCTCACCCCCGTGTGAAGAGGCAATAAGCCCACTTCACTTTTCCCTTTTATGTAGCATTGGCTGCTTTGTAACCCATGATGTGGGACTAAAAACGCTTGCCTCTTCTTCATTCAGCTACAGTGAAGGTCTTCGAGAAATTGGAGCCGATGCATCTAATGCTTCAACCAATTAGAGGAGTGGTTGAGGTCGAGAAGGAATTCCACAACACCTGCAGTTGGATTTGGAGTCGAGGATGATCGAATGGTGGCAAAGCACAGTAGCAAGTCAATGGCATCAGGAGATCCGATGGATACCTAGAACAAGAGTACGGCCTCTCAGCCCAATTAAACCAGCTCAGGATGATTGCCATGAAGCGAGGGAGGTGAAGGTGGTGTTGACGTGGTGTTTGGAGGTGAATGGCTACCAGCTAAAGTCACAGATGACGACTAGGAGGTGGGTTGGTCATCAGGGTGAAGGAGTAGGTGAAAATCGAAATTTTGTTAGGGCTTTTGGATGTGGAGTGAGGGAAAAGCTTATGGTAGTGGCAACTGGGCGTATGGATGAGCGGAACGAGTGCGCGGCCTCACCGGAGGTGCGACCGGTGTTGGAGAAGATAAAGTGGGAGAGTGGCATATGCTGGTTGGATTGAGGGAATAAGGGTTTAGGATTGATCTAGGGAGAAAGAGGGAGAGATTAAACCTAACTATGGGATGAAAGGAAGGGAATTGTCGCTGGCTAAGATCAGCCAACCCCGGAGGTGATCAAATCTCCGATGAGGTTGAGTGGCGAGGAGGAAGGTGGAAGTGGCCCCTACTATGATTGGTAAGGAGCAGAGGAAGTTCAGGGAGAGATTGGGCCACTCGATTTGGCCATCGAGTGGCTAGAGCGAAGGGGTTGATGAAGCTTGCCAGAGTCACGGTGAAGGTGGCTGAAGGAAGAAGGGTAGAGGGTTTTGGGGCCTAACCATACTGAGGAAAAAACATGGGACTTATATGAACCTTTATAGTGCTCAATCCCGAGCTCTAAATCAAGGGATTTGCATGATTAAGTCGAGATTTGGAATCAAGAATCCCACAAATCTTGTGAGCTTCACCTGATCTTGTTTCTTGAAATCAAGGTCTAAAATTGTGTTCACATGATTCTTCATGGTCTGAACTCCAATCCCACCAAATTTAGTGGGATTTAGAGGTGATTTGATGAGGTTTTAACTTGGTCAAAGGTTGGCTATGGATCGGTTGACCTAAAAATGACAACAAGGACTTGTTTGTGAAGGAGATGAGGTAGTTAGGGACCCATTTGCAAGAAATTTTGAAAGCTAGGGGTCTAAGTTTAGGAAATAGAGGTTTTAGGGACTAAAGTGCAAATTAGGTCAATATGGACTCTAATTGGGCCCAAATTTTGGTCTTAACCTAATTTGGACCCAAGGAATCTAATGATGAATGTGGATTTGAGTTTTAATCACGTTTGACTAGGCAATTTGCACAGAAGCCCAAATTAGGACAAAATCCCATTTGAAACTATATTCTAGGTCAAAATAGGTTCAGATAGTCAAACCCAAGGTACCAAACCTCTTAGAATATTTTTCTGTGAATTGTAGAAGGTTTATATGAATTTAATCCTAACCAAAACCTCTTCAATTTAAGTAGAGCTGATAATTAGTGTTTTGTGTATTGATTTGGTTCTCAAAATGCGTGAAACCCTATTTCTGTCGATGTGGACCCACTTCTTAGTCTTTAATGCTCATTTGGCCTTTAATTAGCCCCTAGGTGACCTTGTGGTTACTCTGCATTCATTATGTGATGTTAAAATTATGTGATGTTAAAACTGCAGATTTAACCCTATTTTATTATTCTCTCCTCAAAATGGATCTGAGTGGAATTATAGTCCTCAGGCGATCATTCAGGAGCATTTATCTCTTGATTCTAACTAATTCAAGCTAGTTATGGCAATTGATAGTGTTACCATCACCTCTCTAGAAATTAAATTGAAATACCAACTCTAGGCCTAGAGGTACTCAAGTATCATGCAAGATACGAACATGACCAGCCTCAACCTTGGGTCTGCAACGAAGGTTTTTATGGCCCCAGAATCTTCGTAGAGGTTCGTTGACCCCAATGGTTAAAGCACATGTGCGTATGTACAACAAGGTCCAGGTTCAACTTGTCGGTGTATTTTCAGAAGAGAGAGATATATATATTTTGAGAATTTTTTCTCTTTCTTTTTAAATACCCCTAAATCCAACATCGGATTGGCCCTTAACACAGTCTGTATCATATTCCTTGTCCCCATCATCAATCCTTGAAGGGTCCTGGCAATCAATGCTTCGGGATAACACTACCCATGGCAATCCCCAGAACCTTGGCATTCGACACTTTGTGATAGTGCCACCCATGGCATTCCGTAGTTGAATCCAAGCCCTGGCAATCAACATTTCAGGATAATGCGGGCCATACACCTGGACCAACATAAGGCGCTTACATGCCCCCGATAGGATATTTAGATATCCTAGGAGGCAAGCACCCAGGAGACAATATGTTATAATGTGTCCTCAAAGGGAGTATTTACTCCCCTCTGTAGCGGGAACACATCCAATCAACTTGTGTTTTCGAGCCACTCCTAAGTCAAATTTTCGAGAAAATATTTTTTTAGAATAGAACACTTTATAGCATTATTCTTCATTAAGCTCACTGAACCAAACCAGTGTGTGAATTTTGGGTGCCTAGGTTACCAAGTCCTACAAACCAAAGGGCAAACAACAAGGTCGAATAATCCCTAAGCCTTTGACTTAATACATCAGCTTTGCACTCCCTCAACCTCTTGAGGAATAGTCCAAATCTTAACAAATATGTGAGTGTTTAAGCTAAAAATAGGCCCAAGAGGCCTAAAGTCAGTATCCCTCACTTATCTCCTTTTTTTTAGCAATTCAGGACTTAATTCATCATCTGATCTAGCCTAGAACTTAGGTAGGTTCCCTACTCAATTACTAGGACTAATACAAATTTCTTTTTGCTCCATTTTCTGTGTTCTTCTCCTCTTTTTCCTCTTCAAAATAGATTTTCAAATCAGCTCAAAATTTTTCCTCCCCTTTCATCTTTTTTTTCTTTTTTTTTATACGAAAACCCTCAAAAGAATCGAATTTCACGTTGTTTTGCACTTTAATAGCCCCCCACACCTAAGTTTTGCAGTGATCTCATTGCAAACCAGATGGGTTCAAGTTCAGCTTAGTTTGTACTTTAGAACAAGTTTAGACAGGTAGGTGAATGAGTCGACATGACTATTGCAAATGATTTCAAGCTCTAATATGAATATCGAAGACGGAGTCGGCTATTCCAAGGTACGGACCCTAAAGTGCAATAGGAATTCAGCTAACTGATGGGTAAGAAGGGTCTCTGGTTTTCAAATGATAGGTTGCCTCCCGTTAAGAACTAAGTTTAATGCCATCAGCTAGATGCAATGCAACTCATGGTGAATGGAGATCAAAGGATTCAATAGCCAGACTCCAATAGGTAAGTGTTCAATTCAATTCTCAACACAGTTAATTAAGGTTATTAGACTTAATTAATCATGTAAAGAAAAGACTTAGGTTAACTTGATTTATTAAATTGTCATCTTTAATCGTAATATAGGGTCAAGCTAACCTACATTTTAGATTTAAATTCATTTAACTGGTTGAGTCTAGGTTGTTCACTGAGAGGCATATATTCTTAATCAATTCACCATTTTTTTCTAAGTTACTAATTACTTATGTTAATTAAGTAGATAATTACAATATAGGTTAAGCGCATGAAGAATTGCATATTAAATTGAAACTTGGAAACTTGGCAATTATTCCATTAAGAAAGGAAATGTACATGAATGGTTATACATTGAATAGTAAAGAGAAATTACAACAAGTGTTCACAAAATAAAAGACATTAAAAAGAGTTTACATTACAAAAGAAATGTCTTTGTTACAATAAAGTTCAAACACTTAAGTATTTAACCTTTATGTCTCTCTCTCTCATCTAACTCTCTTTATAGTCTCACCCTTAACCATTACCCTTTATTCAAATGTCTCATTTTACTCTATAACATTTAACTCATATTAAAACTCTTAGTCTTCTCTCTTAAACATCAGACGTCTTTCTAAGCCTTCAGACCTTTTCCACTCTTAGCCAAATTTGGACCTCTCAAACCTCTCTTGTTTCTTCACTTAAGCAAAAATTGGTTTAATGGGCGGACTCGGTTCTTTCGAGGATCAACAGCTCATTACTGGGCTGGATCGGTACCCTACTCGAACCAGGCCCTAGTATATTTTAGGTTCATTTATGTGCATTTTGGGCCCATATCAGGCCCACATATCATGCTCACACACCCACGCGCAGGCCCACATACACACAAGGCCACACGCCTACCTGTGCATGCACATGCGCAGCACATGCTCAAGATAGGTACTTGTATGCTCATTTAGCACCCTACGCTAGATGACTGCATTGCTTCAACGCATAAATCATTTTATATGCATGCGCAACTTTGACGATTCTCGATGTCAGGCTATTAAAGTTGAGTCTCCTTCACAGCAGCGTCTTCGACCAGCAAACTTCAAATGTTGATTCCTAGCAACTTAAAGATACATTCCAGACAATCAAAGGCACGTTGGAAAGCTCTACAGATCCTCTATCCAATTTTATCATCAATTTGATGTTTAGATCGCTTTGATCAATGCAATTAGTCTCTAAACATGTCCTAAAACCATGTACAATTGCTATAGAACAACACGAGAAGTAAATAGTTCATCTAACCTATTAACTCAGACAATCCTCTCAACTGAGAGTCCAGAATAGTTAAATGAACCATTTCGCATGGAATGGAGAAGAGTTGGAGGATCTGGGAAGCTTCAAAAGCTCAATGAGCTTCAGAACTTCAAACTTCTAGCCAAAACACTTATTTCAAAGTTAAAATAGCTCATCAAATAGATATTTGTGTTAGGAAGTAATTTAGAACAATTCAACAAACTATAAATGACTGATCTAGGCAAAGATTAGCATCAAAACTCTCCAAAAGTCACTGCATGACTTTGGGCTCCAGTTTGAACCCAGACTATACAGGAGATATAATCTTCAACAAACCTTAACCAATCTTACTCAATTTTGTTCCAAATAATCCACAATAAACTCAACAACTCAAACAAACCTTTAAATCAGATATTCAAATTCTAAATCCTAAAAATTGACCTAGGTTTGACTTTCGAAACTTAAATGTTGACTTTTCAATTCAAAGCATATCCAATCAAATTATCAACATAGATATACTTAATTTGACCTAAGGAATCAAATTAGCAACTCAAATTTGTATTTTGAACACTCCTTAGGTGCTTTCAAGCACTTTCTCCTGAACTCAGATGAGTTGTTGTTCGACAGCTCAAATCACAACAGCTCAGCCTGATTAAAGCTTAGAATAGATTCTAGAGGTTTGGTACAAGCTTAAAGACCTAATTTCGGGTTCTAAAACTCAATAGATACACTACTCCAACTCCACCAGAATTGGGGAAGACGATGATCAACCCAAAGATTCAATCGTTAAAACATGAATCCAAGTAGCCAAATCTTATCCTCTCATTAAGAAGAAGTGATCTGGAGCTTCTTAGAAGTTTTGGAAAGCTATGGTTCACTTTGATGTTACCGGAGCTCATCGGAGTTTCGGTAAAGGCTGATATTAGACATCAGAGATAAAAACTCCATGAAACGAAATGAGGAAGGTCTCAAGAACTTCTTGAGGTTGTAACAAACCTCAAGAACTCAACAATTAATGCAATTAAAAGATTATCTTTAGTTTGAACGAACTCAAGAAGTGATTTCCTACTCAATCAAGTAAAGGGAAATACTTAAGAAGGTCCAATGACGGTGTAGGTGAATGGAATTAGTGAACTAACTTCTTCTAAGATGCCAATGACAGCGAGCTCAAAAGGTTGGGGGTGATTTGGGCGTTTCTTATGTAATGGAGTATGGATCTAATTAATAGCATATATAAGGCCCTAAAGTGATGAAAGGTGATGTAGAGCCCAAGTGAGTGTGATTTAGACTCTAAGGCCTCCGTCATAGACAGCGGAGGTCCTTAGGTGTATGTAAGATGAATTAGGAGATAGAATTAGTGTGTGAGAAGGTGGGGTGAATTCATGAGGTGATAAAGAAGATGAACGTGTGGTTGATTAAGTGAATGAAGGTTCAATGAGCCAAAATTGGCTAGCTGGAGATGAGGAAGATGGAGATTAGAATAGCCACTAACTAAGCTATCTACCTAACTAACTAGTTAAATCTAATCTCCACTAAAATCTAAGGCTATCTACGGGTTACCCGAACGAAGGGGATAAGGGAATCCGTTGGTGGCAGGGCAGAAACGACATCGAAATCAAAAGTGGTGAGGAGAGAAACTTTGACCAATCAAAATGGAGGAATCAAAGTCGTGGCATGCTCCAATGCCAGTGGCAGGGCGGAGGAGAGGAAGAGGGGGTGAGAGAGGCAGCACTCCTTGGCGATAGCGCTCGAGAATGGAGGTGGGAAGACATCGGAGCTTGCAAGGAATAGCCTATCGTCGTGCTTATTTGGGGAAGAGGGATAGGGTGCCGACAACGTGAATTGGAGGCCTAGGTGGGTATTTATAGGTGGTGGCTGACAGAGAGCGGTTCTCGCACATGTTTTGAAAACAGAGATCTCGTCGTCGTATAGTGCGTGAAAATGCTTGTCAAAAATAATTTATAAAATAACGAGACTTGAGTCCCGGTCATTCGTCTCTAGAAGGCGTTTAGAAAATGCAGATTTGAATTCGATCTAGCTCGCTCTACTTATTCAGAAATGCATGCCAGTTTACAATAATTCATATTGATGCACGACATGCTTAGTTACAAAAGAATACAAATTTCGCGCATGCAACTTTAATCACATGGAAATATGGTAATCAGCTCATGGTGATTTTCACACATAGCCATAGAGATATATAAAGGATGATTTCATTGATTGCATCATGGTGGCTACAGAGTGAAGTTCACAGAAAGCTTGTACAAGAAAGCTTGAAAGCAATAAACTAGTTAACAGAAAACGACTGCATACATGAATCTATAGGGGGATTATGCATGCATCATTGGGGGAGAATATGGAGCTACACTACTAAGCAGTAATAAAGCATTAAGCTATGAAGAACTATGCTACTGATCTAGCTAACAGAATGAAGGACATTCGGAGGTAGCTCCGATGGCCTTTGACTTGGTTGAGAGGAGGAGGGGCGGCCAATGGTACTTAGGCCAGCCCTTGGAGAGAGGTTGGAGGTGATCTAGGCCTGGAGTGGAGGTGATGGAGATGCCATGGTGTGCTCGTGGAGATGGAGGTGGAGTAATGGAGGTGGAATGAAGCTAAAACTAGATGGAAGGCTAGATGGGTGCAAATGGCCACCCAAATGTCCTTTAAGTAGACACAAGGGAGCCTCTCTAGAGAAGTGTGGAACTCTCTAGAGAGGCCTATGGTGGGAGCTCGTAGGAGAGTGAGAGAGAGGATGGATGGGCGGTTTTTAGATCCACATTTGGTGGATCTAAAAATTGAATGCATCTTGGTTGCTATTTTTAGCAATCAAGGCAACAACACATGGTAGAGAGTTATAGAGAACTCTAGGCTAGGTATTTTCGTGTAGGTGGTGTGTGTGGGTGTGTGTGGGTCAAAACCTAGGTGGCTAGGTTGATTATGGTAGGTGTTAGTGGGTTTAGGTCAATGTAGGTCTCAAATTAGGGTTGCAAACCCTAATTTGCTAAGGTAAAATGCAATTAAACTTGATGAAAGTTTAATTGGGTGTGTGAAAACCTAATTGAGAGTAAAACAACTCAATTAAGTTAAGTCTAGGTCAATTGGACTCTCACTGAGTCCAATTGGACTGTGTATGCTGAGATCAGGGCTCAATTGGACTCCATGAGTCCAATTGAATAGGCTGATGGAATTGACTAAGATCCAAGTCAATTAGGTTTAGTGAGGACTTAATTAGGTCATTAGGGAGGTTTAGAGGTGATGTACTAGGATCAGGGCATCTTAATTTAGGTTCCTATGGGGTTGGAATTGGGTTTAGGGACTTAGGAATTCAAGATCCAAGTTTGAATTCAAAAACAGGTACTAGAGAGCAGTTCCAGACGTCTGACAATAGTGTCAGACATCTTAAAATGAAAAGTCAGACATCCAGACTTGTTGTCTGGACATCCAAACAAAGGCAGGGAAGAGTTAAGATTCTATCTGTAGAAATTGGATGTCTGACCAAGTGTCTGGACGTCTTAAAATGCTGCAGAAGTGGGTTTTAGGTGCGCGGGATGTGGCTAAGGGTCCTGTAACTCATCTGGACGTCCAGATATAGGCTAGAAATAGGGTTTTAGGGCTTCCTAGGGTACAGTGACCTAATCTAAGGGTAGCTAAGGCTTGGGGAAGCTTCTAGGCTATCCTAGGGCTAGGATGGACCTACATTCTTCGTAATTTACTGCTTTATTCCTACTTAACAGAATAGCATACCTCAACCCCTTACATTATTGTCTACTACATCTTATTCTAGGTCTTCTACTCCAACTCTGCTGCAACTCTGGCTTCAGGTCCAGCTTCAGATCCAGTCTCAGATCCAGCTCCTGAGCTTTTTATTTCCTACATTTTATATAATGGACCTAATTAGTATATTATAGCATTATTCTATGCATAGCTAAAGGAGGAACAATAAAGATGCAAATAATGCTTATGCATGGATGAACTACCCTAACTTATGCTATGTCCTAGCCTAATTTAAGTCAATTAAGACCTATGATTGCTGCGCAATCATATCCTCATTCCTAAATCTTGCTAGTCCCTAAGAAATGCAAGACTAAATTATTCACATAAGGGTCCCTAAGGGATTGATTATTTTATCAAGTGTATGCCTAGAGATTTTTCTCCTTTTTTTTATCCTATGCTCTAGAAATTCAGACAAATGTGAAAGTGTAGCTACGTAGCTTTTGCAACGGATTCGAGTGAAAGACCTGATTCACCTCTAAAGCCTGTACTTGAACCCTAGTAAAAAAATTCTATCGGGATAGGTGGACTTCTTCCCTCGAGGTATTCAAGATATTCTTGACGTTGTGCCTGTGCGCGAAGGCATGGACACGGGGTGAGCTTGGGCGCGCACGAGGCTCCTGCGTGCAAGGATGCTGCACGCGAGGGGAGACGCCGACAGGGGTGGCGCAACGGTGGTGGTGTGCAGAGGCGTGGCCGTGTGAGGGCGTGGTCGCGCGGAGATACTGGCGATGCGTGCGGCTGGAGGAAGTGCTATTGCGCCAAGGCTTGGGCGCACATGCGCGTGCGAGGCCTGCTGCTGCAGTCTGCGCGCGAGGAAGTTGATGGGTGCAGGCGTCGATGAAGTTGGCTCTAAAACGCCGCGCGCTCTCCGACCGCCGTGTTTGCTTTCTCCCCAGTGGTAAAGGATGGAAGAGACCATGGACCCCCGTGATTCTCCTCTTTTTAAATGCCTCATAAATTTTGTTTCTTCCCTCGAGATCGTCTCCAACAATCTCACCGAATTGTTGTGAGGTTGCGAGATGCCCGACTGAATTGCGGGGAGAGATAAGGTGGCAAGAAGGCTGTCGTGCATTCTGCAAGAAAAAGAAAACAAAAGAAAAACAAATTGGGTAATTTATAAAAATAATCTAAAATAATACATGAAACGCATGCATACCCCTATATGCAAACATTAATTTATTTACATATCAAAGTATGCTTTGTATACGTACATGCTACCATAATAATTAGGCATTTATATATTAATTAGCTCACAAATGTGGTCTCATCAAATGCTCCCAAGCCTAAATTTTACTAATCCCTAGCAAAAGTGAAAAATAATGGAAGTAACCAAGAGATCTCTCCTTTCCTTATTCAAAAATTTAGAGATCCTAACAAATGTGAAGTGATACTAGCCTAGGTAACGGATCCAAGTGAAAAGCCAACTTACATTTGCAATTCATACTTAACCTTTGGTAAAACCTCTATTAGGGTAGGCAACTTCTTCCCTCGGGGATAAAGTAGAGAATAATCTGTAATTTGACCCCGACTTTTTGGCTTAGGTAGGAGAAACTGAGTTGAATGGATTAATATTTGGTGGCTCACACTTATCTGGTGCTACCTGTAGTCTAGTACTGTAGACTCTAACTCTCCAGACTATCAAATGAGTCAACCCAGAGAAAGGCTAAACAACTGTGCGCTTTTGATGTTCCTTGGTGCTCACTCTTTTCCTTCTTTTCTTTCTAAGATCACAAATCTCACCAGATTTTGTAAATATACTTACCATTTGGTGACCTCACATGGCATTCACACGTCAATAAAAGTCCTAATAATCCTACAACAAAGTTAGAGGACCTTAGCCAGTATTCGAGCGATCAGAAATACTGAAAAGTAGGTATGGGCCATATTTAGTGATCGCAATGGGTTTTTTTATTGTTGCCTCAAAAACATCGACATATAATTAAAAAAATGATACGAAGATAAAACTATAACTTGAACTATTTTCTTTTTCTTTTTCTCCATCTTTTTTTCTTTTTTTTATATAAATATTTCTCTTTCTTTCTTTCTTTTTTTCTTTTTTTCTTTTTTTTCTTTTTTTTCATAGATCAACATAACACAACACAGACTTTTATTTTTGAGGCATTATTAGGAATGGTGATGGTCAAGAAGATATTGTGTGGCTTATTTGGTGGAAGTGCCTACTCTCGGCACCGGGAAGGAATGGATAGGACAAACTCATTTCTAACCGTTGACACTATTACCCTCCTTTAGCCGAGGACTCTATGATGGACAGTTGTAACCATCCACCATAGTCATAGTTTTATTAGGACTCCATCTCTGTGTATCTGCCTTATTTGGTGACTCTCAAGAATTCACACAATGTACGCACACAAGAACAAAGAGCAAAAACTATGCCTAACTCTGAGGTATCATCATCTAATTGTCCAAAACTTAAGAGTCCTTGCACTAGACTTAGCACACCAGTAATCTCTCTACTTTCTTCTCACAAATATGAGGTGGATCTAATAGAAGATAGTATGCCTGACTCCCTTTTAACTGTCCAAGGGTCAATTAGACTAAAAATGTTTATTGATTTTTTACAAAGATCCATTACCCAATCTACGTGCAAGTGAATGTAACTATACTGGATTCTAAACTTAAGAAACAATTTAAGAAGAAAATCTTTAATGGCACCTCCTTGATAAATTTTCTGCTAGGGACTAACCAATTCAGCTTAAGAAAATAAAAGTTTTTTTTTTTTAATAATACACTATCCTAAATGTATGCAAATATTTATAAATGCTATAAACATCCTCAAGTTATATCCCCTCATGCCTAAGATTGACAATGTCCTCATTGCAAAAATACAGACATAGAAGAATATCACCTGAGGAGGAGAGTGGGAGGAGCTAAGGCTCCTCAAGCCAAAGTGCATCCAAAACCTGGCCATCTAAAAGAGTAACATAAGGTTTAAGTCGTTGGCCATTTATCTTAAAGCTCTCACCAGAAGTAGGGTTCCGAATTTCTACAACTCCATGAGGGAAGGCATTGATAACAACATACGGCCCATCCCAGCGAGACTTGAGCTTTTCTGGAAATAATTTAAGTCTAGAATTGAAAAGCCAGACCCACTGGTTGGGCTCAAAGGTCTTTCTAATAATGTGCTTATCATGGAAGACCTTTGTACGTTGTTTGTATGCTTGAGAAGTTTCATAGGCTTCATTATGAAGCTCCTCAAGCTCACTTAACTCTAGCATACGTGCCTTTCCCGCTTTATCCAGATTCAAGTTAACGTTTTTAATAGCCCAATAGGCTTTGTGTTGGATTTCAACTGGAAGATGGCATGCCTTTTCGTAGACAAGACGGAAAGGAGACATGCCCAAGGGAGTCTTATACGCGGTTCTGTAGGCCCAAAGAGCATCATTTAGCATTTTAGACCAATCCTTATGGTTAGGCCTGACAGTTTTTTCTAAAATTCGTTTAATCTCCCTATTAGACACTTCAACTTGTCCACTCCTTTGAGGATGGTATGGTGTGGCTATCATGTGGCTGACTCCCAAATTTTGGAGTAGTCTTGTGAAGTGTACGTTCTTGAAGTGAGGTCCTCCATCACTTATGATCGTCCTTGGGCACCCATACTGAGAAATGATATTAGCCTTAACAAAATCCAAGACCACGAAATGGTCATTGGTTCGCGTGGGTATGGCTTTTATCAATTTCGATACATAGTCCACAGCCACAAGGATGTACTCATATCCAAAGGACACAAGAAAGGGACCCATGAAGTCGATGCCCCAAATATCAAAGATCTCAACTGGGAGAATAGGTTGCTGAGGCATCTCATCCCTTTTTCCGATGGTTCCCGTCTGCTGGCAACGTAGACATGTGCCCACATATGTATGTGCATCTCGGAATAATGTGGACCACCAAAAGCCAGACTGAAGAACCTTATGGGCAGTCTTTTTTCCACTAAAATGTCCTCCACAGTGGAGGTCATGGCAGAAACTCAGAACACTTCTTTATTCTTCATTAGGGACGCAATGGCGGAAAAG
Source organism: Thalassia testudinum (assembly GCA_037157565.1). Taxonomy (NCBI): domain Eukaryota; kingdom Viridiplantae; phylum Streptophyta; class Magnoliopsida; order Alismatales; family Hydrocharitaceae; genus Thalassia; species Thalassia testudinum. Next base: position 365,480 of record JAZHRO010000065.1, read on the forward strand.
CTGGTCAGGGCCTATTCTAAAAAGCTCAGGTTCCTCCCAGTGATAAAATTTAGCGTTAGCAAGAAACTTGTCTCGGTTCTGCTTGTCCCAAGTACTGGGGGTAATGCTCGTGACCAGATAGTTCACTATGTCAGCGAACCAAGGAGTTTTGGCCTCCACGGCCATCAAAGACTCATCAGGAAAAGTCTCTTTGATATCACCAATAGGGGTTGATGCCTCAATAGGGATCCTAGACAGATGATCTGCTACCACATTATCAACTCCTTTCTTGTCTTTAATTTCCAAGTCAAACTCCTGGAGTAGCAGAATCCAATGAATTAAGTAAGGTTTGGTGTCCTTTTTAGCAAGAAGATGCTTTAAGGCAGAATAATTAGTGACCACCACAACCTTGGATCCCAAAAGATAAGACTGGAACTTTTCTAAAGCAAACACTACAGCAAGAAGCTCCTTTTCAGTGACCATGTAGTTTTGCTAAGGATCCATAAGGGTCTTGCTGGCATAATGCAGCACATGAGGTTTGCCATCAACCCTTTGACCTAAGACCGCTCCTACTGCAAAATCAGAAGCATCTCACATTAGCTCAAACGGGAGGGTCCAATCTGGTGCTTGGAGAATCGACGCAGTAATAAGGGCTTTCTTCAAGAGTTGGAAAGCCTCGCCACATCTATCATCAAAATCGAAGGAGACATCCTTCGCTAACAAGTCGTAGAGTGGCTTAGAGATTTTGCTAAAATCTTTAATGAAGTGCCTATAGAACCCAGCATGGCCAAGGAAAGATCTAACCTAACGAACATTGGTGGGCAATGGAAGCTTAGAGATGGAATCAATTTTTGCGGTATCTACCCCTAATCCACTCTCAGAAACTACATGCCCTAACACAATGCCCTGCTGGACCATAAAGTGGCTTTTCTCCCAGCTAAGCACCAGCTTTGCCTCTTCTCAACGGGTTAAGACTTTATCAAGGTACGAAAGGCATAGGTCAAACGACAAGCCGTAAATGGAGAAGTTATCCACGAAAATCTCAACAAACTCGTCGATCATATCAGAAAAGATAGCCATCATACATCGTTGGAAAGTCGCAGGAGCATTACATAACTCGAATGGCATTCGGCGGAACACAAATGTGCCATACAGACTTGTAAAGGTGGTACGCTCCTGATCGTCAGGAAAGACGGCTATCTGATTATACCCAAAGTACCCATCAAGAAAATAGAAGTACTGCTCCCTGCCAGTCCTTCCAAAATCTGATCGATAAATGGTAAGGGAAAATGGTCTTTCTGGGTAGCTGTGTTCAAATAGAGGTAATCAATGCAGACCCTCCAACCAGTTGAGGGTCTAGTGGTTACCAACTCTCCTTGTTCATTCTCTTTCACAGTGATTCCTGCCTTTTTGGGCACCACATGTATAGGACTGACCCATTTACTGTCTGCAATGGGATAGATAATTCCTGCATCCAACCATTTCAGAATCTCCTTTTTAACAACCTCCATCATATTGGGTTTGAGCCTTCTCTGCATGTCTCAGAAGGGTTTCACGGACTCATCTGTGTATATATGATGCATGCAAAGGGAGGGATCAACACCCTTAATATCAGCAATTGACCAGGCAATTGCTTCGTTGTGCCTTTGTAAACAAGCACGTAGAGCTCCCTCCTACGATTCAGATAATGCAGACGAGATAATAATGGGGAGCGTGTCATTAGGGCCAAGGAAAGCATACTTCCATGTACTCGGGAGGGGTTTCAGCTCCAACTCAGGAACCTTTTGGATTGAGGGTTTAAGTTGAGATGTCCCCGCCTCAAGTAGTGGATCTACCTTCACAGTCCAGGGTGGGGACAGAGACTCTATGTGTATCCCTAGCAACTCTTCTAATTCAGGTATTTCCCCTTTAGTTTCTTCAATAGTCGGAGGATGGTCCTTAGATATGACCTTTTGAAGGGGATCTCTACATAAGAGTGATGGAGTAGTATCCTCAATTATTTCATCAGCAACCTCAATCTGAGAATAATCTTCAAATCTAGATTACTTGTAGGTATCAAATACATTCAACCGGATCTTCTTGTTCCCAAAGCCCATTTTAAGTGCCCCTGATCTACAATTGATAGAGGCGTTGGCTGTGGCCAAGAAGGGGCATCCCAGAATAATGGACGGCGTTGTAGCCTTATTAGATGGGTCAGTATCTAGCACAAGAAAGTCAATAGGGAAGAAGAAGTCCTCCACTCTCACCAGGACATCTTCCAGTAATCCTAGTGGTGTTTTAAGCGATCTGTCTACTACCTGGAGGATGACTGGACTAGGCTTTAACTCACCTCTGCCCAAAAGATCGTAAACAGAGCTCGGCAAAATGTTCACCCCCACACCCAGATCGAGCAAAGCCTCATCAATGTGTTGGTTACCTATAACCACTGAAATATACAGGGCCCCTGGGTTTTTCATTTTGGGGGGTGTTCCATGTTGGAGAACCCAGCTAACATGGTCAGGCAGGATGACCTTGGCTTGGACCTATCTCCTAGATCAACGCTTCTGAGTGAACAGGCCCTTTAGAAACTTGGCATAGGACGGGATCTGTTTGATAGCTTCCAATAAAGGCAAGTTGATATGGACTTGCCTAAAAGTGTTCATAATCTCCTCCATCCTATCCTTGGCTCCAGGTGAGCCAACAGAAGATTCCCCAGGAGTAAATAGGCGCTCTGGATAGGGCACCCTCGGCTTCTGGGTAGAGGGGTTATCATGGAGGGAGAGGGGTGGCGGACTGACGACATCCTCAAGGTGGGTGATTTCAAGCGAGGGAGAGCAGTGTGGCTCTTCCTCGGTGGAGATGGAAGTCGGGTCGGGTGTAGGAGGGGAATCCTGAGACATGACTGTAGGAGTGTTATCAGGCTTGTCGATTTTCTTTCCACTCCTCAGCACAGTCACAGCTTGGGCGTGCTCCCTGAATACAACCCCCTTGCCCTTTGGGTTCTCCTCAGAAGAGCTAGGCAACTTCCCCGAATCATGCTGCCTAACTACCTCAGAAAGATGACCAATTTTGGATTGCATATCAGTAATCATCTTATTCTGAGATTGGATGACCATATTCTGATGCTCTTGCATCGCTTTCATCATGGCTTTAAGTTCATCCATCTCAGAGGGCTATTCTGAGGAGGGTTTTCATAGGATGGCTGGTATATGGGTTGGGGAGGTAGGGGTCTTGTATTCCCTAAGTTAGAAACATCACCTTTCTTCCATGAGAAGTTTGGATGGTTCCACCACCCCAGATTATAGGTATTAGAATATGGGTTATTATGAGGAGGTGGGTGGAAACGTTGGGCCACGTTCAGGTCGGCCTGAATCAACTCAGGGAATTGATTTGCCTGGTGGCACTCTGTAGTGGCGTGCGTTGTGCTTTGGCAAATAGAGCATTCACCTGGAGCCTGAAAGATAGAGGTTGCTTGCGGGTTCATGCCGGGGTTTGCTAAAAGCCTATCAAAGTTTTTGTTCAACAATTGAATCTGATAAGCCAAATCCTGAGTAGCCCCAACTTCATGGGCCTCTATCTTCCTCTGCAAGATTGATGGTTTTCTTTCTTGATAGGCAGAGGACATATGTATGGAGTTGTCACTTAATGTTTCAAATAATGCCCAGGCTTCATCCTCAGTTTTGGTCATAAAGGTTCCTACACAGATTGCATCGATGGTTTGCCTGTGCCTTTCAGATAATCTGTTATAAAACCTTTCGAACAACTGCCATCTTGGCACCTGATGGTGGGGCAAAACCTAAGAAGGTCATTAAAGTTCTCCCAAGTCTCGTGAAATTGCTCCCCTTCCTGTTGAGTAAAACCCATAATCTCTCTTCTGTAATGGTTGATCTTACTCATAGGAAAATACTTTTTCAAGAATTCTCCCTTAAGGGTGGTCCAATCATTTACCCTTGCATCAAGGGTATGATACTAGTGCTTGGCCTTATCCTTTAGGGAGAATGGAAATAGAGTTCTCATCAGGGCTTCATCAATAAAGCCCTGGAGCTTCACCATTGAACAAACCTCGGTGAATTCCTCAAGATGCCTGTAGGGATCCTCCCTAGCAGTACCATAAAAAGATGGGAGCAAAGATATGGTGTTTCTCTTAATTTCATATGGGTTATCCACTCTAGGTCTTCGGATAGGTAGGGCTTGGTGGGTTGTAGGGAGGAAATAGTCTCTCAAGGTTCTCTAATTTTCACCAACCCTAATCTCTTCTTCAGATCTTTCTTCAGCCATTTTTCTTCTTTCTTTGTTAGCTTTCCTTATAATTCCCTCAGGCTTAAGGTTGAAGAGAAGACTACTTCTAAGAGAGCACCTACCAAGAATACACCAAGCAAACACAAGGCAAGAGGTCTTTTGTTAATTTAAAGTTCTTTAAGGCCTCTTCCAACTCTTCAGCTTGGCCAAATATAGTCAAGGCAGTTTTTCTCCGTTCCCACATAAGTGGTATAAGAGAAATGAGGCACTTGAAATTTTTGGTCAATGACTGTTAAGAAGGAAGAGGTTACTTTTAGCCCTTTTTGGGTGATCAATCAAGTTGTCAAGCAATTACGCACCCTAAATTGACCTTAGAGTGCCCTAAAGATGTACACTTTGTTATAATGATATTCTCTAATGCTCAAGTAAAAAGGTACTCCAAGGATGGAACCAAGGGATGCAAGTAGGGCGAACCCTTCCTTCGAGGTATTGCATTAGCAGTGCCTCTTAACTACCCTTGAATTCCTTTAAGGGGTGTCCCCCTCCTTAGAGTATCAAGTCACTCAGGCAAAAGTTGTGCCTGTGCACGAAGGCGTGGACACACGGTGAGCTTAGGTGCGCACGAGGTTCCTGCGCGCAAGGATGCTGCGCACAAAGGGAGACGCTGACGAGGGTGGCGCAACGGTGGTGGTGTGCAAACGCGTGGCCACGCAAGGACGTGCTCACGCGGTGATACTGGCAGTGCGTGAGGCTAGAGGAAGTGTTGTTGCACCAAGGCTTGGGCGCACATGCGCGTGCGAGGCCTGCTGCTGCGGTCTGCGCGCAAGGAAGTTGATGGGTGCAGGCGTCGACGAAGTTGGCTCTAAAACACCGTGCACTCTCCGGTCACTGTGTTTGCTTTCTCACCAGTGGTGAAGGATGGAAGAGACCATGGCCCCCAGCGTCCCTCATTTTTTTAAATACCTCATAAATTTTGTTTCTTCCCTCAAGATCGTCTCCAACAATTTCATCGGATTATTGTAAGGTTGCGAGATGCCCGGCTGAACTACGGGGAGAGATAAGGTGGCGAGAAGGCGGTCGCGCATTCTGCAGGAAAAAGAAAATAAAATAAAAACAAATTGGGTAATTTATAAAAATAATTTAAAATAATACATGAAATGCATGCATGCCCCTATATGCAAACATTAATATATTTACATATCAAAGTATGCTTTATACACGTAAACGTTACCATAATAATTAGGCATTTATGTATTAGTAAGCCCACAAATGTGGTCTCATCAATCCTACTTTCTTGCACAAATTTTTCCTAATTGAGGCACGTTCGAGCTCTATTTAAGCTCGCACACATTCCTAGGACCAATTCGAGCCTGATTCTAGGCCAATTCTCCTATTTCTTCTCTCCTCCAGCCACCTCCGTCGCAACTCCAGCGACTCTCCTCAACCTCTTCTCTCCGACAACTCAACCGCCAAATCAAGTGGCCCACGACCTTCCTCTCCTTCTTCTGCCTCTCGTCGGCCAAAGGAGAGGTCGTCTCCCCTTTCGTCGTCGCCCTACCCCTCACCAGAGCATCCTTCGTCCTCGGCATCGACCAATCAAAGCTGGCATGATTCCCACCTCCTTCGTCCCTTAGAATAGGTTCTCTCTCTCCCTCTATCTCCCTAGGTTAGCTCTAGCCCCTTAACACCTCGATTCCACTGCCAAATCACCATCCTCCCTCTCCGTCGTCTTTACGGCCAACGAAGCTCCAACTAGCTTTGTTCGGTTGCTATGCTCACCCAAACTCACAACCACTGCCACCACTACCTTCTCCTCGCCTCCTCGAATGAAAGCCCCAAGTTTATTGGGTGCTCCGCTCACCGAAAATGCTGACCGAACGAACCCATTACAGCCATTCGTCTCCGATGCTGTCCATCCACATCTGACCTCCATCCAACAAATGAACATCGTCGTTGCACTCCATGCTCCTCGACGAAGCTCCTGAGCATATCTAATAGGGCCTAAAGGTCGTTTTATTATTTTAGGTGTCCTTGTCGGAGCAATTGTGAACGTCGCTCATCTCCGCCTTCGCCTGCAGTGCTCCGACCATCATTCAATCTCACTGTCCAGATAAGAGTAGAATCATCTTGTGAAGCCACCTGGGGATCCAATTGAGCGAAGCAATGCCAGCTGCAGCTATAATTTTCCTGAAGGTCTACACTATGTAGATGTGAAGGAAGGAACTAGGAATAGTCCCACATCGTGGAATCAAAACCCCACGACAATGCATAAGAGCAAATCGTCACATTTTCTCTTTGCCTTCGAGCACACGAGCGTAAGGTCCTCATCACACACGCACCACTGCGCATCCTCACCCGCGGTTCACACCATGTGGGTCTGGGCTAGATCCAATTGCCCGGTTACTACTTACCCAGGTCTAAGAGAGAAATCCGAGGAGGGTAGGGGGTGTTTTTGCAGTAGGTTTTGTGGCACGTGTGCCTCGATATTCGTGCCCACATATGCCAATACTTAGGCATTTCGAGAAGCTGATTCTTTGAGGCTTTGTGCCTTGTGTTGTGTTTGCGAGGCTCTGGGAAGTTTAAGGCGTTTGTTTCCCTTGTGCTAACATTTGATATTCATTAAAGGTGCTGTAGACATATTTGATAGTGTTGACATGCAAATTGAGAGTAAGTGGTTCAAAGCCACTCTAGAGAAATTGAGTTGATTTGATACATTGGGAAATGTGCTTGATTGGTGGATTAAATTAGTGAATCAAATCACCATTTTTAGGGTTTTAATCCTCTTTTTATCCCATTGACTTCTGAGATACTATTGCCATCATTGAATACATTTTTGAGTATATAATTCATTGAATCTCTTTATTGTGATTAATCATTGTGCTCATTTATTCCTTACATTTCGATTAGTGTGTGAATTCCATATTTACTTTTTGCGAACGACCTCGGACTCATTTCTTATTTTCGAGCACTTATAAATTTTAAATGTTGTTGCAATTTTCATCACTATACTACGGCGCGATATTTTCCTAAACAACGATGAAAATTTGCTCGCTACACTAGATTTTATGGGCGATCCTATAGGCCCATAGTGCTTCCGGAAGTTGGGTCAACCAGTCCTTTCTGTCAGGCCAAACAGTGACCAAAAGAATTTTCTTGATCTTCTGATTGGAGAGATCAACCATCCATTCATCTGGGGGTGATAAGGTGTCAAAATACGATGCGACACCCCATACTTCTTCATTAGGGACTAGAAGTGCACATTCACGAAGTGGGTCCCTCTATCAAAGATAATTACACGAGGGACACCGAATCGAAAAAGGATACGCTCATGAATAAATTTGATTACAACTTTATGATCATTGGTTTGGGTTGGCACAGCTTCAATTCATTCGGACACATAGTCCACGACCAGTAGGATGTATTTGAAGCCATTCAAATTTGGGAATGGCCCCATGAAATCAATCCCCTAAATATCGAAAATCTCACACACGAGAATCAGGTTCAAGGGCATCATGTCGCGGTGGCTCATGTTGTCTATGGTCTAGCAACGGGCTCATGCCCTATGATAAGTGTGTACGTCTTTGAAGAGTGTGGACCAATAGAAGCCGCATTGGAGGATCTTAATTGCGGTTTTGTGGCCAGAGAAATGGCCACCACAGGCCTAGTAGTGATAAAATGATAAAATATCATTTACCTTAGAGTTAGGAATGCATGTTCGGATGATTTGATCAGCACTTATGCGAAAGAGATAAGGATCTTCCCAAACAAAGTATTTGGCATCTAAAATCAATTTATCTTTCTTGGCTTTAGGCCAATCAGACGGGATCTGGTTCAATGCCAAATAATTGACAATATCGGTGTACCAGGGAAGTCCAGTGATGTATACACATCCATTTAGGTTAAAATGCCTATTTATGCATGTTCCTAGGCTTAGATATGCATTCCATAGTATAAAAATTGCATAGCATGCATCATTTTGCATTTAGAATAGTCTGTATAAAGTTAAGGTTAATTTATGCCTTTTTATGGCCAGGAGAGAAGGAGATCTATTTCAAGGCCACGAATTGACGATCAAACCGTACGAATCTGATTAGGATGAAAATTAGAGTCCAACTCTTCTAAAATCATCTTGATCAAAGTCCCATAGCACATTACGCAATCCAAGGAAGATCAAAGGCCAAGGGGTAAGGTGATGCCAATCTGAACCTCAGACGATAAATCCAACCGCATGATGGATTCAGATCGATGATCGCAGCCCAACGACATGAAAATCGATCCAATCTAACAACTATGGCGTCGTCCACAAAGCAAAGAAGATGGATGGCCAAAATGGCATCACGTAGCGCCATCCCAGCCGCCCAAATCCACCCTCAGCAGCCGCCCCTCCTCAAAGGCATTTCCACCACAAGACCAAGACCATTGGATCAGCATCCAACAACCCTAAGCTCGCCACGTCGCTAATCGACTTTCTGCGACATTTGTCAAACAATCACACTAAAACGATGTTGACGGGTTTTTGTCCCCGACAACGGCACCAAAAATATGATGCACGGCTCGCCGATTCACACTGAAAATAATGTTTTAAATGTCGATGTTGTGGTATATGTCACAAATCAAACCAATTTCGCATCAATTTTATTTATTTACTTAATTTTTACTGGTTTATTCCAGGTCATTCACTATGAGGCAGTTATTGATATACATCACTCTCTAAATCCAAAAATATTCTTTAATTCCAAAATTGTTGATTTTACTTACAAGAATGAATCAATCAATCAAAGAATGAAAGAATAGGTTAATTATGTACAAAAGAATCTATTACAACTCATTACAATGCTTGAAAACATATGCACAAAAACAAGCATCAAAACTGTATATATATTTACTCTATATTAATTATATACAACTATTATAGTTAATACCAATTATAGGTATAAAAATAGATAGTAATACATACTATACTACGTTAATATACCAATACCTATAGTAACCTATATTATATCTATAGTGACATATATAAGTGTCGCTAAACCTTATTAAAATTATCTGCATAAACATAAGGCAAAAACTAATAGCTTTACTAACATTTACATATATATACAGTGACAGACTTATTCATCACTAAAGCTCTTAAGTTATTTATGTATATATATATATGAGCTCAAATACTCTACTCTATATTCTAATATATTATTTACAATATACACTATTTATTTATATACATATATATTATATACTTATACTTGTATATATACATACGCTACATATATACATACATATATACATAACTCACACACAACTCACACAAAAAGGGGGGGTTCTCTTCAACACTTAGTCGTTCTTTCAGAGCTCATCTTTTATTCTCGATTCTCTCTTTGCTTCAACACTTAGCCAAATTAGGCTCACCCTCTCTCACACAAATGCACGTTTACTGTTCACTTATGTAAAAATTAGGCTTTTTAATTGGCAAACGATCTTTTCGAGGGATATACAGCACCCATTTCTGGGTGGGACCAGACCTCTACTAGGGTCACCTTAGTTTGATTATTTAGGTGCATTAATCTGAATTTTGGCTCCTTAATGGGCCCAATTAGACCCTCGTCACAGTGAATGATCCCCAGCCCATGCACTATTCAAATATGCTTATATCAATGCTCAAAGAATCGAGAGATAGGGTATGTGGTTTATTAGCACCCAACGCTTGTCGACTAGTGGGCTTAAAACACGAAATCAATATATGCCACTGCAGCCGCTTGTCATCCCACAATGTGGGATAAAACAAAGCGCAATTAGGCGCTATAGCAGTGCTCTGTGCTTGTCTGATTTAGGAACTTTGGCCCTCGATTTGATGGTCATAATTTAATTTAAATTAAAAATAAATTATACCATTGTAAAGCTCTTATATAGGGCTACATAATTATATAATTACTTTATATAAATAAGTTATTTACATATATAATAAAATTAGTTAAACTTTATAGTTTGTACATGTTAAATGATGTGTTAATTACTTAATTAGAGTATAAATTAGTGGATTAATTATACAATTGACTTGTTACAGAGTTAATATAAATAATAAATTATTTATTACATATTTTTATTTGATTTTAGAAGCTTTATTTTAATTTATGTAGATTTAAATATTGGTTCAAGATGGTTTTTCATATAAATCATCTATAAATATTATAATACAATATAAATACTGTTTAAATTAGTTGAAAATACTTAATATAATATATTGCAAATATACAAAATAATTTACCTCAGTATTAACTTAAATTACTAATTTATTTTATTTTAACTTAATAAATTACCTAATTAAATTACTAACTCAATTATTTACTGTAAATAGATAATTAAATTAATTTACAGGTATTATTTTGTACATAATGAATATATAAAGATGTTTGTATAGTATTAAGTATAAATATGTATATTTACTTAGGTTTGTAGAATTATGTAGCTTATTATACATTTAAGTTATATATTTATTATCTACTGATATATTAAAGTTATATATATATATTAATTTATTCTAAATACTTAATTTACTATATAGAATACATATATAATTATTTATATATATTATGTACATATCATATATTTTACATACATATAGCTTAGGTATGGCTTAAATATATAAGTATTTACACAATATACATGGTATTTTTGTGTATTTTCGAGTATTTTCTGATTTTTATGGGTTTTATACATGTAATAGAGATAGGAGATGAGAGAGAAAGAATAAGATGAGAGAGAAAGAGATCTTTTTGGTGTTTTTCAGTTTGGTTCTTGTATTAAGTTCCAAGGTATACTGAATTGTCGACTGGTATGTTCTACCGAGCCGAGGGTTCAATTTACCTTGAAACTTTGCATACACTTAAGAAATTTACTAATCTTACTCAAGACATTTTTTTTTTTTTTTTGGAATTATTATAGGATTTTTATTTATTTACAAATTTGACACATTCTAGGCCTTGGAGAGGGTTTCTAAGTGGAACCTAAAGCCTCAAATCCTATTCTAAAGGCTGGAAAACATATGTAAACATTCAAGATCATCCAACACATCAAATTAAAGATATAAGGGAAATTAAAAACAATTTCTACTTCAAATTCATTCAATTTTTACAATTAGACAGTTAGTTCATGCAAATGACTGACAGAGAGATTTTAAAAATTGAAATCAAGACATTCAAATCAAATTTGAAGCTACAACAATACATGAATGCTTGATACTTATAAATCTAACATTATGCATAGGTCAGCTGCATTTAAAACACAAATCTCTCTCTAAAACCTAACTAAATCAGATCCTTCAACTCAACCAAACAGTGTTGCAGCTGCATCAGATGCAACTCTAAAATTTAGCAGCTGCTAGATTAATACTGCAACATAATAGCAACAGATGCTTCTGAAATTTGATAGCAACAACTGTTGCACTTTTGTCCAAAATCAGATGCTATTCAATCACTTAGACGGCTTAAAACAAATGTTGCTGCCTCTGCTCTAATCAGACCAAGTAGGTCTGATCTGAGCTCAAATTCAATAGACCAGCTACTGTAAACTCTCAAACAAGCTTCAAAAATTAACCAAGTTCAGACCTGAGAAAGTTTGATCTTGGTTCATTAATGTCCAAATCAATACTCCAGGTCAGCTTCATCCAAAAAGAAATTCTTTTAAAACCATATTTGAAGGTCTGAAAATTAATTTATGACCAAGTCAAACTCCAAAACTCAAGAACCCAGATTTGATTCTCACTTCACACTGTAGATAGTGTGAACATGAAAATCAAATCAAAACTTCATATCCTTGTGAAAACTATTTCAAATATTCATTAAAATCCTTTAATTTTCAGTCAAACCTCCATTATCAGATTGGGATCATTATTGCATTGAGAAACACATGTCACCCAAATTGGGCTTTTGATATGGATCTCACACTGATCTGATCACTTAATCATCTTGAACACCATTGCTTGGTGTTCAAGGTGATTTTGTGATGTGATTAGGATCCATTGGGTCCTTGTTCAATCTCAAATCAGTCTCCCTGATTATCCTTGATCAAACTACCCAACACAAAGCTTAAATCAAGTGCATGCTCATCCACAAATTCAAAACCAATTCCAAAACCTTGGATTCCTTGCATGACAGTTAATTAAGCAATTAAAAAAAAAAACTCAAAAAGCTTGATTGAATTCGATAAAAAATAAATTATCTCCAAATCATAGAATTGGGCATTAAAAATAATTTGAAATTAATCGAGCAATTTAATTAAGACAATAAAACTAGTTCGAGGGGTCTTTGTGAAGTAATGGGATGAGTGGGAGACCCCCTAAATGGGTTTTAGGTGCTACATTCAGATCTAGGAACCAAAATTCCCAAATCTGAAATTAGACCTTAATGGATGGGTGAATGATGGATAGATTACGAGGAAAAATCAGGAACGAAGTTTGCTGTGTAGGGGAAGCTGTATGCGTCGAAATGGAGGTGGAAAAACACCTCCCTTGATCTAAATTGAACGAAGAGGGTGAGGTCAAATCTATGCTAATCTAATCTAATCATCATCATAATTTGATTAATAATTAATCTACTGACCTAAATTACACTAGCTAACACTTCAACTATCTAGAAAATAGGAAAACTACACTAGGAAAGCATTAAATCTAAGGGAAGAGGATGATGTCCAAGGTCACCAGCTAGCGACCGACGATGACGAAATGGAAGAAGACCCTTCAGCAGACAAGGGAGGTTTCCAAGAGCCAACCGGAGGCAATCGATGGAGGGAGATGTAACGACCCGATTCCCGAGTCCCTACGAGACACGAGAACCGGATCGACTCGACATATCCCAAGACCTAGTCGTCCAATGAGGAAGTAACCAAAAGAGCAATAAAATAAACCACATTCAGCATGAATATAACTAACAGTAAGAAAATACAGCAGTAAGGAAAGAAACCACTACAGTATATACCACCACAACAGTAGAACAACATTCATAACATAATATGAACTGCAGGTAAAGAAAAGTACAGCGGTAACATGAACTACTCACTACAGTGGAACAAAAAGAGGTACAAGAGAACAGTGGTAACTCTACTGGACCCTACTCGGCCCAGCGTCCTCTGCAGCCACTGACCCTGGCTGCTCAACACCTGGTCCTGAAAGGTAACGAGTGTAACACGTCAGCAAAACGCTGAGTAGAGTGGCAACTAAAACAAAAGAAACAATAGAGTGTACAGTAGCTGTTATGTTCTGTTACTTTCTTTATTTACGTCTTTCAATTGTCTCATGATTTCATTTATTTCTCAGATCCTTCACTTGATCTCGAATGTTCCTCGTGGGAACGATCTTGATTGCAGTCTTTTCCGAACAGTAGAAGTACCACGTGGTGCTCTCTTGGCTGGGAGAGTCCCCCGTGGTGATCCTACTCTCAGTCAACCACCCCAAGGTCACGGACAGACGTAATGGTGACTACGGCACGCGCGATAAACGCACAGGTAGCTAACCCGCACTGGCACGCGGTCAGTCGTTTCCGTTAACGAGTGCGCCCAAAGCACAGCATGGAACCAGTACAGGGCAGATCCCTCTCAGGGGTCCAACCCCTCCACAATAACCAAACAGGGGCCTTGCCCCTCCACAGTCCGCGCACCCTCGCCTGACTACCCTAGTTTTCCCAGTGGGCCTAACAAGTCGGTGTAGGTGAGCTAGCAGAACCCCGAGGCCCGTGGGGTAAATAGTACTCGCCCTACACTAGTAGCTCTCCTCGATACTGCGTACACGAGGGCCAGCAAGTCAGTACAAAGTGGCCAAACCTAACCCCGGGTCCCTGGGGCGGCTGGCTCCGCTCTGCACTAAACAGGGGGACAGTCGCTCTCCTTGGTACTCCATACTCAAGGGCCAGCTCACTTCCCCAATTCTATTCCATTCACCTTCCAGGAGTTCTACTCCTAATTCCCCGTAGGGTTCCAGCTCTTTTAACTCAGCACATTCAGGTTTCACCTTTCCAGTTTCACGTTCATACAATCCATGTTCTCAATCACGTGTATTTATTTATAACAGGCAGCTGTTAAACCAATTTACAGGTAGCGATTATTTCCTTTCCACATTTTCCAAGACTGCAGTATTCATATCTTCCACTAGTTTTCCCATCCTAGGATTCATGCCATATCCTAGGATCTATCATACAATCTAGTTTTTCCAGCCCTAGGATTCATGCAACACCCTAGGATCTACCATTCATTCTAGTTTCTCATTCCTAGGATTCATGCAATGTCCTAGGTTCTATTTATGGTTCCATAATTTAACATATTATACTAATAAACTTAAAAGCCACTCTACCGGTTACAACAGGCGTACTGCGGGTGTGGTCGGGAATCCCGCGTACCTCCGCAACCCCCGAGACTGCAACAGAACAGGGTCCTATCACAAGGATCAAACACAAGGAGTTTCTCAAAATAGTATACAACTACTGTAGACGGGTAGAGGATTTAATTCCGAAAAGCACGCAACTCGAAACGTGGAAAACGAACTCCGAACGGGCCCTAAACGGGTCGAAAATGACAAAACAGTGCAAAATCTGACGTCTGGAACTTCTTCCAGACGTCTTAAAAATGGGGATCAGATGGTACCTTGTCCTTCATGGTCTCTCAGATGTCCAGAAGCCTGCGGGGGTGTCTGGCCTAGTTCCCAGACGTCCGATGGTCACCCCGGATGTTTGGAAGTCGTTCCCGTCGTCTAGCACTGCAGCCAGACGTCTGATTCGCGTTGGATGGCGAATCCAAAACCTGCGCGTACCCATTTCTCTCTCTCAGTATGGATGGCCGAAGAAAAGGAAGAAGGACGAAAATAACTCACCTTTCAGACGTCTGGACACTCCTCCAGACGGCCTCCCCGTCGTCTGGCTGGAAGCCCAGACGTCTGATTCTGGAAAAATTTCCAGAATCAGGGCGCGACTCGCCCTCCGCTCGCAACGCACTGCCACGCCGCATCTCGTCCGCCTGCTACTCGAGCTGCAGCAGTCCTCCTGCATCACCCCGTGTCTGCTTCTCCCCCCGCCGACCAGCCCTAGCAGCCCCGGCAAGCTCGCCCTCACGGCCGAGCACCTCCTCCCTCGCGCAGCACCTCCTCCCACGCTCACCACGGCTGTCACTGCCGCCGCTCACTCGCACTCGCGCACCGGCTGGAAGGAGAAGAGGAAGGGGGGGAGGTGATGAGAGTGAGGGAGAGGGTGTGGCATTTTAAAGCCGCACGGGGAGGAGAGAGAGAGCGGGACAGAGGGCACAGCCTACGGAGGAGAAAGGGGAAAAGAGCATCTGCAGGTCTGCGCGCGCAGGCGCACAGACGCAACCGCGCGTGCCACTGAAACCGAATCCCAGACGTCTGGAAGGGGTTCCAGACGTCTGGTCCGACGTCTGGGCCACCTCCCAGACGTCTTAAAAGACGTCTGAAGCCGCGCGTTCGTAACAGGAGAGGAGTGGTCTCTATCACCAACCACTGAGGAAGGGAGGTAGGGAAGCTGAGGGCATAGACAAAGGGAACCACTCAGGGGGAGGGAGTGATTAGCTTTGCACGTGATGCAGGGGTGCTACTTAAGTAGCCGTGTCACTGATTCGAGTCACCGCGAGGGTGAAATCAATTGCTTAGGGCATGGGCGGCTGGATGTGGCTTGAGAGGGCACAGGAAGCTTCAAAATGAAAAGCCACCATAGGATGGGCTCTAGAGGGGAGGGTGAATGCATGTGCTGAAGCGTGTGAAACTTTGAATGGAGATCGACCATCAGATCAAGAATCTAAGGAATCAACAGCGACAATGCTCTGTGTTCTTGCATGAATAGTGCACCAAGAGGTGCATCGCAGCTTCAGGCGTATTAGGGTTTTTACAGGGAAGCCCTTATGGGCGAAGGGGTAGAAAAGTTATGGCGAGGCCCATATGTGAAGAGAAATACTTGCAGAGTCATCCCTAGGTTTTGCACATAGGTCCCCAATAGTTATCAAGTAGGTCCCTGGAAGTTTATATGAATGGAATGCATGTGAACAAAGGACCTAAATGTAAAACTATTAATGCAAGGTCCTAATGATATCCAAATGCAATCAAGTTTTTATTGAAGCTTAGTTGAACATTTAAAAAGTTGATTTCACTTTTGATTTGAACTTTTAAACCCAAATGTGTATTTAAATTGTAATTGGATCATCATTTTACATTAATGAATAGAATGTCTCATTTTATGACCTAATTTCGCATTTTTAACACAGATTTGATATTTTAGGTCATTTACGCTATTTCTTATACTTAACCCATTTCATGTGTTAATTCAGTAGTGTTTAACCTAGTTTTTAACTTAACTTGGGCATTTTAGCTATGATAAGCCATGCCTCATCATACCCCCATGCTTAGGTTTTGTTAATCCCTTAGCAAACAACTCACTAAGTGCAAAGCATTTTAAGTATCAACAAGGTAAGTGTGATGAGATATCTATTTTTCTTTTCTCTCAATTTGTTACATGTTTAGAGATGATCTTTAAGCTGAAAGATTTTCCCAATAAGCCAACTATGTTTATGTCTAGACATTGTGAGAACCTATCACTTAGGAAGACTAACCAGAACTTAAGACTGATATGACATAGACCATCTTTCGACTAACAAGGACTCTTAATATTTAAACCTTAAATGTGATTTCTAGGACTCAAGGGGTTTTACAATACTCAGAAGCTAAGTGGTTATGGCTATACTTAGTGATGGGTCAGGACTAACCAGGTGAATTTCAAAACTCAATCCTAGGGTTTCACATCTTTTTAAGTCCAACTTAGTCCTAGCTTCAGCTCATGTTTTTGAATTGACTCTCAAAAATGAGGAAGACTCAAACCCAACTCTTATTGCATTATGACTCAAAGAATATTTGGTGGAACAGGGAATTTGTATTACACCCTAAAACATTTTTGGTGGAAACTATTTACAGGACTTGGAGAACATACTTGACTTATTCTAAAGAATGTCTTTTTCTGAAAATTCTTTTTGACTTTGTTTTTCACAAATAAATGTCAGTATGTCTCTGACAACTTTATTTGGTAGAGCACTCTTTATTTGTGGGTGATTTCTTTGGTGGAAAGAGCTTCTCCTAGACACAAGACTAAAGACTAGGACAAAGAGTTTACCTACATGCACAGGTAAGGACTCCACCTTCCCTAATGAACACTAGGGTTGAATTTCAAATTCACAAGATCTTTCCCGACACTGTGTTAGTGTAAACCAAGGTTACTTAGACCCCAAGCCAAAGCAAACCAGTGAATCCTGTACTGGTGACTCAGGTACAAGAATATGTCCTAAGTTAGGAGAGATCGTGGTCTATCTTATCAAAGCTTAAAGTGTATTAAGCCAAAGCCTGAGCAAATCAAGCTACAATGGCTTGGAAAGTCTAACCAGCAAAGGTTGAATGTCCATAAACACTTATTCTATTTTTATTTTCAGCTATAAGATCATAATTAAATACTTAAGATTCTTCCAAATCTTTTCTCTCCTTAGAATTCAATGAAGTTCTCCCTCAACAATAGGTCATTCAAGTCCTTTATTGTATTTTTGGAATTTTTTATTTTTAGAATTTTTTGTATTTTTGACTTTGTAATTTTTTCCAATTTTTCAAAATTTTTCAATTTTTTTATGGTATTTTTTTTAATACTATACTATATACACTACAGGTGTGTCTATGATTGCATTTCAGAAAATGACTAAATGATTCACCATTTACAGCCCCCCATGCTTAAATGATGCAATGTCCTCATTATATGAATAAGGTGGATAAAATGTATGCTCTGCTTTTCACTATCTTAGACTGAGTAACGGAAGGAAGTCGGGATAAGGAGATGAAATCTCTGTGCGGACAATTTCAAGTCTAATACAAGATCAGAGTGGAAAGTCGGGCTAAGAAGTGAAATGCATGACATATGTGACAATGAATGTATGCTAAAAATGCAATGGTAGACACCTAATGAAAGAAATGGAAAACAAGAAAGGTGAAAATAACTATATACAAAGATAGGTTTGCTAAGTTTTATGGCTTCAGCTAGACGTAAACCCACTAGAAGTGCAACAATGTAAGAGCCAAAAAGATGGGTGAGAATTGACAAGTCAATGAAGCTCAATGAAATATTTAGATCATGGTGAATAGAATGGAGGTTTGTCAATCTCAAAGGTGAAGAAAAGCTTCATAGTCAATATGAATCAGAATCAGATACTTTGTACAAGGCCCAAATAGAGAAGGGTATCACATCAGAGATACTTGGCTCAAGGTCCAAGTAGACAGAACAGAGTCAACTCAAAATTACTTGGCTCAAGGTCCAAGTAAAGAAACAGTATATTCAGAAAAATCAACAGCTTCCACCTCTTCAATCAATGAATGCAGAGTTAAGATGAAGAAGATGAATTTGGGTTGGGAAGAATAGGTGGCTGCTGATCTGAGTAAGGTGCAGAAGGATCAGGATATTGAGGAATAAAGGTTTCTCTAGGATAGTAGTGTCACAAATGGATTGTTCACAGTTCCTTCCCTACAGGAGACTGCAAAGAAGAAGTGTAGGTGACTTGGGCATCAACACCCAAAAGAAGTACTAGTGGTTGGTGTTAAGAACGTCTACTACCGTCCTTGAGTTTGGTTTTTGAAAACATTTTGCAAAGCAGTCACAAACTCACGACAAAATCAATCCAACTAAACAAAATCTCAATCTCAGTATCAAGACCACATCATTCAAGCGAAACATGATTCGTGAATCTTTTCCTATTGGTTTGTTATGAAAAATATAGTGCGCAAACAGATGTTATCAATACAATCATACGCATCCTAAGAGAAACCTATCGATGTGCAGACCTCTAAATCCACCCAGAACTTGGATAAGATTGGAGTGCGAATCCAAGTTCCTATGGGTGCATAGAGAGAAGAGATAGAAAAGTGTCTTTGTGTACTGTATGTGATCATGTAGTGTGTACACGATAGAATCAATCAACAAAATCTCGATGAAAAACCACACAAGGTTTCAAAGAATTTAATTGTGTCACACTTTAAATTAGGCTCTTTTTAAGAGTGTTTTTCATGCAGCTGGTCTCACTTTTTAGTCTTTTACAAACAAGTGGTGATCTTGCTTAATTATGTCCAATGCAAGGATGGCAAGAGCTTAAGAAGGTTAGAAATCATACCTGACTCCATCACTCAACATTTAATGCACATTTACATAAAATAAATCTAGCAGGAATTGATGCAAACCTAGGATGGCCTACCTATGTCATGCTAATGCTAGATAAGTAGAGATGAACTATTTTTGTATTTTCAATTTTGCAATTTTTTTTAATGGAAGAAATCAAATCAAATCGAAAAATAAAGTCAAAAAGCCTAAAGCAAAAAGAATAAAAGAATAGGTGTCCACAGTCCACATTATTACATCAAATGTGTGAGAACATGCTCTCACAACTTATGACTATACAAAGAATCCTAAAAATAAAAATAAAATCTAAACCTAAATCCTAATGTCCAAACTAGTCTAAACATGGCTCCGTCAAAGAAGTCCTGTAGTCGAATTAAAACCAGGAAGCAGGTCCACCGAGAAGTAGCAATTCTCCTCCAACTCCTCCTCAGGTACCATGAAAACAAAACCAAAGAAAAATTATTAGTCAAAATCAATATATACAAAAGGAATCAAAGAATATAACAAATAAAAGGATGTATATACAGCAAAGAATATGAATAAAATAATGACTATATACAAAGAAATCAAAAATATGTACAAATGAAGAATAAAAGAATAATTTTGGCGTATAGAGAGTTGCCTCCCCGACAACGGTGCCAAAAATAATCGACTTTCTGCGACATTCATCAAACAATCACACTAAAACACTATTGATGGGTTTCTGTCATCGGCAATTGCACCAAAAATATGATGCATGACTCATCGGTTCACACTAAAAGTGATGTTTTAAATGTCGTTGTTGTAGTATATGTCACAAATGCAAACCAATGTCACGTCAATTTTACTTATTTACTTAATTTTTACTGGTTTATTCCAGGTCATTCACTGGGAGGTAGTTATTGATATACATCACTCTCTAATTCCAAAAATATTCTTTAATTCCAAAAAAGTTGATTTTATTTACAAGAATGAAAGAATGGGTTAATTATGTACAAAATAATCTATTACAACTCATTACAATGCTTGAAAACATATACACAAAAATAAGAATCAAAACTGTATATATATTTACTCTATATTAATTATATACAACTATTATAGTTAATACCTAATTATAGGTACAAAAATAGATAGTAATATATACTATACTAAGTTAATATACTAATACCTATAGTAACATATTATATCTTCAATGACGTATATAAGTGTCGCTAAACCTTACTAAAATTATCTACATAAACATAAGGCAAAAACTACTAGCTTTACTGACATTTACATATATATACAGTGGCAGACTTATTCGTCACTAAAGCTCTTAAGTTATTTATGTATATATATGAGAGCTCAAATACTCTAATATATTATTTACAGTATACACTATTTATTTATATACATATATATTATATACTTATACTTGTATATATACATACACTATATATATACATACATATATACATAACTCACACACAGCACACACAAAAAGGGGGGTTCTCTTCAACACTTAGTCGCTCTTTCAGAGCTCATCTTTTCTTCTCTATTCTCTCTTTGCTTCAACACTTAGCCAAATTAGGCTCACCCTCTCTCATACAAATTCACGTTTACTATTCACTTACATAAAAATTAGGTTTTCTTCATTGGCAAACGACCTTTTGGAGAGATACGCTGCACTCATTTCTGGGTGGGACCTGACCTCTACTAGGGTCACCCTAGTTTGATTATTTAGGTGCATTAATCCGAATTTTGGCTCCTTAATGGGCCCAATTAGGCCCACGCACAGTGCATGACCCCCAGCCCACGCACTATTCAAATATGCTCATAT
The DNA here is from genome assembly GCA_037157565.1 of Thalassia testudinum. Lineage (NCBI taxonomy): Eukaryota > Viridiplantae > Streptophyta > Magnoliopsida > Alismatales > Hydrocharitaceae > Thalassia > Thalassia testudinum. The sequence goes on from JAZHRO010000065.1 coordinate 386,660, forward strand.
CAATGCTTAGAGAATCGAGAGATAGGGTATATGGTTTATTAGCACCCGACGCTTATCGATTGGTGGGCTTAAAACATGAAATCAATATTGTTGGAACCTTGTTGCACATCTTATTTTGGTGTTAACAAAATTATTATGGATTAATGTTTGCAATTGAGTGTTTTTCAGATTTAGGTGAAGATCAAGGAAAACAGGCATGATGACAAGGAAGAGGCAAGATGATAATGAGGAATCGAGGAGGAGAAGATCATCTTCGACTTTTAGATTTTTTAAACTAGGTTTTTACTTCATAGAATGTATGCCTCTTAACAGTGGAATATAACTTAGATCATAAAAATAATTAGAGATAAAGTAGGATTAATATATCGATCATTTTCAAAACGTATTTAATTGATTAATTTACTTAAAACAGGTACTTGATAGGAAGTACCGGTACTGTTCATCAGTACCGGTATATGCAAGGAACAGGTTTGAGCATACGTCTCAAACTGTGAACAAGTACCGATACTAACCATGAGTACCGGTACCTGATGGTCACAGTTTGAAGACTCAATTCTAGCCTGAACTTTACAAGTACCGGTACCCATGATGAGTACCAGTACAGGTAGGTTACTGTGCCAGTGAGTCTCAAACCTAGGAGTCACAGTACCGGTACCCATGATGAGTACCGGTACCAGGACTCATATGTGCTGGCTGTAGAGAGACAGTGAGTAGCTAGTACCGGTACCTGTACTTTAGTACCGGTACCAGTTAGCTATTGGCTCAAAACTGAACGGGTAGAAATTTAATTTTGGCAATATGAACATTGGGAATTAAACCCCAACATCTAGTAGATGAGTAACCTAGGTCCTAACTCTATAAAAAGACCCTAGGACTCTTAGTTTTGCACACAAGATATACATGAAATAGAAGAGAAAAATTCTAGAGCTACAATTCATATTTCCAACACATTTTGAAGAGAAAGAAATAGTGCTTGCTAGTTCCAATCTCTCTACGCTTTTGCAAACTCTTTAACGTGTTTCGTTCATGCATTCACAAGGCAATTCACGTCTTCACTAGGCTCTCAAATCGGTAATATAATTTATATACTTGTTGAGAGGCTTAGGCATTTTGTTGTAAGATTTCTTTTGTCTTACACCAGTACTATATTTATAATTTAGCTTGCTGCTCGTTGGGTTGTGATAACCCGTTCTTGTACTTGGGTTAAGGTAACCCATTAATTACCTCGTTCAGTAAATTGATTCCCTCGGGGTTGAGGGAATTGGGTTAAAAATCCTAAGTTGGGAGGCTTAAGTAATAGAGTACCCAAGTGAGTTGGGAACCACTATACATTTTGTGTCCTTTGTGGTTTGATTGTAATTTGAGCAAATTCTTCTTATTACTAATATTTTGCTTGAGTGTTTGTGCGCGTAGCCATCTATATTAGATCCTATCAAATATATGTTGCTACATCCGCTTGTCATCCCACGATGTGGGATAAAACAAAGCACAATTAGGCGTTACAGTAGCACTCCGTGCATGTCTGATTTTGGAACTTTATCCCTCGATTTGAAGGCCATAATTTAATTTAAATTAAGAATAAATTATACCATTGTAAAGCCCTTATATAAGGCTACATAATTATATAATTACTTTACATAAATAAGCTATTTACATATATAATAAAATTAGTTAAACTTTATAGTTTGTACATGTTAAATTATGTGTTAATTACTTAATTAGAGTATAAATTTGTGAATTTATTATACAATTGACTTGTTACAGAGTTAATATACATAATAAATTATTTATTACATAATTTTCTTTGATTTTAGAAGCTTTATTTTAATTTATGTAGATTTAAATATTGGTTCAAGATGGTTTTTCATATAAAAAATCTATAAATATTATAATACAGTATAAATAAGGTTTAAATTAGTTGAAAATACTTAATATAATATATTACAAATATACAATATAATTTACATCAGTATTAACTTAAATTACTAATTTATTTTATTTTAACTTAATAAATTACCTAATTAAATTACTAACTCAATTATTTATTGTAAATAGATAATTAAATTAATTTACAAGTACTATATTTTACATAATACATATATAAAGATGTATGTACATTATTAAGTATAAATATGGATATTTACTTAGGTTTGTAGAATTATGTAGCTTATTATACATTTAAGTTATATAATTTATTATCTATTGATATAAAAAAGTTATATATATAATAATTTATTCTAAATACTTAATTTAGTATATAGAATACATATATAAATTATTTATATATGTTATGTACATATCTTATATTTTACATATATATAGCTTAGGTATAGCCTATATATACAAGTATTTACATAGTATACATGGTATTTTTGTGTATTTTTTAGTATTTCCTGATTTTTATGGGTTTTATATATGTAATAGAGATAGGGGATAAGAGAGGATTAATAAGATGAGAGAGAGAGTGACGAGTCAATTTTTTCTTTCGTTAAAATTTTAAACATAAAATGATGTGTCATTGTAAAGCTTTTGTGGTGGAAAATCGACTATCAAAACATTAATTATTTCAAAATCTAACTATGAAAATAGTTAGGTCATCTCCACAAGGAGGAATCAGCCTATTGAATTAGTGAGTGGTGACTCGTTTATTCGGGAATCTCAATGGATATACCTATTTTTTAGTGCAACTCGTTGCCCCCATGAATTCTCTTCCTAAGCAATTAATTGAGACTATAGGTGTTTAAATGCAAAATCACCACAACATAATATTCTGTTAACTAGTGATCTTGGCAATGGAAATCAATGTAAAGATTAATCTTCAATAAAAGATACCTAGTTTATTGTAATTAATATCCCAATCATGATACAAATGCAATCATATGTAATTCAAATAAATTGGAGGGACATTCATGTAAATCTAACATAATATAATAATAAAATAAATAATTAAATAGTGATCTTCAATGGCATTTGATGGTAAATAGTAATAGGATGAGAAACAAAGGATTCACTCTCTCTCTCTTCGTCGTGCACAGAGAGGAGGACGGCGACCGGAGCTGCTTTGGGGGAAGACACTTCTCGAAGAGGGCTACGTGATGATGGTGGAGGAACGGCTAGAGGTGGCTGTCGGCGACTAGTTGGAGGAAGATCGGCCGGACGGCGGCAGCGATTGGTGTGGGAGGAGCTGTCGAGGGTCGTCGTGGCTGGCGCAGGTCGTCGACGAAGATCAAGGCAAGCACTTCGATCGTTTTGGCAGAGAAGGAGATGGCCCGAGGTGGCGTGGCCGGCGAGGGGGGGCGGGCTGCACTTTGGGTTCTTTTTTTGGAGTTGCAGGTGGCGATGGAAGGAAGAAGAGGAAGACGAAGAAGAGGAAGAGGAAGGGGTGGCGGTGGATGCTGTGGCTTGCGCGGCCGAGTTGGAGGGGAAGGCTAATGCTGCGTGGATGGCACGCACTACAGGCGAGGGTGCACACGCTGTCGGTTGCACAGAGGTTGCACGTGGCCGTGGGTCGACAATGGAGAAGAAGCCAATGAGGGTAGATGCAAGCAGTGCGTGGCTATTGGGTTAAGGTGAGGGGCGGGGGCATGCACACACTGTCACTACGTGCATGAGCAGAGATGGAGGCGAGGTTGGAGCACACGGTGATCCACAGTGTTTGCTAAAGTCCACGATGTACACCTGTTGCATGGAGGAGGAGGAGGGAAGATATCCCCTCAGGGGGGAAGGATGATCCAGCCAGAGGGGAGAAGATGATGGCCCCTCTCCGTTGGCCCGCTCTTTTTAAAATCTCTGCAGCCAACTTCTGCAACCACTCACGTAGATTGCAAGTGGTTGGAACAGAAGGATAAGTGCTGTACTGTTCCCATCAGACGGCTGATCAACACTCTAGACGTCTTAAAATGTTTGGTTAGCAAGGAGTCCACGCTGGAGGTTCCAGACGTCCAGACTAGATTCCAAACGTCTTAAAATGGGACTTTAGACGTCTGACTGCTGCCTTCAAGTGTCTTGCACCTAGCCTACATCCACCAAATGATTATCATAACATATCATATGTTATTAAGCATAAAATTGGTGCATAAGATGATACACAAACTATGTTGAATTCCCCCTTAATTCCTAATCAAATATTAACTAAGAATGACTAATTAAAGAGTACTTAGGTCAAATAATGGTCCACAAAAGTGGACTTATCAGAGAGAGATCTTTTTGGTGTTTTTGAGTTTGGTTCTTTTATTAAGTTCCAAGGTATACTGAACCATCGGCTAGTATGTTCTACCAAGCTGGGGGTTCGTTTACCTTGAAACTTGGCATACACTTAATTAATTTACTAATCCTACATACGAAATATTTATCTTATCATTTTGGAATTTTTATAGGATTTTTATTTATTTACAAATTTGACACATTCGAGGCCTTAGAGAGGGTTTCTAAGTGGAACCTAAAGCCTCAAATCTTATTCTAAAGGCTGGAAAACATATTTAAACATTCAAGATCATCCAAAACATCAAATGAAAGATATAAGGGAAATTAAGAATGACTTCTACTTCAAATTCATTCAATTTTTATAATTAGACAATTAGTTCACGCAAATGGCTGACAGAGAGATTTTAAAAATTGAAATCAAGACATTCAAATCAAATTTGAAGCTACAACAATACATGAATGCTTGATACTTATAAATCTAACATTATGCACAGGTCAAGTACATTTAAAACACAAATCTCCATCTAAAACCTAGCCAAATCAGATCCTTCAACTCAGCCAAATAATGCTACAACTACATCAGAAGCAACTCTGAATTTAGCAGCTGCTAGATCAGTGCTACAAGATAACAGCAGCAGATGCTTCTGAAATTCGGCAGCAACAACTATTGCAATTTTGTCCAAAATCAGATGTTGTTCAATCACTCGGATGGCTTAAAATAAGTGTTGCTACCTCTACTCTTCTTAGACCAAGTAGGTCTAATTTGAGCTCAAATTCAATAGACCAGCTGCTGTAAAATCTCAAACAAGCTTCAAAAATTAACCAAGATCAGACCTAAGAAAGTTTGATCTTGGTTCATTAATGTCCAAATCAATACTCCAGGTCAGATTCATCCAAAAAGAAATTCCTTTAAAACCATATTTGAAGATCTGAAAATTAATTTATGACCAAGTCAAACTCCAAAACTCAAGAACCCAGATTTGATTCTCACTTCACACTGTAGACCGTGCGAACATGAAAATCAAATCAGAACTTCAAATCCTTGTTAAAACTATTTCAAATCTTCATTAAAATCCTTTAATCTTCAGTCAAACCTCCATTATCAGATTGGGATCATTGTTGCATTGAGAAACACATGTCGCTCAAATTGGGCTTTTGATATGGATCTCTCACTGATCTGATCACTTAATCGTCTTGAACACCATTGCTTGGTGTTCAAGGTGATTTTGTGATGTGATCAGGATCCATTGGGTCCTTCTTAAATCTCGAATCAATCTCCCTGATTATCCTTGATCAAACTACCCAACACAAAGCTTAAATCAAGTGCATGCTCATCCACAAATTCAAAACCAATTCCAAAACCTTGGATTCCTTGCATGACAGTTAATTAAGCAATTAAAAAAAAAAACTCAAAAAGATCGATTGAATCCGATAGAAAACAAATGATCTCCAAATCATAGAATTGGGCATTAAAAACAATTTGAAAGAAATCAAATAATTTGAGACAGCAAAACCAGTTTGGGGGGTCTTTGTGGAGTTATACGATGAGTGGGAGAGCCCCCAAATGGGTTTTAGGTGCTACTTTCATATCTAGGAACCAAAATTTCCAGATCTAAAATTAGTCCTTAATGGATGGGTGAATGATGGATCGATTATGAGGAAAAATCAGAAACGAAATTCAATGTGTAGGGGAAGCTGTATGCATCGTAATGGAGGTAGAAAAACACCTTTCTTGATCTGAATTGATCAAAGAGGGCGAAGTCAAATCTATGCTAATCTATGCTAATCTAATCTAATCATCATCACAATTTGATTTCTAACTAATCTACTAACCTAAATTACACTAGCTAACACTGCAACTATTTAGAAAATAGGAAAACTACACTAGGAAAGCATTAAATCTATCTAAGGGAAGAGGGTGATGTCCAAGGTCACTAGCCACGACTGATGACGATGAAAGGGGAGAAGACCCTTCAACTGACAAGGGAGGTTTCCAAGAGCCAACCGGAGGCGATCAACGGAGGGAGAGGAGTAGTCTCTATCACCGGCCACTAAGGAAGGGAGGTAGGGAAGCTGAGGGCGTAGACAAAGGGAACCACTTGGGGGGAGGGAATTATTTGCTTTGAGTGCGACGCAGGGGTGATGCTTAAGTAGCTGTGTCACTGATTCGAGTCACCGCGAGGGTGAAATCAATCACTTATGGCATGGGCGACTGGATGTGGCTTGAGAGGGCGCGAGAAGCTTCAAAATGAAAAGCCACTATAGGATGGGATCTAGAGGGGAGGGTGAACGCACGTGTCGAAGCGTGTGAAACTTTGAATGGAGATCGACCATCAGATCAAGAATCTAAGGAATCAACGGCGATGATGCTCTGTGTTCTTGCTTGAACAGTGCACCAAGAGCTACACCACAGCTTCAGGCGTATTGGGGTTTTTGTAGGGAAGCCCTTATTGTTGAAGGAGTAGAAAAATTATGGCGAGGCCCATAAGTGAAGAGAAATACTTGTAGAGTCATCCCTAGGTTTTTCACATAGGTCCCTAACGGTTATCAAGTAGGTCCCTAGAAGTTTTTATATGAATGGAATGTATGTGAACAAAGGACCTAAATGTAAAACTATAAATGCAAGGTCCTAATGATGTCCAAATGCAACCAAGTTTTCATTGAAGCTTAGTTGAACATTTAAGAAGTTGATTTCACTTTTGATTTGAACTTTTGAACACAAATGTGTGTTAAATTTACAATTGTATCATCATTTTATATTAATGAATAGAATATCTCATTTTATGACCTAATTTCTCATTTTTAACATAGATTTGATGTTTTAGATCTTTTACATTATTTCCCACAGTTAACCCATTTCATGTGTCAATTCGGTAGTGTTTAACCTAGTTTCTAGCTTAACTTTGGCATTTTAACTTTGATGAGCCACACCTCATCAATCGCTAGTCTCAACACTCTCATCAGAGTAGACTTAATCTCGACCGTTGAATTTCCATCCAACAATCAAGATCAACTCCTCGCCATGCCTACAAAAACATCTTCTCGACACAAAAGCGCCCATAATGCATTGGTCGCGAGAGGCATTCTCAAGCCGTGGGCGCACACAATTAACAGTGTAGGTGCGAGCGCCAAATTGGGTCGCATGATCTTCATCGAACGGTGTAGAACTCTCCACGTGGATGCACAGATGGTCGTGGATACGCCCTCACAATCCAACGCACGACCCAATGTGCGTTCTCATGTGCCATCCAATGATTGGGAGATTTTGCCTGGAAGACGATACGTCAAAAAATTATATCGTTGCAGTACAAATTACGTGGTGGAAAAATCCTGAACAAAAATATATATCAATGAAAACTAACTGCGAATAGTTAGGATGTCGTATCCACAGGGAGAAACAGATGTAATAAATTCATGAATGATTTCCCTTTATATCTGCCTAATCAAGTATAGAATCTGTGCTCAAATCTAATGCAAAACGAGGTGAAAAGAAGAATACACACAATAATTTAAGAATGCAAGGGGTATGTGCGTAATTTTCCTTCCATGAAATAACTCGCAATGGCATGTAACATAATTATACTTTAAGACATTGGGTTTTCTCCTTTGGGTCATGTGAGTGCTTTGATGATATTTAATGCATGTATGTTAGAAATCAAATTCAACATATAAGAGTTAAGTGCATGAGAGAAATAGTGTAAACATTTGAGGGCATGCATGCAATTTCACTCAAATAGTTTAATTCATCAAATAAAGCAATAGTGTTGTCGCAATGGCATATTTGGTAAATAGAAATGAACCCAAAAATAGAGGATTTCGTCCTCTTGAGCTCGCACAAAGAGGAGGCGATGGCGGCCTGCAGGAAGCTCAGAGGATGTCGGCATGGTCAAGAGCTACTCGTCAGAGGTTGTGCCAAGGAGAATGGTGGTCGTCGGCGATCGGATGGCGAAAGGGGAGCCGCCGGTGGTGGGGTGGTCTGGCCGTGTGCGTGGCTTGTTGGCAGCCCGTCGAAGGGTGTGGTTGCACTCATGGGGTCAAGGCAAGCACGTTGGCATTGATGGCGTGAAGATTCAAGGCATGTGGAGGTGGCTACGCAGAGGGTGTCAACTGTGAACTTTGGGTTCCTCTTCTTTGTTGACAGAGAAGAAGAAGAAGGAGAGGAAGGCGATGGCTCGAGTGTGCACGTGCACTGTGGTAGCACGAGGGTGAGGGTGAGCACGGCCATAGGTATGCGAGGGGTTGCACTACTGTACGCACATGAGGGGGTGCACTGCTGTGAGCACCGGTGGTTGGTGCACACGATGAGGGGCGCGTGTAGTGGGTGCAAAGGCGAAGGGTGGTGTCGCTGCTCACGCGTGATGGCGAGGGCAATGCTGACCTTTGCATGGGTGTGAATGCATGAAAAGGGAGAAGAGGGTTAGTGGAGGTCACGGTGGCAAGGAGGTGATGGCCTCCTGTCGTGGTCGTCGAAGAGGAAGAACGTGGAGGCAGGAGCGATCTTTGGACATCCGGGAACCATCCCAGACATCTTAAATAAAAGGGCGAGGGGGCATGTGCTCCCTGTTGGTTGGCGAATGCAGTCGAGAATGAGGCGGAGCACGGTGGTGTTGTAGGGGACACGGTCGCGGTCATAGTGCGGTGTCGAGGAGCACATTGTCACCACGCTCGTCTAGAATGAGGCAGAGCACGATGGTGGCCCATTGTCGTGGTCGGGGGCGAGGCACAGTGATGAACACTGAGTCAGAGTTGTCGTGGTTGCGCAGTGGCGAGAACGTCGAGGGCGAGACTGGCGGTGATTGTCTCTGTTGGTGGTGGAAGCGCGGTGGCGGAAGGTTGCAGTCATGGATGTGGCCAACGATGGTGGTGGTGGCACACGATGGAGAGGTTGCCTGTGGGGAGGAGATGTGGAGAAGGGGGGCTTCCGTATATAGAGAGAAAGAATCAAGGAGAGAAAGGGAATCGTCATTCCATGTTTCCAAAACAGAAGAAAGAGATTTGAGGGAGTGGGAGAGAAAAGAATAGGGAAGGTTATTTATTTGTTTTCTTTTTCTTTCTTTCCTTTTCTTTTCGGCGTGGCTTCCCAACTCTCCATATGGGATGGGGAAGGCTCTAATTTGGAGAGAACCATATCCTTCCCAAAAGTTGGAGATGGGATGTGGAGAATTCTTTCCTTTCTTACATGTGACAAATCAAATATCTAAAAATGACATTTCAAATTCAGGTATGATTTCATCCAAACTGCCCCTTCTATAATGACTCGAATTTACTTGATTAAGATGTAAAAATTGATGCAATGCATCGAATCGTAATTGTACAATTTTATTAATTTTATGTATGCAATGCATGATTCATATTACATTTTCATTCCAACAATAATATACTTAGGCGCTAAATTAGTTCACTAAAGTTGACCTATCATCCAACACGATCAGAGGCGCGATCTCTACGTGATCCTCAGTCGCGAGATCATCCAATAGCTGTTTGACGACCACGCCTCTGCAGCTGTGAACCGGTGGGCACGTGTGTTGGCTATGGATCTTCAACGACATTTGAGGTGGAGCTACAGCGACGTCTTTGATGTCCTATTGACAATGGACGACCAAAGCCTCTTCTCTTCCACTATAAAAGGAACCCTACCCCTCCCATTTCTCTTCATCTCTTCCTTTCTCTCCGTCACCACCTCCAAGGCTCTAGAGAGAGCTTGTCCCAAGCCTAGGATGCTCCTCTAGAGTAGAAAATCAATTATTTTTTCCTACTTCTCATCCCCATTCATGGAGCACCCCATGGCCGTCCTCTCACCACTTTAGGAAGTAGATCCTCGCTGCGATGTTGTGCCATCCCACCCTTCATCCTCCAATGCCATTCTCCTACATCCAGCCTCTCACCACCTTCGTCCAGGGCGTCGTTAAAGCGAGTTGTCCTCCAAGCGACCGTCGAGGGGGATTCTTCTCACCTCTCTCTATCTTTTATTTGCTTTCTAGTGTAGTTTTCCGCTTTTCTATCTGTAGCAAACTCTATATTGAAAATATATGTGATTGTCTCTCTCTCTCTCCCTCTCTCCCTCATATTTTGCAAGTACATTAGTTAGATAAAGTTTTGTCGATCCGATCTCTTACTTTATAAAAATACCAAAAAAATCATAAAAGGAAAAAAAAACAAGAAGAAATAAAATCAAAGTGCGATTTCAAAACCAAACATTTACCTCCCTGTGTTCGACCCGAGAATCACTTCGAGTTTCAGTATAAATTTTATTCCGTAGCAATTTTTGTGACTACGACGACAGGTTCTCCAAAACCCTAACTTTTCCTTGCGAAAATATACTCATCATCCAGCATCAATGCTCAGATGATGCTCATCTGAAAAATGCTCAATAATAGGTCCGAAGGGGTCAATAATCGAAGAAGGAAGACAATGTTAGGATCTAAAAATATATGAATATCTATATATGTATGACTACGCGCACACAAATACTTAAGCACAATGTTAGTAATAACAAGAAAGATTTTTGATGTAAACATGTTTATATTACATAAGATGCCTATTTATGCATGTTCTTAAACATAGAATTGCATTGCATACTATAAATATTGCATAACATGATCACCCTACATTTAGATTAATCTGAATAAAATGGAGGTTAATTGTTCTTTTTATATTCAGGGACAGGGCAAAATTTTTATCGGGACCTCAGATCGAAGATCCAACCGTACAAATGTGATCAGGGCGATGATTGGAGTTCAACGACTCCAAGATCGCTTTAATCGGACATCTGCAGCATCAGATAGAGAACGGGGAACCCCAGAAGATCAAGGGCCAAGATGGTGTGAATCCATACTTCAAATGACAAATCCAACTGCACAGATAGATTTGGATCGACGATCGCAGCCTAACGGCATGAAAATAGACTCAATCCGACAACCGTGGCACCATCTACATCATCCAAAAGATGGACGGCCAAGATGGCACCACGTGGCACCATCTCGATCGCCTAACCGGCTGCCCTCAACCGCTGAAGCCTCTAGCGTCCTCGCCTCTCAGCAGTTGGATCGAGATCCAACGGCTAAGAGTGTTCTCAGACCAATGCCTTCATTCTCTGAAGCCAAAGGAAGAAGCGATCTCGACCGTTGGATCTCAATCCAATGGTCCATATCGCACGCTATGGAGTTGGCTGCTCGCCCATCCGCGCGCGTAGTGCAGTGGGCGAAAGCACTATCACGAGCAAGCGGCGCGCAATCGACTCCTCGCGAGTGGGTGTTGGAGTGCGGGTAAGCGGGCTTCGCGACCGCTCAATCGCGATCGAGCGGCTGCAGATGCTCAATCAGTTTCACGCACTAGTGCATGCCTGCACGTGATGCGAGATCGCAAGCGGGAGTTGCACGTAGAAGAGGCGGGCGAGAAGCGCTCTCAGCCGTTCGATCTCACAATCGAACGGCCGAGATTCAGAGAACGTGGGCGACGTGGAAGATGAGTGGGCACCCCCACTACGCCCACGATGGGGCTTTAGCGACGATTTTATCCGTCACTAAAGACCCTTGATTTAATTTTTTAGAGTTGTAATGACCAAATTGCCCCCACTCCTTGCAACTATAAAAGGAGACCCCCTCCACACAAAATTCTCATCCCTTCCTTCTCTTCTCTACCTCTCCAAAGCTCAAGAGAAGCTTGTCCCACACCCAGGATGCTCCTCGCGAGATAAAGTCAAATTTTTGCTCTCATTTCGGAAGCGGATCCCACGACGACGATGACATGCTGCTCTGTTCTTGTTCCTCCTACTTCAACCTCCTTCTTCCCGCTCCGTCCTCCTTCATCCAGGTGACGTCTCGTCCGGCTCGTCCTCCAAGCGATCATCGAGGAGGATAACTTCTCTCTCCCATTCTTCTTTACAGCTTTCTAGAGTAGAATTTTTCTACTTTCTAGTGTAACTGATTTCTCGCTTTCTAGTGTAATTCTTCTCTAGTTTTATTGTATAAACATTTCGAATCATTGAATGATGTTTTTTCTCTCTCTCTCTTATTCTGATTGTTAATATGGCTTCATTGTAATTACATCGCTTCACTTTTCAACAAAAACTTCTAAAAAAAATATAATTGTGAATATAGATCAACGTAGCCTCCCTGAGTTCAACCTGGGATTTCTATTCCAGTATAAATTTTATTTGTTGAACCCGACTTTTGCGCTTTCAAACTACAACGACAGGTTTTAAAAAACCAAATACGTTAGTGTAGCAACTCGTAGCGTTTCAACAGTTTGCAACAATAAACAATCACAGAAATGGGCACAAAATGTATAGTGGTTCCCCTCCCTTGGGTACTCCACTACCTAAGCCTCCCAGCTTAGGGTTTTTAACCCAATTCCCTCAACCCCAAGGAAATCAATCTACTAATTCAAGGTAATTAACGGGTTACCTCAACCCAAGTACAAGAAACGGGTTTGTTACAACCCAACGAGCAAATGCTCAAGTACAAATAGCACTGGTGTAAGAAAGAAAAGATCTTACAACAAAATCCCTAAGCCTCTCAACAAACATATATAATGATATTACCAATTTGAGAGCCTAGTGAAGATGTGAATGCATGAAAGAACCACGTCGATGTGTTTGCAAAATCGTAGAGAGATTGAAAGCAGCAAACATGATTTCTTCTCTTTGATTATGGTGGAAAGATGTGAAATAAAGCTCTAGAAATTTCTCTTCTATTTCTTATGTCTCTAGTATGCAAACAAAGAGTCCTAGGATCATTTTATAGACTCTATGACCTAGGGTACTCGTCTACTAGACGTTGGGATTTAATTCCCAACGTTCATATTGACAAAATTAATATTCCAGCCGTTCTGTTTTGAGCCAACAACTAGTTGGTACCGGTACTAAAGTATGAGTACTGGTACTCGTTGCTTCCAGATTTGGGTTTCAAACTATTAACACAAATCTGTAACCCACTTGTACCAGTACTGATCATTAGTACCGGTACTCATTACCTCTAGTACCGGTATTGATCATGAGTACCGGTACTCGCAGGATACAGGTTTGTTTATGAGAAAACCCAAACCTGTAACTCACATGTACCGGTACTAAACTTTAGTACCTGTACTTGTGGGTTAACAAGTACCTTTTCTAAGTGATTTAATCAAATACGTCTTTCGAAAATGAACGCCATATAAATCCTAATTTATCTCTAATCAATTTTTACGATCTAAGTTAAATTCTCTTGTTAAGAGGCATACAATCTATGAAAATAAGAATCTAATCTAAAGAACAAAAGGTTGAAGAAAATCTTCTTCTCTTCGACTCCTCCTTGTCATCTAGCCTCCTCCATGTCATGATCTTCTTCTCATCAAGCCTTCATCATTTCTTGTTTGCCTTGATCTTCACCTAAATCTGAAAAGCACTCAATTGCAAACATTAATCCATAATAATTTTGTTAACACCAAAACAAGATGTGAAACAAGGTTCCAATAGACAAGACAAATGGTTAGCAACCACGTTCTGTTTTCCCGCCTCATCATGAATTTCGAGGTCGAATTCTTATAAGAGCAAGATCCATTGAATCAGCCTCGGCTTCGCATCCTTCTTCGTAAGTGCCTCACAGTGGTGTGATCCGAGTAAATAATGACATGGGAACCCAAGAGGTATGAACTGAATTTCTCCAGACCAAATACTATAGCCAACAGCTCTTTCTCCGCAATCGTATAATTACATTGAGCCTTATTTAATGTCTTGCTGGCGTAATATATTACCACCGATTTCTCATCAATCTTTTGTCCAAAAGCTGCTCCTACTGCGTAATCAGACACATCGCACATGATCTCGAATGGTTGAGACCAGTCAGGAGATTGCAGGATTGGAGCCTGGGTTACTCAGTCACACAGAATCTCGAAAGCACAAACACACTCTCTCGTCATCTCAAAGGGTGTATCCTTCGAGAGAAGATTCGTCAAGGGGCATGCAATTTTTGAGAAATCAGATATAAATCGTCAATAGAAACTGACATATCCCAGAAATGATCGGATGTCTTTGACTAAGGAAGGCACGGGTAATTTGGAAATCAAATTCACCTTAGCTCGGTCAACTTGGATACCTTTCGCAGATACGAGGTGTCCAAGCATGATGCCCTCAAGAACCATGAAATCGCTCTTTTCCCATAAGAGAACTAGATTCACGTCAATGCATCGTTGGAGGATCTAAACTAAGTGCAGAAGGAAATCATCGAATGTTTGACCGAATGCCGAGAAGTCATGTCCATGAAGACTTCAAGGTATTTACCTACCATGTTGGAAAATATGTCTAGCATGCATCGCTGAAAGGTGGCAGATGCATTGCAAAGCCCAAATGGCATCCTACAGAGCGTGTACGTACCATAGGGGTAGGTAAAGGTGTTCTTTTCCTGATCTTCAAGATGAATTGGCACTTGGTTATATTCAAAGTACCAATCCAGAAAATGGAAAATTCGATTTCCCGCCAGCTTTTTGAGGATCTGTTCAATAAACGGCAGAGGGAAATGGTTTTTCTTCGTGGAGGTATTCAATTTTCAATAGTCAATCAAACTCTCCATGAGTTCGCAATTCATGTCGGGATGGTTTCTCCAAATTCAGTTGTAATCACAATGAGTCCCATTTTTTTAGGCACAACTTGGATGGGACTCACCCAGCCGCTATCAGAGATGGGGTAGATGATTCCCGCATCAAGCCACTTGATGATCTCCTTTTGCGCGACCACTTGGAGATTCAGGTTAAGTCTTCTCTACATCTTGTGAGAAGGTCGTGAACCCTCTTCAATATAGATATGATAAGTGCAATAAGGGGGACTTATTCCAGTTAGGTCATCCAGAATTTAACCAACAGCTCTACGATGCTACTGGCAGATAGAAATCAGCTTTGTTTCCTGTTCAGCAACGAGTCGAGAGTTGATAATCATAGGAAACGTCTGATTCAAACACAAAAAGATATCTTTCAGAAGATCCGGGAGAGGTTTCAACTCCAAAATCGAGTTATCAACAGTGGATGGGGGTTTGGGGTTAGCCTTAGAAGATAAGGTGGAAGCTAAGAATAGATTTATATCAAATTCAGGCTCCTTAATCTGTCAGTCGAGATCTTCTTGTGCTTGAGGTTCTTGGAGAATTAGCTTCACCTCGAGAATTAGATCCTCAACCAAAGAACCCATGTCACACACTTCCTCGATTGTCCCACAGTTTATTCCTTTCTACACCTTAAAGATATCTATCCTCAATGTTTTGTCCCTGAATTTTAACTCGATCTGGCCCTCTTCACAATTGATATTCACCCTAGCAATCTCTAGGAATGGTCTCCCTGAGATGATTAGTGCAAGAGTATCCATATCCAAAACCATGAAATCAACCGAAAAATAGAAATCTCGTACCTTAACTAGAACATCCTCAAGAACTCCTCCAAGTTACTTAATCAATCTATTAACCAATTGCAGAGTCACCTCAGTCGATTTGAGATCGGTTTCCTCAAAGTGATCTAGTAGGGAGGTGGGAATCAGGTTTACGGAGGCTTCTAAATCCAATAAAGCTCGATCAAATTCTAGATTTCCTATCTTGCAGGAGATCATAAGGTCCTAGGATCCTTTTTTTTTGCAGGAGTTTACTTAGAATTATAGAGCTTACTTGCTATGATAGAATAATCAGACTCCCATCTTTGTTTTGCAGCTTACGCTTTGGTGTACACAAATCCTTCAGAAATCGTTCGTAAGCCAGTATGTAGAGAATTGCATTCATCAAAGGAATGCTTATTTGGACTTGCTCAAAGAGCTTGACCAATTCCTCCATAGGTGCTATGGGTTTGGATTTCTTGTTTCCTTTGGCTAAGGCCTCAAGAAATGGAATGTTTGTAGTTTTCTCCAAGATTTGTTCAGGCTATGGATCTGGGGTGGGTTTGTCTTTGACATCCATCCTGGGTTTCAATCTTGAACTAGTTAGACCAGATTGATTAGGATAAGACAGGTCCTAAGTAGTTTTGCCACTATGTGTTGTGACGGAGTTTAGGCTGCCTGGTTTAGATTTGGAGTTGGCGAGAGAGGAGGTTGCTGTTGGTAACTCGTGTACAAAGTAGAAACCTCCGACCCTTCAGGTGGAGGTATAGGAGGGGCCTAATAAACATAATGTGCTTGGCCATGATTTGGGTTCACAACATGCCTCTGGTGCGACACGTTGTTTGGATTTAGCAGAGCTTGAGATGGAAGTGCACCAGGCTAGCGAGTCCCAACCATCTATGTGAGTTGGTTGCGAACCTCTGTAATTTTCGCATTATGCTGCCTCAGCATGGCAGCATTGGTCTTCTACATATCAGTCAAAGTCTGTAGAATCAAGCTCATCTGATCTTCCTTGCTAGGCCCAGTTTGAAAGTTCGGGTTGGGCCTAGGATGAGCAGGTTGATATGGTCACAGATTTTGTGGTTGGGGTTGGAATTGTGGTCTAGATTTCTGATTATTTCCTGACCAAGAAAAATTTGGATGATTACGCCATCCAGTGTTGTATGAATTGGAGAATGGATCATTCCGAACGGCATAGAGCTCCTCGCATAGTTGAGTAGCTCCTGAGTAATCAAAATACAGGGGTTTAGAGATCCCTCAACTAGAGCAGGATGGTTCAGAGTTTCCTACTAAACTAGAAACATATGGGGGTGGATACACATCCATTCCCTGATATGAGTGGTGGTGAATGTTATGAATGTCCTTCCTCACTGTGGACGGACGCGCATGCGTGCTCTGCTGAGAAGAAGTGGTCCTCTAGAGTTGCCGAGTCAAATCATCCAACTTCTCAATAATGGAGACCTTATTCAGTTGATTGGCCATTAACTCCAGATCGACGGATGCGGATAGGTCTCGTGTCTCATGTGCCCCTCTAGTGTTTGTCAATGCATGGGTAGTCATCCTTTTGAACATGCCCATAGACTCATTATTTATAGTGTTCTAGCACATATTCTCAAGAATTTCCCAAATGGTGTCTTCATCCTTACCCATGAAGTTGCCGCCACAGGCTGCATCGACAAATAAATGGATATCCTCACGAAGTCCCTAGTAAAAAGACTAGACTTCTTCCCATTTAGGAACTCCATGGTAAGGGCATTTCCACATGAGATCCAAAAAGCAATCCCATGCCTCATAAAGTGGTTCCCCCGCATTCTGTGTAAAATGCATGATTTGGTGCCTCAGGGAATTAGTGCGCCCAACTGGGAAAAATTTCTTGAGGAATTCAGCTTGTAAACCTCCCATGTGTTGATATGTTGAGTCAAAGGCCAATATCAATGGGTAGCCTTATCCTTCAGAGAGAAGGGGAACATCTTCATGAGTAGGGTGTTCTGATTTTGAACATGTGGCTCAAGAGTCTAGGCTAGATGTTTCAACTCTTGGATATGTTGGAAAGGGTCATCAGAGCCCACTCCAAGAAAGTGGGGGATCAAGTTGATAATATTTGGTTTCAACTCAGCATCAGGTCCCGCAACTAGAATCTGCACCCTGTGTTTGATTGCTATAGCTACAGGATTATAACGCTCCCGCATCTGCGGATGCAATTAGGAGTTAGCTAGTCATGAATCAAATAGGTAAGAGCCTGCACTGGTCATGTACATGTTGAATCTCACCCCTTCTTGGTCTTGGTTCTCCATGGAGTTAAAGGGTGGAGAATTGAGTTCAGATGTAGATGTAGATGGATCAGAAGAGATTTCGAGTGGATCAGAAAAGAACCCAAACAAGTTGGTTAGGGTTTGGCCCCGACAAGAATGAACCACTAATGGAGGTGTTAAGATTGGTCTTAAGGACCTCCTCTCATACATGCACCATAGAATCAAATGAGGGACTAGATATGTCTTGGACCCAATCAAGGCACCCAAAAAGATTGGATGACTAAGGTTGTTCGAGACAGATGGACCTCTGGATCAAAAATCCATACACCCAAGAATTACTTAGGCAGCCAGGAAAGGAGAGCCCCGTAAATACCAATACGCACTAAAGTGTCCCCACGGGTTATAGGGTTTCCCACACCCGACCTTACTTGTCACCATGATTCCAAGTAAACCAGAATGTGTGAATTGAGACCTAAGTCAACCAATTTTAAACCTGATTGTGCCTTGGATTTTCACTTGATTTTAGAAGTTGATTCAAATTGTGACCTAATTTGAGGTTGGTTGATTCACCAAATGAACCAATTTCACCTAACTTGCCCAAAAATTAAGCAAGAAATTCGAGTTAAGTCACTCTAATCACCCTATCTTGTTCTCAAACAGGTTATTGGGTCCCACTTTTAATTATTCAAGTGAATATAGAGCTTTGATTTTAAGATTTGCTGATAAGATCAATTCAACCAAGGGCTTGAGTGGCACACAAATGTGGGAGGATTTGTTTCCTTTTTAGTAGGCAAATGTGTACTAGCTCTCGAAACCCTAGTGTAGAAACCCTAATTGGCTCTATTCCCAGGTTCAATTGATTCCAAAGAGGGCACCTTGGGCTCAAACAAGAAGGTGAATAGCCCAAGGTGCTTTATGTCCCTAATAGGCACAGGTATAGGATTGGGTGTCTCTAATTAAATCAGGATCAATAAAATCATATCATAATCAATCAAGATAAATCAGGAAAAAATTCTTACCTTGAATGATGATTACTAAAAAAGTAAGGTACAATTGACTCCTAATTTCTGTTGTTTCCTTTTTCTATCTTTCCAAGAGTGGAGGGGATTATTGAAGGAGTCAGAATGACCAACTTGACCTTGGTGTGGTTGCTTGAGTAGATGATCTTCTTTGCGAACTCACCTCGAAACAAGCAAACAGAGCAATTTAGAAATCAAATTAGAATGAATATGACTAGTAGTGAACTATGCGTTGCTCCCTGTCAACGACACCAAAATGTTAAAGCTCTTTCATCGGATTTAAAATATGCACCGTAGTATAGCGAAGAAATCAACAAATAACACTTAAATTTGTAATCTCAAATGAGAGTTGGAGGTCATTTCAAGGAGCAAGTAATTGTAATTAACCACTAATCATGCACATATAGAGTGACTATAAAAAGGCACAAATAGCTAAATGCAAAAATAAATGGATTACTCAATGAATAATGATATCAAATATCCAAAAAGAAATGTAAGTATAAGGCCAAAAAAATGTGTTTTCAACTAAGCTTAAGGCCTCAACACTTAGAGAGTTCTCACAGCCATCAGACATCTACACTTAGCCATCAGAAGTCTTAAAGTTCAGCCCAAAGCCCAAACAAAGCAAGCTTAATCACACACTCATATCGAGGCAAAACTGGCCCCTTTCCTCTGGACCCAACAGTTCCTTCTCTTCCACTTTTGTTTTCTCTCTATTCAAATCTAGTCTAGGCCGAGACCTGCCCCACCATGCGTGGGCAGGCAAGGGCACGTGCGTATTGCGTACGTGTATGGGGACCCGACCCCTGATTCTGAGCGATGGAATTGGGGGCAAGATTCCTTATAAAGGGATTTCCAAACCAAATGCCCACGATGTGGGGCTTTCTTCCATCTTCTTCTTCGTTGTTGCTGCGTGGATGAGCTCCATTCAATTGATGTTGCAGCTGGCTTTGATCTCTCATATTGAAGGCCCAAGAGAACTCCAGGTGCTAGTTTATGTTTGAGAGAGGTGGCAGCTCTACAGTTGGATGCCAGACGGTGGTGAACAACGTTGGAGAAGACGACTGGAGACAGAGAACGGTCCTACAAATAGAATACAGCCTTACGACCCCAGTTAGATAGGCAGGAAGCTTCGCCAGAGTGAGGCAAAGGTTATGGTGGTGGTGATTGAGTAGGGGAATGAATGGGTTTGTCGGTGATGAAGCTCTAATGAAGCTTGATTAGCCCATATTTGTGGGCTATTTAAGTATTTAAGTGTCTAGACATTAAGTTAATTTTAACATTTAGATAGCATACATTAGGATGTAAATAAATTAATTCATATTTTTAGCTTAAGTGCATAATTCATGCATTTAGAATTAACCTAGGATTGCATACATTTGATTAGTTAATTAATTAGGTGCATTACATACACTATTTTAATTAACATAGAAGTTAAGGAGTAATGTATAAATTATCCTAATTATTTTATTATTTTTTCTTTCTTCTTCTCCTTTGCAGGTAACTGCTCCATCTCCGCCTCCTCCTCCTCCACATCAGCATTGACTCGATGGTGGCCTTTTGAATTTCAAATCTTTGTAGCTGTGGCTACAAAAGAGGAGGAAGGGTTGTCGTTCAAGGAGGCCACCACCCCTTTGTTCCTCACTACGTAGAGAACTTTGCTTCTCACCCACTCCTCACCACCGGCCTCAACTGCAGCAGTGCGACTCCACCACCGTGGGCGTGTGGGGTGACAACCCACACCGCCAAGAGTCCCTGCATCACCGTGCTTCATCTTCCCTTCCACACATAGACCACAGCTTCTGCACGCCCCACGCACCCTTGCCACACCCACTGTAGCATACAGAGCTGCAACTTCTCCTCCCCGCACCTCAGCCCGCCAATCGCACCACCGCGTGTGCCTCCAACCAGCGCACTTCATCTTTTGCAACAGACCATGTGCACGCGCTGCACCTCCACCGCAGCAAGCATGCACGCGCCCACCTCAATCACCGCCCGTGCCTCCAGCTAGCACCCCACCGCGCGCCCTCGCCTCGCGCTTGCACGCCCGTGCACCTTCACCTCTAGCGCCCTCACCTAGCGCCTGCACCTCCACTCACCTTCACCTCCACACGCCCCCGCTGCAGCGCCCGCACGTCGCCCCCAGCAGCACCTACAGCCGCGTGCCCACCAGACCCCGCGCACACCCATGCAGCCTGCAGAGCACCCACCCCTCCACGTGTCCACGCCTCCTCGCGCCTGCAGCGCTCGCTCGGCACCCCTCCTCGAGCTTGCAGCAAGCGTGGCCAGCAGCAGCAACCTCCACCACCGCCACTTCTCTCCTCCGTCCAGCCGACTACGACCGTCTCACAACCTGCCGCTGCCACCGTTGCAAAGCTCTGGCCAACTAATTCCCAGAAGAGTTCCTCGAACAAACCTCTCTCCTGTGTGCGAGGAGGAGAGAGGTAGAATCCTCTATTTTCACTCTCATTGATATTTACATTTCATGCCATTGCCACAAAAAATGAATTTTGATTTATCATTATTTTATTATGGTGAATTTATGCCTTCATGCTCATGCTTCTAGAGAATTGTTAAACCTTATCATTCATCTCTATGTGCATTGAATTTAATTTTGAATTATATTTTAGTATGCATGCAAGTGAATAGTACATGGCATACCCTTATACATGGAATTTTCTTATGTAAAAATTACATTAACACCCCTTGATTTCTCCATAAATTTAAGGTTTACTTTTAGAGCTACATAAGCATTGTTTGATTTGACGAATAGTTCAATGAACTTGATTTCTACCTAATTGCGAGTTTAAATAAGTCATTGTCTCCCTGTGGACACGACCCACTCTCCTGTGAGTGGTTTAATTTTAATTTTAATTATTTTGTTAAGCAATTTTCCACCACTTTGATCCTACAACGACAAATCATCTTAATAACATTATTCGAAAGTGAAAACTATCTTATCAAATGGTGCCGTTGCCGAGGAGGCAACAAGCTTAATTAAATCGCATTCATTCATTTATTCACATTGATTTAAATTTTGAATCATATTTAACTCTGGATCTTTTTATTCTGGTGCGAGTACAACATTTTGCAACACACATTCTACGACTCGCCATCATACCAGCCATCGTGAGAGGTGACCCTTGACGTTGCCAGAGGGGAAATGTTTGAGCAGCCTTACAAGGAACCAAATTGCCAGGAGGGGAAGGACGAGGACATGACGATCATCTCCGCACATTTAGTCGCTGATTTGATTAGAGTAGGATTAAGACTTTAGACTTAATTTTTCTTGCACATTTTGGTTTGAGACCCTTGTTTTGGGGTATAGTTGAGGGGTTTGTTCCCCGATTTTCTTTTAGGCCCGTGTTGCGTAACTTTTTAGGAGCATGTTCCCTTTTCTTTAGATCTAGGTTTTCTTTTGTGAATTGATTTTATTTTTTTTTCTTGCTTGTGCATAAGCAGCTAAAAAAAAAACACAAAAACATGAGCTACCTGCTAGAAACTCCTTCCTTAGGATGACCATTTAGGTGTGAATGAGCAGCCTCTAGATTTATTTTGCTTGCATTTGCATGCATCTTGCATTGCTGATTGCTAGAGGAAAGGTACGGCCTCTTTCTTTGCATTCTATATTGTTCACGCATGTGCATCTGGATTTAATTGCAAGACCACCTAATTGAATTGAAAAGATCTAACAAGTGGTTGCATATTTTCTTGAAAAAGGACTTTAAGTTAAGGAGGAACACTAAAACCAAGGACTTGAATTGAGACATTGTGCTGTTGTTCAAAATTCAAAATTCAAAATTTTTACGGTGTATGCACACTTATATCTCTTGCACCACGGCACGCATTTAGACACTCCTAGGTCTTGGAACTCCTAGGACAAGTGCCCTCCTACCATTGGATTCTGAAGTGTGCAGAACTTGAGATCAAAGGTTTTGTAAATCCAAAGAGGGGGATACCCTGTCATGGATTTTTGGGGGTAATTAAGAAGCACCGCGAAAGCACAGCTTCAAAGGAAGGCTTAGGCCTACTTGCATTCCTCGATCTTCCATCTTTGGAGTTGCTCTACCATTTGAGCTTTAGGGAAGAACATCTAAGCTCCAACTAGGTCTTCTTAGGCGATCCGTAGGTCGACAATAAGCGCGTAAATTGATTGAACAAATTGTATTATCACCTACAATCTGACTTAAAATCAAAAGCTTAAATTGGGAAAGACCTAAAAAGTCCTTTTTGAATTGTGTTTTGCTTGGGAAATTCTGATTGAGGTGTGAGTTAGAATGGACCATATTGATTTCATCCTTTCACATCTTGCCCACACCCTTACCCCACTCTGCACTCTTCGATCCCATACGCCGAGATGGTCCATCCTTTGATGGACATAATGACAATCATTGGGATCCGTTTTACTCCTATTATAGGAGTATTGACCTAATTAAGCCCTAAATCAATGAGCAGAACCTAGGAGCGGGATTTACTTTGCTCAATATCCCACACACCATAGAAATACCCAACCCACCCTCCCTAAATAATTATAATGGTTGGACAGACACTCCTGGGTACTATAAGACTAAGCCTAACTTCCCTCCTGATAGAAATGATGACCTCTCCTCCTTGAAGATGGAAATATGGAAAATGCAAGACAAAATGATTGAATTGTTAGGAGAATCTTCGAGAGTAGGCCAACAAGAAAGAGATGAAATTAGCCACCCAATCTACCCAATTGAGGATGATGTACACCCCTCTACGCTAGATGAATCTCCTGTGGGAGAGCTACACTTTAAGTTGGAGGGAAATTTTGGGGAATATGTAAGGGAGAATAGCTACTTTTCGAGAATCGATTTTGAAACCTCCCCGTTAGATGACACTTCCTTGAGAGATCCACGCCTTAAGTGGGAGGAAGATACATATGAAAGTAGCTATGCATTGGATGAAGAAAGGTGGCAACCCGAGGAAGATGATGATAAGGTTGAGTATCCACCAGAATTATATTGGAGTCAAAAGAAGGGAATGATGGTACCATTGGAAGACCTCGACCCAGATGATAGTATTTTCGTGACATTTGATGAAGTGGGTCAAAGTCAAGTTGTTAATCCTACCCTCCCTTCTGATCATGAGATGGAACTCAAGCCTACCCTTAGGGAACCTGACCCTAAAGAAATTCACCTATCTGAGGAGTCTGATGTTACCAATGTAAACCATTTACCCTAGATAGAGTACCCTAGGGGATCTGCTAAGATTTTAGATGATTCTAGACCTTGGGTATATAATGAATTGTATGATGAGGAGAAGGATAAATTATATGAGGAACCTACATTCAAGATTTGGAGTGACACTAAGGGCGATTATGTCTTATTTGAAGAGTTAGCCCCTGAGGATGTCACAAATTTGACCAAATTAGGTTTCCTTAGCACACCCATCGATGATATTTCTCCTCATGATGAAATGATGGAAAATTTGGAAGCAACTTCTAAGATTTCTATGGATTCACATATAGACTCCAGGGAAGATTTGAGTAAAGAACAAGAACCCGGGGATGACATTGATTGGATAATCCCTAGATCTGTTGCTTCCAACCTGCCTTCATTTGATTCGAAGTCACCCTTTGATTCGCTTATGTCTAAAGGCGAAATTTTGACTCCTGATGAAGTGCAAGAAGATACTTGTGGTAGTGTAAGGAATGCTAGGGATGCAATTGAGGATTTGGAAAGATTGTTAGGGATGGACACCAAGCTGATTAAACCCAACCTAGATCTTATGGCCATCCTGCAACCTCAAAACTTGGACACCCTAGACGATCCTTGGCTTAGAGATATGCTCACTTTTGTTCTAACCGAGGGGCTTAACAGACCAATATTTCCTGTAATGGAGTATCAGGTATGGATTGATGATTTCTTTAGTCAGTCCATTACCCTGGGGGTTTATCTCTGCACCATTCCTTCCCCATCTCTGTTGGAGGATCCTTATCATCCTTCCCCTACCGCTTTGGAGGTTGTTATGTCAATTTATCCTTTAGAACCTCCTCTAGTGACCTACGAAGATTTCATTCCCATCTTAGTTGGGCGAGCACTTGCTATCGAGATTCATCATCAGCTCGCCAACATCCTAGGTTACCTGTTTTCTAGGCCAGCATTACTTTGCTCATTTTTAGGGCCTATTACTACAATCCTTGAACCTGATTTGCAGGTTCTTTGGCTACTCGACTGCTAACAAAAGAACGGCAGCCCATCTCTGACCCAGGTAATATCCTTCTATGCAATGGGGACATTGTAGATTTTAGGCATGGGGGGTGTACTTGGGGATATACATAGCATTTATACATAGTGCATTCATGCATTTAGTTGCATTGCATACATTTGCATTGATTTAAAAAAAAACAAAAAAACAAAACAAAACAAAAAGAAAAATATTTTCTATTATTGAGCTTAACTGGCTAGGCCCTGCATTCTTAAGTAGACCAGAGCTTTAGGTTAGACTAAGTTGACTCTAGGTGTCTGAATTTAGAAAATAAGTTGAGCTACTAGCTTTAGACCTTTAGGGTCCTTGTGGACTTAAAAACTTAAGTAGGCGTAAAGTTGCAAACCATTCCTCAAGAGGTTGAGGAAGGAAAGCTAGGGATGGAGTTAAAGGCTGGGTAGTACCTGGAGTCTTGTTCTACCTTTGGTTTACGGGTCCTTATAACCTAAGCATCCACATTTCACACACACTTGGTCTTGTGTAGGTAAGTGATCACCTTAATTCCTTGCTTAAAAGAAAATTTGGTTCTCTTAGTTTTGACTTAAGAGAAGCTTGAAAACACAATTTGATTGGAAGAGTTCCTGCCGCAGGAGAGGTGGAGTAAATACTCACCTCGAGGATGTGATAACATGTCACCTCTTTGGCGCTTGTCTCTTAGGATATTTACCCTAGTGGGGTCATGTAAGCACATTGTGTGGTTCAGTAACCATGGGCGACTCTATCTCGAAGTGCCGATTGCCATAGACCTGAATTCGCTTAAGAAATCCATGGGTGATACTATCTCAAAGTATCGATTGCCAGGAGTTCTTGGGGTCACTATGGGTGGTGGTATCTCGAAGCATCGAAAGCCAGGCACCCTTCGAGGTATGGTGATGGGGACAATGAATCCAACACAGACTGTGTTGATAGCTGATCTAAGGTTAAACTTAGAGGAATCAAACAAAAAAATATATATATAATAGAAAAAAATCCTTTTTCCTTTCTAGGTTGGCAATCATACCAACCTCAAATAACTCAGACCAATGCACATGCATGGATGCTTTAATCTCAGGGATCAATAAACTTTACGGTAGAATCAGAAGTCAGGGAAACTTGTGCCTGCAACTCGTCTTTAGCTGACCTAGTATGTAACTTAGCAACTACTTGGGAACCTTAGGTCTAAAGTCTGAACTTAACATGTTTCTAAAGGAAGACCGTTTGGGTTGGTTAGTCTACTTGGAGTGCTAGGTTTTTGCTTGGATTTGCTAGGGACTAGCAAAAACTAGGCATGGGGGTATTTGATTAGCCCATATTTGTGGGCTATTTAAGTATTTAAGTGTCTAGACATTAAGTTAATTTTAACATTTAGATAGCATACATTAGGATGTAAATAAATTAATTCATATTTTTAGCTTAAGTGCATAATTTATGCATTTAGAATTAACCTAGGATTGCATACATTTGATTAGTTAATTAATTAGGTGCATTACATACACTATTTCAATTAACATAGAAGTTAAGGAGTTATGTATAATAATCCTAATTATTTTATTATTTTTTCTTTCATCTTCTCCTTTGCAGGTAACTGCTCCATCTCCGCCTCCTCCTCCTGGACATCAGCATTGACTCGACGGTGGCCGTTTGAATTTCAAATCTTTGTAGCTGTGGCTACAAAAGAGGAGGAAGGGATGCCGTTCAAGGGAGGCCACCACCCCTTTGTTCCTCACTGCATAGAGAACTTTGCTTCTCACCCACTCCTCACCATCGCCCTCAACCACGGCAGTGCGACTCCACTACCGTGGGTGTGTGGGGTGACAGCCCACACTGCCAAGAGTCCCTGCATCACCGTGCTTCATCTTCCCTTCCACACGCAGACCACAGCTTCTGCATGCCCCACGCACCCTCACCACGCCCACTGCAGCATACAGAGCTGCAACTTCTCCTCCCCGCGCCTTAGCCCTGCCAAGCGCGCCACCACTTGTGCCTCCAGCCAACGCACTTCATCTTCTGCAACAGACCATGCGCACGCGCTGCACCACCACCGCAGCAAGCATGCGTGCACCCACCTCAATCACCGCTCATGCCTTCAGCCAGCACCCCACCGCAAGCCCTCGCCTCGCACCTACATGCCCACGCACCTTCACCTCCAGTGCCCTCACCTAGCGCCTTCACCTCCACACTCCCCCGCTGCAGCGCCCGCGCGTCACCCCCTATAGCACCTGCAGCCGCGTGCCCACCAGACCCCATGCATGCCCGTGCAGCCTGCAGAGCGCCCGCCCCTCCATGTGCCCACACCTCCTCGCACTTGCAGCACCCGCACGCTGCCCCTCCTCGTGCTTGCAGCAAGCGCAGCCAGCAGTAGCAACCTCCACCGCCACCACTTCTCTCCTCCATCCGGCCGACTCTGACCGTCTCACAACCTATCGCCACCACCGTTGTGAAGCCCTTGCTCCGGCTAACTAATTCCCAGAAGAGTTCCTCGAACAAATCTCTCTCCCGTGCGCGAGGAGGAGAGAGGTAGAATCCTCTGTTGTCACTCTCATTAATATTTACATTTCATGCCATTGCCACAAAAAATGAATTTTGATTTATCATTATTTTATTGTGGTGAATTTATGCCTTCATGCTCATGCTTCTAGAGAATTGTTAAACCTTATCATTCATCTCTATGTGCATTGAATTTAATTTTGAATTTCATTTTAGTATGCATGCAAGTGAATAGTACATGGCATACCCTTGCACATGGATAATTTTCTTACGTTAAAATTACATTAACACCCCTTGACTTCTCCATAAATTTAAGGTTTACTTTTAGAGCTACATAGGCATTGTTTGATTTGATGAATAGTTCAACGAACTTGATTTCTACCTAATTGCGAGTTTAAATAAGTTATTGCCTCCCTGTGGACACGACCCGCTCTCCTGTGAGTGGTTTAATTTTAATTTTAATTGTTTTGTTAAGTAGTTTTCCACCACATTGATCCTACAACGACAAATCATCTTAATAATATTACTCGAAAGCGAAAATCGTCTTATCAAAGCTCCACCAGCATTAATGGAGGAGGATGAAGATGGTGATGTACAGGTCAATTGGGTTAGGAAAAGGCTTGTGAGGATGAGGGGGACCTTTTACCTAACCTAATTGAGTCAGAGGAAAGTGAAGAGGGTTAGGCAGTGAGGGCGGTCGGTGCAATGGACGTCAGAGTCGAGGAAGGTGCTGGGGTTGAAGAATGGGGCTCTAAAGCCCCCTAAATCTAATTGAGGGTGAGGAAAGGTGATGTAGACACATCCATTTAGGTTAAAATGCCTATTTATGCATGTTCCTAGGCTTAGATTTGCATTCCATATTATAAATATTGCATAGCGTGCATCATTCTACATTTAGAGTAGTTGTGTATATTTTAGGTTAATTACATCCATTTTATGGCCAAGAGGGAATGAGATTTATTTCAGGGACTCGGATTAACGATCTGATCGAGACGATGATTGGAGTCTAACACCTCTGAAATCGTCGAGATTAGAATCCCGTAGCATCATATGAAGTCCGAGGAAGATCAACGGCCAGGGGGCAATGTGACATCCTTACGGGCTTCGAATGAAAAATCTGACTATATAGATGGATCCAGAGCGACAATCGCAATCTGGAAACATGGAATCAACTCAATCTGAGCACCGTGGCACCCTCTACAATAGAAAGAAGTTGGACAGCCTAGATGACGCCACATGATGCCATCTAGGCCGCCCAACACTAGCCAGCAGTGACCACGAGCGCCCTTCATCATCCGCACCCTCCATTCCCAGCTGTTGGATCTTGATCAAACGGCTGAGAAGCCTCTGCATCGCGCTCCTCTTCGCGACACAAAGGATGGCTTAACGCATTGGTTAAGTGCTCTCCACAAAGCAGATGGCACGGGGTCGAATCCCGTTGAAGCTTCCACACCACAGCAATTGAAATTCGATCGCCGAATCTCCATTGAGCAACCACGAAGCTTCCACGCGGCCCAATCCTGTGAGCTACATTCGTGCACACGTGCGATCATGCGAAATCACACGTGCTATCGTACGCAAGCACGAACTTAAGATGTCCACTGGCGTTGTCAGCCGTCTGAAGTCGATCCAACGGTGTTCGCATCTCTCTTCATCGACATTAGTACGTACCATCCAACGTGACTTCAAAGGGCACGATCAGCGGGTGCACCTGAGCCTTCAGATCTCGATCGAACGGCGAGGAGGCGCTCCAACAGATGCTAGCAGGGATAGAGCACGAGCACCAGCAGGGGCATGAGCGATGGGGGCACGATCTTCAGTGACAGCTACAGGGGTCTTTAGTGATGATTGCAGCTGTCACTATTGTCCTCTACATGAATTATCTTCTTCCCTTCACTATAAAAGGACCCCTACACCTCCCCTTCTTCTTCATCTCTTCCTTTCCTCTCCTCACCACCTCCAAGGCTCTAGAGAGAGCTTGTCCCAAGCCTAGGATGCTCCTCTAGAGTAGAATCAAATATTTTTCCCTCCTCTTATCCCCATTCGTGGAGCATCCCGCGGCCATCTTCTCACCTACTTCGGGAAGTAGATCCTCGCCGCAACGATGTCTTGCCATACATTAAATCAAGTATTTTTTTGGATGAGACTATCCTTACAGTCATGGGTGTCCGAACCCCCTAGTTTACGGATATCGTCAATTATTTGGCCGTTGGTCAAATCCCCCAGGATTGGAGCAAACAACAATGGGACAGACTTATGTCCATGGCCAAATATTATTTTTGGGATGATCCTGAGCTATACCGCATCAGCGCCGAGCAGATTATTTGTTGATGCATCTTGGAAAATGAGTTCCATAGTATACTTGAGTTCTACCATACATCTGCATGTGGTGGACACTTTTCCAGGAAAAAGATGACAGCAAAAATTTTGCAATCCGGATTCTATTGGTTGTCATTATTTAAGGATGCCCAAGAATTCTCAAAGTCGTGTGCCCGATGCCAGACACTCGAGAACATGGCCAAGAGAGACATGATGCCCTTAAACTAAATACTTTCCGTCAAAATTTTCGACATTTGGGGCATCGACTTCATGGGATCCTTCCCTCCATTTGGACACCAGTATATTCTGGTCGCTGTTGATTACGTGTCCAAATGGATTGAGGCAGTCCCCACCTGGACCAATGACCACAAGGTGGTCATCGATTTTGTGAAGAAAAATATCTTCAGTCGATTCAGGATTCCTCAAGCAATTATCAGTGATGGTGACATGCATTTCACTCATGCCCAGTTTTGAAATTTACTAGGGAAATATGGGGTGAATCATCAGATTTCCACACCCTACCACCCTCAGATGAACAGACAGGCTGAGGTCTCCAATCGGGAGATCAAAAACATTTTGCAGAAAATCGTGAGGCTTGATAGGAAGGATTGGACCCAAAAGCTAGATGATGCTCTTTGTGCCTACCGTACGGCATACAAAATGCCTATCGGTATGTCTCCATTCCGTCTGGTGTTTGGTAAGGCATGTCACTTAGCCGTAGAGTTAGAACACTAGGCATTTTGGGCCATCAAGAATTGTAATCTCGACCTAGAAATGGCCGGGAAGGTAAGGAAACTCCAACTATCTGAGTTGGAGGAGCTTAGAAATGATGCCTATGAAAATGCCAGAGTCTATAAGGCAAGGACCAAAGCTCTCCATGACCAGATGATTTCATGTAAGAGCTTTGAGCCGAACCAGAAGATCTGGCTTTTCGATTCTCAACCGAAGCTCTTTCCTCATTAAGCTTAGGTCTAAGTGGAACGGCCTGTTCGTTATTGAGCGGATTTTTTCTAACAGGACCATCGAAATCTCTAATCCAAAGATGGGTAGTTCCTTCAAGGTCAACGAACAACGTCTCAAACCCTATGTTGACCATGTGCTCCCCGAACCCATCTTGGACAAGGTTTCTCTCACTTGCCCTAACCACCGCTGGCCAAACATCGCCTAGCTGAAGGCACTAAACTCAGCACGTGTAAAGGTTGTTTCGAGCTGACTAGAATCTCACGAAATCCAAGTGCTCTTCTTCCAATTCTGCTCTCCCGCATCTTTCATTTTAACAATGAGGACATTGCATTAGCTAAGCATGGGGGGTGGATATCTTATGAAATAATCATTTTATCAACCCCGCAATAGTAATTTTTTGTTATTTTATTCAAAAAAAAAAAAACTAGAATCAGGAGAAGAGAACTTAGGCATTAGGAGTTGTGTATTTTAGGGATTGATACTTTGGGACCTGAATACTTAGACTCTTCAGATCTTCGGGCTTAATTAGCCCAGGTATCCACTCAAATGTGGACTTAGTCTTGAGTCCCCACCAAGTCAAGTTTATTTTAATTAGGTAAATAAACTGGGATGATAAGTAGACGACTTATCAACCTACCCTCTAATTTGAGGGAATTTTAAGTCTAAGCATCTACACCCCATTTGCACTGACTCACTTTCCGGATGTTTTTACAGAAATTAGGTAGCTAATGAACTATCTAGGGTGGTATGGCTGGCAAGTTGTCGATGGCAACAGCTCATCGGCCGGTTGTCCAGAGCCTAGCCACACAACCATTCTCTTCATATTGCCTTTAAGTAAATCTTAGATCAGGGAAGCCACCTACTTAAAAAAAAAGAAAAGAAAGTACCCAAAATAGAAAAAGAAAAAAAAAGAAAAAGAAAAAGGAGAAAAAAAAAAATAAAGCTGCACTTCAATGCATGAGTATGGTTGCCAAGTGGTTGGTGGTAACTGCTCATCGGCCAATTGTCCAGAGCCCAGCTTACAAAAATGCACAAATAATTCCTAAACACTAGGAAAAAGTGGAGAAGTAGAATAAACCGGGGAGATATACACTGGGTTCGCCCTTGTGTTGACCCTATAAAAATAAAAAGAAAATTAGGGAGATGTACACTGGGTTCGCTCTTGTGTTGACCCCATAAAGAATTAGGGAGAAAGCTACCATCGGAAGGAAAAACCTCTAGGTAGAAATCTTTAAGGTCACCTAGAGTCATGGAAACCTGAAGACATCCACTTAGTGAGTCTATCACCCTTTCACAAGATGCTTAGAACTAAGAGTCCTTTTCGAGTCTTGGGTGGGTCAGGTAGCTGTAAAAAGTTATCCCAAAACTCTCAAACTCCAAAAGTCCAAAAAAATAAGAAATGAATAAAAATAAAAAAAATTTTCCTTTTAGAATAAGGCAAGGGCTTGGGCGATTTGCATTCTGGAAGAAACCCAGGCACTGTTGAGTTCTTGTAACTAGGTCCTTGGTTGAAATCTCCTAAAGCAACCAACGAATCATGCCTAAGTAATCAAACCCCGTTTCTACTTTTATACATAGCATTTAGGTTAATTTTGCTAGGGACTAGCAAAAAGTAAGCATGGGGGTATGATAAACAAGCATGAATTTATGATAAAATGCTTATTTATGATAGTCTCTAGTCCTAGCATTGCATATCATAGCATAAATATTACATAACATTCATTGTATTGCATTTAGGATAGTTGTGTATTCTGTACATTAATTCCAACATTTTATATGGACAGGAGGTAGTACAACATCTTTACAGGCTTCGGATGAAGAATCCGACCATACGGATGGATCCAGAGCAACGATTGCAATCCATCAGTGCAAAAATCACCCCAACTAGAGCTCTGTAATATCCTCCACAAGAAGAAGAAGATGGATGGCCCAGACAGCGCCATGTGGCACCATCCAGGCCACCCTACACGAGCCACAGCCTCCACAAGGAGTGATCCCAGCCGTTGGATCTCAATCCAATGGCTGAGAAATGCTCTACATCGCCTGGTCTCTCCTCCAAAGCGCAACAAGGAAGACTTCATCTCGACTGTTGGATCTTCATCCAATGGTCGAGGCACGCGGCCACACCTCATCTCCATGCAACCAAGCATCTCTTTGGCCAAATGGTAGCACACTCGCTTCTCAAACGAGAGGCGCAGGTTCTAGCCTCAATCCTCTGCACCCACTCCAGCACCAGCTAAATTGGATCGCTCGATCTTGATCGGGCGATCGAGATTACTCACCCACGATTAGACACCACCAACGATGCAAGGAGGCACGCCAAATCGCACACACGTAATCAGAGGCTCTCATTTAAGATGACCGGAGCATTCTCAATTGTCGAATCTTCTCGAAGGCGCGATGCGCATGCGTTCAAATCAATGAGGGCGCGATCTACGGGCGCGTCCCAACCGTGCAATGAAGGATCCAACGGTGGGGATCACAGATGCCAACGGGTGGGGATTCAAATGCCAATAGCGCATGCTTCCTCCTCACGATCTCAGCCATCCACACCTGATCCAACGGCTGAAGCCCTCCGTGCACTGTGTCAGCTGCGGCCGTGCCTTCTCATGCCAGCAGAGGTTCATGAATGTTTAGCAACACCCCCCGACGGTCTTTAGCAACATTTTAAATGTCACTGAAGACCTGTGCATGCAAAACACCTCCATTCCACCACTATATAAACCCCATGACCACTTCCCTTCCAAACCATCTCTACCTACTCTACTCCCACCTACTCCTAAGCTCTAGAAGCCTATCAAAGCTCCCCTAGAGCTCATTCCCAAGCTCTAAAGGCCTCCTATTAGTG
Source organism: Thalassia testudinum (assembly GCA_037157565.1). Taxonomy (NCBI): domain Eukaryota; kingdom Viridiplantae; phylum Streptophyta; class Magnoliopsida; order Alismatales; family Hydrocharitaceae; genus Thalassia; species Thalassia testudinum. Next base: position 420,290 of record JAZHRO010000065.1, read on the forward strand.
CAATGCTCCTATACCCCACCCAATATTCATCCTCCATCTCACCACCTTCGTAGGAAACCTTGGAGCCATCCTCCCACCTCCATTCCGGTAGAAGATCACCTCCATCTCCTCAACCCCATTCCAAAGCCTTGTGAAGCATTCCTCTGCCCGGCATCCTCCTGCATCTCACCTCCTTCGTCCAGGCGCCTTCAAAGCGAGCCATCCTCCAAGCGACCATCGAAGGGGACTCTTCTCATCTCCATCTATCTTTACTGCTTTCTAGTCTAGTTTTTCTCACTTTCATAGTTGTAGAAACACTTGTTGAGATATATGTGATGGTTCCTCTCTCTCTTATATTTTTGCAAGTAGATAAAGTTTTCATCGACCTAATCTCTTGCTTGATAAAAATACCAAAAAAATTATAAAAGACAAAAACAACAAAAACAAATAAAAAGCGAAATACAGATTTTTCAAACCAAACATTTGCCTCCCCGTGTTCGACCTGAGACTCACCTCGAGTTTCAATTATAAATTTTATCTAATCGACGGATTTTCTCACAAATCGAACTACGACGATGGGTTTTCCAACTCGAATCCTTTCCGCGTGTGAAATCCAAAGCATCATTTTGGCATCATTGCCAGGAAGGCAACGGTCTTTGGTTTTTCTCACATTTTCCCACATTACTTACATATTTTTCTAACATATCTTTCTTCTTCAATTTATTATCTTGCAAGAACCTGATCAAGGAGCTGAAGGCGGTAGATTGGAGTAAAGTGCAGGTAGAGACATTTGTAAGTTTTCCCCTACTTCCCCACCCACTAGATCATTTTGCCACCTTAATAATCAAGACCTAATCTACTTAGGTGTTTTCACGAACCCTAGGATATAAATTGTTTGTCTTGCTTGTCACTTCATCTCACCTCACCCACCCGCATAAATTCAAAGAATAAAAAAAATACTCTTCTCTTGTGGGATTTACTGAAAGTGAAAGTGACACACATTAAACACCCACAACTCTCGACTTAAGGCACACCACTCCACTTTGATTCTGCCACTTAACCGGGATCTGACCTGGGGACCCCGTACCCTTCAACTCAACACGCCAATAAGTGAGTATAAATCTGATTAGGTTAAGACTTTTTGTGTGCCTTAACTAAGTGGTGCAACAGGCCAATTGATTGAGCTATTTTGGCTGCACCACTCAAATTAAAATTGATTTATCAAGTAGCTTGCCAATTAGGGTTGATTTGTAGGGCTGAACCAGGCACTCCACATTTTTTTTCTAATTTGTAAAGGAATATATCATCACAGGCACTCCACATTTTTTTTCTGATTTCTATAGGAATATATCATCACCAGTGCTTTCAAAACCTGGAGTGTTCTACTGAACCCTGATTGAATGAACCTAAAAATTAAACCCTAAAAGCTACTAAACAAGGTTAAACCCTAAAAGCACATCATCAAATAACTTTGTTTGCAAACCCTAGTTGTGCACGTACACACATTTTAACTGATCATTAAGGGCCCATCACATTCCAAGAGCACGATCATCCCAAGCCTAACTAAAACTAAGTAGACGTTGGCCTTAAGGATTGATTCACTCTTCGGGGCTCTGACTGAGATTTTTTTCGATTAATCTGCTTCACTGGTCCATCTGATGTCTAGCTAGGGGAGTAGCGTCAAACGACCACGGTTGGGGGGTATCAAAGAAATCGAAGGCGTAAGCCAAAGGAAGAACCTTCTCCCCAACCCCTCTCTCTAACTGGTAGGATTGAGTGGATAGAAGTAGACCAAATCATTTTTGTCATTTTAGGACAGGTTCTGGGAGTCTATAGTTCTTTAGGCTAACCCACCCAAGGACAGGGTTGATTGCTTATATTGCAAGGCTCCTTTCTTTCTTCTATCATTCCCTCCTACTTCACTATGTATCCTTCCACATCCTAACCACATTTCCTATCTTACCCTCCTACCACCACTTATCCCCAAAATGATTACTATCCCGACACAACTTATGACTACCCATCAACTAGCCGGGATAACTTTGATTGGGGATACGATACTGGACCTCAGTGTCCAGGGCCTAACCCTAGACAACAGGACTATGATTACTATCCTTCCCAGAGCTACAATGATTATAGATCTCCATCCTTTGATGATCAAACCAACCCAATCTATAATCAGGAAGGGTATGATGATTATAACATCTACCCTCCCCAGTATTCCACTAAATATAGGTCACCTCCATTCTTTGAACAACCTGAGATGACCTACTATCAAGGAGGGACCTGAGGACCTCAATATCTTGACTCCCCTAGAATAAACCCAAACCCACCCAACCCTGAATCGAACCATTCGATTCAGGTGAACCAGATCCAAGACAGGGTGTTGGCTAACTTGAGGAACACCATACAATCTTTAGAAGCTTAGCCAACACCATGAACTAAAGCATTGAAGCCTATGATAAAAATGATTGATGAGCTGAATAGCTCTTTATTGGATTTGCTCCAAAATGTTAGGGATAGTGGGCTGGGTGAGTTTCTACTTGGGAAATTATCGAGATTGAGGATGAAATTTGTGATTGCCCTAGTCCAATCTTAGGATGATTCGCAAGATGAACCCCCTTCAGCAGAGCCAATGTCTGAACCTGCTCAGGCACTTGTCGGGGGGGATACATTTTCTGAGACCCGAGATGACCAAGTCAGTCTATAGCAACCAATTGAGATGAACCGATTGATTCACCCGAGATCCCTGAGCCAGGGAACGAAGAAAAATATGTCTCCATGGATTATAAAATGACATGTGATTTTGAGACATATATAAATGCGGATTAAGAATTCTTTGACTCTGAGGGTGAAGAATCTCTTAGTAAAGTTCACTTGAATTTAAAGAAGAGGATTTTAGTGAGACAATCGGGCTCGAGGAGCATGACGAACTATTTGATAGCCTAATCAATGAAGATTATGATCATGTTGGGGCCAACTTGGACAATCCAAATCCTGATGATTCAATCAGTAACCCCATTCCTCAACCACACCCTAAAGAGCTAAATTATGATATTCTTGAGATCACCAAACCCAAGTCAATCCTAATTGAGCCACAGTTGTTGGACTTGGGCATTTTAGAATGGGTGTACAATGATGTAGAGGTCCCAGAAACCCTAATCTTGGAGGGTAGAAATATGGAAATGAAAATCTAGGAGGTTAATTCTAAGGGAAAAACAAGTTTGGATTTAAGGCTTCCTGTTGACCTAAAACCATCTACCTTCTACCAGGACCCTTATGATATCTTTCACATGCAACCCAAGATCGAAATAATTGACTATCTTTCTAAGTTGAACTATAAGCAGACACCCAATTTTAGTGAATCAGATCAACCCATTATCCGACACTTTAGTCTTAGGTTGCACACCACCAAACCACAGACTCAGACCCACAAGCACAATAATCGTCGGTTCTAGGTGATTTTCATCCAGAACCTTAGAACTACTCAACCCTGGGGCATGGGTCTGCACCATAATCTGGTCCTGTGATCAATATTTTTTATTTTGATTCCGTCTTGCACTTGTGAATTCCTAATTTCTTCTTTGTTTGTCTATTATGCCTAACTAAAGGCAATAAATTTAGCATGTGTGTATATTCCACGTTCTCTGCGGAGTTAACCAGATTTTCATGATATTCAGGTGATATTCTGTTTACTCCACCTTTTTCATGTCTTTATTTTTACAATGAAGACATTGCATCATTTAGGCATGGGGGGTGGATAATTAATTCCTGAAACCATTTTGTTAACTTCGTAGAATTTCTTTTAGTTTATTTTCTTTTAAAAATGAAAATTCAAAAAGATAAAAAAAGGAAATAAGGAGAAAGAACTTAGGCATTTGGAAGTTATTAACATTAGGAAACGATACTTTAGGACCTGAACATTTAGACTCTTCAGGTCTTCGGGCTTAATCAGCCTGGGTGTCCACTTGAATGTGGACTTAGTCTCGAGTCCTCGCCAAGTCAATTTCATTTTAATTTGGTAAATAAATTGGGGTGATAAGTACATGACTTATCAACCCGCCCTCTAATTTAAGGGATTTTAAGTCTAAGCATCTACACATTGTTTGCGCTGACTCACTTTTCAATGATTTTTATGAAAATTGGGTAGCTAATGAACCGTCTAGGGTGGTATGGATGGCAAGTTGTTGGTGGTAACAGCTCATCGGCCAGTTGTCCAGAGCCCAGCCACCTGACCATTCTCTTTATGCTGCCTTTAGGTAAATCTTAGATCAGGGAAGCCACCTACTTAAGGGGAAAGAAAAGGTACCCAAAAAGAAAAAGAAAAAAATAGAAAAAGGAGAAAATAAGAAAAATAAATAAAGCCACACTACTTCACCACACAAGTATGGCTGGCAAATGGTCGGTGGTAACAGCTCATCGGTCGGTTGTTTAGAGCCCAGCTCACAAAAATGCACAAATAATTCCTAGAACTTAGGAAGAAGCGAAGAAGTAGAATAAACTGGGGAGATATATACTAGCTTCGCCCTTGTGTTGACCCCATAAAAAAAGTAGGGAGAAAGCTACCATTGGAAAGATAAACCTCTAGGCAAAAATCTTTAAGGTCACCTAAGGTCGTAAAAACCTAAAGTCCATCTTAACGGACATTTAGTGAGTCTATCACCCTTTCACAAGATGCTTAGAACTTGATCGGCATGTTTCGCGTGTTGGAAATCAAGGTTAAGAGTAACCCGTCATCGTGGTCGCAAAACTCGTCTATCAAATACAATTTTTATCGAAACTCTAAAGTAAGTCCTGGGTCGAACATAGGGAGGCGAACGTTTGGTTTGTTTGAAATCTGCGCTTCACTTTTATTTGTTTTTGGTCATTGTTATCTTTTCTAATTTTTTTGGTTTCTACCAAGCAAGAGATCAGGTCGATGAATTCTAGCTAATCTACTTGCAAAAATATAAGAGAGAGATGGAGAAAGAGAGAGAGAGAGAGAGAAACAATAATCTATTTATAAAGAATTATTTTTTACAACTGCGAAAGCAAAAAATCTACACTACGAAAGCGAAAAAGATAGAAAGAGGTGAGAGAAATCCCCCTCGACAGTCGCTCGGAGGATGACTCGCTCTAACGTCGCCAAGAGGAAGGTGGTGAGGAGCGGAACGAATAAGGATGAAGCCAGAGGACGGAGGGCGAGGCAGGACGGCGTCGAGGCAGGACGGCGTCGCGGCGAGGATCTTCTTCTCGAAGGAAGGTAAGAAGACAGTGACGGGATGCTCCACGAAGGGGGATGAGAGGCGGGAAAATGTTTGGTTCTACTCTAGAGGAGCATCCCAGGCTTGGGACAAGCTCTCTCTAGAGCCTTGGAGGTGGTGAGAGGAAGAAAGGAAGAGATGGTTTGTAATGGTGGTGGGTAGGTCCTTTTATAGTGGAGGAAGAACAAATTCGTGTAGAGGGCTGCAGTGACAACTACAAGCGTCACTAAAGAGTCCCGTAGCTGTCGCTGAAGATCCGCACCTTCAATTCCTTTGTTGGCGTGCACGGGCCATTAGTGACAGCTGTAAGTGTCACTAAAGGCTCGCGCAACTATCGCTGAAGACCGTTGGTGCTCATGCTTTATCTCCATTGTCATCTGTTGGAGCAAGCATAGTCGTTGGATCAAGATCTAAGGGCTCAGCATCACCCATTGATCATGCACTTCAAAGGCGTGCCTGCTGGATCAGCATCGGACATCTAACATTGCCCGCAAATGTCTTAAAATCGTGCCCACGTACGATCGCATAGGTGATTTCGCATGATAGCACGCGTGCGTGAGTTTAGCCCACAGGATTGCGCCGCGTGGAAGCTTCGTGGACGCTCGATGAAGATCTAACGGTCGAATTTCAATTGAAGAAGTGAGGCTGGCTCAGCGGGACTCGAACCCACGTCCCTTGGTCTGCAGAGGGTGCTTAGCCACTACGCTAAGCTCTCCCTTGAGTCTTGAAGAGGAGTACAGTGCGGAGGCTTCTCAGTCGTTGGATCAAGATCCAACGGCTAGGAATGGAGGAGAAGATGATGAGGGGGTGCCTTCAGTTGGTGCTGGCCAATGTTGGGTGTCCTGGATGGTGCCACGTGGTGCCATCTGGGCCATCCATTCTTCATTCTGTTGCAGAGGGTGCCACAGTGCTTGGATCAAATTGATTTTCACATTGCCAAACTGCGATCGTCGCTCCAGATCCATCCATACAGTTGTATTTTTCATCCGAAGCCCGTAAGGATATCGCATTGCCCCCATGGCCATTGATCTTCCTCGGACTTCATATGATGCTACAGGACTCTGATCTAGACGATTTCGGAGGTGTTAGACTCTGATCGTCAACTTGATTAGATCCATATAGTCGAATCATCCATCCGAGGCCCTGAAATGAATCTCCTTCTCTCCTGACCATAAAAAGGACCTAATTAACCTAAAATATATACAACTACTCTAAATGCAAAATGATGCATGCTATGCAGTATTTATAATATGAAATGAAAATCTAAGCCTAGGAACACGCATGAATAGGTATTTTAACCTAAATAGATGTGCCTACATCTTACCCCCATGCCTATCTTTTGCGAGCCCCTAGCAAAGTTAAACTACATGCTATGTATAAAATTAAAATTAGGATTAGATCGCTTAGGCTTAAGTCATTTATTAACAGTAGAAATTTTCAACTAAGGGTCCTAAACTACGAAGACTCAACAGTACCCTGGTGTCTGCCAGAATGCAAACCGCCCAAGTCCTCGCCTTATTTGAAAAGGGAAGATACAATTTTTTCTATTTTTCTTCTTTTCTTATTCTTTTGGATTTTTGGAGTTTGAGAGTGTCAGGATAACTTTTTACAGCTACCCGACTCGCCCAAGACTCGAAAAAGGCTCTAAGTGCTAAGAATCTTGTGAAAATAGTGAAAGACTCACTAGACAACCATTAAAACAGACTTCAGGTTTCTACTACCCTAGGTGACTTTGCCTAAAGGTTTATCTTTTCAAACAGTAGCTTTCTCCCTACTTTTATTTATGGGGTTAACACAAGGGCAAACCCAGTGTATATCTCCCTGGTTTATTCTACTTCCCCGTTTCTTCCCTACGTGTTTTGGAAATTATTGTACATTTTTGTGAGCTGAGCTCTAGACAATCGACCAATGGGCTGTTACCCACCACCACTTGCCAGCCATACTCGTGCGATGAAGTATGGTTTTATTATTTTCTTTTTTCATTTTCTCCTTTTTCTATTTTTTCTTTTCTTTTTAGGTGTTTCTTTTTTTCTCTTTTTTCTTTTTTTCTAAGTAGGTGGCTTCCCTGATCTAAGATTTACCTAAAAGCAATACAAAGAAAATGGTCTTATGGCTAGGCTCTGGACAACCGACCAATGGGCTGTTACCCACGATAACTTGCCAGCATACCACCCTAGTCGGTTCATTAGCTACCCAATTTCCGCAAAAACTACCGAAAAGTGAGTCAGTGCGAATAGTGTGTAGATGCTTAGACTTAAAATCCCATCGCATACTTATCATCCCAAATTATTTACCGAATTAAAATGAGATTGAATTAGCAAGGACTCAGGACGAAATCCACATTCGAGTGGACACCCGAGCTAATTAAGCCTGAAGACCTAAAGAGTCTAAGTGTTCAGGTCCTATAGTATCATTTCCTAAAGTTAATAACTTCCAAATGCTTAAGTTCTCTTCACCTAATTTCTTTCTTTTTTTATCTTTTTAAGTTTTCAATTTTTTTATCTAAAGAAACTAAAAGAGATTCTATGGAGTTAATAAAATGATTTCAGGATTAATTAGCCATCCTTCATGCCTAAATGATGCAATGTCCTCATTGTAAAAACAAAGACATGAAAAGGCGGAGTAAACAGAATATCACCTGAATATCGTGAAATCAGGTCAGCTTCGTAGAGAACGTGGAATATAAACACGTGCTAAATTTAGTGCCTTCAGCTAGGCATAACATACATATAAGGAAGAAATTGAGAATTTACAAGTGCGAGTCAGAATCAAAATCAAAAGGTTGATCCTGAAACCCGTCAGCAGAAGATGTCCATAGATGCAGACCAGATTATGATGTAGACCCATGCCCCAGGGTAGAGTGGTTCTCAGGTTCTGGATGAAAATCACCCAGAACCTAAGATTGTTGTGTTTGCAGGGTCGAGCCTGTGGTTTAGTGGTGTGCAACCCAAGACCAAAGTGTCGGACAACAGGTAGATTTGGTTCAATAGGTTCGGTTGTCCTCTTAAAGTTCAGCTCAGAAAGTTAATCAGTTATTCCAAGATTAGGTTGCACATCAAGGATATCATAAGGGTCCTAGTAGAAAGTAGGTGGTTTCTAGTCAACAGGAACCCTCAGATCCAAAATCATAGTTCCCTCAAAATTAGCTTCCCAGATTTTAACTTCCTAATTCCTATCCTCTAAACTCATGGTTTATGGGACCTCCAGATCGTTGCACACCCCATCAAAAATACCTAAGTCCAACAATTGTGGCTGAATCAAAATTGACTTGGGCACAATGATCTTAGAAGTTAGCTCCTCGGGGTGTGGATGAGGAATGGGGTCACTGATTGAATCATCAAGATTCGGATCCTCCAAGTTAACCCCAACTGAATCAGAATCTTTAATAGTCGGGCTATCAAATGGTTTATCGGATTCCTCAAGCCCGTTTGTCTCACTAAAATCATTCTCTTTAAGCTCAAGTGAGACTCCAATAAGAGATTCCTCACCCTCAAAGTCAAAGAATTCATGATCCGTATTTATATATGTCTCAAAATCATATGTCATTCCATGATCCAAGGAGACATATTTTTCTTCGTTCCCTTTCTCGGGGATCTCAAGTAAATCAATTGATTCATCCTTAATGGGTTGCTCTAGCTCAACCTGGTCATCTCCAATCTCAGAATATATATCCCCCTCGACAGACACCTGAGCGGGTTCAAACATTAGCTCTCCTGAAGAGGGTTCATCTTGAGAATCATCCCAAGATTTGACTAGGGCAACCACAAATTTCATCCTCAACCTCGACAATTTCCCAAGAAGAAACTCACTCAGGTCCCTATCCCTAACACTTTGGAGCAAATCCAATAGTTCATCAATCATTTTGATCATAGGCTCCAATGCTTCAATGCATGGTGTTGGCTGAGCTTCTAAAGATTGTATAATGTTCCTCAAATTAGCCAACACCCTATCCTGGATCTGGTTTACCTAAACTGACTGGTTCAATTCAGGTTTGGATGGGTTTGGGTTAAATCTAGGGGAGTCAATATGTCGAGGTTCTCGGGTCCATCCCTGATAGTAGGTCGTCTCGAGTTGTTCAAAGAATGGAGGTGACCTATATTCAATGGAATACTGGGGAGGGTTGGTGTTATGATCAACATATCCTTCTTTATTGTAGATCTGGTTAGGTTGATCATCAAAGGGTGAAGATCTATAATATTTGTAGTTCTGAGAAGGATAGTAATCATAGTCTTGTTATCCACGGTTAGACCCTGGACATTGAGGTTCGGATTCGTATCCCCAATTAAAGTTATCCCGGCTAGTGGATGGGTAATTACAAGTCAAGTTAGGATAGTAATCATCTTGGGGATAAGTGGTGGTTGGAGGATAGGATTGGAAATGTGTGAAAGATGTGGAAGGATACATGGTGAAGTAAGGAGGGAAATCAGAAGAGGAAAGGTGCCCTGCAATGCAAGCAATCAACCCTATCCTTAGGTGGGTTAGCCTAAATACCTACAGACTCCCAAGACTCGTCCTGAGATTATAAACGATTTAATCTTCTTCTATCCAGTCAATCCAACCAGTTAGAGGGAGGGCTGGGGAGAAGGTTCTTCCTTTGGCTTGCACCTCCGGTTCCTAGTGTACCCCCCAACCGCGGTCGTTTGACGCTACTCCCCTAACTAGACATCAGATGGACTAGCAGAAGAAGATTAATCAAAAAAAATCTCAGTATGAGCCCCGAAGAGTGAATCAATCCTTAAGGTCAACGTCTACTCAGTTTTAGTTAGGCTTGGGATGATCGTGCTCTTGGAATGTGATGGGCCCTTAATAGGTTGTGCCCTTAATGATCAGTTAAAATGTGTGTGCATGCACAACCAGGGTTTGCAAACAAGGTTATTTGATGATGTATCTTTTACGGTTTAACCTTGTTTAGTAGCTTTTAGGGTTTAATCTTTAGGTTCGTTCAATCAGGTTTAGTATAATACTCCAAGTTTTGAAAGCACTAGTGATGATATATTCCTTTAAAAATCAAAAATATAATGTGGAGTGCCTGGTTCAGTCCTAAAAATCAACCCTATGGGGCAAACTACTTGGTGAATCAATTTTAAATTGAGTGGTGCAGCCCAAACAGTTCAATCAATTGGCTTGTTGCACCACTTGATTAAGGCACACAAGATGTTTATCCTAATCAGATTTCTACTCACTTATTTGTGTGTTGAGTTAAGTGTATCGAGTCCACAGGTTAGATCCTGGTTAAGTGGTAGAATCAAAGTGGAGTAGTGCACCTTAAGTCGAGAGTTGTGGATGTTAATGTGTACCTCTTTTAGAAAATCCCACAAGAGAAGAGTATATATATATATATATATATATTTTATATAAGCAGGGGTGAGATGAGTGGAGGTAGCAAACAAACAACCAGATCTATCCTAGGGTTTATAGAAAGCACCTAAGTTGATTTGGGTTTGAGTTATTAGTGTGGTGAAATGAACTAATGGGTGGGGAAGTGGGGGAAAACTTACAAATGTCTCTACCCGCACTTTACTCTAATCTACCGCCTTCGACTCCTCAATCGAGTTCCTGCAAGACAATAAATCGAAGAAGAAAGATAGGTTAGAAAAATATGTATGTAATGCGGGAAAACACGATAAAAACCAAAGAGCGTTGCCTCCCCGGCAACAGCGCCAAAATGATCGGCGTGTTTCACATGTTGGAAATCAGGGTTAGGAGTAACCCATCGTCGTAGTCGTAAACTCGTCTATCAAATACAATTTTTACCGAAACTCCAAAGTGAGTCCCGGGTTGAACACGGGGAGGCGAACATTTTGTTGTTTGAAATCCACGCTTCACTTTTATTTGTTTTTGGTCATTGTTATCTTTTTCAATTTTTTGGGTTTTTAGCAAGCAAGAGATCAGGTTGATGAATTCTAGCTAATCTACTTGCAAAAATATAAGAGAGAGGGATAAAGAGAGAGAGAGAGAAACAATAATCTATTTAAAAAAATTGTTTGTTACAACTACGAAAGCAAAAAATCTACACTACAAAAGCGAAAAAGATAGAAAGAGGTGAGAGAAATCCCCCTCGACGATCGCTCGAAGGACAACTCACTCTGTCATCGCCTGGAGGAAGGTGGTGAGGAGTGGGATGAATAGGGACGGAGCCAGAGGACGGAGGGCAGGGCAAGACGGTGTCATGGCGAGGATATTCTTCCCGAAGGGAGGTGAGAAGAAGGCCACGAGATGCTCCACGAAGGGGGATGAGAGGCGGGAAAATGTTTGGTTCTACTCTAAAGGAGCATCCCGGGATTGAGACAAGCTCTCTCTAGAGCCTTGGAGGTGGTGAGAGGAAGAAAGGAAGAGATGGTTTGGAATGATGGTGGGTAGGTCCTTTTATAGTGGAAGAGGAAGAACAAATTCGTGTAGAGGGCTGCAGTGACAGCTACAAGTGTTAATAAAGAGTCCTGTAGCTGTCGCTGAAGATCCGCGCCTTCAATTCCTTTGTTGGCACGCACGGGCCATTAGTGACAGCTGCAAGTGTCACTAAAGGCTCATGCAACTATCGCTGAAGACCACTGGCGCTCATGCTCTACCTTCGCTGTCATCTGTTGGAGCAGGCATAGCCTTTGGATCGAGATCTGAGGGCTCAGCATCACCTACTGATCATGCCCTTTGAAGGCGCGCCCACTTGATCAGCATTGGACGTCTGACGTCGCCCGCAAATGTCTTAAAATCGTGCCCGCGTACGATCGCATAGGTGATTTTGCATGATCGCACGCGTGCGTGAGTCTAGCCCATGGGATTGCACCGTATGGAAGCTTCATGGGCGCTCAATGAAGATCCGGTGGTCGAATTTCAATTGAAGCGGCGAGGCGGGCTCAGCAGGACTCAAACCCACATCCCTTGGTCTACGGAGGGTGCTTAGCCACTATGCTAAGCTCTCCCTTGAGTCTTGAAGAGGAGTGCAGTGCAGAATGGATGGAAGAGAAGATGATGAGAGGGCACCTTCAGTTGGTGCTGGCTGATGTTGGGCGGCCTGGATGGCGCCACGTGGTGCCATATGGCCCGTCCATTCTTCATTCCATTGCAGAGGGTGCCACGGTGCTTGGATCAAATTGATTTCCACATTGCCAGACTGTGATCGTCACTCCGGATCCATCCGTATGGTCGGATTTTTCATCCGAAGCTTGTAAGGATGTCTCATTGCCCCCTGGCCGTTGATCTTCCTCAGACTTCATATGATGCTACGGGATTCCAATCTAGACGATTTTAAAGGCGTTAGACTCCGATTGTCGTCTTGATCAGATCCGTATGGTCAAATCGTTAATCTGAGGCCCTGAAATAAATCTCATTCCCTCTTGGCCATAACAAGGATGTAATTAACCTAAAATATATACAACTACTCTAAATGTAGGATGATACATGCTATGAAGTATTTATAACATGAAATGCAAATCTAACCTAAGAACATGCATGAATAGGCATTTTAACCTAAATAGATGTGTCTGCATCAGAACTTAAAGTCTTTTTCGAGTCTTGGGCGGGTCGGGTAGCCGTAAAAAGTTATCCTGAAACTCTCAAACCCCAAAAGTCCAAAAAAATTACAAAAGAACAAAAAGCAAAAAAAATGTGTATCTTCCCTTTTCAAATAAGGCAAGGACTTGGGCGGTATGCATTCTGGCAGACACCCGAGTACTATTGAATCTTCATAGTTTAGGACCTTAGTTGAAAATTTTTATTGTTAATAAAGAACTTAGGCCTAAACGATCGAATCCTAATTCTGATTTTATACAAAGCATGTAGTTTAATTTTGCTAGGGACTAGTAAAAGATAGGCATGGGAGTATGATGTAGACACATCCATTTAGGTTAAAATGCCTATTTATGCATGTTCCTAGGCTTAGATTTGCATCCATATTATAAATATTGAATAGCATGCATCATCCTGCATTTAGAGTAGTTGTGTGTATTTTAGGTTAATTACATCCTTTTTATGGCCAGGAGGGAATGAGATTTATTTCAGGGCCTCGGATTAACAATCTGACCATACGGATCTGATCAGGATGACGATCGGAGTCTAATGCCTCTGAAATCGTCTAGATCAAAATCCTGTAGCATCATATCAAGTTTGAGGCAATACGACATCCTTACGGGTTTCGAATGAAAAATCCTACCTTATGAATGGATCTGGAGCGACGATCACAGTCTGGAAATGCGAAAATCAACTCGATCCGAGCACCATGGCACCCTCTACAACAGAAAGAAGATGGGCGGCCCAGATGGTGCCACGTGGCTCCATCTAGGCCGCCCAACACAGGCCAGCAGTGACCATGAGTGCCATTCATCATCCACACCCTCCATTCCCAGCCGTTGGATCTCGATCCAATAGCTGAGAAGCCTTCGTACCATGCTTCTCTTTGCGACACAAAGGACTGCTTAGCGCAGTTAAGAGCTCTTCGTAGAGCAGATGGCGCGAGGTCGAATCCCGTTGAAGCTTCCACACCGCAACAATTGAAATTCGACCGCCGGATCTCCATCGAGCGACCACAAAGCTTCCATGCAGCGCAATCCCATGAGCTACATTCTCGCATGCGTGAATCACGCGAAATCACACGTGCGATCATACGTGAGCATAAACTTAAGACGTCCACTGGCGTTGTCAGCCGTCTGATGCCGATCAAATGGTGCTCGTGCCTCTCTTCATTGACATTGGTACGTGCCATCCAACGCATGTTCAAAGGGCGCGATTAGCTGGTGCACCTAAGCCTTCAGATCTGGATCGAATGGCAGGGAGGTGCTCCAACAGATGCTAATGGGGATAGAGCACGACCACCATCATGAGCATGAGCTGTATGGGCATGATCTTTAATGACAGCTGCAGGGGTCTTTAGTGACGATTGCAGCTGTCACTATTGCCCTCTACACGAATTGTATTCTTTCCTTCACTATAAAAGGACCCCTACACCTCCCCTTCTTCTTCATCTCTTCCTTTCTTCTCCTTACCACCTCCAAGGCTCTAGAGAGAGCTTGTCCCAAGCCTAGGATGCTCCTCTAGAGTAGAATCAAATATTTTTCCCTCCTCTCATACCCATTCGTGGAGCATCCCACAGTCGTCTTCTCACCTACTTCGAGAAGTAGATCCTCACCATGACGACGTCCTTCCTCGTCCTTCCTCCACCGCCATTCTCCTTCATCCAACTCCTCACCACGTTCATCTGGGCACCATCAGAGCAAGTCGGACTCTTCTCATCTCCATCTATCTTTACTGCTTTCTAGTGTAGTTTTTCCTGCTTTCATAGTTGTAGAAACACTTGTTGAGATATATGTGATGGTTCCTCTCTCTCTCTTATATTTTTGCAAGTAGACAAAGTTTTCATCGACCTAATCTCTTTCTTGATAAAAATACCAAAAAAATTATAAAAGGAAAAATCGACAAAAGTAAATAAAAAGCGAAACACGGATTTTTCAAACCAAACATTCGCCTCCCCGTGTTCGACCCAAGACTCACCTCGAGTTTCGATTATAAATTTTATCTGATCGACAGATTTTCTCGCGAATCGAACTACGACGACGGGTTTTCCAACTTGAATCCTTTCCACGTGCAAAATCCATTCATCAAAAGGAAAAGCCCTAAGCTAATTTATGGAAAGGAGAAGGGGAACAGCTTATTGAAGGTTCGCCAGAGATGAAGAAGAAGGGGGGTCAGCTGGAGCGGCAGAAGGAGAGGCAGGGGCTAAAGCTTTGCGAGAAGTTTCGTATGACAACAAGGAAGCGAACCCCTCTACATATCGTACGTGATAAATCTACATTTGTCCATGTTAAATTGCCTATTTATGCACGTTCCTAGGTCCATAGAAGCATTGTGCATTATAAATATTGTAAAACATGCATCATCAAGCATTTTGATTAATTTGCATAACTTGTACATTAATTTTCTTATTTTTGTGGCTAGGGGACAAGGCAATATATTTTGGGGCCTTGGATTGAAGATCCAACCGTACTGATTTAATCAGGACAACGATCAAAGTCGAACACCTTCGAAATCACCTTGATCGGACTTCTGTTACATCATATGCAGTCCAAGGAAAGTTAAAGGCCAAGGGGCAAGGTGGTGGAAATTCGAACCTCATACGACAAATCCGACTGCACAGATGGGTTCGGATTGACGATCGTAGCCTAACAATGCAAAAATCGATCCATTCCGACATCCATTACACCAACTATGAGTAAAAGAAGATGATGATCCAGATGGTGCCATGTGGCACCATCCAGACCATCCAAATAGCCTACCAGCACCCGCAGCATTTCTCCTTCGCTTGATCAATTAATTGTAGTCGTTGGATCTTCATCCAATGACCGAGGACACACTTCACCAACGCTTCAAGAGAAACCCAAGGGGGCGCACCTCATTTAATCTCGATCGTTGGATTTCAATCCAACGGCTCAGATACACCCTTACTGCACCCTCACATCCTAAAAGGAGCCTCAATCATGCAAACTCAGTCATCGATCCACGATCCAACAGTGGAGAACACGTGAAGGGAAATCTCAAAACACAACCATCCGCACTCGCAGCACGTTGGGTGAACACCCTATTAGAAGAGAGAGATGTGGGTTTGAAATCTCTCACACCTCTCCAATCTGCTAAAGAGGAGGCGTGGGCAAAATTCATTTGCACAATCCTCATCAAATGGCAACAGGCGCAGCAACGTGGCGTGCTGGATGTGCTTAATCTGCATACGCACGCGATCACACTGGATCACATGTGCAATCTGACGCACGAAGCACGCGTGAGTTAAAACACCAATCAACGTGGGATCTGGATCATCCATACGCAATCGAATAGCCGTGATTTATCTACAATGCTCATACATGATCTAAACGTTAAGACATCTAGATGCTATCCCAACCGTCCAATTGAGATTAGGCACAATCTAAGTGTTGTGAGCATGCACGACGTGAGCCACTCGATCAAGATCAAACAGCTCTCATCACACGTGTGCCTACATCCATGTCTATCACCAGCGCCTGCACATGTCACTAAAAGCCTTATATTAATTTTAAGGCCTTGGAAATGGCCTTTTTGCTCCCATTTCCTCACCTACAAATAGCCTACCCCTCCTACACATTTCTTCATCCATTCCTTTCTCCTCCTCTTCCCTCCAAAGCTCTAAAGAGCTAAACCCATACCCGGGATGCTCCATTAGAGTTTACAAAAGTAATTTTTTCCGTCCTCGCATTCCTGTTCGTGGAGCAACCGTAGTTGTTTTCTTACCCCCCCTTCGAGAATCGAATCGCACTGTGACATAGCCCTGCTTCGTCCTCCTTCCTCCAGCTTCGCTCTCCCTCATCCAGCATATCACCACCATCTTCCAAGCACTCCATCAATGTGGTTCATCCACCAAGTAGTCGTCGAGGAGGATTTCTCTCATCTCTTCTCTTTTTATCGCTTTCTAGGATAGTTTTATTTTCTACAAGTAGTTGTAATGAACCCTGATTTATTTTATGAAATAATTATTTTCTCTCTCTCTTTCTTCTATTATTTATTCCTTAAGTAGAGTAGCTCATGTAGATTGATTTCAACCAACCATTTTACTTGACAATAATTTCAAACGCAGATTTTAAATCAAATGTTCGCCTCCCCCGTGTTCAACTCGGGACTCACTTTGAGTTTTGGTTATAAAAATTATTTGATTAGCAGATTTTTTGCAACTACGATGACGAGTTTTAAAACACAACTTTACTCGCGTAAAATCTTGCTCATCAGTATGTGGTAGAGGGTGAAGATAGGGGTTGGAGGAGCTTCGATGGTGCATCGGAATCGGATCAGAGAAAAGGAAGAAGGGGGGAATTATGGCAATTCGAGCACACCTCTGACTTAAGAGTGCCTAAACCTATTTAAAGAAGAGACCCTTGGTTCAATTGTTCTCAAAACCTCAAGTTTTGCTTGCGGATTTGAATGGAAACTAAGCTCAAGAAGCTCGAGCTCACTAGTGATAATTGGACTAAATCAGATCTTGGGACCAAGCCTAGTAGATTGGACATGCTCTGATTACCAATCTCACTAATTTTAGGGAGATTTGGGGGAGATTTGATTGGTTAAATCCCCAATCAAAGTTGGCTCACCATGGGTTTCCTAATGCTGCTACTACTGCATTTACACGATGAAGAAGGAGAAGGTGGTGGAGGCAGGGGCCTTTCTGCATGGGAAATCAAAAGTTAGGGCCCGAGTGATGGTAACACCATCATTCGTCATAAGTAACTGAAATTAGTTAGATTCAAGTGTACATGCTCCTAAATGATCATCTGAGGATTGTAAATCTGTATTGAATTGATTTGAAAAGAAGGAAGGAAAACATGGTCACAAATGCAGATTAACCAAGGGGTTGATCAGGGGTTAATTCAAGGTCAAATGAACTTAAAAGACCAAGAAGTGGGCTCAGAATAACTGAATCAGGGTTTCACGCATTTCAAGGATTAAAATAGTACTAAAAAGCCTAATTATCAGCCACACTCAAATTGAAAGGGTTCTGGTAGAGATAAATTCAATCTAAACCTCCTAAAATTCATTGAAAAATATTCTAAGAGGCTTGGTACCTTCACTTTGACCATCTGAACCCATTTTGACCAAAAATAGAGATTCAAATGGTAATTTGCCTTGACTTGGGCTTCTGTACATTTACCCAAGAAAATGTGGTCAAAACTCAAATTCAAGTTCACCATTAGATTCCTTGGTTCCACATTAGGTTAACACCAAAATTTGGACCCAATCAGAGTTCATCTTGACCTAGTTTGCATTTTAGCCCTTAAAATCTTTATTCATCACATCTATGTCCCTAACTTCATCGTCTTCATGTAAAAGCCCCTGCCACCTTAAAAGTCATTCTTTTCTAATCATGGCTACAGCGGGGTTTAAAACCCATTGAGCGCCACTGCAAAAGGAGAAAATAAGGAGGAAATCTCTACCAAATCCCACCAAAATTGGTAGGAGTGGTGATTAGACAACGACAAATCAGTTAAACCAAACCTTAAATCCTCATGCAAACAGGAGAATTCAAGCAAGCTCAAGAACTTCCATAAATGAACTTTCCAATTTCATGAAGAAAAATCACAAATTCTTAGCATGTAGCGGCCAAATCAAGCTCTATATAAGATCTACATTATTCCTACATTCAAACCAACTAGTTTAAGGCCAAATACCCTCTTCTCTTCTTCCTTCGACCATCTTCGACCTTGGCTCCGACGACTCACCTCGATCCACTCCCTCTGACCGTCCAACATTCACATTGGATGGCCCACGAACATACTCTCTCTCTTCCACACCTAGAGTACCAAAGCCAGGACTCCTAGCTCCTTCGTCGTCGCTGCTTCTCATTATTAGAGAACTTCATCTCCTTCATGTCTGGTGAGGCAAGCCAACAAGAATCTCCCCCTCTCATCCAATAGAGTAGGTCATCTTCTTCCTCTCTCTCTAGCTTAGGTATATGACCTTAGAATCTAGTTTAGACCTCATATTCACTTCTCTCCCCCAAGTCTTCTCCATCTCCAGCATGCCTCTGGTGTGGTCACCACACCACCATACACCACGAAATGCTCTACCGCCATGACCACAACCTTTCTCTCATCTAACTAACTAAAAGCTCTCAAACTATTGAGGCTTTGGACCACTCCAACACCTCCCCGAACAACCCCAACTCCACTGCCATCTCCGACGTCGTCCAACCACCATAGACCACCATTCATCAAGCAACCACCACCACTATGTCCCTTACTTCACGGCAATGCATTTGAGCTTTCTAATTGAGGCTTTAAGCTAGTGTTTTGTGTTTTAGGTTTTTGCTTGACCTCCACCTTACGCTGCCTCTGCTTGCCATCGTCTGGTCATCATCTTCACCAATGCCACCTCCAGCTAATGCGAACTACTTCCACAAAGGCTCCCAGGGTTTGAATTGAAGAAGCAAAGCTTGCAGCAGTGTCAATTAGCTTGGTGGTCTCAACTGCAGCACATACGAAGAGAAACTGAGGAGATTGTCCCACATCGGAAGATTGCAAACTAGAAATTGGTTCATAAGGAATTACACCTGTAGGCATGCTACCTTCAAACCACAGGGTCAGGTCCCACTGACTCACGAGCCTCACACATGCGCCCTCGCCCACGCTCACGCCATGCGGGTCTGGGCTGAATCAGGTTTGGTCTAGACAAGCCTGATCTACTCTGGAAGAGAGAGTAAGTCTAGGTTTATTCTGAGAGAGGAGGGTTTTTACTCTTGGGATTCGTGCTTCGGGACTTAGAAAAATTTTGCGAAGGCTTTGGGCTGAGCACTTAAGCCATTTGTAGCTTTGCTTAGACATTTGATCTTAGCAGAGTTTAAAGAAATTGAGAGGTCTGAGATTTAGCTAAGTGTTGATCTGATCTAGTCTTGAATTGAGAATAGGCATTGAGCAACTAATTGGTGGTCTTAACCACCATCTCTTTTGGGCTCTAGATATCTCTCTCTACATTATTTTTTGTCCATTGATTCTGTCATGCATTTTCTTATTCATTGAATATACTTTTCATATATATTGAGTTTTGTTTGAATTAGTGATTGAATTGCAATACTTGCTCCCTCGAACAACCTCGGAATTCACGTTTCTCGAGCACTTTACAAATTTAAGTGTTGTTATGCTTTTATCGCCTATACTACGACACATCTCTTTTCTAAAACACGGTAGAAGCGCTCCAACATTTTGGCATCGTTGCCAGGGGCAACGTGCAATTCACCACTAGTCTTGTTCTTGATTATTGAGTTGACTTCTAACTTGCCCTATTTGCTTTGCTTTATTGTTGCGAGGTGAATCACGAAGAGGTCTTTCGCACAATCAACCACTCCAGGGGTAGGTAAATTTTATCTTCTTCCCTAATCATCTCCTAATCTTGGGAAAATAAAAAGGGAAACAAATGAATTAGGATCCACTTACCTTACTTTCCTAGTAATTATCATTTAAAGGCAAAGTGTTTCCTGATTTGCGAAATAGATTAAAATCATATTAAAGTTGATGCAATATTGATTAAAGATTCCCCATCCTTACTTCGTGTACCTATTAGGGATTTGTGCTAAATTTCTCAACACCTTGGACTACTCACTTTCTTGTTTGAGTCCAAGGTGTCATATTTGGAATCAAATTGGACTTGGGAATAGAGCCAATTAAGGTTACACATTAGGGTTTTGAAGTATTAGTACATGCTTTCCTGCAATAAAGGAAATTGATCTTCCCGCATTTGCGTGCTACCCAAGCCTTTGTTTGAATTGATCTAATCAAGTGAACCCTAAAATCAAGGCTCTAAATTCACTTGAACCCTAAAATTTGCGACCTAATAAACTATTGAGAACCAAATTAGGGTGCTTTGGGTGCTTTGACCTAAATTTCATCCTCAATCTTAGGATAGGTTAGGTGAAGTTGGTTTGCTTTGTGAATCAATCAACATACAAATTATGTCACAATTTGAAATTAATTTCTAAATCAAGTGAAATTCAAGGCACAATTAGGGCTAAAATTGGTAAACTTAGGTCTCAATTCATACATTCTGGTCTACTTGGAACTGCAGTGACAAGGAAGGTCGGGTGGGGGAAACCCTGTAACCTGTGGGGATGCTCTACCATGTAAGGGTCTTTGCGGGACTCTCCCTTTTTGGCTGCTAATGAGTTGATCATCGCTTTCGATCAAATTTTAAACATAAAAAGTCATGTCGTTGTAATACTTTTGTGATGGAAAATCAACTATCAAAATATTAATTAAATCTAACCACAATGGAGTAAGTCATCTCCATAGGGAGGAAGTAGCCTATTAAGCTCATGAGCAGTGCATCATCTTATTCGGGAATATCAATGGGTGCGCATACTAACTAGTACAACTCATTTCCAACATAAATTCTTATTCTAAGCAATTAATCAAGAATGTAGGTGTTCACATACAAAATCATTATAATATAATATCATGTAAATATGTGAATCGTGATCTTGGTAATGGCAATCACCGTAAACATTAATCTCCAACAAAACAGAGCCTGTTCATTATAACAAATATGTCAAGTTCTATATCATTCATGAGAATCACTCAATCACAAATAATTTCAACTGAGAAGAAGGATATCCAAGCAATGGCATCCACCGTAATTTTTAATACCTGTCCCACTGTAGCAAAACAGAGAGGTGTTGGTTGTGTCCCGTACATGCGAAAGAGGACGCTGGCGATTGGCTAGCGCTCGATGGAGGCCGGTCGCGATGAGGGCTTCACAATGATGGTGGTATGGCAGCGAGAGGTGGCTAATGTTGGCCGGATGGTGAGGAGGGCAGTGGTGGGTGGTCTAGTGGTCTGCTAGTTGCGTGTAGCCATGAATGGCCGCTTTTGCGAGGAGGATGTCAACGGTGGCTGGCGACTATGCAGAGTTGGTCGGATCACAGCCGTCACGATCAAGGTGGTGGCCTAGGCAACGATGGCCGGAAGCTACAGTTTGATGGCAGTAAAGACCGGCGGTGATGGGTACCCGCACACAGCTAGATGGCCGCCGGTGGGCAGCACCCGTCTATGGTGTGGTTCACGCTCTCGCCGGCAAGAGTGGGCGATCAGAGGGCCAAGCATTGGAGGCCAACTACTATGGGTTCTAAGTTGCAGGTGTTGGTGACGGTGGGTTACAAAGAAAAAGAAAGGAAGAAGAAGAAAAAGAGAGAGGAGGGAAAGGGCTTGGTGTTGATGGTGGTGAAGGTGGAGGGAACGACTGATGGTGGTGCGGTGGCTAGGCCGGTGCTGTCACCACTTGGCCTTCGCGGTGGAGAGTGAAGATCACATGAGCCACAGTGCAAGCCAGATCCACAGGGTCTACTCCGGCCATGGTGCCGGTGATGGAGGTAGAGAAGTTACCCCTAAAGGGGAGAAGGATGGCCTGAAGCACAGTCATGGTGATTTTTTTTATAGATGTTCCTGCGGTCTGTTTCAACCGCTCAAAATCTCCTCCAACAATTGGACAAAGATATCGAGCGGTTGAGAGAGAAGCGGTGAGGCTCGGCCGACTTGATGTGGCAGTGGAGAGGCGGTGCGTAGGCATCGTTCAATTCATTAGACATCCAGATTGAGTTCTGGACATCTTAAAAGTTGTAACTAGCAGTGGGTCCTCCAAAGAAAAATAATAAAGAAAGATTAGTTATTTATATAAAAACCCAAAAGAATGTTAAATTCTATTTCTGTAACTAATGTATGCATGCCATGCCAACTAAATTATAATCTAGCCTACTTGCATTCTAATGCATATTATCCTCAATTATATTTACATATGCATGTAATATATGAAATATGCATGCAAGCAATTTTATAAACTAATCTATTTACATAGTAAAGTATACTATGTACATGTAACCATCAATCTAATACCTAGGCAATTACGCATTCAATTTGCCCCTAAATGTGGTCTCATCAAATGCCCCAATGCCTATGTTTTACTAGTCCCAAGCAAAAGTTAAAAAAGATGGAAGTGACCAATGATTTCTGCTTTTTTTTATTCCAAAAATTTAGAGATCCAGACAAATGCAAAAATAAAGTGAGAGTAGCTTAAGTAACGGATCCAAGTGAAAAACAACTTACATTTAAAGTTCGTACTTAATCCTTAAAAAAAATTCTATTAGGATAGGCAACTACTTCCCTCGAGGATAAAGCAGAAAATCTTCTGTGATTTGACCCCGACTTTCTGGCTTAGGTAGAAGATATCTGAGTCAAATGAATTACTATTTGGTGGCTCATACTCATTTGGTGCTACATGTAGTCTAGTACTGCAGACTCTAGATCTCTAGACTATCAAACAAGTCAACCTAGAGAGAGACTAAAAACTGTGCTCTCTTAGTGTTCCTTTACGCTCACTCTTTTTTTTTATTTCTTATCTGAGCTCACAATCTCACCAGATTTTGTAAATATACTCAATGTTTGGTGGTCTCACATGCCATTCACACTTTAATTGGAGTCCTAATAACCGTATAACTAAGTTAGAATTCCTCAACTTGTATTCGAGCGATCAAAAATACTGAAAAAATATGTATGAGTCATATTTGGTGGATCGCAATGGATGCTTTTGTTGCCTCAATGATATCGACACATGATAAAATCGGTACCAAGACAGCTACAAACTCGAACATTTTTTTTCTTTTCTCTTTTTTTCATTTTTTTCGGTATCTTTTGTTTCCTTTTTCTATATATATATATTCTTTTTTCCTTTTTTTATAACTACCAACACAACACGATGCAAACTTTTATTCATGAAGCATTATTGGGGATAATGATGTCTAAGAGGATATTGCGTGGCTTATTTGGTGAAAGTACCTACTCTCAGCACTGCGAAGGGATGGATAAGACAAGCATATTTTTGACCTTTGGCACTAATACCCTCCTTCAGTCGAGGATTCTATGAAGGGCAATCATAACTATCCACTATAGTCCTAGTTTTATTAAAACTCAATCTCTGTGTATCTACCTTATCTGGTGGCTCTCAGGAATTCACACACAATGTTCATATGCAGGAACAGAGAGCTAAAACTATGTCTAACTCTGAGGTATCATCATCCAATTATCTAGAACTTAAAAGTCCTTGCACTAGACGTAGTGTACTAGTAGACACTCTACTTTCACCTCACAAATGTTTGGTGGAGCTAATAGAAGATAGTTTGCTGACTCCCTTCTAACTATCCAAAGGTTTAGGAAAAGAAGCAATACTTCTCTTAGACAAACTAAAAATGTTTATTGGTTTTCATAAAATATCCCTTACCAAATCTACATGCAAGTGAAGTAAATGTACTGGATTCTAAACTAAGAAATGATTTTGAGAAGAAAATCTTCAAGGAAACCTCCTTGATAAAGATATTTTGCTAGGGCTAGTCAATTTAGCTCAGATTTTTTCTTTTTTTCTCTCTCTTTTTTTTTTTTGCTAATGCACCTAATCCTAAATGCATGAATACTGCCTAAGAAAGATCAAAAATGCAAAATGCACCCCCAATGCCTAAATCCTACAATGTCCTCATTATAAAATTAAAACAAGGGGAGAAAGGAAGGAAATCACCTAATGAAGGCATTATTTTAGGCATTAGATTGCCTCCCAACAAGCACTACATTTTCTGTCAACAGCCAGACTTACAGGGAACCTATAAATATGGTTACAAACAGAAAGAGCTAGGCCTTAAAAATATACATAAAAGTGCAGGCCTAGAAAATAGGTAGCCACGAATGATGGCGAGCTAATGATGCAAAGTTATCCCAAATGCCTGCCAGAAGACATGATAACAAACAATCTCACAAGCTACTTGGAGTGGTCTAGGACAAAGAAGAGCATAAGAAGGGACCTCCTGAAATAGAATAAGTGGAGGGTACTAGGGGTCCTCCAAAGTAGGAAGGATTTTAAAAGAAGTCTGCATAATTATTTCAAACCCTTGAATGGCGAGACTAAAAATATAAGCATCAATACATACTCGCCATTCCACTTAGGGATGTACTGGTCTGATATGCTCCCTAAAAAGAATGTATGTGAACAGAGACCTGAGCCAAGGGTCTATTAGGGAGTGTAAGGGTTGTTTGGGCCGTTGGGAGGTATTAATTAAGTCTAATGAGGGCTTAGTCATTATTGAGTCCAGTTCCAACAATAATTCAAATTTTATATTGTTCTCCCTAATAGTTGTTGTGGAGAAATTCAAGTTACCCTGCCCATCATTAATGATTTCCTCAAGAGTGGAGGTCATATTTTTACCTTCAAGTATGTGAGAATCAATGGTGGACTCCAAATCACATTCATTTGATGGCAGGGTCAAAGCAACGGAATCATTATCATCAATTTCATCCCCAGATTCTTTTGGTTCACTTAAGTTTTTGTCGAGGTGTATATGTGATTCACTAGTAAGGGGAGGAGTTGCTTTACTATCCTCAATTACTTCTGAAGGAGGATCAATCTCAATGTTATGGAGTAAGCCTATATCTCTCAATTCTTTGTTCTCCTTGGGGCATAAATCCTCAATTGATATGTATTGTCCCAGAGAGTCTCTCCTAGGCTTCTCAATCTTATGTTGGTCCTCCTCCAACTTAGATTCCATATCTTCCTGATTTTGGGGAGGATGATTTTCAAAATCACAAGTAGGGAGGAATCCAGATTTCACCAGATCATTCATATATTCAGGGGGTAAGCCCTCGAATAACACATAATCCCCCCAAGATTCACTCCAAACTCTAAGTCTGGGTTCCTCCATTGGGTCATCATCCTCCTCTAAAATAGACTCTTTGTATCCCTGAGACCAAAATTAATCCAATTCATCGAGATCTTGGTCCATTCCCTTAGGGTCACCTACATGTAAATCCTCATAATATTGTATGGTAGATGTTGGTTCCTTATGTAGAGGATCAGGATTAGGCTCACTACAGGTAGAATGGGGCTCCACCACATGATCAATCAGGGAAGTGGTATGACTAGCACGACCTTGACCTAGGTCATCCGGGGTGAGAAAAATACTATCAGCAAAGTCAAGGTCCTCAAGTGGTACCATCTTTCCTTTCTTTTGACTCCAATATAGCTCGGGTGGATAATCACTAAGATCATTCTCCTCTAGTGGTTGTGTCTCATGGGGATTTTCTAAGGAATAGCTACTCATCAAAATGAGATCCCTGGTGTCATTTGTTTCCTCGAAATTATTTTGATGATCATGATTGTACAGGTAGGGATCAGAATCACTAATATGAGGGTAGCTAAGCTAACTAATTTCTTCATTCAGTGGTTGACTATTCCTCAAAATCTCTCCCATGGACTCCATCATTTCTTCCTGTTGTTTTTGAATTTCTCTCATAAAAGAGGAGAGACTACTGTTAGATTGGGAAGGATAGTCAATCTCAGGCTCAAGTTGCCTTGGAGTATCGGTCCAACATAGATAAGACAAATCATGAAGGGTGGGAGGGTTGGGCGTTTGCATAGTAGTGGGGACTCCTGGGGTGGAAAATCCTGCTTCTAGGCTCTACTCAAAGTAGGAGTTATTGGGCCAATACTCCCAAGATAGGAATAGGATTGATCCCCTGAATTGTCATTGTACCCCTCTAAGAAGGGATATTCTCGGGGCACGGGATCTTGGTTAAAAGATGGGAAGTATTGGTTCTGATAATCTAAATGATAGGAGTAAGGGTAATCCATTTCTTTTAAGCCAAATAGGTTTAACTCTCTTAGGATTTAGAAGAACACAGAAAGAAACTTCCTAGAGAGCTCTACCCCTGCCAGAACAAATGCAAATACAATGGGAATATGTTTTCAGTAGATTGCAGGTCTCCTCAATCCTACTTCATAGGTTAGTCAAGGAAGTCAAGTTAGTGCTCCTCCGTTAAGTGGTATAAGAGATAAGGTGCACCTTGAGATCTCTAACCAAACCTGTCTAAGAAAGGTTGAGGTCAATAGAGTTATAATAGGTGGCCAAACAAGTTTTACAATAATTATGCTTCCTAGGCCGACCTTCGTTGGTACCTACAACCTACTCACAAGGGATGGAAGCCTCAATTCGAGCCCACGCACAAGGAACAGAAGTAACTTGGTGGATAGGCTTGATTTCTGACGAACTTCCCTTATGGTGCAAAAAGGAGAGGTAGAAATTTATCTAGTGACTTTATATGTGATGTTTACTGATGAGAACCTCATCATGAACCCTAACTAGCACATTTTGATCTGATAAAATGAACAAAAGCTCCTACATAACCTAAAGGAAGGCCTAATTCAGGGAATTACTGATTTGAAAGGAAAACATGAAACAAGGGGTAAAACTATAATTTTACCATTACAGTACATCAACGGGATTTCTAAGGGTCTATACATAGGTCAATTGAACTTAATAAGAGAAAAAGTGGGATGGTTCAGTCAGAAAAGGGTTAGTGAGAAATCTAAGAATTAAATGACATTCTGTAACCCTAAAATAAATCTACTTAAATTCACAACGTTCCAGGTAAGATAAAAATCAACTAAATCCTCTAAAAATCATGGGAAAATATCCTTTAGGGTTTAGAACCTTCAATTTGGCCTTTGGAACCTGTTTTGACCTAGATTGGGGTCCATGCCCAATATTTGACCTAATTTAGGTTTTTATGCAAAATGTCTAGTCAAACGTGATCAAACCTAAAATCCAACTTCACCATTGGATTCTTTAGGTCCAAATTAGGTTTATACCAAAATTTAGACCTAAGGGAAGGTCGTCTTGACCCACTTTGCAAATTGGTCCTCCAAATTACTTTCTGACCCTCAACTTTTTGAAATCCTTTCAAATCCTCCCTAACTTCTTCGTCTCTTTTTTCATTTCAATCCCTCTACCATATGCAGCAGGGACCATACCTCTGGCAACTTCGCGCAGAGGTTTTCGCCTCATCTACATGGGGAGTTGCCCCCAGATTTGAAAGGGGGAGTAGGGAGCCCCCTACCGCATGGGCAGCTCCCCATGCCCTAAAACCCTCCATACCTCTCATGCGAACGTTCGAGAGGTAAGGGTCTCCGACCGGCCTTACCTCCGGCATGGCTTTCCCGCCGTCTCAGTGCGCTTCCCGCTCTGCCTGGGCCTATTTAAGGAAGCGCAGACCACGTCGCTTCCTCCAAGTTGAAATTGGCCAAAGATCTCCCTCAAATTCGTCTCCTCCTCACTCCGACCGACTACCCGAAGCTTCAGGCAACTCCTCCTCCCTCTTCTTGTCGCTCTGCCACCGTACCAGTGGCAGAGCCAGCTCTGCCATTCTCCTCCACGTCGTGCCGTACCAGCGCGCGCCCTCCGACCCTCTTCGTCGTCGCCATCATCTTCCCCACAGGGCTTCATCTCCGGCGACGGCAGGAACGAACCGTCTGCTTCCTGCCCTCCTTCGTCCGCTTAGCTAGGTGAAAACTCTTCCTCTTTCTCCCCTCTTTATTTCCCCCTTCTCAGTTGTTATTTTTAACCCCTCGACAGTCGCCAACCACCACCATCATCCACACCTCCGGCAGACCACCGACGAGGTGACCCCGCCACTCTACGCTTCCATTCACCTCGCCAAACCCCTCAGAAACTCCACCATCACTCCCTGGTCATTTTCCCCTTCTCCATCGACCACCACACTCTCCACACAATGACCCCGAACACACCCACCTGCACACACATGGTGTGCCCTAGGAACACACGCACAGGCGCCCTCACGCCACTCCGACCACCGGGCCACCTTCACCGTGCTCTGGCGAACCTCCTTGAGCGATTTGACGTGGCTGCGAGGCCGTGCTATTGATTTCAAGTTCAAGACACTCTCTACCATTATCGTTGAGTTTGAAGCAAGCTTCAAGCTACTCTAAGTCGTGCTTTGCTCCAGGAGAGACCCCCAGGCAATGCGGATTTGAGTCGTGCATGCATCCAAGCTTCTGATTGGCGTCGAAGGACTCTGTAGCCTCGCCAATTGAGGAAACCATTTGCTGCAGCCGCACGCGAACGAAGATGGGACTTTTAGTCCCACCTCAGAAGTTTTGCAGCGAGTGCACAGATTTAAGATGCAAAAGCGTCAAGGGCTTATCGCCTCCTAACACGGGGTGAGGTCCCCTTGCCCGCATGCGCAATGTGCCACGCGCTCGCGCTCGCCCTCGCCCGTGCCCACTCCCCGCGAGCCTGGGTCCGACCTGACTACCCGTGCACTCCTCACCCACCACCACACACCAGTGGACCTGGTCTCGGGCGTGCGTAACCCAACCCGATTACCCGACTGGCTCTGAGAGAGCGAAGAGCGAAATAGAGAGAGAGAGAGAGAGATGAGGGGAGGGTAGGGGGAAGGTTTTTCTTCTCCGTGCCTGTGCAGGGAAGGAGGAAGAGGAAGCAGCTACGTGGAAGAGGAAGAAGAGAAGAAGAGGCCAGCTGAAGGAGGAAGAGGAAGCAGCTGAAGACTCAGCCGCGCCAAAGAAGAAGAAGAAGGAAGAGGCGCAGCACAGTGCAGAAGGAGCTGAAGAAGAAGAAGGCAGAGGAAGGAGCAGAATAAGAAGAAGAGAAGAACTATAGAGGCCAAGGAAGGAGGAGATGCAGCAGCTCAAGAAAGAAGAAGAAGCCAAGGAGACTCAGCCTCAGAGAAAGAGAAGGACTTGGCCAAGAAAGAAGAAGAAATAGGAAGAGCAACTGAAGGAAGGAGCAGCCGCAGAGAAAGAAAGAAGAAGAAGTGCGGTAGAGAACCAAGGAGAAGAAAAAGAAGACACTAGCACTGTAGCAAACGTCACTTAAGGCGTCTGATTCAAAGAATCAAATGTCTGAAGACGGAGAGAAGAAAAGAGAGAGAGCAAAGAAGAAAGAGAGGAGAAGAAAAAGAATTTATTTCCTTTTTATCTCTAGCATTTATTTTCCTTGCATTAGTATTGAACATATTTGAGATTGTGATATTTTGCTTCTAAATACCAGATTGCTCCCTGAGTTCGACCTTGGAATGTTTTTGAATTTTGAGTAATAAATAAACAAAATTGATAATCGTTTTTCGTGGCATACTACAACGCATATCTTTCTAAACCCCACGAAAGCGGCTATCAATTTCTGGCGCCGTTGCCGGGGAGCAACGGGCATTTTAAAAGCTTTAAATCATAATTTTTGATTTTATACTGACTTAATCTCTCTCTTATTGTGTTTGTTTCAAGAAAATCCGAGGAAAGACAAGCAGCCGAACAGCAACCACACCAGGAAATAGGTAACCTTTTTAACCCTCTCTTTTAATCCCCTCACAATCTAAAGAGGAAAAACAAAAGAAAATCAATCTAGGGCGACCTGTTTTCCATATTTTAGTAATCCACAAGAGTTGCCTGGTTTTTACTTTCAACACATCTTAACTGAACATCCACTTAAGGTAACTAGGGCTAAAACATTTTTGATTGAGCCCTAGATATCCATTTCTGAGGCAACTAAACTGGACCAAATAGAGCCAACCTAAGGATTACAAGCTAGGGTCTTAAAGACACATCTTCTTCTAAAAAAAGAATCAAAAATTTCCAAAAAGAGGTGTGCCTAAGCCTTGTTTGAAGAGACTTATTCAAGAAAAAATCCTAAGCAAATCAGGCTCTTAATCTACTTGAACCCTAAAAGAAAGGACCTAAGAAGCTCTCAAAGGAACAAGGAGGTGAAGTTGATCCTTTGGGTCAACCAACCTTTAAATTAGGTCACTTTGCACTCAAAAGGCTTAAAGTTCAAGTGAAACCCTAAGCACCTTGATCTTAACTAAAAGTGGTAGACTTAAGAGGTCAAGGTCCCTATTCTGGTCTACCTGGAATCTCAGTGACAAGAGAGGTCGGGTAGGGGAAATCCTGTAACCCGTGGGGGCGCTCTACCATGTAGGGGTCTTCGTAGGACTCTCCCTCTCTGGCTACCCAAGTAATTCTCAGGTGGATGACCTTCTAATCCAGGGGTATCATCCACCCTGAACCTCTATAGTCACCCAGCATATTTTGGGTATCTTGATTGGGTCCAGCACATTTTAATCTCATCCAATCCATCGGTGTATGTTTAGTAGGAGGTCCTTGAAACCTCCTTTAGAAATCCACTCTCCCCGAGGCCAAGCCTTGGTACGTTTGTTTGTGCAGCAACCCCATTACATAGACCTTTTCTCTGATTCAGAACCAAGTTCTCCTTCTTCTTCCATCATGGCACAACTTGATTCTACATCTTGATTCCACCACCTGATCCAAATATGCAGCCTAGTTACTTAGGATTACCCTTCAAGAAACCTAAATCACAAAGATCCATGAGAGATAGGATGATTCAGGATGCCCTTGAGTTCTATGAAATTAAATATAAACCCTCAACACCAATAGAAGACATTCAGGTTGATGTCCCAACAACCACAACCTTCATCATAAACTGTGCCCAAATTCTGTTGACAGAAGCCACAAAAGGATCAACTCAAGGCATACTCATAACAGGATACATTGAGATAGAAAAATTACACAATTCTGAATACCTTCAATGTATGACAAATCCTGTACTTTGGGAACACCACCAAGATGCTCTTAAAAAATGGGAGGAGATGATGAGATTACTTAAACAAACTATCGACCAGAAATACCCGTATATGCCACAAACAGAGGATGAACCATCTTGGAACAGTATTGAGGATCAATCCGATTTCCCAGATCTCGGGATTGAGGCACAGAGTGGTTGTAGATTCCCAACCCAGAAAGAAGACAACGTGCCCAATATTGAATTAGGTTGGGAAATTGTAGGAGAACACAATGTTGAGCCAACCCTAGACCATGAATCACCAAGCTTAGAATTCCAAGACTCCTGCAATAATGAGATTAGAACTGAACCTCTTGAGGGTGTAAAAACCGCCCCTTATTCTGATAAGGTGACCCTCGAAGGTTATTCAGACTTAGATTCTAGTAATTCCACCCACATCCTAAGCCTAGAATCTGGATCTGAAACTTATTGGGAAGATTACGAGGCCCCGTATGATGAAGATTAAATTTTCAATAAAGAATATGATTCCGGGCCTCTATTTGATGAATATCCCTCTCCAACTTCCTCAGGAAATCAGATCAATTTTTCGGAAGTTATGCCAATTTACGATGCAGAAAACGAGGAGTTGGACGAGTGGGGTTTCAATTGGGTCTATCCTACCAGCTTGGAACTTGAGCCTAGTCAGAACACCTTTTTAAGCTTAGAATTGACATATAGGCCAAACCCCAGTCAGGCTGCTGAATCCACATCATGTCATTTATTCTGTGGTGGAATTCATGATTATGAATCTCATTCAGAACTTGATTTTCGCAAACTCTGACAATTTCAGATCTAACTATAATTTCGAAGAGACTCTGCTTCCTGAATACACCAAGCCCATCTATGACCTCAGCTCACATGACTCATTCTTCAACTCTGATTCTAAGGTCCTGGTTCCTGAGATCACTGATTTCAGTTCAGGTTCCAGTGCAATGGAATCATTTCTTTTCCATCCTCAGGAACCAAAACCAGAAAATGTCGAGAGTAATCGTAACCCAGAATTCGAATATTTTCTCAATTTAGATTTCCCTCATCCTATAGACACTCTCCAGGCATTCACTTTTGAATTTGAAAGCTATTATGAGGACTCTCTACAGGAGACCACCTGTCATTCATTTCTAGAAGAGCACTCATACACAATTCTCATTGAAGCCACCTCTTCCACACATGCAGAACTAATCAAAACCCATTTTCAACCCCAACCTGCAACCGAACTCAATTTTTATTCAGATTCACCTCTTACTAAGCCAATTGCAGACAATTCAACTCCACATCTATACCGGGTTTCAGACATTGATCAGATTGAAGACCATGCTTCATCATTCTCTGATCACCCCTGTAGGGTTTTCGCGTCATTCACTGATTATTTTACAGATCCCTACTCTGAACAAGCTGATTCGACTCAGCCAAACCCCACATCCATCCGAGCTTCATAGTATATGGTGGGTTCCACACCTCTTGATCTACATTTATCAACCCACCAGATTAATTGGGTTTAGGCTGCATCATCAGCCTACTGATCTGAACAAGCACCTGGTTGGATCAACCAGGCTCTTGATCAAGGTGCTTATTATACAAAACTCCACTGATTTGACCATTTCCTCTCCATCCCATTTCCCGCTCGGCTGAAGGCGTTGAATTTAGTGCTTAACGGGAGTCAACCCGTCATTCTTTGAAAAACCCGAGACCTTTCCTGACATTTCTATGCTGAATTCATATTGGACTTTAGGGTTCATCTATTAGGACAGCCGACTCCACCTCAGGTACCCGTACCTGAGAATAGAAATCGTCCGCAACAGTCACTTCGACCCGTTTGCTCACCAAACACTTGTCCTAATGAATGAACTAAGTTGAACTCGAACCCACCTAATTTACAATGGGGCATTGCAAATCTTAGGCATGGGGGGGTATGAAAGTGCAAAATATATGAAAACTCATAACAAGAAAAGGTTTCAACAAAACAATCACATATCATCTAAAAAAAAAAAACTAGAAGAGAGAAAATTTTTGTGGGCTTTACATAATCAAAAGGAGGAGGAAAAAGAGTAAAATGCTAAAAAGGAGCATAAAATGAAAAAGAAAGAGATAGTCATTAGTAAGAGATTAAGAGATTAACCAAAGTTCTAGTCCATATTAAGCAAAGTAAAGAAAAAAAAAGTCCTAAAGAGACACAAAGAGTTAGTAGGAATGCTGACCTTAGGCCTTTTTGGCTAAACTCTCAGTACCCGCTAAGATCTGGATAATCGTCAAGAGGTTGAGGAGAATGCAAAGTTTAAGTATTAGGTCTAAGGCTTAGAGAGTATTTGGCCTCGTTAACTGACCTTCGATTTGCGGGACTCGGTAACCTAAGCACCCCAATTCACACACAGTCTGGTTCAGTGCGCATAACTATTAAAATCACCCAGAAGCGTTTTAATGTTCTGAAAATGTTGCCTAGATTAGGAACGGCCGATCAACACAAGTTGATTTGGATGAGTTCCCGGAGCGGAGAGGTGGGAAATTCCCCTCGAAGATGCGTAACAACATATCGTCTCCTCGGTTTTGTCTCTTAGGATATTTACATATCCTACTGGGGGCATGTAAGCACTCTGCTGGTTCAGATACCACGGGCGACATTATCTTGAAATGTTGATAGCCAGGGTCTGGATTTGGCTACAGAATACCATGGGCGAGATTATCTCGAAAGCCAGGGTTCTGGGGGTTGCCTTGGGCGGTGGTGTTATCACGAAGCATCAACTGCTAAGGACCTTTGAGGATTGATGATAGGGACGAGGAATCCGATACAGACCGTGTTGAGAAGCCAATCCTAAGCTAGAATTAAAAAGAAAAGAGAGAGAAAACTCTCCAAACAAATAAACCCTCTATCTCTCTCTTACAAAATGCACTGCAAACTAAACCAAGGATAAAATTGTCTCAAGCACGGGTGCTTTAACCACGGAGTCCAATAAACCTTAGGGTAGTTCCTGCGGGCCTTAAAAACCTTGGCTAAAGACCGAGGCTAAAGCTAGATAGGTCTGGATCTTGGTTGGTACTAGAGTACCTTTAGGCCCATTATCGGCATTCTGACCTAATCAAAGAGAAAAGAGAAGAAACAGTACTTATCAAAACTGGTGAAAGGAACTCATGGTCTAGAATAGAAGTTAAAACCTTAAAATTTTGCTAAGGGATTAGCAAAAGCTAGGCATGGATGTATGATGAGAACCTCATCATGAACCTTGACCAGCACATTTTGATCTGATAAAATGAACAAAAACTCCTACATAACCTAAAGGAATGCCTAATTCAGGGAATTACTGATTTGAAAGGAAAATATGAAACAAAGGGTAAAACTGTAATTTTACCATTACAGTACATCAAAGAGATTTCTAAGGGTCTAGACATAGGTCAATTGGACTTAATAAGAGAAAAAGTGGGATAGTTCAGTCAGAAAAGGGTTAGTGAGAAATCTAGGAATTAAATGACATTCTGTAACCCTAAAATAAACTCACTTAAATTCACAAGATTCCAGGAAAGATAAAAATCAAATAAACCCTCTAAAAATCATGAAAAAATATCCTTTAGGATTTAGAACCTTCAATTTGGTCTTTGGAACCTATTTTGACTTAGATTAAGGTCCATGCCCAATATTTGACCTAATTTGGATTTTTATGCAAAAGATCTAGTCAAACATGGTCAAACCTAAAATCCAACTTCACCATTGGATTCCTTAGGTCCAAATTAGGTTTATACCAAAATTTGGACCTAAGGGAAGGTCGTCTTGACCCACTTTGCAAATTGATCCTCCAAATTACTTTCTGACCCTCAACTTTTTGAAACCCTTGCAAATCCCCCCTAACTTCTTCATCTCTTTCTTCATTTCAGTCCCTCTGCCATTTGCAGCAGAGACCATACCTCCAGCGACTTCGCGCAGAGGTTTTCGCCTCATTTGCATGGGGAGTCACCCCTAGATTTGAAAGGGGAGCTCCCTGCGGAGCCCCCTACCGCATGGGTAGCTCCCCATGCCCTGAAACCCTCCATACCTCTCGTGTGAATGCTCAAGAGGTATGGGTCTCTAACCAGCCTTACCTCCGGAGTGGCTTTCCCGCCATCTCAGTGCACTTCCCGCTCTGCCTGCACCTATTTAAGGAAGCGCAGACCACACCGCTTCCTCCAAGCTGAAATTGTCCAGAGATCTCCCTCAAATTCATCTCCTCCTCACTCCGACCGACTACCTGAAACTTCCGGTGACTCCTCCTCCCTCTTCTCGTCGCTCTACCACTGTACCAGTGGCAGAGCCAGCTCCACTATTCTCCTCTGCGTAATGCCATACCAGCGCAGACCCTCTGACCCTCTTCGTTGTCGCCATCATCTTCCCCACAAGGCTTCGTCTCCGGCGACGGCAGGAACGAGCTGTCTACCTCCTACCCCCCTTCGTCCGCTTAGCTAGGTGAAAACTCTTCCTCTTTCTCCCCTCTTTATTTCCCCCTTCTCAATTGTTATTTTCAACCCCTCAACAGTCGCCAACCACCACCATCATCCACACCTCCGGTAGACCACCAGTGAGGTGACCCTGCCACTCTACGCCTCCATCCATCACACCAAACCCCTCAGAAGCTCCACCATCACTCCCTGATCATTTTCCCCTTCTCCATCGACCACCACACTCTCCACACACTGACCCCGAACACACCCACCTACACACACATAGTGTGCCCTAGGCACACACGCACAGGCACCCTCACGCCACTCCGACCACCGGGCCACCTTCACCGTGCTCTGGCGAACCTCCCTGAGCGATTTGACATGGCCGCGAGGCCATGCTATTGATTTCAGCTTCAAGACGCTTTCCGCCATTATCATTGAGTTTGAAGCAAGCTTCAAGCCGCTCCAGGTCGTGCTCTACTCTAGGAGAGACCCCCAGGTAGTGTAGATTTGAGTCGCGCATGCATCCAAGGTTTTGATTGGCGTCAAAGGACTCTGCAACCTAGCTAATTGAGGAAACCATCTGCTGCTGCCGCACGCGAACGAAGATGGGACTTTTAGTCCCACCTCGGAAGTTCTGCAGCGAGCGCTGCGATATAAGATGCAAAAGAGTCAGGGGCTTATCGCCTCCTGACACGGGGTGAGGTCCCCTCGCCGTGGGCGAGGAGTACACGGGTAGTCGGGTTTGACCCAGGCCAGCGGGGCGTGGGCGCGAGCGAGGGCAGGCGTGAGCGCGCCACGTGCTCATGCCTGCCCTCGCTCGCGCCCACGCCCCGCTGGCCTGGGTCCGACCCAACTACCCGTGTACTCCTCGCCCACCACCGCACGCCGGTGGGCCTGGTCTCGGGCACACATAACCCGACCCGATTACCCAGCTGGCTCTGAGAGAGCGAAGAGTGAAATAGAGAGAGAGAGAGAGAGATGCAGGGAGGGTAGGGGGTAGGTTTTGCTTCTCCGTGCCTATACAGGGAAGGAGGAAGAGGAAGCAGCTAAAGACTCAGTCACGCTAAAGAAGAAGAAGAAGGAAGAGGCCCAGCATAGTGCAGAAGGAGCTGAAGAAGAAGAAGGCAAAGGAAGGAGCAGAAGAAGAAGAGAAGAACTATAGAGGCCAAGGAAGGAGGAGATGCAACAGCTCGAGAAAGAAGAAGAAGAAGCCAAGGAGACTTAGCCTCAGAGAAAGAGAAGGACTTGGCCAAGAAAGAAGAAGGAAGACGAAGAGC
This sequence comes from Thalassia testudinum, assembly GCA_037157565.1. NCBI lineage: Eukaryota > Viridiplantae > Streptophyta > Magnoliopsida > Alismatales > Hydrocharitaceae > Thalassia > Thalassia testudinum. The sequence goes on from JAZHRO010000065.1 coordinate 457,165, forward strand.
AGCTAAAGGAAGGAGTAGCTACAGAGAAAGAAAGAAAGAAGAAGAAGAAGTGCGGTAGAGAACCAAGGAGAAGAAGAAAAAGAAGACGCTGGCACTGTAGCAGACGTCACTTAAGGCGTCTGATTCACAGAATCAGACGTCTGAAGACAGAGAGAAGAAAAGAGAGAGCAAAGAAGAAAGAGAGAAGAGAAGAAAAAGAATTTATTTCCTTTTTGTCTCTAGCATTTATTTTCCTTGCATCAGTATTAAACATATTTGAGATTGTGATATTTTTCTTCTAAATATCGAATTGCTCCCTGAATTCGACCTCGGAATGTTTTTGAATTTCAAGTAATAAATAAATAAAATTGATAATCGTTTTTCGCGACATACTACAATGCATATCTTTCTAAACCCCACGAAAGCGGCTATCATGTACAATGTCTCAGGTTGCAACACACGTACTTTGTATTTTGAAATCCTGCAAACAAGTCCTTTTGCACGTAATTTAAAGTCACTAATTTTAAGGTCCAACCTCTTAGAAATCCCAATTTCTTTTAACGTGACCACTGAATTAATTGGATTCAAACACTTTAGTGGTCTTAGATTTAAGTCCAATGCAGATGCATAACAGGTATTTGATGCTAAAGAGAAGACATACCTTACTCCAACTCTCTTCAGTGCAAGATGTCTGCAATGTAGAAACAAAAACTAGATGCTACTCAGACAATCCTATATGGTCACCCTATAGATATGCAGCTTCTAGCAAGCATCTCAAAAATTTTTTTTTTATGATAGGCAAAAAAAACCTAGTCTAATTTAGCTAGCTAACTAACTAATCATGCAATTCAAACAGTTCAAATAAATCTATAATCTAAATAAAATGGGAGCACACTCCCCAAAAATACCTCCAGAATAAAGGATCAACCAAAAACTTGGGGGACACACCCCGCAAATAAGCCCCAGACTACAAGGGCGAAAAAACCAATAATTAGAATCTAAAAGTCTAAATCTAAACTAAGATCTAATGAAGAGAAAATAATGAAATTAAGGCAAAAGTTCTCCTAATTGTTCCTCCGTACACCTTCACATGCGTGGGATCAAGGCCCACAGGCACCTATTGCTATTCTCCAGGTGACGTTAAGGTCCACCAAAAATATCACCTCCATCGTGTGCGCCCGTCACGTTCGTTCGTATGTTTTGCACTTAGACAGAATCAATGTCAGTAATTCAGAAAAGCTTTAAAAATAGCACAAAAATAATCAAAATTCCCTGAAAAACTTAATAGGCATGTTTCCTCCCTGACAACGGCACCATTTGACGAGTCAATCTTCACTTTCAATGAAATTTTAAACATAAAATGTCATGTTGTTCTAATACTTTTGTGGTGGTAAATCGACTATCAAAATATTAATTAAATCTAACCACAATGGATTAAGTCATCTCCACAGGGAAGAAGTAGCCTATTAAACTCGTGAGATGTGCCTCATCTTATTCGAGAATATTAATGGGTGCGCATATTAACTAATACAACTCATTTCCAACATAAATTCTTATTCTAAGCAATTAATCAAGAATGTAGGTGTTCACATGCAAAATCATTATAATATAATATCATGTGAATACGTGAATCATGATCTTGGTAGTAGCAATCACCGTAAACATTAGTCTATAACAAAATAGAGCCTGTTCACTATAACAAATATGTCAAGTTCTATATTATTCATGAGAATCACTCAATCACAAATAATTTCAATTAAGAAGGATATCCAAGAAAATTCACCCTAATTAAATAACTTATTTTGAAAAATAATCTTCGGCAATGACACCCACCACAATTTTTAATACCTCTCTCACTGTAGCAAAATAGGGGAGGTGTTGGTTGCAACTCGTATGCGTGGAAGAGGACGTTGGCGACCTACTAGCGCTCGGTGGAGGTCAGTCACGATGAGGGCATCATGATGATGGTGGTGTGGTAGTGAGAGGTGTCCGATCTTGGTCGGATAGTAAGGAGGACAATGGTGGGTGGTTTGACGATCTGCTAACTGCGTGCAACCATGCATGGATGATCTTGTGAGGAGGATGTTGATGGTGGTTGGCGATTGTGCAGGGGAGTTGGTCGGATCACAACCATCACATTGAGGGTGGTGACATGGGCAACGATGGTCGGAAGCTGCGGTTTGATGGCAGTAAAGACCAGTGATGATAGGTGCCTATGTGCAGCTGGATGGCCGTCGATGGGCAGCGCCCGTCGATGGTGTGGTTTACACTCTCACCGGCGAGAGCAGGCGGTCGGAGGGCAGAGTGTTGGAGGCCGGTTGCTATGGGTTCTTAGCTGCAGGTGTTGGTGATGGTGGGTTACGGAGAAAAAGATAGGAAGAAGAAGAAGAAAAAGAGAGAGAGGAGGGAAAGGGCTTAGTGTTGATGGTGGTGATGGTGGAGGGAACGACTGACGGTGGTGCGGTGGCTAGGACGGTGCTGTCACCACACAGCCTTCGTAGTGGAGAAGGTGGAGAGTGAAGATCGCCTAAGCCACAGTGCAAGCCAGATCCACAAGGTCTACTCCAGCCAGGGTGCCAGTGATGGAGGTAGAGAGGTCGCCCCCAAAAGGGAGAAAGATGGCCTGAAGCACGGTCGCGGTGATTTTTTTATAGATGTTTGCGTGGTCTGTTTCAACCACTCAAAATCTCCTCCAACAACTGGACGAAGATATCGAGTGGTTGAGAGGAGGTGGTGAGGCTCGGACGACTTGATGTGGCGATGGAGAGGTAGTGCGTAGGCATCAGTCAGTTCATTAGACGTTGACGTTAAAAGTTGTAACTGGTAGTGGGTCCTACAAAGAAAAATAATAAAGAAAGATTAGTTATTTATATAAAATCCCAAAAGAATGTTAAATTCTATTTATGTAACTAATGTATGCATGCCATGCCAACTAAATTATAATCTAGCCTACTTACATTAAATAATAAAGAAAGATTAGTTATTTATATAAAATCCCAAAAGAATGTTAAATTCTATTTCTGTAACTAATGTATGCATGCCATGCCAACTAAATTATAATCTAGCCTACTTACATTCTAATTCATACTATCCTCAATTATATTTACATATGCATGTAATGAATGAAATATGCATGCAAGTAATTTTATAAACTAATCTATTTACATAGTACAGTTTACTATGTACATGTAACCATCAATCTAATACCAAGGCATTTACGCATTCAATTAGCCCCCAAATGTGTTCTCATCAGTTGCCCAAGTAATTCTCGGGTGTGTGGATTTTTGATCCAAAGGTCCATCTACCTTAGACAACTTTAGTCATCCAAATTTTTTAGGTGCCTTGATTGGATCCAATACACATCCAGTCCCTCATCTATTCTTTAGTGCACATACACAGGAGAGGTCTCTAGGTCTAACCTAAAGGCCTCCATTAGAGTTGATCATTTGGGTGAAATTTGATCTAATATGATCAAATCAATCTGGACCTAAATTTGATTCTTCATCCTGATCTACCACCTGATTTGGAGATGCAACCTGACGACATAGGAAAGATATTCAATAAACCTGACTCCCGTAAGAGTATAAAAGAGAAAATGATCCAGGCTGCGCTTAGACATAGTTAAGAATATTACAGAGCCTCAGATCCCTTTAATAGAGTTTAGGTTAATGTACCAGCAACATCAAACCTCATTATGGACCATGCCAAGATGATGTTAATACAAATGATACATGGTTCAACCTGGGATGCTCTCTTATCAAAGTACATTGAATTGTGGAGATTGCATAGCACTGAGTGTTTACAATGTTTGACAAATCCTCCACTTTGGGAAATACACTAGGGTATCATTGAAAATCGTAAGAATATGCGAAATGTGTTACAAGACGCCATTAATCAAAAATACCCAGATTCCCACCAGAAAACTAATGAGGCATCTTAGAGCAATTTTGAGGATCAATACAACTTCCCTGAGCCCGTGTACGAAAATGGAGGTTATTATAGATGCCCAACCCAAATGGAACAAAATTTTGATTTTGGACAGAATGAAATATCTGATCAAGTTATGGGTTGGGCAGATCCAACTACAGGTGTTCCCGATTATGAGCCAGCCATTGGAAGTTGTGAAGCTGGTCCATCATGCCAAGATTTTCAAAACACCTGTGATGAGTTCAATTCAAAACCTCTCGAGGACGTAACTCCCATACCTTATCCTGTTAAGGTATTTCTCAAGAATAATTCTAACATCCCAGTAGAACCAAGTCCAGCTTCTAGTGACCAAATTCCTTCACCTAACCTATGATCGTGTTTTTGCGCGGTTTGTTAATTTAGGGTTCTAAATCGTTGCAACGCACAGAAACGGATACGCTTTTAAATTTATATTTATAGATAGTGGGGTATCTAGGGTCGTCCAAGGAGGCAATATGTTTGCAAATCAAATCACTTGCTTAGAAATAGAAATCACCTTTCTTTTTGGTCTTTTCAACTATATCATTTTTTTAGGGTTTTGAAATAACGAAGGCAATATACGAATTGTTGATGGAAAACAACTAACACCTAACTCACTACACTACTACTAAAGTGGCAAGTAGAGCCTCTCCCTAAGCTCACTCTAGGCATGTGGAGTCCTAGAGTAATTAGGTAGAGGGAGTGAAAAAGTGCTAGAACAAAGATAAAACAATTGCAACAAAAAAATATGAAAAGAAGGCAAATTGATTTGATAGAATTTGTGTTTTACAAAAACATGTAGAGGAATGCTTCTACTAGTAGAATAAATGCAATAGATAAAATAAAACACAAATCATCCTGAAATGATGGTGAAGAAGGGAAGCTCCTTGCTCCAAGCTTAGTGGCTCCTAGGCTTGAAAAGGGCTCCTCCTTCTCCTTCCTTAAAAGGCTCCTCCAAGGTGGAAGCTTCCACCTTAACTTTCCTCCTCCAACGGTGGGCGTGCACCACCCTTGCTTCTCCTTGCCTGGCCATCCTCCTTGAGGGGAGAATGTCCTCCTCCTTGGCGTGGCACAAGGGAGAAGAAAGAAGGGGAAGAAGGCACCAAGGGGGCGGGTAGGATGCCCCCTTAATCTTCTTCTCTTCTTCTCCTTCCTTGGCCTTAGGTTATGGTGGGTATAGGTAGAATAATACACTACTGGAGGATGGGAATTATGTGGTCATAGGGTAGGGTATATATAGTGGTGGAGAAGGGGTAGTTGGCATGGAGGTAATGGGTGGCTAGGATGGAGTTTGGGATGGTGGTTAGGAATCCTAAGGTGGAGATCACTTGGCGCCACCTTAAAGGGTGCAAGGGGGGTTAGTTATAGGTTAAATCCACCCCTTGGTGGACGTCCATGGTGGAGGGGGTGCCTCCATTTTGGCACCAAAATGGTGTTCTAGAAGGAGGGCAATTTTGGAGGGAAAATGGAAGGTGGAGATGGGCTTTAGGCTTAGGTGTAGGGTGGAGATTAGGGCATTTTTGGAGGGAAAAGTTGGTGCCAAAAAGGGGGGTAGTTAGGTTGGTTTTGGCACCAACTTCTTGGTGCCCTTTGGTGGTGGTTAAGGGGTGAAAGGTGGTGATGGTGGTGGTGCCAACTTGGAGTGGATGGAGCTAGCTTAGGTGAGGTAGGGCTTAGTTGGTGGAGCTAGTTAGGTAGGGTTTTAAGGTGGTTAATGGCCAAGGGAGTTGGAGTCTAGCTAAGCAAAGCTAAGCTAAGCTTAGCTAGCTTAGCTAGTAAAAGAGTAGAGGAGTAGGCAATGGGAGCTATGGTTTGAAGAGAGGAGCTAAGGAGGAGAAGTCTAGAGCTTAAACTGGAGCTGGCAGCAGCCGAAGAGGGTGGCATGGAGCTACTCTAGCTAGCTTAGCTTGCTAGTTCTTTGCTAGCTGCTAAGACAAGATAAAGTGAGCTGGCTTCTACCATAAGGAGCTGAGGTGAGCTGGGTCTGGTGCTCCCGGGGAGGATCAAGCTAGTTGAGGCAGCTAAGGTAGCTTAGCTCAACTAAGTTGAGCTAAGCTGAGTTCCCGGGAGCTGGACTTGAGCTTCCTGAGCTGGAGTGAGGTCATCTTCAGCTGGCTGGAGTTGATTCGAGCTGGGTGTAGCTAGACCTGAGCTGAGGTGAACTCCAGTCAACTCAGCTGAGCTAGCTAGAGCTCCCTGTGGACTAACGGGAGCTAAGATGAGCTAGACTCACCTAAGTTGAGCTGGATCTGAGTTGACCTAAGCTAGGGTAAGCTAAGATGAGCTCTCTTGAGCTACCATTCAGCTGAGATGAGCTGAATGGAGCTAGGATGAGCTAACCCTAGTTTAGGTGAGCTGAATTAAAGCTATGGTGAGCTGGATCAAGCTGAGTTCTAGCTGGTGAGAGCTTCTCCTTCACCAGTTGCCTTCCTGAGTGCTAGGGTTCTAGGGATCTGGCAATCTGTATATCCCTAACACTCACAAAAACACATCAAAAACACAATAAAAAATGCAATGCATGCTTAACCTAATTAATGCCTAAATGCAGCCCAAAAACCCATTTGCGGAGCAAAAATCCTAAGAGCTAGGTTTGTTTTAATGCATAAGAATGATGTTAAACTTGTGTTTATCAACATAGAATCTAGATCTGAGCCTAATTAGGATGATTATGAGGCACAATATGATAACATTTCAAATTTGAGATATGATTGCGAGCCTATTTTTGATGATTACACCTCTCTAGATTCCTTAGAAGAACAAATTGATTTATCCAAAGTCAAACCGATTTACGATACAGAATCAGAGGAGTTGGGATTTAATTGGATCTACCCTAGATGACCTAAACCCAAGCCTATGCCTAATAATGATATCACAGTGAGCTTGGAATTTGAAACTAGGTTAGACTAATGTCATGCTGATAACTCCATGCATCTTGATTTATTCTATGGTGGAAATCTCAATTTTGAGTTAGGTTTAGAAAATGATTTTCGTAAATTCTTCCATGACTTTGAATGATACTCTGATTTTGGAGAATCCTTGTTTCCAAATGATTATGAGCCGATTTATGACCTTAGTATCCATGATCCATTCTTTAATTCTAATTCTGAGGCCAATGATTTGGATATTGATAAATACACATTTATTCATGATAAAATGCCTACTTATGTTAGTTCCTAAGCTTAACATTGCATGCAGCATTGTGAATAATGCATAACATTCATTACATTGCATTTAAGATGATTTGTGTAGTTTGTATATTAATCTCTACATTATATATGTCCAGGGGGCCATACAACATCTTTACGAGCTTTGGATGAAAAATCCAACCATACGGATGGATCCGAAATGACGATTGCAGTCCACCAGTGCGAAAACCACTCTAATCAGATCTCCGTAGCACCCTCTACAAGAAGTTGGACAGCCACGATGGAGCCACGTGACGCCATCGCAGCCCTCCAGCCCAACTACAGCCACCCCTCTCAAGCCACGCTCGCGAGATCTCAGCCATTGGATTCAAATCCAATGGATGTCAAGAGGCTACATCGCCCTCCTCAGGCTAAGCAAAGAGAAGCTTCATGCAATCTTGACCGTTGGATCAAGATCCAACGATCGTGAGCCTGTGAGCCTTAATTCCTAAATGAGACTCAAGCTCGCCCCCAGCGCAGCAGTTAGCACCTCCACTCGCAACGTGCGGATGAGAGATCAAAGCCTCGCACACGGATTTAATCTGCTGAGTGTGTGCGAGTGAAAATTGAGCCGTCGATGGGCAATCAAGAAGCGAAGGAAGTGGTGACGTGGCGCTCTAAGGACCACGCGATAATGGGTGAACACACGACAAATCACATGCGCAACATGGGCACAATCCAGAGTGTCATCTTCTGCACAATCAGGTCCCTTCATCCACCATCCAAGGGCAGTGATCCACTCCACCGCGGCTCAAAGAGCGCCAGCGAACGCCAGCTGCATGCACCAGCGAGTGCGAGATCAATGGCCAGTACAGCACCAACGCGATCAAGGCACGAGATGGATGGCCAGCGAAGCCCAGCACGATCCAACGTGGCTCCCTTCAGCGAATGCCAGCTTGCACGTGAGTTGGCTGTAGCAACGAATGAGCGAGATCTACAGCGATGTCTTGGATGTCACTAATTGTCCCATGCCTGTTTTAGCCCTCTCATCCACTATATAATGACCTACACACCCCCGTTGCCTACCCATCACTTCCTATGCTATTCCCACCTACTCAAGAGCTCTAAAAGCCTATTAAAGCTCCCAAGAGCTCCCTCTCAAGCCCTAGGCCACCTATTAGTGCAGAAATCCTTCACATCCACCAATATTCAACCTACCTATCACCACCTTCATAGGTGACCGAAGGGATGTCCTCCCACCTCCATTTAGGAACCTGATCATCTCCGCCGCCTCATTTCTTCCTTTCACTCCCTCACCACCTCCAAGGCTCTAGAAAGAGCTTGTCCTAAGCTCGAGGTGCTCCTCTAGAGTAGAAATCAAATGTTTTTTCTGCTTCTCACCCCCTTCATGGAGCATCCCATGGCCATCCTCTCACCACATTAAGAAAGTACATTCTCGTCGCGACAACGTCCTGTCCCATCCTTCTTCCCCACCACCATTCTCCTTCCTCCAACTCCTCACCACCTTCATCCAGGCATCGTCAAAGCAAGTCATCCTCCAAGCGATCGTCGAGGGGGATTCTTCTCAACCCATTCTATCTTTTATCGCTTTCTAGTGTAGTCTTATATTTTCAGATTAGTTGTAATATACTCTTTTAGATACATATTAATATTCTCTCCCTCCCTAGAATTAGTTGTAGAGTAGATTAGTTAGATAAATCCCTGCCTACTATTCTATTTATCTAAAAATACCTGATTAATGAGATTTCATATGCTAAAAGTTGAGTTAAAAAAACCCATCGTTGTAGTTGCATAAAAACCTATTATCAAATAAAATTTATAATCGAAACTCAAAGTGAGTTCTGGGTCGAACACAGGGAGGCGAACTTTTGATTAAAAACTGCATTTGGAATTATTTTCGGAAAGCAGATTAGCTGATCGAATTAAATATACCCTAGCTATTCTACTTAAAGAATAAACAATAGAAGAAAGAGAATGAATAATACAAAGAGAGAGAATAATACAAAGAAAAGAGAAAGAAAGAGAACCAATATTTAATAATCATCTATTCGTTACAACTAATTTATATAACTAGAAAGCTGAAAATCTACACTAGAGAACGATAAAAAGAGAGGGATGGGAAAATCCTCCTCGATGGCTACTTGGAGGACGAGCCGCGTTGACAGAGCGCCCGGACGATAGTGGTGAGATGCTGGATGAGGGAGAACGGAGCTGGAGGATGGAGAATGAAGTAGGGCTACATCGCAGTAGAATCCTAATGGGAACACCATCATGAGCCATAACTAGCTCAATTTGATCTGATTAAGTCATTAAATGCTCCTACATAACCGCAGAGAACTATAATTCATTGCATAAGCATTCTAAGAGAAAGATAAGAAACCAAGGTTAAAACTGCAATTTTACCATCATATCTTGAATGCAGTACAACCACAGGTTTTCTCAAGGGGTAATTAAGAGTTAAATGGTCTTAAAAGTCTAACAAGTGGGTTAGAACAGACAGAAAAGGATTTTCGCGTGTGTTAGGAATTAAATGACTTCTGAAACCCTAAAAACAGACTCGCTTAATTAACTAAGGTTATGGTCAGCATAAAATTCACCTAAACCCTCTAAAATTCATATAAAATATTCTCTAGGGTTTGGTACCTTCAATTTAACCATCAGAACCCGTCTTGACCCAAGACAATCTCAGACAAACATTTGCCTTAATTTAGGTTTTTACATAAATTACCTAATCAAATGAGATCCAAACCTAAATCCAACTTCACCATTGGATTCCTTAGGTCCAAATTAGGTTTATACAAAAATGTGGTCCCAATATGAGATTATCTTGACCTAGTTTGCAACTTAGTCCTGTCTGATCACACATATGCCCTTAACTTTCAAAATCCTTACAAAATGACCCCTAACTTTGTCATCATTTTCACAAATAAGTCCCTGGCACCATTAAAGGCAACCTTAAGCTTCACTGTTAAGATCGAGCGAGAAATTCTCGCTCGATTCTCAATCAACCTATCCCAAAATAGATACCCAGATTCTTGACAAGATTGCCTTCCATTTGAGCCACTTCTTGGGCTCCAAGACATGCCCAAAATGTCATGCAAATCATTTAAAATTTGGGTTCCTAACTCTGACGAAGCTTTCCAAGCTTCGAAGCTTGGCTTCCAAGCTCTTCTCGCCTTCTAAACCCTTAAAAAGGAGCCCTAGACCTCACCATTCTCTTCACGCTCGAATTCAGCCAGAAACACCTCCAATTCTTCTCCTCTTTCTCGATCGAAGAGCTCCTGGATGTCCGGTGACCTCCTCCGTCTTTATTCTTCCTCCGTTCGCAATACCAGTGGTGGAGTTATCTCCCCCATCTTCTTCCGCGTCGAGTCGTACCAACCAGCGCACCTATCCTCTTCATCCTCTCTGTTTCCTACTTACCGGAGCTCCTTCTCCGGTGCCGACCATACTGCAACCAGCGCCATCTCCACTCCCCTTTGTCCACTACTATTCTCAATCGACTCCTGAACTTCTCATTACAACAGCAATCCTGACACACCACTTCGACCACGCCAACACCCTTCGCGACTCCGTCTTCCATCTCTCCGGTAGAACTCCGGCGAGCTCTAGCGGCCACCACAGACCACCTACGCTGCTGCTTCCACGCTTCACACCTCCACCTCATCACGACGATCAAAAGCCCTCACTCACTGAGAGTTATTGATCACCCTCAGCTCCCCCGAACACACCCACTGTCATAGCACCGCTCTAACTCCGTCAGCACCCACAAATCATGTTCGCACCACGTCGACCCTCTTATCAAGTTCGCCGTGCTCCAGCGATCGTTCCTGAACGTTTTGAAGTGGCCAAAAGGCCTTATTTGTGATTTCAAGTACCATCCCCCCTCCGCCATTAAAGTCGAGCTTCGAGCAAGCTTCAAGCTTGCTCCAGGGTGCCTTCACTCTAGGTCTTAGCTCCAGGCCACGTGGATTAGTCACACGCACACGCCCAAGTATCCAATTGAGGGAGATACCCTCAGCAGCTGACCCAATTGAGGAAGAGTTCCACTGCAGCTCCACGTAGAGAAAGATGGTGGGATTTAGTCCCACATCGTGGACTGAGGAGCAGTTGAAGCCTCATAAGAGGAAAAAGTGAGAGGCTTAGCGCCTCGAATCACTTGGGGGGTGAGGTCCCCTGCACCCTCACTCGGCCTCGTCCGCAACACTAACCCCACGGATCTGGCCGATCGGATAACCCACCTAACCCAACTCCACTCCTCGGCTGCCACTCATGGCCGACAGCCCTAGACTCGGGTGCGCTCTAGGTTCGAATACCCGATAACCCGGTACTATTGAAGGCTCTAGGAGAGCGTGACCCAAAGAGAGAAAGAGAGGAGAGTGTGCGAGTTAGGGGAGGGTTTTTGCTCTTTGGAAAGTTGGCTAACACTTAGCCAAAATCTAAAGACCCTTCCCCCTCTGCGTGAAGAAGAAGAGTAAGAAGATCAGAGAAAGAAAAGGAAGAGAAAGCAGCAAAAGGAGAGGAAGAGCCGCAGCAGAAGAAGTGCAGAGAAAGAGGAAGAAGAAAGAAGAAGGAAAGCAAGAAGAAGAAATCAGAGAAAAGCATTGTTCATCAGATGTTTAAGACACCTGATTAAATAATCAAACGGCTGACTTGAGTTTATTTCATTCATAACTATTGAGTTTCATTTGATATTATTGTAGAGAGTAATTGGTGATTCAAATCACCATTTTACTCCATTCTTTTTGCATTATTTGACATTCAGTTTCATTTATACTCACTTGGAATTCTATATCTTTGATTCAAATTGTGATCTTGAGTTTTAAATTGCCATATTTCTCGCTGTGTTCGACCTCGGATTTCATTCGAGTAATAAATTCTATTTGTTTTCAAAGCGATTTCGACTATACTACAACGCAGCATTTATAAAACTCGATCTCGCTCTGCGAACAGATTCGCTTCCCGAATGGTGGCGAGAAGACCACAAGATGCTTCACGAAGGGGGTGAGAAGATGGAAAATTATTTTACTCTAGCTCTAATGGAGCATCTTGAGTATGGGACCAGCTCGTAGATCTTTAGAGGGGGTGAGAGAAGAAGAGAAGGGATGAAGAAAATGAGAGGTATGAGGTCCCTTTTATAGTTGAGGAAGAAAGGCATAAAAGTCATTTTAAAGGCATTGGCTTTTAAAATGAATATGCGGCCTTTAGTGACCCATGTAAGTGTCATTAAAGGCGTACGTTGCTGTTGGCACACATGTAAGGAGGGTTGTTCATCGCTGATCTCACAGCTCAACTCGATCCATGTCGACACCCACTCGCCTTCAGTCGTTCAAGCCTTCCATCACGTTTAAGCGATCCCAATCATCTGATTGCACGATCAGATGACTTAGATCTGCGCACGCCGCTTCGTCTTCTGTTGTTACCGCGTGCATGTACAATGGCACGTACGATCGCACGTCATAGTGCGCGTGTGGCACACTCCATTCGGCACACGATAGGATGCCACATCGCACGCCCCACTACCGCTCAATTAAGATTGGACGGTGCAATTTCTCCATGCCCGCCTGTGTCTTCGATTTGAGGCAAGGTGGGGCTAGAACTCGTGCCTTCGTCTCTCCAGTCCACCACTCGACTATTGCACCAGTGCTTCCTTTGTGTTGCATTTACGAATTAAGGCCGCGATGCTTCCAACCGTTGGATCTCGATCTAACGGTCGAGATCATGTGGCCTTTGCTTAAGAGGGAGAGCGTCGGAGGTGTTAGGTGACTGTGATGGTGCCACGTGGTGCCATCATGGTCGTCCATCTTCTTTGACTTATAGATGGTGCCACAGATGTCGGATTGGATCAATTTTCGTGTCATTGGGCTGCGATCATCGATCCGAACCTATCCATGCAGTTAGATTTGTCATCTAAGGTCTAGATTTGTACCACCTTGGCCCTTGACCTCTGATCTTTCTCTAATTGTATATAATGCTACAAAAATTCGATTAGGGCAATCTCAGAGGCATTGGACTCTGATCGTCACCCTGATCAGATCCGTATGGTTAGATCTTCAATCCGAGGCCCTGAAATGATATTGCCCTGTCCCCTGATCACAAAAAGGGGAAAATTAACCTATAATTTGTACAATCTAACCTAAATACATAATGATGCATGCTATGCAATATTTATAATGCTTAATGCAATTATACACCTAAGAACACGCAAAAATAGACAATTTATGTGAAATAGATGTGTCTACATCAATACCCAAAAAAATCACAAAAGATAAAAACACCAAAAACAAATAAAATCAAAATGCAGATTTCAAAACCAAACGTCACTTCCCCGAGTTTGACCCAGGGCTCACCTTGAGCTTCAGTAATAAATATTATCTGGTTAGCGGATTTCTATGCACTACGAAGATGGATTTCCAACTCAAAATCCTTTTGCATTCAAATCTCACTCATCAAATAGCGAAGTATCCCTACCTCCTACTCTCTAGACAAAGCCTTTCAGAAATCGATCCCAACCCCAACCCGCCACCAAAATCCATTTACTCTAACTCACCTTTTTCTAATCTAGTTGCATATAATTCACCACCACGATTTGATAGTAAATGGGACACTGATCAAATTGACAACCATATATTGTCCCCCTCTGATCCCATAAGTAGGGTTCCTTCATCTTTCACAGATCCATTATCTTTTGAGGCCCCCTACTCTAATCTGGCTGAGCCAACACAACCCAACCCTTGATTTACATTTCCACATTTGTTTGAGCCACAGAGCATTTGGTGGGCTCCACACCTATTGATCCACATCTTTCAACCCACTAGACTGGTTGGGTTTGGTCTGCATCATCAGCCAATTGATCTGAACAAGCACCTGGTTTGACCAATCAGGCTAATCATCAAGGTGCTTGGTCTACAAAATTCTTCCAATTTGACCACCCCTTCTCCTTGACCACCTTCTACTCGGCTAAAGGCATTAAATTTAGCGCTTAACGTGGCAACTTGTCATTTCAAAAATCCAAGACTCTTCTGATTCTTTTTGAGCTGCATTCCTATTGCACTTTAGAGTTCAAACTTTAGAATAGCCAACTCCACCTTTGATACTTGTATCAGAGCTTGAAATCATTCACAACAGTCATCCCGACCCGTTCACCCACTCCTTGACCTGTTCTAAACAATGAATTAAGTAGAATTCGAACCCACCTGGTTTACAATGAGGACATTGCAAAATGTAGGCATGGGGGTATTAAAGTGCAAAACAAATGGAAAATTCAATTCTTTGAGGGGTTCTCACAAATATATGTACAAAAAAAAAGAGAAAAGGGGAAGAAATTTTTGTAAACTGAGTTGAAAAATCTTTCTTGAGCAGGAAAAAGGACAAAAAAAGAATAGGAAATACAAAAGAATGACAAAGGAGCAAAATCAGAGAAAATTGATAGTCTTAGAAATTGATTATGGAATCTACTTAAGTTCTAAACCAAATCAAAATAAGGATTAAGTCCTGAAGTGCTAGAGACAATGAGATAAGTAAAGACTACCAACCTTAGGCCTCTTGGGCCTATTCTAGGACTAAACACTCACATATTTGTTAAGATATGGACTATTCCTCAAGAGGTTGAGGAAGTTACAAGGTTGATGTATTAAGTCTAAGGCTTAGGGATTATTCAACCTCGTTGCTTGCCATTTGGTTTGCAGGACTTGGTGACCTAGGCACCCAAAAATCACACACTAGTCTAATTCAGTATGCTTAATTAAAAATAATACCAAAAAGTGTTCTATTTTGAAAATGTTTTCCCAAAGATTTAACTTAGGAGCTACTCGAAAACACAAGTTGATTGGACGAGTTCTTACGCGAAGAGGAGAAATGAAAAATACTCCCCTCAAAGATGCGTCATAACATATCTTCTCATCGGTACTTGTTTCCTAGGATATCTAAATATCCTACCAAGGACACATAAGCACCTTATGCTGGTTCAGGTGCCATGGGTAGAATTATCCTGAAATGTCCATTACCAGGGCCTGAATTTAGCTTCAGAATGCCATGGGTGACACTATCACAAAGTGTCGTAAGCCAGGAGTTCTGGGGGTTCCCATGGGCGATGCTATCCCAAAGCATCAGAAGCCAAGAACCCTTCGATGATTGATGGCAGGGATAAGGAATTCTATACAGACCATGTCTAGGGCCAATCCGAGGTTGGATTTAGGGGAATATAAAAAGAAAAGAGAGAAATCTCTCAAAATAAATATCCCTCTCTATCTCTCTTATCAAAAATGCAATGAAAAACTGAACCTAGACTTGCTACAAGTACACATGGGTGCTTTAACCGCTGGGGTCAACAAACCTCTGGACAGTTTTTGCGAGCCTTAGAAACCTTCACGGTGGACCCAAGGCTGAGGCTGGTCAAGTCTGAATCTTAACTGATACTTGAGTACCTCTGAGCCTATTATTGGTATTCTAATCTAATTTCCATAGAAGCGGCACAAACAAGCATCTGAACATCAAAAATATGGTCTAGAGATCTAGTTCTTTCCTTAGGATTTTGCTAGGGACTAGCAAAAGTAAGGCATGGGAGTATGATGGTAACACCATCATTCATCATAAGTAACTAAAATTAGTCAGATTCAAGTGCTAAATGCTCCTAAATGATCGTCTGAGGATCGTAAATCCGTTCTGAACTGATTTGAGAAGAAGGTAGGAAAACATGGTTAATTCTATTACTTTACATCTCATCACAAATGCAAATTAACCAAGGGGTTGATCAGGGGTTAATTCAAGGTCAAATGAACTTAAAAGGTCAAGAAGTGGGCTCAGAATAACTGAATTAGGGTTTCACTAATGCAAATAGGAGAGCTTAGGCGAGCTCGAGAACTTCCAAAAATGAACCTTCTAATTTCGCGAAGAAAAATCGTGAATTCTTGGCATTTGGCAACCAAATCGAGCTCTATATAAGCTCTGCATTGTTCCCACATTCAAACCAACCTGGTTTAGGGCTAAATACCCTCTTCTCTTCTTCCTTTGACCATCTCCGACATCAGCTCCGGTGACTCAACTCGATCCACTTTCTCTGACTATCCAACGGTCAAATTGGATGGCCCACGATCTTCCTCTCTCTATCCCGTGCCAGGTGTACCAAAGCTAGGGTTCCTAGCCCCTTCGTCATCGCCGCTTCTCATCACCAGAGAACTTCATCTCCTTCATGTCCAGTGAGGCAAGCCAGCACAAATCCTTCCCCTTTCATCTAATAGAGTAGGTCATCTTCTTCCTCTCTCTCTCTAGCTTAGGTATAGGACCTTAGAATCGAGTTTAGACTGCATTTTCACTTCTCTCCCCCCTCGTCTTCTCCATCTCCGGCACGCCTCTAGCATGGCCGCTACACCACCACACGCCACGAAACGCTCCACCGCCACCACAACAACCTTCCTCTCATCTAACTAGCCAAAAGCTCTCAAACTATTGAGGCTTTGGACCACTCCAACACCTCCCTGAACAACCCACCACTCCACTGCCATCTACGACGTCGTCTGACGTGCGCAGAACGCATTGGTTTAACTATGTCATTGTAGCATGCATTCACGACGTCGGTTTTAATTTTTAAGATGTGGATTTGGTGAGTCCAAGTGTCGAACACAAGGAGGCATGAAATCGGATTAGTTTGTTGCTTTAGTTGTCATAGGAATGTTTTGGTTTGCTTGCAAGAAAACTAGAGAGAGATTAGGGTTAGAGCTTGTGTTTAAATCATGACATTCATTCTAAGAAGGTGTGAGCTATGATCTAAGAAATAACATTAACATATAGCATGCAATTAGAGTTTGTTTACAACTACAACAATAGTTGAAAGCTTAAACAAGTGTAACATAAAGCTAAAGTAAAGAGAGTGCGAGGAGGAGGCCAGGCGGCCACAGCAGTGGAGGGGGGCTCTGTCGGCGGCTTGACAACTCCGGGGCAGCTATGAAATGCTTGGTGGAGCTAGGAGAAGGCTAGAGTTGCATGGAGAGTGTGTGTATTGAATGCCCTTGAATGGGGTGGTTGAGGAGGTTTATATAGAGAAAAGGGGTTTCCAAACTAAGTAAGGGTTTTAGCAATGTTCGGGACATCGCTAAACCCATTCCATAAGTGTCGGTGAAGCCCTGAGCCCGCCGGTCCTTTGAAGGTGCGCATGCTTTCTTCTCCCACAATCCGCGTGATCACGCCATAAGCCATCCGATCAAAGATCGGACGATCAAGAGTTCGCGTGGGCACGTGCTGTGGATCGCGCACATTCTCTCCCAAGTGCATCCCCACGCATCTGTTGCGCCACGTGGCGCGATCCTCGCCGTCAGCTCCCACATCAGCGAGCGAATTTTTATCGCTCGCGCTCCTGCTGTGAAATTGAGCCTTGCCCAGGCTCGAACGGGCACTCTTTGCTTGCGGATGAGGCGCGGACCAACGCGTTGTGTGCGTTGGTTTGTCGCAACGTGGGATCTCTGGCTACTGCTCCTCAGCCATTAGATGGGAGATGTGTGGTCGAGATCACACAATGATGGCATGCTGAAGAGAGATGGAGGTAGATGCGGGCGCGTTCGACCGTTGGATGGAAATCCAATGGTTAGGATCGCACGCTAAGGCAGCTTTGGGCGCAGTGGGGGTCTCGCCTATTGCGGATTCTCAGACATCCGATCCTTGGATTGGACGTCTTAAATTGTTGAGGCAAGATGCTGTGCGGGTGAGGGCGCGCTTCTGAGAGCTACGTGGTTGCTTGTGGGCCGTTGATATGATGATCGACGGCCAGAACTTCTTGGGCTGGTCAAGGGAGTTCCGGACGTCGGATTTAAGTGATTTCGAGTCCGTTGGACTCAATTCGTCAATCTGAATCCATCCGTGCGGTCTGATTACTCATCTGAGGCCTGTTTCAACATGCACTTGTACACATAGCCATTAAATATTGATTATAAGCAATCTTAATTCGTCATGCATGCAATGCTCCCAATCCCATTATGGTATGTCATTAATGCACAAATATCCTCAAGATAAACCCTGTTTGACGGAATTATCATCATCGAATGCAGAGTTATCATACCCTTATGCTAATCCCTTGTTAGTCCCTAGTAAGGTTTATCCTAGCCGTTATTTTCAGTCGGAATTAGGAATTGATTGCCTAGACATATGTTGCTTGTCAACGGGAGGAAATATATAAGATCCTAATCCATAGAGACTAAATAGCGCCCATGTGTCTGCCAAAATGCTAACCACCCAAGTCCTCGCTTTAAAGCATATATACAGATACATATATTTTTTTCTTTTTATCTTTTCTCATTTTTTTGGATTTTTGGAGTTGAGAGTGTGTAGGTAACTTTTTACGGCTACCCAACCCACCCATAACTCGAAAAAGACTCTAAGTGCAAGCATCTTGGTGTGAAGATTGTGATAGACTCACTCAATGGTAATTAAAATAGACTTCGGGTTTCTACGCCCCTAGGTGACCGAAAAAGGAAATGCTTGCCTAAAGGTGTATCTGTCTGATCGGTAGCTTTCTCCCTACTTTTATTTTGTGTGGGGTCAACACAAGGGTGTTTCCAGTGTATATCTCCCCGAATTGCTCTACTTCCCTGCTTCTTCCTTAAGTGTTTTGAACTTTTTCATGCATTTAGTGAGCTGGGTTCTAGACAACCCGCCAATGAGTTGTTACCACTGACTACTTGCCAGCCATACTCGTGCAATGAAGTGTGGCTCATTTTTCTTTTTTCTTTTTTTTCTTCTTTTTATCCCTTTTTTTTCTTTTGTTGTTTAGTAGGTGGCTTCCCTGATCTAAGATTTACCTAGAGGCAATAAAAGAGAATGGTCTTGTGGCTGGGCTTTGGACAATCGGCCAATGGGCTGTTACCCACGACAACTTGCCAGCCATATCACCCTAGAAGGTTCATTAGCTACCCAATTTCTATTAGGATCTCTGAGGAGTGAGTCAATGCAAAAAATGTGTGCAGATGCTTAGACTAAAAGTCCCTCCGAGTCAGAGGGCGGGTTGATAAGTCGTATACTTATCACCCTACTTTATTGATCAGATTGATGTAAATTAAGGTTGCGAGGATTCGGGGCTAAATCCACATTTTAGTGGACACCTGGGCTGATTAAGCCTGAGGCCTGAAAAGTCTAAGTATTCAAGTTCTTCTTATATTATTTCCTACAGTTGACAAGCTCCTAATGCATAAGTTTTCCTTCCTATTTTCTTTTTCTTTTCTTTTCTCTTTTTTTTTATTTTCTTCTTTCTTCCTTTTTTTTTGCTTCCTCTTTATACCAGCTACAGATCGAAAAGCCCTCAAACTATTAAGGCCTGAAAAGCCCTCAAACTTCCTCTCATCTCTGATCAGGTACACGATGGCACTTAGGTGATTTCTTTCTATACCCCCTTGGACACATTTATTTGCCAATGAGAACATTATACAACTTAAGCATGGGGGGTGGTAATTCTCATTCTCTGAGTTTATATTATCAGCCTGAATTATATATATATATAAAAAAGACTTTTCAGAACTCACAATGTAGCAGCCAAAAGCCCTCAAACTATTAAGGCTTTAGACCACTCCAACACCTCCCTGAGAAACCCACCACTCCACTGCCATCTACGATGTCGTCCAACCACCATAGACCACCATTCATCAAGCAACCACCACCACCGTGTCCCTTCACGGCGATGCATCCGAGCTTTCTACTTGGGGCTTTAAGCCCATGTTATGTGTTTTAGGTTTTTTCCAAACCTCCTCCTGCCATCGTCCAGTCATCATCTTCACCAATACCACCTCTAGTTGGCGCGAACTACTTCCACAAAGGCTTCTAGGGTTTGAATTTAAGAAGCAAAGCTTGCAGCATAATCAATTATCCTATAGGTCTTAGCTGCAGCACATGTCAAGAGAAGCTGAGGAGATTGTCCTACATCGGAAGATTGCAAACTAGAAATTGGTTCATAAGGAATTACGCCTGTAGGCATTCTACCTTCGAACCACGGGGTCAGGTCCCATTGACTCACGAGCCTCACGCATGCACCCTCACCTACGCTCACGCCATGCAGGTCTAGCTAAACCAGGTTGGTCTGGACCGGCCCGATCTGGTCTGAAAGAGAGAGTGAGGTCTGGGTTTATTCTAAGAGAGATGGGGGGGGGGTTTCTCTTGGGATTCGTTCCTGGGGACTTAGGAAAATTTTGTGAAGGCTTTGGGCTGAGCACTTAAGCCATCTATAGCTTTGCTGAGATGTCTGATCTGAGGAGAGTTTGAAGAAGTTGAAAGGTTTGAAATTTGTCTAAGTGTTGATCTAATATGGTCTTGAATTGAGAATAGGCATTGGGCAACTAATTGGTGGTCTTAACCACCATCTTTTTTGGGCTCTGAATTGAGAATAGGCATTAGGCAACTAATTGGTGGTCTTAACCACCATCTTTTTTGGGCTTTAGATTCTCTCTCTGCATTATTTTTTGTCCATTGATTCTGACATACATTTTGACATTCATTGAATATACTTTTCATATATATTGAGATTTGTTTGAATTGGTAATTGAATTGCAATACCTTGCTCCCTGTGAATGACCTTGGAAGTCACGTTTCTCGAGCACTTTACAAATTTAAGTGTTGTTACACTTTTATCACTTATACTATGGCACATCTCTTTTCTAAAACATGGTAGAAGCACTCCAACTCCGAGTTGTAGTAGATAGGAAACTTTGGGATAAAATGCAAACTAGGTTAAGATGGACTCTAATTGGGCTCAAACTCCGGGTTAACCTAATTTAGACTTAAGGAATTTAATGGTGACCTCAGATTTGAGTTTTGACAAAGTTTGACTAGGTAATTTAAACAGAAGCCCAAAATGTATAAATTTCCCGCTTAAGTCTCTATTTTTTGTCAAAATAGGTTCCTTTGGTCAAAGTGAAGGTTCCAAACTTCATAGAATATTTTTCAATGATTTTTAGAAGGTTTAGATTATATTTATTTCTACCATAACCCATTTAATTGAGGTGAAACTGAAATTAGGATTTTTATTATTAAATTAATCCTCAAATCTCAGAAAATCCTGATTCAATCAGCTCAGGCCCACTCCTTGGGAAATTAGGCTCATTAGACCTTAGATTAAGCCATGATTAACCCCTTAGTTAATTTGCAATTGTGATTAGGTGTTAAAATAGTAGAATTAACTTATTTTCTCTTCTTAAACCTAACTTAGGATAGAATTATGATCTTCTGATGAATATTAAGGAGCATTTGTCATTGCAATTAGGCTAAATTAGGCTAGTTATCACCAATGATGGTGCTACCATCAGTTTAATTAAGGACTGGTGATGAAAGTGAAGACATTGCAACCCTAGGCACATATTACACGCTCTCCCGATCATCGCCGTTATTAAATAATGGCAGCGAAAATCCTTTATTGCCCATGTTCAATAGCCTCCATCCAAGATAAAGTGGCTAACTACACTTGACATTTTTATTGTCAATTTGCCATCAGTTTTAAATATAAACAATGGCAAATCATGGATTGGTGTTAGTTTCGTAACCGACAATAAATAACTGATGGCATAACCAATTTTTCTAGTAGTGCTAATATCCCTTAAGCATGAGGCGTCTCCTTACAACAATGGATTCATTGTTGATTTTTGGTGGCTTATTACATCAATTGGGATGCAATTGTTGGATGCTGACATGGGAATTCATGTTGAAGTCAAAGAGATTTGGAAGAAGCTTTTAATGCCACATTAGAAGTGGACAAAACTCTTTGTGGGTACAAAAGGCTTTTACTTCCCATTTTTATTGTCGATTCCCATGGCTTATGTACAAAAGGTTGGGGACCACGCACGCATGCGCATGCTCTACCCAACCCTTGTCCAGGCCTAAGTGAGAATTAATTTGGTACTTGAACTCTTTTGCCAAGGAAATTTCTTGAGAAATTTCTCTAAATTAATTAGTTAAATACCCTATTAAATTTCGTAACATCTTTCGTAATTTTTACCACCAATGAACCTACTCTTTCTCTCTCTGTGTGTGCATAGTATAAACGTAGATTACTCAACCAAAACTCAAGCTGATTAACCAATTTATAGAGGGTGCAATACATTTCTAATAGCATTCGATCGATCAATTTCCCTTTTTGATCGATCAATATAGAGTTCAATTGATTGATTGATTAGTTTTGGTTGATCAAACTACCTCGACAATATTCTTCTAAGGTGATTTTCAAGGACGACCACAAGCAAAGCACACTGCAGACGTGGATGTGAGATCGTTGGACCTCTGGAGCAACATGTGAAACCCTAGGAGTGACACATCTGACCCATGCATCGATAAAGTGGGGCGCGCAATCTCTCTAAGGGGAGTCCTCTTACGGGCACTTCATTCATATAACCTTTTTAACTATCTCCTTTCATATTGTAGTGTCATATCTGATTTGATCATGGTTTCTTATAGATTTTCAAATATGAATTTCCTGTCTATAATTAAATTAATACCATTGTCATGGATCGATTGTTTATGTCATGTGAAGGCAAACATGGATATAATCTATATTGTTAATTTTATATTCGCATGTGCATTAATTCTTAGAACAAGCATAGAGAGACAACATCCATCCATGACAATGGAGATTGCTGATTTGAGGTTTAGATTGCATGTAGATCTTGCTAGTATACCAAAAAATTTTAGGGGTCAAAATTTCAAGCATTGGCAACAATGCATGAGAATTTTGTTAACCACCATAGAACTAATTTATGTCTTGGAATTGGATTGCCCTAATGTACTGGATAATAATACATATCCTAAAATAAGAAAGGCATTAGATTTGTGGAAGGAATAAGATCGACTATGCCATGGATGTATCCTATTGGCACTGTCTAATGTCTTATTTGACGTGTATTATTCCTCCATAATTGTGGCCACTACTTAGGCTCTGTGGGACGAGCTTGATAAAAAAAATAATACAAAGGATCTATGGTTTCAAAAATGCTCAGTCGCTAAGTTCCTAAAGTTTCCAAGGGTCGAGTGCAATTGCTTGTGTTATTAATTTGCTTTTCTTTTTTTGATAAAAAAATTAACTAACTTTTCTTTTCTTGTAGATACCTACCTATCTTTAAGAAAGGATGTGAAAAAGATCCTGTTATGGTAGCTAAGGAAGCTATTAAGGAAGCCAAATGAAATAACTTAGATGTTCTTGTTGATATGATTGGAAGAGTGCAGGTATTTTTCCTATTTAGTTGTTTTCTGTTTAGTCTGAAGATCAATAAATTTGAAGACCAATAAGGTGTCGACTATCTTGGGGTTTATGATGTTTAAATTGGTTGAAGTTTGAAGTATTGCTGCTCCATTGAACTCAGATTGGGTTGAAAAGTGGCTGCTACTTTGCTTCAGGTGTTTTGAAGAGATATAACCTGTAAAGAGATTGGCTTCTACTTGATAGTGGCTGCTAATGTCTTAGGATGGTGGTGATGCTATCTTTCTTCACATTCTAGAAGTGCTACTGGTAGTGAGTTGAAGTTTGGAAGCTGTTGTTAGATGCAAGATTGGATAGCAAGTGAAGACGTTGGGTCAACCGGGTTTTATTGTTATAACGTTGTAGTATAGCCAGTTATTACCAACATTTCAAATATATAAATTTTTTTACTCGGAAAATAAAAGAGTTCCCGAGGTCGAACTCAGGGAGCAAGTTGTATTCTAGAGATATACATGTTTCTTTTACAAAAAATAAAGAAAGAGAGAGGGAAAGAATTTGTTGTCTTCTTTTCTCTTTGTTTTCTCCTCGTGATGTTCTTCTTTCTTTCTTTCTTCAGATCTCCTTCTCTTTTTCTTCTTCTGCAGGGGTGATGCTCTTCTTTCTTTCTTCAGATCTCCTTCTTCCTTCTTTTCTTTTTCAGCCAGGGACGTCACCCCTCCTTCTTTCTTCTTTTCCCTTCAGGCTGTCGTCTGATTTCCAAATCAGACGACTTAAACTGCCTGTTGCTACAGTGTCTCCCTCAGCTTCCTTCTTCTTCCGCGGTTCTTCTTCTTCACCTGTGCCTGCACACTTCAGAGCTTACATCAGAGAACAAAACCTACTCTACCCTCTCCCCCCGCGTCTCTCTCTTTCTCTCTGAAACCACTCTTGGGAAAGCTCTCCCAGAGCTGCCGGGTAATCGGGTTCGGGTCAGGCCCGGGTCCAGGCCCACCGGCGTGCGTGGTGGGCGAGGAGTGCAGGTCAGTCTTAAGTTGGGTCGGGTCGGGTCAGGTCCGCGGGGCGTGAGCGCGGACGAGACCGGGTAACCGGGCGGGTGAAGGGGACCTCACCCCGTGTGCTGAGGCAGTAAGCCTCCAGCACTTTTGCATCTTATATTGCTGCGCCTCTTCAGGCTTTTCCGAGGTGGGACTAAATGTCCCACCTCAATTGCGCGCCCGCAGCGGGGAAAGCAGCGGGAGATCGCGGCGTCACGCGAAGCCTTCTGCCTTAGCTGTGAGCCTGGTGTTTTGTCGAAACGCCTCGCAAGGCCTGGGAGTTGAATCTGGGCGTGGCGCTGAGCGTGGCGCGCCTGTAGCTGCAGGCGGAAGCAGCTCCTTCTGCACGGCAATGGCGGCGGAGGTCGGGTGGCCTGTTCACAAGAAAACGGCCTCTCGGCCTAATCAGAAAGTGCCGGGAGCTTCGCCAGGGTGCGGCGAAGCTCGTGTGGGTGGTGGCGAGGCGTGGGGCGGCGTGCAAGGGCTGCCCTAGGTTGGACTGTGGGTCGGAGGATGGGTTTGTTGGGGGGAGCGTTACGGAGGTGTGGAGTGGCAGTGAAGGGGTGGGGGGTGCTCAGTGTGATGAGGCGGAGGTCCTGTGGTGGTCGGCGAGCCGTGTGGGTTGCTGAGGTGATGGGAGCGGCTCGCCGGAGGATGGCCGGAGGCGGAGAAGGTGAGGGTGAACAGGAGCGGTCGAGGGTTTAATCAAATAAAAGACAGTGAGGAAAAGAAAGAGGGGGAGATGGGGAGGAGTTCTGACCTAGCTACGGAGACGAAAGGGGCCGGGGCAGGGCGACAGTCGTATCGACTGTCGCCGGAGAAGAAGATGCCCAGGGGAAGGGGCGGCGGCGAGCAGAGGGCTGGAGAGGCGCCAGCTGGGTACGGCGTGGCGCAGGAAGAGCAGGGGAGGAGGTCTCTGCTGCTGGTATTGCGGCAGAGCGAAGAGGAGGAGGAGGAGGAACCGCCGGAGCTGGTGGGCGTCTGCCGGAGGGAGAAGAGAAGAAAGTTGGGGGTTTTCTCCGTCAGACCCGAGCTGCCCCGGTCGGTGGAGCAACGGGGGGTATTTATAGGGATCAAAACAGGGAGGAAGGCGGAGGGAGACGACGTGTCTCCCTCGCCGGAGGATGGCCGGAAACAAAAACCCATACCGTCCGTGCGTTCGCACGGCCGGTATGGTGGGTTACAACGACCAAGGGGGTGTCCCTGCGACGGCTGACGACGCAGGGCACCCCCGGTTTACTTGCCAGGTTCCCCCCCCTCACCCTGCGCGGCGCCATGCTCCGCGCAAGGTCGCCGGAGCATGGTGGTGGCAGGTTTTGCAGGGGGGACCTGATCGCAAAGAACGAAGGAGAGTTAGGGGCCAAAATGCGAGGGTTCAAAAGTTGAGGGCCAAAAAGTAAATATATGAGGACCAAAGTGTAAAGTTGGTCAAGGAGGTTTCTTCTTAGGCTCAAGTTTTTATACATGACTGATTAGGACCTAAGGAATCTGATGGTGAATTTCATTTCTATATTAAACCTTGTTTGACCGGTCAATTTATGCGAAAACCCAAATTAAGTTATTAATTGGGCATGGTTCTCAATGTAGGTCAAAATGGGTTCTGAAGGCCAAATTGAAGGTTCTAAACCCTAGAGATTATTTTTCTATGAATTTTAGAGGGTTTATTCTATTTTTACTTTGCCTTGAACCTCATGAATTGTAGTGGGTTGTTTTAGGGTTACAGATTATCATTTAGTTTCTTGGAATTGCTGTAGCCCTTGCTAGATCATTTCATCCCACTTTTATTCTTATTAAGCTGCTTTGACCTATGTTTGGGCCCTGAATTACCCTGTATGCAGATTATACTGGTAAAATTGCATTTTTACCCCTTATGACTTGTTTTCTTCTTAAACTCAGAATTCTCTGAGTTAAGCCTTTCCTTGAGATATGTAGGAGCTTTTATCCTTTGTATTAGGTCAAAATGAGCTAGTTATGGCTCATGATGAGGTTCTCATCAGCAAGTATTTTAGGTTATTTTTTAATGAGGCTGTTGCAATTGGTTGATTTTTCAATTGTAATTCATTGTATTTTCTTTTTTCTTCTGTAAAAACAAAAAGATAATGTGACCTCAAAGGGGGAACACTTATACTTGATTTTGAGTTCAATAAATTGGCTAACTTGAGCCCCCAAGTTTGTATAACATGTGCTTTATATTTGAATGTGTCTAGTTGTTATTAGAAAAAAGTACAAATGGTATTTGGATGAATTTTTTTATGTTAATAACGTTATGTTCACAAATCAAGTCAACCCAAAAAGACAATTACCGATAATTATTTTGGTCTCTAAAAGTTATAAAGATAGAATCATGCATCCCTAAAAAATTTTATGCCATGTCATCAGTACATTTTTGTGACTAATTTATTGTGACCAGCTTTCTATTGCTTAAGTTATGATTTGGTGACCCCCATTTGAGGGACGGATTTTTGGGAATGGATTTTCCATCACCTTCCCTAAATTCTATCCCCATAGCTTTTAGTTGCATCCCCATAAGCCATCACTATAAGTATATTTTGTTATAGTGACAATTTCATGAATTTCTATTATTGCTCCATAGGTTGGTTGAAGCTAAAATGAATCATCTTGAAATGTTTCAAGTCATGTCAATCATAAAAAAAATTCCAAAGTCTTGGGAAGTTTGGGAATGTCCCACAAATGTAGGAAAGGGAAAATTTCTTTGAATGACTTTATGGTGGCTCTAGCCATAGAAGAGGAGCATAGAAAATAGAAACCAATGGTGCCTGTTTAGATTCTGGCTAAGGTTAATGAGATGACCTCAAAGGGCAAGGAATATAAGGGGGAAAATGATGGCATCGCCATCATCTACTATATCTAACTTAATTTAACTAAGTTCTAAGGTTAAATACACTTGGTTAACTTATTAAAAGGGTATAACTCAACCAAGGCTGAAGAGAGAGGAATTAATAGAAAATGAGGTTAATTCTGCAATTTTCATGAACAAATATAAATGCAAAATAGCTGGGGGGAAAATTATGATTAATCAAAGGTCAATTGAGCTTAAATATCCTAAAAGTGGGTTGATATTGAATAATTTAGGTTTTTCATTCAAATTGAGTGTTAATCCTTAATTAAAATGACTAATTTCGACCCTGCTTCAATTAAAATAGTTCTAATGGAAATAACTATAATCTAAACCTATTAAAAATCATTTCAAAATATTTTATAAGGTTTGGCACAGTCGATTTGACAATCGAAATCTTTTCGACCTAAAACAAAAATGTAGGCGAGTATTTAGTATATTTTAGGTCAAATTGTAAATTAACCATCCAAATGACATTAAAACACAAAATTGAAGTTACCATCAACTTCCTTATATCCAAATTACGCTACCATAAAAATTTGGATTTATTTGGACTTCATCTTGGTCAACTTTGCAATTTGGCCTTAATTCCTGATTCTTTGCAAAGGAACACCTAACTTTTGTTTTTTATTGCAAATACATCCCCGCTAGCACCTCCTCCACCTTCCACCTCTGCAACCTCTGGCCGTCAACTCTGGCGAGTCTATTTGCGCACCTACTGCCCCTCTCCTCGCGCGTCAATAAGCTATAAACCTCCACCATCACACGTTGCTTCTCGTCGTCGAGATTTAGCCGCGTTTCCTACCCTTCTCCTTAGTTACGACCACCTCATCTCCAACCCTAGTGGCTCCTCCGTTCTCTTCCTCCGCGAATGCTCTGACCTCAAGAGCAGTGCCACCACCTTCCTTACCTCCCTTCAGTCGTCGCTGGCCAAAGCACTGCCTCTTCTTCCCTTTTCCTTACCAATGGTCACCTCCCAGACTTCTTCCTCATGATCGGCAATTATGCTGGCCACCTTCTTGTCCTCCTCGTCGTCTTTGAGGTAGATCTCTTTCTTCCCTTTTCCCTCTAGATTAGTTTAGGCCTCTTAAATCCAAGATTCAACCTCTCCGATGACCTCCTCTCCTCCGTCTTCCTCGTGGGTGGTGAGACTCCAGTAATCAATCTGGTAAACACACCCGCAACGCTTCGTGCACCTCCTCCTCCATCGACCACCCCTCCACCTTCACAAGGACAAGGCAAGAGAAAGCCCTCAACCAATTTGAGGTATCGCACGCTCAAGACATCCCCTGGACTCAACCCACTGACGGCACCTTCGTCGAGTCTACCGACCCTCCTCCGACCTACTTGCAACAAATTGCGGTCGCCATCATTTTCAATGAATCACAACAATGCTTCTCGATCTCTTGGTTGTGAGCTTCTACGTGGTTTTCAAGTGGCCGAAATACCTACTATCGACGCCGACAACCTCCATCCAGCCTTCGCCCTTCATCGTGCTCATAGCTACCCTTCACCACCAATCAATTCATGGCTATCTCAGGAGGCCTTATGACCTGTGGGCAAGGGCTTTCCCTTGCCGAAGCTCCTGGCTGAACTCCTTCCGAGTTCCCCTACAACCTACCATCGACGAGGAAGAAGGAAGAAGGCCTCTGCATGCTGGTAGGGGTATGGTTGTGAAAAAGAAATTGTTGCAGGGACCAAATTGTAGGTTATCAAGGGTTGAAATGTAAGAACTTATAGCTTCTCAAGGACCTATCTGCATAGCTTGATTAGTTTGGGTTATGTTTTGATTTTAGGTGAACTTTCATTGCATAATCTTGCTCAAACATTAGTCACATTGATTATTTGGTACTTAACCTTATTAATATTTGAAGTATTGAAGGATTAAAGTTTGATCTTCTTAACTGAGGTATTGGAATTATATGATTATCGTTTACATTTTTTCAACCAGATTTGGCGATTCAAAAATCAATTTCATTAAATCTAGTTCTTGAACCTCAATTAGTGTAAATAACTTGATAGTGGTATTCACGCATATATTTGCTCCCAGATACAATCTCGGATTTTTCTGTTAATTCAAGAATTATAAAATTTAAATATTAATTCGCTTTAGTCACCTATACTACAACGCACGTTTTTAAAACCTGATTGAAGCACGTTAATAGAAAACAAGAAAACTAAGGCTAAGGTGAAAATCAAAGAACAAACCTTGTTGGCACTGTGGACAGGGGTTGGACATTGAAAAAATGATTTCCCTTCCATAAATGCTTAAAAATCCATAAAGGCAAATCCTCAAGTGAATATGATCACCAAGGGTAGTGAGCCAAGCTAACCCTAAACTCTATACTATCAATGAGCCCAATTAGTAGCTTATTGATACAAGAGCAAATGTATACATTTGTGTAATTTCCTACGGGGAGGGGGTGAGATGTGCGTGACGTAATAAAATGCGAAAATCGTAAATAACAATCTCACAAAAAGGCAATCACACAAGGCATAAGTAATTTTTAGGTGGAAACCCAAACCGGGTGAAAACCACCACCTAAGTCTCTTGACTTAGGATTTTTTGATCAACAAAGTCAATCAAAACCACTAACAAGTCACTTCAATGAGGGTGACTCAACCTATTACAACAACGCTACTTTATACGAGAGTAGCATACCTCAAACCCCTTCTCTTCACGAGAAGGATTTTGTCCCACAAAGGAGATGAGAATTTGCAAAGTGAATACCCAACCAAAGATAATAAAATATACAACAATCCTATAAAGCCACAAACATTGAAACCTACCTTCTATATAAGTAAGGAAACTTCACTTTGGTGGAAGTGCGTCGGCTTGATGACGTAGGTGCGTGAACCACGCGTAGGCACTTTGTTGCTCTCGTGAACTACAGCGGGAGAGCGGGTGTTTAATGAGAAGACAACTCTCAAGATGTAGACCAGGGCTTTGGAGAGCTAGAGCTTTCTTCTAGAGAGTGTTTGACACAATGTAAGTGGAAGTAGTGTTTCTTGGTGTTTTCTTACAAGGCAAGTGTTCTCTATTTATAGAGGGCCTAGGAAGGCTTTGGAAGGCCTTGGAAGGCTTCCATAGCTGTTGGGGATGAACCCAAGGCAAAACAGGCCGTAATCAGAATCATTAATGATTCTGACAGGGTCATCAAACGTCTGGTCCAGGTATCAGACGTCTAGAAAACTAGTTTAAGACGTCTGGGAACTAAGTCAGATGTCTACTTCTAGATGAGTTCCCTTACTGTTTTGGTTCAGACCTAAACAGGGTTCTAGTGTATAACGATCAGACGACATACAGGACGTCTGGCACTAGGTCTGGACATCTAGAAACCTAATTATGTGTAGGAATGGATTCCCAATGAGACTAAACGACTATAATCTCAACCCAAGTGATTTCGTCTCAATCGAGGCTCAATGGTCATTTATCAAATGTCTAATGTCCTCTACAGACGTCTAATAGAAGCCTAAAAGTCATACTCAACGTTAAGATTGTTGGCCAACGTTCCACTAATTGGACATCTGGCTCAACCATCAGACGTCTTCTAAGACATCTAGACTAAGGTCTGGTCGTTTGATTTCATCAGACAGAACCTAATAAGTTCAGCCTATGTGTTTGGACGTCTGAGTCAACAGTCAAACGTCTTAAAAGTCTTTATCAGATGTCTGAAATTCAAATTAAACGTCTGAAAAGGCTGTCTGAAGCCAATTTAGGTTTTCTAAGTTCTCTACGGAAAACCTAAGTATCCTAGGGATGTGCAAGTGTTCCTAGGGACTACTATTAGGATACATTGAGGCTTTTTAACATGAATCTAAGAAACAAAGTAAAGGGCAACAAAAGAAACAAAATGTAAAGTACAATGGAAAGGAAATCTATCCTATTCTTTATCTTCTTCCTTCTTCAAGCTTTCGCTCCTCACGAAGCTCCTCTGTTCTCCGTCAAGCTCCTCCGATCCGCCATGGATGCGAGCTCGAACTCCGTCTAAACACCTGTCTCCATTTGCAATTTGACCTGAAAACTAGGACTCAAAAGCAAATGTTAAATGACACTGTTATCATCAAAATAAACGATCGTGGTGCTCTAGCACCAACAATCTCCCCCTTTTTGATGATGACAAAACTATAAATAATAATGCATAAAATTCTAGCACCAACAATCTCCCCCCTTTTGATGATGACAAAACTATAAATAATAATGCATAAAATTCTCCCCCTTTTTGACATTATCAAAAAGATTTAAATTTCCTATAACTCCCCCTTAAAACATGCTCTTCTAATTTTATCTTTTCATAAAAACAAAATAGCTATGTTATTACCTCTCCCTTTTTAAAGGTAATATAGCTATGTTAGTTTTGAAAACTCCCCCTTAAAAATGGACAATTAGATTCATCAATTTTTTTACTCCCCCTATCTAGATGCTATAATTAAAAGATAAGGTAAAGTGTTTACCTCACCTACCATGGCCAATAAAATGGCCCAAATGGAGGTGGTGGATGCTAAATCGGATGGGGTTCCCATCCATAGCTTGGAGGTCTGGGCATTGGCGTCGGTCTCCAATCTGGTAGTTGACATGCGACGAGTCATTCGGTTGTTCGTCATCTCGTTGGTCTCCTCGTCCTCCTCCTTGGTCTACTCTTTAGTCCTCCCAACTCGAGTTGACCGTCTTTTAGCTTGTAGGTCCAATCCTTCGTGTTGTAATCTTTATGACCTACAAAACAAGATTCTAGTTCTTTCCTCGATATCCATGTTAATTTGGATCATGTTCTGTTAGCGGGTCTCCTTGACGGAAATTCTTTCTCAACCTTAAGGCTATATGAATCATCTACTTTATTTATTAATTTGTTAGAATTTTCCCTAAGACTTGCGATTTCTTTTTCTATAATATGCATCTTAGTCTTTAAATTAGAAATTTCTAATTTTAGACTAATATTTTCCTTAATCAATTTAGTATTTTCAATTATTAGGTTGTGATTTTCTAATGCAAATCATCATCTTTAGGACTAGAACTACTTTCTAGGTCCTTAAGTTTTATTTCTAACCTATCATTTTCAGATTTTAAAAAGCTAAGTTTCCTTTTCATGATTTTGTTTTCTACTTTTAATGATTGACTAACATCAAATAGTTCATTAAAAGCTTGTAAATCTGAGTTTACATCATCATCGGAGTCGCTTTCGCTATCACCTGCTGTCACCATGAAACCAAAGCACATGGTCTCCTTCTTCTCGGGATCTTCCTATGCTCCCTCCGAGCTCGAGTCGTCCCAAGTTGCTTGGAATGCCTTCTTTTTCTTTTATTTTTCCTTCTTCTTCTCCTTCTTGAGAAGAGGGCACTTTGGTCGTAGATGACCTTTTCCATTATAGTGGTAGCAATGTCTCGGGCTATCCTTTTTCTCCTTCTTTTCTTTCTTTGATTCCCTACAAAACTTGAAAAATTTTTTAGTAAAAATTTAAAGTCCTCGTCGTCGGAACTTACCTTGCTATCTGATGCGGTTCTGAAGGTGAGGGTTTTCTTTGGCTTTGGCTCCGATGTGTCCTTCTTCTTCTGCCTTAACTTCATCTCATAGGCCATTAGGTTGCTTAGGAGATCCTCCATGTTGAGCTCCTCCACCTCGTTCGCCTCCTCGATGGCTGTGACCTTCTGTTCCCACTCTAGTCTGAGGGAACAAAGAAGCTTCCCTTGAAGCTCCCCCTTAATGAATGTCTTTCCTAATGCCTTAAGATTATTAACTATGAGAGTGAACCTAGTGTTCATCTCACTCAAAGACTCATTAGATTTCATAGAAAAAGACTCAAATTCTTGTGAAAGTAAATTGAGTTTAGAAGTCTTTACCTTAGAGGTACCCTCGTGGGTTACCTCAAGTGTGTGCCAGATCTCATATGCAGTGGCACATTGCGAGATTTTGTTGAATTCTTCTGGGCTGAGTGAGCAGTAAAGGACGTTCACGGTCTTCATGTTCAAAGACAGCTCCCGAATCTATTGCTACGAGTATCCCGCGACGGGTCTCTCTGGGATGTCGAAAGGGGTCTCGCATCGAGCCTAGATAGTGAAGTCGTTGGCTTGAAGCCAAGTCTTCATCCGCAGCTTCCAGTAGGGGTAGTTGCACCCGTCGAAGAATGGCGGACGGATCGTAGACTGCCCCTCGGAAATCCTAATCTCAAACAAGCTCCCCTCCATAGATCTTTCTGCTTGTTGTTACACACCGAATTTGTAAGAACCTACTCTGATATCAAATGTAATTTCCTACCAGGAGGGGGTGAGATGTGCGTGACGTAATAAAATGCGAAAATCGTAAATAACAATCTCGCAAAAAGGCAATCACACAAGGCACAAGTAATTTTTAGGTGAAAACCCAAACTAGGTGAAAACCACCACCTAAGTCTCTCGACTTAGGATTTTCCGATCGACAAAGTCGATCAAAACCACTAATAAGTCACTTCAATGAGGGTGACAACCTATTACAACAACGCTACTTTATACGAGGGTAGCATACCTTAAACCCCTTCTCTTCACAAGAAGGATTTTGTCCCACAAAGGAGACGGGAATTCGCAAAGTGAATATAATAAAATATACAACAATCCTACAGAGCCACAAATATTGAAACCTAACTTCTATAGGAGTAAGGAAACTTCCCTTTGGTGGAAGTGCGTCGGCTTGATGACGCAGGTGCGTGAACCACGCGTAGGCACTTTGTTGCTCTCGTGAACTACAGCGGGAGAGCGGGTGTGCAATGAGAAGACAACTCTCAAGGTGTAGACCAGGGCTTTGGAGAGCTAGAGCTTTCTTCTAGAGAGTGTTTGACACAATGTAAGTGGAAGTAGTGTTGTTTGGTGTTTTTTTATAAGGCAAGGGTTCTCCTCTATTTATAGAGGGCCTAGGAAGGCTTTGGAAGGCCTTGGAAGGCTTCCATAGCCGTTAGGAATGAACCCAAGGTAAAGCAAGCCATAATCAGAATCATTAATGATTCTGACAGAGTCATCAGACGTCTGGTCCAGGTATCAAACGTCTGGAAAACTAGTTTAAGACGTTTGGGAACTAAGTCAGACGTCTACTTCTAGATGGGTTCCCTTACTGTTTTGGTTCAGACCTAAACAGGGTTCTAGTGTATAACGATCAGACAACATACAGGACGTCTGGCACTAGGTTTGGACATTTGAAAATCTAATTAAGTGTAGGAATGGATTCCTAGTGAGACTAAATGGCTATAATCTCAACCCAAGTGATTTCGTCTCAATTGAGGCTCAACGGTCACTTATCAAACGTCTAATGTCCTCTACGAACGTCTAATAGAAGCCTAAAAGTCGTACTCCTCAACGTTAAGATTGTTGGCCAACGTTCCACTAATTGAATGTCTGGCTCAACCATCAGACGTTTTCTAAGATGTCTGGACTAAGGTCTGGTCATCTAATTTCATCAGACAGAACCTAATAAGTTCAGCCTATGTGTTTGAACGTCTGAGTCAATAGTTAGACGTCTTAAAAGTCTTTATCATATGTCTGAAATTTAGATTAAACGTTTGAAAAGACTGTTTGAAGCCAATTTAGATTTTCTAAGTTCTCTACGGAAAACCAAGTATCCTAGGGATGTGCAAATGTTCCTAGGACTACTGTTAGGGTACATGAGGCTCTTTAACATGAATCTAAGAAATAAAGTAAAGGGCAACAAAAGAAACAAAATGTAAAGTACAATGGAAAGGAAATCTATCATATTCTTCATCTACTTCCTTCTTTAAGCTTTCACTCATCGTGAAGTTCCTCTGTTCTCCATCAAGCTCCTCCAATCCGCCATGGATGCGAGCTCGAACTCCGTCTAAACACCTGTTTCCATTTGCAATTTAACCTGAAAATTAAGACTCAAAAGCAAATGTTAAATGACACGTGTTTTGTTATCATCACAATAAACGATCATGATACTCTAGCACCAATAATTTGTGTTGACAGATCATTCTTTTCCTCTTATCAAACCTCTTCAGATGGGATCGCGATGATAGGCAATCGATCTACAACTAAGGTGTTCGGGTTCAGATGAGTTGAGTTGAAATTCTCATATGGACGAGTCTAGGCATTGCATAGGATGTGCATGTTCCAAAAATAAAAAAAGAATATTCTATCTAGTTCTTTGCTTGTTAGAGAGGGAATTGAATTAAAGATCAAATGTAATAAATTGGTGTTTTTGTGAAATGAAATGTTCTACGGGAAAGGATATTTGCCTGATTATGATCTATTGTTTAGAATCAGTTGTGGCATGGTTGATTCTAGCTCTTGTCTTTTTCCTTATGTTGTATCTAATATTGAATCATGTGATTTATGACATCATAGACTTGGTCATGTGAATTTCAGTTCAATAAAAGGAATGGTGAAATTGAACACAATACATGTTCACAACATAGACAAAACTAAAAAATGTGATATATGTGTACTATTAAAATAACTTAGAAACCCTTTTCATACGATTAATAAAGAACTAAACTTCTAAAGATGGTGCAGATGAACATTTGTAAATTCAGTGGTGTGATATGATGACAAAGGACAATAGAAGATATTTATCACCTTGGTAGACAATACCGGTATCTACTTAAGACTACAAATGAAGCCTTGGAAAATTTTCTTATATTTAAGTAAAATCAAAAGCAAACTGACAAAGTCCTCGAACAATTAAGGCTGGATAGGCACTACAAGAAAACATACAAAAGATGACGAATAAATAATGACGATTTATAATATTCGTCGTTATGTTTAAATATAATAATGATTTTATTTATTCAATGTAATTTTTTTTAAAATAACAATAATTTTAATTATTCATTGCCGTTCTAACAAAAAAAATCGTCGTTATTTTATTTAAATATACATAAATAATTTAAAAATATTTTTTTAAAATTTTGAAACCCTCGTATCACACCCGATCGAAACCAACACACCACACACAGACCCTC
This sequence comes from Thalassia testudinum, assembly GCA_037157565.1. Lineage (NCBI taxonomy): Eukaryota > Viridiplantae > Streptophyta > Magnoliopsida > Alismatales > Hydrocharitaceae > Thalassia > Thalassia testudinum. The sequence goes on from JAZHRO010000065.1 coordinate 493,224, forward strand.
GTATCCGAACACCGTCGCTCTCCGATGGCTCCCGCTCCGATCGCTCCTCGATCGCCGATCGATTAATCCTCCATGGGGGTGTGCTGCCGACGCTGCTTCGACCGCGATCACCTCCCGTTGTGAGCCTTGACGCTGCTCCGCCGGTCGATTGATCATTATTGTCGTTTCGGTGTCTGTTGCGTGTGATTTGGCCATAAGGATCTCGTGTGGGGGATCCTATTGCCGATTTTGGATCTGGATTCCATCGATTCTCCACGATCTGGATTCCATCGATTTTCGATCACTCTGTCACAACTCCCCTCACGTTCCAGAGAGAGCGAGAGAGATGGGTGGCGGCGAGGGAGGAGAGGATGGGGAAGAGAAGGAGAAGGAGACGGCGAGGGAGGAGAGATGAACTTGCCATTTGCTTTCACATACATATAGATAGACACACACACAGGCGGGAGAGGAATTCCATGCAAGGCCAACTATACACCTATTATTGTACTGCAAGGAGGAGAAAGCTAAAGGGGAGCAGGTGCAGTCCTGCTTCCACATAGAAATTTGGACATGAGTCCCCTCCTTCCAGGATAAATACAAGTTGGTGGTTGAACTTGGTAAAAGATGCCTTTAATATATGATTGGTGTGTGCTCTTCTTGTTCTTCGAAGGGCTGTCACTGAATTGACTTGCAGAAATTAGAGGCGATGCATATCGAGCTTCACTATTAGTTCCTTCTCAATGTTGTAGTCGACTGTCTGGATATTTGCTGCATTGTTTGGTATTGCAAGTTCTATCTTGTTTAGGTTCCTAAACACTTCACCACTTTTTTATTGATTTCTTTTGATGTCAAGGTATGCTGATTGGTTAGTGTTGTTTTGATGCATTTGAATTGTTTGGTGTCTGCACTTGCATGCTGTAATCTTGGAACTTCTACGGTCGATATGTCAATTTGTATTCCCTGTTCGCTCTTGAAAGCCTATTTGACATGCAAGGGCAAATTGTTCCATATACTGCTACGCTTGTACCACAATTTGCAAATCTTTCGTGACAGATGTTCAGGATGTATTTGCATCTTTACCCCCTGCTTCTTAAGATTTGTGATGAGGACTTTTCAGGCAAAGCTTGGCCACCATTGGCTCTAGGTGTAGGATCACAACAAAGGCAAGGGGGATATCCCCTACTTACAAAATCCAGAACTCAGAACTCTGGTAAACTGAGCATGTACGAGAGATTGATCCCACTTCGCTTTGTAGTGCGAGCCATAGGTGTGAGCTATAGCGAAGAGAAAGTGAGCTTAATCATCTCCTAGAAAAGAATGGGAGGATCAAAGGTATGGTTGGCGACAGGGCTCTCATCCTTCGCTCACAGCATACACACAAGCTCATCGTTTATTCTAGGTTGGAAATCATGTAAGGAGTTTTAGCTTCAAGTGCTGATGCTGGCATGGTTACCAACGTTTCTATGCTTCAGCACGTTGCTTGATTTGATATGCACAGCTTTTTCCTTCATTGTCATCTTTTCTTCCTTTTTTTTATTTGTATATCCTATATTTGGTAGAAAAATGGGAGATTACTTCCCAAACTTCAATTGGCACTTCTAAACCATGTTTTAGCCTTTTAGCTGATTGGTTGCGGTAGCCATCTTTCTCCATACACTATCCATTCTAAACCATGTTTTCCTTATCGTGTCTCAAGCTTTAGATGTTACAAGATCTTTTTGAAGTGCTACTACTTGATTGGTCTAAATGGATATTTAAAGGATACATCAAATGCACCTAGATCTTTACCAAGAAATTCCATGGCAATGATGTCAACAGCCATTTGCTTTTGCGCATTTTGAGAAGCAAACTGATGGTGTAAAATATGCAGATTTGGATCTCCAGCATCACGTCAAATGATTGAAATATCAAAAACTTGGCCCTTTTTTTACTGGTAATCAAATTATCTCCCTCAAATTATTTTTCCCCTTATAGTATGGTCCTTATAGTATGGCCATTATTGAAATTATCAAAAACTTGCTCATATGCCCCTTATAGTATGGCCCTTTAGAGTGCTACTAACTAGAAAGAGGAGATTAAAGAGAATGCTAAGAACATACAGATTCCTATTTTGTTGAGGGTTAGATCTTTGTCATGCTTCTTTTAGTCTTTCTTAAAATCTCTTTGAGTGTTTCCTCGTTAGTGGAGTCTATGCTCAGTTATCGTCTCTTTCAATACTTAACAATATATTTGCAAAGATGGTAAGCTCAACCGTGGCCCTTGCTTCTTGAGCGTTGCTTATCCTTGCTGCATTAGTTAGGATATTTGGTGTACTTGTAATATCTCTTAGTTGCTGTCATATGCTAGCAAGGGATAATCCCGACGTAGATCGTTATGGACATTGGTTTACTTTTCTTAACTTATTCTTCATTTTCTTGTAGCTAGTGGCATATGGTAATTCAAAAAGCATCGGTAATAGTTTATCAGTACCACTATTATCATTGGTTTACTTATTTATTTATTCAAAAATTGTCATCTTTTGTCATGTAAGCTTTTTCAGTAATAGTTTGTCAACCTTTTTTTTAATGAAAAAATGCATTAATTTATAGTTAATGAGATCATTTTTGTCAATTGCAGGGTTTTTGTATTTGGTTGAAAATTGGATAAAAGTTGGATGAGAAAACCCATTAGTAGTAATGAATACCAAAAAGGAGTTCAAGGTTTCATTCAGTTTGCTATTGAAAGAGGTCTTAAAGGAGATAAAACTTATTGTCCTTGTCCGAAATGCTTCAATATGAAGTTAAGTCCAGAGGATGTTCATCTTCATTTACTTCGTTATGGGATTTTGTCAAACTATTGCCAATTGACTTTTCATGGAGAACAAAACCTTATGTCTGGTTGCAGTGTATCCCTAAGACTACAAAGTTCTCCTAGTGACACACCTTCTTATGGTGAGCAAGTAAAATCTACAAGACAAGTTGATATTAAAAGACTATTTGAAGACATTGGAAGTTTTAGATCTGCAAGTCCAGATAGTATAAATAATGTTCCATTGGGGCAAGATGGTGATGGAGGTAATTTTGAGATTGATGATGATCTTCAAGGTAGAGAGGTGGGTGGTGGACCTAACTTGCATGGCAATAAGACTTCTACTCGATTTCATAACATTTTAAAAGATTGTGATAAGGACCTTTATCCAGGTTGCAAGAACTTTTCCAAGATATCCTTCATCTTAAGATTGTATCACCTTAAGTGTTTTAATGGATGGTCTGCCAAAAGTTTTAGCATGTTGCTTGAATTATTGAATGAAGCTTTACCCGAAGGATCCTTGCTTCCCTCTACATACTATCAAGCAAAAAAGATTATCAGAGAATTAGGACTTGGTTATGAGAAAATTCATGCTTGTCGAAATGATTGCATGCTATTTTATGGAAATGGTCTTGAAAAGCTAGATAAATGCAATGTATGTAATGCATCGCGTTGGCAAAATGTGAATAATGATGATGATAATGCTAATGAGAATGATGTCACGACCAAACGAAAGGCATGCAAAGTTTTGTGGTACTTTCCTTTAAAACCACGATTTGATAGGCTTTATTGTTCATCAAAGACAACATTGTCAATGAGATGTCACACAGAGGGTCGTAAAAAGGATGGTCAAATAAGGCATGTGACTGATGGTTTAGCTTGGAAGGAATTTGATGCTCGATATCCAGGCTTTACCTCTGAAGATCGTAATTTAAGGCTTGCACTATCTAGTGATGGATTTAATCCTTATCGAACAATGAGTACAACATACAACACTTGGTCGGTTGTGTTGGTTATATATAATTTGGAACCATGGGCTTGTATGAAACAATTTTCTCTACTTCTTTCTATGATTATTCCCGGACAGAAGAGTCCTGGAAATGATATTGATGTTTTGTTGAAGCCTTTGATTGAAGAATTGAAGGACTTGTGGGAAGGCGTCAATGTCACTGATGCCCATACAAAGTAGAAATTCAAATTAAGAGTAACACTTCTTTGGACAATTAATGATTTTCCTGTACTTGCAAATTTAAGTGGCTGGAGTACAATGGGGCAATTTGCTTGTCCCTATTGCATGGTTGAAACTCCTCAGTGTTGACTCACAGTAGCAAGTTTTGTTACATGGACAGTCGTCGATGGCTAGAACCAAGCCATCCTTTTCGATTTCAAAAGGAACAATTTAATGGTTCAGAAGAGGTTCGTTTGCCTCCAATTACACCATCTGGAGTTGAGATTGAAAGACAACTACGAGGCCTTAAATTTAGTTATGGGAAGGCATTTGCTTTATCAAAAAAGCGACAAAGAGATGGAAGCTCACAAAGGCAAGTTGAAGTACTAGCACCACAAGAATGTGTTTTTGAGGATGTTGATGACTTGGTTGATGATGATATCAAGTGTGAGAAGAGATATTAATCACAAAATGTTAGCATACATATCTAGAAGAAAAGGAGTACCTTTTTTTATCTTCCATATTGGAGGCACAATCTTCTTCGTCATAGCGTAGATGTCATGCACATAGAAAAGAACGTTTTTGATAACGTAATTGGGACTTTGATTAATATCCCTTGTAAAAGCAAAGATAACTTAAATGCACGTCTTGACTTGCAAAAGATGGGATTAAGAAGAGAGCTCCATCCCAAGCTTAAGAATGATAAGTATGATTTTGATCCGGCTTCTTACACACTGAACACAAAAGAAAAAGATCTCTTTTTGTCTGTATTGAAAAATCTCAAGGATGGTTATGCTTCAAATATATCAAGATCGGTAAATCTTAAAGAAAGGAAGCTTGTCAACCTTAAGAGCCACGACGGTCATATTCTCATGCAAGATATTCTTCCCATTGCTCTCAAAGCCTCAGTGTCAAAATCAATTGTGATTGTCATTTCTGAATTATCTAATTTTTTCAAGTCCTTGTGTGCAAAGTCACTCGACCCAAGCGAGCTCGATCAATTACAATCTCGTGTTGTGCTCACAATGTGTCAAATGGAGAAGATTTTCCCACCTAGTTTTTACACTATTATGGTTCACTTGATGATTCATTTGGTTAAGGAGGTTAAGCTTGGAGGTCCAGTGGTTTATAGGTGGATGTACCCTATTGAAAGGTAAGCATTACATTTACCTTAGTTGTTTACCATTGTATATTTTATATTCTTGATTGTATTTTGATTGTTAAATAATTATCTCATACCATAGATTCTTATGCCGCTCGAAGTCTTATGTGAGAAATAAAGCCTACCCAGAAGGATCCATTGCGGAGGGATATGTAGCCAATGAATGTTTAACCTTCATTTCAAGATACTTTGGTAGTGTAGAGACAAGATTCAATCATCAACCAAGGAATAATGATAGGGTTGAAAACTTGGTTGGATATTTGTTTGGGAGTGGTGGCTGAGTTCTTGGGAGGACAGATGCTTGTGTTTTTGACAGCATGTCACTTGCTCAAGCACATCATTATGTGCTTCTTCATTACAAAGGCCTCGAACATTTTCGTAGGTATGTCTAATAATTTATATAATTGATGGGATGTTTTAATAGTCAATTTGTTCCATCATTTGCATCGTTAGTAATATTTTCAACTATTAATTAATTTAGTGAGTTCTTACTTGAGATGCACAACATATACAATTCCAATTGAGTTAATAGTGGGATCGAGCAAAAGTGGCTACTTGAGCACTTCCCATCATGGCCATCTCAAAAGGAGGTGTATCATTATCTATTACAATTCTTGTTCTTGAAGTCATTTGCAAATTTTAACATTATCTTTTATTCTAGGTTTCAAGATTGGAAAAAAATCAATATCCTCATGAACTAATGACAATAGCAAGGGGTCCAAATAATGTGGTTAGAAGTTTCAACTCTTCCCTAATCAATGGATTTAGATTTCACATAAAATCCATAGAAAGATACCAAAGTATACAGAACAGTGGAGTTATAGTTGAAGTAGCTGACCTACCTTATTATGGTACCCTCACTGGTATTTATGAGTTAAACTACTCTTCAGAGGTTACGGTTGTCCTTTTTCGTTGTAATTGGGTAGATGTTAAATCTCATAGAGGATTGAAGATACAAAATGGATATGCTCTAGTAAACTTTTCTAGATTAATACATACAGGGAAACATCTAGAAGATGATCCATTTATATTTTCAACTCAAGCAAGACAAGTATTCTATGTTCAAGATCCCAAAAGTAGTGGATGGCATCATGTTATTGTTACAAAGCCTAGAGACTTGTTTGATATGGGTATCTCAAATGACAATGATGAAGAAGAAGATGTATTTCATATAATCCTTGCATGCTTAATGTTACAATAGTTGACGACTTAGACCATTGCAGCACCTGGATTAGAAGGGATGAAGATGACAATGATTGAAACTTTAAAGTCAAAATTTTGCATGGTATGTATGATTTCATTATTATTATTATTATTTTGCATGGCATGTATGATTTCATTCTTTATTATTATTATTTTTCATGGTATGTATGATTTCAATATGAGGTTCATGTTTCATGTGGCTAAGCCCTCTTCCATGATTAATGACTTGTATATTGACATATATCATAGACTTCATCTAAGGAGTGATATCTAGTCCAACTGTTGAAATATTACGAGAAAATTAGCCAAGTCAATTTTAGAGATAAAGAAAAAGCCTCTTTAAATTATTTTTAAAGAAAGGTGCTTTTGGAATGACAAAACCAAATACATGATTGTGCTTATACTTTATTTTCGAAATCTTTCCATGATTGCCACGGTTCTCAGAACAATCGATCTGCTTCAGTTCTCAAAACATTGGCCTAATATACAACTGCGTGCATATTTATAGAATACAATTGATGTTTTTATGTGTGTTCTCAAGTCAACTATGTGCTTTTTTGAGAACCAGCAGCAAGTTGACTGCATGAACATATTCTAGGACCATTTTCTTGCTTAGCAGGTCAGTGTATATCTGAAACAGTCTTTCGCCAATCCCTTCACCAAAGGGGTCCTGGATTTGCTGTCCTTGGATGGCCCTCACAATTTTTGATATGGTGTCTAGATCCCACCTAGTAGCATCTGTTGCTCCGTCAAACATCCCAAACCTCTCAGTCATAAATGATCCTTCTTTCTTAATTTCTTCTTCCATCTCCTCCATGGATGGGCCATAAAAATGGGTCTTGTAAGAATCAACCTTCTCCTCTTCCACTTTTCCCAAAATAGTTCCATAATTTTCCTTTTGACTCCAATAATGGTTTGAAGAGACTTCTTGAATGTGTTAAAAGATATTTCCTTGATGATGAAAGAAGCTTATCTTTGTTTCTGTTCTTAGCCATAGAGAAACTGACTTCCGACTTGGAAAATAAGCCTTGAGTTACCAATAAAAGTTGAAACCCAATGTTTCTGCTTCTGATGGATTTAACAAGCGGATCCTTGCAGTCCTGTCAATTTCAGAGGATGTAAGTCGGAAGCAGAGACTGCCCTCCAAAGTATACAAAGAAAGCAAATATGGGCAAACCTTGCTCAAGAACCCTTAAGGAAGAAGTTTCTTGGAGAAGTAATGAGATGAATATCTTATCTAATCCTAAAACATACATACATGCATAGATTAGATAGCACATATACATTGTGTGGAAAGCAACCATAGTGGTTCTGAAAATCCAACTAGGGTCAAAGTGGATCCATTCAATAATATGCTCAGGATCGTGTAAATTATTGTGGATTTTCAAGACATAATCAACACAATATTTTTGTTCTGTTTGCGTGTGTACACCTTGAGCACAGTGTGTAATTCTCAACGTCATATATATTTATATATACATATACACCCACCTTAGACCCACATTTGTATATTATCAATCAAGACTCTTGTCAGTAAGTTCAAACATATAATGCGTAGTTGGTGGCAAAGTCTAGGTTTGAACCAGAAAACTCACGAATTGAATTGGTGCCTGCTTAATTCCGCATGCTGAATACATTGCATATATTCTTAAATAATTTAGAAGAAAAGCTCAGAAAACAGAAGTTTAGTCTGTGCCACATTCCTCTCTTCAACTTCCTGGTGTGTTTCTCCCCTCACACAGGCCAAATTATGTAAGACATCAAAGTTTGGTCCAGTAGTTTCAACATCCTCTGCAAATGTCTGTGCCTCATGGACTACAAGAATCTATTAACCTGGTACCCAGCAGGCTCCATAATCTATCTGTACTTCAAGCACCAAGTCAGTCCATCAAACATTTAGTCCATGGGCTCCATAATTCGGTTATGCCTGAACAATTTCACCATCAGCATCCACCTACAATACCTGCCATATGTCCGTCTCTGAATGTAAATCAAGTGAGAATTTCTGCTTCACATACGCATCATCAGCCTATCAAACCTTTAATCCATGGGTCTCATGATCCAGTTGTGCCCATACAATTTTACCGTCGGCATCGACCTACCCATACATAATCCAGTTGTGCCTCATGGGTGGTCGTATCTCTTGCAAGCATGCATCCATTTATAACTATGCATCAAAGAAAACCAATCTACCAAATATGTGATTAGCCTTTAGTAGATAATCTTTTTCTTGAAATTGTCCTTGATGTATAAATTGATTGATATAGTTATTTGGGTATTTTGTATAACTTTTATAACTACCAGGAGTGTGTGGTTGACTTTGTATTTTTCCCATTGCTTTTGCCCAAAGTAAACAGCTGTTCATGATAAATCTCTAAGGCCTTATCTTCTCATCATTAAGGCACCCCTAGGCATATATGTAGACTCTGCACCACCTTCCTGAACTGCATTATCAAACTTGTGTTGGTTTTTTCCGCTCATTTCTTGATTTATTTTTTCTTGGTATCGGCACATCAATCCACTTGTATTCGGTGAGGTTGAGAAGATGTCGGTGAGGTTTCTCCATACAAATTCTTGTTCACAGTTTGGTGATCGCTCTGTCCATTACAATCTTGCTTGTGACAATTATGGCCATGGTTGTTGGTTTTTGGAACATCAGTGAGATGTGTCCATGATCCCCAGTATGAGTGGTGTCGACCAATAAGATCTTTACCAAACTGATTAGACAGAACTGATTCCTTGTTTGTCTCCCAGAACAAGATAGTTTAACAGGTCACATAACTATCTGATCAACCCGACACTATCTTCAAGGTGATAGGGTCATGTAGAAAGTCTGCCCAAATGACCATACTCTTTCTTGACTAGTCAAACAGATTCAGTCTTGCAAGATAAAGCATTCAACTTCTTTTCAGTTCTCAATTGAGAAGTCATGCACCGCCCATGTGTTTTGAGTTTTCATGCAGTCTTCTAATACCTGAGAACTCATGTGTTCTACATGTTTACGATCTAGCATGCCTTCATCATCCATGTTGCTTGTCTCAAATTGGATCACACGGTGAGATTGTTACTGTTACACCAAACAATGGGAATTATCTATAGAAAAATGTTTTTCTTTTTTTTTGACAATGGGGAGGCTCAAAACTGGAACCTCCAATTCCCAGAAGCAACATTCCACCACCGTTCTATGGTCCATTGGGACTACAGAAAAAGTTTAATTCTTTCATTTATTTGTAAATAATTTCTGCTTCACATATCCATCGGTCTCATGTCTTTGGGCTTCATTTAGGTTGCATGATACGTTGCAGATAGATTTAGGTCATAGATATTTCAGAATTTGAAATATCTGAGATATCAGATATTATTAGTAGCTGAACTTTATAATATCAGATATTATCAGATATCAGATATTATTAGATATCAGATATTTGGAACATGGATTCTAATATGATTAGTATCCTAGTACATTTCTTTTTATTTCATATGGTTAATAGTACTATCACTAACTTTATAATGTTTGAAATACTACGTAGTCATACTTTATGGCTCGATCAAGAACTTTCAATGGATGCTATATATTTGAATCACAATTACAGGACAAAGTAGTCAATGAAGAATCATCTAATTCAACTAACATTCCAAGAGAACAAGAGCAACCAAAAATACTAGACCCTGGGGATGACATGCATGAAAATGTGCAAATTTCAGGTTTTATGAGTTGATTCTATAATGAAATCTTTAGTTTATTTTATAAAAAAAATATATCTAGTTCTATTAAACGTTGATTATCGAACTTATAATTTGATAGATGAAAGTGGAATTGTGAGAATAAGAAGAGGACTCACATATTCTAAAGATGTGTGATCACTACCTGATGGGCATAAGGTGGTTGTTTAGTGTAATGAATTAGCTCAACCTGTGGATAAAGCGGTTGAGATATTGAGTAGTTGGCTTGGCATTGTCGCTTGCAATGGAACAATGTGCCCGCTAGACTATGAGGATTGGAGAGTGCTCAAAAGGGTCTATGGTGGTTATCTCATTAGCCAAGTGAAGGTAAGAATAAAATATAAGATAAAAGTGTTTAAGTGAAAATCGTTTTGAAATCTTTGTATTCATATTATAATTGTGATTTATTTCTGTTTATAGATGGAATTTCTATTTCTTGGAAATGTTTACGTGGATACTTGGATTTTCGAATCACTTGGTCAAAAATGGAGAGGATTCAAGCATGCCCTTAAAGCTAAATACGTTCCTAAAAATGCATTGGAAGATACACCTGATAGAGAGTTGAAAAAACTTTAGGTATATTTCTATCGAAAAATAATTTTATAAGTACTCTTTTTTTTTAAACTAAAATATATTTTTAAAATTAATTTTGAGTTCCATTTTAAAAATAGATCATTAGTCGTGTTCCTAAACGTGTTGAAGCTAGGCAATGGAAGCATTTGGTTGAATACTGACTCTCAAAGAAGGGTAAAGGAATGTTTTATTCACAATTTATAATAAAAGAAGTTAAGATTGTGTTTTTTTTTCCTTTATTTGAAAAAAATCATAACCAATAATGAGGAAGTTGTACATTACGAAAGTGTTCAAATGCTGGTAAGTTGTCAAAGCAAGTAGCTTTGGATCGTGGGATTAATCTACATGCAACTGGTTCCAAGAGCTATTCTAGGAAGAAAAAGGAATTCATATGCTTGCTCTCTTTTTGTTATTCTTTAATGTTGAATAAAACTTAACTATCTTCTTATATGTTTGATTTTCTTGACCTATATAAAGCATAAAGATAATGGACGAGATCTTGGTAAGATTGAATTTTTTGAGATCACATATATCAAGAAAAGTAAGAATGATGAAGGGATACCAGTGCTTATCAATGATATTTCAAGAGAGAAAGTGGTATGTGGCTTTAATGAAATAATTTGGTTATATTTGTTTATGTTTGATGTTTTATGTAGAGTCATTCATTACGATGATTTTTCAATTGACAATGATTTTTACTACTTAATCATATAGGAAATTTCAAGAAAGCTAGTACAGGAACGTTTATCTGATTCTGAATCATCTAGTGGTGTTGTTGAGACCGAAGTCTGTGATGAAGTTTTTGGAGTGCACAAATGGGGTAGACCTAAAGGGTATGGCTTGGGAGCATGATCTTTACCACATCAAGGGCATCGTATTATTGTTAGGAATACAATTGAGAATGCAGAGATAGAATCGATAAAGTTGCCGATGAAAGAAATGCAAGAGACAATGAAAAATCTAAGATTCAAAATGAATTGCTCATCACAATCTTATGCCAAAATATGGGTCGGCAATCTATGGAAAATATGAGACATTTGCAGTCGTGTTTCATAATACTTGTATGCTTATTTGTTATTTACTTGATCATTTGATGTCTTAATGTGAAAAGATTATTTTTCTTTTATTTATTTATTTTTGGTGCTACTATAGGAGAAGAGAATGAATTTTTTTCAATAATTTGTAGGATTTTCTAATCCTTTTGAGGTGAATAATGAATTTAGTATTTTATGCTTTTATATGTAACGAATTATTTTTTATCAAGTGATTTTCTTGTTAATGATCTTAATTTTTGTTTGGAGGTTCCTGATTTGTCAAAGAAGTCATCAACTAGCGGCACAAAAAAGCAGTAGTAGATTCGAGTCAAAGGTAATTTGTAGAGATGTTAATAGGTTATATATGAGAGATTGAAGTTCATGTTTACTTCTATTTGTTATTGCCCTTGATATATGGGCATTTTTTAATGACATGTTGGGATTCCTTGGATAAAGTCTCATTTCTTGATCTGGAGTGAGCATAGGCTTCTGCAGTGAGCACAGGTTTCTTGATCTGGAGTGCAGAAGCCTGTAGTAGTAGATTCGAGTCAAAGGTAATTTGTAGAGATGTTAATAGGTTATATATGAGAGATTGAAGTTCATGTTTACTTCTATTTGTTATTGCCCTTGATATATGGGCATTTTTTAATGACATGTTGGGATTCCTTGGATAAAGTCTCATTTCTTGATCTGGAGTGAGCATAGGCTTCTGCAGTGAGCACAGGTTTCTTGATCTGGAGTGCAGAAGCACAGGCTTCTGCAGTGAGCCTGTGAGGTGATTCAGCTGCATTCATTATCTGAAGTATGCTTGAGGATCCATTCATGAGATCCAAAACATCCCTTGCTGATTTTGACTTTTCAAGAGTTATCTGCATCTGGATCTGGTCCTATAGATATGCCTTTTGGTTTTTCTAACCGGGAAGGGTCTCTTAATGTGATTCCAAAACATTTACAATATTTTATTGAATGCCACTGAATGATTACCAAGTTGTATAGTTGTTCATTTCCTTTCCAACAAGACAGATATTTTGATCATTTTGATGGAAAATAGGTTATAGTTTGGTAATTAACCATTATTGGAATTATTTAAAGCATTTTGAGTTTCTTAAGACTAGAGGGAGCCAGTGGTCTTGACAATTATTCACTTTTGCCTTTTTGTTTCACAGTCACATGTAAATCATATTACCAGCAAGCATAAACAAAGTGCTTGCCTACATTCCTTATTTACAAAGGGAAGAAAAAACTTTTGGACTTGTATGTTTGACCAGAAGCAAACTTGTGGACTTATATCAGATTTGTATCTGATAATCAGTGAACTAATTAAATTGTTAATTTTATTGCATTGTGCAAGTCATGCTTTTCCTGAACTTCAGTTTTGGGAATTTTAAGGAGTTCAAGACAAAGTATCAAGAGGTTGCAGAAAACTATAAAGAGAAATGCATTAGCTGTTTGATGGGTGACCATGATTCCAGTCAGGGTGCTTTCCAGGTCAGCAGTACATAATCTGATTTTGTTATATTATGTGTTTTGCTTACATTTTGAAAGGAAATGTGTTGTACTCTATGTTTATTTATTACATTATGTTTTTGGCAATAACTGAAAAATTATCCTGAGAAGTACAAGAAAAATTATCCTGAGTTTTTTTCCCCCTTCAGACATTAGAAATTTAGATTCTGACATGTAGGTTTATACCTCCAAGAATAGCAAATCCATATGACAAGTAGCATGAAAACCAACAAGACAGCTAATAAACTTCCAATTCTATAGTAACTCCAAATACACTTTGATTTCTACAAGATGGCATCCATATACGAATGTAAATCATCAAGTTTGGCCTTTGAATCTTTAAGCTCGATAATTACAGGCTTACCATCCTTGGCTGGAGTGACCTGTGATTTAATTAGAAAATGAAAAGTAAGACCAAGTTTCAATAAATGAAGGCATGGTAACATATGTGATAAATACCACAACAAATCATAACAAGTACAAAATAGAAGTAGGAAATCTTCTATGTTCCAAACTTCCAATAGTGCTTCTGTAAAATAATGGAAGACAAAACTCCCCCAAATTGACCAAAAAATCTCTTTCTGTTGCTATGTGTGAACTATCACTGGAATGCTTGCCATTGCATGCATGTAAGATGCTTGATTCTATTAGACATAGGAGAGTTTTCAAATTACCATCAAGCTAATTAATTCAAAAGTATAAATGGTTGGCACTGCATTGATAAACGATAACCACATTCAGATTTCACTAGTTCTAATCTGCCAATGCGAGTCAAGAATTTTTGTTCTTATATCTTAACGTTGTGATTTGCCCAAATTTGCCAATCCCCTCGCCCATGTAAATGTGGATGTCAAACTCTAGGAAGCTAGAAGATGCAATAGAACATGTAAATTGCAGGACATTTAGTACAATTGTTAGTAGAATGCAAAGAAACAATCCAGTATTCAAAGAACAACCAAGATTGGTGAATCAAAACCTATCTTATTGTTGACAAATTTGATGCTTCTTTTATTTGGCAAGTTAAATGGGTGGTGACGAAAGGAGACCCTCAGTGAAATTGCAGGTATACATGATAGTAAAACTACTAGTCCAGTGATTCACAAACCATGTCTGAATGCATACATGCATTCTCAAGTGTGTGTGCTGAAACAAGTTTTGGGAGGAGGGGAGACCATGGTCTCATTTGATGCTCACATGGTTGTGCTACGCTTGGATACTATCAACTAGTATAGATTTTACTATGATGCAGCATAATTTTTACCTTTTAAAATGCAGAGTTCCTATACTAGAGTTATATACTATTCTTTAGGCTTCCAAATGGATTAGACACTCTATTTGAGGTCTAGATATCATTTAAGCATGTGAAGATGTTCCTAGCTTAGGTTTATCCATGTAAGCTTGGACATTTTGTACAAGGCTTAAATTTAGATATGAGGTTTAGATTCTAATTTAAGAGGAAGAATGTCATTGAAACCTGTTAAATGGATATACATTTCATTCTAAAGACAACATGTGCAATATCTTACCCATGAAAACTTTGATGTTTTCCTCCTTTTTACTGATATTTAATCTCTAATGTCATCTTTGTTAATCCATATCTATTTTTTCTCTTTTAAATTTTTAACTTTGCAATTGTTATCCAACATGTTAATCTTTTTTTACATTTACTTGCCTTAGTGTTGAAAGTTATATTATTATTAGTATAGCTGGGTGCTTATTGGGAACTATTATTATTGAGCATTTTCCTCTCTTCTTTTACAGGGTAATGGCTCTTGTCTTATGTGATCTTCTTCTGAGGATGTAGTGATGGGATTTTCTTCTTTCATTGAACGAGCAACTTAGCTTTATAAAACATGTTACATGTGTGTTATCATCTGTCTTTTATTTATGAAGCAAAACTTTAATGTAGTATACTTGTTTATATAAATTGTGTCAATTGTGGTATCTCTATTTTAGGGTAATTTGGTACTAATTTCAAACTTTTGACAATTTTAAATTCTTGGATTATTTTGTTTCTTTATCATGGAAATAAAGTAAATATTTTTAGTCCCTTCAAATATGTTACAATGAAACTCTTCTACAATTTTTTAGATATATTTTCTATAAAGTTTTCATTG
Organism: Thalassia testudinum; assembly: GCA_037157565.1. Taxonomy (NCBI): domain Eukaryota; kingdom Viridiplantae; phylum Streptophyta; class Magnoliopsida; order Alismatales; family Hydrocharitaceae; genus Thalassia; species Thalassia testudinum. Next base: position 508,476 of record JAZHRO010000065.1, read on the forward strand.
AAAATTTTCAATTTGTGAGATACTTTGGTGAATATTGTAAATAAATTTTCATTTTATAGATAATTAAAATAAATTATCAATATAATACATTAATAATGTTTTAAAAGATGATTAATAAATTTTTATATTCTTCTTACATTGCGACGACTTAATCGTTAGCATATTTTTTACAAGGTGATGAAAAAAATTGTTAAAAGGAAATAAAGATAACGAAAATATCTGTTAAATTTAAAGTATGTAACGATTTTAATGACGATTTTATTCATTGTTTGGATTTGTCAATGAATATGTTATTCGTTGTAGATTTAACGATTCGTATAGCAACGAATAAAGTAACGAATAAATTATTTATCAATAGATCATATAGTGACGATTTATTCATCATCATCCTTATCAAATTTTCGGTAGCCTTTAACTTTTTTGGTTGTAGTGAGGGGTAGTGATTATTCCTATATTTAAGAAAGAAGTAGACGCTTTTATGCGTTGTCTGCCTTTCCCACCTACTTTTGTCGAGTAACGTTTGACCCCTTAGTCTTGATTGTTCTCTAGGCATAAAAAGAAATCATAGCATATGTCTAATTTGCATGAAGGTCAATAGAGACATCATGGGTGATTGTTAGATTCGTTAGAGATACTAGTCATAAATATTTACATGGAGTAAAGTTATTTAGACTCAGATATACTTTGAGGCAGGGAAAATACATTTTATTAGTTAAGAAAGAATGCTTTTGCATGAGTTAAAGATTGAAAATAATTTTATTTATGAAAAAGGGTTAACAAATAATTTTTAGTTCATATATTCTTTTAGGATCTTAGAAAGTGTTGTACTTAATTTATGAAAATCAAATCCTAATTAAATTGATATAGATATTTATGCAAACATTATGGATAAGTTACAGCGAGGGGATCTACCTGTTGCCTATAGATAATTCAATTCTGCTATATATTTCTTCTAATTAGTCACCTTGAATATGTAAAAGTTGTCATCCCTTTGTAGGATGTGAACGGGGACTTGCAAAATCACCCTATTAGAGTGAAGCAAATGTCAACATTCCAAATGATTGATTTCTAAAATTCTAACTAGCCTAATTAAAATTATTAGTAAGAATTGTGAATTACTATTTAATAATTTATGTTTATGTATTTTGAGTAATTATTTAAATTTACTAAACTCATATTTAATAAGTCATCAAGATCAATTTTTTTCAATTGGATTCAAATTTAGTCACTGGTCATTATGCTAGCTATTTAGGATTAAAAGAAAGATAGTCATTGTCTTCCATAATGATGAGGGCAAGGATCTAAGAAATAGAGTGTCCAAATTGCTACCAGAAATTAGTTGAGAGTAAGGAGTAGAAGAAATTAATGTCCTTTGTTTTAACCAAAATTCCAATCCTCATTTTCAATGGTGTCCGTACAAAGGAAGGGAATGGGCATCACCAAATACTACGTTACTGAAGAGCCTTTTTTATGGTTCCACCCCAAATAATGGGCTAATGGCCCCTATCAAGAAGTGAGACTTTTACCTACGATTTTGAGAGCTTTGGCCAATGGTTTCTAAACCATGAGCAAAAGTTTAAGACGACATTTCGAAATTGTTCCCAAGAGTCACACTAAAGTGTAGGTAAATTTGGCATGTAACTTCAAGCAACGATTTCTAACCATCATCATAAACTTTTGTCGAAATTTCTACAATTGTCAGAAATTGATTTTGCCGGCAAGTAAGAATCGTTGGTAAAGGTTTTTTCGCAGAAAGAAAAAATAATTTTAATTCATCACTTTTTTTTCAAAAACCCATAACCTATAAGAACTCATACAATTTATCATAAAATTTCATATAAAAACTTGCAACTAGGTACCTTTACATAGATATTCAAATTCATACATTCACAAACATGCATACACCACACATTCTATTTAACGATCGGAACAAAATACATGATACATTGAACAACCTCAATACATAGTTTAGAATGAAATTATATACAAAGATTCCTTAATACAAAAAAATAAATATTAGGCTAACCATGTGCCCCCTGCACCTCCTGTCCCTGAGACAGCAACATCATCATCGTCCCAACAAGCTGTGAGGTGGAAATCAAAGTGCTCCAATGACCAAAATGTTGTCATCCATTCATGCTAGGAGCTTATGGTCTTGCCTGCTCCAACACTATGAACGAAATCATATCATAGACATGATAATTGATGGTAACACCATCATCCTCCATTTCTAGCTCAAATTAGCTAATTTCTTAGTATAAATTTACCTAATTAAATTATTAAAAGGATATAATTCAACTATGATTGAATCAAGAGGAATAACATCAAAATTGGTTAATTCTGCTGTTGTAAAATAGAAATATAAGTGTAGATTAACTTAGGGGTAAACCTATACTTAATTGAATGTCAACTAAGCTTAAATTTCTAATAAGTGGGCTTACATTGATTAATTTAGGGTTTTTATGAAATAAAAGCCAATTCACAATTAAAAAAATCCTAAGTTCAGTACCACTTAAATTTAAAAGGTTATAATTGAAATAAATATAATCTAAACCTTTTAAAAATCATTAAAAATTATTCCCTAAGGTTTAAAATAATTAATTTTATAAAATAAGCCCAATTTAGCCTAAATCAAAGACTAAGGTTAACATTTATTATATTTTAGATTAAAATGAAAATTGACCAATCAAACTTTATCAAAACCTAAAATTGAAGTCACCATTAAATTCCTTTGGTTCTAATTAGGTTACCCTAAAAGCTTGAAACTCATTTGAGTACATGTTGGCCTACTTTGCATTTTGGTCCCTCGCTAACATCATGATGACGTCAGCACTTCATCATCTACCTCCTGTCGTTGGCAGTAGTAGCCCAAGCTGTCTTGGATGCGATTTCTAGAGTGAAAAATCTCCTAAATCTATCATTAAGACCTCACCAAATTTGGTGGGAAGATTTCCTCATCATAGCAGCCCAATCTGGTGTAATTTCTAGCTCTCGATGCCATCTTGAGTGCTCGTGATTTACAGTCAAAAATCAAGTGAAATCACGTGATTTTCAACTATATCAAGGTCGTGATTTCATCTTAATTGAGGCGGCCGACCATCTATATAGATTATCCATGCTCCATTGATGTAGGGTGTGCAAACAATTGGCGTGAAACCACCTTCTTCCTTTCCTTCACATGCCATTAGAGCACCTTAGAGCTTCTTCAACCTCGTTCATCCACCACTCTACCGTGGCAATTTGTTACGACCCGATCCTAGATCCGTACCGGACCCGAGACCGGCTCGCCTCAACTAATCCCAAAACCTAGTCGTCTAACGAGAAATAACCAAAAGTAGAAATATTCCACAACACACATGCAATGTAACTAGGCAAAAAGTAAACAGGAGACAGTAAAGTAACAGAATACAAAGTATCACTTTATTACATGCCATCACAACTACTACAGTGGAAGAGAAAACAGGAAAGTAACAGAAATAAAATATATAGAATAGTCCACATGGAATACTCACTACTACAACAGAAAACTCGACTGGAAGGAAACGGCTAAGGTTGGGCTCGACTGGGCCCAGCTCCCTCTGCAGCCGGTGGTGCTGGTTGCTCAGCTCCCTGACCTGAACGAAGTTACCAAAATCTGTAGTCAGCTAACGCTGAATAGAGTGGTACTTAAAGTATTTACAATTTAACAAAGAGGCATGCATTACTAATTTATTCATCTTACATTTATCTCATTTACATATTTCTGATTCCCAATTATTTACATAAGAATCCAATTAGTTCTTGATCTCAGCTGTTTCTCATGGGAATGATCTTGATTGTAGCTTTCCCTGCGATGTAGGAGGTGCACGTGGTCGCTCTTCCGGTCGGAAGAGTCTCCCATGGTAATCCTACACCTGGTCTACCACCCTGGGGTCACTGTCACGGCGTAGTGGTGACTACGGCATGTGTGATAAGCACACGGGTAGCTACCCCACATTGGCACGTGGTCAGTCCTTTCCAGTAACAGGTACGCCTAACAAGTACAGCACAGAACCAAGTAGGGCCTCGCCCTCTCAAACTGGGGTCTCACCTCTCAACAGCGTGCGTACCCTTGCCCAACTAACCCGGTTGGCCCCGTGGGCCTACCAAAAGTTAATGTAGGGTGGCTAGTCCTAACCCCAGGCCCGTAGGGCAGCTAGCTGCCTCCCTACACTATGTAGCTCACCCTGGTACCACGTATGCGAGGGTCACCCGATTCGGTGTAGACTAGCTAGTCCAAACCCCGGGTCTCAACCCAATGGGGCGGCTGACTCCTCTCTACACTACAAGAACAGCTGCTCTTCTTGGTACCACGTACTCAAGAGATAGCTCGTTTCCCGTTTACACACGAGTCTGTTCCGTACACAGGAGTCCTCCTCCTAGTTCCCCGTAGGGTTCATGCTCATATTCATTTCGTTTCTTGATTTCTGAATCTCATTGTTCACCTCTCAATTCTCATTAGTATAACATGCAGCTCGTGTTTGCATTATATCACGTTTACAGGTATATCGGCACTAGTGTTATCTAGGTATTTCATTATCAACAGTGTAACTCAAAAACATGTTCAATCATTTCTGCCCTAGGATTCATTCCACATCCTAGGGTTTCTCAAGCTGTTCTAATGTTTCTGCCCTAAGATTCATGCCACATCCTAGGGTTTCTCAAGTTTATTCTAAGCATGCATTTCTTTATTTAACATCTTAGCAATTCAAATTAAACCACTCTACCAGATATTCCGGGAGGAATGAGGGCCTGAACCACAGATCTTGTCGTCTCTGCGGCCCCTGAGTGCTCAACTGGCTAGAAGCCTATACGAAAGACCAATCACATCAAACGAGCTCAAAACAGTATATACTCAACACCAACATGTAGAGGAACTTAAACGGAAAACGACGGTACTTCGTTTACGGAAAATCGACTCCGTTTGGACCCTAAATGGGTCAAAACACGTTTACTGTTCAAAATCAGACGTCTGGGAATAGACCCAGACGTCTTAAACGAGTTGGGGGTCTCACCTTTCTTACCTGAGGTGTCCTTAGATGTCTGAACCCGTCTGGAACCGTCTGAGGTGATCCCAGACGTCTGGCACTCCCTCTAGTCGTTTGGGAGTTCAATCAGACTCGGTCACCTCCTCCAGACATCCTGAAATGCCTCGAGGGACGTGCTGCACACCTTCCAATGCTGGCACTTGCGTACGAACCCGCTATTTCAAATAACTCATGTCACACTCGATTATGAAAATCCACATACGATATGCATGAGCGTCTAGGATGCTTACCTCAGTACTCCATATCCCCTCAGACATTCGGCTTCAGGCCCAGACGTCCGCTATTGTTTCCCTAGGACGTCTGGTGGGTGTGCCAGACGTTTGATACTGGAAAACCAGTATCAGAACCTATCGTGCCACTCGTCTCCTCCGCGAGCTTGCCTGCAAGTGCTACAGCAGCACCTTCAACGGACTGCAGGAGGTTGGGAGGCTCGCACTCCACGAGCCCCTCCCCCTCGCACGTGTCCAACTCTTCCCGTACAACTCCTCCGAGCTCCGTGGCTCCTCCGACTGCAGCTCTCCTCCTCGCACCTCCGAGTTCCTCGGAGGTTCTCACACCTCCGCTCTCCTCCACCGCACCTGCAGCTCCTCAGCGCGTGAGCTCGGATGCTGGAGCTCCTTCGGTCACGTCTCCTCTCCCACGCTCTCCTTCTCTTCCTCGCTTACCCTCCCTCTTCCTCTCTCTTGCTCACGCTCGGCCCCTCTCTCTCGCCATGGCTGCACGAGGACGAGAAGGGCTCACAGGTGCAAAGGAGATGACGGAGGTGGTGGTCGCTGGTGGTGATGGTGAGATGGTGTGGGATCGAGGGTTTAAATAGAGGACGGTTAGGGTTTTGGGGGAGGGAGAAACCAGAGGGAAGGAAAAAGCACGCGCGTACGTGTCGCGCGCATGCGGAAAGGAAATTAACATACAGTTTCGTTCACTTTCAGACGTCTGGTGGACACTCCAGACATCTTAAATGACCCAAAAGGGTGGCGGGTCATTTCAACATAACAAACTTAAAGGAAGTTTCATCCCTAAAACTTGAACTAAGTAGGGTGTGAAAAAAAAATCATGTAAAAGCGCATAACAAACTTAAAGAGACTAAAGTAGTAGGTCTGAAGAGATGTACCCTCAAAAAGCTCCAGGTACTGCTCTCGCATTGCCACCTCAGGCTCCCAAGTCGCCTCTTTGTACCGCTGGCTTCTCCATAGGACCTTCACCAGTGGTACCTGCTTCCGCCTCAGACTCCGGACGGCTCTGTCTAATATATGTACCGGCCTCTCGGGATAGGTCAGGTCGTCTCCCACCTCTACACTGTCATGGCTCAGAACGTGACTGTGATTGGCGACGTGCTTCCTGAGGTTGGACACATAAAACACGTTGTGCACTCTTGAAAGCTGGGAAAGAAGGGCGAGCCTGTAAGTTACGGGTCCAACCCGCTCCAAGACCTCAAACGGTCTCACAAATCTCAACGCAAGCTTCCCTTTCACCCCAAAATGCTACAGGCCCTTCATGAGCGAAACACAGAGGAAGATGTGGTCCCTAACCTCAAACTGCACCTCCCTGTGCTTCTTATTGGCATAGTTCTTCTGCTTGCTCCTGACGGTGCGGAGTCATCTGTGAATCTACTCGATCACCTCCTCACTCTGTCAGATCAGCCGGGACCAACCTCCTATTTGGTCCCTACCTCGACCCAACTCAAGGGTGCAGTACACCTCCTCCCATACAGAGCCTCGTAAGGTGCCATGCCGATGCTTGAATGGTAACTGTTATTGTATGTAAACTCCACCAGGGACAAGTGCTCCTCCCAGGAGCCTCTCCAGTCTAGTACATAAGTGTGTAGGAGGTCCTTGAGTGTCTGTATAGTGCGCTCTGACTGCCCGTTGGTCTGGGGGTGGTAGGCTGTACTGAACCTCAAGCGTGTCCCCAAAGCCTGCTGGAACTCTGCCTAGAACTGGGAGGTGAAGCGAGTATCCCTGTCGGATACAATCTCGCGAGGGATTCCATGCAGTCACAGCACATCTCTAATGTATCGCTTTGCTAGCTGAGCTGGCCCAAAAGTGACTCGAATCGGCAAGAACCGTGCTGTCTTCATCAACCTGTCTACTATGACTCAGATTGTGTCGTGTCCCCGCTGGCTAACTAGTAAACCCACTACCAAGTCCATGGTGATGCTTTCCCACTTCCACTCTGGCACAGGAAGTGGCTGTAATGGCCTTGCAGGCCTCTGGTGCTCGGCCTTCACCTGCTGGCAAACTAAGCACTGTTGAATAAACTTACCAATATCCTACTTCATCCCTCTGCACCAGAAATCACGTCGTAGATCATGGTACATCTTAGTGTTCCTGGGATGTATGGTGAACTTGGACCCGTGCACCTCAATCAGGAGCTCTTTCAGCAGCTTCTCGTCTTTAGGAATGCATAGGCGTCCTCTTATGTGCAGTACCTCATCTGAGTAAGAAAAGTCTCCTAGGTGTTGGTGCTAGAGCACCACGATCATTTGTTTTGATGATAACAAAACACGTGTTATTTAACATTTGCAATTTGAGTCCTAGATTTCAGGTCAATTGCAAATGTGGACGTGTTTAGACGGAGTTCGAGCTCGCATCCAGGACGGATTGGAGGAGCTTGACGGAAAACAGAGGAGGTTCGCGTGGAGCGACAGATTGAAGATAGAAGACAAGAAGAATATGATAGATTCTTTTTAATCCTTTCTTGTATCTCTTGTCTTTATTTTCTTGCTCTTATTTTCCTTAGAATATTATGTTAAAGAGCCTCAAAGTACCCTAACAGTAGTCCTAGGAACACCGGCACAACCCTAGGATACTTAGGTTTTCTGTAGAATACTTAGAAAACCAATATAGGGTTCAAACAACACTTCCAGACGTCTAATTCCAAAATCAGACGTCTGATAAAGTATTTTAAGACGTCTGACTGTTGTTTCAGAGGTCTGATATCTGTTAGGCTGGAAATAGCTAGTTCTGTCTGATGAAATCAGACGTCCAGACATTAGACCAGACGTCTTAGAAGACGTCTGATGGACTTGCCAGACGTCCAATTAGTGGACCGTTGGCTAGCTTGGCAAACACTGCAGATTATGACCGTTAGAGCCTTATCAGACGTCCATAGGACTTACCAGACGTCTGATAAATGACCGTTTTGCCTCGGCTGACCCAAAATCTCTTATCAGAGATTTTCTAGCCGTTGCAACGTTTGGAAATCAATTCCCACAGTAGAAGTAGGTTTCCAGACGTCCAGACATAGTGCCAGACGTCTTATATGTCGTCTGATGGACTTACGCAAAAACCCTGTTTAGATCTGGTCCAAGTCAGGGAGAGACCCGCCCAAAATCAGACGTCTGACCTTGGAATCAGACGTCTTAAAGTGGCCTTCCAGACGTCTGATGCCAGAGTTAGACGTCTGATAACCCTGTTAAATGTAATCATTGTCCTGATTTCGACCTGATTCTCTTGGGCTTTGTTCCCAACGGCTATAGAACCTTTCCTAAGCCTTCCAAAGCCTTCCTAAGGCCTCTATAAATAGAGGGGAACCTTTGCAACACAAGACACACCAAGAGAAACACTAAGAAAGACACAAGACACACTTAGCTATACACTCTCACACTCTTGTGTCCAAGAAGCTCTTGCTCTCTAAGCTCCAGTTCTACATCTTGAGAGCATCAAACCATTGCGCACCCGCTCTCCCGCCGTTGTCTACGAGAGCAAAGTTGCGCCGTCGCGTGGCTCACGCACCCGCGTCATCCTCGACGCACTCCTTGCAAAGGGGAGTTTCCTATTTCCTGTAGAAGCTAGGTTTAAATTACTTTGTTGGCTCTATAGGTTTGTTGTTTATTTTATCTTTGTATTTTGGTTGGGTATTCGATTTGCGAATTCCCGTCTCCTTCGTGGGACAAAATCCTTCTCGTGGAGAGAAGGGGTTGAGGAACGCTACCCTCGTACTTGTAGCGTGGTTGTACTGAAGTTGAATCACCCTCGTTTTAAAGTGATTCGGTTAGTGGATTTGATCAACTAGGTTGATCGGAAAATCCTAACTCGAGAGGGTTAGGTGGTGGTTTTCACCCGGTTTGGGTTTCCACCTAAAAATCTTTGTATATTTGTGTGGTTGTCTATTCTGTGATATTGTTTATATTTATTTCCGCATTTTATTACGTCACCCCTCCTGGTAGGGAAAAACTTCACTAGGTCCCCTATCAGCACCTTGTCTCGCAGTGTCTGTAAGTACGGGTCGGCCATCTGCCCTACGATGATGCAATCTACCAGCTCCGGTTGTGCCTGCCGTGTCACTGTCACTACCCCACAGTACCCCTGTAATTCCCTAGGTCGCTAACTGCCCACCTCCTCCATAAGTCTCCAACTCTGTACCTGCATGCTGGCCAAGTGGACAGGCGCCTTTCAGCTCAAGGCGTCGACCACCACATTGGCCTTCCCTAGGTGGTAGGAGATGCTGCAGTTGTAGTCCTTCAGGAGCTCTAACCAACGTCTTTGTCTCATGTTGAGCTCCTTCTGGTCAAATAGGTACCTGAGGCTCTTGTGATCTGTGAAGATCTCGAATGTCTCACCAAACAGGTAGTGCCTCCAGGTCTTCAGCGCGAAGACAACGGCTGCCAACTCTAAGTTATGAGTGGGGTAGCTATGCTCATGGGGCTTCAGTTGCCGCGAAGCGTAAGCGACAACGTGACCCCGCTGCATGAGCACACCACCCAACCCCTGCAACGAAGCGTTAGTGTAAACCACGAACCCGCCACAGCTGTTTGGGATGGTAAGCACAAGAGTTGAAGTCAGTCTCTCCTTCAACTCCTGGAAACACACCTCGCACTCGTCAGTCCAGGCAAAGGGCACGTCCTTCCAGGTCAGCTGTGTCATAGGACGTGCACTCTGAGAGAATCCTCTAATAAATCGCTAGTAGTAGTTTGCTAGTCCTAGAAAACTGCGAATCTCTGTCACTGTGCGTGGTCTCTCCCACCTGAGCATGGCCTCTACCTTGGCTGGATCCACAGCCAATCTGTCCCCTGAAATCACGTGGCCCAAGAAAGTCACCTGTCTCAGCCAAAACTCGTACTTGTTGTACTTAGCATACAACCTGTGCCACCTCAAGGTATCTAGTGCCGTACGTAAATGTTGTCCATGTTGTGCCTGATTCTGTGAGTAAACTAGGACGTCGTCGATGAATACCACCACAAACTGGTCCAAGTACGGTCTGAAGACACGGTTCATCATGTCTATGAAAGCAGCGAGGGCATTGGTCAGCCCAAACGGCATGACCAAAAACTCGTAGTGCCCGTACCGAGTACGGAAAGCTGTCTTGGAGACGTCGGTCTCCCTGATCCTCAACTGGTGGTAACCTGACCTCAGATCTATCTTAGAGAACACTGTAGCGTCTCTCAACTAGTCAAAGAAGTTGTCGATACGAGGTAGCGGGTACTTGTTCTTGACGGTGACCCGATTCAGCTGTCAGTAGTTGACACAAGGTTACACAGTACCGTCCTTCTTTACGAACAGCATAGGGGCTCCCCACGGGGATGTACTGGGCCTCACAAAGCCCTTCTCCAATAGGTCATGTAACTAAGTCTTGAGCTCTCGCAGCTCAAGTGGTGCCATCCTGTACGGTGCAGTGGAGATGGGGTCGATCCTCAATACTGATGAGATCTCGAACTCGATCTCACGCTCAGGCGGTAGTCATGGCAGCTCCTTTGGGAAAACGTCTGGGTACTCACAGACCACTGGAATACTCTGAAAGTCAGCCACGGGGTTGGGTTCTGCTACCGCACAAGCCAAGAAGCCCTCACACCCCTGGCTCAAAAGCTTCGTGGCCCGAAGCGCGGAGATGCACCTGAAACCTCCATCCACTAGTTGGCCGTGAAACTCAAAGGGAGGCAACTCTAGTATGGAGAAGACGATCTTCCTCCCAAAACAATCCACCAAGGCATGATACGAAGACAGCCAGTCCATCCCTAGGATCACGCCAAAGTCCTCCATCGGGATCACTATCAGGTCAGTGAGAAGACTGTGTCCCCCTATAACGACCTCACAGTCAGTAAAAACCTCCTCTGCTACGAACAGCTGTCCACCCGGTCCTCTAATTAGGAACGAAACCTCTGACAGCACACTGCTCGGCCCCAAACTGACGGCAAAACTCGAGGAGATAAAAGAGTGTGTGGCATCGGAATCGAAAAGAATGTGGACTAATCTGCCACAAATAGTAACCATATCTGCCACCACAGAACCTGAAGCCATGGCATCTCGGTGTGTCAGGGCGTTGATACGCCCCTCGGGTCTCGGTGCAGACGACGCGGCCACGCTCTGGGTCGGGAGAGTAGTAGCTGGCCGGGACCCTCCTCGTGATTGTTGTTCTCCACGCATTTGGTGACTGCAACTGTCGCCTCAGCCCCCAACGCTCGGTGTAGGGAGCATCTGCTGTGCTTTGGCCCTAGCTGGGCAGTTCCTCCTTATGTGGCCCGAATGGCCACATTGGTAACAAAGAGGGACACGACCTCCTCCCTCGGTGGGTCCCTGCTGTTGGTTGGGCGGGGGTCCGGTGCTGGCAGCTGGCCCCTGCTTGGGGCCCCCAAAGGTCACTGGTGGCCCCGTAGAACGAGACGGCTCTCCCGCAGGCACCGCATGCCTCCTCTCCCGACGGCCCTGTGAGTACTCTGGCTGGTAGGGCTTCTTCCGTCCGCCATCAGTATCTCGCGCGGTCGGGTTGGTCTCCTCGTAAGTCATGGCCGCCTCGACCATACGAGAGAAAGTTGGCAGCTTCAGGGGTTTGACATACCCTGAATCGCAGGTCGTAGCCCCTTAGTAAACCTCCACAGGCGCTCCTCTTCAGTAGACACAGCTGTCGGGGAGAAGCGTGACAACTCTAGAAAACGCGTGCGGTATGCACCAACTGTCATCGCCCCCTAGCGGAGAGTGTGGAACTCCCGCCTCCTTTGGTCCTGCTAGGTCTGCGGAAAGTACTTCTTGTAGAAGAGAGCTACGAACTGGTCCCACGTCAGCTCTCTCCTCTCCTAGCCTCTGACTACCCTCCACCAGCTGTAGGCTGCACTCTCCAGCTGGTATGTGGCAAAGGCCACGCGGCACTCTGTAGGAGGGCGAAGGATCTCGAACACCTTCTCTATCTGCTCCAGCCAGTCCTCTGCCTCAGACGGGCTCTCATCCCCCTTGAAGGAGGGGGGTTTCAGCTTCTGGAACTGACCGAAAAGCTCGTAGTGAAGTTGTAGTGGGGGAACAGGCATGCCTCCAGGCAAGGAGGGCTCGTGCTCAGAAGTGTTAGAGGGTAGTGGGGGTGGTGGAGGATCACCCCCTCCCCCTCCTGCTCATCCGGCACTGTAACGGTCTCTCTATCCCATCGAGAACTCTCCCTCCCACCGAGGACTCTCCCTCCATGTCCTCAGGGAGGACTGGTTGAGGAGGCTGGTGGAGCTCTTCGCGCATACTGTCTTGGATCAGCTGGGTGAGACCCTGGGCCTGGATGCCCGGAAGGAGGGGTGGGGTCGACTGGTGCCTCAGGTCCGGCACGTCTGCCCCTCCGACCTCGCCTATGGCCACGACCACGGCCTGCCTCAAGAACTCCTCGACGAGGCATCTCCTGCAAGGAGATACAAGGGATAGAACAAGAGTGGTCAACGATACCGGATTATATAAAGAAAAAGGCTCGGAAACAAATATCAAAGCGATATGTTGTGATAGCTATCCTAGTTATATGCACGTGAGTGGTTATTCTTTGACCAATTGGTTCATTTCTCGGGACGACCTTGCTCTGATACCATCTTGTTATGACCCGATCTGAGATCCGTACCGAACTCGAGACCGGCTTGCCTCGACTAATTTGAAGACCTAGTCGTCCAATGTGAAATAATCAAAAGCAGAAATATTCCACAACACACATGTAATGTAACTAGGCAGAAAGTAAACAACAGACAGTAAAGTAACAGAATACAAAGTATCACTTTATTACATGCCATCACAACTACTACAACAGAAGAGAAAACATGAAAGTAACAGAAATAAAATGTACAGAATAGTCCACATGGAATACTCACTACTACAACAGAAAACTCGACTGGAAGGAAACGGCTAAGGCTGGCTCGACTAGGCCTAGCTTCCTCTGCAGCCAGTGGTGCTGGCTGCTCAACTCCCTAACCTGAACAAGGTTACCAAAATCTGTAGTCAGCTAACATTGAGTAGAGTAGTACTTAAAGTACTTACAATTTAACAAAGAGGCATGCATTACTAATTTATTCATCTTACATTTATCTCATTTACATATTTCTGATTCCCAATTATTTACATAAGAATCCAATCAGTTCTTGATCTCGGCTGTTCCACGTGGGAACGATCTTGATTGTAGTTTTCCCCACGATGTAAGAGGTGCACGTGGTAGCTCTTCTGGCTGGAAGAGTCTCCTGTGGTAATCCTACACCCGGTTTATCACCCCGAGGTTATTGTCGCGGCGTAGTGGTGACTACGGCATGCACGATAAGTGCACGGGTAGCTACCCCGCACTATTACGCGGTCAGTCCTTTCCAGTAATGGGTACGCCTAATAAGTATAGCACAGAACCAAGCAGGGCCTCACCCTCTCAAACTGGGGTCTCGCCCCTCCACAGCATGTGTACCCTCGCTCGACTAACCCGGCTGGCCCCGTGGGCCTACCAAAAGTCGGTGTAGGGTGGCTAGTCCTAACCCCAGGCCTGTGGGGCGGCTAGCTCTCTCCCTACACTATGTAGCTCACCCCGGTACCACGTATGCGAGGCCCACCCGAGTCGGTGTAGAGTAGCCAGTCCAAACCCCGGGTCTCAACCCAAGGGGGTGGCTGACTCCCCTCTACACTACAAGAACAGCTGCTCTTCTTGGTACCACGTACTCAAGAGACAACTCGTTTCCCGTTTACACATGGGTCTATTCCATACACAGGAGTCCTCCTAGTTCCCCGTAGGGTTCATGCTCATATTCATTTCGTTTCTCGATTTCCGGATCTCATTGTTCACCTCTCAATTCTCATTAGTATAACATGCAGCTCGTGTTTGCATTATATCACGTTTACAGGTATATTGGCACCAGTGTTATCCAGGTATTTCATTATCAACAGTGTAACTCAAAAACATGTTCAATCATTTCTGCCCTAGGATTCATTCTACATCCTAGGGTTTCTCAAGTTGTTCTAATGTTTCTGCCCTAGGGTTCATGCCACATCCTAGGGTTTCTCAAGTTTATTCTAAGCATGCATTTCTTTATTTAAAATCTTAGCAATTCAAATTAAACCACTCTACCAGATATTCCGGGAGGCATGGGGGCCTGAACCGCAGATCTTGTCATCTCAGCGACCCCCGAGTGCTCAACTGGCTGGATGCCTATACGAAAGACCAATCACATCAAATGAGCTCAAAATAGTATATACTCAACACGAACACATAGAAGAGCTTAAAGGGAAAACGATGATACTTTGTTTGTGGAAAACTGACTCCGTTTGGACCCTAAATGGTCAAAACACGTTTACTGTTCAAAATTAGACGTCTGGGAATAGACCTAGACGTCTTAAACGAGTTGGGGGTCTCACCTTTCTTCCCTGAGGTGTCCTCAGACGTCCGAACCCGTCTGGAACCGTCTGAGGGTGATCCCAGACGTCTGGCACTCCCTCCGGTCGTTTAGGAGTTCAATCAGACGTCGGTCACCTCCTCCAGACGTCCTGAAACGCCTCGAGGGGCATGCTGCGCACCTTCCAACGCCTGCACCTGCATATGAACCTGCTATTTCAAACAACTCACGTCACACTCGATTACGAAAATCCACTTACGATATGCATGAGCGTCCAAGACGCTTGCCTCGGTACTCCACGTCCCCTCAGAGCTTCAAGCCTGGACGTCTGCTATTGTTTCCCCAGGACGTCTGGTGGGTGTGCCAGACGTTTGATACTGGAAAACCAGTATCAGAGCCTCTCGCGCCGCTCGTCTCCTCTGCGAGCTTGCCTGCAGGTGCTGCAACAGCACCTTCAGCGGACTGTAGGAGGTTGGGAGGCTTGCTCTCCACGAGCCCCTCCCCCTCGCACGCGACCGGCTCTTCCCGTATGACTCCTCCGAGCTCCGCGACTCCTCCGGCCGCAACTCTCCTCCTCGCACCTCCAAGCTCCTCAGAGGTTCTCACACCTTCGCTCTTCGCCGCCGCACCTGCAGCTCCCCAACGCACGAGCTCGGATGCTTAAGCTCCTCCGGTCACGTCTCCTCTCCCACGCTCTCCTCTTCCTCTCTCACCCTCCCTCTTCCTCTCTCCCGCTCACGCTCGACCCCTCTCCTCTCTCGCCGGGCTGCATGAGGATGAGAAGGGCTTGCCGATGCAAAGGAGAAGACGAAGGTGGTGGTCGCTGGTGGTGATGGAGAGATGGTGTGGGATCGAGGGTTTAAATAGAGGACGGTTAGGGTTTCGGGGGAGGCAGAAACCGGAGGGAAGGAAAAAGCATGCGCGTACGTGTCGCACGCATGCGGAAAGGAAATTAACGTACAGTTTCGTTCACTTTCAAACGTCTAGATATCTTCCCAGATGTCTGGCCAAACATCTGGTGGACACTCCAGACGCCTTAAATGACCTAAAAGTGCTGCAGGTCATTTCAACAATTGGTAGGGGCTATTGTTCCTCTTCTTCCCACGAAGCTCCACACGAAGTTTCGACCTCTTCCTCGCCTTCATCCGCTCCAATTCCTCTTCATTCTTCCTCCTCGTCGTCCACCTTTGTCAAGTAAAACCTCTTCTCTCTTTCAATTAACATAGGACTTTTCTTCCTCTCAACCCCAATTAGGATTCTGTAGCTTTTGAACTTTATTCATAGCGTTTTCATTCCTCACTACAAAAAAAATATCCTTTAGCGGTGAATTAGATAGTGACATATAATGTATTTGTCACTAATTTCATTGATTTAGTGATAAATTTTTGTATATGTCATTGTAATATTTTTGTAGATACTAATTAGATTTTATGGCAAATATATATGCCATTATATATATGATTTAAAGATAAAATAAAATTATATCGCTATTTCTCTTTCTATTAAAAAATAATTAGCATTAGTGACTAAATGACTATCTTTATATGTAATATACATATTATTTTATTAATCTTTTAAAAATAATTTAATGATAATAAAAATATATACCACTAAAAATCTCTACTAGATTAGCAATAAATATATTTATCCCACGTAACTCCACCTCCCTGCTCCTTTCTCGCGTTACAAAGCCCTCCTACTACAGAAAATTAACACTTTTAGATGATTAAAGGTTATGGTAAGATCTTCGGTCACCAAAGCACAATTCATCCCCTCAAATAAAGTACCCTTTCCGAGTCACGAACTTACTTTTCACTTCCCGCTTACCCCGAAATGAAACCCCCCTCTCAAAATCGCCGCCCTTCCAAAGATCCTCACAACATCCTTGATTCCTTGCTCGCATGCCCTCATCCCCAACCTCCTCCGCAGCGCTATCACATTCTCTCCTCAACCCCTTCATCAACGCTCTGCACATCACCCACCTCAATGCCCTCGTCGCCCATTGCATCCTCGTTGACTTCTACTGTACTGTCATCGGATCATCATCCTCAATCGATTGTGTCGTCCTCATCGACAAACACGATCGATCGAGCGCCCTCTTCTATGGCGACGGCCACGTCGCCACTTCACCGGTTGCGTCCTCTTCTCCGGCAAAGGTTAGCCTTCATCTCCTCCTCATCCTCTCTTTCCCGTCCTCCTCCCACCAGACTCGATCAACCCTTCTCCCACCCAAGATCACTGATTCAATGATCAAGCGATGGCACAGGAGAGGAACAATGGCTCACACATCTTGGCGTTTTCCCCCAACAGTGGCTTCCTCCTCACTCCTTACCCAAAGGCACAAACCCGATCAACAACAACAGAGTGATAAAAAGATCATACAGTGATGGGGAACAACCCAGCAAGATCAACCTAGGGATTATTGAGCATCCCCATCATAGCACCACCATTGGGACACCCCTTCCCCTGCTTCTTCCTCTCTACCTTCAAAGCGAATCCTTCTTCCAGCCTCCTACTCGACCATCAGGACCCCCATCCCCTTTCTTCGTCACCTTTTTGCCCATCTGGTCATCAGAGGCCTTACCACCGACCTTCCTATTCTGGCCTCCTCCTCGACCACCTGCTGATCTCTGAACCACATCAAATATTGCAACATTAATTTTGTCGGGAAATTATATCTTTAATGCTACATTTGTGCATGAAACCTTCCAATGCATGATAGTATTTCAAGCTCATCTAAATTGCCTTCCCCAGTTTTGAAAAAAGAAAAAAAATAGATCGCGTTCCTCCTTTTCCTTCTATAAAGTGTGGTTGAAGCTTTTTAAGTACCTAAAAGTTATAGACAGTTAAATCTAGAACATGATGTAGGTCTTAACTTTTCTTCTTGGCTTTTCCCAAAAATTTCAATTCTTTCCATTGTTGCTTTGTCTCGAACTTTGCACTTTTAGTCTTTGGAGTTGATTCCATGAGTAGTTGCATACTTTGTGTAGAGACAATGTGTATTTCTATTTCCAAGATATTTGAATAGATTTGAAACCTTCACAAGTTGTCCATTATGAATGAGAATCTTAATTTATACCAAATATCTATACTCATTTGTTTGTGATGGTTGGAAGGTGGAATCTGAGTCGCCACTATTGCTCTCCGAACCAATCTCTCCTTCCACTACAATTTGTCTTAGTCTCAATTTTTAGCTATGTAATTGGATGTGGATAGTCATAGCATATTCACATTTCTTCAAATTGGGACTTATAAAATATGTGTAGTTTGAAGCATCAATATTCTTAATGAGATTGCACAAGAAAAAAGGGGCTGTGGATTTCCAATATGTTTAATGGAAGATGCAATTTCATGAAATTTTGTTAATATTGGATTCCCAGAGTAATGGAGCTTGAAATTGTGCCATTCTGTATGTGCACCTGTGCAAGTACCCTTAGTTTAAAGGGAATTGCAAGTTCCTTGTAATTTTGAGTTATTAAGGAAAGGGATATGTGTAGATTTGTAGCTGGATTATTAGTAGGATTGTAACCTAATATTTTTGGAAGGTAGGTAGTAAATTAGGTATAAAATTTATTTCTAGATAGATCCTTATTCAATAACAGGTGATTAACTATGCATTGGCTTCCATATGAAATGTATCAAAACCTTACATAAAAAAAGAAACAAATTAAGTAATGAAGTATATGGCCCTCATCACATCACGGTAGCACTCTACCACTAGGTTATTGCAAAATTGTTTTGCAATTCATTGCCATCATATTCATACCCAACCTAACGAATATAGTGCAGTCTGCGAATGTGTAGTGCTTACAATGTAATTGCTATCCTTAAGTAGTTGAACACTTGGAAAGGGAATATTTTTCACTAAGATGGCCCTAACATTCCTATTGTAGAACTCTTCATACAGCTCCCTGCTGGTTGGGGTCAGTGAACTCAAATGCCTAATGACTCCCTCCTTTCACTACAAGAAATAATGGATTTCTCTACATTTAAGATAACTAAAAGTAAAGATAAGTTTGACCTATTTTTGATGTTTGTCAAACATCCAAATTGTCCCTTGTTCCAACATTTTGGTTCAATTGTCTTAAGTTGATGTGGCTAGTTTTGATGTTTAAGAGGTAATCTCACTGCCTTTACTTTTAGTGTTTGATGTAACGTCAAGATTTTGACACCACTTTCTACAACCCCCCAACAGACACCCCCCCCCCCCCGACTCTTGACCTAAATCCTCCACTTCACTCTCCTCTTTGATGCCCTCTCACTTTCCCTTCCCCCCTCTACCAACCTCACTGCTGCCACCACTTCTCCTTTAGTATTATAGATGTCAAATTTGAGTTATTTAGAAATGACTCTTTTTCTATTTGTTGTATGACTTATGCTAAAATGCTTACGTTAAATGTGTTGACCAAAAATAATAATTAAGTTGGAAGGTTATAAAATCTCAAACCCAATGGCCATATATAACAAAATTACTTGTGATAACATGAGACACCTTTGCGTTGCTGACATTCAACAGTCAAGTAACTTATTCTAACATGTTCTATGGTATTTGGGCGATCTGATGAACATTGTATAAAATAGGAAGACAATGCAAGCCCTGAAAGTACCTATATTGGATGAATATTTATATGGATTAATCAATCATATGTCTTCCATTGATGTTATAATTTCAATTTATTCTAGAAAATTATTTGAATTGATCATAGCATCCATAAAAAAATTATTATATGTATACAATAAAATAATAACATGCTTTTGTGGTAATACCAAAGGGGCCTTCTCACTTATATAAGGATCTCATTGGATGGTGGAAATGAACTTTCTATTCTATTAGGAAATTCCACCTCTTGCCAAGTTAAACATGTGATTTGAACATGACTTGAAATTAGATATTGATGTCTTTGACAAAGATTCTGGATAATGCTCTTCATGACTTTGGATCTCATGATTGGTATCAAATTCTACCACAAAATGTTTTGAAGGAAATAATCATTCATACTCAAATGCCACTATGAGGATCAAATTACAATTAACTACGTGAAGTTACTATCTCTTCATTAACATACATTCTGATTAATGTATTCTCTATTATCCTTTTAGGGAAAAAATCAACAATTTGACTTCTCCAAAACAAAGTAAAGAAGGTATTTGCATTATTATATACACTAGTGGGACAATCAACAATCCTAAGGGTTTATGATATTTAATGAAACCACTATTATACATATAGCTAGTGTGAAATGACTACTTGAATGCGTAAATGAAAAGATTTTATAAGTCTCATTTCCTTGTATAATCTGCTATGCAAAATCATAAATATGTAATTCACAGCTTGTGGTTGTATTCGAAAGGTTCAAAAGGTGCATTCCTATGCAATTAGTCTTTGATATTTCCATTTGGTGTAGTTGATGGAGAATGATGTCTACATTTCTTATCTACCTCTAACACATATATTTAATAGGGAAATTGAGGAGGCATTTCTTTTATCATGCTGCTTCCATTGGATTTTGGTGTGGGGTAAATTACTCATCTAGAAATTTCTTTAATATGTTTTCTTCCCCAGTAAGCAACACAGATGGAAAATGTCTTACTATGGATATTTGATTTCAGGATGTGAAATTGTTGATTGAAGATATTGGTGCATTAAAGCCGACCAACTTTTGTGCTATCTCATGTGTATTAGATTGGGTTTGTGCTGGTAATGAGGAAACACATTTCCTTCTAAATCTTGAATCTTGTAGAATTCTTATAACCTTTTTACTGCTTCATGATAAGATCATTGATTTCGTATGAATGGGTAGTGTTCTCCATTAAAAGAATGTGATACTACCTAGAAACTTCCAATGACATATTCTTGTCACTACAACAAAACATACTTCTAGTGACTATATTTTAAGGATGGAATTTTTTTTGGAGACCAAAAATAAGTGGGTGGCCAATAAATAATCTCCAAAATAAAAACCCATTCATTGAGATGGATGAGTTTTGTTTTAAATTTTGTAACCAATTTCCTTTTTTCTACTATGAAAACCATAGGTGGCACTGAGCACACGATATGTAATCTCTCATGAAAAAGTTTTGTCCCACACTCCCATCCCCCACTAAGCCCACACACGTTACCATGTCTAAAACCTCTCATCACCTCTATCCTTCCAAACATCCCCCAAATCCACTCCAATCCCATTGCATGCGGCACCAACTCAACCACCACTACCCTCTTTCAAATCCACCCATATTGTTCCCTTATTGTCGGAAAGAACTTTGCTTGTTATGACGATGAGGTGGTGATCTTCAGCTCACTGATGTGGACATCTTGGCATGACAATGGACAACTTCTGGGCCGACCCTCATTTCATGGTCCCTAATTCATTGGCACGATCATCTCTAGATTCTATGAGTTCATCCTTTTGCTCAACCGGCTCTTTCTCTCCACCTCCTGAAGCTTCTCTTCCTTTTTGCTTCTTCATTTGTTCTGTTTATTGATTCTACATGGTCGCTGTGTTAATAACACTATGAATGGTATCGCATTAGATTGGAAATTCACAACTTGAGGTTTATTTGTATTAGAATCGAGGACTATGGGGACTCAAGTATTTTACTGAATATGAACACATCTGAAACCCTTCTTCGATTGGAACAAATAAATTGAAAATGATAAGGAAGCAAACTCCATCAATCAATGACTTGAAAAGTACTATGTTGCAGGTAGTGGGTTCTTTTCCAGTTTGGTTTTTAAATCTGTAAATTTATGCAGGTTAAATTTATGTCCCACAACTGTCTACATATATGCAGAAAGAAAAGTTTATGTAGTATTACGTGTGCATCTTCATTGCCACTAAGTCTCACAACTGCCCATTGATGCCTGGAGAGCTATAGGGTTGCTGACAGAGGCCAACTGGGTTTTGAGCATTCTAAACAACAAAGACAAACAGCGAACAAGATCAGTAAGATGATAGTCCATCAGACAGCTCAGATGTAGAATATCAGAGATGAAGATTGAATACCTCCTTTAACTGTCCAATGCCAGTCCCAGATAGAACAAATGGTCAACTTGGTTATATTGAAATCTCATGCTATTTGTGGTGCTAAAATATGCTTGGCTTTTTGTTGGTCTGCTGAACATTCAGTCTTTTGTATTTTTTATTATTAGGCTTATGGAATTTGTTGTCTGTCCAAAATGCAGGAGGCTCTAGGGAAGCCATGAATTCATCTTTTTAAGATGGCAATGTTGACAAACAAGGGGTTGGTGTCACTTACTTTCTCATAATTCTTAATACCAATCTTCAGTTAAATCTTGCATTTCGGAAAAGCAGGCACAATTGACTTGTTAATATTGTGTTCAACAAGGGAAGTATGTTGCAATGTTTTTATGCTGGCTATTGGGAAATGGCTGCCTTTTTTCATGGAACAGTATGGTCATAGTAGAAGATTACTATCTCTACTTATATCCAGTAAATTTATGAATCTAGATTTCCCCCTTCTTGGAAGCTGATGTTCTGTCATTCTTAGATGTAATTTAGAGAAAATAATCTTGACCATGTATGCTACTTATAATTACTGGTATCTTAGTGAAACTTATCTCCAATTTTACAAGTGAAAGACTTCTAACTCTAAACTCAGAGGTATTGTTGAAATACTATTAGATATTCTTTTCTCTTCAAACATTTTGATGAAAAAGAGTTCTTGAACCATCGTCCATCATGTACAAATTAAAATATAAGTTTCATGAATGCAGGCATTCGGACTAATATGGTGACTTGATCATTTTGACCAAAAGGAATACAACATTTTCTCTTTACTTTTTAATGTTCTTGATTTCTATTCCGATCTCCAACATATTCTAAAATTGCTTTCTCCTTCACATAACTATCACCCAACAAGATTGCTAACTCTTGTCTATCAGCCTTTCGCGCTGGCAACATTGGCGGCATTGGCATACCATGAAGCAAGGATCAATACTAGATCTCGCAACATAACTGGCTAGTGATAATTATCGTAGGCAAGAAAACCTTATTTGAGATTGATTAAGCTATTTGTAACTCACCACATCATCTTTATTTCACAGTTAGATCTTGCAGCTTCTGGGGGAGGAGGGATGGGAAGCTTTATTGGGGTTTGCATTGTTAGCAGGGCATTTGGCGCCATGGATGCACATGTTCAAGGAGGGATGGTTGGTGATCTGTCCCTAATGTGTCCTGGACTTGTACAGGTTGGCCATGTTTGCGTTATCAATGGTATTGAACTTGAACTGAATCATCGAACAATGGTGTTGAACTTGAACTGAATCATCTAACACTGTTCTCTTTTTGGAAGCCTTGCAGGTCTTCTGCTTCAGGGATGTTAGCCTCTACATTGAGGTTAATTACGAAAGGAGCCTTTGAGAACAAGAAGGGTGGCCTTCGGAAAAGGAGGATCGTTTCTAATTAATAACCTTCTACTAGGTAGAGAATGTTGCTTTCTCTTCCCAATTCGTAAGTCCAAATTTTGTCATTTCTTCATAAGATGTGGATAATTTGCGAATATCTGGAAGATTTCAGAATCCAATTAAATCATAAAAATTACTTTCTTGTACTTAAAAAATATATTGATTGCAATTTAGGCATTTTGATATGTTAGCGTTGATAAAATTCTGGAACAGTCCTTAATATACTCTTGGTGGCATTGATTGTTTTGTTATTATTTTTCTTCTTTTTCTTTTTCTGAAAAGGGGAAGTCGTGGCATCAATTATTGACAATCGTATGGCTCATCTTTGATGTGGGAGGAGTGGACGGTGACTTGGTACTTTGGCTCTTTAGTGGGGTTTGGTTGCATAATGAATAGGATGTCAGACTTGTTTGTTCTAGTTCTGGGTGATGAATGGTCTTTTAGGTTCTGGGGGATGATTGGATGGGGACGTGGGTGGTAGCAGATCTGGTTTCTAGATTATATGCTCTATCTGATAAGCCAGTGCCAGTAGGTGATGTATGGGAGTTGTACAATCAAAGTGAAGGTGGCACCTGGATGCTGAGGGTTGGAGAAAGGCTATTTGAGGCAAGGCTTAATGATCTTCAGTCTTATCTTGGTGTTGTTGCAGATTTCAAGCTAAGGGTGGGATCTCCCAACTCCATGGAGCAGAGGAGAGCAAGGTTTTATGTAAAGAAGGTGTATTTTCTCTCACCGGTATTGATTTTGTGCTTCATTCCAGATTAGTGGTTGATCGTTCCTTGATGTGGTAAATGAATGTACCTTTTAAGGTTAAGGTCTTGCTTTGGCTACTTGGGAAAAGGAGGTTGTTTACACAGCTTAGACAAAGGCAATGGTTGCATGATGCAGAGACAATTTGTACACTGTCATGTTGGAGAGGGAGATTGTACGCATCTTTTCTTGACATGCGATTTTCCAAAGGCGGTTTGGCAGCAAATTGCATCATGGGCTCTTTGGTGGAGTCCTTGGAGGAGTTTTGGGAGGCTTTTAGAAGTGCTATTCAGGCTGAGTGCCTGTCTTGGATCAAGGCCATTGTTGCTCTCTGTTATATTTGAATATTAATTGAGGTGGTTTTCCCAGGGGACGGAACACGTGTTGAAATTGTTGTGAGTCGAGGTTCTCGTTCCTTCCCCCCATTTCCACTACTAAAGATGCCGTAGGCTTTGCTTTTTGTTCTTCCCCTTTAATGAGATGCATGGCAACAGGAGCTGCTGCCTATCACAACCAGCCAACAGGGGAAGAGTAGAAAGGAAGGAAATGATCTCCATTGTCTTTATGTTCAAGTGATGACCGGTAACCTTGTGTAATCATCATTTTTCTTTTCCAAACAAAAATATTGTAAACAATGCTCGGAAGTGGGAATTTTCAAATGAAGCTCTGCAAGTTTATTTGATTTAGGTTTGCTAGGGAAGTTTATGTGATTTACGTTGATTCTTACAAATTACTGATCGGTGCATAGCCTGACTTTTCTGAAATAGGAGATTGTGGATTTAATTGAGATTGTGGCTATGTTACGTATAGATCGTCATATAACAAACTTTTAGTAAAGGCAATTGTAGAGGGCCTTTAACATATATATATATATATATATATATATATATATATATATATATATATATGAGGTGGATTGTATGCTAGTGTTTATTTTTGAATTTGGAAGTATTCAACAATGGTTGATTGATTGGGATCTAATGGATACATACAAAATCACTAATATTCATAACAAAGTGGTTTTGTATTGTGAACAAAATAGAAAGTTATCAAAGAAGAGCATTTAAAATGGTAATTAAAGTTGTTATATATCAAAATTATAAATAAATTAATGAGATTTATGATATCCTTAATTAACGAAATTTTCTTAAATGTAGGAATTGATAGTGAGAAAAATTCATAATTCAAATCAAAAAAATAAAACAAATGGAAATATGACATTAATATAAGAAGATTTAGTCATTTGTAATATGTGTGGAGAGTGTTTGTTGTTGAATATTGTTACAATGGAAAGTGGTGTAATACAGGTTCGTCTTCTATTAAAATTTAAGCATTTTGTTTGTAATGTGTTTAAATGTATGTCGTATTGGTAGTTAGAATTGTTTGCAACGTTTGAATATTGAAGTTCTATTGGAGTAAGTATGGAGTTGTAACGAAAGTATCTGCACATTATATTTTATATTGCTGTGAACGTTTGATTATGATATAATGAAAAAAAATAATAATCGTAATACAAAATTGATTTAAATATAATATTCAAAATAATATAAATGCGACTATAGTAAGATTTTTTTTAATGTGTAACAAGTGTATAGATGACAAATTAAGACGTTAATTGTTGTATTGAATGAATTGTGTATTTGTAGTCGATTGAATATGTAATTGTATTGACATGAAATGAAGATGGCAGCATGCCCTCGTGTGAGAAAAATGGTGATTCAAATTATTATAGAATGATATCCGTAATACAAATAAGTGAAAAAAGATGGTGGATTAAAATGATTATTACTAGAAGGCAATAAGTAATATTGATATGACGTAAGAAAAAGTAGCTTTAGATATGTATTACGAGTTGACGAAAAAAGTTGTATTGAAGTGACGGCAGTTGCATCTACCAATGATAGAGAAATGTATTATAAGTTGGTGAAAGGTTGTAGAAAAGTCATGATTATATGTGAGAAAAATTAAAATGGATTATAAGTGTAGTAAGATGACATCGGAAAAAAAGATCTTACAAAAAAAAAAAAAAATATGAGCGGGTGCGTAAATTGAAAAAGAAGATATGTGTGCAAGGATGTACATTAACTTTTTTTCTTTGGAAGTTACGCTAGAGAGGAAGGGGGACGATCGAAGGAACGCTCATTCTAACATCATTCAATGATTATTCAGGTAAAATTTTCAATTACTGATGCTATGAATGACAGGGTGTGAGAATGTTTCGTGATATATAGATGATGTTTAAAGTGTATTATGTAGCATAATGACGAAACACTAGTGTACTAATAACATATGGTTGAATGTATCATTTTGAATTTCAAATGATCAACACAATCGATGATATGGTTTCAAACTTGGACGTAATGTAACTAAAATTTCAAAATCACGCTTTCCATTTATATATCGATTAGTGTAAAGTGTATCCTTAATCCTTGTTGTGTGGGTGGATCTTTCAAGCTAAGGGTTGTATTTTTGTTCGCAATATTTTTGTGTTAAAAGTGTTATTAATGGTTTCATTAAGGCATATGTATAAAGTTGAAATCGCTAAAAAAGCATTGAACTCTTTAAAACACGTGTATAATACCAAGATCTTTGGAAATAAACTTCTAGCAAAGTGATGGCGTATCGTTTCATTTGAGGGAATAACCCATTTAGTTGGAAATTATTGTGGTGCGAAAGCATCGTATTACAACTTTGTGAAAGATGCAATGTACTATCGTGGACCTTTCTTGTAACACAGTAGACGTGATATATGTATGTTGTAATATATTTAAATAATTCATTTTAAATGTTTGAAATGCAATTGAAATTAGAGGAAATAAAGGTTGGAAGTAAGAGATTATAGTTGCCTAAAAGTCATATAAAATGCGTTTGCCATTAAAAGAGGAAAAGATAGTTGCCTGCAATTTAAGGGTTGTAATACACATGATTTGCATTACAGTATAACAGGGATGTATAGTGCTTATAATGGAAATCGGTTGTCACTTGGGTGTTGTCATATATGTCTGCTGTAATAAAACATGTAAATATTATAAAATATGTTTGCCTAAAAGATGTTTGAATTGCGATTGACATTAACAGAAAGAAGCATGGTTAGAGCAAGGAGTTCGGAAGCCAGCAAAAAGATGGACAAATTACAACAACAAAATGAAATTACTGTGCATAGGAAGAATATGGAAAATCGAATTTGGGATTGGGATCTTTTGACAAAAAGACAAAAAAAGGAGTTTCATCACATGCATTTACGAAACAAATTTGGGTGTAAGTACACACTAATTACCCTTTAGGAATGCAAAAGAAGTCTTACCAAAATCTAATAATGTCATTCAAAGTGTGTATTATTATTTACATCATTTTACAATTAGAGAGTTTGTTCAGTATCGTTGTTACATATCACACTTTAAAGAGTATATGGACATGCATCTACTCACTGATAAGCAGCGAGAGCTTCTGGAAAAAACGGCATTCTATAAATTGGTTGGAGTGTCAAAAGTACCAATTGATTACATGGTGTTACATTGGATTATAGAGAGATATCAAGGAAGTGGAAAATTCTTACTTGGAAAAAAGCTCATTGATTTCTCATGTGACGACGTAGGTATAATTCTTGGACTACCAAGTACCGGATATAAAGTAAAAATGAATGAGAAATCACTTCCATAGGGTAGTTACTTCCAACAAAACATACTTAAAAATGTGAGCCAATTAGACAGGAGAACATTAGAGTCAATATTAACTACTTACTACTTCAGAAATG
Organism: Thalassia testudinum; assembly: GCA_037157565.1. NCBI lineage: Eukaryota > Viridiplantae > Streptophyta > Magnoliopsida > Alismatales > Hydrocharitaceae > Thalassia > Thalassia testudinum. The sequence continues at coordinate 536,009 of JAZHRO010000065.1, forward strand.
ATGACCGATCTGTGTACATATATGTAACTTGCCTTATATGTCTCATTTTTGCAACTTCCATATTCCCGGAATCCACATACAAATTCCCTAGAATACTTTTGAATTACATTGATTCTCTTGAGGATATCAAGTACAACTAGTCGTTGGCGGTCTCAGAACAAATACTTGGAAGAATGGATGATGTGGTGGACAAGATAAGACAGCGGAAAAAGGGGGGAGGTGATGAAAAGTTAGGATACCTAAACGACTGCATACCATGCCCTTACGTATGTTGGCTTTTGATTGGTTTTATTTATTTTGCATTTTTTAATGGGACGGTATGTTAATATGCTTTGTTTTATAACAATATTATATGTCTCATCAATCAGGTATGGATGTTGGAGCACTATTTCAAGGAATCCTACACAACTAGGGATCTAAGGCCAAGGATTAGGAAATGGACGGGATCAACTATAGTGAACCTAAACCTGGTCGATAGCTTAAAGGGCAAAGAGGTGAAAGCAGATTTAATATCTTGTGTTGTATATCATACAAATTGAAATTATAATTATGCTTTGGGTTTGTAATTCAGGTTTGCGTAAAGTTGAGACCTGAGAAGAACGAGGTCTTCAAAGTTAGTGTAGATGACTACGTGTTCTCGTTAAAAATGTTCGAGACATCAGGTTTTGTGTATCGAAGGCTACTCGTTGTTTTATCTGAAGTGGATACACAACAGCCATTGAATAATCTTCTTGAAGAAAGAGAGAAAGGTGTCGGTCAGATGTTTGCCGTGAAAGAATTGAGGAGTTGGAGAAGAGGAACGATGCACACATACTAGAATTGGAAGGATTGTGTGAAGAAGTAAAAAAATTGAAGATGAATGTGGTTATAGATCAGAAAGATGTCGGCATGCAGGTTGATCACAATGATGAATGTCAACAAATAACTCAATTGGACGCAAGTAAGATGCCAGAATATGAAAAGAGTCTAAAAATTTTGGCCGATGCAATATGCGAGAGAATTGAACTATCAACTTTTGACTTAATGCTTTCAGGTAACATTGACTTTGTACCTGAGAATGATGCTTGTAATGCTGCTGCTGCGATGGAAGAAAAGACACAAGATTTGCAGAAAGACAAATCTGAAGTAGTAGGCGAGACAATAGGAGTTGAAGAGAGATTGCCATGTGACAAGTCTGCTGGTGACAAGAGTGACATAAGTACCACTGAGAGCAAAGAGAAGACGGGTAGAATCCCAAGTTCAATGGTAAGGAGGGTAAAAAAAGACGGAATGAGGTGAAGAAGGAAATTGAGAAGACGAAAAGTGCATGCAGTGACAAAGAAGTGAAAAGAGGGAGAAAGAAGACAAATGATGAGGAAAACAAGATACAAAATGTTGATAGTGAAGATGTAACCGAGAAAGGAGAGGGTGAGGAAAATGTGGAGAGTGAAGTTATTGAAGGAAAGAGTGCACCATCTCCTGTGACAACTGGTCGTGGGGAAGATAAGCATGATCAAGGGATACAAGATGCAACAACCATGCTTGTAAATACAGATGTTGATAGTGACGCTGTGAGAATCATTCATTGTTCAAACTTAAAGTTATAGGTGCTTGAAATATATACTAACATTCAAATATTCTGATTTTGCAATACTTGTGTGAACCAAGGGATGATTACATGGGATGTGACAGTGTTACTACGAAGAAAACGAAATAATACAATGGTTCCTGCGAGATCCGTGTGACAAGTATGACGAATTTAAACATAAATATTTAGTAACATATCATTTTGTGATTATATTGACAAATGTGTGAGCCAACATGTAGCTACAAGAATTATCACACACCATTGGACAACTATTATGCTGGATAGCACATACACAACCTCTTTTATGGTGGAATGATAGAAGATACTGTATACACATCTCTCATAAAAAATGCAATGAGTCATAAATAGAAATATCATCATGGATTACTAATCTTCGCTTTGATTTAACTTTGCAAAAATTCCTGTAGATAATAGATGCTTATATGGATGTGTTGTTCTTCAAACATTTAGTGCTTCATGGCGGTGAAGTTCCGTACTTCTTTGCATCATTGACGGTGATGGTATGTTCCTTACACGTAGAATATGACAATAGAAATGTGACTACAATACATAAGTAACGTAACTTCCTTTACAAGATTAATAATGATTTGTGTTTTAAACTTTCAGAGCTTGATTAGAAACAAAGTTGGGAGCATGACGAAAGATGAGAATGAAAACCTTCAACAAATATTTGATGCAAGGCCAAGTACCCTTACAAATATTAAGAAGGTATTCTTCCCAATACACCTACATAGACACTGGATACTACTGGAAGCATGTTTTCAAACAAGGATGTATTGCTCCTACAACTTCATGGGACATGACAGGAGGAGCAAATCAGAATCGCTGCGATGGGTAAACAAAATGCTAACATATCTTCTGAATTAAACTGGTATTACTTTCAAAACTGTATAACTAAATATGTTGCAGTAGAAGATCAAGAACTTTCTACAGGTTATATTGCAAGTGTCGTAATACAAACTAAAACAAAGGAATGAAACAATTAATGCAAGTTTTGAACATACAAAAGTAGTATCTATATATATAGATGTTTATATAAAAGATACATAGTTTCTTATGTTGTACTAACAGTATATATTAGAAATTGTGTTGATCATATGATTGATTGTGTTGTATAACCAAATATGTAATACAATCACTGTACAATAAATCTTCTGTTATGCTGTATTATAACAGATGTATTACAAAAACTGTGGTAAACAAATGCACCAACGGGGACAAATTGGTGACTAAAAATCGCAATTCTAACAATATAAACATAATAAAAGCTTAGATGTGGTAATACATGATTATATGAGTTTTTTTATTTTATAATAGAAGTGCTGTAATACAACTGCAAGTAAAAATGCATGGATTATTGAAGCCTATGAATAGCATAATGCTAACTATAAGTTTATTTCCTGCAGAAGGATCTTGTTGGGAAGTTTTTTATAAATAAATTCCCTGTAGAGAATGTCAGGAATTGGAAGATGCTTTATGTCGGGAATATACTAATGCAATCAGACACAAGTGTGGATTATGGCATCTATGTCATAAAATACATGGATTACATTTGTGCAAAAAAAATATTGACTTTATGAGTATGGATATAGCAAAGTTTAAAGCACAAATAACTGCTACACTTTTGGATTGTGGTGACGATGAAAAGTATGAAGATATAAATCCATTTGTCAGGATGCTAAAGAAGAAAGGAGGTTAGAAGTGAATATTCAAGTATTATTGTGTTGGTGAACTAGATATGTATATGTTATTCTCAATGACTTGAATAATCTCTAGTGTGTTGGTCTTTTTGCTTAGTGTATAAAGTAGATATGGTGAAGATTTCTAATTGTTTTGAAGTATTCAGTTGATGTTGAACATCTTTGCAAGAGCAACTTTGTTATAATTTTATAGCAAAAGTGTTTTTAGCCTTTGAATTAGATACTGTTCTATTCTAAAATGCCAAACGTGTTACATTGTTATGATGTATAATATTTACCGTGTTGAAAGCGTACATGTTTTAAGCTGTAGAGAGTGATTTGAGTAATTGTAGTAATGGGAAATTCTTCAAATAGTAATGGTTCAGAGATTATATGGTAAGTTTAGAGACATAAATCCCACATTAACAAACAACTTCATACACTCATTCATTCTTCCAAAAAAATGTACAAAAAACACAAGCATCTCTAATAACAAACTGAATGATATTATGTAATAAACTAAAATGCATATCCAAATTCATATAATTTATGACATAAATTCCAAATATAAATACAAGGTCAATCAATTAGGAATGCTAACTACCGCAGGTAGGAAAATGTATAAAACAAATTAAGACTACAATCTTTCATGTGCTTCCAGAACTAACGTCCTTAATAGAATGTGACCTGCATAACATCAATACAAAGTAGAAAAGTTAACATAAAAGAAAATTGTTATCAATATAATTAATATTTAATTAGTAGAAAATTACAAAAGCTAAAGATACCTCGATATGGGAACATCACATGATGATGTCTTATTCGGACAATTCTTTGAGTCATGGCCGACGTTGAACTTCAAACATAGTTTGCACTGCTGACCTTTTGATTGTTTGTTCTCGTATGTAGCTTTCAGACGATTGCTTTTTAATTTTGGCCTCCCACTTTTCCCACTTCCTTTTGTCTTTGTAACTTGTGGTTCTTTGGTGGAGATGCCAACACTGGCATAACTACTTTTTGACCTTCTAGGTGATTCTTTGTCAATACAAATTTTCGCATTGATAATATTCTTCACTGCTGAAATTGCCGTTGATAAATGAGACTTCACAACCTTTATTGTGTCATCATATTTCAATGCTTCGTTCATTAGGGACGAACACATTTGGTATAGCACCTTCGCATCATCATTGCGACTCATGCCTACGTATAACGGGTAGTATCCCGATTTCTTCAGGTTGCTTTTCCATCTATCCATAATATATGAATCCTCAAGGACACTGTTGAACTATTACGAACCTACGCTAACGTGTTTGGTTTTGGAAAACCCGTCGTTGTAGTTCGAAAGCGAAGGATTCGAGTTCAACAAATAAAATTTATACCGAAATAAGAATTCCGGGTCGAACTCAGGGAGGCTACGTTGATCTATATTCGCAATTATGTTTTTTTTTTTAGGATTTTTGATAAACAAGGCGAAATAATTACAATGGAGCTATCAAACTGAGAGAGAGAGAGAGAGAACATGCATTCAATATTTCAATTGTTTATACAAGCAAACGAAATGAAAGTTACACTAGAAAGCGGGAAATCAATTACACTATAAAGCAGGAAAATTCTACACTAGAAAAGCTGTAAATAAGAATGGGAGAGAGAAGTTATCCTCCTAGACGGTCGCTTGGAGGATGAGCCAAACGAGACGACGTCTGGACGAACGAGAACGGAGAAGGACGAGGGAGGACGAAGCAGAAGAGCGGGAATGGAGCAGCACGCCGTCGTCGTCGCAGATCCACTTCCGAAGGGGGATGAAAATTTGGACTTTATCTCGCGAGAAGCATCCCTGGTGTGGGACAAGCTTCTCTTGAGCTTTGGAGAGGTAGAGAGGAGAAGGAAGGGATGAAAATTTCGTATGGAGGGGGTCTCCTTTTATAGTTGCAAGGAGTGGGGGCAAAATGGACATTACATCTTCAAAATAATAAATAAGGGGTCTTTAGTGACGGATAAAACCATCGCTAAAGCCCCGACGTCGCTGTCGCCGCCGCGCCCACGCGCGCCCGCTCGGCTGCCCGCCCGCGTGCGATCGAGCATTACGCCCGGCGTCCAATCGCGCGTCGTCCTGATTGAGCGCGCGCAGCTGTTGGATCTTCATCTGACGCTCGTCCGCGCCCGCTCGCCCGCGCCTTCCACCCCCTCACCGCGGCTCGAACCCGCGACCTCCGCTTCGCCCGCAGCTGCGTCGCCGCTGCGCTACGGGGACGGAATGGTCGCGCGGACGCTTTTAAGCGCGAGCGACCGCAGCCGTTGGATCGAGATCCAACGGCGGAGAGGAGACGGTGCGCGGTCTTCACAAGACGCATGCGGCCGATTGGGTGGCTGAGATGGCGCCACGTGGCGCCATCTTGGCCGTCCATCTTCTGGAAGTTGTAGATGGTGCCACGGATGTCGGATTGACTCGATTTTTGTGTCGTTGGGCTGCGATCGTCGATCCGAATTCATCCGTGTGGTCGGATTTGCCATCTGAAGTGCGGATTTACACCATCCTGGCCCTTGATCTTATAGGGTTCCCCGGTCTCTATCTGATGCTACGGATGCCTGATTAGGGCGATCTTGGAGTCGTTGAACTCCAATCGTCGCCCTGATCATATCCATACGGTTGGATCTTTGATCCGAGGCCCCGATAAAATATTTGCCCTGTCCAAGCACATAAAAGGAGACAATTAACCTCCATTTTATTCAAACTTCTCTAAATGCAAGATAATGCATGTAATGCAATATTTATATCATGAAATGCAATCCTATGCTTAAGAACATGCATAAATAGACATTTTAAGTAGTGTAAATGTGTTTACATCAGACACAAATGTTCCTATGTTTCAAAATGATAAAAATATGTTTGCATGGTAAACTAACGAAGTTCATGAACCTACAATTGCAACGGAAGATATTGTCTCCAGTACATAAAGTGACGTCATTTTTGTCTTCAAAGGAACCAATGCTAAATGTTCTATATTTAGATTCAGGTTCTTCAACAGATAGATCAACAACATTTAATATTAGACAGTGTGTAATCTGCTTCTAAACCTCATAGAATATAGTTTTTGTAAATACCTTTGAAAGCTATCGCTCTACATTTCATGATGTTTGTAGGATTGGATGATGCATTATTGTGTCATTATCAAGTGAATTCTCATTCTCCCTCAACCTGTTTAAAGCATTTTGAAATCTACATATAAATTCATATAATGTGTTTTGTTTGGTGATGGCGCTGTTTAAGAAGGAATAAAGGTTTTCACTTCTCTATGTTGTCTTCAAACCCGCAAAAAAATGATTACACATGTAAGTAGGGACCCATCTCTCTCTCATTTCAAATATAGTCTTCAACTACTTGTGATCCGAAAGATTTGTCTTCTGTAAAATGATATGCCAACGTTCCTTAAACTCCTTAACACTTTGAGAGTGCCATATTAGGTAACTGAGCTCACCTATCACAAGTCCCCCAGTAGAAGAAAATCCTATCTTGCTGCTAAACTTGTTTACAATATGCCAATAACAAAATCTATGTATTGAATTTGGAAAGCAGTTTGTAACTGCATATGATATTGATGGATCTTGATCTGTAATAATGGAAGATGGATGTGCACCAACAGCATCAAGAAAACTATTAAAGAGCCAAACAAATGAATCCTTCGACTCGTTCATTAGAAGGCCATTGCCAAATATCACCGTTTTCTTCTAATGATTGACGCCATAGAATGTTGCAAATATTAGTTTATATTTGTTTGTATTGTACGTTGTGTCAAATGATAAAACATCATCAAATAATCTGAAATCCTCCAGACATACAGGATCCAACCACATGCAATGTATGAGGCATTGTTCGTCATCAACCATGTATGCGAAAAAAAATTCAAGGGTTTTGTACTTGCAAAAGTGGAAGTGGTCAATAAGGAGTTGAGCATCATGTCCTGAAATTTTTTTCCTTTCATCCCTTTTCAAGTTGTATATATCCCTAACAATATTAGCAAGCCTGTCATCAAGACCACCGTGCTTTTGCAGAAAGGCTACCTGCTTACTTATTGGAATGTCCACATTAGAAAGCATTTCAAGTATTACATTTGAGTGTTCACTGATCTTCTTAATAGGTTTAAGATACCTCCTCTTACTTGGGGATGATATCGGATGGTTGTGGTCGTCTATGAGTTTCTGAATTTCCCATTTATTATTGTGTAATGAACTTGATCGTCATCTTGGCCATACATCCTGTCCTAATGGATCCACATCTCCTTTTAATGATCCTTGTAGATGGTGATGTTGACTTGGAAAGTGGGTGGGATAATGATAGACCCTTGTTGGTTTGCGTAAACTCAAACTTCTCGTAGACACCTTCAGAGGAACACACAAACTTCTTATATGATAAGTGTTTTTCTTTCGATAGCCTGTCAATCGAGAATTTTGTGTTGCTCTTGCGTATGGAAAACCCTCTAGCAATTGCAAATTTTTCATATAAATTTTTAGCTTCCGATATGGAGTCGAACAACATTCCTACCCTTGGAGTTATGTCCTCCAGGTCAATCTCCACATTTATCTCATCCTTAGGGCTTTCATTGACTGCATTCTTGTAGGCTAGGAACATGGGGGAGTAAAAAACATCAGTTCTAATGTTCAGAAACAAAAATTTGCATCAAGATTGATGCAACAATCATTGTTATATCATTTTAATACAAAGGAATACATTCTAAACGTACCTACTTTCACATACGAATCATCCATCTTATTTGATTTGGGTGTACTAAATCCCTTTGCTAAATCTATACCCAATTGAAAATTGATGCAAAACAAATGTTAAATTGCTGTTATAATTGCTGTATTACAGTATACCGGAATTGTTTAGAGTTCTACTTCATATATTACAACTATCTTGCCAAAGAGTTCTGTACACTAAAGTTGATAGAAATGGCATTAGTATATTATATGTAACAAGATTGTTAATTCTTTTAAGTTTTGTATTACAATGCCCGTAATACAACCTCTGATTGAAAATAGTATCTATTAAAGAATTCGTTGGGTATTGCACAATGCCTGTAATACAACCGTTCAAAATGTAATACATCACAAATAAGAGCTGGGTAGTGTTACAACTTATTGTGCCCATGTATTGTATTACTACTATCTGATTGTATTACCATATGGGTGAAGTCGCCATACACCGGAGTCGGTTGTATTACAACTTATTGTGTTACAATGATTGTATTACGATTATCCTATTGTGTTATTATTTTTCATGCTCTCAACAATTGTAAAACAAAAGTTGTAATACAATAGACTACAATTATGACTATTCCGATTGTATTACCAGAAGTATAAACCGTCCTACATTGGTGTCAGTTGTATTGAAGCATGTTGTATTACAACGATTTTAGTATGACTTTCCAATTGTTGATAGCATGAGAAATAGCGTTAATTGATCGTATTATAACTTTTGTTTTAAAAGTACTTAGTGTATTACAACATCCGTAGTACAAATATCAGTGGTCATCTGGTGGTAATACTATTGTGATGGAAAGCGAACATATTTCGTTGTGTTTTCTAAATATCATGGAACGTAATAAATTTACAACATAACATGATTACTCTAGAATAACTAGATACATCAAGTACATATTTACAAATGAATTAAGGGATCATAATTATCCATATAAAAAAACCTACTGTAGAGTCTATAGAGATAAAGGATCCATTCATATTATCGCATAAATTCGTGCAATCCATTAATCCTAACAACAAGAAAGAAAACAACGTGAACTTAATCAAGATTAATGAGGTCTTGATGTGAACATAATCAATGATCCATTAAGATAACATGTTCAGAATATAATCTTGTGAGTCAAGATCAATTGCACAAGATTAACAAGGTCTCGATGTGATCAACGAGGCTTCTTCAACGATAACAATGTTTTCTCCATTTGCTTCACATATGTAAACGGTGAATAGAAGAGAAACAAATATCAAGTATAATGTTCGTTATGGCAAGCTTCTTCCTTCCGATAACAATGCTCAAAATATGGAAATTAAATTAATTAGCTCCTAAATATTTAATTTCCATAATTGAAGGAAACCATTGCGATTGCAACCAGTGGTTTTCGATACTATCGGGGAGAAGGGGGTCTAGTTTTAAGAAATGACATGTATGATCCTACGACATACATTGAGTGCTCATTTTCGATCTTTTGAGCACAGTACTCAAAAGATACTTTTCCTATATATATATATATATATATTTGGTGCAGTTATTTGAATGGGTGCAAAAAGTCAAAAGTATCAAAATTATACACAACGTGCATGTAGAGGACCTCAAAGCATTGACCAAAACAAGCATCTAAGTTTAGAAGATTGATGTTTGGGAAAGCAAGGATTTGAAGAGGATGTTGCTTTTGGTGGTTGAGTCTTCATGATTCATTGTATTTTTAATTTTTTCTACTTTTTCATTTATTTATTTGTATTACCCTTGAGAGGAATATTTTGGTTGTTATTGTTTTTACATTTTTCTTATTTTTTGATGTATCTCTTATTGTACTTTATTATTAAGATACTAATAAAATTGCGGTTGACTTTATGTTTCGAGCTTGTTAAAATAAAAATGTTTCATATTAATGGATATTAATAGCAACAATTAAGTAGTATAACAAGGTGTTATTGAAGTGAATCAATAGTGAAAATTAAATGGCAAAAGAAAGGTCATTAAAGTAAATAATAGTGACGATTTAGATACACAAATAATTATTACTAAATAATATCAAAAGTGGCAATTAAATGACAAAATAAAATGTCTTTAAAGTAAATCAATAGTGGCGATTTAGTGACAAATGAAAGTCGTTAAATGAAGTATATAGCGACATTAATGTCATCAATTAAATTATCAATAATATAATTCAACAGCATGAAATAATGGCAAGTAAATTTGTTACTAAAGAAGATCATTAGCGACGGTAATTGTGGCAATTAAAGTGATGTTAATGTCAATGATTTAGCAGCAATTATACAATTGCTGCTAACCCTTTAGTGACGTTTGGCGAGTCCCCTCTAAAGGAATTCCTTTCGCATGACATTGTGTTAAGACTTGTGCCATCAAAACACTTTAAGACGTCTGGGAGTTGGTCCAGACGTCTAGACATCTTCCCAGATGTTTGGAAATGAATTTTTGTGTGCGTACGACCGCGAGTCTGTTCGCGTGCCGAGCGCAGACTGAGCCAGCCACCTTCTTCTCTTTCCTCTTCCCTCGTTGAATTGCAGAGCCTTTCTCCCCACGCCTACATATATCCCCTCCTCTCCCTCACGCCACCCCACATCCATTTGTCTTCTCCTTCCTCCAGCGCGAGAGTGAGGGCGAGAGCAAGAGCTGCAGCTGCAGCCGAGTGCAGCGGCGAAGAGGAGAGGAGCGGCGAGGGAAGAGAGGAGAGTGCGCGGGCCGTAAGAGAGCTCGCCGGAGAGGCTTGCGGTTGGTCCGGCGTGCGCGAGGCGGAGTGTTGTGCCGGGAAGGTTCCCCGACGCTGCTGCAGCTAGAGCAGCGGACGAGCGAGCACGGTGTAGTCGCACGCAGCAGGAAGAAGACGAAGGAGCTTCTGGTTCTGGGACTTTTCCAAGAATCAGACGTCTAGACTTACATCCAAACGACGTGGACGACGTTTGGAGGAAGCTTCGACGACTGAGAGGTACATCTTGCGCCCTATACCTCCTTTTGCGGATACGGCCATGCAGGCCATTCCGTCGAGGCTTTGATACGTGCCGTATTGAGGAGATACGGTTGGATTTGCGTAGGATACGCTTCGGAAAGCCGTGGGACATGCCATCCCACGCAGAACAGACGTCTGGGCGAGGCACCAGACGGCGGGAAGCGTCTCCAAGCGTCCGGAGAGGAGGTCGGACGTCTGGAACTAGGTCCAGACGGTTCAATAGATCCCTAGACGTCTGAGGAGCAGCGCAGAGTGAGGTATGATTCTGGACTTCTTTTAAGACCTCTGGAAGGTGTTCCAGATGTCTGATTTGAGTTAGGATTGTCGTTTTTGACCCGTTTAGGGTTCGTTTGAGGTCCAATTTCTGTAATTAAGATTCCGTTGTTCTCCGTTTAAGTTCCTCTACTTGCTAGAATACTTTTTATCCTGTTCTGAGTGGTTTCTTGTGGTTGATCCTTATGTTAGGACCTCGTTCCGTTGCGGGTTCGGGGGCTGCAGAGGCACGTGGACCTGTCGATCAAGCCCTCATTACTCCTGGTTTTGCGGGTAGAGTGGCTTCCCCTAGTTTAATTACAAGCATAAATGCATATCTGGAATAAATGTTAGATCCTAGGGTGTGGCATGAATCCTAGGACTAGAAACACTGGATTGAATGTTAGATCCTAGGATATGGCATGAATCCTAGGACCAGAAACACTAGATTGAATGTTAAAACCTAGGGTATGGCATGAATCCTAAGGCTAGAAACCCTGGAATAATTGTATGGAAAGGCATGAATTGCAGTCTTGGACGAGTAAATAGAATAATAACAATTTCCTGTAATTGGATAACAACTGCCTGTGAAATGTAAAGTACTGTTGTTAGCAACTGTTGCATGTAATTCCTGTTGTTTGCAATTAAATACGAGCTGCCTGTATACGAATTGGAAATGAAAGATTGAATGTTGGAAACACGAGCTACCTGTGAATAAACCTGAAATGATGAAACCTAATATGGCTTGGCCTGAGAAACATGGGCATGAACCCTACGGGAAAATAGGAGTAGAGCTCCTGGAAGTAAATGGAATGGATCTAGGAATGTGCTGGGAAGTGTGCTGTCCCTTGAGTACGTAGTACCAAGGGAAGCACATGTTACCTCTTAGTGCCGAGTGGAGCTTGCCTCCTTCGGGTTGAGACCCGGGGATGGGTTTGGTCACCTTGCACCGACTCTTTGGCCCTCGCGGACACTGTACCGGGGAGAGCTACTAGTGTAAGGAGGGAGCTAGCCACCCCACGAGACTTAGGGTTTAGTTAGCCGCCTTACACCGACTTGTTAGGCCCTTTGGGCAAACTAGGGTAGTTAGGTGAGGGTGCGCGGACTGTGGAGGGGTGAGACCCTTGTTTGGTTACTGTTGTGGGGCTAGACCCCTGTTACTGAGAGGGCTACGCCCTATACTGGTTCTGTGCTGTGCTTTGGATGCACCCGTTAACGGAAACGACTGATCGCGTGCCAGTGCGGGGTAGCTACCCTGCGTCTATCGCGCGTGCCGTAGTCACCGTTACGTCTGTTAGTGACCCCAGAGTAGTTGACTAGGTATAGGACGACCACGGGGGACTCTCCCGGCTAGGAGAGCACCACGTGCTACTTTTACTCTTTGGAAAAGATTACAATCAAGATCATTCCCACGAGGAACACTCTAGATTAAGAAAAAGACCTGATAAATAAACAAGTGATGAAAGCAAGAATAATTAGTTAAATAAAGAAAGAAATTGAAAACAACAGCTACCTGCCCACTTTATTGTTTTTAGTTAGTTGGTTGTCACTTTACTCAACGTTCACTGATTTCGTGTACTCCTAACCTTTTTCAGGTCCAGGTGTTGAGTAGCCAGAGCCTACGACTGCAGAGGGTGCTGGGCCTAGTAGAGCCCAGTAGTTGTACTTTTCTTTGTTGTACCCGTTCCGTTGTAGTGAGTGACTTTGTTACACTTTTGTACTCTTATTTGTAAACTTTATTTTCCTGTACTTGTTTACATTCTCTACTGTTGTGGTGGTGTGTACTGTAGTAGTTTATTTTCCTTACTGCTGTACTTTGTTACTGATAGTTGCTTGCATGGTGAATGTGGTTTATTTTACTGCTTTTTGGGTACTTCCTCGTTGGAAGACTGGGTCTTGGGATCAGTCGAGTTGGTCCGGTCTCGTGTCCTGTAGGGATTCGGGAACCGGGTCGTAACAAGATGGTATCAGAGCAAGGTCGTCTCGAGAAGTAAACCAATTAGTTGGAAAATAACCAATTCACATGTTTAAAACTGGAGTAACCACCACAACTTGCCTTTTTGTATCTGTCTTGAGGTTCTTTTTACCGAATATCGGTTGGAAGTGACACCTTCCTGTTCTATGTTAGCGTCTCCTTGCAGGAGATGCCTCGATGTGGAACTAGAAGGGTGGGTCGCAGGCGAGGTCGAGGCCAGAGGAGCAGATGTGTCGAGCTTGGAGTACATGCTCTCCTTCTCTTCTCCTGAGCATACAGTCTCCGGACCTCGCCCATCTGATCCGAGAGGTGGTTCGAGAAGAATTTCAGCTTCCACCCACTCCGCCACCCCCTCATCTCTTTGCCGAGGGTACGGTAGGGGAGTTTATCGTGGAACGAGATTTCCGTCGTCACACTAGACGGGTTAGGAGAGCTCAAGGGAGGCACGCAACGCCCGCAGGAGAGCCGTCGCGCTTTGCGGGGCTGTCAGTAGCCTCTGGGGGGCCCCGACAGGGGCCAGCTGTCAGCACTGGACCCTCGCCTAGCCGCCAGCAGGGACCTACCGAGGGAGGGAGTCGAGTCCCCCTCTGCTACCAGTGTGGCCAATCGGGCCACTTCAGAAAGGACTGCCCGTCTAGGGCTAGAGCACAGCAGACTCTCATCGCTCTGACACTGAAGGCCAGTCGGGTGGTCGTGGGTTCCAGGTGCATGAGGGAGGACAGCCGCCACGGGGAGGATACCGGCTAGCTGTCACTAGCTCCGCCCCGGGCCTAGCTATTTTTTTCGCTCCCAGTACTGAGGAGTGTCGCGACGTCATGACTCACGGAGACATTATAGCTTCAGTTTATATGGTGACAGGTATGGTTACAATGTTTGGTCTTTTTGGAGTATGTAAGTCCTGCTTCTAGTACGATGTACCTTCTCACTCCACAAGTTGTTTTCTACTTTGGAGTCCGATAGCACTCCATTAAGGGTTTAGTTGTAATCAGAGACCTAGGTGGCCAGCTGTTTGTAGCTGGGAAGGTAATACAGGCTGTGAGGTCAGTGCTTGTGGGGGGGACACCACGTCCCCACTGATCTGTTTAGAGGACTTTGGTGTGATTCTGGGGATGAACTGGTTGTCCTCTTACCATGCCTTGGTGGACTGTTTTGAGGGGAAGATCGTCTTCTCCATACCGGAGTTGCCTTCTTTCGAGTTTCACAGGCAGCTAGTGGACGGTGGCTTCAGGTGCATTTCTGCACTTTGGGCAGCGAGGCTTTTGGGCCAGGGGTGTGAGGGTTTCCTGGCTTGTGTGGTGGTGGAGTCCAGCCCTGTGGTATACTTTCAGAGAATCCCGGCGGTCAGAGAGTACCCTGACGTGTTCCTAGATGAGTTACCAGGACTACCGCCTAAGCGTGAGATCGAGTTTGAGATCTCACTAGTACAGGGGACCAGCCCCATTTCTACAGCGCCTTACAGGATGGCACCACTTGGGCTGCGAGAGCTCAAGTCCCAGTTGCAGGACCTTCTGGAGAAGGGCTTTGTGAGGCCCAGTGCGTCTCCGTGGGGAGCTCCGATATTGTTTGTGAAGAAGAAGGATGGTACCCTATGCCCTTGTGTGGACTACAGATATCTGAATAGGGTTACCATCAAGAACAGGCATCCGCTGTCGAGGATTGACGACTTGTTTGACCAGTTGCGAGGTGCCATGGTATCCTCCAAGATAGACTTGAGGTCTGGGTACCACCAGTTGAGGATTAAGGAGGCAGACGTCTCCAAGACAGCTTTCCGCACTTGGTACGGACACTACGAGTTTTTGGTCATGCCGTTTGGGCTGACCAACGCCCCAGCTGCCTTCATGGATTTGATGAATCGGGTGTTCAGACCGTATCTGGATTAGTTCGTGGTGGTATTTATCGATGATGTGCTCATCTACTCGCGAGATCAGGCACAGCACGGACAACACTTGCGGTTGGTTTTGGGCACATTGAGGCGACGTAGGCTGTACGCCAAATACAGCAAGTGCGAGTTCTGGTTGAGGGAGGTGACCTTCTTGGGCCATGTGATCTCCGGGGATGGCTTGGCTGTGGACCCAGCCAAGGTTGAGGCAGTGCTCAGGTGGGAGAGACCGCATACGGTGACAGAGATCCGTAGTTTCTTGGGATTGGCAGGCTACTACAGGCGATTTATCAGGGGTTTCTTGCAGATTGCACGTCCTATGACACATTTGACCTGGAAGGACGTGCCCTTCTCTTGGACCGACGCTTGTGGGGCATGTTCTCAGGAGCTGAAGGAGAGGCTGACTTCGGCTCCCGTACTCACCATCCCAGACAGCAGTGGCGGTTTTGTTGTGTACAAGGACGCCTCTTTGCAGGGGTTAGGGGGTGTGCTCATGCAGCGGGGTCATGTTGTCTCTTACGCTTCGTGGCAACTGAAGCCCCATGAGCATAGCTACCCTACCCACGACCTAGAGCTGGTAGCTGTCGTCTTCGCGCTAAAGACTTGGAGGCACTACTTGTACGGTGAGACTCTTAAGATTTTCACAGATCATAAGAGCCTCAGATACTTGTTTGATCAGAAGGAGCTCAACATGAGACAGAGACGTTTGTTAGAGCTCTTGAAGGACTATGACTGCAACATTTCCTACCACCCGGGGAAGGCCAACGTGGTGGTTGACGCCTTGAGTCGGAAGGCACCTACCCACTTGGCCAGTTTACAGGCGCAGAGTTGGAGCCTCATGGAGGAGATGGGTAGTTGGCGGCCCCTAGAGTTACTGGGGCACTGTGGGGGCAGTGACGGTGACACGACAGACGAGGCCAGAGCTGATAGACCTCATCATCACGGGACAGATGGCCAACCCATACTTGCAGTCGTTACGTGAAAGAGTACTATCAGGGGGACCCTGGGGACTTCTCCTTTACAGACGAGGTACTGCGCATGAAGGGGCGTTTGTGCGTTCCCAAGGATGAGGAGCTGTTGAGAGAGCTCCTGACTGAGGCACACGATTCGAGGTTCACCATACATCCTGGAAACACAAAAATGTACCATGATTTGAGATGCGACTTTTGGTGGAGAGGAATGAAGTGGGATGTAGGTGAATTCGTGCAGCAGTGTTTAGTGTGCCAACAGGTGAAGGCCGAGCATCAGAGGCCTGCAGGGCCGTTGCAGCCACTTCCAGTGCCGAAGTGGAAGTGGGAGAGCATCACCATAGACCTGGTGGTGGACTTGCCCATTACCCAGCGAGGACACGACGCAGTCTGGGTGATTGTAGACAGATTGACGAAGACGGCACGTTTCTTGCCGATCCGAGTCACTTTGGGACTAGCATAGTTGCAGAGAGGTATATCCGCGACGTGGTACGTTTGCATGGAGTTCCGTGGGAGATTGTATCCGATCGAGATACCCGCTTTACATCCCAGTTTTGGGCTGAGTTTCAGCAGGCCTTGGGGACACGGTTGAGGTTCAGTACAGCATACCACCCCCAGACGGACGGACAGTCAGAGCACACGATACAGACGCTTGAGGACCTTTTACGTGCCTGTGTACTGGACTGGAGGGGCTCTTGGGAGGAGCACTTGCCCCTGGCAGAGTTTGCATATAATAACAGCTATCACTCGAGCATCGGTATGGCACCCTACGAGGCTCTGTATGGACGGAGGTGTACCACACCCTTGAGTTGGGTTGAGGTGGGGACCAAGTGGGAGGATTGGTCCCAGGCTGATCCGGCAGAGTCAGGAGGTGATCAAGCAGATCCACAGGCGACTCCTCACTGTCTGGAGTAGGCAGAAGAGCTATGCAGATCAGAAACGTAGAGAGGTATAGTTTGAGGTTGGGGATCACGTCTTCCTTCGTGCTTCGCCCATGAAGGGCCTGCAGCGTTTTAAGGTGAAAGGGAAGCTCGCGCCGAGGTTTGTGGGACCCTTTGAGGTCTTGGAGCGGGTTGGACCCGTTGCTTACAGGCTTGCCCTTCCTCCCCATCTTTCTGGTGTGCACGACGTGTTCCACGTGTCCAACCTCAGGAAGTACGTCGCCGATCCCAGTCACGTTCTGAGCCATGAGAGCGTCGAGGTGGGTGACGACTTGTCCTACCCCGAGCGGCCAGTGCAGATACTCGATAGAGCCGTCCGGAGTCTGAGACGGAAGTAGGTACCCCTGGTGAAGGTCTTATGGAGGAGCCAGAGGTACGAGGAGGCTACCTGGGAGACCGAGGCGGCGATGCGAGAGCAGTACCCGGAGCTCTTTGAGGGTACATCTTTTCGGTCCAGCTTCAGTCCTCTTTGAGTTTGTTATGCGTATGTTGTTCTTTTCCGCACCCTAGTTAGTGCAAGTTTCAGGGACGAAACTTCCTTTGAGTTTGTTATGTTGTTAAGACACGTATCATCAAAACACTTTAAGACGTCTGGGAGTTGGTCCAGACGTCTGGACATCTTCCCAGACATCTGGAATTGAATTTTTGTGTGCGTACGATGGTGAGTTTGCACGCTTGTCGCGCGCAAACTTAGCCAGCTGCCTTCTTCCCTTTCTTCTTCCCTCGCAGAATTGCAGAGCCTTTCTCCCCACACCTACATATATCCCCTCCTCTCCCTCACGCCACCCCACATCCATCTGTCTTCTCCTTCCTCCAGCGCGAGAGCGAGGGCGAGAGCGAGTGCCGCAGCTGCAGTCGAGTGCAGCGGCGGAGAGGAGAGGAGCGGCGAAAGGGAAGAGAGGAGGGTGTGCGGGCTGTGAGAGAGCTCGCCGGAGAGGCTCGCGGCCGGTCGGGCGTGTGTGAGGCGGAGTGTTGTCCCGGGAAGGTTCCCCGACGCTGCTGCAGCTAGAGCAGCGGATGAGCGAGCGTGGTGCAGCCACGCGCAGCAGGAAGAAGATGAAGGAGCTTCTGGTTCTGGGACTTTTCCCAGAATCAGACGTCTGGACTTACATCCTGACGACGTGGACGACGTCTGGAGGAAGCTCCAGATGACTGAGAGGTTCGTCCTGCGCCCTATACCTCCTTTTGCGAATACGGCCATGCAGGCCGTTCTGCCGAGGCTTTGATACATGTCATATTGAGGAGATACGATTGGATTTGCACAGGATACGCTTCGGAAAGGCGCGGGACACGCCATCCCATGCAGAACAGACATTTGGGCGAGGCACTAGACGGTGGGAAGCGTCTCTAGACGTCCGGAGAGGAGGTCGGACGTCTGGAACTAGGTCCAGACAGTTCAGCAGGATCCCTGGACGTCTGAGGAGCAGCGCAGAGTGAGGTATGATTCTGGACTTCTTTTAAGACGTCTGGAAGGTGTTCGAGACGTCTGATTTGAGTCAGGATTGTCATTTTTGACCCGTTTAGGGTCCGTTTGAGGTCCGATTTCCGCAATTAAGATTCCGTTGTTCCCCGTTTAAGTTCCTCTACTTGCTAGAATACTTTTTATCTTGTTCTGAGTGGTTTCTTGTGGTTGATCCTTGTGTTAGGACCTCGTTCCGTTGCGGGTTCGGGGGTTGCGGAGGCACGTGGACTTGCCGATCAAGCCCCCATTACTCCTGGTTTTGCGGGTAGGGTGGCTTCCCCTAGTTTAATTACAAGCATAAATGCATATCTGGAATAAATGTTAGATCCTAGGGTGTGGCATGAATCCTAGGACTAGAAACACTGGATTAAATGTTAGATCCTAGGATATGGCATGAATCCTAGGACCAGAAACACTAGATTGAATGTTAAAACCTAGGGTATGGCATGAATCCTAGGGCTAGAAACCCTGGAATAATTGTATGGAAAGGCATGAATTGCAGTCTTGGACGAGTAAATAGAATAATAGCAATTGCTTGTAATTGGATAACAGCTACCTGTGAAATGTAAAGTACTGTTGTTAGCAACTGTTGCATGTAATTCCTGTTGTTTGCAATTAAATACGAGCTGCTTGTATACGAATTGGAAATGAAAGATTGAATGTTGGAAACACGAGCTACCTGTGAATAAACGTGAAATGATGAAACCTAGTATGGCTTGGCCTGAGAAACATGAGCATGAACCCTACGAGAAAATAGGAGTAGAGCTCCTGGAAGTAAATGGAATGGATCTAGGAATGTGCTGGGAAGTGTGCTGTCCCTTGAGTACGTAGTACCAAGGGAAGCACATGTTACCTCTTAATGCTGAGGGGAGAGTGCCTCCTTTGGGTCGAGACCCGGGGGTGGGTTTGGTCACCTTGCACCGACTCTTTGGCCATCGCGTACACTGTACCGGGGAGAGCTACTAGTGTAAGGAGGGAGCTAGCCACCCCACGGGGCCCGGGGTTCAGCTAGTCGCCTTATATCGACTTGTTAGACCCTCTGGGCAAACTAGGATAGTCAGGCGAGGGTGTGCGGGCTGTGGAGGGGCGAGACCCCTGTTTGGTTACTGTTGAGGGGTTAGACCCCTGTTACTGAGAGGGTTACACCCTATACTGGTTCCGTGCTGTGCTTTGGACGCACCTGTTAACGGAAATGACTGACCGCATGCCAGTGCAGGGTAGCTACTCGTGCATCTATCGCGTGTGCCGTAGTCACCTTTATGTTTGTTAGTGACCCTGGGGTGGTTGACTGGGTGTAGGACGACCACGGGGGACTCTCTCGGCCAGGAGAGCACCACGTGCTACTTGTACTCATTGGAAAAGACTGCTATCAAGATCGGTCCCACGAGGAACACTCGAGATCAAGAAAAAGACCTGATAAATAAACAAGTGATGAAAGCAAGAATAATTAGTTAAATAAAGAAAGAAATTGAAAACAACAACTACCTTCCCACTTTACTGTTTTTAGTTAGTTGGTTGCCACTCTACTCAGCGTTCGCTGATTTCATGTACTCGTAACCTTTTTCAGGTCCAGGTGTTGAGCAGCCAGAGCCTACAGCTGCAGAGGGTGCTGGGCCCAGTAGAGCCCAGTAGTTGTACTTTTCTTTGTTGTACCCGTTCCGTTGTAGTGAGTGACTTTGTTACACTTTTGTACTCTTTTTTGTAAACTTTATTTTCCTGTACCTGTTTACATTCTCTACTATTGTGGTGGTGTGTACTGTAGTAGTTTATTTTCCTTACTGCTGTACTTTGTTACTGATAGTTGCTTGCATGGTGAATGTGGTTTATTTTACTGCTTTTTGGGTTACTTCCTTGTTGGATGACTGGGTCTTGGGATCAGTCGAGTTGGTCCGATCTCACATCCTGTAGGGATTCGGGAATCGGGTCATAACACATTGAGCCCCTAAGGGTCAAAATCAAAGACGTTTTGGATCAGCCCGATTCTATCAAACATATTCACTATATCTTCCGGACCACCATTTGGGTTGGAAGAGATGTTGCTGTTTGGTCCCCTTCCTTAGATGGCAATTTCTCCGTATCTTCCGCCTACAAAATCAACATCATGCCGTTTCATCCCATCCATGTTTTTCAAAGCCTCTGGAACCTCAAACTCCCTCTCCATCTTTGCCTCACTACCTGGAGGATTGTTCATGGTAGACTTCCTTCTGATGACGCTATTAAAAAGCGTGGTATCAACCTCCCATCCAAATGTGTCTGTTGTCCTACCAATCCCTCCTCTGAAATGTGCATCCACCTTTTCTGCCACAGTGAACCCGCTCTCACTGTGTCCAATTGGACCTTTAGGAACATACTCGTCAATCCCAGCCTGCCTGTTTCCTTATTCCACAAATTCCTGAACTCCAACGACAAATCTACTAATAGGATGAAGGGTTTTACCACCTTCATTTGGCATAACATTTGGTGGTTACGTATCAAGAGCAAGCACAACAATTTCAATTTATCTCACATGAACCACTTTCTTCATCACAATTGGAGCTATTTTAACATGTCTACTTGGTTGAGATCTCAAAAACCCAAAGCTTTTGCTATTTCTTGGATCCGTCTGGCGTCTGGCTTCAAAATCAACTTCGCGCCAAGTTACCATCATGGCTCCTACTTGATTGCTTCGATTCTCTGTGATGGCTACGATGCGTTGAAAGCTGCGGCTTCTTGTAGGACCCCCTCGCCCTCGCCTGAGCATGGTATCATTGAAGCTATCATTCATTTCCTGAGTTCTGGGCATGGCGTCATGGATAATATTTGCCTTGAAATGGATTCCATTCTTCTTTATTATTGGTGGAATGGGAAAATCCTGGTTGCTTGGCGCATTCGGCCTTCGCTGAGGGAGGCTAAAAATCTTTGTCCTCAAGGCACAAAGCTTACATACATCCACCCTATGGCCAACCACATGGCACGTTCGATTACCTCTGCTTCTATGGATTCCTGGCAACTTTTCAACTAAGAATGGGCTCTCCCCACTTCGTGTCGTGGGATGCTTAGATTAGATAAGATCCAATTTCCTTATATTGTTGGCTAGGCTGTGTCACCTTGGGTTCTGTTTTGTATTTTTGTACTAGGCCACGAGTTGTGGTCCTCTTTTTTTGTATAGAATAGGTTTTGGTCTAGTCCCCCTGTTCCCCTTCTTTTTGGTCTCCAAGGAGTGGGGGATGAATAAAATTGACTTCTGTATTTTGGAAAAAAAAAACCTTTAGTGATGCTAACGTTGGTGGCAATTAAGCGACAATTATTTTAAGTGTTGCTAATTGCATGTAGTGGCAAATAAAAGGCCTATAGCGGCAAATATTAAAAGTCGCTAAAGGTTATTTTTTTTGTAGTGCCTCTCCCATCACCACTATTAACGTCTTCAAAGGAGTGATGAGAGCCTCATCATGAGCCATAACTAGCTCATTTTGACCCAAGAAAGAAGATAAAAGCTCCTACATAACCTAGAAGAAGGCTTAACTGAAGGAATAAGTGCTCTGAGAAGAAAACATGAATTAAAGGTTAAAACTGTAATTTTACCATTGCAGTACATAAATGGGATTTCTCAGAGGCAAAACACAGGTCAAAAGGTCTAAATGAGATAAAAAGTGGGTTGAGTCAATCAGAAATGGATTCATGTGTAATCTAGGAAGTAAATGACATGTGGTAACCCTAAAACAGACCCGCTTAATTCAACAAGGTTCCGATCAGGATAAAAATCAATTAAACCCTCTAAAAATCATGGAAAAATATCCCCTAGGGTTTAGAACACTTAATTTGGCCTTTGGAACCCAGTTTGACCTAGATTAGGGTCCTAGTTCATCAATTAACCTAATTTGGATTTTTATGTAAAATGTCCAGTCAAACGAGGTCAAACCTAAAATCCAACTTCACCATTGGATTCCTTAGGTCAAAATTAGGTTTGTACCAAAATTTGGACCTAAGGGGAGGTCATCTTGACCTACTTTGCAATTTAGTACACCCAAATCACAATTTGGTCCCTATCTTTTGAAAAGCATAACAGAAAGCCCCCTGACTTCCTCGCCACCTTTGTAATCAGGTCCTGCCGCCATTATTGGGGCAGAATCCTGCTCCGGCGAGGATTTGAGAGGGAATCCTCTTTGATTCCTCAGAGATCCCCTCCCAGAAATGGAAGGGAGATTCTCTGAGAAATTCCCTTCCATCTGAGGCCAATCTTGATCCCTGGTGTGAACCCAATCTCTCGTGCGAACGCATGAGGGATTTGGGTATCTAAACTCTTTCCATCTCCGGCGACCGACCTCAGACGATTGCGTGCCTTCCACGCCCTGAACAACCGGCCCGGTGCCTATAAAAGAGACTACACCTCCGGCCGCTCATCTTTAGCTTGATTTGGCCGAGTTTCCACCTCCAATTCATCTCCTCCTGCCCGGCAAAAATTCCCAGCAAGCTCCGGCGAGCCCCCCTCCCCTCCCTCTTCGCTCTGCCACAAAACCAGTGGCAGAGTTATCTTCCTGATTCTCCTCCGCGTCGCGCAATACCCACGCACGCCGCCTCAGCCCCGTCGTCGCCGCCGTTCTCCCCCACTGGGCAGCATCGTCTCCGGCGACAGCAGGTACTGCTGTGCGCCTCTCTGTCCCCCTTCATCCCTGTAGTTAGTCTAAATACCTTCTCCACAGTCCCCTCTCTTTTCTCCCCCTGCTATTTTATCCAATTACCCCCCGACAGTGCCTAACCACCTCCATTGTCCTCGCCTCCGACCGCCCTCCGGCGAGTCGCCCACACCACTCCGCCCCTCCACACGGCTCGCCAACCATCTCGTGAGCTCCGCCTCACCACCAGGAACTCATTCCACCCCTCCACTGCCACTCCAGACCTCCACAATAACCCCCCGACCAACCCCACACCTCCGGCCACAGGTTGACCTAGGCACGCACGCTTAGGCCATCCCACGGCCTGCAGCACCGTCCACCGCCTTCGCCGTGCCACGGCGAAGGTCACTAGCTGGTCTGATTGGGCCGAGAGGCTCGTTTTGTGTCTGACAGTGTTGATGCTCCTGCCGCCATGGACGACATTTGAAGAAGCTCCGTAGCAGCTCCAGGCGCCAGGGCTCCCAGGTTGCAGGTGCTGCGTATTCGTGCGAGTGTCGCGAAGTGCTTTGGTCCAGCAAGGAGCGCTAGCAGAGCCAGCAACTGTGGGGATGACACGCAAGTCTGCGGGCGCGCGCGAAATCAGGGCAGAGGCTTTAGTCCCACATCATGGAGAGCCGAGGCGCCGCTGCGCCATAAATTGAATTTGTGATATTACCTTAACGCCTCCGAGAGCACAGGGGTGAGGTCCCTCACCTTCCCTCACACCCGCCTCGTCCGCGGCTTGACCTCGCGGATCTGGCGGGATCCGACCCGACCCTAACCTTGAACACTCCTCGCGCATCACCACCTGCCAGTGCACCCGGTGCCGGGTGCGAATCCGATCCGATTACCCGTGTGGCTCTGGGAGAGGGTCCCTGAGTGAATTGCTGAGAGAGAGAGACGCGCGGGTAGAGGGAAAGGGGTAGGTTTTGCTCCTGTGCAGGCAGACTGAGCGTGGAGAGACTTAGCCGCAAGGAGAAGAGAAGAAGAAGAAGAGACTGAGCGAAGGAGACCAAGGAAGAGGAAGAAGCAAGGCAGAGAAGAAGAGAAAAGAAGCCTTCGCAGGAGAAGAAAAAAAGAGAAGGAAGGCAAGGCAGGAGAAGAAACAAAAGCAGGAAGAAGAAAGCCTTCGCAAGACAAGAAGCAAAGCAGAAAGAGAGAAGAGAAAGAAGAAATAAAGCAAAGACAGAAGCCGAAGAAGAAAAAGAGACTGCAGAAGAAGAGGAATAATACTTTTAAGACATCTGATCACAAGATTAGACGTCCAATTTCATTTCTTTTGTCATAGTTACTTTTAATGGCATACATTCATATTTGAATTAACATTTTGAGTAAATTAGTGTTCAATTACATTGATTAGTAGTAAATTCCATTTGCTCCCTGTGTTCGACCTCGGATACTCTGGTTTTCGAGTAATAAAATTCTCTATTTATTTGAACGCTTTGTCGGCTATACTACAACGTCGTATTCTCCTTTAAAATCGCACAAAAGCGATACGAACAAGGAGCTTCTTCGCAAGCTCTCATCGGCTACCGCCACCGTCTATAGACATAGGGTTAAGCTTCTACGTAACACATTGGAGCTTTTTAGGTGCTTAATTGAGGTTGAAGACTCATATTTCACTTGTGTAGGACCTTATCGGAGTTGGCATCTTCACCATCGTCGTCCGCCGCCATCGTTGCCGCCATTCATTGATCCACCGCTGTCACCTAGTTGGCGACCCTACGGTGATTGCTTCGCTGCTCGCTGGAGTCATCCAACGATTAGAGCTCAACTCCGATGTCCCTCCAATGACCTCGCCGATGAGGAAGGAGATGCTATAGGGACCTATTTGAAAAATAAAAAATTTTCTAGGGACCTAATTGCAAGCTTCCAAGGATCATATCATAAGAAAAATTATATTCTAGACATCGATTGTGTCCCTTCTTTGGAAATCTTTTCTCTACATTTTGAACTAAAATGCTAGTACTTAGAAATTAAATAAATCACATCTAGTTCTTGAGCTTAAATTTTGCAAAAAAAATTCAGGTAGTAGTAATTATGCTCTAAATTACTTCCTATGAACAACCTTAGAATAAATTTTGTTTCGAGCTTATAAATTCTTTAAGTCATTTTTTTTGCATGTTTTGACTATATTACAACGCCATTTTTATAAACTCTTGATACGCGTGAAACAATGATCACCATGATATTCAACCTATTCCTCCTCAATGTAACTCCCAAAGTAAATGCAGTGTGCCCTCTCTCTACTAGCTATCCAGACTGTGTAATGTGGTTACCAACCATTACATATCACATGCCCGAATGCAGTGTTTCTATATTTTGTAGGAATCCATTCATACACCTCGTACATGGGCAAGAAATGTATTTAAAGGTATCTCAATGTCTAAGCTACTTCCTATCCTCATCATGAGCCTAGTCTAGAAATGTGATCACTCCATTCCTAATAGTAATAAGATTCCTACAATTAATCTAGGACTTATCCTTGCCAACCTAGATACCTAGAATGTCACGAAACCTAAGTTAGTATAGAGTACATATGGTTGATTGTATAATTAAATTATTCTTTTTACTTAACATCCGATTCCTGAAGATTTGATTGTAACGTTACTTATTATACGTAACTTATGTTTGGAAAAATTTTCAATAACATCTTCTTTCAGTTCTCCGATATAAACCCCAAGATTGACCTTAAGTAGATTCCTCTAATGCCCAATGAAGGCTACTTAAGGAACTAACTTAAGGTCAATTGGTATACTAGAAAAGAGTACAAAGATGCTATCAAACTTTCTTCAAACTCAAGTTACATGTAACAAGTAACACTTAGTTCTAATCAAAATTTTGAGAACCCTCTTTAGTTCATACCTTTTCCAAATTAAGGACAATCAACACTTGTGACATGTTATAAAGACAAAGCGTAATGCATGTACGTAAGATATACATACATTAATGCATTATCCGTACAACAATATCGCAAGTCTTGAGGAGGTTGGTATATTGACATATATGGTAATGTCCAACCACTATCCTCATAGCAATTATGAATTTTGTCTCGATCATTAGATGTGAACGTGACTAGATGATATAGATTTCTAACCATCATTTCCTTAGCTTTTAAAAGTCCTATAGAGTTTTCTTTATATGATGGTTATTTTCCCCATCCCCAACATGCAACAATACTAAATATCTAAGAAGTTGTGGTACACCTCATAAGCTAAATTCTAGGCAATAAACTCAATAAAGTGGAATATACCCCCACTTACACATCTGCTTACGGGAATACTTATTTTCTATATCTATTATTTCTAAAAAAATGAGGGAGAGCTCCCCCTTGAATGTGATAATTTCCATAAACTATACATTCATACAAAATGTACTACAAATGGGCACATCTCATGCGACAAAGCATAAAATCTATACTAATGTAATAAAATGCATTTGCAAGGATTACATAGGAACGATGGGATGCAACCTCTTGTGGAAGCTCAACTGATCTCTTGAGAAACCTCGATCATTACTTCATGAAACACTTATAGATAAAAATATATCTATTCATTAATACACATGAACTCATTCATTAAAAAAATTGTACACATTAAAATGTGAAGAAAAGTGTAAGGAATATCTCGAAAAAGAATGGATATTACTGGTGATATTTGTCAAATTGCATAGGTGATTTTAAAAAATTATTGATGATATTTCAAACATCACCAGTGATATTTGATTTAGAAATAAAAATATTCAAACATCACATGTGATATTTCAAATATCATTGGTGATATTTTATGTAGGATCAAATATTACATGTGCTTTTTCAAATGTCACCCGTGATATTTGGTTCATAACTGAAATATTTTTGATATAATTTAGTTTAAAACTCAAATATCAGTTATTTATACCTAGATATCACCGCAACAATTTAGTTCACTGAAAGTCAAAATACAAGCATAAACAATTTTCCTAAGTAACCCAAGATTGAGCTCCATCAAATAATGAAAATAGATATAAATCAGAGGAAAATATTATAGTTCTCTACATAATCCTTTATAAGGATGAAAAAGTAGTCATATGTTTGTACTTTTTCTTTATTTTTTTATGAGAAATGATGGCTCCTTTTTCCGTTATTCCTAAATTAATTTTCATTCATTGTCTACATATGAACGATCTTAGAGGAGGAAGCATAAGAGGAGGGTTACCTTTAGGTGGAGGAGGTGACGGCGACAAAACTGCAGGAGGTTAGGGCGAGACCAAGAATGACAACTATAGGAGGAGGAGGTGTGTGGCTATGGGGGGTTGAGGGTGGGGTTTGGGATTCCATGAAGGAGATGGTAGGAGAAAAAACCTAATTTTAGATTTGGATTTCTCTTACACCACCTTTTGTGCTTTCTTTTCTTTTGTTTTCTTAGCTTTTGCATATGGTTTTCAGTGATGATAAAAAAACTTTTTGCTACAATTGTAAACCGTCTGCAAATATTTTCCCATGGACCTCTCTCCCACTGTAAGGAACGGATGCGTTTGCCTATAGTTTTGAAACCGTCAAGAAATATTGACTTTTGCTCGTGGTTATAACCATCCACAAAAGTTGGTGTGCGGAGGTGTTAGCCAACTTCTCTAGGATCTTTCCCCATAGACCTACCACAAACGGTTGTAAGTGGCTACATTTGTCTATGATTTTAAAACCATCTGGAATTATCTGACGCAAAATCACAGTTTCTAATGGTGGTAACCGGTAATAAAATGATGGAATTTCTTTGTAGCTCGATGCTTCGAAGTTGTATGAAAGAAAGCCAGGTTTGAATGGCCTTTAAGGACTCAAGTCTTTAAAGGGAAATAGGCCAACCTGGGTAGTATTTCGAGTCTAGAAAAATACACAATTCTGCTATATATAAATATGGTTGATGCACTTTATTGTTGCCATCCGCTGTCATGATCATCAAAACCCTCCTCAAGAAGCAACGATGAATGTTAGCATAAATCCCATCCGCTTCTTCGACTAATTGGCAATGGAAATTCATGATCGACCCTGAACCTTTTGATGTGGCCGAAAGGCCTTACTTGTGATTTCAAGTTCAGCCCCTCCTCCGCCATTGCCGCCGACCTTCAAGCATGCTTCAAGCTGCTCCAGGGCACCTCCGCTCTAGGTGATAACTTTAGGCTGTGTGGAATCGAAGCCTGCAGGAGTCCAGGTCATCACGCGTGGGCTTCAACAGCCGCGCCCCGTCAATTTGACCGAATTCATCACTGCAGCACTACGCGAACGAGGGAGGTGGGATAGTCCCACATCGTGGGTTGTGGAAGCAACGAAGGTGTATAATATGGAAAAGTGTTCTGGGCTTATTGCCTCAGAACACGGGGTGAGGTCCCTCTCACCTGCTCACACGCCTCGTCCGTGACCTCTCCTCTGCGGACCTGGTGCACCCGTTAACCAACCTAAGCCTTCACTCCTCGCTCACTACCACACGTCGGTGAGCCTGGACCCGGGTACGTGCTTGAACCCGATAACCCAATTACCCCTATGGAAGGCTCTGGGAGAGCGTGACCTTAAGAGAGAAAGAGAGAAGGGAGTCTACCTGGGTAGGGGGAGGGTTTTGCTTTGAGAAGGTCTGGGTTGACACTTAACCAAATTTGAGGACCCATTCCCCTCTGCATGAAGAAGAATTGAAGAAGGAGAGATGAGGAGAAAGGCAAAGGAAGAAGAAGAAGACTTGAAGAAGAAGGAGGGCCGCAGAAGAAAGGAAGAGTCAGAGAAAGAAGGAAGAAGAAGAGTTACAGAAGAAGAAGAGAAAGAAGAGGAAGATAGGCCGAATAGAGACAGCAGAGAAAGAAAAGAATAGCACTGTAGGATCAGACATCTTGAGAAAGAAAAGAATAGCACTGTAGAATCAGATGTTTAAGACGTCTGATCCTACCATTAGACGACAGATTTGAGCTTATTTCATATATTAACATTGAGTTTCATTAGCTATTATTGTAAGGGGTACTTGGTGATTCAAATCACCATTTTGCTCCAATCTTTTTGCACATTGATACTTGAAATTATTATTATTGCAATATCTTATAAATTAAATTGTGATCTTGATTCTTAAATTGCTATATTGCTCCCTGTGTTCGACCTCGGAATTTCTTTCGAGTAATAAACTTTATTTGTTTGAGCGCTGTTTTGGCTATACTGCAATGCGATAATTTAAAAACATCGATTTATTTCTCGAACACTCTCGCATCCTGCCCTTGTCACCCTGTCGCATACGAGGCACACTCTCGTTGCGTGCCAGAGGAGCCCATGGTGGTGACAGTGTGAGAGTTGTTGGTAGGATGACTAGAATCCATTGTAAATCACTATCTCGATCTTCTTCCAAATGAAGGGTCTCTTCTGGAATTGTAGGGGTGTCATGAATCTCCCTACCATCAACTACCTTAAATCTTTGATCCATGATTTATCTCTAGACTTCTTGTTCCTCTTTGAGCCTTTTGCTGATAGGTCACTTGCCACTGTTTTTAAGGATTCTATAGGGTTCAACAACATCCTGGTTGACCCCCTTTCTTCCAATATTTGGTGTCTTTGGCAGAATTCTATTGACCTCACTCTTTTACATGCCATGCCTCAAGCCATCTCTATCAGCGGCAAAACCCATTCCTCTATGGTTTGTCTTACTGGTGTTTATGCCTCTTGTTCAGCGGATTCCTGCAAAGACCTTTGGGACCACCTGTCTCTCACCCATCCCTCTCTCCCTACCCCCTGGTTGATAGGTGGGGACTTCAATTGCATCCTTAGGGCTACTGAGAAAAGTGAGGGTAATCCGTTTCATGAATCCCAAGCTATTGATTTCCGTTCCTGGAAGGACTCTCTTGGCCTTCTTGAATTCCCTACCGGTGGTAATCAACTCTCTTGGTGTAATGGTAGGAAGGGTAGTGCCAAGATTTATCAAAAATTGGATCGCATTTTTGTTTCCTCCTCCTGTCTTTCCCTCTTGCATGAAGCTAGATATCTTTCTAGAAGGAATTTTCACAATGCCCCCATCCTCTTCTCGTTCCAGAAGACTTCTCCCACCAAACCCCACCCTTTTCGCTTTCAAAACATGTGGATCGATGATTCCGATTTCAAAAGGCTTGTCTCCAACATATATGGTCCTACTTTGGCACCGGCTCATCCTCTAATCCCATCGACCTATTTTATTTCAAGCTTTACTCTCTTAAGAAGTCCGTTCAACATTGGGACAGATCAACCTTTGGTGATATGCATGCTTTGGTTGGGTCCCTTGAGACTCATCATGACGACCTTGAGGCTAAACTCACTTCCCACTGGGAAGAACCTCTGCCACTGAGCTCTCAGATATTTGTATCTAGCTTGACGATGCCCTTGCCAAATTACTTGACTTCCTTGCTTGAAAAGCCAAAATCCAAGGGATTCACCCTGGGGAGGGGAATAATGCCTTCTTTTTTGCTTCCATCAAGAAAAGTTTTGCAAAACGTAACAACTCTCTCACCTCTTCGATTGGGGATGGCTCCTGGGACCGGGCTGCGTCTAAGGCAACCTCCTTCTTTCGTACTCTCCTTTCTTCGGATGGGATTGGTGATATAGACCACTTGCTTCAGGTGATTCCCCACACTATTTCCACTACAGACTCGGCTCTTCTTACCCAATTGCCATCAAAAACTGAGATCTTTAACACCCTTTCCCATATGCCTTCTAATTCCATGCTGGGGTCGGATGGCTTTAATGTGGAATTTTACCACTCTTGTTGGGATATTATCAAAGGGGATGTGGTCAAGGCCATTGGCCATTTCTACTCTGATCATTCTGCCTTGAGATCCTTCAATTCTAACTTCATTGCCCTCATTCCCAAAAAACCCACTATCAATGACCTTACAGATTTCAGGCCTATTAGTCTTTGCAATGTTCTCTACAAGATTGCTTCTCCCATTCTTGCTTCCAGATTATCTACCCGCATGCCGAAAATCATTTCCCCTGAACAAATTGGCTTCATCCACGGTAGTTCCATCTTTGATCACATTTCTACCACTTTTGAGCTTTCCCAATGCTTGGACCGCAAGGTCCACGAGTACAATGTGATTTTTCACTAAGACTTTAGGAAAGCTTTTGATCGAGTGGAATGGGAAGCGCTTTTTTGTATCCTCAGTAAATTTGGCTTCTCCGTTTATGCCATCAACGTCATCAAACAATTTGTTCAGCACAATGGCTCTTCTATCTTGGTTGATGGCTGCTTCGCTCCTTTCTTCAAGGTTTCTCGAGCCTTGACACAAGGTGACCCTCCATCTCCCTTCCTCTTCGGCATCTTCATGGAACCTTTCATTCGGGGCATCAAAGAGTTAGCTTTCAATGGCCAGATCTCCCCGTTCTCCATCAAGAGAGGAGTCCTGAAATGACCTTTCGTAAGGCTCATTTGGCTTTTCTTGAACCTTAGGGGCCTTATTGTAATTTTTCTACACACCAAGGAGACACCAAGAGGGTTTTTGTAACTCTTAGAGGGGCCTAACATAATTTTTACACCCCCAAAGTTGTTTTGCGGGGCACCCTAAAACCCTACTCCTAGACCCCTATATAAACCCCCTCATCATTTTCCACACCTCCTCATCCTCCTCAAGTAACTTGCCTACCACCTCTCTTTCCTTTGCAAGCAGTGAACGAGAGCAAGAGTGAGGGAGAAGAAGAGACCGAGAGGGAGAGGGAAGCAGGAGAGGAGGGTGTTGCTGCAGCTTCACGGAGAGCGAGGTGCTACTGCACCACAGACAAGGCACATTCGTACTGTGAGGAGGTGTTGCACGTAAGGCGCAGGCCATTTCCTGTGGTCATCAGACGTTCGCGAAGCCCAGCAGACGGCTGGGAGACTCCGCAGATGTCCACAGTGAGCTTCGGACGTCCAGACGCATGTAGGACCCGAGGTAAGACCTGACCAAGGCATTTGTGTCGTGAACAGGTTCGGGGGTCGTACTTGCGTAGGGAAGCGAGCTGCGTAGGGGAGAAGGGTGTTGGGAAGGTGTGCACACTAGGAAACTGAGGTGCTTTCAAACATCTGGAGGAGGTATAAGACATCCAGTTTCAACCCCAGATAGGCGGGAGAGGTATTAGACGTCTGGCTGCACCCCTAGACAGCTGTGGGAGGTAGCAAATGACGAGAGGAGAAGCAGGAGAATTAGGTGAGTTCCTGTGCACGTTTAAGACATTTGGGACTCACCCCAGATGTCTGATCTCAGTCAGTACACCCGTCTGCTGCAGGCAAGTGGCTGGTCCAGTTAGACTAGCCCGCCTGGTCTAGTTCGGGTGAACCGGGAGGAGTGTTTGGGTCAGTCCAGGGCCCAAATGAGGTCAGATTTGTGAAATCAAGGTATCGTTGGAAAGCTCGTAGGATTTACTAAGTTTAGATTTGTTTCCACACTGTTTTGAGTCTATTTTACATGTTGAAATGTTAGTCAACTAAATTAATGCCCTATATGACCGTTAAATTGGTGTAGGCCTCTAGTCCATAGTGTGCACGGGACCCGCGGAGGCGTTGGGACCTACCGTTGGTGCCCCCATATCACCCGTACCCCTTGGTAGAGTGGTCTCTCTCTACTCATTTTTGTTCGATTTTGTTAAGTGAATGTTAAACTAGAGATCTCTACCTGAAACCTAAGTCACAAAATGAACCGTAGGATTGAGAATGATGTATGTTTACATTTAGTACATGAATCCTAATTGACATAACTTAAATGTGCATGATGATCATTTCCACATTGTGAGAAAATGGAAACTCAAAGATGTAGTTAAATGTTTTTACTGTTATATCACGAATTGCTTATTTCCATGATTGACATCTGGATGTGAATAGAGTTACATGCAACTTGATGGTGTGAGACAAGTATTATGCACAAACCCTATGGGGAACTAGAGAAGTAGCTAAATTGTTGAGACATGGAAACTCTGATGTTTTATGGAATAACTTGCCTATACAGGCATGACGGTTGGTTGGACTTGGGTACACAAAGTGAGCTGGACCTCGTGTATGTGGTATCGAGGAGAGCTACTGTCACTTTGTGTAGGAAGAGAGCTAGCCTCCCATTGGGTTGGGACCCGGGGATTCGGAATGGCCTCTGTACATCGACTCCTGTTGGGCTCACTGGGTAAACCGGGATAGTCAGATGAGGGTACGCAGATTGGTGAGGGGCGTGGCCCTGTTCTATTCTGTGTTGTACATTAGAGCGTACCCACTAGCGGAAAGGAATGACCGCGTGCCAATGCAGGATAGCTACCCGTGAGTCTATTGCGCGTGCCGCAGTCACAGCTACATCGCTACCGTGACCCCAGGGTGGTAGACTGGGTGTAGGATTACCACGGGGTACTCTTCCGGCTAGGAGAGTATCACGTGTGCATCCTACATCATAAGAAAACTTCCACAAGATCATTCTCATAAGGAAGATGTGAACTAAGTGATGACACGGACCTTTACTAGAATGCCTAAATACTAAACAACTAGTGAATATGAATGAACCAGATGTTAACTGTATGGATAACTGAAACTGCATAAATAGTTTACTCCTTTTAACATTTAAATTCATTAAATGTTCTTAAGTTTTCCACTCTACTCGGTGTTTAGTTGACATCCACTACTTATGTTTAGGTCAGGAAGGTGAACAGCCAGTATCACCGGCTGCGGAGGGTGCTAGGCCTATTCGAGCACAGTCTTAGTCAGTTTTTAGCTTACTGTCTTTGTGGTATTTTTCTTTCTTCATGTTGGAACTAGTAGCCTTATTTCCTACCTTTCAATTTCAGTTGTGATGGCTATGTCGTGAACTCAGTTTTTCTCATGTGACATGATGTATATTTTAGTTTATTGTCTACTTTACGGCTTTCATTGAATGCTTAGTTATATTACATGTGTGGAATGTTGTATATATACATATTTAGTCTATTTCTCGATGGATGATTGGGTCTTGGGATTAGTCAAGGCAAACCGTTCTTGGGTTCTATGAGGAATCGGGTTCGGTTCGTAACAAGATGATATCAGGGCAAGGTCGTCCTGAGAAATAGACCAAATGGCTTGGAAGTAACCACTCATGTACATGTAGCTAGGATAGTCATCACAACGTGTTACCTTGATCCCCGCTTTTGAGTCATATTTTAGCCTGTGTTATTGACAATCTCTATTTTCTTCCATCTCCTTGTAGGAGATGTCTTGTCGTGTAACTCGTGGGGCCAGCCGCAAGCGTGGCTGTAGGCGTGGTCGTGGGGGCGGATGTGCTAGAACTGAGGCAGGGGTCGCTCTACCCCTCCTTCAGGGCATCCAGGCTTAGGACCTCACTCAGCTGCTCTAAGACATCATGTGGAAGGAGTTTCAGCAGCTACCTCCTTCGCCGCCTCCTCGTGAGGATGTGGAGGGGGAGTCTTTAGTGAGACAGGGGAGTTGCCGCACTGCTGGGTGAGCTGGAGAGAGAAGGGGTGATCCTTTACCACCCCCACCTCCTTCAGACACTACTGAGCAGGAGTCCTCCCTACCGGGGATGCACCCGTTCCCTTGTTACGGCTTCACCACGAGTTGTTCGCCCAGTTTTGCAGTAGCGCTTTTCTACGAGCAGTACTTCCCATAGACTTGGCAGGACCAAAGGAGGCGGGAGTTCCACACTCTCCGCTAGGGGGTGATGACAGTTAGCGCGTACCACACGCATTTCCTGGAGCTGTTGTGCTTCGCCTCGTCTATTGCAACTATAGAGGAGCGCTTGTGGAGGTTCACTGAGGGTCTTCGGTCTACTATATAGGGGTATGTGAAGCCCCTGAAGTTACCTACCTTCTCTCACATGGTCGAGGCAGCAATGTCCTACGAGGAGACCAACTCGACCGCATGAGACACTGACAAAGGAGGATGGAAGAGGCCCTACCAGCCTAAGCACTCATAGAGCCGCCAGGAGAAGAGGCACATGGTGCCCGCGGGGGAGGCGTTCCACTCTGTGGGGCCACCAGTGGCTTTTGGAGGTCCCAGATAGGGGCTAGCTGCCTGCACCAGACCCCCACTCAGTTACTAGCAAGGATAGACTGAGGGAGGAGGTCGTGACCCTCTTTGCTACCTGTGTGGCTAGTTGGGCAACATGAGGAGGGATTGCCCATCTAGGGCTGGAGCATACCAGATGCTCCCAACATCGAGCACGGGAGGTCGATCTAGCGACCGTGGTTACCAGGTACGAGGAGGAGGGCGAAGGAGGAGGATCTCTATGAGTTTTTCCATCAGTTTGGGGTCGAGCAGTACTCTGTTAGAGGATTTGCTCCTGATAAAGGCCCAGGTGGACAGCTGTTTGTAGCTGAGGAGGTTTACACGGACTGTGAGGTCACTATAAGGGGACACAATCTTCCCACTGACCTGATTGTGATCCAGATGGAGGACTTTGGCGTGATTTTAGGGATGGAGTGGTTGTCTGCCTATCACGCCCTGATGGACAACTTTGGGAGGAAGATTGTTTTCTTCATACCTGAGCTGCCTTCCTTTGAGTTCCATGGCTAACTAGTGGACGAAGGTTTTAGGTGCATCTCCGCGCTTCGGGCAGTGAAGCTACTGAGTTAGGGGTGTGAGGGCTTCCTAACTTGTGTTGTGGTAGAGCCTAGCCTAGCAGCTGACCTACAGAGTGTTCTGGTGGTCTGCGAGTACCCCGACGTCTTCCTAGAGGAGCTACTAGGACTACCACCTGAGTGTGAGATCGAGTTTGAGATCTCATTGGTACCGGAGACTAGCCCCGTCTCCACTGCGCTGTACAGGATGGCACCACTTGAGCTATGAGAGCTCAAATCCTAGTTGTAGGATTTGTTAGAGAAGGGATTTGTGAGGCCCAGTGCGTCACCATTGGGGGCCCTGTTTTGTTTGTAAAGAAGGATGGTACCCTTTGGCTTTATGTTGACTACAGACAGCTGAATTGGGTTACCATCACGAATAAGTACCCGTTGCCCTGTATCGATGACCTCTTTGACCAGTTGAGAGACTCCACGGTGTTCTCCAAGATAGACTTGAGGTTGGGTTACCATCAACTGAGGATCAGGGAGACCGATGTCTCCAAGACAGCTTTTTGTACAGGGTATGGACATTATGAGTTTTTAGTCATGCCGTTTGGGCTGACTAATGCCCCCGTTGCTTTCATGGACCTGATGAACCACGTCTTCAAACCTTACTTGGACTAGTTTGTGGTGATCTTCATCGATGATGTGCTAGTTTACTCTTAGGATCATTCATAACATGGGCAGCATCTACACATGGTTCTGGACACTTTGAGATGGTGCAGCCTGTATGCCAAGTACAACAAGTGCGAGTTCTGGTTGAGGCATGTTACTTTCTTGGGCCATGTGGTCTCAGGAGATAGGTTAACTGTGGATCCGGCCAAGGTTGAGGCTGTGCTCAAGTATGAGAGGCCACATACAGTGATAGAGATACGTAGTTTCTTGGGGCTAGCAGGCTACTACCCATGATTTATTAGAAGATTCTCTCAAATTGCGTGTCTTATGACTTAATTGATCTGGAAGGACATGCCCTTCACTTGGACAGACGAGTGTGAGGTGTGCTTTCAAGAGTTGAAGGGGAAGCTGACTTCAGCCCCTGTACACACCATTTTAGACAGCAGTGGTGGGTTCGTGGTTTACACTGACGCTTCGTTGCAGGGGTTGGGTGGTGTGTTCATGCAGCGAGGCTATGTTGTCGCTTACGCATCACAACAACTAAATCCCCATGAGCATAACTACCCTACTCATGACTTGGAGCTGGCAGCGGTTGTCTTCGCGTTAAAGACATGGAGGTACTACCTGTACGGTGAGATCTTTGAGATCTTCACGGGTCATAAGAGCCTTAAGTACCTATTTGATCAGAAGGAGCTCAACATTAGGCAGAGATGTTAGTTAGAGCTCCTGAAAGACTACGACTACAGCATCTCTTATTATCTAGGGAAGGCCAACGTGGTAGCTGATGCCTTGAGCCAGAAGGCATCTGTCCACTTGGCTATCTTATAGGCACAGAATTGGCAGCTCATGCAGGAGGTGGGCAGTTGGCGACCTCAGGAACCACATGGATACTACGGAGCAGTGATTGTGATGAGATAGACACGATTAGAGCTCATAGACCGTATCATTACTGGACAAATGGTTGATCCGTATCTGCAGACGCTGCGAGACAGGGTATTGATAGGGGACCCAGGAGACTTCACTTTCACTGATGAGATCCTACACATGAGGGGGCATTTGTGCGTTCCTAGAGACGAGGAACTGTTGAGGGAGCTTCTGGCTAAGGCACACGGGTCTAGGCTCACCATACATCCCGGGAACACCAAGATGTACCATGATTTGTGCCGTGACTTCTGGTGGAGGGGGATGAAGCGGGATGTTAGTGAGTTTGTGCAGTAGTGTTTGGTGTGCCAGCAGGTGAAGGCCGAGCACCATAGGCCTATAGGTCCGCTACAGCCACTTCTTGTGCCAGATAGGGAGTGGGAGAGTGTCACTATGGATCTAGTAGTGGGGCTACCGGTTACACAACGAGGACACGATGTCGTTCGGGTTATAGTAGACAGATTGATGAAGACAGCACGTTTTTTGCCAATCTGAATCACCTTCGGGCTAGTACAGTTGGCAAAGCGCTACATCAAGGATATGGTGAGTCTTCATGGAGTTCCTTGCGAGATCATATCTGATAGAGATACCCGTTTCACTTCCCAGTTTTGGGCAGAGTTCCAGCAAGCTTTGGGGACTCACTTGAGATTTAGCATTGCTTACCATCTCCAGACCGACGGGCAGTCAGAGCACACCATTCAGACCCTCGAGGACCTTCTACGCGCCTGTGTACTAGACTAGAGAGGCTCCTAGGAGGAGCATTTGCCATTGGTAGAGTTTTCATACAACAATAGCTACCACTCGAGTATTGGCATGGTGCCTTATGAGGCATTATACGGACGGAAGTGTACGGCTCTCCTGAGTCAGGTTGAGGTAGGGACCAAATGGGAGGTTGGTCCTAGGTTGATCTGTCAGAGTCAGGAGGTGATAGAATAGATTCACAGACGACTCCGTACTGTCAGGAGTAGACAGAACAACTACATTGACTGGAAGCTTCGGGGGGTGCAGTTTGAGATCAGAGATCACGCCTTTCTCTGTGTTTCGCCCATGAAGGGCTTGCAGCGTTTTGGGGTTAAAGGGAAGCTTGCGCTGAGATTTGTGGGACCTTTTGAGGTCTTGGAACGGGTAGGACCTATTGCTTACCAGCTTGCCCTTCCTCCCCAGCTATCAAGTGTGCACGACGTGTTCCACGTCTCCAACCTCAGGAGATACATCGTCGATCCCAGCCATGTTTTGAGCCACGAGAGTATTGAGGTGGGAGATGACCTGACCTATCCAAAGAGGCCAGTACAGATATTGGATAGAGCCATCAAGAACTTGAGGTGAAAGGAAGTGCCACTGGTGAAAGTCCTATGCAGAAGCCATTGGCACGAGGAGGCGACGTGGGAGCCCGAGGTGGCGATATGGGATCAGAACCCGGACCTTTTTGGGGGTACGTAATCTCTAACCTACTTTGATCCTCTTTAAGTTTGTTATGCGCATACTTGTTTATTCCGCATCCTAGTTTAGTTCAAGTTTCGAGGGACAAACTTCCTTTAAGTTTGTTATGTTGAAATGACCCCTCCTAAGGGTCATTTGGCTTTTCTTGAATCTTAGGGGCCTTGTTGTAATTTTTCTATGCACCAAGGAGACACCGTGTGGGTTTTTGTGACTCTTAGAGGGGCCTAGCGTAATTTTTACGACCCCAAAGTTGTTCTGCGGGGCCAGGTGCAATTTCTCCAGGCTCCACTTAAACCCGTGCCCTAAAATCCTACTCTTAGACCCCTATATAAAAACCCTCCTTATTTTTCGCACCCCTTAATCCTCCTCGAGCGACGCACCTACCACCTCTATTTCCCTTGAAAGCAATGAGCGAGAGCAGGAGTGAGAGGGAGAAGGAGAGACCGAGAGGGAGAGGGAAGTAGGAGAGCAAGGCGTTGCTGTAGCTGCACGGAGCACGAGGTACTGCTGCACCGCAGACGAGGCACGTTCGTGCCGTGAGGAGGTACTGTGCGCAAGGCGTAGGCGCATCTCCTGTGGTCATCAGACGTCCGCGAAGCCTGGCAGATAGCTGGGAGGCTCCGTAGACGTCCACGGTGAGCTTCAGATGTCCAGACGCACGCAGGACCTAAGGTGAGTCCTGCCCAAGGTGTCTGTGTCACGTACAGGTTTGGGGGTTGCGCTCGCGTGGGGAGGCGAGTTGCGTAGGGGAGAAGGGTGTTGGGAAGGCGCGTACACTCGGCAAACAAGGTGCTTTCGGATGCCTGGAGGTGGTATTAGGCATCTGGTTGCAACCCTAGACGGCCAGGAGAGGTGTTAGACGTCTGGCTGCACCCCCAGATGGCTGTGGGAGGTAGCAGACGACGGGAGGAGAAGCAGGAGCACTAGACGAGTTCCTACGCACGTTTAAGACGTCTGGGACTCCCCCAGATGTCTGATCTTAGTCAGTACATGCATCTACTGCAGACAGGCGGTCGGTCTAGCCAGACCAGCTTGCCTGGTCCAGTTTAGGTGAACTAGGAGGAGTGTTTGGGTCATTTCAAGGCTAAAAGGAGGTTGGATTTGCGCAATCAAGGTATCGTTGGAAAGCTTGTAGGATTTACTATGTTTTAGTGCTGCTTCCACATTGTTTTGAGTCTATTTTACATGCTAAAATGTCAGTCAACGAAATTAATGCTTTGTATGACTGTTAAATTGGTGTAGGCCTCCAGTCCGTAGTGTTCACGGGACTTGCGGGGGCGTTGGGATCCACTGTTGGTGCCCCCATATCACTTGTACCCCTTGGTAGAATGGTCTTTCTCTACTCCTTTTTGTTCGATTTCATTAAGTGAATGCTAAACTAGAGATCTCTACCTGAAACCTAAGTCACAAAATGAACCGTAGGATTGAGAATGATGTATGTTTACGTTTAGTACATGAATCTTGATTGACATAACTTAAATGTGAATGATGATCATTTCCACATTGTGATAAAATGGAAACTCAACGATGTAGTTAAATGCTTTTACTGTTATATCACGAACTGCTTATTTCCATGATTAACATTTGAATGTGAATAGAGTTACATGCAACTTGATGGTATGAGACAAGTATTATGCACAAACCCTATGGGGAACTAGAAAAGTTGCTAAATTGTTGAGGCATGGAAACTCTGATGTATTATGGAATAACTCGCTTATACAGGCATGACGGCTGGTTGGACTTGGGTACACAAAGTGAGCTGGCCCTCGTGTACGTGGTATCGAGGAGAGCTACTGTCACTTTGTGTAGGGAGAGAGCTAGTCTCCCCTTTGGTTGGGACCCGAGGATTCGGAATGGTCTCCCTACATCGACTCCTGTTGGGCCCATTAGGAAAACCGGGATAGTCAGGCGAAGGTACGTAGACTGGTGAGGGGCGTGGCCTTCTTCTGTTTAGTGTTGTACGTTAGAGTATACTCGCTAGCGGAAAGGACTAACCGTGTGCCAGTGTGGGATAGCTACTCGTACGTTTATCACGCATGCCGTAGTCACCGCTACGTCGCGACTGTGACCCCGGGGTGGTAGACCCCAGGTGTAGGACTACCATGGGGTACTCTCCCGGCTAGGAGAGTACCATGTGCAGGTCCTGCATCGCGGGAAAACTGCAATAAGATCGTTCCCATAGGGAACATGTGAACTAAGTGATGACATGGGCCTTTATTAGAATGCCTAAATACTATACAACTAGTGAATATGAATGGAACCAGACATCAACTGTATGGATAACTGAAACTACATAAATAGTTTACTCCTTTTAACAGTTAAATTCATTAAATGTTCTTAAGTTTGCCACTCTACTAAGCGTTTAGCTGACATCCACTACTTATGTTTAGGTCAGGGAGGTGAGCAGCCAGTACCTTTGGCTGCGGAGGGTGCTGAGCTTAGTTGAGCCCAGTCTTAGTCAGTTTTCAGCTTACTGTCTTTGTGGTACTTTTCTTCATGTTGGAACTAGTAGCCTTGTTTCTTGTCTTTCAGTTTCAGTTGTGATGACTATGTCGTGAACTCAGTTTTTCTCACGTGACCTGATGTCTATTTCAGTTTATTGTTCTACTTTCCGGCTTTCATTGAATGCTTAGCTATATTGCATGTGTGGAATGCTGTATATATATATTTGGTTTATTTCTTGATGGATGACTGGGTCTTGGGATTAGTCAAGGCGAACCGTTCCTGGGTTTCATGAGGAGCTGGGTTCGGGTCGTAACAAGTCCCTTTTCCTCTGACCCTTCTTTATGTGCATGACATTATCCTTTTTACAAATGGGAACCTCAGATCCATATCCAACCTCAAAGTCTTCATTCAGAATTTTGAATCTCATTTTTGCCAAAGGCTCAACTTGTCTAAGTGCTTCTGCTTCGTTAGAAAGCACTTCCCTCTTGGTCGACTTCCTCGGATTTTTGAAATTACTGGCTTCCAATTGGGCTCTTTCCCCTTCACCTACCTCAGATTTCCTATTTTCACTGGGCGCTCCAAAAGGCTCTTATTTCCAACCTCTCATTGATAAAGTTCTCTCTAAACTTGCAGGTTGGAAAGCTAATCTCCTTTCTAATGCAGCCAAACTTCTCCTCATCAAACATGTACTCGCCTCTATCACTATACACATCCTGGTTGCCATTAAGGTCCCCAAAACTGTCATCAGGAGACTAGAGTCTGCTTTGGCTAATTTCTTTTGGGGCTCTTCTGATTCTTCTAAGCACCATCACTAGATCGCTTGGAATCGAATCTGCCATCCTACCCACTACGGAGGTCTTGGGGTTCGTTATATCTCCTTGGTCACCCATGCCTTCAGAATGAAACGTGCGTAGGACATTCTCTTTGCCAACTCTCCATATGTTACCTTGATGAGAAATCTTTATGGCCACCTCTCTGTCTCCTCTCCTTGCCTCCCCCGTAGATTCAAGCCCCTGGCAAGGGCCTATCGGGACATGCTTCCTTTCCTTCGTTGGAATGTGAAGGAGGGTATGATCGATTTCTGGACAGATCTTTGGATTGGCGACTCGCCTCTCAGAGTTTTCCTTCCCCTAGAAGTCTCTCCCGAGCCTGTTCCGGTTAAGGATGCCATCTCGAATCCCTATCAGGTCCAGAATCTTCATCATCTCCCGAATCACATATTGTGCCAAATTTCTCATACCCCTCTCTCTAACTCTAAGGACGAACCTATTTGGTCTCCTTCCCCCCATGGCAACTTCTCGATTTCCTCTACTTATCTCCTCAACTTCATGAACTCCTCTCATCATCAGATCTACAAAACCCTATGGAACCTCAAACTCGCCCTATGTATGACCCTCCTTATTTGGAGAGTTATTCACAATAGGCTCCCTACGGATGATCAAATCCAACTTCGAGGTATTCCCTTGGCTTCTAAGTGTCTTTGCTGTCCCAACAACCCCAAAGTTGAAACCTTGCTCCATCTCTTTTACTCCAGTGACATCTTTTCTTGTGTCTTCCATGTTGCGCATCTTCATCCTATTCCCCCTGACATTCACCTGGACATTCTTAAAGGGGACTTCCCTCAATATGGTTCCAAAGGTATCAAGGGCATCATCTTATTCATTTGGTACCACATTTGGTGGGTCAGGAATAAATGTAGAAATAAAGGTTTTGTCTTTAAGGAAATACCTTACTTTTTGGAGCATAATTGGAGGAGGTTCAATATGGTCTCTTGGTTCCATCTCTTCCGTCCCGCTCATTTTGCCCTCTCTTGGGTTCATCCCTCCCTGGGCTTTAAGGTTAATTTTTCTGCCTTCTAGTTCTTACTCCTTTTTAGCTTGGGTTGCTCGTGACTCTTTGGGTAACTTCTCTAAGGTGGCCGCAGCTAAAATTCCTGCTCTCAACATTGATTTAGCTATTCTCAGCTCCATCCATCACTTCCTCAGTTTTTGGCTCCACAGAAGCACCCCTGTTATCTTAGAGGTTGATTCTTCCATGATTTACTTCTGGTGGAAAGGCAAGCTGAAAGTTCCTTGGAGGGATCGATGGCATTACAACCATGCTCTTCACCTCGTGAACCACCACATGTCGTTGTAATTCATTCACCCCTTCGTGAACAGCCTGGCTAATTTGCTTGCTATGTCGGCAAATGGGCCTTGGAGTTTCATCAATTTGGATCACCTTGACCCCAAATCCAAAGGTTTTATTAGGTTGGATAAAATCCATTTGCCCTACGTCACTGGCTGAGCTTTGGCATGCTCCGTTCTACTTTCCTCTTTTTTGTTTGATGGCATTTTCTGTACTAGGTCATGAGTTATGGTCCTCTTTCATTGTATTAGGTAGGTTTTGATTTAGCCCCCCTGCCTCCTTTTTGTTGCCTCCAGGGAGTAGGAGATGAATAATTTTGACTCTCGTTTTTCTTAAAAAAAAAAAAACCAACCCCTTGATGACAATATTTCAAAAGTTCAATACATCTACAAGGATTGAAGGGATTCAAAGGAACTATGAGACTAATAACAACTGTGAGTTTGTAATTGAGAAACTTATTCCCAACTAGCTAGTGGTGGATTGAATATACGACGGTTATTATGACAAAAACTTCATAGCAGGAAATTGATTCCATATATTTTGCTACAAATGCTTTAAGGTTATCTATATTTCCCTACATATTTTCATATTTCCTGATCATATATAGAATCGATCTCAAGAGTAGCATTACCACTATAAACTCATCTTCACTAGTAATTAATAAATCACATCTTATTGAGCGTTGAAGCTTTGAAGGGGCTTCAATGGTAGTAGAGGAAAAGGGAGCATAGTTAATGTATGAAGTTGAGTCTATTGTAAAAACTGAAAATCAATCTTTGGAACCGACCTGAAAAGGGTGATAAGGACAGCCGGCATGATCTCTTCCGCCCTAGTCGATCACGTAACCAAATGGATATTATGATTGTTAAGAAAAAATAATTGGAATTTGATAGTAAGGAATGAATGCTAAGGGCATTTATTTGGAAGTTGCTAATCATAGAACCTATGTTAGGCATAGTCTAAATAGAGAAACCGTGATATCCATATGGTCGACGCAGTAAGATTTCTTCTCACGTCAGTTGTTTTTTTGGTTTCTTTTTATATTTTTTTTCTCCGTTGCCGCATGCTGACTTTTTATGCTTAATTATGTGGCTTAACTGTAATAATTAGCTACCCGGCCGATCGCTACGATCGTTTCCGGATGGGATCAAATGCAGACACGTACAATTGTACGTATTACCAAGACATCAACACAACATCCGAGGTGACGACGTCGACGATTAAGATCTTTGAGCCACTACCAGACGTGATGAGCACGGCATTCACTCGTGCCGACGGCTCGTCACCCCGTCGAGAGTTGATGCCAATCAGCGTGAGTCCCCGTCGGCTTTACGTATCTTCATGTACTTTGCTGAGCTGCAGGAACTTAAACCAAACGAGTCGAGGATCTTCAACATCTTCGTAAACGAAGAGATGGGGAAGGGTCCCGTTCAACTTCCGTACCTGGAAACAGTCGTGGCTGCATCTCCTGCTCCTAAACCCTACGAAAGGATTGGCATCACCATCGGTAGAACGGGGGAATCGACGTTACCTCCACTGATCAACGCTATGGAGATATATGACGTCAAGTTGACCGAAACAGGAACAGAACGCATGGAAGGTAAGGAGGGTTGTACATGCGATTATCTCCATTGCATTTTCTTGCGAATTTTTATCTTTCTTTTTTAGCAAAAGTAGCAGCATGTATAATTATGAGCTAATTCGTAGGAATAACAGAGAGTGGTGTGAGGATGGAACAAATGGAGAGATGTTGTCTCAGTCGTAGCATTGCCTCTG
Organism: Thalassia testudinum; assembly: GCA_037157565.1. Classification (NCBI taxonomy): domain Eukaryota; kingdom Viridiplantae; phylum Streptophyta; class Magnoliopsida; order Alismatales; family Hydrocharitaceae; genus Thalassia; species Thalassia testudinum. The sequence goes on from JAZHRO010000065.1 coordinate 580,964, forward strand.
CGTTTGTTAGCTCGGAGGTTTATTACAGCTAGCTATAAGTTTCAGTTTGAATTACAAGAATGTCCCTAATACAAATCTATCTTAGCATCCCCTCTCAAAGAAATGGTCTTATTTAGAAGGCATGAAGTTTCCCCTCTCAAAGAAGTGGTCTTATTTAGAAGACATGAAGTTTGGTGCAGAGGCTATTGAATTGTGTAGATGGCAAAGGTTTGGTGAGGATATCTACCTATTGTTGGGAAGAAATATGTCTGGCATTGAGTTGTTTTGCAACCAACTTAATTTTCCAAACAAGGTGAAAGCCAATTTCTATGTGCTTAGTTCGAGCATGGAATACTAACACCAAAGTATTGGAGGAGAAGAGGGGAAAATGCCAATTTTCTTGTAAAATGAAGTTAGCTACTGGATTTCAGCCATAGCATTGGCGATTGATCTATATTTAGCTTCAGTGCTAGAGCGAGAGATCGTCGGTTGCTTTTTGGAGCTTTGCGAAATTACTGATCGACAAGAAAAAAATAGAATAGCCATAGGTTGACTTCCTGTCATCAAGGGAGCTCGCCCAATCAACATCACTTTAGGCTTGAAGTAGAGCTGCATAGAGGGACTTCATGAGATGAAGAGCATGTTGAATTGTTCCTTTCAGGTATTGATGAGAACCTCATCATGAGCCATAACTAGCTCATTTTGACCTAATACAAAGGATAAAAGCTCCTACATAACTCAAGGAAAGGCTTAACTCAGAGAATTCTGAGTTTAAGGAGAAAACAAGTCATAAGGGGTAAAAATGTAATTTTACCAGTATAATCTGCATACAGGGTAATTCAGGGCCCAAACATAGGTCAAAGCAACTTAATAAGAATAAAAGTGGGATGAGATGATCTAGCAAGGGCTACAGCAATTCCAAGAAACTAAATGATAATCTGTAACCCTAAAACAACCCACTTCAATTCACGAGGTTCGAGGCAAAGTAAAAATAGAATAAACCCTCTAAAATTCATAGAAAAATAATATCTAGGGCTTAGAACCTTCAATTTGGCCTTCAGAACCCATTTTGACCTACATTGAGAACCATGCCCAATTAATAACTTAATTTGGGTTTTCGCATAAATTGACCAGTCAAACAAGGCTTAATCTAGAAATAAAATTCACCATCAGATTCCTTAGGTCCTAATTAGTCATGTATAAAAACTTGAGCCTAAGAAGAAACCTTCTTGACCAACTTTACACTTTGGTCCTCATATATTTACTTTTTGGCCCTCAACTTTTGAACCCTCGCATTTTGGCCCCTAACTCTCCTTCGTTCTTTGCGTTCAGGTCCCCCCTGCAAAACCTGCCAGCACCATGCTCCGGCGACCTTGTGCGGAGCATGGCGCCGCACAGGGTGAGGGGGAGAGCCTGGCAAGTAAACCGGGGGTGCCCTGCGTCGTCAGCCGTCGCAGGGACACCCCCTGGTCGCTGTAACCCACCATACCGGCCGTGCGAACGCACGGACGGTATGGGTTTCCATCTCCGGCGTCCTCCGGCGAGGGAGACACTTCGTCTCCCTCCGCCTTCCTCCCTGATTCGGTCCCTATAAATACCCCTGTCGCTCCACCGTTCTTCCCAGCTCGGATCTGACGGAGAAAACCCCCAACTTTCCTCTCCTCTCACTCCGGCAGACGCCCACCAGCTCCGGCGGTTCCTCCCCCTCCTCCTCTTCACTCTGCCGCAATACCAGCAGCAGAGACTTCCTCCCCTGCTCTTCCCGCGCCACGTCGCACCCAGCTGGCGCCTCTCCGGCTCTCTGCTCGCCGCCGCCCCTTCCCCTGGGCATCTTCATCTCCGGCGACAGTCGATATGACTGTCGCCCTGCTGCTCCCCCTTCGTCCCTGCAAGTAAGTTAGAACTACTTCCCTTCCTCTCCTCTTTCTTTCCCTGGTTTCAATTTGTTCAATTAAGCCCTCGACCGACCCTGACCATCGTCACCCCCTTCGTCTCCGGCCACCCTCCGGCGAGATGCCCCCATCGCTCCACAGCCTCACACGCCTCGCCGACCCTCACCGAACCTCCGCCTCATCACACTGAGCACCCCCCACCCCTCCACTGCCACTCCACACCTCCGTAACGCTCCCCCAAACAAACCCATTTCTCCGGTTGCAGTCCAACCTAGGGCTGCCGCCAGACACCACCTTGCGGCTTGCCGCACAGCTCCACACCTTCGCCGTGCCACGGCGAAGGTTCCCCAGTAGTTTGATCAGGCCGAGAGGCCATATTCATGTCCGACAGGTTCTGAGGCTCGACCGCCATTAACGCCACATTGAAGCAGCTTCTCCCGCGCTCCAGGCTTGAGGACTCCAGGTCTCCAGCTGCTGCGGATTACGGGGATTCCTGCGAAGGCAGCCAGCTAGCAACTGACGCAAATCGAAGCTGCAGCTGCAGACGCAAGGCCGCGGTCTTCCAGCAGGCGCACGCGAGGAGAGGCCTCCGTTTAGTCCCACATCGGTAAGCCTCACAACTCTTTCACCGTTTAAATTGATTTTGTGAATAAGCCTTACTGCCTCAGCACACGGGGTGAGGTCCCCTTCACCCGCCCGGTTACCCGGTCTCGTCCGTGCTCACGCCCCGCGGACCTGACCCGACCCGACTTAGACTGACCTGCACTCCTCGCCCACCACGCACGCCGGTGGGCCTGGACCCGGGCGCGACCCGTACCCGACTACCCGGCAGCTCTGGGAGAGCTTTCCCAAGAGTGGTTTCAGAGAGAGAGAGACGCGGGGGGGGGGGGGGGGGGAGAGGGTAGAGTAGGTTTTGTCCTCTGATGTAAGCTCTGAAGTGTGCAGGCACAGGTGAAGAAGAAGGACCGCGGAAGAAGAAGGAAGCTGAGGGAGACACTGTAGCAACAAGCAGTTTAAGTCGTCTGATTTGAAAATCAGACGACGTCCTGAAGGGAAAAGAAGAAAGAAGGAGGGACAACGTCCTGACTGGAAAAAGAAAAGAAGAAAGAAGGAGATCTGAAGAACAATAGAAGAAGGCGAGGCAGAGGAGAACACAAAAGAACAAGAGAAGAACTGAAAGAAGAAAGACAAAGAAGAAGATAACAGAAGATCTGAGACGAGGAGAAGCAAAGAGAAAAGAAGACAACAAATTCTTTCTCTCTCTTTCTTTATTTTTGTAAAAGAAACATGTATATCTCTAGAATACAACTTGCTCCCTGAGTTCGACCTCGGGAACTCTTTTATTTTCCGAGTAAAAAAATTTTATATTTGAAATGATGGCAATAACTGGCTATACTACAACGCTATAACAATAAAACCCGGTTGTCACGACCACCATCAGGTATCTTAGCACACTTTAGACACTTAAAATAATGTGTTGTGGGTGAATGCATCATTTGCTAGATTATTCCTTCACTAGTGAAATTTGCTAGGAATATTTCCACTGATTTTAGGCTTTTAACGACAGATATTTATCAGCAGTTATAAATAACTGATGGAAATTCAAATATTTGGCGATGATTATATTAGAACCGCTGGGATATCTAAACTATATCTATTGTCGTCGGTTTCAAACCTCCGATGTAAATGAAGTGTCATTCCCATGCTCTAAACCTTAACAAAGTGCCACTGACTAACCCTAAACCCTTACCACATCCAATCTAACGGTTCCTCACCACTCACCTAAAACCCTTAGCCATTGCAACTGACCCTTCCTCCTCTATGCTTCATTCTCATCCTCACCATCGTTCGACCTTTGGCATCCTCTGTCGTCCTCATTGTCTGTGAGCACTGTCCACCAACGTTGAACGTCCGCGACCATTGTTGATTGTCCATCGTTCATCGTCATCGTTGCTTGCTTCATCGTCATCGTCGATCGATCGTCCACCATTGCTTCACAAAGGTAACCCTCTTCCTCCTCTCTGCCAAACCAAACCTTTGACGACCTTGTCTTCTTGCATCGCTCATGCATTCCCTTTCTCACAAAATCCGTTCAAAATCAGGGATGAGTTTCTTTTTTCACAACCTTCCCTTTCTTACCTCGTTGCATCTTTCGTCGTCCACAGCTATGTGGACTGAGTGAGCACGGTGAGGGATAGCGGTGAAGAAGGAATATCCCCTGTTGATGTTTAGTGAAAGGTTAGCTTAAGCCCTAACCCTTCACATGAACATACCCTAAAGACCATCCGTGTAATACAGGAATCAATGATAGAATGAGGTAAAGAGAATACCTCCAGCCTGTAGATGAATCAACGACATGAGAGAGTAGTTGGGAAAATTGTGCTGAGCTTCCTCAACAATTCTCAGAAGTCTCCAAGATGACAGTTCCATTCTTTGATACATGTCCACATCATTACTACATTTATTCTGCACATCTCAATCCTCTATCACCCAAGTACTTCTTGAGAGATTGCTCGATATTTTTGATACTGTGATGCTTCACACACAACCCTTGCCTAATTCTAATGCAGGGCATTTACAAGCATCGATTAATTTCTCTCAATCTCCAGTTTTGCTTCTGATTTCTTCAGAAAAGAACTGGAGGGAAGGGGGTAATTAATACAATCATCTAGACCAAATAGCGAAAGCATAATCTCTAAGCTACATCATACAAAAGCATGAATGGTTTTTTTTTCTTTGATTTCCAGCAGAATAAATTTTTGGTTCGAACCAACTTAACTAAGCAATTCAAACCAAATCATTGAGGAAGTCTTACAACAATACTTCTAGTCTCAAGACTAAACTTATTAGCTACCACTATGACAAACGCCCCTCCCCACCCCTGATGGGAACACCATCATGAGCCATAACTAGCTCTGCTTCAGTGGATTAAAGTGATAAAAGCTCCTACATATCCATCGGAAGGTCATAAGGGCATCATACATGATTTTAAGAAAATAAAAAAATAGGGTTATTTCTGTAAATTTATCATTCTATCACAAAAATAGAATAGTTGCAGGTTTTCTCAGGGGCTAAATAAAGGTAAAAATGTGCTTTAGAGTCTAACAAGAGGGTTCATACAGAACGAAATGGGTTTTCACGTATTACGGGAATTAATAGACATTCAGGACCATAAAAACAGATCCGCTTAATTCACTGAGCAACTGGTCAGGATAAAATTCACCTAAACCCTCTAAAATTTATAGAAAAATATTTTCTAGGGTTTGAAATCTTCAAGTTGACCATTAGAATCTATTTTGACCAAAAACAGAGTCTCAAACAGATAATTGCCCTAATTTAGGTTTTTACATAATTTTCCTAATCAAACATGTCACCATAAGATTCCTTGGGTCCAAATTAGGTCTGTACCAAAATTTGGGCCCAATCGGATATCATTTTGACCTAATTTTCATCTGAATTAAGTTTGAATCTTTTCTTACACTTATACCCCTAACTTTTGAATTATGTGCATTTGGGTCCCTACCTTTATCGTTGTATTTTCAAATAGGTCCCTGATTTCATTAAAGGCAACCTCGAGCTTTACCGTTGAGATTTGAGTAAGGATTTCTTGCTAGATTCTTAATCAATCAGTCCCAAAATAGATACTAAGATTCTTGAGGAAATTGCTTTCCAAATGAACCCATCCAGGGATCCTAAATTGCTCTAGATTCCTCATGCGAATGATTTGATTGAGTGGATATCCTATGTCGGCATGGAGATTGGATTTTCCAATCTTGGAACACCATTTAAAATGCTCTCCGTGGCCTTGTGCATACCCTAAGCAAGTTTTTGGCCTCAGAACTTTCTTCTTCCTCCTTTTATGGCCACATCCACACCTTGCTCCGGCAACATCCTTCGCCTCCCTCCTCCGCACCCCCAACCATCAAATTGGAGGTGCCATCGTCTTCCTTTCATCGTCGCATGCCTCTCCGATCAAAGAGAGGGTGTTTTTCTCTCTCGTTCGTCGTCGCTGCCTTGCTGTCCCTCTTGCCTTCTCCGATGCCGGTCAAGACACGACCGGCTCTTTCCGGCCACTTCCTTCATTCTTAGGTACCTATATCGCTTCCTTTCACCCTCTACATCCTTTCTTGCTTCCTTATCATCATTTTCGATCGTCGTTAGACTCTCAACACTGTCATCTTCCCCCGCTTCGGCACTCCGGCGAAGCACCTCCACCACTCCACACCTCCATTTGCTTGGCCACCGACTCCACAAGCTCTACCATTGCATAGAGGGCAAAAGCCCTCTACCAATTTGCCCTATTTGCTACTATATCCTCCTCTGACTCATGCACTTCCACCCACATTCCATGAGGTTGACAGGCCTCATCGACTGCTGCCATGGCATGCCACCACCACCGTTTCACTCGCCATGCTCCAACGACCACTTCTAAGCTGTTTTGACGTGGCCATTAGGGCCTGTTCTTGTTTTCAGGTCACAGGTGAAGCCGCCATTGGCGGGGCTTCTTCAAAGAGTTCCAGGTGGTGTTCTTGTGGCCTTGCTCCCAAGCGTTTGCTCTAGGTGATGTGGAATAACTCCGAGGAGGTCTCCAGGTCCTCAATTGGAGACCCCGAACGCAGCAGCTACTCCTATTTGGTGAAGGAAGTTCACTGCAATAGCACTCGACGAAGCGCAGGGGACATAGTCCCACATCGGAAAGCACTGACTCCCCTGCATAGTATAAATTGAATTTGTGCTTTAGCATTGTTGCCTCAGTAAGCATGACGGTGAGGTCCTCCCATGCACGCCCATCGCATGCTCTTGCCCGCGGCCACACCATGCGGGTCTGAGCTTTAAACCGTTTACCCGTATACCTGGATTCGATTAGCATATATCTGAGAGGGGGAAGAGGAGAAGAAAAGAGAGAGAAGGGGAGGGGGGTTTTGCTCTTGCAGGAAGTTGTGCGACACTTCGTCGCGAGAAGAGGAAAAAGAGCCTGTGTACGCAAGGAAGAAAGAAGAGAAGGAGAGCAGCAGAGAGGCAAGCAAGAAAGAAGAGAACCGTAGAAGAAGAATAGCAGAGAAGAAAGAAAGAAGTGACCCTTGAGTCTCTTGGAGGCATTGTAGCAACTGGCTATTTAAGACGTCTGATCCACGCATCCACCGTCTGATTTCACATATCCAAGCCTCTCAGGATCTATTTCTTACTCATCTTGCTTGAACTAATTGTGGTTGATATTGTGCAAACATTTGAAATAATTGTGGTTGAATTGTAGGGTTAATTTGGTGATTCAAATCACCATTTTAACCCCTTCTTTTTGCACTTCAATGCCGAGCTTCATCTCCATATTAATTTTTTTATTAAGTTTTGGTTGCAATTTCTTATATCTTTGACTCAAATTGTGATTTTGAGTTTTAAATTGCCATATTTCTCCCTGTATTCGACCTCGGATTTCTTTCGAGCATCAATATTTTCTTTTTTTCGAGAGATTTCAATTATACTGCAATGTGTTACTTTTAAACACCGATTCAGAGTGGCAAACATTTTGGCGCTGTTGCTGGGGAGCAACGCGTAATTCAATCTCTTGATTGCAATTTTTGACTTGGTACTAACTTGAGTTATCTCTTTTGATTGTGATTGTGCAAGGAACTAAGCCAAAGGATTCAGAGGAGGAAGATCTACCGCACATCAGAATACTCCAGGGGTAGGTAAACTCCATCCAACCTCTCCTAAGCCCTTGATTCTGAAAAGCTAGAAAAGGAAGAAATCAATTATGTCCAACTTGCATTCTATTTTTAGATTCAATCATAACAAGTTGCCTAATTTGGTTCATTTCTAGAAAACACCCAACCCTGATTTGTGCACCTACTTAGGGTTCTAAGCTATCTAGGGCAATCACCTTCTTGCTTGAGCCCTAAGTACCATATTTGGACAAATTGAATTTGATCAATCAGAGCCAATTAGGTTCTAGAAACACACTTAATCAAGAATTAACCTTCCCGAACAATGTGTGCCTAAGCTTTGGTTGAATTGATCTATTCAGGAAAACCCTAAAATCAGGCTCTTAATTTCATTTGAACATTAAAAGAGGGACCTAAATTTCTCAAAGGACAAAACAGGTGAAGTTGACCCACCTGGTTGGGTTAACCAATCTTCAAATTAGGTCACCTTGCACTAAAATACCTTAAAGTTCAAGTGAAATCATAAGCACCCTTGCTCTTAATTTAAAATTGGTAGACTTAAGAGTTCAAGTCCCCATTCTAGTCTATCTGGATCCTCAGTGATAAGAAAGGTCGGGTGGGGGAAACCCTGTAACTCATGGGGATGCTCTACCGTATAGGGGTCTTCACGGGACTCTCCATTTCTGGCTGCCCAGGTAATTCTCAGGTGGACGGCTTTCTGACTTAAGGGTATCATCCGCCCCGAACCTCTATAGTCATCCAAAATTTTTTGGGTGTCTTGATTGGGTCCATCACCTACTATCTCTCGTCTTATCCATCGGTGCATGTTTGGGAGGAGGTCTTTAAGACCACCCTTAAGGCCTCCATTAGCTATTCACTCCCGTCGAGGCCAAGCCTCAACCTCCCTATTTGTGCAACAACCCAACTAGATCGACATCTCTTCTGATTCATTTGAGCCTTAGCTCTCCTTCATCCATCATCTTGGAGCAACCAGCAGAAGAAAACAATCTCGAGAATCAGCTATCTATTCCAAGCCTATATGAATCCACCGCAGCGTCCTATGATGCGAGATCGTTACAATCCCGTTGTGGTGGCGATCGAACTTCGAATCCAAATCTCGGCTGGAGGACCTGATACTGAACTCGAGTCCAACATGATTCATGCTATTCCTAAATTTCATGGGCTTATGTTACGACCCGGTTCCCGCATCCCTACAGGAAACGAGAATCAGACCGACTCGACAATCCCAAGACTTAGTCGTCCAACAAGAAAGTAACCAAAAGAGCAATAAAGTAAACCACATTCATCATGCATATAACTAAAGTAACAAAAGTACAGCAGTAAAGAAAAGAACTACTACAATACACACCACTATAACAGTAGAGAATTAACAGGTACATAAACATGATGCTTACAGTAAAAGTGTACAAGTGTAACAGGATATACTCACTACAACAGAAGAAATGGTACAGTAGGTACAACACAAGTAAAACTACTGGGCTCTACTAGGCCCAGCACCCTCTGCAGCCGCAGGCTTTGGCTGCTCAACACCTGGTCCTGAAAAGGTGACAAAGGTGACACGTTAGGGAAACGCTAAGTAGAGTGGCAACCAACTAGCTAAGAAAATAGTAAAGTGAACAAGTAGCTGTTATTTTTAATTTCTTTCTTTATTTTCTATTTACTCATTCTTGAATTATTCCTCAGATCTTTCTCTTGATCGCGAATGTTCTTCGTGAGAGCAATCTTGATTGCAGTCTTTTCCGAAAAGTAGAAGTAGCACGTGGTGCTCTCCTGGCCGGGAGAGTCCCCCGTGGTGGTCCTACCCTCAGTCAACCACCCCAAGGTCACTGACAGATGTAACGGTGACTACGGCACGCGCGATAAACGCACGGGTAGCTATCCTGCACTGGCACACGGTCAGTCGTTTCCGTTAACAGGTGTGCCCCAAAGCACAGCACGGAACCAGTATAGGGTAGAGCCCTCTCAGTAATAGGGGTCTAGCTCCTCCACAATAACCAAACAGGGGTCTTGCCCCTCCACAGTCCGCGCACCCTCGCCTGACTACCCTGGTTTACCCAGTGGGCCTAACAAGTTGGTGTAGGATGGCTAGCTGAACCCCAGGGCCCGTGGGGTGGCTAGCTCTCTCCCTACACTAGTAGCTCTCCCCGGTACTATGTACGCGAGGGCCAAAAGTCGGTACAAAGTGGCCAGACCTAACCCTGGGTCCCTGGGGTGGCTAGCTCTGCTCTGCACTAAATAGGGGGACAGTCGCTCTCCTTGGTACTCCATACTCAAGGGCCAGCTCACTTCCCAATTCCATTCTATTTACCTTTCAGGAGCTCTACTCCTAATTCCCCGTAGGGTTCATGCTCATATTTCTCTAGCCAAGCCATTTTATGTTTCATCATTCCAGTTTTATTTCCATATAGCCCATGTTTCCAATAATTACTATACATTCATATACAAGTAGCTGTTATCCAATTACAGGCAATTATCATTTTTCTTTCTACTTTTCCAAGACTGCAATTCATATATTCACGGCATTCGTTTCAGTGTTTCTGTTCCTATGATTCATGCCACATCCTAGGATCTATCATTCAATCTAGTTTTTTAGTCCTAGGATTCATGCCATGCCCTAGGATCTATCATTCAATCTAGTTTTCCAGTCCTAGGATTCATGCCATGCCCTAGGATCTATCATTCAATCTAGTTTTCTAGTCCTAGGGTTCATGCCATACCTTAGAATCTATTATTTATTTCACAAGTGCATAAATGTTGATAAATAATTAAGGGGAGACACTCTACCCACAAACCAGGAGTACTGGGGGTGTGATCGGCAGGTCCGTGTGCCTTCGCAACCCCTAGAGCCGCAACGGGACGAGGTCCTAACACAATGATCAAACACAAGGAACCACTCAGAATAGGATACAAGTATTTTAAACAAGTAGAGGAACAATTTCTGAGAAGAACGAAATTTCAAACGTGGGAATCGGACTTCGAACGGACCCTAAACGGGTCAAAAACGATAATACTGCCCCAAATCAGACGTCTGGAACACCTTCCAGACGTCTTAAATGATGGTTCAGATCATACCTCACTCCTGTGCTGTTCTTCAGATGTCCAGGATCCTGCTGAACCATCTGGAGTTAGTTTCAGACGTCTGACTGTCACTCCGGATGTCTGGAGACTCTCCCCGTCGTCTGGTGCTGTGCCCAGACGTCCGATTTGCGTGGGAGGGCGTGCCCTTGCGCCTTCCCGAACGAAACCTGTACGTGTACGTAGACGATCACAACACGGCACGTCTCAAGGCTTTCGGCGGAACGGCCTGCATGGCCGCATCCGCAGAAAGGAGGAAGGATGAGAATATTGTACCTTTCAGATGTCTGGGCGCCATCTGGATGTAGGTCCAGACATCTGATTCTAGGAAAATTTCCCAGAATTAGGACCTCCTCGCCCTCTGCCTGCTGTGCACGACCGCGCCATGCCGCGCTCGCCTGTTGCCTGAGCTACAACAGCACCGGGGTAACTTCCCCCAGCACCACGCTCCCGCTGCGAGCCCGCTGGCCGACCCTGGGCTGCTTCGGCGAGCTCGCTCTCTCTTCGTCACGCGCTCTACCTCTTCTCCCTCTCGCTGCACCTCCTCCTCCCCGCGCGCACCCGGCAGCAGCTGCTGCCCTCTCTCTCTCTCACTCGTGCTCAAGCTCGAAGAAGGAGGAGATAGTGGAGTGGTGGTGAGGGAGAGGGAAGGGGGGAAAGAGGGTATTTGAAGGCCTGGTGGGGTGGGGAAAGGCGTCTGTATGCAGGACGGTGAACGAAGAGAGAGAAGAAAAGAGGGCGGCGGGTTCATTCTGCGCGCGCATGCGTGCAGACTCGCAATCGTACGTCGCAAAAATTAAATTCCAGACGTCTGGGAAGGCGTCCAGACATTTGATGTCGTGGTTCTTAACAGCTTAATTTCGAAGATCCTTTCCAGCATATCAAGCAACTCAAGCATCTGGCCCAGAACTTTGGGTTAGAAGCACAAAATCGGGATATCTTGCTCATGAAAATGTTCTCATTCTATCTCATGGACAAGGCTGGTCACTGGTACTAAACCCTAATGCGTCCAATCAACACATGGGCTGAACTGCAATCTAAGTTTCTGAAAAGGTTCTTCCCTATTGGTCGGATAAATGCTCTACAACACCAGATCATGCATTTTACATAGTAGGCAGGAGAACCGCTTCATGAGGCATGGGATCATTTTCTAAATCTCATGCGAAAGTGCCCCCACCATAGAGTTCCTAAATGAGAACAAGTCTAGTCTTTTTACCAGGTACTCTATAAGGATATTCGATTATTTGTCAATGCGACCTACAGAGGAAATATCATGGGTCAACATGAAGACATCGTGTGGGAGATTCTCGAGAACATGTGCAAGAACTCTATCAATAATGAATCCATGGGCATGTTCGATCGGACAAATGCTCAAGCATTGACAAATCCAAGGGGAGCACATGAAACGCAGGGCCTATCCTCTTCCGTCGACTTGGAGCTGATGGCCAGTTGCCTGGACAAGGTCTTTATTATTGAGAAGAAGGTGGATGAGCTGACTTGACATCTGCAGCAAGCCACCTCTGCGCAAAACCCGTTCGCACAACCGCCCTCTGGGAGGGAGGCTGTGTATAACATCTACCACCGATCTTCTCAGGAGATGGACCCCTATCCACCCCCATCTGATTCTGGGTTCGAAGGAAACTCTGGACCCGCCTATTCTAGTTGGGGGAACTCTGAACCCTCGTATTCTGACTTTTCCGAGGCTCCTCAGACCTGCGAGGACCTCAACGCCATCCAGAATGATCCATTCTCAAACACCTACAACCCTGGATGGCGAAATCATCCTAATTTCACGTGGTCAGGGAACAATTAAAATCAGAGACCTCAATATCAGTCCTGACCACAAGCTTCTCATCCATATCAGCCGCCTCAGCCTCGGCCTAACCCAACTTATCAATCTGGGCCAACTCACGAAGATCAAATGACTCTTATCCTTCAGACTTTGCCTGACATTTAGAAAATGAATGCGGCTATGCAAAAATAGCACAAAGATGAGATCACAGAGGTTCGCAATCAACTCTCCCAGATGGCAAATCTCCACCAACCTGGTGCACTCCCTTCACAACCTCTACCTAACCTGGCGTGTTATGAACTTGACTCAGGGCCAAGCTCACTTTTTCTATTAGGCCCCTTCTGCTCCATCACCTGATGGGATGGAAGCTTCGACATCATACGCAGGTTATCAGCAGCAACCACCTCTTTTGCCTACACCAAACCAGAACCAGGTAGGACTGAATTCTGTAACTACCCGTAGTGGCAAAACAACTCAGGACCCACCTTATCCAAGCCACTCTCAGCCTGGTAATGTAAACCCAAACCCTAGGATAGTCATCTAGGATACCCCTGTCCTAGATCAAGAACCTGGACCCATTCTAGAGGAACCTGCAGAAGTTCCATTTTCGGAGGCCTTAACCAAGGGAAAAAGGAAAACCAAGCCTGTGGTACTTTAGGAGGACCTGGTCAAGCTCTTTGAGCAGGTCCAAATAAACATCCCCTTGATGGATGCGATACGCCATGTACCGGCTTATGCATGATTCTTGAAAGACGTGTGTACACCCAAGCATAAGCCACGAACCAAAGGCGAGAACCCAATCAACTGTTAGATCAAGCCAGCTCCATTATCTTGAGCAAGCTCCTACCTAAGGCAAAGGACCCTGGTACCCCTCTGATTTCATGCAAGATCGGTGATTTGGATTTTGACAAGCCCTTTTGGACTTAGGAGCTTCTATTAATTTAATCCCCACATCCCTGCTAGATCATTTCGAGGAAACTACGGTTAAATCTATCGAGGTGACTTTACAGTTAGCAGATCAATCAATCAAGTCACCTAGAGTTCTCGAGGATGTTCTGGTTAAAATTCGTGATTTTTATTTTCCTGTGGACTTCATCGTATTAGATATGGAAACTCTTGAGAATCTCAAAACTACACCGACTATACTAGGTAGACCGTTCTTAGCAACAGCTAGGGCAAATATCAATTGGGAAGAGGACCATATTGAACTAAAGTTCGAGAACAAGGTGCTGAAAATCGATATATTTAAGGCCCAGGAAGGAATCAACTGCGAGGTGGTAGAACAAATATGTGACATTGATACGGTGGTTGAGGACACATTTTTTGAGGAAGACCTAATTATCCCTGATCCTCAACATCAAGCTGATCATAGCCCGCAGATAGAGGAGCCTAGCACCAATCTAAACCCACCCACAACTCCCACTTTTCCTTTTGAGACTCATCCCGAACCACCCGCTGCTACTGATAACCCTATTATGGAGCTGAAACCTCTTCCCGATCATCTAAAATACGTCTTCCTGGGTTCCGACCAGACCTTTCCTGTGATTATCAATTCCTGCCTCACCTTTGATCAGGAAACATGTTTGATTTCTATTCTCCAGTAGCATCGAAGATTTATTAGTGGGACTCTTGATTATCTGACTAGCATCAGCCCCTAGTACTGCACACATCACATTTACACTGAAGAGGGTGCATGACCTTCCCGTGAAATGCAGAGACGCCTAAATCCAAATCTGTAGGAGGTCGTGATCATTAAGTGGTTAGATGCAGGGATCATCTACCCGATCTCCGACAGTCGGTGGGTGAGTCCAATCCAAGTTGTGCCTAAGAAGACAGGACTCACCGTAATCATGACTGAAATCGAAGAAACCATACCAACCTGTATAGCAAACTCTTGGAGAGTCTGCATTGATTACAGAAGACTCAATACCTCCACAATGAAGGATCATTTCCCACTACCGTTCATTGATTAAATCCTCGAGAAACTAGCGGGAAATCGATACTTCTGCTTCTTAGATGGGCACTCTAGTTATAACCAGGTTGCAATCCATCCTGAGGACCAAGAAAAGACTACCTTCACCTACCCCTTCAGGACGTACGTGTTCCGAAGGATACCGTTTGGCCTCTGCAATGCACTCGCTACTTTTTAGTGATGCATGCTTGCCATATTCTCAGTTATGGTAGGTGAATACCTTAAAGTCTTCATGGATGACTTCTCGGTATTTGGAGAATCTTTTGATGATTGCCTCCTGCACTTGGTCCAAATCCTCAGGCGGTGTATCGATGTGAATTTGGTTCTTTCCTGGGAAAAGAGCCACTTCATGGTACTTGAGGAAATTGTCCTAGGCCACCTTGTCTCTGAAAAAGGCATCTAGGTTGATCAAGACAAGGTGAATTTGATTTCTAAACTCCCTATGCCTAGCTCTGTTAAAGACATTCGATCCTTTTTAGGGTACGTCGATTTTTATCGCCGTTTCATTCCTGATTTTTCGAAAATCGCTCGCCCCTTGACTAATCTTCTCTCAAAAGATGTCCCCTCGAGATCATTGAGGAGTGTACTCAAGCATTTGAGAGCTTACGTGATTGAGTTACTCAAGCACCAATCCTATAATCTCCTGACCGATCTCTACCCTTTAAGATCATGTGCGATGCGTCTGACTACACAGTGGGTGCGGTGCTTGGGCAAAAAGTTGACAGGAAACCCGTGGTCATCTACTATGCCAGCAAGACATTAGATGAGGTTCAACGTAACTACACAACTACTGAGAAAGAGCTGTTGGCTGTAGTATTTGGACTGGAGAATTCAGATCCTATCTTCTGGGTTCCTGCGTCATTATATACTCGGATCACACCACAACAAGGCACCTCCTCGCAAAGAAGGATGCGAAACCTCGACTAATCTGCTGGATCTTACTGTTGCAAGAATTCAATCTCGAGTTTCACGATAAGGCAGGAAAGCAGAATGTGGTAGTTGACCATTTATCCCGCCTTCGTTCTTTCGTCATCAACCCATCTAGTTTGATCACTGAGTATTTTCCGGACGAGCACCTGCTAGCCATTCACGGTCTCCCCTGGTTTGCTGATATTGTAAACTACTTGGTTATGGGAAAAGTCTCGCCAGATTGGGCAACTTCCAGGCGGGACAAGCTGATTTTCGAAGCCAAGTACTATATTTGGGAGGAACCGTACCTCTTCCACATTGGCAATGATCAGGTGATCTGGAGATGCATCCCTGACGACTAGGTCAATGACATGATCTCATTCTGTTATGACCAGGCCTACGGTGGCCATTTCTCTCGACATAAAACCACAGCGAAAATTCTTTAATGTGGGTTCTTCTGGCCCACAATGTTCAAAGATGCACAGACGTATTGTAGGGCATGTGCTTGTTGTTAGACCCTTGGTAACATGGGCCCGCGAGATATGATGCCCTTGAACCCGATTATTGTGTGCGAAATCTTTGACATTTGGGGAATTGATTTCATGGGACCCTTTCCTAGATCTAACGGCTTCGAGTGCATTCTACTCACTATTTATTATGTCTCTAAATGGATCGAAGCCATCCCCACGAGAACTAGTGATCATAAAGTTGTCCCCTGATTTATCTAGGAGAACAACTTTACCAGATTTGGGGTTCCTAAGGCCATCATCAGCGATGGCGGGTCTCATTTTAACAATGTGCACTTCCAGTCCCTAATGAAAAAGTATGAGGTGTCGCATCGTATCTTGACTCCTTACCACCCCCAGACTAATGGATTGGCGGAACTGTCAAATTGAGAGATTAAGAAAATCTTGCAGATCACTGTTCGGCCTGATAGGAAGGATTGGTCTACTCGCCTTCCAGAAGCCTTGTGGGCCTATAGGACCGCTTATAAGACCCAATTAGGCATGTCTCCCTTCAGATTAGTGTACGGAAAGGCGTATCACCTTCCTGTCGAAATGGAGCACAAGGCTTATTGGATAGTACGGAAGTGCAATCTGGATCTGATGAAGGCTGGAATACACCACCGATTGCAATTAAGCGAGATCGAGGAACTACGCAATGATGCATATGAGAACTCGCGTATCTACAAAGAGCGGGTCAAAGCCTTCATGACAGGCACATTGTGTGAAAATCTTTCCACCCTAGTCAAAAAGTCTTGCTTTTTGATGCCAAACTCAAACTATTACCAGGAAAACTCAGATCAAAATGGATTGGACCATTTTTGGTGAGACGAAACATTGGAAATGGAGTAGTTGAAATTAGCGAACTCAGCCTTGATTCTGAACCTGTTGTTGTGAATGGTCAGAGACTCAAACCGTTCTTCGAACTCATTGACTCGAACTTGGCTGCTATCTCTTTTGATCTCCATTCTCCTTGAGCATATTGTGCCTAGCTGATGGCGATAAAGTCAGCACTTAATGGGAGGCAACTTGTCATCTTTTTGAAAAAAGCCGAAACCCTTCTTATCTCATGCTGAACTCATATTCCACTTTAGGGTTAGTCCTTTAGAATAGTCGACTCCACCTTTGGTACTCGTACCAGAGCTTGAAATAGTCTGCAACAGTCATCCCGACCTGTCCACCCACCCTCTGAACCTATTCTAATGTATGATCTAAGCTGAATTCGAACCCACATAATTTACAATGAGGACATTGCAAATCGTAGGCATGGGGAGGTATTAAAGTGTAAAACGCTGTGAGAATCACTTCACAAGAAAGGGTTTCACCAAAAAAATTACACATTTCAAAAAAAAAAAGAAGGAAAAAAAGAGGAACTTGAGGAAAAAGAGGAGCCATTTTTGAGAAAAATGAAAAGAAAGGAGCACAAAAAAAAAAGAGTCCCTTAGAAACAATTTGGAACCTACCTACCTTCTAAGTTGGATCAAATGATGAATTAAGTCTTAAAAGGCTAAAACTTAAGGTATTAGTGGAAAATACCGACCTTAGGCCTTTTGGATCGATTTCGATTTAAACACTCACGTACTTGTCAAGATCTGGATTAATCCTTAAGAGGTTGAGGAAAATGCAATGCTTGTGCATTAGGTCTAAGGCCTAGGGAGCATTCGACCCCGTTAACTAACTTCTGGTATGCGAGACTCGGTAACTTAAGTACCCTAAATCACACATAGTTTGGTTTGGTGCGCTTTAATCATGAAATCTTGCCAAAGGGCATTTAATCTATTCTGAATATGGTCCTAAGATCTAGATTAGGAGTGGCTCGAAAACACAAGTTGATTTGGATGAGTTCTCGACGTGGAGAGGCGAGAAATTCCCCTCGAAGATGCGTAATAACATATCATCTCCTTAGTGCTTGTCTCCTAGGATATCCAAATATTCTATTGGGGGCATGTAAGCACCATGTATTGGTTCAGATGCCATGGGCGGGATTATCCCGAAATCTCGATTGCTAGGGTCTAGATTTAGCTATGGAACACCATGGGTGAAACTATCCCAAAGTATCGAAAGTCAGGGTTCTGGGGGTTGCCATGGGCGATGCTATCTCAAAGCATCGAATGCCAGGGACCCTGCGAGGATTGATGGTGGGGACAAGGAATTTGATACAGACCGTGTTTAGGGCCAATCCGAGAAAACTCTCCACAAATGAAAATCTCCTTTCTAATCTCTCTCTTACAAAATGCACTAGCAAACTGAACTGGGCTAACCATGTTTCAAGCACGGGTGCTTTAATTGCTAGGTCCAACGAACCTTAGGATAATTCCTACAGGCTTTAGAAACCTTCGCAGTAAACTGGGGAAAAAGCTAGTCAGGTCTGGATCTGGACTGATACTTGAGTACCTCTGGGCCTATTGTTGGTATTAAGATCTAATTTCTAGAAATACAGCTTAATAGGGCATCCTGACGGTTAAATCTAACCTAGATAATTGGTTCAATTCAGATGGTTTTGCTAAGGGACTAGCAAAAGCTAAGCACGGGGGTATGATGGGAACACCATCATGAGCCATAACTAGCTCTGCTTCAGTGGATTAAAGTGATAAAACTCCTCCATATCCATCGGAAGGTCAAAAGGGCATCATACATGATTTTGAGAAGAAAATAGGGTTATTTTTACAAATTTACCATTCTATCACAAAAACAGAATAACCGTGGGTTTTCTAAGGGGTTAAATAAATGTCAAAACGTGCTTTAGAGTCTAACAAGAGGGTTCATATAGAACGAAATGGGTTTTCACGTGTTACGGGAATTAACAGACACTTAGGACCCTAAAATTAGACCTGCTTAATTCATTGAGGTTCTAGTCAGGATAAAATTCACCTAAAGCCTCTAAAATTTATAGAAAAATATTTTCTAGGGTTTGAAATCTTCAATTTGACCATCAGAATCTATTTTGACAAAAAATAGAGTACCAAATAGACAGTTGCCCTAATTTAGGTTTCTGCACAATTTTCATGGTCAAACGTGGTCAAAATCAAAATCTGATTTCGCCATAAGATTCGTTGGGTTCAAATTAGGTCTATACCAAAATTTGGGTCCAATCAGAGATCATTTTGATCTAGTTTTCATCTGAATTAAGTCTGACTCTTTTTCTTACACTTATACCCCTAACTTTTGAATTATTTTCATTTGGGTCCCTAACTTTATCATCATATTTGCAAATAGGTCCCTGATTCCATTAAAGGCAACCTCGAGCTTCATCGTTGAGATTCGAGCGAGAATTTCTCGCTTGATTCTCAATCAATCAGTTCCAAAATAGATACTAAGATTTTTTGGGAAATTGCCTTCCAAATGAACCTATCCAGGGATCCTAAATCGCTCTAGATTCCTCATGCAGATGATTTGTTTGAGTGGGTATCCTACACCGACGAGGAGATCAGAGTTTTGAAGCTTGGAACCACATCTAGAGACCTATAAAAGGCCCTTCGTGGCTTTGCGCATCCCTTAAGAAGTTTTTAACCTCAGAACTACCTTCCTCCTCCTCCGGTCACATTTGCACCTTGCTCCGGCGACATCCTCTGCCTCCCTCTGCACCCCCAACCATCAAATTGGAGGCGCCATCGTCTTCCTCTCATCGTCGCATGCCTTTTTAGTCAAAGAGAGGGTGTTTTTCTCCCTCGTTCGTCGTCGCCACCTCACCGTCCCTCTTGCCTTCTACGGTGCCAGTCAAGACACGACTGGCTCTTTCTAGCCACCTCCTTCATCCTTAGGTACTTATATCGCTCCCTTTCACCCTCTACATCCTTTCCTACTTCCTTATCGTCACTTTCAACTGAATTAACCACCCATGACTATCCAAGCATAAAAGTCCGACCAAGTTGCCTAAAGGCCTAACCCTTATATCTTAGTGGATTTGGAACTTAATTTATTTGTATCGATCTTCAATTTTCCACATCCATTTGCATCTCACTTATCCTTTTGCTTTCTTTCTATCCATCTCCATTTTACTTATCCATCTCTTCATGTGGAGAGTCTCTTTCGTAAGTGATTCATTCTTGGAAATTTCCTCTTTCATTTTGTAAATTCTTTGTTGGTTATGATTAGGCCACTATTTAATGTTTTATCTTATTAGCTTGCACCCATTTTTTCTTAAGCATCCTTACCTCCTTATTGAGGTATTCATAAATTCCTCATCTGATTCTTCCTTGCTTGAACTTTCTTTAAGGGACCATTATGCAAAATTTGTTGTAGAGTGGGCTTCTAGTTTACCCACAATAGAGGACCCTACCAACCAAGGCAAGCAAGTAGCCGTAATTCTTAAGGCACTCGTCACACAAGAGATGCAATTTCAAATTAACTTATTCGTTAGGCAAATTGTGGGATGTGTATGAGATGTTGTGAGGGCCAAATTTCTTAATGGCATCTCTCTTTAAAAGTTGAATGACCTTAATATCTGAAACACATTCAAATCATGTTCAAAGAATTGGTATTAATTGAAGAAGAAATAGAGCCGATTACAAAAAGTATAAGATTAAAGAAATTGAAGTACTAGGAGATTGACGTTGTACACTATAGAAGCACTCAAAGTGCAGCATTAAATAATGTGTTTTGTAATGCTTGGAACAACAAAGTCAAATTTGGCAAGAATTCCATTGCTTTTAGTGTATGGATGGGGAACTGGTTTAACAAATGGGTACGATCAAGATGAAGCCAAGTACTAGCGGCTTAATCAATATACCTCTTAAATGACACAATAGTTGCCAATTACGTTGCTCATGAAATTCGATCGAGTTTTGTCTGCTTATCATTCAAGGCAATATGGTGCAGACATGGCCTCATTTTGCTGCATGGATTTCTTCCCCATTATGGTGCAAACTTTCTTTTTCCTTTTCTAATTTATTGGACCATGTGACATAGCAATGGTCGAGGTATACCATTATTGGAAAGTAGTGTAATAAAGCAAATTTGTGCACAATCTCTTTAAAAGAGCCTACCAATGTGCAATAGAATCTCGATTTTATCATCTTGTACTTATGTAAACATTGCTTTCACTAGCAAAATGTGTCACACCTAGAATCATCATGAAGATCCAAGGGTGAATCTAAACCTACAAACTAGATTTTCTACAACCTAGTTTTTGTATCAAGCATAAAATACCTATAACTTTCATATCAATTTCACAAAAACAACCTATTGAAAACATACTTCATAACTTATATTCAGATAATATATGATAACAAAACTACACAACAGTACTATCAATACATCCTTGCAAGACTTGTCTTAGAAAAGAAGTATAAAGATAGAATAAAGAACTATGAGGCATTTTACTTGCACTATATTTCCAATTACTCTTTTTCTACCATAAATCGATGTCGAGTGTTAATAATAATAATAAATAGACGTGTAGGGTGAGCATACGAAGAAGAGTGAGCTTCAACGGCCATATATTAGGTTGGAAAGAACTCAAAATAGGATCTGGAATGTGCATTCCATCATTGCAAATTTTAAATAGTATGTTTCTATGCGAAAGAAGTCGGAATTGAAACCTCTGTACTTTATTCTATTTTATCCTTCAAAGTTTCATAAGTCTTATTTTTTCTACACCTTCCAAAATTTTAGTTTTGCCTCCCTGCATTTATATCGAAGAATAACTGGAAAATCCCTTTTTCTTTTCCTTTTGAATTCATTCCTAGATTACTGAAGTCATGTTTTTTTCCATTTCTGTGTGGAATCCAGTGGTTGCCGTGATGGACATTAATAAATTATACAAGATTAGGAGAAACAGCTGCTCTGGTGACCCCTGTGCTCCTCAGAAGTTCACGTGGGATGGCTTGAATTGCAGCTATGATAGCTCTACTGGAGCAAGAATCGTTTCCCCGTCTGCAGAAAGCTGAACTTTGATAATAAAATTACATCGTAGAAAGAATATTTATTGTTGTCTTATGTTATTTAATTTTGTAGAGATCTCTCTTCAAGTGGTCTTGCGACATGAAGTAGAGGGCTTGAAGTATGGAGTGGGTTCAATAGCAAACTGTGGGATTGGGCAATCCCCCTACAAACTTAGATGAAGGTGGAACGGGAATAAAATGAAGCTGGATGAAATTGATTTGCAGCTGTGCTCAATGTTGAAAGGATACAAACTTCTAGTTTGGGGGGCTCCCAAGAGGGGAGATGAGAGTCCTCTCCTGGAATGTGCGTGGGTTGCACGACAGGGTTCGAAGGGCCTCTCTTGCGAGGTATTTAAGGGAGTGGGAGATTAACTATGCACTCATTCAAGTGGCACATATAGAGGAAGAGAGTGGTCAGATGTGGAATGCTTTAAGGTAGGCAGGGCGAGTGGATTGTGTTGTGTTGGGTGCATAAGGGAGATCTGGTGGGATGGCCATTTGGTGGAGAAAGGCCTGTATAGAAGTTTTGGAGGTTGTTAAGGCGAGGTATACGATAACTTGTAAATGCAAATTGGTGCAGGGGGAATAGAGTGGCTCATTACGGGTGTTTATGGGCCACGTGCAGCTAATCTCTGGGTGATGAACAGGTTTCGCGTGGTAAAAATCGAGGTTTGGAGGAACCCGTCATCGTAGTCGCAAAACACGTTATCAAATACAATTTTACCGAAACTCCAAGGGAGTCCCAGGTCGAATACAATGAGACGACGTTTACTTTGTTTGAAAGCCGTACTTCGTTTTGTTTGTTTTTGGTATTTTGAGGTTTTATTATTTTTTTATGTTTTTGAAATAAAAAGACAAGAAATCACAAGAGAGATATGAAACAAATATGATATATCAATCCAATGTTTATCACAATAATCTATGAAAGCATAAAAGAGATAGGGGTGAGAAGGAATCTCAAGAATCGACTGTTCGGAGAGACAACGGTGCCTGGTGGAAGCTTGGATGAAGGAGTTGAGATGTAGGACGATGGAGGTGAGATGCAGGAGAGCATCGAGTAGAGGAAAGCTTCACCGAGGCTCTGGAATGGAGGTGAGGAGGCGGAGGCAATCTGCTACCGGAATGGAGATGGGAGGACAGCTCCAAGGCAACCTATGAAGGTGATGGGATGAGGGATGATATTTGGTGGGATAAAGGAATGCTACACTAATAGGAGGCCTTTGGAGCTTGAGAGTAAGCTCTAATGGATCTTTGGTAAGTTACTAGATCTTAGGAGTAGGTGGGTGTAGAGTAGGTAGAGATGAAAAGGAATGGGGGGTGTAGGGGTGTTTATATAGTGGTGGAGTGAAGGGCTTCCTGCGCACAAACGATCAGTGACAGCTATAAGCATTACTAAAGGCCACACAAGCTGTCGTTGAAGATCCGCGCCCTTCAATTCCTCTGCTGACGCACGCATCACGCAAGCCATTAGTGACAGCTGCAAGCATCAATAAAGGCTCGCCCAACTGTTGTTGAAGGTCGTGCCCCCACCACTTATGCTCGTAGCTGTCCGCTTGAAGAAATCTCCAGTCGTTGGATGAAGGATTGCACGGCTGAGAGCGTCCGCAGATCGCACCTTTGCGATCATTCAAATCACACGCCCGCTCATTGTTGAAGAATCTCCACCATTCAACCTTGATCGTGCGGCTGAGGTGTGCACATAGATCGCGTCTCTCATGAAATTTGAATCGCGCGCCTCGCGCAATTGAAAGGATTAGACGATGGATGCAGCTCTCGGTCATCTTAAATGCATGCTCCAGATGGCACGCATGCGCTCTAGCATGCATCCTCGCGCCAGTGGGCGGCGTCAGATGGTGCGTGAAGGATCTCAACCACTTGATTAAGATCGAGTGGACCTATTTCATCTGGTACTGTAGCGGTTGTGGATGGATTGTGGTTTGAACCCGCGCCTCTTGTTTAAGGAGAGGGCGCTTCACCGTTTGGCCAAGGCGCGACTTTGTCGTGTGGAAGGCAATGTGGTCGCGCATCTTGACCGTTGGATGAAGATCCAATGGTTGAGATGAGGCCTACCTTGAGCTGCTTAAGGCCGGGTAAGGTGGAACACCCTTCAGCCATGGAGCATGCATCTCAGCTGTTGGATTGAGATCCAATGGCTGGGATCTCTTCTTGCGGTGAGCTTGGTGTGCGATGGCTTAGGTAGGGGCGGCCTGGATGGCACCACGTGGTGCTATCTGGGCCATCTGTCTTCTTCTTATGGAGGGTGCTACAAAGCTCTAATCGAGGTGATTTTCGCGTTGACGAACTATGATCGTCGTTCTGAATCCATCCATACGGTCGGATTCTTCATCTGAAGCCCGTAAAGATGTGACACTACCTCCTGGCCATGGAAAATGAAGGAATTAATGTAGATAATATACAATTATCCTAAATGCAATACAATGGATGTTTATGTAATATTTATATCATGATATGCAATGCTAGGCCTAGGAATTATCGTAAATAAGCATTTTATGATGAATTCATGAGTGTTTATCACCAGGCTGAATTGTGGGAGGACTTGTTAGAAGCCTTGACATGTGTACATGGGCTTCCATGGCTCGTGGGTGGCGATTTTAACTATGCTTTGACAGGGTTGGATAGATCGAATGGTATTGCAGACAATGCATCACTCGATTTTCAGTTGACAGTGCAAACTTTGAGTCTAAATGATTTCTCATCCTCTGGGGCTGAGTTCACTTGGAAAAATGGAAACGGATTGATGTCTAAATGAGATAGATTTTTTGGTAATGCAGACCTTTTGGAGAAGTTCCAACTCTCATCTGTTGTTGGTCTTGAATGTCCGTTCTCTGATCATACACCATTGGTGTGGGATAGTGGTGAGAATTTGCATGTAGACACCTATTTCAAGTTTAAGTGATCATGGCTAAGAGAGCTGGGTTTTAGAGAAATGTTTGGAGCTTGGTGGCAGGTCAAACAGGTAGGGGGGTCTGCTACCATTAGAGTAGCATCCAAACTTGCTTCTATGCAAGAGATGCTAAAGGAATATGGGATTGCTGTAACCATACTAAGGGAGCAAAGGCGTTGTGAGGCTCTTGCGGCAGTGCAATAGTTAGACATAAAGGAGAATATTTTGCCCTTGTCATTCCAAGAATTAGAAATGAGGAAAAAATGGCAAGATGTGGTTACTGGTAACGAAAATACGCGGTTTGTTAAAATACGTCGTTGTAACGCGTAAATCCGCTTTCGCTCTTAAATTTATATTCCTAGATAGGGGAGTATCTAGGGTAGTCCAAGGAGGCAATATGGTTGCAAAATTGATTCTCTTGCTCGGAATAAATCTCAACTTTCTTTTTGGTATTTTTTTCAATATATCATTTTTTTTTGTTTTTAAGCTAAGGCAACATGCGAACTGATGGCGGAAAAAGTGATTTACACTTCAATTTAAATACTACTTCTATGTGGCAAGTAGAGCCTCTCCCTAAGCTCACTCTAGGCAAGTGGAGGCCTAGAATAATTAGGGAGAGGGAGTGAAGAATGCTGAAAATAAGCTAATAGAAATGCAAACAAGAAATGCAAAGAAGGCAACTAGATAATTGATAAAGTGTTTTACAAAAGGCCTAGTAGAGGAAAGCTTGTACTACTAGAAAAATGCAAATAAGAAAAGAAAACACAAATCCTCTAGATAGATGGTGAAGAAGAGGGCTTCTTGCTCCAAGGTTGGTGGCTCCCAATCTTGAAAAGAGTCCTTCAACTCCTTCCTTGCAGTGCTCCGCCAAGGTGATGTCCTCCAAGGCAAGCCCTAAGGGGGCGTGCCCTAAGCTTCTCTCCAAGGGTGGACGTCCACCCTAGGTCCTTCTCCCTTGCCTGGCCATCCTCCTTGAAGTGGAAGAGTCCTCCTCCTTGGCGTAGCCCAAGTTGAAGAGAGTGGGGAGAAGAAGGCACCAAAAGGGCTGGTGGTGTGCCCCTTTAATCTCCTTCTCTACTCCTTCTCCTTGGGCGTAGGTATAGGTGGATGTAGGTAGAAAAATACACTAAGGGAGGATGCCCCCAAATGTGGTAGGTGGTGGGTTTTTATAGAATAGGAAGGGGGCTAAGGTGTCCCTTGAAATGGAGGGCCAAGATGGAATGATGGAGGTGGTTAAGGATCCAATGGCCAAGGGTGTTTGGCGCCACCTTAAGAGGCACCAAGGGGGTAGTTATGGGGGTTGACACCCCTTGATATTGGCGCCAAAATGGCTTCTAGAAGAGGGTCTAAGTTGGCGCCAAGAAGGATTCTAGAAGGGGGGTTAGGTGGATGGCTAGGATGGCTTATGTGGGTAGGTGTAGGGTGGATTAAGGGCTGAAAGTTGGCGCCAATATAGAGGTGGTTAGGGGTAGTTTTTGGCGCCAACTTAAGGTGCCTTTTGGTGGAGATAATGGGGTGAAGGGATGGCTAGGAGGTGGCGCCAACTTGAGTAGAGTAGCTAGCTTAAGTAGGCTTAAGTTGGTGAAGCTAGCTAGGGTTGACTTTGAAGGTGGTGGATGGCCAAGGAGCTGGTTGTTAGCTAAGCTAAGCTAAGCTAAGCTAGCTTAGCTAATGGAGGAGTAGAGGAGAAGGTGTTGGAGCTAGGGTTTGGAGGGAGGAGCTGAGGAGGAGAAGTCTGGAGCTGGAGCTGGCTGCTGCTGAAGAGGCTGGCATGGGGCTACTCTAACTGGCTTAGCTTGCTAGTTCTTTGCTAGTTGCTAAGCCAAGCTAAAGTGAGCTAGCTTCTACCAAAATAAGCTGAGGTGAGCTAGGTCTGGTGCTCCCGGGGAGAATCAAGCTGGTTGAGGCAGCTAAGGTAGCTTAGCTCAACTGAGTTGAGCTAAGTTGAGTCCCCGGGAGCTGGATTTGAGCTTCCTGAGCTGGGATGAATTCTTCTTCAGCTGGCTGGAGCTGAGTGGAGCTGGATGTAGCTGGATCTGAGCTGGGGTGAACTCCTGTCAACTTAGCTGAGCTAGCTAGAGCTCCCTGTGGACTAGTGGGAGCTGAGATGAGCTAGACTCAGCTAAGTTGAGCTGGATCTGAGCTGACTTAAGCTAGGGTGAGCTCAGGTGAACTCTCTTGAGCTGCCATCCAACTGAGATTAGCTGAATGGAGCTGGGATGAGCTAACCCTAGTTCAAGTAAGCTAGGTTCCAACTGCGGTGAGCTGGATCAAGTTGAGGTGAGCTGGATCAAGTTGAGGTGAGCTGGATTAGGCTGAGTTCCAGCTAGTCTGGGCTTCTCCTTCACCATTTGCCTTCTTGAGTGCTAGGGTTTTAGAGATTTATATATCTGTACATCCCTAACACTCACAAAAATATATTAAAAAAATAATAAATAATGCAATGCATGCCTAACCTATTTTATGCCTAAATGCAGCCCAAAAACCCATTTGCGGAGTAAATTCCTAAGAGCTAGGTTTGTTTTAATGCATAAGAATGATGATAAACTGGCGTTTGTTAGTTACGGAGGACTTGAAATATGAAATGGATTGGCGGGAATGATCCAAACAATTGTGGCTTAAAGAAGGTGGTGCCAACACCAAATATTTTCACATAGTAGCCAGCTTGAGAAGGAGACACAACTTCATCTCTTCTATCTACGTAGGGGATCACAGAACCTCTTCATTGCAGGAATTTTGGTCCAAGGCCATCCGGTACTTTAAAGAAACATCACGGGCAGTAGGCAGGGGGGCTTGGAGGATGGCAACATCCTTGTTTCCTTAGGTGAATGAGGAGCAGACCGGCAATATGGTAGTCCCTATTTCTGAAATAGAGGTGGTGAATGCCATAAGCGAACTAAAAATTGAAGGCTCGCTTGGTCCAGGTGGGGTTTAAGTTTTCTTTTACAAAGAACTTTGGAGCGTGCTAAAGGATGAGGTGATGGAAGTCATTCGGGAGTTTGAATGGGGCAACTTCAGTTTTGATAAGATAAATTGATTGTATCTTTTTTTACTCCCAAAGAAACAAGGAGCGGATTGCTTCCCAAACTTTAGGTCCATTGCATTATCAAATTCTATTTACTTGATTGTGAGCAAAGTTTTGTCCAACAGACTTTGGGATGTGTTGGAGTGATAATTCGGTGTTTTAAAATTGCTTCATTGTAATATAGCCAAAGTAGCGCTCAAATAAATAAAATTTATTACTCGAAAAAGTCTGAGGTCGAATACAGGGAGCAATATAGCAATTTAAAAACTCAAGATATCACTTTGAATATGAATGAATTTGTATGTCAAGTACTGCAAAAAGAATGGAGTAAAATGGTGATTTAAATCACCAAGTACTCCTTACAATAGTAGCTAATGAAACTTAATGTTTATTTGAATGAAATGAAATCAAATCGATTATCTGATTATTAAATCAGGCGACTTAAATTGCTCAGAGCTTTCTCTTTTCTTCTTCTTCTCCTCTTTCTCTTCTCTGGCTTTCTTCTTCTACGACTCTTCTTCTTCTTCTTCTTATGTTCTCTTTCTTTTCCTTCTTTGTCTTCTGTGACTCCTCTTTCAGCCCTACCTCTTCTTTTCTAGCTCTCTTCTTCTTCTTTCCTTCTTGTGGCCTTCCTTCTCTTCTTCAACCCAACTTCTTCTTCTTTCTCTTTCACACAGCAAGGGAAGGGTTTCTGATTTCAGCTAAGTGTTAGCCGATTTTCCTTCAGAGCAAAACCCCCCTTTTCCCATGTAGGCTCTCCTTCTTTCTCTACTTGGATCACACTCTCCCAGAGCCTCAAATAGTACCGGGTTATCGGGTTTCGGACCTAGCACGTACCTGGGTCCAGGGCTGCCAGCCGTGAGTGGCAGCCGAGGAATGAGCGAGGTTAGGCAGGTTATCGGGTTAGGTGCACCAGGTCCGCAGGGAAGATATCACAGACGAGGAGCATGAGGTGTGAGGGACCTCACCCCTTAAGTGTTTGAGGCAAACAACCCTGAACACTTTTTCATTTTATGTGGGGTTATAGCTCCACTGATTTCCGAGGTGGGACTAAATGTCCCATGTCTTCGCATATGTAGCTGCAGCTGAAGTTCTTCACCAATTGGAGCACTGCTGCAGGGTGAGCCTTCGATCGATTGCCCAGGAAGACTCCTGGGATGATTCCGCAGTGCCTGGAACCTCCACATGGGGCTGGGCAGTCTTAAAGCTCGAAGAATCAAGGTCGGAGATGGCAACAGCGGTGAAGCTTTGACCTAACACCTGAAACAAAAAAATAAGGCCTTTCGACCGTGTCAAACACGTTCAGTAGCTTCGCCGTGGCATGGCGAGTGTTACGGTGGCAGTGGCATCGCGTGAGGGTGTGTGTGGAGGTCTGGCGATCTCGCAAAGGTGGTGCGGTGAGGGTGGAGTTCGAGGGTGAGTTTGAGTGAGCCAAAGTAGGAAATTAGAGAGGGGAAATGTGCGGGAAGGTGAGGCGATAGTTTTGGAAGTGGAGCGGAGGAGTTTCGAGGTCTGTGGTGGTGGTGCGGGCTTGTCGGAGCGTCACTGGAGATGTGGAAGATGAAGTTGCGGATGGTGTTGGCAGAGTTGAAACGATGTATCAAAGTGCTGGCGTGATGAGGAGTTGAGGAAGCGGTTGGAAGTAGTAGCAGACGAAGTGGGGAGGAGATGGCGTCGGTTATGGTGTTGCCGGCGTTGGAGAAGAGGTTTGCTTCGGTAGGTAGGAGACGGCGAGGAAGACGGGGATAAAGGTGTCGGCTGGTACGGCTCGACGCGGAGGAAGAGGGGAGAGAGAACTCTGCTGCTGGTATCCCAAACAGAGGACGAAGAGAGGCAAAGGAGATCGCTGGACATCGAGGAGCATTTCGGTTGAGAGAGAGGGAAGGAATTGAGGGGAATTCTGGCCGATTTTGAGCGTGGGAAACTTGGTAGGGTCTGGCAGTTCTTTTATACGGATCCAGAGGCGAAAATAGCTTGAGAGTTAAAATCTCAAGCTTGGAAAGCTTCGCCAGCATTTGGAACCCAATCTTTGATTGGTTCGCATGGCTATTTGGGCGTCTTGGAACCCAAGGAATGGCTCAAATGAAAGGGAATCCTATCAAGAATCTAGGTATCTATTTTGGGATAGATTGATTGAGAATCAAGCGAGAAATTCTCGCTCGATCTCAACGGTGAAGCTTAGGGTTTCCTTTAATGGCATCAGGGACCTATTTGTGAAAATGACGACAAAGTGGGAGCCCTCTTTGTAAAGATTTTTGAAAGTTAAGGATCTGATTGAGATAAAAAGAGTCTGATTGGATAAAAATGCAAACTTGGTTAAGATGACCTCAGATTGGATCCAAATTTTGGTACACACTTAATTTGGACCCAAGGAATTCAATGGTGAAGTCGGATTTTGATTTTGACCAAGTTTGACTGGGTAAATTGTGCCGTTGCCCAAATTCAGGTAACTTTTCATCTAAGAATCTGTTTTGGGTTAAGATAGGTTCTGATGGTCAAATTAAGAATGTCAAACCCCATATAATATTTTTATATGAATTTTAGAGGGTTTAGGTGAATTTAATTTTGACCAAAATTCCCATAATCAAGCGAGTCTATTTTTAGGGTTTCAGATGTCCGTTAATTATCAAAATACATGAAAACTCTTTTCCATCTGTTTTAACCCGCTTGTTAGATATTTAGATCATTTGACCGTTAATTACCCCTAGGAAAACCCAGTGTTATACTATATTCAAGATATGATGGTAAAATTACAGTTTTAACCCTATTTTCTTATCTTTTTCTCTGAATGATCTTGCAATGAGTTATCGTCTTCTGTCGGTTATGTAGGAGCATTTAATGACTTAATCAGATCAAATTGAGCTAGTTATGGCTCATGTTGGTGTTCTTATTAGGTTGTTCTGTAGAATCTGATACTTCATGTTCAATCTACGTTTCTCCCCAACAGATCCTTGCAAGAATCATTCATTATAGCCCAAGAAATGGTGATGGGTTGGCACAAAAGAAAATGCAAGGCATTTCTATGACTCAGTGTCATGGCCTTACCTGTGGGAGATTTAATTTTAAATGGAGAGGACTCCCACCTACATGGTTATAATGGATGAAAAGGTGCATCACCACCGCTTCCTTCTCCCCTTTGATTAATGGAAGGCCATGTGGGCTGTGGATATAGCCACAATGTAGGGTTCGATAAGGCTACCCGCCTGCTCCCTTAATTTTTAATCTTGTGGTGGACACCTTGGCAAGATATGCTTGCAGACTATCGGAGGCTGGTGTGATTAGGGATTACTCAATCTCAAGTAGGAGTGCCATGGCTCCAATGCTTCAATACGCTGATGACATAGTGTTTTTTATAGAAGGGAAAGAACATGAACTGCAAGCTAATAAGTTCACTTTAGCGAATTATAATTAAGCCTAAGTACATGGTTATTTGGATAAGAGGTCAGTTTATAGCATGCACTGCAGTGATAAAATTATTTAAGCTCATGAATTATCATTCTCACATTTTTATGGAGGTGTGCCCATTATTTTCATGTATTAATATATTTACATATCTATATTTTTGCAAGAATAAATTAGGCATATCAATTTTAGCATCTTGGGTTTGTATCAGAAAAATAAAGGAAGAGATTCTAAAATATTCATTTTGGAACCTATAATTATCCCCCACAATCAATTATTTCCATCATAGATCTTCATCCTTATTTAAGACAAAAATTCCCATCATTTTCTACTTTCCATGCATGCATGTTCCCTTCTTTCCTTATTTTTTCTCTCTCCCCATTAATCTCACTGTCTGATTCTTTCTCTTTCTCTCTTTATTTATAACAAGGAAGAGGATGGCAAGGATCTTCATCTTCCTCCCCACGAGAGGAAACTCCCTCTCCAGCATCTTCTTCCTCCACAGAGGAGGGGGAACTTCTTCCCAAGACAAACCCAACTCCATCATTGCGAGTCCACGACCATGGCCACGATCACCACCACGTCTCGCCCACGACATTCCCATCACCGCGGTCGGTGGTGACAGTGCCAACATCATCTCTGCAACTACGATGCCAACACTGCGAGTTCATGACCACTGTGTCCGCCTCATCCTTGACTGCGTCTGCCGACCAACAGGGAGCATACGCCCCCTCTCTCTTTCACTTAAGACATTTGGGAACCTTCCTAGATGTCCAGCTCATCATCATCTCTCCTCCCCCCACCTTCATTCTTCTTCCTCCTACCTGCTTCCACGTAAAATTAGGGGAGAGCACCACGCCTCTCCCTCTCTCTTCTACGCACAGCAACAGCGCCTGTCACCCTCTCATTTTCTCTCCTTTCTCACGCCCACATGAGAAGCCACACACACCCCCCCTTCGGTCAAACAGAGATGCACCCACCACCACTCGCTTCATTCATCAGCAGCAGCAAAGCCACCATGACGACAATCACCACGATTTCGATCGTGCCTTCTTCCTCAACTACGACCACCCTCTCCTATGCATGCCACCGACCTCGCGCGTACCCTCATTCTACCATGTGCAACATCCGTAGTGCCTCCTCTGCATGCACTATTCATCGCCTTCTCCAATAGAACCCATCAACCTCCGTGAAGCTCCTCCTCGCAGCCATCAACTCCGACCATGAAACTCCGCATGGTCGACTCCCCCATGCTTTCCTCGATGCTACAACCTCGGCTATGCCCCCATAATCGTCGATGATAGCCTACACGATTGCTGGCGGAGTTCCACATCGCCGACCAACCTTCCCGCCGGTCGGCCGCCACCAATCACCATCAACCACGCCACGACCACCCACGCATAGCCCTCATCAGAGGAGAGGGTGGTCGTAGTTGAGGAAGAAGGCATGGTCGAAATCGTGGTGATTGTCGTCATGGTGGCTTTGTTGCTGTGATGAATGAAGCGGGTGGTGGTGGGTGCGTCTCTGTTTGACCGAAGGGCGGGTGCGTCTGGCTTCTTGTGTGGGCGTGAGAAAGGAGAGAAAATGAGAAGGTGACAGGCGCTGTTGCTGTGCGTAGAAGAGAGAGGGAGAGGTGTGGTTCTCTCCCCTATTTTTGTGTGGAAGCAGGTAGGAGGAAGAAGAATGAAGGTGGGGGGAGGAGAGATGATGATGATCTGGATGTCTGGGAAGGTTCCCGAATGTCTTAACTGAAAGGAAGAGGGGGCGTACGCTCCCTGTTGGTCGGCGGACGTAGTCAAGGATGAGGTGAAGCACGGTGGTAATGAACTCGCAGTGTTGGAGTCATAGTTGCAAAGATGATGTTGGCACTGTCACCACCGACCGTGGTGATGGGAATGTCGTGGGCGAGACGTGGTGGTGATCGTGGCCATGGTCGTGGACTCGTAGTGATGGAGTTGGGTTTGCCTTGGGAAGAAGTTCCCCCTCGTACAGTCGAAAAAGCGTTCAAACAAATACAATTTTATTACTCAAATTTTTGAAGTCCGAGGTCGAACACAAGGAGCAAATTAGGGTTTAGAAATCAAAATCACAATTAAAAGAATATGCAATAATATCAATCTTAAGTGCAAAAATATGAGAATATATGTAGAGCACAAAACATTAAAAGAACTCAATGTTTGAAAATTGGACGTCTGATTTGAAAATCAGACGTCTTAAAAGTTGTGTGCTACAGTGCTTGTTGATTTCTCTTTTTCTGCCTTCAGCTTCTGCTCTTCCTTATTCTCTACTTTGGCTTCTAACTTCCGCGAGCCTTCTACTCTATCTTCTCCTTCCTTCTTCTTCTTCTTCTTTCTTTGGCTTTCTTCTGTCGCTTTTCCTTCTTATCTTTCAGCTTCTTCCTTCTCTTCCTTTGCTTCTCTGCTTCTTTCTTTGCCTTGGCCGCTCTGCGCCCTTAGCTTTCTCATTCCTCTTCTTAAGCTTCACTTCTCTTCCTGCAGAGCAAAACCTACCCCCTACCTGCGTGAACTCTCCTCTCTTCTCTCGTAGGTTCCACTCTCCTAGAGCCATAGCTGGTTCAGGTTATCGGGTCGGGTATGCTCCCAGGACCAGGCCCACCGGCGTGCGGTGGTGGGCGAGGTGTGCTAGTCAGGTCAGGTCAAGACCAGGTCTGCAAGGTGTGGTTCGCGAACGAGGCTGGTTGGTTCGGGTGAGAGGGACCTCACCCCGTGAGTAGGAGGCGATAAGCGGATGGCAGAAAAATAATTTATGCTGGTGAAGCGCCTCTAAGCTTTCCGAGGTGGGACTATCAAATTCACCCCCTTCGCGTGCACCGTAGTAGAGGTGTTCATTCGATTGCAGCTGCAACTACGGCCTTCAACACGAATTGAGTGCCTGGAGATGTTCGCGAAGGCTTTCTGCGTAACCTGGGACTGTGACCTGGAGTGGGCACGGCTTGGAGCAGCTTGCAAGCAAGCTTCGAGCCCGGCGTCAACGGCGGAGAGCTCCTGGACCTAAAAACACCAAAACAGTCTCGCGGCCGTGTCAAAATGTGCAGGGAGATTCGCCAAGGTGCGGCGAATGTGCAGAGGTGGTCAGTGTGGTGTGGGAATGCCTGTGGGAGCGTGCCAAGGGCATACTGCGGCCGTGTGTGTGGGTGTGTTCGGGGGTGCATTTGGGTGAGTGGCGGAGTGATATGAGTGGGGGGTTATGATCAGGGGATCGAGGCGATGCTTGTGGACTGGTCGGCGAGGAGGGAGGTGATCTGTGGAAGTGGAGCGAACTCACCGGAGTTGGTGGCCGGAGATGAAGGGGATGATGGTGGTGGAGTGCGACAATAGTCGGTCGAGGGAAATAAAGAGAGGGAAAGAATGTAGAGAGTGAGATAGACTTATCTAGGAGGTGAAGAGATGAAAGGGGGACGGAGGTGGCGTCTGGCACATATTGCCGACGTCAGAGACGAAGTTTCTTAGAGAAGATAGTCGGCGAGGACGAAGGGAGGTAGAGGCATCGGCAGGTGCTGCGCGACACAGACGAGCGTGAGGAGGAGGAACCTGCCACCGGTATTGTGGCTAGGCGATGAGGGAGAGTAGGAGAGATCGCTGGAGATTGATGAGCAAATCGACCGGAGGAGGAGAGACGAAATTGAGGGGGTTCTCCGGCTAATTTCAAGCTTGGGAGATGCGGTTGTACTTGGGCTCTTTAAATAGCTCTCTGGAAGTCGATTTTGTGCTTGGAAGCCAAGTTGCCAAGCAAGGTAATGGAAACTTCAAAAAGACCCAAATATCTCATGCATTCGCATGAGAGATTGGCAAGGAATTAGGGCGCATCAATGGGTTCAGACTGGAGGAGATTACTCAGAGAATCTCCCTTCCAATTTTGGGAGGGATTTTTGAGCAATCAAGGAGAAAACTCCTTCTAAAGCTTGCCGGAGTAGGACTCCTCCGCTATAATGGCGGAGGGACCTATTTGTGAAGATGATAAGAAAGTTAGGAGGCTAAATGTAAGGGTTTTTGAAAGATAGGGGTACAAATGAAATTAGGTTGGACCTATTTGCAAAGTAGGTCAAGATGAGTTCCCCTTGGGTCCAAATTTTGGTATAAACCTAATTTAAACCTAAGGAATCTAATGGTGAAGTTGGATTTTGGGTTTTGACCATATTTGACTGGGCAATTTATGTAAAAACCTAATTTAGGGCAAATATATGTCTGAGACCCCATTCTAGGTCAAAATAGGTTCCAATGGCGAAATTAAAAATTCTAAACCCTAGAGAATATTTTTCTATGATTTTTAGAGGATTTAGGTAATTTTATCCTAGCTAGAACCTTGTTTAATTAAGTGGATCTGTTTTAGGGTTACAACAAGTCATTTAATTCCCAGAATTCACACGAACCCTTTTCTGTCTGATTCAACCCACTTATTATCTTGTTAAGACCATTTGACCTGTGTTTACCCCTTGAGAAAACCCGTTGTTGTACTGCAATGGTAAAATTACAGTTTTACCCCTTGTTTTTTGCTTTTCTCTCAGAAAAATTATTTAGTGAATTAAGACCTTTAGTTGGTTATGTAGGAGCTTTTGTTCTCTTCATTGGGTCAAAATGAGCTAGTTAGGGCTCATGATAGTGTTCCCATCAGTGGTGACAGTGCCAACATCATCTCCGCAACTACGACTCGAACACTGTGAGTTCATCACCACCGTGCTTCACCTCATCCTTGACTGCGTCCGCTGACCAACAGGGAGCGTACGCCCCCTCTCCCTTTCAGTTAAGACATTCGGGAACCTTCCCAGACGTCCAGATCATCATCATCTCTCCTCCCCCCACCTTCATTCTTCTTCCTCCTACCTGCTTCTATGCAAAAATAGGGGAGAGCACCATGCCTCTCCCTCTCTCTTCTACGCACAGCAACAGTGCCTGTCACCCTCTCATTTTCTCTCCTTTCTCATTCCCACATGAGAAGCCACACGCACCCCCCCTTCGGTCAAACAGAGACGCACCCACCACCACCCGCTTCATTCATCAGTAGCAGCAAAGCCACCATGACGACAATCACCATGATTTCGACCGTGCCTTCTTCCTCAACTATGACCACCCTCTCATCTGCACGCCACCGACCTCGCACGCACCCTCATGCGACCATGTGCAACATCCGCAGTGCCTCCTCTGCATGCACTATTCATCGCCTTCTCCAACAGAACCCATCAACCTCCGTGAAGCTCCTCGCAGCCATCAACTCTGACCACGAAACTCTACGTGGTCGACTCCCCCATGCTCTCCTCGATGCTACAACCTCAGCTACGCCCCCAGAATCGTCAACGATAGCCTGCACGACCGCTGACAGAGTTCCATGTCACCGATGAACCTTCTCGCTGGTCGGTCGCCACCACTCACCATCAACCACACCACGACCACCCATGCGTAGCCCTCGTCATTGGCGACCACGTACGGCCGCACCTCCCGCCGTTCACCCTTCTTCGCGCACGAGCAAGACGAAAGACATCATCTGTTTTTGGGTTAAAAAGTTTTTACATTTCATGGCATTGGAGAAGAAATTGATTTTTGAGTTTTGATTATTTTATTGAGGAAACATTGTGGCAACACCCTCATATTCTTGCATTATTGTTCAACTCATGTTAATCGCTTTTGATTGCATCAAATTATGATTCCGATTTACATCCTAACCCACATGCAACCAAAATTTACATAAGATGCCATTGTTCATGCACTATTCACATATATGGAGCTTCAATTTCTTATGTGAAATTTACATAATCAGCCCTTGATTTCTCTAAAAATTGGAGATTCACATTCAGAGTAGCATATCTATTGATTAATTTGACGAATATTTCTACAAACATGATTGTTACGTATCTGTGATTTATTACGGTTGTTCCTTCCTGTGGATATGACCCGACTCTTCGTGGTTAGTTTTACTAATAAATATTTTTGATCTGTGATTTTTCCACCATGCGATTTTACTGTAATGACGTATTTTCTCGACGTATTTCTCTGATACATCATTCTTCCGAGTGAAATTTCTCGATAAAATGGCACCGTTGCCGGGGAGGCAATAGATGCAATAGATTTTCACAATTATATTTTGGGATTATTCTGAGGTGCACATTGATCTAACCAGTTATTTTTTCTATGTGAGGAATCTAATTATGCAACAGGCATAGCTGAGCGACACCGACACACGTAAAGAGGACGCAGAGAGGAGACTAGAACTTGCCTTCATAGGGGATTCTCACAAATTTCTTTTATTTTAGTCTTCTCGCCCTTGTAGCATTGGGGTTAATTTTCAAGGGTTTATCCCTACTTTCTTTAGCAACTAGGGCTATTTATCTGTAGTGATCTACTTTCTTGCTTCCAAAACAAAAGAAAAATATCGAGTTGCCTATTTAGGAGTTGCATGAGCTTAGGCGCATGCATATAGGGGTGATTAAGCAGCATACTAGATCTCTTCTCTTACATTGCGTACATATATGCATGAAGATTGCTGGAGACATGTATACCTTTTTATCTTTACATCCAGCTCCTGTTCACGCATTTGCATTTGGATTAAATTTCAATACCACCATACTGATTGAATTGACCTAATTTAGTGGTCGCCTAACTAAAATAGGGACTGCTAATCAAATTCGACCTTAAAATCAAAATCACGTTTGATATGATCAAAAGGGACTTTCTGCGATTCTTCTAAAAAACAAACTAATTTGCAGTGTGATGCACACTTCTGGCACTGAGCATGCACACTAGGCACTGCACTAGGTCACGGTCCCTTAAGGCTATAGGCACCGATCTCTTCATCGGTGAAGACCCTCCTATTTCACCTTGTGGTGGTGATATTATCGTGTATCCAAGTGTTTTAATACTTCAAGGAGGGGGACACCCCTTAAAAGAACAAAAGGGTAGTTAAGAGTCACCGTAGTAGCATCGCCTCAAAGGAAGGGTTCGCTCTACTCGCATCCCTTAGTTCTATCCTTGAAGTAACTTCTTACTAGGCCACTTGAGAGTATCATTGAAGCAAGGTGTAGGTCCTAGGGCATGCGAAGGTCGACTTAGGGCCCGTAATTGATTGTGCAACTTCTTTGGCCACCAAGAAAGAATGTAATCGACCTCTACTCTTCTCTAAAGAGCTTGTCAAGGATCTCAAGTCATAGCTCCCTCTTATACCACTAAAGTAGGAACAAATGGGTGCAAACTTGACCCTATTTGACAACTTTAAGGGGTAGGTTGGAGTTTGTCTCAAATCTGTTCTAAGAAAAAGGAGAGTCCCATTTTTTTGCGTTTGATTGGGGTGTGTTTTTCAAGTCATGGATTACAATAGCTACTGCACTTCTTACTTTCAACCCATAACATCAAATCCCAATCCCATGACCTGTAGTTATCCATCATCTGATGAGCATTGGGATCATTTCTACTCCTACTATAGGAAGATTGGTCTGATTAATCCCCAACCTAATGATGAGCAGAACCTAGGAGAAGGGTATCCCACCCCTAGCTCTCCCATGATTATACCCAACCCACCCACCTTAACGATTTTGCTTATTGAGGTTGGACCAATACTCCTAGGCAACTTGAACATGAGATTGACTATCCTCCGCAATCTTATAGTAGCCTCTCATCTTTTATGATAGAAACACAAAAACAACAGAAAGCAATGATGGATTCTATGGGAGAGATTTTGAGGAATAGTCAAAGATTAGTTGAAGAGATTAGCCAGCTTAGCGATCCTCCTACAGTCAATTCTGAGCACTGCCCCTATACCCCTAATTACCAAGATAATTTTGAGGAAAACAATGACAACAGGAATCTTGTTTTGAGGAGTAGCTATCACTTAGATGTTCCCATGAGATAGGTCCTCCAAAAGGTAACCCTGGTGATTATCCACCTGATCTTCCTTGGAGTCAGAAGAAGGGGAAAATGGTCCCCTTAGATGAACTCAACCTGAATGATAGTATCTTTGCTACATTTGATGAAATGGATCACAGTCAAATAGTCAACCCAACTCCCATTCTGGATTTTGAGGTGGAATCTGCACCCTATCCTAGGGATATCGAACCTATACTTTACATTTCTGAGGACCATGCACCTCAGTTAGATCTCCCTGACGATTGTGATTCTGAAGTTAAGAAATTCTAGGAGTCTTGGATGTTGGACAAAAGCATATTGAAAGGAAGTGATAATAACCACAATCCTCTACTTAGGAGACCAACACCTGTCATTGAACATTCTGAGGGTTTACAGGTACCGAACACAGGTGACCCTGAGGGAATTGATACTGAATTGGAAGACTTGGATCAATATTGGTCTCAGGGACATGAAGAGTTAATTTTTTAGGACAAGGGAACACTTGAAATACTTGATCCTGGCTTTGAAGATTTTTCTGAGTCTCAGAGGCAAGAGGGAAGAAATGTAGAAGAGGACGATGATGATTTTGAAGGACCTAGACTCAAAGTATGGGGTGACTTCAAGGTGGAATATGTTTTGTTCAAGGACTTACCCGCTGAGGATCTTACTAATTTAGCCAAATCCAGATTCCTACCTACATTTGAATATAAAGATCTTCCTCACAAACATTAGGAGGAAATGGAAGCAATTGACACTTTGGATGAAGGAATCTATACACCCTAGGGGTAAGATCTTAGCATTGAACAAGAACCTGGAGATGTCATTATTGAGGACACTCACACTCCTATCGCTTCCAACTCACGTTTACATGATAATGAAATGGGCGACACCCTTGATCAGTTCAATTTGGAAGAACATTTTGGCCCATTCCAGGATGCGCACACCAATGATAGGCAGCATGGAAGTCAATCAGTAACTAGGCTGCTTCTAAGGACATTTAGGAAATGGAATGGTTGTTGAAGATGAACGCTAAACCTCTAAAGCCCACTTTGACCCTTTTCCCTACCCTGCAACTGAAAGACTTACACTCCTTTAGAAACAACTTCCCAAACTCTCTACTCCAACTCCTACTTTAAAGGGGGATAACCAGACCAATACATCCTATGGTAAAGTGGTGAGTGTGGATCAACACTTGTCCATGTCAGCTCATCAGCCATAAGGTGTCCTTCGTTACACCCTCTTTTTCCCACACATATCTGCTTGAGGAGCCTTTGCCTCCTCGTCGTGAAGTCCTGGAGGTCACTACTCATGTGTATTATGTCAAACCTCCAACAATAGCTCAAGAGTACCCTATTTTCACCGGCATCTAGTGAGCATTTGGCATCACTCTCCATCACCATAGGTGCCAACATCTTGGGTTACTTAGTCGCTAGGCCAAGTTTGTTATGTATCTTCTTTGGGTCTCCTTCTGCTTCCCTTCTAGAGCCCGATTTGCGAGACATCCCAACTCCAACTCAGGTAATATCCTTCCGTATTTTTACTTTCCAATGAGGACATTGTCAGATCTAGGCATGGGGGGGTATAACCTGAGGTTGTTCATAGCATTATACATATTCTGCATGCAGTTAGGGCCTCCATCTTGCATAAAAAAAAGATAAAGATAAAGAAAAAGAAAAAAAGAAGAGAGAGAAAGGAGATGGAATCTTTGTAAGTTGAATTGCAAATATATTGAGAAGGAAAAAGAAAGACAAGAGAGAGACACAAAAAGAAAAGGTGCAAAATTATGCTGGTCCCAACATTTGATTATGGAAGAGTTATGTGAGTTCTAGGCTAAAATGAATGATTAATTAAGACTTGAAGTGTTAGAGGAAAGGAGATGAGAGATACTGAGTTTAAGCCTCCTAGATCTATTTTAGGGCTTAAACACTCACGTATTTGTTAAAATTTGGACTATTCCTCAAGAGGCTGAGGGAGTTGCAAGGCTGATGTATTAACTCTAAGGCTTAAGGAGTATTTGACCCCATTGCCTGCCCTTTGATTTGCGAGACTTGGTAACTTAGGCACCCAAAAATCACACACTGGTTTAGTTCAGTACACACAATGAAGAATAATGACAAAAAAAGTGTGTTCTGAAAATGTTTTCCTGAAAATTTGGCTTAGGAGCAGTTCGAAGACACAAGTTGATTGGATGAGTTCCCGACGCAAAGAGGGGGATGAAAATACTCCCCTCGAGGATGTGTTATAACATACCATCTCCTCAGTTCTTGTCTCCTAGAATATCTAAATATCCTACCAGGCGCATGAAAGCACCTTGTGCTGGTTTAGGTGTCATGGGCGGCACTATCCCGAAGTATCAAAAGCCAGTGCTCTGGGGGTTTGCCATGGACGATGCTATCCCGAAGCATCGATTGCTAGGGATTCTGCGAGGATTGATGGTGGGGACAAGGAATCTAATATAGATCGTGTTAGGAACCATCTAATGTTGGGTTTAGGGGAATTTAAACTCTCAAAATAAATATATATCTCTATCTTATCAGAAAATGCACTGGCAAACTGAACTTAGACTTGCTGCACATACGCACGGGTGCTTTAACCGCTAGGGTCAACGAACCTTTGGGCAATTGTTCGAGCGCGAATGAGGAGATTTATAAAATGGTCGTTGTACTACACTCCCCAAATCGCACAACAAACACTTAAATTTATAAACTCAAAATCTACTTAGAGTCCAAGGTCATTCGTAGGGAGCAAATGGAATTCATGACACTAATCTCAATTCAGGAATGATGAGCATAATTAATTAAGCACAATAAAGATATTTCAATGAATAATCTTTTCAGAATGAAATTTAAATATGATCCAATGTATTTCAAGAAATATAGGGACAAAAAGAATAGAAGAAACCTAAAAAGTAGTGATTTAGATCATCATTTAGATCCCTCTAATTAAGCATATATCCCACATCTAATTCAACTAAATAATCCAATAGTAACTTAACCATTAATCCACGTTAGCTGAGTTCACAATACCAAATTAACAATGCCACAGTGTTCACAACCAATGTTCTCAATCAGACATCGCATATGTTCCACAAATGGTTAAGTGTTAAACTCGAAACCTTAGCAAGGCGAACAAGGGCTTCTTCTCAAGCACAGCATAAGGGTGAACACCCTTCCTTAGAGGCTAAGTGTTAGCCTTCTCCTTCAGCATGTGCCCTAATGCAGATCAAGCCACAACAAAACCCTCCCCTCTCCTCTATACAAATTCTCCTCTTCTATACTCTAAGAATTGGGCATAATTGGATCCATTCGCAGGTAATCGGGTCATGAGCATAAGTCCAGGCTCACCAGGGGTGCGGGTGAGCGAGGGTGTGCGATTGTGCATGAGGGACCTAACCCCTCGTGATCTTGGGTGGGAAGCTAAGAGCACAAAAATAAGATATACCGTTGTAGCTGCTTGTCTGCTCACGATGTGGCACTAAAGTTCCTCCTTCTTCGTGCAACGCAGATGCAAGCTTCGTCGAATTGAGGCCGCAGACGTAGCCTGATGCTGCGATTGAGAGCCTGGGGCTCTTCTTGGCTAGGAACTGTAGCACCTGGGAGTCGCACAAGGTCAGAGCTGCTCGGAGCATGTCGGTCGAAGCTGGATGTGATGGCGGTGACAGGCGAAGACTGCGAAACCTGAAATCCAATAATATAGACCTTAAGCCCCAATTAGTAGGTTCAGAGGCTTAGCCGTGTGATGGTGAAAGTGATGGTAGTGTTGGTGTGGATGTTGGGGGTCTGTGGTGACCAGGCAGAGTTGGCGATGGTGGACGGAGGATGGGTTGTTCGGAGGGGGCGTAGAGTGGCTAGAAGCCGAAATAGGTAGAGGGCTTTTAAAGGTGGAGGTGAGGTGATGCTAATGAAGGTGGTGGCGTGGTGTTTGATGGCGTGAAGTGGTCGCACGGCCTCACCAGAAGTGTGGCCAACGTTGGAGAAGACGAAGGGGGAGGCTATGATTCATCGATCAAAATAGGATGAGTAGTGGAGCCTAAGCTATGGTGAGAAAGGGAGTGTATACCTACATTAATGGATGAAAGGGGAGAGATGATGCCAGCTTTGATTGGTTGACGCTGGAGATGGTGAAGTTGTCCGGTGATGGAGCGGCGAGGAAGAAGGGGATCTGGGAAGTTCTCGCGGGTATTGCGAGGAGCGGAAGAGGGAGATGAACATGATCCCGCTGCCTATGGTATGTGTGGCAGTGGGCAAGGAAATCAGAGAAGGAGGTTTCGCCGGAGCTGGGGTGGAGGTGGCTGGATGGAGAAGTTGAAGAAATAAGGCCAAACCAAGCTAGTTTTGGATGGCCTATGGATCTAGAGATTATATTGAGCTTAAATTTGAGCTTTGTTTACGCGGCTAGATCGTGTTTTAACAGATATCTCATTGTAATATAGATGAACTCTCCGCAAAAACAAATAAAAATTTATAACTCGAAAATCAAAGTATCCGAGGTCGAACACAGGAAGCAATTTGGGTATTCCAAAACTTGAGAACACAACTTTTAATAAGAAGCAATAACTAGTTCAACAAAAATGACAGGATAATGTTATGGAGAAAATGCTCAAAAAGAATTGGACGTCTGATGTTGTATCAGACGGTCTTAAAATTGACCTTTAGTATCTTTTCTTCTTTTGTTTGCTTTGCTCTGCTGCAGCTATGGTTTCTTGTTCTCCTTTTCTTTTTCTTCCTTAGCCACTCCTGCTCCTCTTCTTTTTCCTTTGCTTTCTCTCTTCTCAATTCTCTTCCTGCAGCTAAGTCCTGACCTTGTCTCGTCTTTAGT
Organism: Thalassia testudinum; assembly: GCA_037157565.1. Classification (NCBI taxonomy): domain Eukaryota; kingdom Viridiplantae; phylum Streptophyta; class Magnoliopsida; order Alismatales; family Hydrocharitaceae; genus Thalassia; species Thalassia testudinum. Next base: position 624,649 of record JAZHRO010000065.1, read on the forward strand.
TTCCTTCTTTTTCTTCCTCTTCTTCCTTTGCTTGGCCGTTCTTTCTTGCTTCTCCTCTTTGTCTGCCCCTTGATCTCTCTCTTCTTCTTTCTCTTAGTCTGCCACTCCTCTGCTACAGTGCGTCTTTCTTCTTCTTCTCTTTCGCTTGCGACGGCGAAGTCCTGCTTCCTTCTCTTGCTATGCTTCTTCCGCCCTTAGCGTCCTCTTCCTGCACAATCACCACAAAGCAAAACCTATTCCCCTACCCTCCCCGCGCGTCTCTATGTATCTCTCTTCAGTACGCTCTCCCAGAGCCGGGTTATCGGGTCGGTTGCACGCCCGGGTCTGGGCGCACCGGCGTGGGTGTGGTGCACGAGGAGTGCACGGAGGGGTTAATCGGATCCGGGTGTCAGGTCCACGGGTTTAATGTCACGGATGAGGCGTGATAGATGAGGCAAGGGACCTCACCCCAGTGATTTCGAGGCAAACACCAGAGAACACAAAATCCACTTAAGCCACTCAGAAAGCTTACGACTTACCGAGGTGGGACTAGAAGTCCCACCCTCTTCTACTGACACCTGCAGGAGAGTGACTTCACAATCGATGTAGCTGCAGGTCTCGCAGCACTTGCTATCAGGCTGGACTCACTCTTGCCCTCAATCCGTGCAGTCTAGAAGCCTGGAACCTGATGCTTGTGGCCTGGATCTGGAGAAAAAGTGAGCTCGTGTGCTTGTTAATGGCAGACGGGAGCTCGACCCTGCACGACATAAAAGGAGCCTTGCGGCTCTATCAAACCACAGGAGAACCTTTGCCGTGTCACGGCGAAGGTGAGGCGGGGGTCGGCATGGCTCAGACCGGCCTAGGCATGCGTGCCTAGGTCTGTCTGAGACTGTGTGAGTGGGTGTTTTCGGTGGAAGCATGGAGTGCGTGTGGCAGTCTGTGAGTGGGTGGAAAGTGTTCAGTGGACTGTGGCAGAGGTGTTGAGGTTGGTGGCGAGACGTGTGGAGGCGTGGAGTGACGGATGCGTCTCGTCGTAGGTTGGCCGGAGATGGGGAAGATGGCGGGCGGACAGTGGCAGTCGAGGGGTGTTTTGTGAAATAGAATGAGGAAAAAGAAAGAGTAGGAGATGAGGAGCTTATCTGGGATACTTGGAGAGAAGGGGAGGCAGAGGAGATGGACGGTGCATTTGTGCCATCGTCGGAGAAGACAACCCTGAGGGGGAGATAACGACGATGAGGAGGAGGATAGGAAGGCGTGCATTGGTGTGGCGCAACGCGGAGGAACAAGGTGAAGCGAACCCTATTGCTAGTATGGCAGCAGAGCGACGAGAGGGAGGAGGAAAAGTCGCCGGAGCTTGCGGGCTATTTGGCCGGAGAGTGGGGAGATGAATTCTGAGGGAGTCTGCGGCCAAATCAAGCTTGAGAGATTCGCAAAGGACCGGGGGTCCTTTTATAGTTGCTGGTCGAGCTTCTGGTGCGTGGAGGGCAAGCCTTCTACCATCAACTTCTCGTCGGAGAAGGAAGGTAGTTGGAGATCCAAATCTCTCATGCGTTCGCACGAGAGGTTGGATGCAAATCAAAGATTGCAATTGAGCTCAGATGGAAGGAAATTCCTCAGAGAATCTCCCTTCCAAATCTGGGAGGAGATCTTTGAGGAATCAGAGAGTACTCCCCCTCCATTCCTCGTCGGAGAAGGATTTCTCCCCATTAATGGCGGAGGGACCAGTTTGTAAGAGTGGAGAGGAAGTTAGGGGGGTCTGTGCAATGGTTTTCAAAAGATAAGGGCCAAAATGCAATTGGGTGTACTAATTCGCAAAGTAGGTCAAGATGACCTCCCCTTAGGTCCAAATTTTGATACAAACCTAATTTGGACCTAAGGAATCCAATGGTGAAGTTGGATTTTAGGTTTGATCACGTTTGACTGGACTTTTTGCGCAAAAACCCAAATTAGGTCAATTAATGAGCTAGGACCCTAATCTAGGTCAAAATAGGTTCCAAAGGTAAAATTGAAGGTTTTAAACCCTAGGGGATATTTTTTCATGAATTTTAGAGGGTTTAGTTGATTTTTAAATTGACCAGAACCTTGTTGAATTAAGCGAGTCTATTTTAGGGTTACAGAATGTCATTTAATTCCTATACTGCACATTAACCTATTTCTGATTGAACCAACCCACTTTTTATCTTATTTAGATCATTTGACTTATGTTTTGCCTCTGAGAAATCCTGCTTATGTACTGCAATGGTAAAATTACAGTTTTACCCTTTATTTCATATTTTCTTCTTAGAACACTTATTCCTTAAATTAAGCCATTCTCTAAGTTATGTAGGAGCTTTTGTTCTCTTTCTTAGGTCAAAATGAGCTAGTTAAGGCTCATGATGAGGCTCTCATCAAGCTCTAAATAAGGAAAGAAGCTCTAATGGCTTGGGAACTAGGACATGAGGTATCCATGGATTTCATGTGTTCGCATGACCTCCATACTACAAATCAAGGTCCAAGATCTATCTCAAACGACTTTTTGTAGTGTGAACACTAGTCTCACCAATTTTGGTGAGATTTGGAGGTGATTTGATTAGGTTTTAATGCAGTTGAAGTGGGTTGAAGGTCAGTTTGACCTCCAATGGTGGTAGGGACCATTCTGTGAAGAAGACAAGAAAGTTAGGGACCTTTTTGAAATATTTCGAAAGCTAGGCGTTTGATTGAGAGAAACAAAGTTTAAATGGATTGAAATGTAAACTAGGACAATGTGGACTCTGATTGGGCCCAAATTTTTGTACACATCTAATTTAGACCCAAAGAATCTAATGGTGAAGTCGGATTTGAGTTTGACCAAGTTTGACTAAGCAATTTGTGCAAAAACCTAAATTAGGGTAGAATTCCGTCTGTGACTTTATTCAAAGTCAAAATAGGTTCAGATGGTCACACAAAGGGTACCAAATCTCAAGGAATATATTTCTATGAATTTTAGGAGGTTTATATGAATTTTATCCTGACTAGAACCTCTTTAATTCAAGCGAATATGAAATTAGGATTTTGGGTGTTGTTGTGGTTCTCGAAACACGTGAAACCCAGTTTTTGTCTGTGTGGACCCACTCATTGAACTTTAATGCCCATTTAACCTTCAATTAACCCCTGTGAAATCCCGTGGTTACTCTGTGTTCATGCTATGATGTTAAAACTGCAGAATTAACCCTGATTTAATGTTATTTCAAAATGGATCTGAGTTGATTTATGACTCTCAGGCGACTATGTAGGAGCATTTGTCTCTTGATTTTCACTAAATAAAGCTAGTTATGGCTCATGATGGTGTTACCATCAGTAGTTTTTGTGGGCCTTAGAAACCTTTGCGACAGACCTAAGGCTGAGACTGGTCAGGTCCGTATCTTAGCTCATACTTGAGTACCTTTAGGCTTATAGTTGGTATTTCGATCTAGTCTCCAGCGAAGCGGCACAATAGGACATCTTGACGATAAAATTTGGCCTAAAGACTTGGTTTGATCCATATGGTTTTGCTCAGGACTAACAAAACTTCAGCATAGGGGTATTTGATAGGTCCACCTTAGCGGACTATAATTAAGCCTAAGTACATGGTTATTTGGACGAGAGGTCAGTTTAGAGCATGCACTGCAGTGATAAAATTATTTAAGCTCATGAATTATCATTCTCACATTTTTATGGAGGTGTGCCCATTATTTTCTTGTATTAATACATTTACATATCTATGTTTTTGCAAGAATAAATTGGGCATATCAATTTGGCATCTTGGGTTTGTATTAGAAAAAAAAAGGAAGGAAGAGATTCTAAAATCTTCATTTTGAAACCTATAATTATCCCCCATAATCAATTCTTTCCATCATAGATCTTCTTCCCTATTTAAGACAAAAATACCCACCATTCTCTACTTTCCATGCATGCACGTTCCCTTTTTTCCTTATTTTTTCTCTCTCCCGATTAATCTCTCTCTAATTCGTTCTCTCTCTCTCTTTATATATAATAGGGAAGAGGACAGTAGGGGATCTTCATCTTCCTCTCCATGGGAGGAAACTCCCTCTCTAGCATCTTCTTCCTCCATGGAGGAGGAGAACCTTCTTCCCAAGATAGACTCGACTCCATCACCGCAAGTCCACAACCACGGCCACGATCACCACCACATCTTGCCCACGATGTTCCCATCACTGCGGTCAATGGTGACAGCGTCGACATCATCTCCGCGACTACGACTCCGACACTATGAGTTCATCACCACCATGCTCCACCTCATGCTTGACTTCATCCGCCAACCAACAAGGAGCGCACACCCCCTCTCCCTTTCATTTAAGACGTCTAGGAACCTTCCCGAACGTCTAGGTCAGCATCATCTCTCCTTCCCGTGCCTTCGTTCTTCTTCCGCGTACCTGCTCCCATTCAAAAATAGGGGAGAGCACCTTGCCTCTCCCTCTCTCTTCTATAAATAGCAGCAGCGCCTGTCACCCTCTCATTTTCTCTCCTCTCTCACGCCCACACGGGAAGGCATACGCACCCCCACTTTGGTCAAACAGAGATGCACCCACCACTACCCACTTCATCGGCCGCAACAAAGCCACCACGACGACAACAACCATGATTCGACTGTGACTTCTTCCTCAATTGTAACCACCCTCTCCTTTGCATGCCATCGACCTCGTGTGCACCCTCACTCGACCAAGCATAACATCCGCAGTAACTCCTCTGCTCGCACTATTCATCACCTTCTCAAACAGAACCCATCAAACTCCGTGAAGCTACTCCTCGCTGCCATCAACTCCAGCCACGAATCTCTGCGTGGTCGACTCCCCCGTGCTTTCCTCGACTCTACGACCTCGGCCATGCCCTTAGAATCATTGACAATAGCCCGCAAGGCCGCTGGTGAAGCTCCACATCGCTAGCCAACCTTCCCGTTGGTCGGCAGCCACCACTCACCATCAACCATGCTGTGACCACGCACACGTAGCCCTCGTCACCGATGACCTCCAGGTGTGGCCGCGCCTCCCGCCGTTCACCCTTCTTCGTGCATGAGCAAGAGGAAAGACAACATCTATTTCTGAGTTAAAATTTTTTTACATTTCATGCCATTGAAGAAGAAATTGATTTTTGAATTTTGATTATTTTATTGAGGAAACATTGTGGCAGCACCCTCATATTCTTGGATTGTTATTCAACTCATGTTTATCCCTTTTGATTGCATCAAATTATGATTCCAATTTACATCCTAATCCGCATGGAACCAAAATTTACATGAGATGCCACTGCTCATGTACTATTCACATATTTGGAGCTTCAATTTCTTACATGAAATTTACGTAATCAGCCCTTGGTTTCTCTATAAATTGGAGATTCACATTCAGAGCAGCATATCTATTGATTGATGTGATGAATATTTCTGCGAACATGATTGTTACTTGTCTGTGATTTATCGTCGTTCTTTCTCCTTATGGATACAACCTGACTCTTCGTGGTTAGTTTTATTGATAAATATTTTTGATCTGGAATTTTTCCACCACGCAATTTTACTGCAACGACGTATTTTCTTGACGTATTTCTTTGATACATCATTCTTCCAAGCGAAATTTCTCAATCACAAGCCTTGCTGCATATGGTCAAGATTTTCGGAGAAATATCAGGTTTGAAGCTGAATGGAGAGAAGTCTTCTTTGGTCTGTTTTGGGCTGAATGGTGAAGAGTAGGCTGCCATATCATCTTTGTTGGGTACGTAGTTGGTTATTGTTCGGATCAGATAGTTGGGACTATAGTTGAAATGCACCAAACTAAAAAAGAGTGATTGGAATGTGTTGTTTGAAAAAACTACAGTTAAATTGGAGAATTAGAGCAGCCGCTACCGTCCAAAGGAGGGAGACTTATTCTCCTAAATTCAATGATCACGTCTATCCTGGTCTTCTTTTCTCTATTTAGAGTGCCTAAATCTATTTGGAAGCGCCTTGTTCTGTTGCAAAAGAAATTTTTTTGGAAGGGGATGCCACATGAAGGTCGATTTCTTCAATCTCTGAAATGGAATCATCTATGTCTATCGAAGGAACATGGTGGCTTGGGTTAAGTTCCTCAAGGAGTTCAATGATGCGCTGTTGGTGAAGTGGGCTATCAGACTATTTAACGGTGAAAATAAAGATTGGACTGATCTAATTAGAGATAGCTATTGTAAATCTCATGGTGTGTTTTATAGGCTTTGCCTCTCCAAGCCTTCTCCGTTTTGGTTGTCGGTGGTGTAGGCCTTGAAAGACAACTGGTAGCTGTTGAAACCGATCCTAGGTGATGTTGATTCATTTAGCTTTTGGTTGGAGAAGTGGTCACCAATGGGGGTATTAAGAGATGCATATCCTAGAGCCTATGCTGGAGTAGTAGACAAATGGGATTTTGTCAGCAACTATTGGTCTGAATCAGTGGGGGAATGGCGCATTCAAGGATCTGACTACTATAGGGAAGGCACTCGGGCTTGGGATAGGAGAGAGTAGTTGTAGCAGGACCTGTTGGCATTCAGGCTTATGGATGGGGAAGAAGATCACTACTGGTGGGAGGGGATTTTCACCCTAGCTAGAGCTTATGAAAAGATCATGCTAATGTCCAGATCTAAGGAGGCTAACTTGATTGGAAGGAAATTGTGGATGTTGAAAGTCCTACTAAAGATCCAAATACTTTTATGGTTGTGCAGGAGGGATGGACTGATTACAAGTGATTTGAGGCACAAGAGGAGGGACACTCCTACCCAGTTCTACTTTCTGTGTGGCTTTCCCATTGACAGTTTTAGACATATTTTCTTTTCTTGTATGGTGACCGACTCGGTTTGGAGGAGGGTGTGTAGGGAGTCACTCCCCATGTGGGAAACCTTATGGCAAAATTTTTTGTTACGGGATAAGCCACATGTGTCTATGGTAGCGATAATGTGGTGTGTATGGAGGGCGAGGAATGAATGTCTATTTCAGGAGAGATCAGTATGTATGGAGCAAATTGTAAATAGGTGTTGGTCCCTCATACAAATATGAGGATTTGTTTTGTAAGGTCCATTTTGATTTTTAATAAATAAATGCCCTCCCGGATTGCTATCGTTGCTGGATAGCTTTCCTTTCAATTTTAAAAAAAAGGATTTGGAGAACATGCCAACTTATTGCAAAGAATAAGTTTTTTTTCTTTTTCTTTGACTTTGTTTATTTTTTTCTGCTTTTCTCATTTTTTCTGATTTTTTTCTCTTCTATTTTTTTTAAAAATAGATGTCGGTATGTCTCTGTCAACTTTATTTAGTGAAGCACACTTATTTGGTGGGTGAGTATTTGGTGGAAAAAGTTTCTCTTAGACACAAGACCAAAGACAGAGACAAAGAGTCTACCTACACGCACAGGTAAGGACTCCACCTTCCCTAATGAACACTAGGGCTGAGAACATAAGTTTACTTGGTTCTTCCTATATCCGTGTAGTGTGAGCCAAAGTTACTCAACTTTTAAACAGAGGCAAACAAACGAATCTTGTACCAGTTGACTCAGGTACAAGAATACATCCAAAGTCAGGAAAGATTTTGGTTCTATCTTATCAAAGCTCAAGTGTATTAAGCCTAAGCCTGAGCGAATCAAGCTTATGTGGCAGGAAAGTCTAAACGCAAAGGTTGAATGTCCATAAATATTTATTTTGTTTTTTCTTTAGCTTTCAGATCATAAATAAATACTTTTGAAAACCTTTTTGGAGCTTTTTGAATTTTCAATTTTTATGTTTTTTTTGTGTTTTATGATTTTTTCCAAATTTTTCAATTTTTATGGATTTTTAAATAAAGCTATATATATACACTAAAGATGGATATGTATAATGGAAGGGAATCTTGCATGATGCCCAAAGAAAATACAAGATCCTATGAATGCCTATCCATCCCTCCATGCCAAATCTTGCTATGTCATATGCATGCAAGAGGGGTTAGACAGGATTAAAGGCTCTTGGTACAAGGGTGAGTAAGGGGTATACAGTAAGGTGGACGGGTGGGTGGTGGAAAATATGTGGAATAGGCGAAGTGTGAAGTGAAATGAAGTGTAGTGAAGTGAAGTGGAATGTGGAGTAAAGTGGAGAAAACTTAAGAAAAAGGCAGAAGGCCAACAGGTGTTGGGGTGCCTCCCAAAAGCGTTGACTTTAATGTCTCCAGCTAAACTTAGAGTGAGGCAGAAATTAGTCACCCTCCAACAGGGCAACTATCTCACCAACGGGGTGATAAATATGCATTTATTCATGATAAAATGCCTACTTATGTTAATTCCTAAGCTTAACATTACATTTAGCATTGTGAATAATGTATAACATTCATCATATTGCATTTGGTATAATTTGTATAAATTGCATAGTAATTTGTATATTATTGTGGCTAGAAGGCAATGTAATATATTTCGGAGCTTCAAATGAAGAGTCCAACCTTACGGGTGGATCTGGATTGGTGATCGTAACCTAATGGTGCGAAAATCGGTCCAATCCGATATCCGTAGCACTTTCAAGAAGCATTTGAAGATGGATGGCCTAGATGATGCCACGTGGCATCATCCAAGCTAGCCAAGGGCCGCTGCCACCTATCTCTCTTTCATGCTCATCAGATCAGGGCCGTTAAGAGGCCACGCCACCTTCCCCAGTCAGAGCAAAGAATTCATCTTCTCGATTCGACACAAAGGGAAGGATAGCGTGGTGGTCTTGACCCCTTTCGCAAAGGGGAGGTCACGGGTTCGAAACCCGCCACACCTCCAATTCTCCAATTGAGGGGGTAGCAACAACACATGAACACATAGCGTGGAGCGCATGCACAGTGCACCATAGTAGCAGCGCAACGCGGAGCCAGCACATCTCGTGTAGGCCAGTGGTGCGGAGCGCTTGCATGACGAGCATGCATGAGCTGGGGTTCAGTGACGTTTGAGGTAGACTTTTAGCGATGTCTTTGATATCGCTGTTGACCTAAGAATGGATTTTGGCTCCATTCCTCCATTATAAAAGGACCTACCCTCCTCCACTCTTGACCACTTTCTACCTAGCAACACTACCACTCAATAGAGCTCCCAAGTAAGGTCCCGAAGCTGTCGAACCATCGACGGAAGCCCCTCCATCGCCGTGGCTATCTCGCCTCTCCATTTAGCTGTTAGTTTCCTTAGTTTTATGTTTATGTTGTTTTAAGCTTTCATCAAGTATTATAATTGTAAAATGATTCTATGTTTTTGCAATATATTATCATCTGCTACATTATCAAGAATCTTTAACTCTCTCTCTCTCTCTTTCTCTCTTGCTCTTTCTCTCTTTCTCACAAGCAAACCAAACGACGTATTTTGTGACATTAAAGTGATTAAGTGATACGATTTCTCACCTTCATGTGTTAGACACTCATACTCACATACGATTAATCTCTTTAAAATTAATGTCATAAACACACACTACAATGAACAAATTAATTAAACGCGTTTCACGACGTCAGTTTTTTGTACCATTGCTGGGGAGGCAATGGATCTTTTATTCTCTTTCATTTCCTTGGGCATTACTCATACTTGCATTATCTAACTTGCCTTTCTGCCTTCTTATTGGTTGCAGGAATTTCGTGCATCGGCAATGGGAGGAGAGTGGACTAGATTGGATCAAAGGAAGCACAAGAGAAGGCCACCATCAACTCGAAGGTTTGATATCTTGTCTTCCCACAATCCAAAGGTAACCCTTCATCTGTGGACCAAGGAAAAGATTTAAGTGATGGTGCTGTAAAAGAAAAGCCCTCTTGTGTTTGTCGAAGGAAACACCACCACTAGGTTCTCAACACACTAATTTCACAACATTATTTTCTGGATTCGGGTTGAGCAAATGATTACAGGACCCTTAACACCTCTAAAAATTCTGAAAACAATCTTAGAGGTGCTCCTTCTATTGGGAGAACTCCACCTAAAATTTCATAGCCAAACTCTTTGTGGTTTGGTCGTGAGAAATTCTCTACTGGAAGTATGCAAGATTGTCTTAATTTCTGGAGACCCATAGATTTTTTCTATTGCTACGAACTCCACGTAGCTTGGATTTGTGTGAGATTTATATTTCTGGAAAGCTCTTGAAGTTCTCTACACTTCTTATGGAGACTATTTTTGTGTTTGGAAAAGATTAGTGCTTGTTTTGATTCAATTCGTAAACTCATGCACTGATCTAGAGGTTCTGGACAGATTAACCCCCTTGTGAAGAAACATGAATTTTGGTGATCTATCATCCTCGAATAATTCTGAAATTGATTTTGTTGAAAAGTTCATTTGATTTTGGTTAGGATAGGGTCATTTATTGCTTTGATTGGATCCTTCTTGATAAATTCAAAATTAAAAATAAGATTCATTCACTAGAAGTTGCATGCCCTAGGATCAACACCAGGGTGCTTTTAACTTCATAGTCACACAAAATACCTTAAAGAAAATCAATCTTCACCAACCGTGTGACTACATCTTTGTCCCTTGATTGAATCTATAAATAAGTGAAATCCTAAAATTCAATAAAGCAAGGTTCAAATTCTAAAAGTCGTTCATCACAATCTTGCTTGATAAAAAAAAACTTGTTTTGGCATTGGGTCCTTGCACCCGATTGTGCACATAGCTTAACTGGAATTTTTAAGGGCATCAACCCCTCTTAACGCCCTTCACTTAATCTCTGAGTACAAACACTGACCTATCCCTAAAATTAAAATTGACTTGACATTGGCTCTAGGATTTATTGAGTCTGTTTCAGGGTATTTTCCTAAACGCATTGTGAATTAGTGACATTTGCTTGCTCCAAAAGATACTAAGTTGGGTGGCTCGATTGTCAAATGACTTAAGTAGGAGTTTGGCATAATTAGTGGCCCTTGAGGACACGCTTCCCCTGCTTCGCCTTCCCAACTTTACCACCTTCGGGAGTAAGGACAACACCAAATTCGTCGTGTGGTCGGATCTTATTTCTGAAGCGTAGGTTATTTAGGTCTATACTATAAGGCTTAGATTTGTTTGCTTGGTTGTGCACACACTATTCACATATTCTTTTCCCCTCACATCCCTCCCTATTCTTCTCTAGTGTATGTACAGAAGACGATCACTTCATCTTGAATTGGTTGCTTTAGATAGAGAGATTAGGAGGAGACTTGATTTTTCAACGGGAAGGACTGAGGAAATGGTTGACCCAAGAGTTGAGGAAATTGAGGACCAACCTCAACCCGATGCCATGGCCATGATTCAAGCTCATATTACTGCCAACCACCAACTTCGGCAACAACAGATCCATACCATCATGCAGGCCATACACCGACTGCAGAACCCTCAAGGGTAACCCCCACTGAACCCATCTAACCCACCACAAACCCCTGACGGCCAACCAAGGCCTCTCCATGATTTCTACGATTCATCTGCCATCCATGTTGTGCCATACCTTAGGGTCCTTGAAGGGGGAGACAATTTTGAGCTAAAACCCAATGTCCTTAGCTTGATTCAAAGCCATTTCCATGAGAGCTTAAATGAAGACCCTTTCCAACACTTAGAGGACCTAGATTGGATTGCTCAGACTGTGAAACCTACGAACATCCATTTGGACATTATTTTAATTAAGATGTTCCCATTTTCCTTAAGGGACAAGGCTTCCCATTGGCTGAGGACCATAGGGAGACCCATCTCCACTTGAGAAGAATTAAGGCATGCATTTCTTAAGAAGTTTTTCCCCATAGGAAAGACTAATGTCCTTAGAAGAGCTATCACTACATTCACCATAAAAAGTGGGAGCAATTCCATGAGGCGTGGGAACAATTTAACGAGTTATTAATGAAATGCCCACATCATGAGGTTCCGAGGTGGCAATTGGCCCAGATTTTCTACTATGATTTGGACAGTAATCTTAGGAATTTCGTGGATGCCTCATGTGGAGGTAATTTTCTGAATAAGGATGAGGAAAGAACATTTGAGCTCTTTGAGTCAATGAGTGAGAACTCGCTTAATAATGCCTCCATGACCCAATTCAATAGGTCCAGTCAACCCCGTGGTGGGATTTATGAGGTGCAAACTAATTCTGGGATGGTTGACATGGACATTATAGCAAAGAAATTGGATCGGGTTGAGTTGGTGGAGAAGAAAATTGATGAGCTCTTGGACCAATCCCGAACCTCATTGCCTCTCCCTAGCGAAGGGAGCACACAATGTCAACCTGGTTTAGTCTATGAACCAAGTGCACTTGGAACAACCCCTGATCATGTTCCAGGGAGGGACCTTCGCTCATGCATAGTGCACCACCGCAACAGTGTAGCACGGAGCCAGCACATTGCACGTGACATGGCGTGCATAGCGTGCGGGCTAGCGGTGCAGAACGCGTGCATGACGGGCATGTATGAGTTGGTCTTCAGCATCATTTGAGGTAGACTTTTAGCGATGTCTTTGATATCGCTATTGACCCAAGAACATATTTTGGCTCCTTTCCTCCATTATAAAAGGACCTACCCTCCTCCGATCTTGACCACCTTATACCTAGCAACACTACCACTCCATAGAGCTCCCAAGCAAGGTCCCAGAGCTGTTGAGCTGCCGACAAAAGCCCCTCCACTGCCGTGGCTACCTCACCTCTCCATTTAGCTGCTAGTTTCCTTAGTTTTATGTTTATGTTGTTTGAAGCTTTCATCTAGCATTATAATTGTAAAACGATTCTATTTTTTTTGCAATATATTATCATCTACTACATTATCATTAATCTCTAATTCTCTCTCTCTCTTTCGCAAGCAAACCAAAGGACATATTTTGTGACATTAAAGCGATTAAGTGATCCGATTTCTCGCCTCCATTGTTCGACACTAGTACTCACGTGCGATTAATCTCTTTAAAATTGATGTCGTAAACGTACACTACATTGAACAAATTAATTAAAAGCGTTTCGTGATGTCACGGGAGGCAGGCTCATAAATGAGATAAGGTTTCAACCGCTGCCCATTTACCGTAAATTTATGCCCAGTTTTGGGATCTCCAATTTCAACGGCACTGTTAGGAAAATGTTGTGAGACAAGGAAATAACCTGTCCATTTGGGCTTTAGTTTTCTAGGAAAGAATTTGAGCTAGGCATTACAAAGCCAAACTTGCTGTGATAGCTTAAACTCCTTTAACCGAATGCGGCTATCGTCGAAGACCTTGGTTTGTTGTTTAAATGTCAAAGCAAAGTCATAGGCCTCACATTTCAATTCTTCTTATTCTTGGAGTTGGAGTTTTCGTTCTCGACCACACAGGTCTTGGTTGAAGTTACATTGGCAAACCGTCCAATAAGCGTGATGCTTCAACTCAGCGAGTAAGTGACAAGGCTTCCCAAAAATAATCCTGTTGGATGACATACCCAGGGGAGCCTTGAAGGCGATCTGATACACCTATAAGGCATCAATCAACTTGTCGGATCAATCCTTATGGTCAAGCCGAACCATTTTCTAGAGGATTTGCTTGATCTGCTGTTCGACGCCTCAGCCTAGCCTTTCGTTTGGGGATGGTACGGAGAAGCGATACGGTAGTGAACTCCGAACTTCCTTAAAAGTGCCTGAAAAGATGAATGAGTGAAATGGGTTCTTCCATTCAAAATGATAGCTCAATGGATACCAAAGTGCGTAAAGATTAGTCCTTGACAAATTTGTTAGTGACGACATGGTCAGCACGGCGAGCGAGAATAACCTCAATCCATTTTCAGACATCATCAATAGCAACAAGGATGTACTCGAAATCATTGGATGGAGGAAAGGGACACGTAAAATCGATTCCCCATATATCAAAGATCTCTACAGCTAGGATGGGTTGTAAGGGTATCATGTCGTGGCGTAACATTGACCCTAGAGATTGGCACCTAGTTCAACGCTCAGCAAAATTATGTGCATCTCGATGAAGGGAGGGCCAAAAAAATCCGCATTGCAACACCTTGGTTGTTGTCTTCCTCCCTGAAAAATGGTCTCCACAGGCCTAATCATGGCAAAAAGATAGCACACCGGGGAACTTGCTATTAGGAACACATGGACGGATAATCTGGTCGGTACCTACTCTAAAAAGAAGTAGATTATCCCAAAAATAATACTTTGCTTCTGCAATAAGATGCTCACAGTGGTTTTTAGGCCAACCTTAGAGAAGAAAGCCAGAAGCAAGGTAATTAGAGATATCGACATGCCAAGTTCCACTTGCCACATCTATCGCCAGAAAGTGCTCATCAGGGAAAGATTCATTCATCGGCAATGAAAGTCCAATATGGTTAGGGTAAAGTCTAGTGAGATGGTCTGCAAGCACATTCTAGGCTCTGACCTTATCTCATATCTCAAGGTCAAACTCTTGTAGTAGAAGGATCCAATGAATCAAGTGGGGTTTAACATCCTTCTTGTGCATGACATGATGAATGGCCATGTGGTCAGTGAAGATGGTAACATGGGAGCCCAAAAGATATGATTTGAATTTCTCCAGCCCAAAGAAGATCGCCAGCAGCTCCATTTTAGTGGTCATGTAATTACGCTGGGCCTCATCCAACGTCTTACTAGCATTATGATGAACATATATTTTCACGAGGAAAAATCAGGGTTTCGGAGAACTCGTCGTCATAGTCAAAAAATATCACTACTAGATAAAATTTATATCGAAACTTGAGGTGAGTCCCGAGTCGAACACAGAGAGGCAAATGTTTGGTTTTGAAATCCGCACTTTGATTTTATTTCTTTTTGTTGTTTTTATCTTTTGCATTTTTTTTGGTATTTTAATAGGCAAGAAATCAGATCGACAAAACTTTATCTAACTAATCTACTTGCAAAATAAGAGACAGAGAGCATTAATGTATATCAAAAAGAGTTTGATACAGACAATAAATATAATTACAACTAGACTAAAAAGCGATAAAAGATAAAGGTGAGAGGAATCCCCCTTGATGATCGCTTGGAGGATGACTCACTCTGACGTTGCCTAGAAAACGGTGGTGAGGAGCTAGACGAAGGAGAACGGCATTGAAGGAAGGAGGAAGGGGCAGGATGGCATCATGGTGAGGATCTTCTTCTTGAAGATGACCATGGAATGCTCCACGAAGGGGGATGAGAAGCAGAAAAAATGTCTAATTTTCTACTCTAGAGGAGCATCCTAGGATTGGGACAAGCTCTCTCGAGAGCCTTGGAGGTGGTGAGGTAGAGAAAGGAAGAGATGAAGAAGAAAAGGAGGGGCAGGGGTCCATAAATGTCGCTGCAGACTTGCCACAAGCATTGCTAAAGGTCCCAGTTCACGCCCTAGTTGATGCTTGCACTCTCGTAGTTGCCAAGCGCTCACACCGTTGGATGCTTGATCAATGGCCACGATTGCACGGGAGTGCGCCGTCCGAATCGTGCTTTGGATTGAAATCAGATGGCATAGAGCACACTCAAATGGCTTAAGAGTCGCTTGTGCGATCGCGTGTTAGATAGAGCATCAATCAATGCATGATCGCACGTGTGTAAATCGTGTGGTGCTCATAGTGCCACGTCGCCACATTGGCTGCAGTTGATCTTTGATCAGGCGATCGAATTTGACTTTGGTGCCGCTGGCAGATTTGGAGAGTTGGCTGCATTTCGAATCGGTGCCTGGTGCTTGCGAGTGGTGTCCTTGACCAACGTGCTATGGCTGCAAATGGTTGAGCAGGCATTCTGATGACCGTGAGCTCTCGACCGTTGGATCTCGATCCAACAGTCGAGATCTCATCCAGACTCTCTTTTGAGGCGAGGCAAAGGTTGTGGCCGATCTTGGGTAGCTGTGATGGCGCCACGTGGTGCCACCATGGTCGTCCATTTTGTTTGCTCGATAGGTGACACCACGGACATTAGATTGGGTTGATTTTCATGCCATTAGGTTGCGATTGTTGATCCGAATCCATCTGTGCGGTTGGATTTATAGTTTGAAGCTTCAGATTGCGTCACCTAGTCCCTTGGCCGTTGATCTTCCTCAGACTGCATAAGGTGCTATGGAACTCCGATCGTCATCTTAATCAGAACCGTATGGTTAGATCATCAATACGAGGCTCCAAAATAAATATCCTTCTCTCCTGGCCATAAAAGGACACGAATTAACCTAAACTTTCTACAAACTATTCTAAATACATAATGATGCATGCTATGCAATATTTATAAAATGGAATGCAAATCTAAGCCTAGGAACATATATAAATAGGCATTTTAACCTAAATGGAAGTGTATACATCACGTTATACACCACGAAAGAGTGTTTATTGCGTCTTTGTCCTAAGGTGGCTTTAACAACTAGGTCAGAAGCATCACACATTTGCCCAAAGTTGAGGGACCAATCAAGTGGGTGGACAATAAGGACCTTAGTGACAGCATCACACAGCTGCATGAATGCTCGAATACAGTCGAGGCCCATGTTGAAGGGCACATCGGTCTATAGGAGATATGTCATAGGTCTGGAAATCTTGAAAAAATCCTTGATAAATCTCCTATAGAAATCAACATGGCCCAGAAGGGATCAAATTTACCAGAAAAAGCTAGGTATAAGTAAATCACCAATCACATCTAGCTTAGCTCTGTCCACCTAAATACCCCTTTGGAGATGATATGTCCTAGAAAAATACCTTCGTGTACCAAAAAGCATGGGGTTTACATCATTACATCTCTGAAGGATGCAGGTCAAGTTGGCTAAACAATCATCAAAGGTTGGTTTGAAGACTAAAAAGTCATCCATAAAGACCTTAAGTAAATCACCCACCATATCATGGAATATCTCCAGCATGCAACACTGGAAGGAAGCTGGTGCATTACGAAATTCGAATGGCATCCTTCAGAAGGTGAAGGTGCCAAAGGGGCAAGTGAAGGTGGTCTTCTCTTGGTTACAGGGGTCAATGGCCACCTGATTACAGCCTGAGAATCCATCCAACAAACAAAAGAATTGATTTCTTGCTAACTGCTCCAGGTTTTGGTCGATAAAAGATAGCAAAAAATGATCTTTTTTAGTAGTAGCATTAAGCTTTCTATAGTCTACACACACTCTCCAAGATGTAGAAGTGCGTGTAGGGATGGATTCGCTCCTATCATTAACGTGAATCGTGAGACCTGCCTTCTTGGGCACAACATGAATCGGGCTTACCCAAGGGCTGTTGCTGATCGGGTAGATGATGCCTGCATCAAACCACTTGATGATTTTAGTTTTAACGACCTCCTGGATATTAGGATTGAGATGTTGCTGTATCTCGTAGGAAGGTCGAGCCTCCTCCTCCATATATATATGGTGGGTGCAGTAGCAGGGGCTATGCCAATAAGATGAGAGATCATCCAATGGCTACCTTATGTTCAGTTAGGACCTTCATTAGTTTGCACTCTTGCTCCCAGGAGAATTTCAATCTAATAATTATAGGGAGCGTTTCATTTGATCCTACGAAAGTATATTTCAGCGTGTCAGGCAGCGCTTTAAGATTGGGAGTGGATGGGGAAAGATCAGCAAAATTTGGGATGAGAGTGTTCGAAAAGGATCATCAGAGGAAAGAAGTAGGGGTGAAGAAAATTGGCTCTCAGGTTGGCCAAGAATGGGGGCATCTTAGGTTGATGGATCCAAGAAAGGAGAGCCCCAGGAATCAGTCCTTGGGAACAAGGTCCCAGTGTGAAATATTGCTTTCGCCTGATTTGGCAGGAAAGAATGGGCACTCCGATCTTCAAGTGGGTAAATTGAAGGTGAGCAGCTTGGAAATGACTCATACCACGTAGTGTAAGAAGAGAAGTGGGCCTCGTCAGGGGTCTAGTCAGGAAGGGATAAAGATTAGGGAAGGGGTGGGGTAATGTCACAATACAAGTTAGTCAGGCTTTGGTGATTATTTAGGGGTATGCTGCAGCAATCAGAATAGGTCCCTACCAACCCGATACATGCACTAACGACCATGTCATTGTCAGACGTGTCATCCTCAATAAGATCGCAGTCAAAACTCTTGGCGGCCTTAAAATATTTAGTTTGAGCTTTTTAGAGCCCATGGCTATCTCAATGCAATGTGATTCACAATCAATATGGGCATGAGCTGTGGCCAAGAAAGATCTACCGGGGATGATGTGATTGCCTACTAATCTTAATGGATACTAGAGAGGAGGGGTGAATAGTATCACTTTTAAAAACTTAAATATAATAGTAGCAAAGATAATTCAAACCATCGAAAATCAAGTATAGAAGACACCTGGATTTATAGTGGAAACCCTTCCCACGTGAAAACCACTACCTAAGCCTCTCAGCTTAAGATTTTTCCGACTAGCCGATCCACTAATACACCACTTCAAACGAGGTTGGCACAACCTCTTATAATAGAACCCTTTCTTTACAACCTAAAGAGAAGCACAATAACAACAACAATGGATCTTTCCCAACAACTTAGGATCCATAATTAAAGCAAAAGATAATAATAATATAATACTATGGAACCTCAAGGAAAGATCAAATTGAAGTTTTTCGCAGAGGTTTGGATTGATGTGCTTTGAAAAGCATTGAAGTAGAAGTGCAAAAGCACTTAAGAGAAAGCACAAGAGCTCTTTGTCTAAGAGGATTTCTTCTTAGAATGTGTGTTGAAAAAGGGCTACCTTTGACCTCTATTTATACTGGAGAATTCGATCTGAAAAGGAATTTATTCCAATTCAATTAGTTGATCAATTAAGGTAGTTTGGTTGATCAAAATGTAATTTGGTCGGTCAAACTAGTTACTTGATGGATCGGTGTTTGGTCAGTTAATTAAGCTAAATGGTCGATCAAAAGTGTATTAATCAACTTCCTAAAATGGAATGATTTGATTGATTAATTAAGGTAGTTGGTCGATTAACAGAATTGGTTGATCAATTTTATTATTTGGTCAATCAATTAACCTAAAAACTTTATTAAGTTGCAAAAATTCATTTGAAGTTAATTTAAGGTTCCTTACAAAATATTCTAGACTCAAAAATAAAATGACTTAGAAAGAAAAACATCAATCTTCTTTCTTTAGTCCATGAATCTAGAGAGAGGGTCCTGAAAGATTGGTCTAACAGAGGTACTTACATTCTCCTCTTTTTTGATGACAACAAAACTCTGATTATGTAGAGAGATAAAAATTTAAAGAGTTATGCATAATATCTCCCCATTTTTGTTTCAGCGAAAGTAAACATATAGCCATCAAGTTTATCCATCTCCCCCTTAAACAAGTAATTGAAGTAGATGATCTTTAACATGCAGCTAAAATTTTGTAATTGAAATAAGTATGCAGCTGATATAAGAAAAGATAATCATGCATCTGATGTATGTATATATGGAAATGAAGATAAAATAGTCCACATAATATAAAAGAGCACTATAGACCAGAAAGCTATAACAATACTATCTAAAATAGGATAAAAGCTAAGCAGAACTATTCCAAAGAAGCCATGAAAGCATCTAAAGTGCTCTGAAGATCTGTATTTAACTCAAGGTCCATCGAGTCAGATGTGCCTGAGGTGGAAGGGCGACCAAGACAGAGGTGTCTCTGAGCTGATGAAGACGGCGTCGGCTACCTGACTGTCCGGCGAGGAGGAGTAATTTGCTGGTCTGGTGCTGTTGGAGGAGGAGGAGGAGGTGCTGCTGATGATGGAGGAACTGTAGTAGACCAGCAAGAATGAGTAGGCCTGTAAAGCTGTTACTGAATCCCATGAATAGACTCTCCAAGTCTATCTAGAAACTAACCTTGAGCATTTAGGTATTTGGATACCTGATGCCCATGTGTCATCATCACAAGATCCATCTCGCACTGTCGGGCATCATCAATGAAATCTTGTCAATGATGTCCTGAATACTGATGTAGTCCCTGCCTAAAATTGATCTATTAAGAAGGCCCCACTCATAGTCGTAGAAAGACAGAGCAGGTCGCATTGGAGGAGGATAAGTCACTGCGAAGTGGTCATACAGTGGGAAAGCTAGAGGTATTGTAGAAGAGGGTCCTTGAGAAGAGGGTCTGTCTAGCTCCTGAGGCTATTGCTGCTGTGGATCTTCATCCCCACCACAGGCTCCTTGAGCTTGGTCCATTTTGATATAAGTGAGCTTATCAAAGATGGAGACTCTCGTGATAAATTGTTTGTGGTTTATATCCATTGGGACATTGAAATGTAGGAAGGTGTGAGAGAGGAGTGTCCCAAATTGGAAGAGCTGGTGGGTTGTTTGCTCATCAAATAAAGGATCAAGTGGTTCCACTTGAACCACTTGTTCTTAAGATAAGCATAGAGGGTGATGAGCATGATCCCAGGGCAATTCTCAAAGGAGGTAGACTTTGACATGAAATTCCACAAAAAGACTCTATTAAGAAAGAAAGGAAGGCAATGAAAGTAAGGTGACTTAGTAGGATGGCCCAAGTCATATATAATGTGTGGGAGTGAGAAGGGTCTCCTATTCGGCGTACAGATCACGATTAAAAATAAATCCGTCGTAGTATAGCACGAAATATGTCGAAACAAATAATATTTGTAAAACTAGTGAATACCGATTATTTCGTAGGATGGCAATCTCTATTTTAATGGAAGCTTTTCAATAAACTAGTTCTAGATAGATATTATATATGTATATATCAATATTAGGCATTCAGAAGGTTAGAATTTTATTGTATTCATAAACAGTTTTTCAAAGTAGAAAGTGTTATGCTAAAGAGAGAAAGAGAGATAGTAGATAGATAGAAAGAGAGAGAGATAGATAGAAGGAGGCAGAGAGATGATGCCGCTTGTGGGATGCCTGTGTGAGGTGCGACAACACCTCTGATCCAGAGCGCCGGGATGAAGGTCGAAGTTGCGGAGTTGCAGAAGGAAAGAGGTCTGGAGAGGGAGAGAGTTGTATCTGAGTTCTAGTAGGAGTTATGGGAGAGATGATCTTCAACTGGGGGGCCCTGGGCCTTCTTTTATAGTTTTCATGGAGGGAAAAAAGGGTATTTTGGCCCACTATCTCGTGCAACAACCTTAGGATTAATCAGATCAATGGCTCTGATTAGGCCTTAAAACTCCCTCAAATTCCTTCTCTATGTGTGGATTTATCCTCGTGCTGACACGTGGCACACCATGCATCGTTGGATGGACATCGGGCAGCCCTTGTCCTTCATGCGCGCTCGCATAATGCCTCGACACTTATCTTTCTCTCCTCGCACGTGTCGCTCATCTTGTTTAAGTGCCTCAACGTCAGCCATCTGATCGTAAGATCGGATGGCTTAAACGTACCTACGCTACCTTTGCATTTAAACAAAACGTGTGAGTTCGTGCCTTAGTCACGCGTTTGTTTGCGTGCGTAGCCATAGATCATCCTGATCGCGTCATGCGGTCGCATCTCTACCCTCCGTTCACGATCAGACGGTCAATAGCACTCACGCCCCCTGCTTTCCTGATTTGAGCGCCATGGGGATCAAGCGCAAGTGCGTAAGCCAACACGCTACGTGTGCGTTCTATTAAGGTTTCCTCTTTGCGTCTAGTTATCCTTACCCGTTGGATGGATGGCGTAGATGCTTCATGGACCATTGGATGGCCATCCAATGGTTTAGAGTGGGCGAGGGATGATTTTCAGAGATGGGCCGGTGGTGAGGGGTGGCTATGATGGTGCCACGTGGTGCCATCATGGCTGTCCATCTTCTTCTCTTTGTATCTAGTGATGTAGACCTCCGATTGGGTTGATTTTTATGCCGTTGGACTGTGATCATTGATTCGGATCCATCTGTGCGGTTGGATTTTTCATCTAAGACTCAGATCTTTGTCCTTTGGCTCCATGATCTCCATTCTTCTATGGACTACAAACGATGCTCTGGTTGTCTGATCGAGGCAATTTTGGAAGCGTTGGGCTCCCATCGTTGTTCTAATCAGATCTGTCCAGTCTAATTTGACATCCACAGCTTTGAATCATCTGCGATTAAGATCATCTCTCATTAGTACATAAAATGACGATATTATCTATATGACTAATAAACTAGCTATTGTGCAAATTATGATGCCTATGAATGCATTGTTCCTAAGTTATGCTAGAATCTAGCTTAATTCAGGTGATTTAGGTTACATGATTCTTGTGCAATAATCTCCCAAATGGCATCACTCTAAGTCTGCTTGTGGAGCTAAAGAAATGTGGGACCAACAGAAGGACAACCAAGAATCTCAGAAGGAACATCCGCATTGACCAAAACCTCTATGTCGTAGACCTTTGAGGTGAGCTCAATGTTGAACCCTTAACCTATGTTTTTTAGGTTAGCATAAAACAGGTGACATGCCATAGGGTCAACACCTGGAATGCAGCTATTCTTTAAACTCGCATAAAAATTTGGCTCGAAAAGGTGAAGAATTTGGTGGTAAGCAAATTTATCACAGATTCTAGGAAAGGTGGTCTCGAAATACTGGAAATCGACGGGTCTACCAACGTGTGGGGAAAGCTTGGCCAGAATGGAGAAACACTTACAGGCGGCCTTGGTAATGAAAAAATGGTCAAATGTATCATTACGAGAACCTGCGAGGATGAAGCACATGCACATTTCGGGGCCATAGCAGTGTTAAAAAGATACATTGATCGATCAACAAAGACTGACTGGTCGATCAAAAATAATGTTGGCCGATCAAACTTTAAATTTTTGGAGGGAAAAATCCCGCCAAAGATTTGGTCGATCAATTTGGGAAGATTGATCGATCAAATAGTTTGGTTGATCAATTTGAAAATTTTGGTTGATCAAAGGTTGAAAATATGCCAATCAAAATTCTCCAATTAGCTCTTTAAACCTAGATAGTCCTAGTGCATCGTAGATAAGGTTAAATTTCTCTTTTAGTAGAGGTTTTATGAAGATATCAGCTAACTGATTTTCAATTTTAACAAACTGTAAGTTAATCTCACCTTTTAGGACATAGTCCCTTAGGAAGTGATGCTTAACATAAATGTGTTTAGTCCTAGAATGTTGTACAAGGTTTTTAGATAGATTGATGGCATTAGTGTTGTCACAAAGTATTTTGTTATTTTCATAGTATAGGCCAAAATCTTCTAGTGTTTGTTTCATTCACAATAGTTGTGAACAAGCTAAAGATGCAACTATATATTCGGCTTTTGCTGTAGATAGTGAAATAGAATGTTATTTTCTAGAAAACCAAGAGACTAGGAAATTTTCGAGAAATTGACACGTTTCACTAATACTCTTTCAATCAGTGAAACTACCTGCATAATCAGCATCATAAAAGGAATAAATATCTAATGTGGCTGACTTTGGATAGAATAGTCTTAGGTCTGGTGTGTGGCTTAGGTATTTAAGTATCCTTTTAACTGCATTTAGGTGTAATTCTTTAGGCTCAACTTGAAAATGAGCACATAAACAAGTGCTAAATAGAATATCAGGTCTACTAGCTATTAAATACAGTAGAGAACCTATCATGATTCTATACAATTTTTGATCCACAGACTTACCTGCCTCATCAGTTTTGAGTTGAATAGAGGCTGCCATAGGTGTTTCCTTTCCTTTCACCTTGTCCATTGAGAGTTTCTTCAAGATCTCTGTGGTGTACTTTGTTTATGATGTGAATATCCCTGAGGATAATTGGTCAATTTGAAGATCGAGAGAGAACCGAAGTTCTCCTATCATACTCATTTCAAACTAATCCTGCATAACCTTGGCAAATTCTTGGCATAGAAGGTCATTGGTAGCACAAAAAAAGATGTCATCAACATATATTTGTATTAATAAGAAATCATTTTCTTTCCTTTTTGTAAATAAAATTAGATCTACGTTGCCAATTTTAAAATCATTTTCAATTAGATAAGTTTTTAATTTGTCATACCAAGCTCGTGGAGCTTGTTTCAAACCATATAAGGCTTTGTTTAGTTTATACATGTATTTTGGATGGTTTGCGTCTTCAAAATTAGGAGGTTGTTTAACATAGACTTCCTCCTTGATAAATCCATTTAGAAAGGCACTTTTGAAAGAGTTTAATCTCAATGTGGGTGGCAAAGGCTAACAACATTCTAATGGTTTGAAAGTGAGCTACAGGTGCATATGTTTTATCAAAATCAATTCCTTCTTTTTGATTATACCCTTAGGCCACAAGTCTAGCTTTGTTCCTAACTACTCCTGATTCATTCAGCTTATTCCTAAAAACCCATTTGATTCGTATGATAGTCTAAGAATTAGGTTTTGGAACAAGTTCCCATACTTGATTTTTTTTGAATTAATTCAATTCATCTTCCATTGCAATAATCCAACAATCATCAAAAAATGAATCCTTAACATTTTTAGGTTCTAGTTGAGAAACAAAAGCTGTAAAAGCTAAGGTGTTGGCTGAAGATTTGGTCTGAACTCCTTTGGATAGTTCTCTTATTACCAATTCTTTTGGATGATCCTTCATATATGACACATCTTTTGGTAATTCATCCGATATGTTTGAAGGATCTCCTATGTGGTTGTCATCATTATCATTTAGAGAAGATTGTGGTTGAGCTAGAGTCTCATTGAAAGATATATACATAGTTTCCTCAACAATAGAATTATTCTTGTTAAATACTCTATAGGCTTTACTTCTAGTTGAGTAGCCTAAGAAGATTCCTTCTGAGCTCTTAACATCAAACTTGTCAAGATTATCCTTTGTGTTTAGTATAAAACATTTATAACCAAATATCTTGAAATAAAAATTATAGGTGTTCTTTTATAATAGAGTTCAAAGGGCGTTTTGTTTAGGATAGGTCTAATCAGGGATCTATTTTGGATATATCAAGCAATGGTTACAGTCTCAGCTCACAAATATCGAGACAGCTTTGACCGCACAGCATTGTGCGGGCATACTCTTGCAAAGTCCTATTTTTCCTTTCAACAACACGATTTTGAGGTGCAGTTCAAGGAAAAGCAACCCATGTGTAATCCTATCCCATATTGATCACAGAAGTCAAAAAAAGATTGATTCTCAAATTCTCCGCTGTGATCACTTCTAATCCTAATGACTTCAGATCCTTTCTCATGTTGTAACCTCCTTACTAATTTACTAAAAACATCAATAGTTGACCTTTATTTTTCAAGAAGGATACGCAGGTAAATCTTGAAAAATAATCGACTATGACTGGATAGTATCTGCACCCACTTAAGTTTCGGATTTGGTTGGTTTGAATAAGTCTAAGTGAAGTAATTTCAGGGGTCGAGAGGTGCTAACCATCCTTTTAGGTTTAAAGGAATTTTTGGTTTGTTTACCAATTTGACAAAAATTGCATACTCTACTTTTCTTGAAATTGATCTTTGGCAAGACTTTGACAAGCTCATGTTTCACAAGTCTACTAATTTCTTCATGTGAACATGACCTAGCCGTTTGTGCCAAAGTATTGCCCCATGGTCAGATGTGACAAGACATTCAAAGGTGTCACATTTGTCGAAGTTGACAATGTAAATATTTTTATGTCTGTTTTCTTTAAGAAGAATTTATTTGGTTTCTTTATCTCTTATTTTAAAACTAGTTGAACTGAAAATAATTTTATAATATTTATCACAAATTTGACTTACACTAAGTAGGTTATGTTTTAGTCTTTTAACCAAATGTACATTATCAAAAGAGGCAGAAGAGTTACCAATTTGGCTAGTACCAATAACATAGCCCTTGTGGTTGTTCCCAAATGTGATTGTACCACCTTTTTGGTTGTTGAGTTGTAGGAATAGATCTTCCTCTCCTGTCATGTGCTTGGAACATCTGCTGTCCATTATCCATCTTCTTCTCGATCCTCATCTTCTAAACCCATAAGACCTAAAAGAGCGTCTTTACCCGAGGTTTCTTCTTCTTCTGAACTCGACTCAGATTCATCCCACGTTGCTTGAGAAGCTTTCTTCTTTCCATCCTTTTTCTGGAATTTCTTCTTTACTAATTTCTTTCAAAGAAGTGGATAGTCTTTTCTAATATGTCCCTTTCTTTTGCAGTTGTAGCAGATGATGGTATCTTTTTTGGATTCTTCTTTCTTCTTTCTCCAATTTCTTTTGTTTTTGAGAAACTTCCTAAATTTCCTTGAGAGAAGAGCTATATCATCTTCTTCTTCACTTGAGGTCTCTACTAATTGCACGTTATCTTCAAGTGCTATCATCTTCTTTTTGACTCCATTCTCATGCTCCTTCATGTGTTGAAGCTGAACCTTGTATGCCATTAGACTACCAACAAGATCGTCTAGTTTTAAAGTAGTTAGGCCCTTTGATTCTTGGATGGTTGTGGTCTTCCTAGTCATTGGTGAGTGATTGGAGGATCTTCTTTACCAAGGCTTCATTTTTTATGTCTTGATACAGATTCCATAGAGAGTTTACAATATCCATAAATCTTGTAAACATCTCCTTGATGGATTCACCTTTCTTCATCCTGAAAATCTCATAGTTTTGAGTTAGCAAAATTGATGTGAGTTTCTTTTACCTTAAATGTTCCTTCGTGGGTGACTCTTAAGATGCTCCAGATTTCGTGAGTTACCTTGCATGTGGATACATGGTTGAACTCTTCCTTAGAGAGTTCACAGAAGATCGCGTTCATGGCTTTTGTGTTGTGCGTTGCCAGCTTCTTTTGATATGGAGTTGCTACTACTCCTTCCTTGATTTCTAGTTATGTGCATTTGGAAGAGATGACTTCCCACACCTCGTAGTCCATGGATTCCAAAAATATTTGCATCTGGGTCTTCTAATAGCCATAGTTCGGTCCATCATAAAGTGGAGGTTGAACTGCTGACTGTCCCTCAACATATGTGTCAACAGATAACTTTGACATCTTTTGGACAACTTAAGCTCTGATGTCAAATGTGATTACTTGTGGATCTTAATGGATACTAGAGGGGAGGGGTGAAGAGTATCGCTTGTAAAAACTTAAATATAATAGTAGCGAAGACAATTCAAGCCACAGAAAATCAAGCACAGAAGACACCTGGATTTATAGTGAAAACCCCTCCTAGGGGAAAATCAATACTTAAGCCTCTCAGCTTAGGATTTTTTCGTCTAGTCAAGACTAGTCAATCTATAAATGCACCAGTTGAAACGAGGGTGGCACAACCTCTTGCAATAGTTCCTTCTCTTTATAACCTAAAGAGAAGCACAACAACAACAACAACGGATCTTTCCCAACAACTTGGGATTCGTAATCAAAGCAAAAGATAATAACAATATAATCCTATGGAACCTCAAGGAAAGATCAAGTCGAAGTTTTTCATAGAGATTTGGTTCGACGTGCTTTGAAAAGTGTTGAAGTAGAAATGCAAAAGCACTTGAGAGAAAGCACAAGAGCTCTTTTTCTAAAAAGATTTCTTCTTGGAATGTGTGTTGCGAAAGGGCTATCTTGGACCTCTATTTGTACTAGAGAATTCAACCTGAAAAGGAATTTATTCAAATTCAAGTGGTTGATCAATTAAGATAGTTTGGTTGATCAAAATGTAATTTGGTCGGTCAAACTGGTTATTTGATCGATCAGTGTTTGGTCGATTAATTAAGTTAAATGGTTGATCAAAAGTGTATTAATCAACTTCCTAAAATGGGCTGATTTGATCGATTATTTAAGGTCGATCAACAAAATTGGTAGATCACTTTTATTATTTGGTTGATCAATTAACCTAAAAACTTTATCTAAGTGAAAAATTCGTTTGAAATTAATTTGAGGTTTCTTACAAAATATTCTAGACTCAAACATAAAATGACTTAGAAAGAAAAATAGTAATCTTCTTTCTTTAGTCCATGAATCTAGAGAGAGAGTCTTGAAATATTAGTCTAGCAGATAGTATAATTTAGGTGCATCAAAATAGAGGTATTTATAGATAATTGAGTAATCAGAAAGTGAATTAGGAACTTCCATTTCTAATACAAGGTCAACAAGAAAACAGAGACTGTTGACCCTAACCACGACATCTTCCACCACACCTCGTGAGATTTTCACAGAGCGATCTACTAGCTGTAATGTAATTGGGGAGGGTTTTAGATTTCCCAATGCAAATTTCTGAAAGATGATGGTCAAAAGGAGGTTAATGGAAGATCCTAAATCAAACAAGGTACAATCAAAATTGCAGCCTTTGATGTTGCATAAAATGAGAGGGGTGCTTGGGTCTTTTTGGTTTGGTGGTAATTTGGAGAGAATAGCACAACTTGCATGAGGCAAGAAAACCACCAGGTTTTTTATTTTCTTTTGTTGTCACCTTGGTGTAGTATAATCCTTAAAGAAACGGGCGACAGTAGGAATGTGGTCAAGAGCCTCTAGCAAGGGAACCTTGATTTTAACATCCTTGAATAAATCACACAGATTATTAAAGGTCTACGTTCTCTTACCTTTTGGTTTCCTTAGTAGAGCCTCAGGGAATGGCATTGATTTTGGCACCAATTTGGGTATGTCGTTCTCATGAGAATGTGGTGTGCAATTCAAATGAGAGGATGACGAAGAAGATGGATCAGCATCAAATCAAGGTGAATCGATGGTTTGCTTACTAGTCCTTGTAGTAATCGCATTGGATATCACGGGTCTAGTGGGATCATAAGGCGGTGGAGGGTTCACAACAGGGATGTAGGGTTGCTGTGCTACTATGGGATTAGACTGAAATCCCGGTGGAGTACTCGGAGCATGCAAAATCTGAACTTGCCCCTGAGAAGGTCGTACCTGTGGTTGCAGACCACAAGGTACGAAATTTCGCGGGTTTGGACAGGTTGGGCTTGAAGAGTGCCCTGCAATCGAGTCATCATGTGTAGTTGACTGATTTTAGTAGTCTGCTGTGCCTATTGGTGCTGAAGAGAAGTCATATTTTCTTCATGCCACTTTGACATATCCGTCATCATTTTCATCAACTTATCAAGAGGGTTTGATGTGTGATTCATTTGAGGTATGCAAGGGCCTGGTGGCGGATTTGCTAGAGGACAATACTGGGCCATTAGGATGATGAGAGCGAACGGTCACCCTAGCCCACCAACGAGGTTTTGTCATTGAGGATTGCTGGATCATGCGAAGTTTGAATGATTGCGCCAACCTGGGTTATATGTAGCAAAATACGGGTTGTTCACCAAGGTGCACACATC
This sequence comes from Thalassia testudinum, assembly GCA_037157565.1. NCBI lineage: Eukaryota > Viridiplantae > Streptophyta > Magnoliopsida > Alismatales > Hydrocharitaceae > Thalassia > Thalassia testudinum. The sequence continues at coordinate 653,568 of JAZHRO010000065.1, forward strand.
TTCAAATTTTGAAGATGGGTCTACATAAGATAATGCGTCTGAGTACATGGAGGCTTATTCCTTCATGTCGAAATACTGGCTAGCAGAAGACAGGTCACATTACTTACTGAGTCACTCGGTGTGATACTCAACAAAGATAGTGTAGGTCATGAGAGATTCTTGGAAATAAGCTTGACTTAGGAAGGATTAGGTTTGTGACGTGATGGAGGAGCTGAAGTGTTGGCCACAGAATGGGCGAGGTTTGCCAAAAGTTCATCCAACTTCTTCTGAATAAGGGAGAGTTCATCCAATTTTTGTGCGATCAAATTCATATCAGTGGACAAATTAGAGGATCCTGTGTCAACCTTGTGTGCTGCACTACGAGGTGCACTGATCCAATTAGATGTAATGATGGAGGCATTGTTCATTGAATTTTCACTCATGTTCTTGGATAGTTCTAATGCTCCACCCTCATGTTTGTTCATGAAATTCTCTCTGCTGGAAGCGTCTGCAATCTATCTCATTATTTCATTTAGCCCATAGTAAAAGACCTGGGCTACATGCCATCGAGGTAGACCATGGTACATGCATTTCTTGAGAAGGTCATTATACCTCCCCCAAGTCTCATGAAATTGTTCACCATTTTGTTGCGTGAAAGAAGTGATGGCACCATGAAGTGCATTGGTGCACTCGATCAGAAAGAATTTCTTGAGAAAAGATGTACGCATCTCTCTCCAAGAAGTGATGGGCCTTCCAATCGTGCGCAACCATTTCATGTCTTTGTCCCGCAACGAAAATAGGAACATTTTCATGAGGACCACATCTAACCCGATATTTCTTGAGTTAATTGTTTTAGTCAATCAGGTCAAATTCTCCAAGTGAAGAAAAGGGTCTTCACTGGCATGTCCATTGTAATAGAAATTGATTAGGCCAATGACATTTGATTTTAACTCAAAATCTTCCCCACCCATGGGGATGCGAACCTACCTATGGGTCTCTATTGAAGTGGGATTCTGATATGAGCTCAAAGACCTAGGCTCCTCCTGATGGGGAGGATTTTACATTTCTTCTAAGGTTTCCCAGATGGCTTGAATCTGTTCTCTGTATAATTCCATTTGGGCTTGGAGGAGGGTTAACAGGTCAACACCACCACTCGGTGAAGGGGAGGGGGGGGGGGCAAGATTACCCCCCTCAGGATTTGGGGCCAGGAGAGCAGCCATGTTTACATAGGAGGACGATTCACCAGTTTCTACCCTCCTAGAATTATTAGACAATTCAAACAGTTAAAGGTTTTGTGACCTCCTCCCAAGCATGCACTACTGAAAGAAGAAGTGGAGAGATGAGAAGAGAAGGGGGTGAGAGAATAGATGCCGATTATGTGCACTTGATGGCAAATCAAACAATCAAGATTCTAACCTCTAAAGGTGACCCTAGACCTAAAGATCTAATTTACCTACTATTGGCACCTACGGAACCCTATATGAGCACCGTAGAACCATCAGGACAGATTGAAAGGTTGTTTGCGCTAGTCTTAGACACCCGATATCACGTGGGAACTCGTATTAGCACATAGGCACTACATGTAGGTAGTTAGGCCTCCAAACCTTAATGGGGTCAAGTTACTACCAGTTTTAATTAAGAGGATTAGGATACAAGTGTTTTGGAATGTAAAGGGTATTGTTTAGGGGGTAATGCCCAAGTGCGTTGATTGAAGAGTGTGTAAATCAAACATGCAATAGGAAAATCTCCCCAAATTGAAGTTTAGATTGGTGAATAGCTTTCAAAATTCTGCTCTTTAGTAGTATGAATTTTAGGATTCAAATGAGTCACCGCTTCAACCAATCTCTGGGTTTCTGGAAAATAAGTTTTGATGCCCAAGCAACCCTCCTTCAAATTGATTAGTTAATGAATGGTACAATGCAATGGGCCCTTAAATGGATAATTTAAGTGTGGATGCACGTGTCTCTTTAATTCAATGTGAATGGGAGCCAAACAATGCAATTCAATTGCTCCTAATCACCAAGATGAATATCCACACAAAGGCTCAACCACCAAGATAAGGAAATGAAAAAATTTTTATGGTAGAGATTCGGGATCAAATCAGAGGAAAAATGTAAGGTCGTGGTGAGGTTGGAGTCAACTTAGTTCCAAGATTCCTCGACCAAAATATTGCGATCCCGAATGTGAATAATGAGTCAAAAAGATGAAACACACTTGATTGTAATTCGCTTCAATGAAATCATGTGTTGTGAAAAATCAAAGAATCAAGATTCTCAGATTTTGCACACGCGAGTGTGTGGGAAGTTGAGGGTGGTGGATGTGATGAAAATAATTAATCAATGGATTTTAATCCAGTTGCCCTGAGAAATCCCAAGAAGAAGCTATGTTTTTTCAGGTTTGTTTTTATCCTTTTGTATTTTTTATCTTTTGAATTTTATGGTGACAAGAGAACCTAGGTTGCTAAGAGACAAGGACGCCTACCTCCTTAGCAACATGTACAAAGCTCCAAGCAGCATCGAGGACTTCACACTTTCGCTCCCACCCTGGACTCGTCCACATCTCCGACCTCCTTTGCATATCTTCTCCCCGCAACAGGTTCACCTGCACAAAAACAAGCAGCGAATACTTGTGAAGAGACGGGTGGAAAGAAGAATGCTAAAGGAAATGAGTAGAAATCAAATCTGAATAGCGCCTCCCTGGCAATGGCGCCAGAAAACATATGATAGAATGCAAATAGGGTTATTTAATTATGTGATATTAGTGTGAAAATGAGTATGGTAGAAGTGGTTACCTACAAGAGATCCTGCATAGGTTTTTCAAATGTATTTTAACCAAGACTAAAGTATGTTTTAAGGTTGTCAGCTTTAGGCCCAAGGTTGAACTCAAGGAGGCTGGTTTAGGATAAATCGATCTCTATGCGAATCCTAAAGACGTGTGATTTCCATTTGTTTATTTTGTTTTTGGATTTTTTTCTTGGTTTAGATTTTTTTTGTGATAATCTTGTCCTTGAGATGCACTCTCAAAATATGTCCTTGGCGATACACCAATTTCAATCAAAAACAATCTCTCTATGCGCGAGATTAGGTATCTGCAAGTCAAGAATTATCTTTTCTCTTTTATAATTTTTTTGGTATTTTCTTAACAAATAAGAGAGAATACGAAAAGAAATGCGGGAATTGCAATAAATGAAATACTTAGCTTATGTATATATATGTATAAGAGATATATATATATATATATATCTATGTATATATATATGTATACTGTATAATATATAGTGGTGGGGAAGTGAATCAGAGATTCGAATGGAATGTAGTGCTGATTAGTTTGATCGACTTCTAGAAAGACGTGATGGAAGCTAATAATGCGCTACATGCAAGGTTTGGAATGAACATGTGTGTGTATGTGTGCAGGAATCACATACATGTACGCAATTTGTGCGTACACATGTGCAATAAAATGCCCGGTAATGGGGAAGTGCACATGATGTGTAAATGGTATATGTGTATGTGTATATGGGAATATATATATGGATGTGTAAATATGTACGTGAGTATGTGGGTGTATATGTGAGTGTATAAGTGAGTGTGTGAGTAAAGGTGAGAGAGTGTACGGCTGTGTGTGTATATGCGTATGTCTGTGTGTGTATGTGTGTATGTCTGTGCGTGTGCACTGAGTGTGAATGAGATGAGTGTGTGACTGGCTGCAGGGGAGTGGGAAGGGCGCGAAGGGGGGCTTTGATCGGCTGTAGTGGGGAGAGGGAAGGCGCCACCGGATAACTGAGAAACTCACCCAGTGAGCTCTTGCACCAACTAGTTGCAAAGGGGGGTGCGCGGGTGAAGGGGAACTGACTAGGACAACTATCACCGACTAAGTTTCTCACTTAGTCGGTGATAAGGGGGGCGCGTGAGATGTGGGCGACTGGCTAAGGAAAGAGGAGCATGGAGGATGTTTGTGACCGGGTGCGGTGACTGGTTGGGGTGTGAAGCGGGTGTGTGCATGGGCCTTATCAATGGATAAGTGAGAAACTATCCTGTGATGAGCCACGAAAATGAAGTGTGATTGATGCATTGTTACAAAATAGAGGAGGAAACAAGGAGCTTCTAAGAAGCTCCCTCGGTGATCAAAACAGAGATAAAAATAGCAAGTCAACTAAAAGCAAAAAGAGAATCCGCCACGTCTGCCTGCTCACCAAGGAGCTACACGGTGGTGGATCTTCGCCGCGGTGGTTGCAACCGCGGGAAGGATCTCCCAATGCTGTTAGCATGGCCTCTCAATAGGTGAGAGGGTGTTGAGACAGGAGAGGAAGAGAGGGAAAGAGGAGAGGTAGTGATGGCTGGTTGTGGAGAGGAGTGGACTGAAGGTGTGAGTGTGGGTGAGAGTGTAGGTAGCCGACCCCTGAGAGTGGAGGTGAGAGTGTGCTTTTATAAGGGAGGGGTGAGGTGTGGGGAGTGGGGAGCAAGCATGGCTGTAGGGAATTTTTTTGGGAAAATATCCTTGAGGCACTTAAGGTCTTGGATATTTGTTGTAGGTGAATAGGTGGGTGGTTTTAGGTGGTAGTGTGGCTCTATCTCTCTCCCTTTCTTCCTCTCTCAAAATGCATGAATGCATGCATTTACAAAATGCAAGTATAGTTATCTAATCTTAGATGTGTAAAGCTAGAAAATATCATAAGATTGACAATTTGTTAGCATGAATTGTTGAGCAATCAGTAGGTGTTGGTTCCATAAGATGAGGGATATGCTCGGGGTTATAGAGGTAGGTATCCCTATTGTCACTTGTTTCCTCAAAATTATCTTGGTGATCGGGGTTATAGAGGTAGGGATCAGAATCAACTATAGGAGGGCCACTAAACTAGCTGATTTCTTCAGTTAATCTTACCTTTTTCTCAATATCTCTCCCATAGACTCCATCATTTCTTTCTGCTGTTTTTAGATTTCTATCATAAAAGAGGAGAGACTACTGTCAAATTAGGGAGGATAGTCAATCTCAAACTCAGGTTGCCTAAGGGTATTGGTTCAACCTTGATAAGAAAAATCATGAAGGGTGGTAGGGTAGGGTGTTTGATTACTAGTGGGAACTTCTGGGGTAGGAAATCTTGCTCCTAGGCTCTACCCAAAAGTGGGGTTTATTAAGCTAGTACTCCCAAGGTGAGAATAGGAATGACCCCATAAATTGTCATTATACCCCTTAAAGGAGGGATATGGTCGGGGCATGGGATCATGGTTCGAAGATGGGAAGTGTTGGTTCTAATAATATAAATGATTGGAGTAAGGGTAGTCCATTTTTTAAAGTCAACTGGTTTAACTCTCTTAGGACTCAGATGAATTTAGATTAAAAATAAAAACTTCCTAGAGAGTTCTACCAAGTACACACCACTGCCAATACAAACGCAAATACAGTAGGGTCTATTTTTAGTAAATTTTAGGTCTTTAAATTAATATTCAATTGGTGGTGATTACAAATCCTAACCAACCTCCGTTTCTGCCTAGCACCTACTTGCCAGGGATGGAAGCCTTGAATTGAGCCCACGCATAAGGAACCAAAGTAACTTGGTGGATAGGCTTGTTGATTTCCAGCTAACTTCCTTTGTGGTGCAAGAGGATAGGTAGAATAATTCCAAGTGCCTATGTGTGATGTGCACTAGTGCTCATGTGTGCACACACACGCATTCAGATTTGAAAATTTTGTAGTCGAGTTATGCTAGCATGGTCACTTGATTTTAAAATCAATCCTCTTAATAGTTCCAATTTCTTTTAAGGTGACCACTGAATTAATTGGATTTAGATACTTTAGTGGTCTTGGATTTAGGTCCAATGTAGATGCATGACAGGTATTTGATGCTAAAGAGAGGACGTACCTTACTCCAGCTATCTTCGTGCAGGATTCCTACAATACAAAAAAGATAAATTAGGCGTTGTTCAAACAATTCGATATGGTCATCTTATAGATATACAGCTTCTAACGAGTGGCTCGGATTTTCATTTTTTTTCTTTTTCTTTTTCTTTTTTCATATAACCTAACAAGCAAAAATCCTAATTAAGCTAAACCAATAATCACCATCAATTCACAAAAGAAGTTGAGAACAAGCTTCCGAAACCAGACCAACTACAAGGGTGAGAAAACAGTGAAAAAAACTAATATGAGTTTAAAGTCTTCTCTAACACCTAATTAAATGGAAGTATAAAAATAGAAGTCCTCCTACGTAAACCTTTGGACTTCTCGATTTGCTAGCTATTTGTTTTGTCCTAGGTGGAATCAAGGCCCACCAAAATGTAGCCAGTGCAATTCTCCTTTTCCATGTGATATACCTCACACCAAAATCAAGATAATAGATTAATAAATAAATAACCTCAATAATAAATTAATATGAATAGGAAAATATTTACAAGTTTCCTAAGTCCGTTACCTCTGGGCAACAGTGCCAATTAATAGAAAGATTTTTATTTAATTAAGATGATAGTAATAAAATGATTTGTGATTATATTTTTCTTGATAAAAAATCTCCCGATAAAAATAAATTAACTCTAATCACATGTGCCATGTCTTCTCCCCATAGAGAAATAAAATAATAAACTCATATATATTATATTTAAGTTCGCGCATATAATGAATTAGTTTCACCGCAACGTTGAATAGTGATCAATAACATTAAAATAGGCATGAGAAATATAGGGAGAAAGAGAGGGCTACAGAGAAAATTGCACTCAATATATATATATATATATATAACACTTAATTGCGGCAACGTATCGAATGTAATGACTAATACCCCTCTACTGTTCAAAAACAGAGGAAGTAACGGAGGAGGCCCGCACGTCAAGGAGAAGCGATGATCGACAGCAAGAAGCTCGACGAAGGTCGGCTAGAGCGAGGGCATCACGTTGGTGGTGGCGGTGGTTTGCGAGACGGTCGGCGGCGGTCGTACGACGGTGAAGACGTGACCGCTGGTTTGACGCCGCGGGCAGCGGTGGAGCGACCGATTGGCGGCGTGGATGGTGGATCCTCGACGGTGAGCACGCAGCGGGCTTGCTGATGGTGTTGACGGCTGGAGGGAGTGGTCGGAGCTGCGTCGATGGCAAAGTGGAACAGCAGGGGTGTTGGGTTTCTTGATAGAAGGGTGGGTTGAAGAAGAAGGAAACAAAGGAGAAGAGGAAAAAGAAGGAAAAAAAGACAAGGAAGAAGAGGAGACGTGCGGTGATGGGCGGCGCTGATGCGTGGGATTTGTTGGTAGTGGAGGGTTGGGTTATGGTGGTGGCTCGCAGTGGTGGCAGAGAGGAGATGGTGAGGGTGGTTCTGGCGGTGGCGCGATGGTCACGGTGGAGGCTCACGGTGATGGGGCCGTGCGCTGTCACCGCACGGCAGGTCGTGGTGGGTTCACGATGGCAGAGGAGGTGGTCCACAGTGCTCGCTTGGATCTCGGTCAACGCATGTTCCACGGTACCGTTGGTGGAACAGGAGGAAGAAGATGATCCCCCCAGGTGGAAGCCAAGCCCTTTTTTTATAATCTCCCTCAAGAGTAAGATTTGTTTCTCCTCCTCTCCTATACTCGCGAGCTGCAGTTAAACTGCGCCCAAAAATAGCCATTGACCACGCGTTTCCCTCTCTATCCCTATGGTTATTCACTACATTTCACACAAAATAAAATTATTTATAAAATATACAAAAATACACGAGTACTATTTATTCATAATCTAAATAATACACTATAAATGATGCGAATGCATGTAACATAAATTAACTTATATACATTTATTATATAATAAGATGCTTGTGTTAATAATTATAAATAATTAAAAACTACTATTTTTAGGCCAAATAATAGTTCAACAAAATGGATTCATAAGTTATTACTGGAGATCCTTGGTGATTTTGAGGGTCCTTGTTAGCCTCCTTATCATGACATCAGAGAGGTTGTTTCTTATCTTCCAATATCTCCTAAACCTCTCAAGGTGGCTTGCGAGGCCCTTCGCAACCTTTGCTTTTGGCGAGCATTTGGTTTAACACTTCATCATCAACTCACTAATATCCTGGGCTACCTATTATGCAAACCAATTTTATTATGTTTATTGTTATGGCTTATATATATATATCCTTGAGATCTGGCTTATCGATTTAGTTTGCGTCTAGCTATAGATGTAAATTTCAACGTTTGTTGGGAGGTAACCTAGCCAAATTTTTCTTGTAAATATTTATGCTCTGCTTCAAGGTGTGGCTAGTTGAGTTTCATGGTTTCAATTCAAAGATTTCCAGGTAATATCTTCGCTTTCCTACCTTTTCATATGTTTTCCTTCATATAATGAGGACATTGCATGAGATAGGCATAAGATGGTGGGTAGTATTTTGCTGAATATATTTTATCAAGTTGGGAAACTTTCTATATATATTTATTTCATATAAAAAAAATAAAAAATGAAAAAACTTATTTATAGCATAATTTGCATGATTTGAAGTTTCTTAGGAGTTACGAACTTCGGAGACATTGATTTAAGAGTTAGGCATTAAGATTTGGAAGCTATACTCTTCATGCTGTAATCAGCTTAATCATAGGGGGGTGGATGAGGTTTGGGTTTGTTAAATCCTAAGGAATTCTATTATCCAAGGTTGAAGTTAATAGGATAGAAGTATTTGGCTCACTTGTCCATCCTCTAGTTAAGAGAGCTTGGTAAACTAAGTATCCACAAATGCACTCACTTAAATTGGGTTACGGGCATTCAAACCTTGAAAATAATGGGTTTCATTGCGAATTGGGATTAAAGAACCTTTACAATTAATCGAACTTAATTTATATCAGAACTAACAAAGGCCCCTGTAGGTATGGTTGGCATGTTGCACTAGGTATGCTCCCAAGCTGTAGAATGGCCTGATCTTAATCGAGAATCCCAAGTTACCCTAGGTTTTGCTTAGGTGATGTTCTTGAATGGATGAAGGAGAGCCACTCACTTAGAAAAATAAGAGGAGAAGACCCAGAAAATAATAAAGTAATAGAAGGAAGAAAGTGTGTGACAAAAATAACCCAAAAACCCTCTACTTATCCTTTTCAAAAAAAAAGGCCAATAAAAATGTATGTGTTCGAATCCCGATCCCAAAAATCCAAAAAGAATGAGGTGTTATAGTAAAGGATCAAATGGTTTAGCCGGGGAGATATACCTTTGAAGTTGACCTCGAGAAGGAGAAAGCTACCAAATTTTAGTAAGGTAGAGCCGAAGGCAAGCCTTAAGGAAATTAGGGATAGTCCCAGTTTGGGGAAATTCAATGGTTTCATAACCTAGGAGCCAATAAGTCGAGTCATTGCACTGAGCGCAGAGGCTATAAACTCATAGCTTAACAAACCTTGGTTGGACATTCTTAGCCTTAGAAACTCTCTTAGAAGCTGAAACTAAGGGCAATGGAAAACTGAAGGACTAAACATCTTATGTTTTGATTCAAATCCCTAGCTTTGTTGAGTTTGATAACTGGATCTTATTGCATGAGAATTAACATTAATGCTTGCTTGAATTTAATCACTTAAGGCCATAAAATCAAGATTTCATGACATTTTGCTTGGGACTAGCAAAAGCTTAGCATGGGGGTGTGAGGAGTGAGCTAATTTACATAATAACATGCTTCATTTTTTTAGTTTTGGGTGTTAGTTGCATTAGATTTAGGTCATATTGTATATAATTGCATATTTGCATACTAGGGGTAAAATTATTATTTTGACCCTATTTTTTGCTAATTTGAAGTTTTGCTATGTGCAGGAATCTTTTACTCAAGCTCATGAGCAGAGGAAATGGGAATCCATATCATCAGAGCTTAAATTGAGAGGAGAAGAATCCATTTACACCTTGAAAACCCTAACCCTAACCCTAGTCAGAACCTACCTATTTTAGCCTCACCCAAAATCCTATTTTGAATACATAATCCTAATCCTAAACTAGTTCCATTTACCTCCCTAAACCCTTGTCTTAACCCTAGCCTTCATCCTAAACCTAGTCCTAAAAACTTAGCTCACACTCCTACTGACACTCTCCTAATCCCAGTCTTAATCCTAACCTATAGGTTCTCACACCTTATCCACATGTGCCATATAATTTGTGTACACCAAATTTCCAAAAATATTCTTTGGAATTAATTGATAAAATTTGGCAATTAATTTAACTAGGTTTCAATCACACCTCATGATTTTAGCAAATCAAGATTCTGATTCCAATGCTAATCCCAAAATTCGTGATAGCTTGACATTCGTTCAATATTTTGGCCATAAATCCAAATTGAGTAATTCAAGTTGCATTTTAAAATTTGATTTCAAGGGTTACAACTTTCCTTTTATGTGAAACTTCAAATTCGAACATACAGAGGCCAAAAATTGAAGACAATCAGGGATTCTTACTTTCCTATTTAGATAAACCTAATCCAAATTCTAAAAACCCTAAGTACCTCTTCCTGTCTCCATCTCCTTCTTCTTAGGTCCTCCACCTTCCTCCATCATTTTCCGCATTCCAACAACCTCCTAAGATCCCTTGGATTATTAGGTAATCCATTAGCTACTTAGGTTCTCCATTATTTCCTTCTTCTACCTCAAGTTCTTCTCCAGGATCTTCTTCAACTTCTTCCTTGACATCTCTCCAGACTACTTCTCGAAGCTTTTCTCGCTTCCAGGGGCTTGAGGTGGTGCTTTTCTTCAACAGTCTCGAGCTTCTTCATCTTCGACATCTCTATGGCTATTACTCTCTACTCTCTTTCTTTCTTATCCTTCTTTCTCTTCTTCTTCTTCTTTGTCTTAGTTGTAGTTGTGAACTCTTTTGTTAGTAGCAATAAGTTCATATTTATATTTTAATCTCAATCTACTCTATTTGCTTGCTAATTAGTTGTTTAATTACTTTCATATCTCAAAAATCCAAAAAAAATGTGTACGTGTTGTGCTTTCTGCAATCCGTAATTTTCAGATTTTCATAGATTTGCAATCTCACTCTTCGAAATTCACTCTGACTATTTGGCACTTTTGATTAGGAAGAAACCCAGCCAAAAGCCTCCCGAAGATATGACCCGGACTCCCATATTTTATGTTTTTAATTCATTACAAGTTCAGAAAATTAATTTTGAGTGATCGTGTAAGTTGCGCTTCAATGACTTGATTTAATCTTAAGCAGGTGATAAACACCAGTTTATCATCATTCTTATGCCCTAAAATAAACCTAGTTCTTAGGATTTTAACTACACAAATGAGTTTTTGGGCTGCATTTAGGCACCAATACATTGCATTATTTTGTTATTTTTAACATGCTTATTTTAGTGTTAAGGTTAAAGCGGAAAAGCAGAACCCTAAACCCCTGACACTCATGAAGGCAAATGGTCAAGAAGAAGTTCTTTTCAGTGGAACCTTAGCTAGATCCAGCTCCACATAGCTAGATACCAGCTTACCTGGGTTAGGATTAGCTCCATTCAGCTCCATCTAGCTCATTTTAGCTGGATGGCAGTTCAGGGCAACTCATTCTAGCTACACCTAGCTCAAGTTAACTCAGATCTAGCTCAACTTGGTTGAGTCTAGTTCATCCCAGCTCCAGTCAGTTCACTGGGAGCTCTAACTAGCTCAAGTAAGTTGACATCAGCTTCAGTCAGCTTAGATCCAGCTCAACTTGGTTGAGTCTAGTTCATCCCAGCTCTAGTCAATTCATTGGGAGCTCCAACTAGCTCAACTAAGTTGACATCAGCTCAAGATCAGCTCTCTCCAGCTCCACTTAGCTCATTGTAACTCAACTCTTTTTAGCTTAGGTACTACTTGTCAACTAGCAGCTAAGCTAGCTCAAGAGTCTCCATCTGAGGTAGCTCCAACTCAACCTAGCCCCAGATAGGTTGAAATCAGCTCATACCAGCTCAACTACCCTAGTTTAGCTACTAACCTGAAAAATAGCTAGCTAAGTTAGTAGTTGAGTCTTCATGAGGATTCCTTCAGCTTCCTCAGCTCTAGTATAGCATCATTCTAGCTCCAAAATTTTTTCCCAGCTCCCTCCTCAAACCCTAGCTCCACCATCCTCTACTCTACTAGCAAAGCTCCCAACCTACTCCAACTCCATGGCCCTCCACCCTTTCCCATAAACCCTAACTAAACCCTAACCTAACCCACCTACTTTCGGCGCCAACCCTCATCAACCGCCACCCCATTACACCTCCTCATGTTGGCCCCAAAACCACCCACACACACCCCTTCAAAATGGCACCAACCACCCTTAAATCTCCACCCTACACATCACCACCTAAGGCAATCTCTACCCTACACATAAACCCCCTTCTAGAAGCCTTATGTTGCGCCAACTGTTGTAGCAGAAAATCTATGCAAAAAGGTTGAGTTTTGAAAACCTGTCGTTGTAGTGTGATTTGTAAGAAAATCCATTAACAAATAAATTTGTCGAAATTCAAAAGAAATTCCAGGTCGAACATAAGGAGGTGGATGTTTAATTAAAAATCACATTATTTTGTCGTACGAAGCAGATTAGCTAGTCAAATTAAATCTAAACTAGCTATCTACTTAAAGAATAATTAATAGAAGAGAGAGAGAATAATACAAATACTGACAAAATGGAGATAGAATAAACATGGATTTCATAACCATAGAGTAATGTTCATTACAACTAATCACTACACTAGAAAGCAGTAAATCTACTCTAGAAAGCAGTAAAGAGAAGGGAGGTGAGAAATTATCCTCCTCGACGGCTACTTGGAGGATGAGCCACGTTGACGGAGCACCCGAAAGAACATGGTGAGATGCTGGATGAAGGAGAATAACGACAGACGATGGAGAATGGGGTAGGGCGACGTCACAGTGGGATTCGCTTCCCGAACGGTGGTGAGAAGACAATCGCGAGATGCTCCATGAAGGAGGTGAGAAGATGTAAAATTATTTTTGTAACTCTAATGGAGCATCCCAGGTTTAGGACTAGCTCGAAGAGCCTTTGAGGGGGTAAGAGAAGAGAGAAAGGGATGAAGGATATGTGGAGGTCGTAGGATTATTTATAGGTGAGGTTTGAAGGGGCAAAAATGTCATTTCAACTTAAAACATTAAATGAGGGGATCTCTAGTGATGGATTTAAGCATCACTAAAGCCATGAACGTGGGCGTAGTGCCCGTGCATGCCCTCGCCTCCTCGCCTTCAGCCTTCTCAACGCATATCATGTTCTCTTCATCTTAGCCATCCGATCACAAGGTCGGACGACTTAAAATGCATGCCTCTCCTCTTCACTTACCGCGTGCCCGTGCTTACGATGGTGAGTGTAGCGTCGTGTCAGATCACGTGTTGGTGCTGCTCACATCTGGGTTAAACCTTGAACACGGAGGTTTGGAATTGTATTCCTAATCAGGATTATCCCAACTAGAAGATGGATGAGAATAAGTCTGGTTGGAATAATAATCATTTTGGGAATAAGTAGTGGTAGGAGGGTAGGAGTGGAAGCACGAATAGGATGTGGAAGAATCCATAATAGAATGGGAGGAAGAAAGGTGCCCTGCACTACAAACAATCAAACTTGTCCTTAAGTGGACTAGCCTAAAGACCTATAGACTCTCAGAACCCATCTTGAGATGAAGAAATGATTTGATCTACTTTCCGGTCAATCCAACCAGTTAGAGGGAGGGGCTGGGGGGAAGGTTCTTACCTTGGCTTTCGCCTTAGGTTCCTTTGCTACCCCCCAACCGCAATCGTTTGATTCTGCTCTCCTAGCTAAACATCAGATTTAATGATAGAAACAGACTAATCGAAAATAATCTCAATCTGGGCTCCGAATAGCGAGTCCAATCCTTAAGGAGAGCATCTACTTTGTTTTAACTAGGGTTAGGTTTGAATGTGCTTTGGAATGTGATGGGCCCTTTATCTGGGTTCTATCCTTAATGATTGATTGATATGGGTGTGTGTGCACAACCAGTGGTTTTCAAGCAAGATTATTTTTGGATGTAGTGAATTTTATGGTTTAAATCTTTCTTAGTAGCTTTTAGAATTCAACTTTAGGTATATTCAATCAAGTTCAGTTGGCACACCAGGTTTTGAAAGCAAAGGTGAAGATGTCTTTCGTTAAAACTTAAAAGGATGTGGAATGCTTGGTTAATCCTAAAAGTTGAACCTATTTGGCAGCTACTTGATGAGTTGTTTTTAGTTGAAATGGTGTGACCCAAATAACTCAAACACTTGGCTTAATGCACCACTTAATTAGGTACACAAGTGATTACGTAATCTGATTTCTACTTAATTATGTGTTGATGAGTGTACCGGTCCCAAAGATCAGGTTACTGGTTGAGTATGAAGAATCAGAAGAGGTTGTGTACATTTGTGAGAGATTGTCTTTTTTTTCTTTCTTTTATATGTGAAGGGTGAGGCGGGTGGAAGTGTTAAACAAATAATCAAAACTAACCTTAGAGTTTATGCAAGATCCTATGTTAATTAGGGTTTGTGTTATTAAGTGGTGGAATGAAATTTAGTGGGTGGGGAGGTGGGGTTACTTACAGACCCTTCAATAGCACTTTACTCCAATCTATCGCTTTGGCCCGCCTCATGAGAGCACCTACAATCACAATAAGAAAGGAGAGAACTGAGGTAAATGATCAGTAAGTTGAAAAACATGAAAAATCAAAGAGCATCACTTCCCTGGCAATGGCACCAAAATGTTGTTGCGGAAAATCTATGCAAAAAGGTTAAGTTTTGAAAACCCGTCGTAGTGCGATTTACGACGAAATTCGTCAACAAATAAATTTGTCGAAATTCAAAAGAAATTCCGAGTCGAACAAAGGGAGGCGGACGTTTGATTAAAAATCACGTTTGTTTCGTTGTCACGAAGCAAATTAGCTGGTCGAATTAAATCTAAACTAGCTATCTACTTAAAGAATAATTAATAGAAGAGAGAGAGAAAATAATACAAATAAAGATAGAATAAACATTGATTTCATAACCACAGAGTAATGTTCATTACAACTAATCACTACACTAGAAAGTTGGAAATATTATAACTAGAAAGCGGTAAATCTACTCTAGAAAGCAGTATAGAGAAGGGAGGTGAGAAATTATCCTCCTCGACGGCTATTTGGAGGATAAGCCATGTTGACGGAGCGCTCGGAAGAACGAGGTGAGATGCTAGATGAAGGAGAATGACAACAGACGATGGAGAATGAGGCAGGGTGATGTCGCAGCGGGATCTGCTTCCCGAACAGCGGTGAGAAGACAACCACGGGATGCTTGACGAAGGAGGTGAGAAGATGGAAAATTATTTTTGTAACTCTAATGGAGCATCTCGAGTTTGGGACCAGCTTGTAGAGCCTTTGAGGGGGTGAGAGGAGAGAAAGGGATGAAGGATATGTGGGAGTCGTAGGGCTATTTATAGGTGAGGTTTGAAGGGGCAAAAAGGTCATTTCAACTTCAAACATTAAATGAGGGGATCTTTAGTGACGGATTTAAGTGTCACTAAAGCCTTGAATGTGGGTGTAGCGTGCGTGCACGCCCCCGCCTCCTCGCCTTCAGCCTTCTCAATGCATCACATGTTCTCTTCATCTCAACCATCCGATCGCAAGATTGCACGGCCTAAAATGCACGCCTATCCTTTTCACTTAGCACTCTCCCGTGCGTGCGATGGCACGTGTAGCACTGTGTAAGATCGCACGTTCATGCTCCTCGCATCTGAGTGCACCACGTCGCACGTTCTCCACTGCCCGATCTCCATCCAACGATCGAGTTGCGCCTAGACAATCCTTTGCACAACTGATTTGAGGCGAGCGAGGTTGAACCTGTGCCCTCCCCTTGCGTGTGAAGTGCTCAGCAGCTGCACTGCAAGTTGCCACTTTATCGCATTTTCATCTCCTTCTTGCGCTTTCTTGACCATTGGATCTCAATCTAACGGTCGAGATCTTCCCTTGAGCTCTCTTTTTAGATATGGGTAGGTGCGGCTAGGAAGGATCTCAGCAGTTGGATTGAGATCCAACAGCTGAGATGCGTTGTTCATCGCATGAAGAGGTGCTGCAGTAGGCTTGGAGCGGTGTTGGGCAGTTAGGATGGTGCTACGTGGCACCATCCTAGCCGTCCATCTTCTCCAACTTGTAAATGGTGCTATGGATGTTAGATTATACCCATTTTTACGCCGTTGAGCTGCAATTGTCGATCCGAACCCATCCGTGCGATCAGATTTTTCATTTGATGTACGGATTTACACCACCTTGGCCCCTTGACCTCTGATCTTTCTCGAACTATATCTGATGCTACAGAAGTCCTATCGGGGCGATCTTGGAGTTGTTGAACTCCGATCATTGCCCTGATCAGATACATACAGTTGGATCTTCAATCCAAGGCCTTAATATGATATTTCCCTATTACCTGACCACAAAAAGAGAAAATTAACCTAAACTTTATACAATTTAAACTAAATACAAGATGATGCATATTTTGCAATATTTATAATGTATGATGCAACTATATGCCTAAGAACATGCAAAAATATACGGTTTATGTGATATAACATGTTTACAACACCAACCTTAACCACCTAACTCCACATCTAACTAACCCTAAACCACACCTAGTTGGCGCCAAAAACTCCTACCCACACCCCTTCATTTTGGAGCCAACACCACCTTCAATCACCACCACCCAATTAACACCACAACCTATCCTAACCCTTCATATATTGGCGCCACCTAACCCTCTCCCTTAACCATCCTAAAGTGGTTCCAAAACCACTTAACCCTACCATAACCACCACCCCATACATCCCTCCTTTTGGTGCCACCTTATATCTACCCTCCATTCACCAACCACCACCATACAACACCATCTTAACCGTACACAAACCCTACACGCCACCTAACCCTACCACCATCAACCTTGATGGAAACACCATCATAAGCCCTAACTAGCTCAATTTGGTCTGATTAGATCGATAAAAGCTCTTGCATGTTCATCATAAAGTCTTAAGGGCACATGGTGTTGTTTGGAGAAGAAAAGAGGAACACAGGGTTATTTCTGCAAAATTAACAGTATTCCACAAATACAGAATAACCGCAGGGTATTTCAGAGGACAATTGAAGGTCAAGTGGTCATCAATGTCTAATAAGTGTGTTCATGCAAAACAAAATGGGTTTTCACGCATTTCAAGAATTAATGGACATCTGAAACCCTAAACATAGACTTGCTTAATTAACTAAGGTTCTGGTCAGTATAAAATTCACTTAAACCCTCTAAAAATCATAGAAAAATATTCTATAGGATTTGGTACCTTTGATTGGACCATCAGAACGTATTTTGACCTAAAATAGTCTCAGACAGATAATTGCCTTAATTTGGGGTTTTGCACAAATTTCTTGGTCACAATTAGTCAAAACCAAAATCCGACTCCACCATTAGATTCCTTGGGTCCAAATTAAATTTTTACCAAAATTTGGGCTCAATCTGAGATCATCTTAACCCAGTTTGCATTTTAATCCTAATCTGACTCTTTTTCTTACAAAACACCCCTAAGCTTTTGAATTTCCTTGCAAAAACCCCCCTAACTTCCTCATCTTTTTCGCAGAAAGGTCCTCATCGCCATGGAAGCTTCCACACGAATATGGAAAGCTTCAATCGAGGATTTCTCCTCGATTTCTCAATGAACCTCACTCAAAAATGGAAGGACTCCTGACAAGATCCCCTTCCATTTGAGCTTGTCCATGGCTTTCCTAATCAAGCCAAGATTTCATGCGAACTCTTGGAAGTTATTGACCTACTCCAAGATCCTCGAGGTCTTCAAGCTTGTTTCCAAGCTTGGAGACCTCCTCTTGGCCTATTTAAGCATGCTTAGGCCCTTCCTTACCTCCTTAGCGAGAATTTGAGCCAAAAACAACTCTTCTTCCTCTCCTCCTCGGCTCACTCTGCCTCTCTCCGACGAACTTCCTCCCCCAGCTTCCTCACCGGCCGTCACAAACTATAGCCGTCCAGTCTTGACTCCTCGACTTCCTCCGCACCTCGCAATACCAACAAGGCGCTTCTTTCCCCTTCGTCGTCGCCGATACCTCCCACTGGAGCTTTCTTCGTCTCCGACATCAGCTATACCAGACCCGGTGCCTCCTCCATCCTCCTTCGTCCGCTAGCTACCTCCGTTGAACTCTCAACATCTACTCATCTCCACAACATCTTCAAACCATCATTTCAACCATCGTCGCACCCTCCACACCTCTGTCTTCCACCCCGCCGGTGTACCTCCGGTGAGCACGCACAGCCGCTACACTCCGCCAACCTGTCCCCCACCAGTCCAGAAACCTCTACCGTGCCCTAGTAACCAAAACCCCTCAAGAAATTGAGGGGATTGGCTGCTCCACTTCGCTCCCGAACTCACCTCCTTCTGCACCTTCATCTCGAGGTCGTACGACCTCACACACTCAAACTCACCGCTATGACCACCATCACCTTCACCATCTTCAGGCGATCACCCTAAGCTTTTTGATTGGGGCATTTAGCCCGTATTTTCTGTTTTAGGTGTACACTCCCCGGTCGCCATTGACAAAGCTCCTTCGAAGGAGCTCGAAGCCGTGTTCTTGCCGTTGTAGTTCCAGGCGCACCCTTCAAGAGACGTGGAACACTCTCAGGAGCACATCCAAGCTCTCAATTGGAATCATCAAGCGCTCCTGCTATTTCAATTGACCATCATTCAGCTGCTATGCACAAGAAGAACAAGGGACTAGATAGTCCCACATTGTGGACTGAGGAGCCATCTAGGGCATATAAATTGATTTCCTTTTGTCATCTGTTCACCCAAGATCACTAGTGGTCGGGTCCCCATTCACGCGCCTCCTCACGATTACTCCTCACCAGCTACACCACACAGGTGGGTCTGGACCTCTGACCGTATATCTGATTACCTGGTTAACCCCGGGTCTTTGAGAGAAAGAAGAGAAGGAAAGAAAGGGAAAAGAGAGAGAAGGGAGGGTTTTGCTTCGGCGAACCCTCTCTCAACACTTAGCCGTTGAGAGGCATTCTCACCTTTGTGCTATGCCTTTGCATGACTTGAGAAAGTGGAAGGAGAGAAACAAAGAAGAAGAAGAAACCAAGGAAGAAGAGAAGGGCTCTTTATAGAGCACTGTAGCAACTGGCTGTTTAAGTCGTCTGATCAGAGCATCTGACGTCTGATTTCATCGATTTATGCTTATACTGCTTACTTAATTGGCATAGAGCTATCTGATTGATACTGTTGAGATATTTGCTATTATTGTGAGGGGTAATTGGTGTTTCAAATCACCATTTTACCCCATTCTTTTTGCATCTTGACATTGGCATATATATATATCATTCTTGCATGGATTCTTGGTTATAAATTGCTTATCTTTGTGGTTAAATTATGATTTTGAGATTTATTGTTATACTTGCTCCCTGCGTTCAAACTCGGACTTTCTTGAAGATCTTTTGAGTTATAAATTTTATCTGTTTTCGTGCGATTTCAACCCATACTACAATGTATCGATTTTAAAACCCGATTTCGCGCGTTAGCATTTTGGCACCGTTACCGGTGAGTAACATGCAATTTGATCTCTTTGATCACAATTTCTGACTTAATACTAACTTGCCCTATCTTTCTGATTATGATTTGTGTGGGGAGTCAGTCAGGGAGAAAAATCAACCACACAACAGCCACTCTAGGGCCAAGTAATCTCGTTTTCCCATCTTCGTTAAAAGCCCCTAATTCTAAAAAGAGCTAAAAAAGGGAAGAAATCAATTAGGACCAACTTGCATTCTATATTTAGACTCAATCATCACAAGTTGCCTGATTTGATACATTTCTAGAAAAATCCCGAACCTGATTTCTGCACCTATTTAGGGATTTAAGACACCTAGGGCTACTCACCTTCTTGATTGAGCCCTAGGTGCCAGATTTAGAATTAATTGATTGGACCAATTAAAGCCAATTAGGGTTTCCATTTCAGGGTTTTAGAGACACGCTTAAAGAAGAATCAATATTCCCAAATTGTGTGTCTTAGGCCTTGTTTGAACTGACCTAATCAAGAAAATCAAGGCTCTAAGCAATCACTTGTATCTTAAAAATCAGGACCTAAATTTCAAGGACAAAGTAGGTGAAGTTGACCCACCTTGTGGGGTCAACCAATATTCAAATTAGGTCACCATTCACAAACTCATCTTAAAGTTCAAGTGAAATCCTAAGCACCCTCTCTCCAAACTTAAAACTGGTAGACTTAAGAGGTCAAGTTATCCATTCTGGTCTACCTGGATCCACGGTGACAAGGAAGGTCAGGTGAGGGAAACCCTGTAACCCGTGGGGACACTCTACCATGTAGGGGTCTTTGCGGGACTCCCTTCCTAGCTTCCCAGGTATTTCTCAGGTGGATGGCTTTCTGATCTAGAGGTATCATCCGCCTCGAACCTCTATAGTTATCCAAAAATATTTGGGTGTCTTGATTGGGTCCATCACACTTTCTGTCCCTCATCTACTCCATCAGTGTATGTTCAGGAGGAGGTCCTTAAGACTACCCTTGAGGCCTCCATTAGTTATTCACTCTCGTTGAGGCCAAGCCTCAACATCTTTGTGTGTGCAACAGCCCGATTAGATTGACATGTCCTCTGATTCTGAGCCTACTTCTCCCTCATGAACCATGGATCATCCAAAACAACCTAACTTTGAACCACAACAATCCTTTGATTTTAGAGATCGGATCAATGCCTTCATCAACCCACCACCGCGTCG
Organism: Thalassia testudinum; assembly: GCA_037157565.1. NCBI lineage: Eukaryota > Viridiplantae > Streptophyta > Magnoliopsida > Alismatales > Hydrocharitaceae > Thalassia > Thalassia testudinum. The sequence goes on from JAZHRO010000065.1 coordinate 674,225, forward strand.
TCAAATGCGAGATTACTACAATCCCGCTGCGGTGGAGATCGAACCCCGAATCAATATTCCTGTGGGAGGACCCGAGGTGGAGCTCAACCTTAGTATGCTTCATATGACTCCAAAATTTCATGGCTTGAACTCCAAGGATCCTTTCCAACACATCAAGAATTTGAAGCATTTGGCCCACACATTCAGGGCAGACATGCAAAATTGAGATGGTTTGCTCTTGAAAATCTTCTACTTCTCTATAGCTGACAAAGCCGCCCATTGGTTTCATACATACCCTCACCAGATCAACACATGGGAAGAACTTCAAACTACTTTCTTACAAAAATTCTATCCCATTGGTCGAACCAATGCAATGCGGCACCAAATCACTCACTTTTCGTAAGGAGCGAGAGAATATCTACACGAGGCATGGGATCATTTTTTGGATCTCATGTGCAAATGCCCCCATCACGGAGTCTTGAAGTGGGAACAAGTCCAATCCTTTTACCATGGGCTCCGTGAAGACATCTTTGTGTATGCAACAACCCAATCAGATTGACATCTCCTTTGATTCTGAGGCTACTTCTACCTACCTCATCAACCATGGATCATCCAGAATGACCTAACTTTTAACCACAACAATTCTTTGATTTCAGAGATTGGATCAATGCCTTCATCAACCCACCACCGCATCCTCAAATGTGAGATCACTACAATCCCGCTACGGTGGAAATTGAACCTTGAATCAATATTCCTGCGAGAGGACCCGAGGTGGAGCTCAAGCCTAGTATGCTTCATATGACTCCGAAATTTCATGGCTTGAACTCCGATGATCCTTTCTAGCACATCAAGAAATTGAAGCATCTAGCCTACACATTCGGGGCAGACATGCAAAATCGAGATGGTCTATTCTTGAAAATCTTCTCCTTCTCTCTGGTTGACAAAGCCCCCCATTGGTTTCAGACATACTGTTCACGTGCAAAATCGGTGTTTTAAAAGTAATGCGTTGCAGTATAGCTAATAAAGTGCGAAAGCAAATAAGATTTATAACTCAGATGAAAGTCCGAGGTCGAACACAGGGAGCAAGTAGCAATTTAATACTCAAAATCATAATATCACTACAATATGTGTAGGTTATAATGAAAACACCATGCAACAACGATATATATATATATATATATATGCCAATGTCAAAATGAAAAAAGAATGGGGTAAAATGAAGATTTAAATCACCAATTACCCCTCTAAGTATGCTCACAATAATTCTCAAATAACTGAACAGTAATGATCAACCAATTATTCCACATCAGTAAGCAAGCAATATAGCCTCAGAAGCATAAATAAGCCAAAATCAGACATTGGGCGCTCAAGGCAGACGACTTAAAGGTCACCCTGCTACAGTGCTCTTTAGAGAGCCCTTCTCTTCTTCTCTGCTTCTCAAGTCATGGCAGAAGCAAAGGCCTCTGTCCTTCTTTGGCTTCATGCACAAGGGCTTCAGAAATTCCCTCAACATCTAAGTGTTGAGGGTTTACTCTTCAAAGCTAAACCCCCCCACTCCTCCTTTATTTCTCATCTCAATTTAACTGGGTTACTAATTAGGTAATCGTGCATACACAGTAACCGAATCCAGGTGACTAGGCTTGCGGGCATGGGTCACAAGCGAGGAGTGAAAGGGCTTGTGAGGGGGGGACCCGACCCCCCAATGTCTTGGGTAACTGGGTGGGTTCACTTTTTCCTCTTATGTGTCTTCAGCATCTTCATCGTTTACGATGTGGGACTAAAAAGTCCCCTTCTTCCTCGCGCTAACAGCAGCTACAATCTTCATCCAATTGAGGTCTGAGGAGAGGTCAACGTCCCCAATTGAGAGTCTGGACACGTTCGTGAGAGTCTTCCGCAGCACTTAGGATGAACACCTGGGAGTGAAGCCACAAGAACACGCTGTTAAGCTCTTCGAAGGAGCTTCAGTAATGGCGGTAGTGTCCTTGAACCTAAAAGCACGAGTAAGGACTCTCGGCCATGTCAGAACAGTTCAGGAGAAACTCTGAAGTATGGCGAACGTAATGGCGGTCATGGTAAGGTGAGAGATCGAGTGTGGAGGTCTGACGACCTTTGGAGAGTGGTGTGGAGGGGGCGTTGTTCGGTGGGGTGAATGGGTGCTCAAAGTCCCACGTTTCTTTGGGGCTTTTGATCAGTGAGGCAAGGCGATGCTCACTGACTTAGAGGAAGGTGGATTGATGGTCTGTGGTGGCGGGAATGCTTCACTAGAGGTATGCCGGCGAGGTGGAGGACAGAGTCGGAGCAGGTGTGTGAACGGTTAGAACGAAGTTTCGATAGTACAGTGATGATGAGTCGACTAAGAGGAGTTGAACGAACTGGCTATCGGACGAAGGAGGATGAAGTTGGCACTGGTTGCAGTATGGCTAGCGTCGGATGGGATGAAAGCTTCGGGAGAGGGAACGACGACGAAGAGGAGGTCAGAGAGCTCCTTGTTAGTATAGCGAGGTGCAGTTTGAAAAGGGGAAGAAGAATTGGTCGCCTATTATACGTGGCGACCGACGATGTGAACGGAGGAAGGTGGTCACCGGAGACGAGTTGGAGCGGGCTGGAGGTGGAGGTAAGGAAGATTTGTATGGCTCAAAAACTTGCTAAGGATGAAGGGAAGGCAATGGGCAAGCTTTATAGGAGTCTAGGTGAGCTTTCAAGCTTGGAAACAAGCTTGAATGCTCGAAAAATCAGGGATTAGGATCTTTGATTTCTAGGTGATGAGTCCATTCTAATGGACTATTGTTACACCTAAGTAATTCTATTTTAACATTGTATGTTTGTTAATAACTACATTAAGTTGTAGAATGATTGCATTCATCATTATTTAAGTTTACATCTATTTTATCGCATGCTATAACATAGTATGTAATTAGCTTATGTTTCATGCAGGTACCGCAACAGCGCACTCGTTACATCTTCTCCACTTAATCTATCCATCCGGCTAATAATCGAGAAGAAGAGGGAGGAGGATCAATGGGGGAAAAGAACAGGGGGAGAAAAGATATTCTCCCCCACAAATTTCTCAACCTACGGCAGGCCATAAACAACCCTCAACAGCCGTCGGCCAAAAATAGCTAAGGGATTTGAAAATCCCTTAACTCACGCACACGGGAAGAGAGGAGTTAAAGAGGAGGCGGAGAAAGGAGAGGAGGGGATTGATCATCCAGAAACGGTGCAACCACCATGTTCACTGTGCACCCAGTTCTCCACCGCAGCGCTTCCCCCTTCTGTAGTGCCATCACCTTCACGCCAGCCACAGCCGCACCCGCATAGCACCCCTGCGGGCACCCGTAGGCGTTGCACCTTCTCTACCACAGTGTACCCCTACCGCGCCCTCACCAAGCAGCCTACAGGCACTCGCTCACCCATCTCCAGCTGGCCCTGCAAGCGCTACCACCGCCCCACCCGCACCCGCTGGCGCTTCCCCCTTCCAGCCCGCTCACGCACCCGCGTAGGAAACCCTCTGCAGCGCTATCCCCTCCGCCCGCACCCTCACCAAGAAACCTGCAGGCACAGACCCTCGCTTCACCAGCGCTCCCTGTAGGCGGGCATGCCTCCTCTCGCAGGCGCTCACCCTTGCCACCAGTGCCCTGCAGGCTTGCACCCGAGCGCAGCCAGACGCACGGCTGTCGCCTTCTCCTCCAACAGGCCAGCGGCCCTCCTCTGCCCGCTGGCCACCTCCGGGCACCTCTCGCCGTTCTGTCACTGTCATCGTGATCCCTACGTGTCGGTCAACCTTCCCCCATAGCAGCTCCATCGCCAGTGCTCCATCTCTCATGCGAGGAGGAGAGAGAGTGAAAGCTCTGTTTTCTCTTTAATTAGATATTACATGTGCTGCCATTGCCAAAACTTGATTTTTGATTTATTATTTTATTAATGGAATGAATTTACAGGTAAGCCCCTTTAGTCTACTCCAATTAATTGGCTTATCAAATTGCATGATTATCTTCCCCCATCTATTAGCTTTACATTAAATGGTGATATTATGCTTTACATTAGATGCCATTGAATATTTGGGGTTGATTGATTTTATAGGAGTATTCTAGTAAAGGAGAATTTGCATGATTGGTCAATCTCTTTTCAGAAATTAGAGATTGGTTATTTGATTCATCTATTAGTGTTCTTTCTTTAGGATTAGGATGAATGAATGAAATTACTTTGAAGTAAACAAGAGGTAAATTTATCGTGAATTTATTGGTCTATTCCTTCCTGTGGATACGGCATTCGTTATTGTGGTTTAAATTCATATCTGTTTAATCTTTGATTAAGAGATTTTCCACCACCATTTGTGCTGCAACGATTTATTATCTTAATATTAATTATTCAAAGTGAAAATCGCTCTATCAAATTGGCGCCGTTGCCGGGAAGGCAACAGATGCAATAGATTTACTTCATTATTTTTGAATATTCTGAGTTGTGCAATTATCTGATCAATTTTCTTTATTGTGCGAGGAATTTGACGAGGCTACGAGGCGCAATAGAGCGGCGACAGCAGCCACGAGTTAAGCCACACGAGGAAAAGACGAAGGAGACCAAGATCTTGCTTTCGCAGAGGATTCTTCATCGTCACAAAATTTATTTCTGTCTTTTTGCCCTTGTAGTAATTGGGGCTGAATTTTTGGGGGTTTGTCCCCACATTCTTTAGCTACTAGGGCTTACAATATTTTTTGTGCATGCGTGATTCTATGTTCTGCTTGCCTACCTTTAAAACCAACAAAGAAAATATCGAGCTGCCTATTTAGAAGTTGCATGCCCTTAGGTGCGTGCATTTTGGGGTGATTAAGCAGCACATTAGATCTTATTATTGCATTGCAAGTATATTAGCATGAACATTGTTGGAGACAGGTACATCTTTCTAACTTTTGCATCCAGCTCCTATTCACCCATTTGCATTCAAATTAAAATTCAAGACCACCAAGTTATTTGAATTTACTAATTCAGTGGTCACATAACTAAAAGTGGGACTGATAATCAGATTCAACCCTAAAAGTAATTCACATTTGATTTGATTCCAAGGGACTTGTCTGCGATTTCAAAAGAAATTACAAAGATTTGCAGTGTGTTGCACACTTCTGACACTGAGCATGCACATTAGGCACCACACTAAGGCTCGATCCCTTAAGGCTACAGGCACTGATCTCTTTATCGGTGTAGACCCTCCTATTGTGCTTTGTGGTGGTGGTGATACTATCTTTTGCCCAAGTGTTTTGATACTCCACAGAGGGGGACACCCCTTAAAGGAACAAAAGGGTAATTAAGGGGCACCGCATACGCATCACCTAAAAGGAAGGGTTCACCCTACTTGCATCCCTTTGTTCGTCCTTGGAGTAACTTCTCACTTGATCACCTAGGAGTATCATCCAAGCAAAGTATAGGTCCTAGGGCACTCGAAGGTTGAATTAAGGCACGTAATTGCAGTGAAAAACTTATTTGGCCATTTATATTAACTAATTCGATCTCCGCAATAAAGAAGGTTAAGATTTCAAGTCCACACCCCTCTTATACCACTTATGTGGGAACAGAGGGATAAGTCTTGATCTTTGACTTATCTTTGGAGTGGAGGTTTAACTTACTCAATAAAAACATGAATTGTGTTTTGTATGCTTGGTAGACGCTCTCTTGAGAGCAATCTAGTGTTTGATCTTGATCCTGAGAGAATTCTTAAGAGAGCTCACCTAGGAGAGGAAAAAGAAGGAATGGCTGGGCAAGGTGCAAATCAACAAAGGACCCTAAGGGACTATTTTATTCCAACTAACCAACCTGCACAAGAACTAAGATGACCGGCAGGGGATAATCCGTATGAGATCAAGAGCAGCACCATATCTTTATTGCCCTCATTTTATGGTACTACTAAGGAGGACCCCTACCGGCATTTGGAGGAATTCACCAAGGTCTGTTCCATGGTGAAGCTCCAGGGCTTTACTGATGAAGCCTTGATGAGGACTCTATTTCCTTTCTCCCTAAAGGATAAGGCCAAGCATTGGTATCATACCCTCGATGCAAGGGTAAATGATTGGGCCACCCTTAAGGGAGAATTTTTGAAAAAGTATTTTCTTATGAGGAAAACCAACCATTACAGAAGAGAGATTATGGGTTTTACTCAACAGGAAGGGGAGCAATTTCATGAGACTTGGGAGCGCTTTAATGACCTTCTTAGGTTATGCCCCCACCATCAAGTGCCAAGATGGCAGTTGGTCGAAGGGTTCTATAACGGATTATCTGAAAGGCATAGGCAAACCATTGATGCAGCCTGTGTAGGAACCTTCATGACCAGAACTGAGGATGAAGCCTGGGCATTATTTGAAACATTAAGCGACAACTCCACACATTTGTCCTCTGCCTATCGAGAAAGAAAACCATCAATCTTGCAGAGGAAGATAGAGGCCCATGAAGCCGGGGCTTCTCAGGATTTGGCTTATCAGATTCAACTATTGAATAAAAACTTTGATAGGCTTTTAGCAAACCCCGGCATGAACCCGCAAGAAGCCTCTATTTTTCAGGCTTCAAGAGAATGCTCCATTTGCCAAAGCACAATGCACACCACTACGGAGTGCCATCAGGAAAACCAATTCCCTGAGTTGATTCAGGCCGACTTGAACGCGGCCCAAGGTTTCCGCCCCCCTCGCAATAACCCTTACTCAAACACTTATAATCCAGGGTGGCGGAACCATCCAAACTTCTCTTGGAAGCAAGGTGATGCTTCTAACTCAGGGAATACAAGACCCTTACCTCCCCAGCCCACATACCAACCTTATGAAAACCCTCCTCCGAATAAGCCCTCTGAGATGGATGAACTGAAGGCCATGATGAAAGCAATGCAAGAGCATCAGAATATGGTTATCCAAACTCAGAATAAGATGATTACTGATATGCAATCCCAAATTGGTCATCTTACTGAGGCAGTTAGGCAACGTGATCCGGGGAAGCTGCCTATCTCCGCTGAGGAGAACCTTAAAGTCAAGGGGGTTGTATTTAGGGAGCATGCCTAAGCAGTGACCGTGTTGAGGAGTGGAAAAAAGATTGACAAGCCTGATAACACTCCTACGGTTACATCTCAGAATTCCCCTTCCACACCTGACCCGACTTCCATCTCACCCGAGGAAGAGCCACACCACTCTCCCTCGCACAAAATCACCCACAATGAGGATGTCGTCCTTCCACCACCTCTTTCCTGCCATGATGATCCCTCTACTCAGAAGCTGAGGGTGCCCTATCCAGAGCGCCTATTTGCTCCTGGGAAATCTTTTATTGGCTCATCTGGAGCCAAGGATAGGACGAAAGAGATTACGAATACTTTTAGGCAAGTCCAAATTAACTTGCCTCTGTTGGAAGCAATTAAACAAATTCCGTCCTATGCCAAGTTTCTGAAGGACCTGTGCACCCAAAAGCGTCGATCTAGGAAATAGGTCCAAACCAAGGTCATCCTGCCTGACCATGTTAGCTCGGTTCTCCAACATGGAACACCCCCCAAAATAAAAGACCCAGGGGCCTAGGATATTTCAGTGGTTATAGGTAACCAACACATTGACGAGGCTCTGCTCGATCTGGGTGCGGGGGTAAACATTCTACCGAGCTCTGTCTACGACCTTTGGGGAGGAGGAAAGCTGAGGCCTAGTCCAGTAATCCTACAGGTTGCAGACATATCACTTAAGACACCGCGGGGATTGTTGGAAGATGTCCTTGTGAGAGTGGAGGATTTCTTCTTCCCCGTTGACTTTCTGGTACTTAATACTGACCCATCTAATAAGCCCACGAAGCCGTCTATTATTTTGGGATGCCCCAATGCCTCTATAAATTGTAGATGTGGGGCACTTAAAATGGGCTTTATGAACAAGAAGATCCGGTTGAATTTTTTGATACTTACAAGCAACACAGATTTGAAGATTGTTCTCAGATTGAGGTCGTTGATGAAATAATTGAAGAGACTACTCCAGCACTCTTATGTAGAGATCCCCTTCAGAAGGTCATATCTAAGGACCATCCCTTGATTATTAAAGAAACTGAAAGGGAAATGCCCGAACTAAAGAGTTGCTGGGGATACACACTGAGTTTCTGTCCCCACCCTGGACCGTGAAGGTCGATCCACTGCCTGAGGCGGGGACATCGCAACTAAAACCCTCAATCCAAAAGGCTCCTGAATTGGAGTTGAAACCCCTCCCGAGCACATTTAAATATGCTTTCCTTGGCCCTAATAACACGCTCCCAGTTATTATCTCATCTGCATTATCTGAATTGCAGGAGGGGGCTCTACTTGAGTGTTTACAAAGGCACAAGGAAGCAATTGCCTGGACAATTGCTGATATTAAGGGTGTTGATCACTCTCTTTGCATGCATGATATGAACACGGATGAGTCCGTGAAGCCTTTCTGAGATATGCAGAGAAGGCTCAATTCAAATATGCAGGAGGTTATTAAAAAGGAGATTATGAAATGGCTAGATGCAGGGATTGTTTATCCCATTTCAGATAGTAAATGGGTCAGTCCTATTCACGTAGTTCCGAAAAAGGCAGGAATCACTGTGGAAGAGAATGACCAAGGAGAACTGGTGACCACTAGACCCTCAACTGGTTGGAGGGTTTGCATTGATTACTGCTGTTTAAATACGGCTACCCAGAAAGACCATTTCCCCTTACCGTTTATCGATCAAATTTTGGAACGATTGGCAGGGAACAAATACTTTTGTTTTCTTGACGGGTACTCTGGGTACAATCAGATAGCTATTTTTCTTGATGATCAGGAGCGTACCACCTTCACAAGTCCGTATGGCACTTTTGCATTCCGTTGAATGCCATTTGAGTTATGTAATGCTCCTACCACTTTTCAACATTGTATGATGGCTATCTTTTCTGATATGATCGACGACTTCATTGAAATTTTTATGGATGACTTCTCCATTTATGGCTCGTCGTTTGACCTATGCCTTTCGCACCTTCATAAAGTCTTAACCCGTTGCGAAGAGGCAAAGCTGGTGCTTAGCTGGGAGAAAAGCCACTTTATGGTCTAGCAGGGCATTGTGTTAGGGCATATAGTTTCCGAGAGAGGATTAGAGGTGGACACCGCAAAAATCGATTCCATCTCTAAGCTTCCATTGCCCGCCAATGTTCGTCAGGTTAGATCTTTCCTTGGCCATGCTAGATTTTATAGGTGCTTCATTAGAGATTTCAGTAAAATCTCTAAGCCACTCTGCGACCTGTTAGCGAAGGATGTCTTCTTTGATTTTGATGATAGATGTGGCGAGGCTTTCCAAGTTTTGAAGAAAGCTCTCATTACCGTACCGATTCTCCAAGCACCAGATTGGACCCTCCCGTTTGAGCTTATATGCAATGCTTCTAATTTTGCAGTGGGAGCGGTCTTAGGTCAAAGGGTTGATGGCAAACCTCATGTGCTGCATTATGCCAGTAAGACCCTTACGGATCCTCAGCAAAACTACACGGTCACTGAAAAGGAATTACTTGCTGTAGTATTTGCTTTGGAAAAGTTTCGGTCTTATCTTTTGGGATCCAAGGTGGTAGTGTTCACTGATCATTCGGCCCTAAAGCATCTTCTGGCTAAAAAGGACACCAAACCTCGCTTAATTCGTTGGATTCTGCTACTCCAAGAATTTGACCTGGAAATTAAAGATAAGAAAGGAGTTGAGAATGTGGTAGCAGACCATTTGTCTAGGATCCCTATTGAGGCATCAAACCCTGCTGGTGGTATTCAAGAGACTTTCCCTGATGAGTCTCTGATGGCCGTGGAAGCTAAAACTCCTTGGTTCGCTGACATAGTAAACTATCTGGTCACGGGCATTACCCCCAGTACTTGGGACAAGCAGAAGCGAGATAGGTTTCTCGCCAACGCTAAAGTTTATCATTGGGAGGAACCTGAGATTTTTAGAATAGGCCCTGACCAGCTTTTTCGCCGTTGCATCCCGGATGAAGAACAAAGAAGTGTTCTAGGTTTCTGCCATGACCTCCACTGTGGGGGACATTTTAGTGGGAAGAAGACTGCCCATAAGGTTCTTCAGTCTGGCTTTTGGTGGCCCACATTATTCCGAGATGCACATACGTATGTGGGTGCATGCCTACATTGCCAGCAGATAGGAACCATTGGAAAAAGGGATGAGATGCCCCAACAACCTATTCTTCCTGTTGAAATCTTTGATATTTGGGGCATTGACTTCATGGGTCCCTTTCCTGTGTCCTTCGGATATGAATACATCCTTGTGGCTGTTGACTATGTATCGAAATGGATAGAAGCCATACCCACGCGAACCAATGACCATTCCGTAGTCTTGGGCTTTGTTAAGGCTAATATCATTTCTCGGTATGAGTACCTAAGGACGATCATAAGTGATGGAGGACCTCACTTTAAAAATATACACTTCACAAGACTACTCCAAAATTTGGGAGTCAACCACATGATACCCACACCTTATCATCCCCAAACGAGTGGCCAAGTTGAAGTGTCTAATAGGGAGATTAAGCGAATTTTAGAAAAAACTGTCAGGCCTGATCAGAAGGATTGGTATAAAAAACTAAATGATGCTCTTTGGGCCTACAGAACTGCGTATAAGACTCCCTTGGGCATGTCTCCTTTCCGTCTTGCCTACGGAAAAGCATGCCACCTTCCCGTTGAAATCCAACATAAAGCTTATTGGCTAATAAAAACATTAACTTGAATCTGGATAAAGCGGGAAAGGCACGTATGTTAGAATTAAGTGAGCTTGAGGAGCTTCATAATGAAGCTTATGAAACTTCTCAAGCTTACAAGCAATGTACAAAAGTCTTCCATGACAAGCACATCAGTAGAAAGACTTTTGAGTCCAACCAGTGGGTTTGGCTTTTCAATTCTAGACTTAAATTATTTCCTAGAAAGCTCAAGTCCTGTCGGGATGGGCCATACGTTGTTATCAATACTTTCCCTCATGGAGCTGTAGAGATTAGGAACCCTATTTCAGGTGCGAGCTTTAAGGTAAATGGCCAGCGAGTTAAACTGTATATTACTCTTTCAGATGACCAGGTTTTGGACGCAGTTCTGCTTGAGGAGCCTTAGCTCCTCCCACTCTCCTCCTCAGGTGATATTCTTCTATGCGGCATTTTTCCAATGAGGACATTGTCAGTCTTAGGCATGGGGGGTATCACCTGAGAATGTTTATAGCATTTATAAATATTTGCATACATATTTATATATATAAAATATATATATATATTTTCTTTTCTTGAGCTGAATGAGTTAGTCCCTAGCAGAATACCCTTGTCATTGGAGGTTTTTCTTTTTGAATTATTTCTTAAGTTTAGAATCTAGTACATTTATTTCATGTGCACGTAGACTTGGTAATAGATCCTTGAAGAAAACCAATAAGCATTTGTAGTCTACTAAACCCTTGGACAGTTCATAGGGAGTCAGGCATATTATATTCTAATAGATCCACCTCATATTTGTGAGAAGAAAGTAGAGAGATTACTGGTGCGCTAAGTCTAGTGCAAGGACTCTTAAGTTTTGGACAATTAGATGATGATACTTCAGAGTTAGGCGTAGTTTTCACTCTCTGTTCCTGTGTGCGTACTTTGTGTGAATTCCTGAGAGTCACGAAATAAGGCAGATACACAGAGATGAAGTCTTAATAAAGCTATGACTATGGTGGATGGTTACGACCGTCCTTCATAGAGTCCTCGACTGAAGGAGGGTAATAGTATCAAAGGTCAGAAATACGCCTGTCCTATCCATTCCTTCTAGGTGCTGAGAATAGGTACTTCCACCAAATAAGCCACACAATATCCTCTTGACCATCATCATCCCTAATAATGCCTCATAAATAAAAGTTTGTGTCGTATTATGTTTATTTATATTATAAAAAAAAAAGAGAAAAGAAAAGAAGAAGAAAAGGAAGAAACAGAAAAAGAAGAAATATTTATATTACAAAAAAAAAATCTAAGTTTATAATGTAACATTGTTTCTGAGGCAATAGAACACCTATCGCATTCTACCAAATATGACCCATACCTACCTTCTAGTATTTCTGATTGCCCGAATACTGGTTGAGGACTCTAACTTAGTTGTAGAGTTATTAGGACTTTAATTGAAGTATGGATGCCATGAGAGGCCACCAAACAGTGAGTACAATTACTAAGTCTGGCGAGATTTGTGATCTCAGAAAGAAAAGAAAGAAAGGAGTGAGCGCCCAAGAACATCAAGAGAGTATAGTTTAGCCTCTCTTTGAGTTGACTTGTTAATAGTTTAGAGATCTAGAGTCTGCAGTACTAGACTATATGTAACACCAGATGAATGTGTGCAACCAAATACAAATCCATTCAACTCGATATGTCCTACCTAAGCCAAACGCCGGGGTCAAATTATCGATTATCCTCTGCTTTATCCCCGAGGGAAGTAGTTGCCTATCCCGACAGCAATATTTACCAAGGGTGAAGTACGAACTTCCAATGCAAATTGGCCTTTTTCACTTGGATCTGTTACCTAGGCTATCATCACTTCACATTTGTTTGGATCTCTAAAGTTTTGAAATAAGATCAGAAGAAATCTTCTGATTACTTCTATTATTTTTTTCTTTTTGCTAGGGACTAGCAAATCTTAGGCATGGGGGTATTTGATGAGTCCATTCTAATGGACTATTGTTACACCTAAGTAATTCTATTTTAACATTGTATGTTTGTTAATAACTACATTAAGTTGTAGAATGATTGCATGCATCATTATTTAAGTTTACATCTATTTTATCGCATGCTATAACATAGTATGTAATTAGTTTATGTTTCATGCAGGTCCCGCAACAGCGCACTCGTTACATCTTCTCCACTTAATCTATCCATCCGGCTAATAATCGAGAAGAAGAGGGAGGAGGATCAATGGGGGAAAAGAACAGGGGGAGAAAAGATATTCTCCCCCACAAATTTCTCAACCTATGGCCGGCCATAAACAACCCTCAACAGCCGTCGGCCAAAAATAGCTAAGGGATTTGAAAATCCCTTAACTCACGCACACGGGAAGAGAGGAGTTAAAGAGGAGGCGGAGAAAGGAGAGGAGGGGATTGATCATCCAGAAACGGTGCAACCACCGCATGCACTGTGCACGCAGTTCTCCATCGCAGCGCTTCCCCCTTCTGCAGTGCCATCACCTTCATGCTAGCCACAGCTGCACTCGTATAGCACCCCTACAGGCTCTCGCAGGCGCTGCACCACTCCGCCCTCGCCACCCACGCTCGCAGGTGCTTCCTCCTTCCAGCGCATGCGTTCCCCTTGCACCTGCTAGGCCGCACCCGCACAGCATCGCCCTTGCTGGCGCTTGCAGTCACCGCACCTTCTCCACCGTAGCACGCCACTACTGCGCCTCACCAAGTATCCTGCAGGCGCCCGCTCGCCCATCTCCAGGCGACCTTGTAGGCGCTAGCATCGCCCCACCCGCGCCCGTAGGCACTTCCCCCTTCCAGCCCGCTCATGCACCTGCTCAGGAAACCCTCTGCAGTGCCGTCACCACCGCCCGCACCCTTACCAAGCAACCTGTAGGCACGCACCCTCGCTTCACTAGCGCTCCCCGCAGGCGGGTGCGCCTCCTCCCGCTGGTGCTCGCCCTCGCCACCAGCGTCCTACAGGCGCGCACCCAAGCGTAGCCAGACGCGCGGCTGTCGCCTTCTCCTCCAATAGGCTGGAGGCCCTCCTCCGCCCGCTAGCCACCTCTAGCCACCTCTCGCCATTCTGTCACCGTCATCGTGATCCCCACGCGTCGGTCAACCTTCCCCCATAGCAGCTCCATCGCCGGTGCTTCATCTCTCACGCGAGGAGGAGAGAGAGTGAAAGCTCTATTTTCTATTCAATTAGATATTACATGTGCTGCCATTGCCAAAACTTGATTTTTGATTTATTATTTTATTAATGGAATGAATTTACAACCACACCCCTTTAGTCTACTCCAATTAATTGGCTTATCAAATTGCATGATTATCTTCCCCCATCTATTAGCTTTACATTAAATGGTGATATTATGCTTTACATTGGATGCCATTGAATATTTAGGGTTGATTGATTTTATAGGAGTATTCTAGTAAAGGAGAATTTACGTGATTGGTCCATCTCTTTTCAGAAATTAGAGATTGGTCATTTGATTCATCTATTAGTGTTCTTTCTTTGGGATTAGGATGAATGAAATTACTTTTAAGTAAACAAGAGGTAAATTTATCATGAATTTATTGGTTTATTCCTCCCTGTGGATACGACATGCGTTATTGTGGTTTAAATTCATATCTGTTTAATCTTTGATTGAGAGATTTTCCACCACCTTTTGTGCTGCAACGATTTATTTTCTTAATATTAATTATTCAAAGTGAAAATTGCTCTGTCAGAGTTCACATGAGGTCCATGAGGGGATTTGGAAGTTGGGATTAGGCTTAGATTGAAGAGGAACTTGTGGTGAATCTTCCTTCCAATTTTGGATGGATTCCACCGTGAAATCAGGGAGAATCTCAAGATGGAAGATCAGCTCTTGATGGGTTCACACGCTCATGGTGGCAGGGGCTAAAGTGCGAAGAAGATGAAGAAGTTACGGGGGTGTTTGCAAAGAATCCAAAAGCTGAGGGGCTATTTGCGAGAAAAAGAGTTAGGTCTAGATTGAAATGCAAACTAGGTTAAAATGATGTCTGATTGGGTCCAAATTTTGGCACAAACTTAATTTGGATCCAAGGAATCTGATGACGAAGTCAGATTTTGGTTTTGACCATGTTTGACTATGAAATTTACATAGAAGCCCAAATTAGGGTAACTTTCTATCAATGACTCTACTTTCGGTCAAAACAGGTTCTGATGGTCAAATCAAAGGTACCAATCCCTACAGAATATTTTTATATGAATTTTAGAGAATTTAGGTGAATTTTATTCTGACCAGAACCATAGTTAATCAAGCGGGTCTGTTTTTAGGGTTTGAGATGTCATTTAATTCTCAAAACACGTGAAAACCCATTTTTGTCCGCATGAACCCACTTATTAGACATTTATGACCATTTGACTTTTATTTAACTCCTGAGAAACCCGTAGTTATTCTGTATTTGTAGATTACTAGTAAAATTGAAGAAATAACATTTTATTCTTCTCTTCTTCCCAAAATAGCTTAAACTGGCCAAGAGACCTTCTGACTAATAAATAGGAGTTTTGTTAACTTTCTTAGACCAAATTGAGCTAGTTATGAGTCATGATGGTGTTCTCATCATTCACTCACACCTAAATTTTGCTAGTCCCTTAGCAAAATCGTATGAATCGAACCAGTTATCTAGGTCGAATGTAACCATCAGGATGCCCTACTAAGTCGTGTCTCTAGGAATCAAATCTGAATACCAATAGTAGGCCTAGAGGCACTCAAGTACCAGCCCAAATCCAAACCTGACTAGCTTTCTCCTTAGTCTACCATGAAGGTTTCTAAGGCCTACAGGAACTAATCTAAGGTTCGTTGGACTCAGCGGTTAAAGCACCCATGCTTGAAACATGGTTAGTCCAGGTTCAGTTTGCAAGTGCAATTTTGGAAGAGAGAGAAATAGAAGAAGATTTTCATTTTTGGAGGGCTTTCTCTCTCTTTTTCTTTTCATTATATTTTTCTTTAGATCCATCCTTAGATTGGCCCTAAACATGGTCTGTATTGGATTCCTTGTCCCCACCATCAATCCTCGCAGGGTCCTTGGTAATTGATGCTTCGAGATAGCACTACCCATAGTAACTCCCAGAACCCTGGCTTTCGACACTTCGGGATACTGTCGCCTATGGTGTTCTGTAGCTAAATCTAGAGCCTGGTAATCAACATTTCGGGATAATACTGCCCTTGGTTACGTGCCCCCGGTTGGATATGTAGATATCCTAGGAGACAAGCACCAAGGAGATGGTATGTTATTGCACGTCCTCGAGCGAAATTTTTCACCTCTTTGCGCCGGGAACTTGTCCAAATCAACTTGTGTTTTTGAGCCTCTCCTAATCTAGATCTTAGGATAATTTTCAGAACAGAATAAATGCCTTTTGGCATGATTTCATTATTAAAGCACACTAAACCAGAATGTGTGTGATTTTAGGGTGCTTAAATTACTGAGTCTTGCAAACCAGAGGTTAGCTAACAGGGTCGAATACTCCCTAATCATTAGACCTAATACACAAGCTTTGCATTTTCCCCAACCTCTCGAGGATTAATCTGGATCTTGATAAGTACGTGAGTGTTTAAATCTCAAAATAGATCCAAGAGGCCTAAGGTCGGTATTCACCACTAATCTCTTAAGTTTTAGCCTTCTAGGTCTTAATTCATCATTCGATCCAACCTAGAAGTTAGGTAAGTTCCATATTATTTTGAAGGGACTCGATTTCTCTTTTTTTAATATCTTTTTGTTCCTTTCTTTTCTTTTTAATTTCCCTCCCTTTTTCTTTCAAATGGATTTTCTCTTTCCTTAACCTCCTTTTCTCCTTTTTTTTCAAAATTGTTTCATTTTTTCTGATTTTTTGGAATATGTAATTTTTTTGATGAAACCCTTTTTGTGAATTGATTCTCATGGCATTTTGCACTTCAATACCCCCCCATGCCTACGATTTGCAATGTCCTCATTGTAAATTAGGTGAGTTTAAGTTTAGCTTAGATCATACATTATAACAAGTTTAGAGGGTGGGTGAATTGGTTAGGATGACTGTTGCAGACGATTTCAAGCTCTAGTACGAGTACCAGAGGTGGAGTTGGCTGTTCTAATGGATGAACCCTAAAGTGCAATATGAGTTCAGCAAAGAGATGTGCCAAAGGGTTTTTTGAGTTTTTCAAAAGATGATGGGTTGCCTCCTGTTAAGCGCTGAGTTTAACGCCATCAGCTGGACATAATTAGCTTAGAGAGATGGAGATTAAAAGATAACGCAGCCAAGTTTGCATCAGTAAGTTCGATGAATGCCTTAAGTCGCTGTCATTTCACAATGAAAGGTTAAAATCAAGGTTTGGTTGACTGATTTCAATGGCTCCATTTCCAAAGACATGTCGCACAAGAAAAGGTCCAATCCATTTTGATCGAAGCTTGCCTAGGAACAATTTCAGTTTGGCATCCAAGAGTAGGACTTTATGACTAGGAAGGAAAGTTTTTCTAGAGATGTGCTTGTCGTGAAAAGCTTTCACTCGCTCTTTGTAAATACGTGAGTTCTCATACGTGTCATTGCGTAGTTCCCCGATCTCGCTCATTTGAAGCTGACGGTGGGTTCCAACCTTAAGCAGATCTAGATTGCACTTCCGTACTGCCCAATAGGCTTTGTGCCCGATTTTGACGGGGAGGTGACATGCCTTCTTGTATGCCAATCTGAATGGAGGCATACCTGATAGTGAAAATACATGATTTGGAAATTGTTGTAACGCGTAAATCCGTTCGCTTTTAAAATTTCTAACCTAGATAAGGAAGTATCTAGGGTCGTCCAAGGAGGCAATATGTTTGCAAAAATATGTCTCTTGCTTGGAAATCGAACTCTTCTTTTTGATGTTTTTCAATATATATATTTTTTGGGTTTTGAAATAATAGCAACAAGAGTTTTGTTGGCAACGGAAAATGACTAACACCTAACTCACCACACTACTACTAAAGTGACAAGTAGAGCCTCTCCCTAAGCTCACTCTAGGCACATGGAGGCCTAAAGTAATTAAGGGGAGGGAGTGAAAAGTGCTAGAAACTAGATTATAAAAAATTGCAACAAAATGGAATAGAATTGAAGGCAACTTGATTGATGCAAAAGTGTTTTACATAAAAGCTTAGTAGAGGAATGCTTCTACTACTAGCAACAAAAAATAAATAAATAAAACACCAATCCTGATGATGTTGGTGAAGAAGAGGAGGCTTCTTGCTCCAAGATTGGTAGCTCCCGGGCTTGAAAAAATCTCCAACTCCTTCCTTCTACACCTTTGCCAAATGATGTCCTTCAAGGTGGAAGCTACTACCTTCAATGGTCACCTTCAAGGGTGGGCGTGCACCACCCTTGCTTCTCCTTTCCTGGACATCCTCCTTGAGGGGAGAATGTCCTCCTCCTTGGCGTGGCACAAGGGAGAAGAAAGAAGGGGAAGAAAGCACCAAGGGGGCGGGTTGGATGCCCCCTTAATCTTCTTCTCTTCTTCTCCTTCCTTGGCCTTAGGTTTAGGTGGTTATAGGTAGAATAATACACTAATGGAGGATGGGAATTATGTGGTGGTAGGGTATGGTATTTATAGGATGGGAAGGGGGTGGTTATGGTGTTTTTTTGGAGGGAAATGAAAGAGTGGTTGGATATTTTTTGAGGGAAAAATAGGAGGGAAATGAAGAGGTGCCTTGGTTTTCCATGCAAAAATACCTTCTAGAAGGTATTGATTTTGGAGGGAAAAAATGGAGGGTCAAGATGGGTTTTGATGGTGGATGTAGGGTGGTGATGGAAGGGATAGTTGACACCAAAATAAGGTAGGAGTAGGTGATCTTTTTGCTGGAGCTTAGGTAGTAGGGTAGTAGGTTTTGGTGCCATGGAGGTGGACTAGCTAAGCTAAGCTAGCTTAGCTAGTAGGGAGTAGGGTTAGAGGCATTTGGAGCTAGGGCTTTGAGGAAGAAGAGCTGGAGGTAGTCATCTTGAGATGCACTAGAGTTAGTGGCTGTTGAAGAGAGCTGTAAGGAGCTACCTTAGCTAGCTTAGATTGCTAGTTCTTTGCTAGCTGCTAAGCCAAGCTAAAGTAAGCTGGCTTCTACTGAAAGGAGCTGAGGTGAGCTGGGTCTGATGCTCCCGGGGAGGACTTAGCTAGTTGAGGTAGCTAAGGTAGCTTAGCTCAACTAAGTTGAGCTAAGTTGAGTCCTCAGGAGCTGGACTTGAGCTTCTTGAGCTAAGATGAATTCATCTTCAGCTGGCTGGAGTTGAGTGGAGTTGGGTGTAGCTAGTCCTGAGCTGAGGTGAACTCTAGTCAACTCAGCTAAGTTCACCTCAGCTGAGTTGGCTAGAGCTCCCAGTGAAATGATGGGAGTTGAGATGAGCTAGACCTAGCTAAGTTGAGCTGGATCTAAGATGACTTGAGCTAAGGTGAGCTAAGATGAGCTCTCTTGAGCTGCCATCCAGCTGAGATGAGCTGAATGGAGCTAGGATGAGCTAATCCTAGTTCAAGTGAGCAGGATTCCAGCTATGGTGAGCTGGATCAAGCTAAGTTCCAACTAGTTTAAGCTTCTCCTTTACCGGTTTCCTTCCTGAGTGCTAGGGTTCTAGGGATCTGACAATCTGTTTATCCCTAACACTCATAAAAACACATCAAAAACACAATAAAAAATGCAATGCTTGCCTAACCTAACTAATGCCTAAATGCAACCCAAAAACTCATTTGCGGAGCAAAATCCTAAGAGCTAGGTTTGTTTTAATGCATAAGAATGATGATAAACTTGCGTTTATCAATACCTAATTAGGTCTTATGGGTGATCCTATAAGCCCACAAAGCTTCCAGAAGTAGGGTCGACCAGTCTTTCCTGTTAGGTTGAACAGTGACCTAGAGGATTTTCTTGATATCCCAATTAGATAGTTCAACCAATCCGTTAGTTCAGGAGTGATAAGAAGTCGAGATTCGATGCGACACCCCATACTTGGTCATCAGGGATTATAACTGTGCATTCGTAAAATGGGTCCCTCCATTAGAGATAATAACACTTGGGACACCAAATTGGGAAAAGATGTGCTGATGAATGAACTTGATTACCACCTTGTGATCATTGGTTTAGGTCGGAATGGCTTCGATCCATTTGGACACGTAGTCCATAGCGAGGAGAATGTACTCGAAGTCGTCCGATTTAGGGAAGGGTTCCATAAAATCAATCCCCTATATATCAAAGATTTCGCACACGAGAATCGGCTATAAAGGCATCATATCATGGTGGCTCATGTTGCCTAAGGTCTGGCAACAAGTGCATGCCTTATAGTAGTCGTGTGCGTCCTTGAAAATCGTGGGCCAATAAAAGTCGCACTGGAGGACTTTAGCTATGGTTTTGTGTCCGGAGAAGTCTCTGTCGCAGGCCTGGTCATGGTAGAAGGACAGAATGTCCTAAATTTCTACTTCTGAAATGCATCATCAGATGATCTGATCAGCACAAATGCAGAAGAGGTACGAATCTTCCCAGATGTAGTACTTGGCATCAGAAAGCAACTTGTCCTTCTTGGCCTTCAGCCAGTCAGACTGGATATGATGTGACACCAAGTAGTTAACTAAATCGACGTACTAGGGGAGTCTAGCACCGATAGTCAGGAGGTGCTCAACAGGGAAGTGCTCCATGATTGGTCTGAAAGGGTCGATGATAGTAGAAGGAAGGCGGGACAAGTGATCAGCTACCACATTCTGTTTTCCCGCCTTATCACAAATCTCAAGATTGAATTCTTGCAACAGCAAGATCCAGTGGATTAGTCGAGGCTTTGCATCCTTCTTCGCGAGGGGATGCCTTACTACGGTGTGATTTGAGTATATAATAACACGGGAACCCAAGAGATACGATTGAAATTTTTCTAGGCCAAAAACTAAGGTTAGCAGCTCTTTCTCTGTAACCGTGTAGTTATGCTGAGCCTCGTCGAGTGTCTTGCTAGCATAGTAAATAACCATGGGTTTTCCGTCTATTTCCTGCCTAAGTACTGCACCCACTGCATATCTAGATGCATCGCACATGATTTCGAAGGGCTGAGACCAATCAGGGGATTGTAGGATAGGTGCATGGGTGACCCAATCACGTAGGCTCTCAAATGCATGTGTGCACTCCTTGGTGATTTTGAAGGGCACATCCTTTGACAACAGATTAGTCAGGGGGCACGTGATTTTCGAGAAATTAGGAATGGATCAACGGTAAAAGCTGACGTACCCTAGAAAAGAGCGGATGTCTTTGACTATGCTAGGCATGGGTAGTTTGGAGATTAAATTAACCTTGGTTCGATCAACCTGGATGTCAGTTTCTGAAACAAGATGTCCCAGGACAATTCCCTCAGGAACCATACCATGAAATGGCTCTTTTCCCAGGAAAGAACCAAATTCACGCCAATGCAATGCTTGAGGATCTAAACCAAGTGCAGGAGGCAACCATCAAAAGATTCCCCAAATACCGAGAAGTCATCCATGAAGACTTTAAGGTATTCACCTACCATATTTGAGAATATGGCAAGCATGCACCGCTGAAAGGTGGCGGGTGCATTGCAGAGATCGAACGGCATCCTATGGAATGCGTACGTCTTGTAGGGGTAGGTAAAGGTTGTCTTCTCTTGGTCCACAGGATGGATTGCCACCTAGTTGTAACCGGAGTACCCGTCCGAGAAGCAGAAGAAGAGATTTCCCACTAGTTTCTTGAGTATTTGGTCAATGAATGGTAGCAAGAAATGATCCTTCTTCATGGAGGCATTCAGCCGTTGGTAATCAATGCAGACTCTCCACGAGTTTGCTATACGGGTCGGTATAGTCTCTTCGATCTTAGTTGTAATCAAGGTGAGTCTTGCCTTTTTGGGCACAACCTGGATCGGACTCATCCAACAACCGTCGGAGATCGAGTAGATGATCCCTGCATCTAACCACTTGATGATCTCCTTTTTCACGACATCCTATAGGCTCAGATTTAGATGTGTCTGCATCTCATGAGATGGTCGTGAGCCCTCTTCAGTGTAGATGTGGTGTGTGCAATACGAGGAGCTGATGCCAGTCAGATCATCGAGAGTCCATCCAATGGCTCTCCGATGCTGCTGGAGGATAGAAATCAAGAGTGTCTCCTTATTAGAGGTAAGTTGAGAATTGATGATCACAGGAAACGTGCGGTTCGAACCCAGAAAGATGTATTGAGATGGCCAAGGAGAGGTTTCAACTCCATGATGGGACTTTCAGCAGTAGTAGGTGGTTTTGGGTGGAGTTCGGGAGTCAAGGTAGGAGCTATAGGTGTGTCTAGGTTAGGTTCAGGTTCCTTCAATTGTGGGGCTTGATCTTCTTGTGGTTGATCTGAGATAAGCAGGTTTTCCTCGACACAAGGGTCATCAACCATGGCCTCAATAACATAAATTTGTTCAATAGCCCCACAATTAATTCCTTTTTGGGCCTTAAAGATATCGACCTTTATTGTCTTGTTCCCAAATTTTAGCACAATTTGGCCCTCCTCACAATTGATATTGGCCTTAGCTGTGGCTAGTAAAAGTCTCCCTAAAATGATCAATGTGTTCTTCAAGTTCTCTGGAGCATCCATGTTTAAGACTATGAAATCCATGGGGAAGAAAAAATCTCGAACCCTAACTATGACATCCTCGAGAATTCCTTTTAGTGACTTAGTAGATCAATCAGCCAACTGCAATGTCAGCATTGTTGGTTTGAGCTCGGATTCTTCAAGGTGGTTAAGTAGGGATGTGGGTATTAGGTTTATGGAGGCTCTTAGATCCAACAATGCACGATCAAATTGAATATCACCAATAGTACAGGAGATCAGAGGGGTACCGGGATCTTTTGCCTTAGGCAGGAGCTTACTATAAATGATGGAGTTGGCTTGCTCCGACAATACGATTGGGTTCCCACCTTTAGTTCACGGCTTACGCTTTGGTGTACAAACACCTTTTAAGAATCTCGCGTACGCCGGTCCGTGGCGTATTGCATCCATCAAGGGGATTGATGATTACGTCATCATCAGCCATATCTAGCTTTATTTAGTCATATTCCATCATTAAATGCTCCTACATAACCACCAGAGAGCCGTAATTTATTATAAATCCTTTCAAGGAGAAATATAAGAAATCAAGGTTAAAACTGCAATTTTATTATCATATCATGAAAGCAGAATAACTGCGGGTTTCTCCAAGGGTTAATTAAAGGTTAAATGGTCTTAAAAATCTAACAAGTGGGTTAGTACAGATAGAAAAGGATTTTCGTGTGTTTTGAGAATTAAATGACTTCTGAAATCTCAAAAATAGACCCACTTGATTTACTAAGGTTTTGGTTAGGATAAAATTCATGCAAACCCTCTAAAATTCAAAGAAAAATATTCTCTAGGGTTTGGTACTTTCAAATTGACCATCGGAACCCGTCTTGACCTAAAATAGAGCCACAGACAGACTTTTGCCCTAATTTGCATTTTTGGATAAATTACCCGGTCAAACTAGGTCAAAACCAAAATCCAACTTACCATTAGATTCCTTAGGTCTAAATTAGGTTTGTACCAAAATTTGAACCCAATATGAAATTATCTTGACCTAGTTTGCAATTTGGTCCTGTTTGACTCTTTTCTCTCACTTGTATGCCCCTGACTTTCGAATAAATTGCATTTAGGTCCCCAACTTTATCATCATCTTCTTCAAATAGGTCCCTGCCACCCTCAACTCCTAATCCTAAAGCTCCGGCGACCTTAATTTGGCAAGATCTCCATGATTTCTTGACGAATCCCTCTCAAAATTGAAAGGGAAACTTGTCAAGTAATTGCCTTCCTTCTCAGCCAGATCCGAAGCTCCAGATCTCTCCCAAATCCTAATGCGAACACGTGAAAGAAGTGGGTATCCTTTTCCGATGAACCTTTCGAGCTTGGAAGCTTGGCTTCCAAGCTCTTTTCGCCCTCTAGATCCCTAAAAAAGGACCTCCCAACCTTGCTGAGTCTCCTCAGCTTGAATTTTGGTTGGAAAACCCCCTCTTCCTCTCTCCTCTTCGGCCACGATCCTCTGCAAGCTCCGATGACATCCTCGACCTCCTTCCTCGTCCGTTCTTGCAAAACCAGCAGTGGATTCTTCATCCTTAGACTCTTTCGTGTGCCGCAAAACCAACGGCTGTCCCCTTCTACGTCTTCATTGCCGTTCCTCCCCTATCGGAGAGTTCGTCTTCTCCGTTACCGGCATACCAAAACCGACGTGGATTCCCCCCTTTTATCCATTATAGTAGCTATTTAGGTTTAGTTAGCATCGTTGGTTAGTTCCCTTCTCTCTATCTCTCAATTCGACCCTTGACACGACCGTTCACCGTCATCTTCTTCTTCTTCGGTAACCACTCTGGCGAAGCGTTCCCGCCGCTACACACCGTCGTCTGCTTTGCCAAGATGCTCAGAACCTTCGTCGTGCTCCCCTCAACCGAAACCCTCTACCTATTTGCCACTCCACTCACCCAAGTCATCCACCGAACAACCCATCACCGCATGTCCATTTCCGCCTCCGACAGGTCACAACAGGCTGCCATCCTCCATGAAATCATCGCCATTCACTTCCTCACTTCACGACGATACTATTGAACCTTTTAACCGGGTCTTTTAGTTTGTATTTCATGTTTCAGGTATACCATCGGACTTCCGCCGCCCTCTGGCCGTCACTGCCTTCATTCTTCAAGTTCTAGCCACGAAGCTCCATGCTACACCCTCAGGTGCTGTGGCTTTGCTCAAGGCACGCGCCCAGGTCTCCAATTGAGGGAGATACCCTCAGCAGCTGTTGTAATCAGGAAGAGTCCCACCTACAGATGCCCACACTAAAACTTCGGTGGGATAGTCCCACATTAGAAGCCACTGAAGTGAAGCATACACATAAATTGAATATGTGATACGGGCTATTTGCCTCGTACACAAGGGGGTAGGGTCCCCCGCACCCGACACCTGCCTCACCCATGACACTGTGCACGTGGGCCTTGTGCAATCCGACCCACCTAAGCTCTCTCACTCCTCGCTCACCACCCACTGCCGGTGAGCTTGGACCCGGGTACGCGCTTGATCCAAATACCTGATTACTCGTTACTGTGGAAGGCTCGGGGAGAGTAGAACCTAGAGAGAGAAAGAAAGAGAGAGAGCACAGGTTTAAGGGGGGTTTTGCTATGGAGATAAACGGTTGACACTTAGCCGTTTGAAGAAGAAATCCCCTCTGTATGAAGAAGTGAAGAAGAAAGAGTAGGGCTTGTGCAAGTAAAGAGAAGAAGAGAAGAGAAGCCAAAGAAGAAGAGGAGAAGACCTGAGCCAAGGAAGAAGAAGAAGAGAAGAGAGAACTAAGGCGGAAGAGAAGAAGAAACAGAAGAAAAATCATAAAGGGGTACTGTAACAACGTCTTTTAAGACATTTGATTGCAAAATCAAACGTGTGATCACATATTCCTGCCTTTGATTAAGATTTGAGTAATTATTCTTTGTATTAGACTTATAATTGGTGATCTAAATCACCATTATTTTGTCTAGAATTTTTTTTATCTCCTTATATACTCATGTTATACATTGCCAATTAGATTTTGAGTAATTAAGTGTGCTCATTTACATTGTTTCTTGAGATTAGTGCGTGAATTCCTATTTGCTCCCAGTGAATGACCTTGGATTTCAAATTCGAGTATAAATTGTATTTGTTTTTCATGAGATTTCAGTTATACTACAATGCACGATTTTATAACATCGATTTCGCACGATTAACATTTTGGCACCGTTGCCGGGGAGCAATGTGTAATTCACCGCTATTCTCTATTTTATCTGATTATATTTGAGCACTAACTTGCCTTGTTTGATATCTTGTAATTTTATAAGGTATATCACGAGGCAATCTTTCGCTCAAAATAGCCACTCCAAGGCAGGTAGCTTCTCTATTCTTCCCTAATCAACCTCCCAATCTTGGGAAGACAAAAAAGGAAACAATAAATAAGGAATCACCTGTCATATTTTTCATAGTAATCATCATTTAAAAGGCAAGTTTCCTGATTTGCGAAAGTTTTTTTCAAATCTCATTGAAGTTGAAGTGATTCTATTTAAATATTCCCTACCTTGATTTCCTGTGCCTATTAGGGACCACGCTTAATTTCTAGATCACTTTGGGCTAACATATTTCTTGCTTGAAGTCCAAGATGAACAAATGAAGATCCAATTGGACTTGAAATAGAGCCAATTAGGGTTTGACATTAGGGTTTGGAGTGCTAGTACACATTTCTACCTGAATTAAAGGAAAGTTATCCTCCCACATTTGTATGCTACCCAAGCCCTTGATTGAAAATATCTAATAAGGAAAATCCTAAAATTAGGCTATAAATTCACTTGAACCCTAAAATGCTTAGCCCTAATAACCTGAGAGTCAATCAGGGTGATTTCTAGGTCATGACCTAGATCTCATTCTGTCATCCTTAGGGCAGGTTAGGTGAAGTTAGTTTACATTGTAGGCCAACCAACCTCCAAATTAGGCCACAAGCTAAATTAATTTCTAATCAAGTGAAATCAAAGGCACAAATTAGGACATAAAACTAGTAGACTTAAGAGGTCAAGTTATTCATTTTGGTCTACCTGGACCCTCAGTGACAAGGAAGGTCGGGTGGGGGAAACCCTGTAACCCGTGGGGGCGCTCTACCATGTAGGGGTCTTCGTGGGACTCTCTCTTCCTGGCTGCCTAAGTAATTCTCAGGTGGATAACTTTTTGATCTAGGGTTATCATCTACCCTAAACCTCTACAGTCATCCAAAAATCTTTGGATGCCTTGATTGGGTAAATTTCACATCTAGTCCCTCATCCCTTCTATTTAGAGCACATAAATAGATCATCTTAAGGATTTCTTTCAGATCTAATCAACTCCAATCTGAACCTGAGTTTTGATTCTACACCTTGATTCCATCATCTGACTCAAAAATGCATCCTGGCTATATAGGAAGACTATTTAGAAAACCTAAGTCCCAATGAGCATGAAAGAAAAGATACTTGAGAATGCCTATAAAAATCATGAAGAATATCATAAAAGGGACATTTAGGAAAAAATTTCGATACCAATGAACCACATTTTGAATCGTATGGAGATATATGGATACAACTAAAGCACGATTCAACCTGGGATGATCTCTTAGCAAAACATAGGGAATTGATGAAATTACACAATAATGATTGTCTGCAATATTGGTCAAATTCTTCAGTTCTGGAGGAACTCCAGAATTTTTTGAAAGAACGAGAAAAATTACTGAATGGGTTATATAGAACCATCAATCAAAAATACCCGTCAGAAGATAAGATGACATCTTGGAGTAATTCCAGTAATTCATGTAATTTCCCAAACCCTGGGTTTGATGATGGACCCCCAACCCAAATAGAATCTAACTCAAATTACGAACAAATTGATACACCTGATCTTGAGACAGGTTGGGAGGATCCAATTGCAGGTGATCACGATTTCGAGCCAGCCCTAGAGATACAGAACACTGGTTCACTAAACGTAGATTTCCCAAATACCTGTGATAATGAGATTAAGGCAGAACCTCTTGAGGGTGTAAATTTCATCCCTTATGCTGATAAGGTGACTCTCGGGAGCAATTTTGACATCTCTGTAGAGCCCAACCTAGATTCTAGTGATCCAACCCACACACTTAACATAGAATCTAGATTTGAGCCTTACTAGGATGATTATGCGGCCCCGAGTGATAAGAATCAAATTTAGAATCTGAATTACAATTCTGGGCCCGTATTTGATGAGTACACCTCTTCACACTCTCAAAGTTACAGATTGATTTTTTGGAAGTCACGTCAATCTATGATACAAAAATCGAGGAGCTAGAAGAGTTGGGATTTGATTGGGTTTTCCCTATAAGCCAAGAACCTAAGCCCATGCCTAATAAGGACACCATTTTGAGCCCGAAATCTGAAAATATGTTAGATCCAAGCCAAGTTTTTGATTCCACATCCTTTGATTTATTTTGTGGTGGAACCTCTAATCTAGAATTAGATTCAGGACATGATTCTTGCAAGTTCTTCGATGAATTCGAATCTTACCCTAGTTTCGAAGAACTGTTGTTTCCTGATGATTCTGAGCCAATCTACGACCTCAGCATATATGATCCAATCTTCGACTCTGACTTTGAGGTCCCTGATCTTGAGATCATTGATTCAGAATCAGGTTCTATTGAGATGGAATCATTTCTTTTTTATCCTCAAGAATTAGAAATAGTATTTACCGAGAGTGTCTACAATCCAGAGTTTGAATATTTTCTTGACTAAGATTTCCTTGATCCTATAAGCACTCCCAGGAATTTACATTTGATTTTGATGGGCTCTTTGAGGACTCTCTAGATACACCTACCTTTGAACATTTTCTAGAGGAGTCCTCACATATAGTTATTCTTGAAGCCACCTTTTCTACAGTATATATAGAACCCACTCAGATCTGAATCCAACCCCTACCCGCAACCGGACTCAATCTCTACTCTGGTTCTCGTCTCGATCAGACAGTTGCACATGATTCTCCTCCACAATTTTATCGGGTTTCAGACATCGATCAGACTACAAATCATGCCCCATCCTTCTCTGATCACTTTCATAGGGTTCCTACATCCTCCACTAATTCTTTTTCATTTGAGGATCCCTACTCTGACCATGTTGATTTAACAAAGCAAACCCTAATTTTTCACTTCCAAATACTTTTGAGGTTCATAGCATCTGGTGGGCACCACATCTTTTGATCCACATTTATCAACCTGCCAGATTGATTGGGTTTGGGTTGCATCATCAGCTTGCTGACCTGAACAAGCACCTGGTTGGACCAACCAGGCTATTGATCAAGGTGCTTATTCTACAAAACTCGTCTGATTTGACCACTCCTCCATACCATTGTCCGCTCCGTTGAAGGCATTGAATTTAGCGCTTAATGAGAGGCAACCCGTCAATCCAAAAACCTGAGATTCTTCTTATTATCCTTTTTGTACTCACGTCATTGCACCTCTGAGTTCAGTTTTTAGAACAGTCGATCCCACCTCTGGTGCTCGTATTAGAGTTTGAAATCGTCCACAATAGTCATCCTGACCCGTTGGCCCACCCGTTTATCCTATTCTAATTCCTGAACCCTAACTGTTTCATACACTCCATTTATAATGAGGACATTGCAAAACTTAGCCATGGAAGGTGTTAAAGTGCAAGCACATAAGAATTCAAAGTTTTGAAGGTTCTCACAAAAAAATACATATTACAAAAAATCAAAAATTGAAAAAGAATAAAAAAATAGAGAAGGGAGGAAATTTTGAATGAATTGAATGTATAAGAAAAAGGGGAGGTGAATTTTAAATGTCAAAAAGGAGCACAATTTGAAATAAAAAAAAGAGTTAGTCATTAGTAAAAGATTGAGTCTACTTAAGTTCTAGACCAAATCAAAAGAAAGAAATAAAAGTCAAAAGTGCTAAAAGACAAAAGAGATTAGTATGAACGTTGATCTTAGGCCTCTTGGGCTTATTTTAGGTTTAAAAATTCAAGTATCCATTAAGATCTGGATAGTCCTCAAGAGGTTGAGGAAAATGCGAAGCTTAAGTATTAGGTCTAAGGCTTAGGGATTATTCGGCCTCATTAACTGAACTCTCATTTACAGGACTCAGTAACCTAAGCACCCTAATCCATACACAAGTCTAGTTCAATACGCTTAATTATCAAAATCATGCAAATTCATTAAATATGTTCTGAAAATGCCACCTAGATTAGGAGTGGGTAATCAACACAAGTTGATTTGGATGAGTTCCTGATGCAGAGAGGCCGGAAATTCCCCTCGAAGATGTGCAATAACATACCATCTCCTCGGTGCTTGTCTCCTAGGATATTTAAATATCCTACTGGGGGCACGTAAGCACCTTGTGCTAGCTCAGGTGCCATGGGCGGGATTATCCCGAAATGTCTATTGCCAAGGCCTGAATTTAGCTACAGAATGCCATGGGCAGCACTATCTCAAAGTGTCGAAAGCCAGGGTTCTAGGGGTTTCCATGGGCGGTGCTATCTCAAAGCATCGAAAGCCAGGGACCCTATTAGGGTTGATGGTGGGAGCGAGGAATCCGATACAGACCGTGTTGTAAAGCCAATCTGAAGCTAGAAATAAAGAAAAGAGAGAGAAAACTCTCCAAAAATACAAAAAATCTTCTGTCTCTCTTACAAAAATGCATTGCAAACTGAACCTAGACTAAAAATGTTTTAAGCACTGGTGCTTTAACCGTGGAGTTCAACAAACCTTAGGATAGTTCCTATGGGCCTTAGAAACCTTTGTGGTAGACTGAGGCTAAAGCTAGTCAGGTCTAGATCTTGGTTGGTACTTGAGTACCTTTAGGCCTACTATTGGCATTCTGACCTAATCTATACAAGAAAAAGCACACATCAAAGATTTGAACACATGGTCAAGAATTTGAGTTAATTCCGTAAGATTTTGCTAAAAGACTAGCAAAGGTTAGGCATGAGGGTATGATGATAACGTCATCATCAGCCATATCTAGCTTTATTTAGTCATATTCCATCATTAAATGTTCTTACATAACCGCTAGAGAGTCATAATTCATTGCAAATCCTTTCAGAGAGAAATACAAGAAACCAGGGTTAAAACTGTAATTTTACCATCATATCATGAAAGTAGAATAACTGTGGGTTTCTCCAAGGGTTAATTAAAGGTCAATGGTCTTAAAAGTCTAACAAGTGGGTTAGTACATATAGAAAAGGGTTTTCGTGTGTTTTGAGAATTAAATGACTTCTGAAATCCTAAAAATAGACTCGCTTGATTTACTGAGGTTCTAGTCAAGATAAAATTCACCCAAATCCTCTAAAATTTATATAAAAATATTCTCTAGGATTTGATACTTTCCAATTGACCATCAGAACCCGTCTTGACCTAAAATAGAGCCACAGATAGACTTTTGCCCTAATTTAGGTTTTTGCATAAATTACCCAATCAAACTAGGTCAAAACCAAAATCCAAATTCACCATTTGATTTCTCAGTTCCAAATTAGGTTTGTATCAAAATTTGGACCCAATCTGAGAACATCTTGACCTAGTTTGCATTTTGATCCTATCAGATTCTTTTCTCTCACATGTTGCCCTAACTTTCAAATAAATTGCATTTAGGTCCCTTCCATCCTCAACTCCTAATCCTAAAGCTCCAACAACCTTAATTTGGCAAGATTTCCTTGATTTCTTGAAGAATCCCTCTCAAAATTGAAAGGGAAACTTGTCAAGTAATTGCCTTCCTTCTCAGCCAGATCTGAAATTCCATATCTCACCCAAATCCTAATGTGAACACGTGAAAGAAATGGGTATCCTTTTCCGGTGAACCTTCCGAGCTTGGTTGGCTTCCAAGCTCTTTTCACCCTATAGAATCCTATAAAAGGATCCCCAGACCTCGCCGAGTCTCCTCAGCTTGAATTTTGGCCAGAAAACCCCCTCTTCCTCTCTCCGATTCGGCCACAATCCTCTGCAAGCTTTGATGACATCCTCGACCTCCTTCCTCGTCCGTTCTTGCAAAACTAGCAGTAGATTCTTCATCCTCAGACTCTTCCGCGTGCCGCAATACCAGCGGTCATCCCCTTCTATGTCTTCATCGTCGTTCCTCCCCTACTGGAGAGTTCGTCTTCTCCGTCGTCGGTGTACCAAAATCGGTGTGGATTCCCCCCCTTTTCATCCATTAGAGTATCTATTTAGGTTTAGTTAGCATTGTAGGTTAGTTCCCCTCTCTCTATCACTCAATTTAACCCTTGACATGACCGTTTACCGTCATCTTCTGCTGCAGCAACCACTCCAGTGAAGCGTTCCTGCCGCTACACACCGCCATTCGCTTAGCCAAGATGCTCAGAACCTTCGCCGTGCTCCCCTCAACCAATACCCTCTACCTATTCGCCACTCCACTCACCCAAATCATCCACTGAACAACCCATCACCGCATGTTCGTTTCCACCTCCGACAGGTCACAACAGGCCACCATCCTCCACGAAATCACCACCATTCACTTCCTCGCTTCACGACGATGCTGTTGAACCTTTTGACCGGGGCTTTTAGCTCGTATTTCATGTTTGAGGTATACCATCAAACTTTCGCCGCCCTCCAACCATCGCCACCTTCTTTCTTCGAGTTCTTGCCACGAAGCTCCATGCTACACTGTTGGACATACGAATTGCTACGCTAACGTGTTTGGTTTTACAACCTTGTCGTTGTAGCTTGGAAGCAAAGAATTCGTGTTCAACAAATAAAATTTATACCGAAATTGAAATTCCGAGTCTAACACAGGGAGGCTACTCGATCTATATTCGCAATTATATTTTTTAGAATTTTTCTTGAAAATCGAGGCGATGTAATTACAATGGAGCTATCAGACTAAAGGGAAGAGATATATAAAGAGAGAGAGAGAGAAAACATGCATTCAATATTTCAAAATGTTTATACAATTAGCCAAATAAGAATTACACTAGAAAGCGGGAAATCAGCTACACTAGAAAGCAGGAAAATTCTACACTAGAAAGCTGTAAAGAAGAATGGGAGAGAGAAGCTATCCTCCTCGACGATCGCTTGGAGGAAGAGTCAGATGGGACGACACCTGGACGAAGGAGAACGGAGTAGGACGAAGGAAGACGAAGCAGAAGAACGGGAACGGGGCAGCACGTCATCGTCGTCGCGGGATCCACTTCTGAATGAGGGTGAAAATTTGGACTTTATCTCGCGAGGAGCATCCCGGGTGTGGGACAAGCTTCTCTTGAGCTTTGGAGAGGTAGAGAAGAGAAGGAAGGGATGGGAATTTCATGTGGAGGGGGTCTCCTTTTATAATTGCAAGGAGTGGGGGCAAATTAGACATTACATCTTTAAAACATTAAATAAGGGGTCATTAGTGATGGATAAAACCATCGCTAAAGCCCCAACGTGGGCGTAGTGGGCGCTGCCTGCGCGCGCCCGCTCGTCTGCTCGCACCTAACGCTCGCCGCACGTCTCCCCCACTCCTCAACGCGTGCCCACCCGCGTGCGATGCTGCGTGAGGCGCGGGCGTTCGATAGCGCATCAACGCTATTGAGCGCGGACGGCCACTCGATCAAGATCTGACGCTTGCCCGCTCGCGCGATTCCGCACCGCTCGCCTGCTTGCCGCGACTCGAACTCGCGTCCGCTCCCGCGTTAAAGCGTGGGACCGCTGTGCTGCCTCAGCCAAAAGGTCGCGCGAACGAAATCAAGGTGTGCATCCATAGCCGTTGGATTAAGATCCAACGGCCTAGAAGTGACACTCTGATTGAAGAAGAGAAGGTGCGGCGGTGCTTGAGGGTCGATTGGATGGCTGAGATGGTGCCACATGGCACCCTCTTGGCCGTCCATCTTCTGGATGTTGTAGATGGTGCCACGGGTGTCGGATTGAGTCAATTTTCACGCCGTTAGGCTGCGATCGTCGATCCGAATCTATCCATGTGGTTGGATTTTTCGTTTAAAGTGCGGATTTACACCATCTTGGCCATTGATTTCTAGGGTTCCCCGATCACTATCAGATGCTACAAATGCCTGATTAGGGCGATCTTGGAGTCGTTGAACTCCAATCGTCGCCTTGATCACATCTGTATAGTTGGATCTTCAATCCGAGGCCCCGATAAAAAGTTTGCCCTGTCAAAGCACATAAAAGGAGACAATTAACCTCCATTTTATTCAAACTACTCTAAATGCAAGATGATGCATGTTATGCAATATTTATATCATGCAATGCAATCCTATGCTTAAGAACATGCATAAATAGACATCTTAAGTAGTGTAAATGTGTTTACATTGTACCCCCATGCCTATCTTTTGCTAGTCCCTAGCAAAAACTATATGCTATTTATAAAAAAATTAAGTTGGATTATTTGGGCATGAGTTATTTTCAATCATAAAGAAATTGTCTACTTAGGATCTGAACTTTCAAAGACACAACAATGCCCGAGTATCTGCCAAAATGCAGACTACCTCAAGCCCTCGCCTTATTCAAAGAAAAATTTCTTTTTCTCTTTTTCCTCTTTTCTAATTTTTTTGGAATTTCAAATTTTAGGGTTTAAGAGTGGCTTTCTATGGCCATTCAAACTCACCCAAGATTTGATGAGAACCCTAAGTTTTAAGCATTTTATTGTGAATGTGATAGACTCATTGATCGACAGTTAAAACGGACTTCGGATTTCTACGTCTCTAGGTGACCTAAAATGAATTCTGCCTAAAGGTATATCTTTACAACTGGTAGCTTTCTCCCTACTTTTCTTTTCATGGGGTCAACACAAGGGTGAATCCAGTGTATATCTCCCCGGTTTATTCTACTTCTCCGCTTCTTCCTAAGTGTTTTGGAAATTTTTAGTGCATTTATTGAGCTGGGTTCTAGACAACCGGTCGATGAGCTGTTACCACCGACAACTTGCCAGCCATACTCGTGCAGCGAAGTGTGGCTTATTTCTTTTTTTTTTCTCCTTTTCGTTTTCATTTTCTTTTTCTCTTTTTAGGTAGGTAGCTTCCCTGGTCTAAAATTTACCTAAAGGCAACAAGAAGAGAATGGTCCAGTGACTGGGTTCTGGACAACCTACCTATGGGTTTTTACCCACGATAAGTTGCCAACCATATCACCCTAGAAGGTTCATTAGCTACCCAATTTCCATTAAAATCGCTGAACAACGAGTCAGTACAAAGAAAGTGTGTAGATGCTTAAAACTCAAAAATTCCCTCAAATCAGAGGGTGGGTTGATAAATCGTGTACTTATCACCCAAACTTATTTATTCCAATTACGATATAATTAAGATGGCGAGGACTCGAAAGACAAATCCACATTTTAGTGGATACACGGGTTAATTAAGTCTAAAGACTTGAATGGTCTTTGTGTTCAGATCCTAATGTAAAATTTCCTAAGATTGAAAAGTCCTAATGTCCAACTAATCCTTCCTAATTTTGATTTTTTTTTCATTTTTTTTATGTATAAATAAGAAGAGAAAAGTAATTACATGAATTTCATAAAGCTGACCAAATGATTCAAAAATGAATCCACCCTCCCATGCCTAGCTGATGCAATGTCCTCATTGAAAAAGAGACATGAAAGAAAGGGTAGAATATGAAAGATGTCACCTGAATAGGAAGCTCGTATCAGCCTTGTGTCATATGTACAACTGCTGAGTTTAATGCCGTCAGCTAGGCGAAGTCCAGCCAAAGAAGTCAGAATGGCTAGAGCAACTGTGTCTGAGACGGGTTCTGGAAGAATACGGTCAATAACAGGCTTCAGACGTTGAACGTTAACTTTAAATGTGTTACCCGTATTTGGGTCAGAAATATGAACGGCTCCATTTGGAAAAATCTGGTCAATTATGAATGGGCCATTCCATTTAGATCTAAGTTTGCCAGGAAAGAGCTTAAGTTTAGAATCAAATAACCAGACCTTCTGGTTCAGCTCAAAGCTCTTGCGGGAAATCAGTTGATCATGTAGAGCTTTGGTTCGAGCCTTGTAGATCTTGGCATTCTGATAAGCATCATTTCTAAGTTCCTCCAACTCAGATAGTTGGAGTTTCCTAGTCTTCCCAACTAAATTCAGATCTAAATTGCATTGTTTGATTGCCAAGAATGCCTTGTGTTCAATCTCTACAGGTAGATGGCATGCCTTTCCATACATCAAACGAAATGGAGACATGCCGATGGGCGTTTTATACGCCGTACGGTAGGCCCAAAGAGCGCCCTCAAGCTTTTGAGTCCAATCCTTACGATCAGGCCTAACCATTTTCTGCAGAATGTTCTTGATCTCTCGATTGGAGATCTCAGCTTGTTCATTTGTCTGGGGATGGTAAGGTGTGGAAATTCGGTGATTAACCCCGTATTTGGCCAATAAATTCTGGAATTGGGCATTAGTAAAATGAGTGCCACCATCACTGATGATAGCCCTCAGAACCCCGAACCTACTGAAGATATTTTTCTTGACAAAATTGATGACCACATTGTGGTCATTGGTTCAGGTGGGAATCGCCTCAATCCATGAAGGGATAAAGGGTCCCATGAAATCGATGCCCCAAACATCAAAAATTTCGATGGGAAGAATAGGGTTTAGGGGCATCATGTCTCTCTTAGTTATGCTCCCAAATGCCTGACATCGAGAACATGACCTTGAGAAATCTTGGGCATCCTTGAATAAAGACGGCCAATAGAAGCCAGATTGTAAGATTTTTGCAGCCATCTTTTTCCCGAAGAAATGTCCACCACACCCAGATGCATGGCAGAACTCGAGTATACTGTTGAATTCATTCTCTGGTATGCATTGGCGAATAATCTGATCAGAGCTGATGCGATACAGTTCAAGGTCCTCCCAGAAGTAGTATTTGGCCTCAGATTTGAGTCTATCTCGTTGTTTCTTGGTCCAATCCTGGGGGATTTGACCAACGGCCAAATAATTAACAATGTCAGTAAACCATGGGGTGTGGACACCTAAAACTGTGAGAATAGTTTCATCCGGAAAAGTGTCAGCAATCGGAATGTCCAGATAAGAAGAATCACCTAGGAGTCTCGACAAATGATCCGCTACCACATTTTGTACCCCGATTTTATCCTTGATTTCAAGATCAAATTCTTGAAGCAGAAGAATCCAACGAATAAGTCGAGGTTTGGCATCCTTTTTGGCCAAGGAATGTCTCAAGGCCGAGTGGTCGGTATAGATGATAACATGAGACCCTAAGAGATAGCCCTAAATTTTTCCAAAGCGAACACTACAGCTAGTAATTCCTTTTCAATAATAGTGTAATTCCTCTGGGCTTCATCCAGAATTTTACTAGTGTAGTAGATGACAGAGGGCTTTCTATCAATTTTCTAACCCAGGACAGCCCCGACCGTGTAATCAAAAGCATCGGTCATGATCTCAAAAGGGGCTGTCCAAATTGGTGGTTGCAAAACTGGAGCACAGGTGACTGCCATTTTCAGGAAATCAAATGCCTTTCGGCATGATTTGTCAAAAACAAACGGCGTTTCTTTGGCAAGAAGATTGCTCAAAGGAAGAGCAACGTTCGAGAAATCCTTGATGAATCTTCGATAAAATCCCACATGGCCAAGAAATGATCGAATTTGTTTAACAGATGTGGGAGGAGGAAGTTTGGCGATAGCATCAACCTTAGCTTTATCCACTTCAATTCCCTATTCAGAGATTACATGACCCAAAACGCTGCCTTCTTGGGTCATGAAATGACTCTTTTCCTAGCTAAGGACCAATTGTGTTTTGATACATCTCCTAAGAATCATTTCCAAATTAGCCAAGCAATAGTCAAATGATTCTCCGAAAATAGAGAAATCATCCATGAAGACTTCCATAAACTCTCCCACCATGTTAGAAAATATGGCTAGCATACACCTTTGAAAAGTCGCAGGTGCATTGCATAACCCAAAAGGCATCCTACGAAAAGCAAAGGTTCCGTAGGGACAGGTGAAAGTAGTTTTTTCCTGATCCTCGGGATGGATAGAAACTTGGTTGTATCCCGAGTAGCCATCAAGAAAATAGAAGTATTTCTGCTCAGCTAATTTTTCCAATATTTGATCAATGAAGGGCTAGGGAAAATGATCATTTTTAGTTGCTGTGTTCAGCTTCTTATAATCAATACAAATTCTCCAAGAGGAAGCTGAATGAGTTGTGATAGATTCTCCTTTCTCGTTAATCACAACAGTAATCCCAGCTTTCTTCGGAATAATCTGTATGGGACTTACCCAGGGACTATCTGAGATTGGAAAAATAATTCCTGCATCGAGCCACTTGATGATTTCCTTTTTGACCACTTCTCGCATATTTGGATTCAATCTCCTCTACATCTGGTGAGAAGGGCGGGATCCATCTTCCAAAAATATTCTATGATTACAGTAAGATGGCTCGATCCCCCTGAGGTCATGAATGGTCCAACCAATTGCCTCCTTATGTTCCTTCAGGACCTTGATCAATTTATTCTCTTGCTCCTTTGTCAATTTAGCACTGATAATCACAGGGAGCATCTTTTGAGGTCTTAAAAATTGATATTTCAAATTCTCGGGCAATGGTTTCAATTCAAGCTGGGGCGGTTTGATGATTGATGGTAGGGTAGATGCTAAAGATTCAACAAGAGGAAGAGGTTGTGAGTGAACAAAATCAATAACCTCTTCCGAAGATGTTAGGTCAGCTATAGAGGGTTGCAGGTCAAATTCATCATCCAAAGAGGAATTTTCGATTGAAGAAACTGTCAAATAAGTTTCAATGTTATCATTATCCTCATCAAGTTCCTCAATAAATCCACAATCCTCAAATTTGTTGATCGCCTTAAAAATATCCAATTTCATTCGTTGATCCCCAAAGGCGATTTCCATGCTACCGCTTTCACAATTAATGTTGGCCTTTGCGGTAGCCAGGAACGGATACCCCAGAATGATGGACGTGTTCCTCAGATTATCAGGTACATCCATGTCAAGGACAAGGAAATCTACAGGAAAATAGAAATCCTTGACCTTAACTATAACATCTTCAATAACGTCTCACGGGTTTGTGATCGAGCGATTCGCTAACTGTAGCGTTACTGAAGTTGGCCGAAGTTCACCTAACCTAAACTTCTCGTAAAGAGAAGTCGGAATTAGGTTGATGGATGCACCCAGATCCAAAAGTGCTCTATCAAATGTGTAATCTCCGATAACGCAAGAAATCAACGGAGCACCAGGATCTCTCTTTTTCTGAGAGAGGTAGTGCAGGATAACCGAACTAGCCTGCTCAGAGAGTACCACCTTCCTCGGAACAGATTCTCTTGACTTACGCTTTTGTGTACATAATTCTTTTAAAAATCTTACGTAAGTCAGTATGTGCTTGATAGCATCAAGGAGAGAAATATTGATCTCAACATTCTTAAATAGATTCAGAAGCTCCTCATTGCTATCAACAGACTTCTTCTTCTTTGATTTGGTTAAGGCTTTAGGAAAAGGAACATGAGTCAGATCTTTGGAATCAGGTTCCTGAGCCTTGATTTCTCCTCTAGAATTCTCCTCTCTCTCCTCAGGTTCTTTAGGATTCAAAAGATCAGAATATTTTGGTTGTGGATCCTGAGTCTGCTTACCACTCCTCAAAGTGACAGAATTTGCAAATGCATAAGAATTTGGGTCTTGGGGAGGGTTAGGAAAGGTTGGAGGGGCTTGATTAACCATGAGTTGTTGATTTGCAGAAGAAGAAGAGGACAAGGAACCCTGCTCAACCACCTGAGCATGTGCGTGTGGGTCCCTCTGATTTCAGTACCCATGGGCTTGGTTGCCCGAATTCATAATATTTCGCGAGTTGGGTACGGGTTGGGATGGTAGAGATCCGGGTTGACGAGAGTTAGCAATGAGCCCGGATTGCAAGTTGTCCAGCGAGTTTTTCATTTGCTGCATGAGCTGGAGCATGGATCCTTGCATCTCTACCATTTGACGGTTCAAATCAGCCTGCCCTGCGGGTTGATGGGCATTCTAAGCTGGTTGATTGACCTGATTCGGAGACAATTGAGTATATACTTGACCCTAACCCATTGGTCGTTGCGAAGCATAGTTGCTGGGTTGGAATTGGGTCTGTTGCCTCGGATTTTTCCAAGAGAAGTTAGGGTGGTTTCTCCAACTAGGATTATAGGCATTCGAGTAGGGGTTGGATCTACCATTCTCTTGTACGGCACAGACATCCTCATAGGGTGAGGATGGAGAGAAAGAAAGGGAAGGATAAGAAAAACTGGGATCAAAGGCCCCAGTTTGGAACCTGTGGGGTTCCTAAAAATGCTGACTCACAGGTTGAGCCGCATCGAGTTGATTCACGAACTCCCGTCCAGAAGGAGCTCGTGAGGAATGGAATCCAGAATTTTGGGATTGAGTGGATCAAGAGTTGTTCATAGAATTGTCAGCCATCCACTCTTCCATTCTTTTAGCAACCAAGTCCACCTTATCAAGTTTGTTACAAATCAATTTCATATCAAATGAAGGAGAGTCATGGACTTCATTGACATTTGATCTGGGCTGCTGGGACCGGTTAAATGTATCCATGGAGGCATGATTGATTGAATTCTCGCTCATTTCCTCAAATAAATTATGTGCACTATCTGCGTCTTTAATGAAAAAATTGCCTCTGCAAGAAGTATCCACGTGATTTCTGAGTTGCTCAGTCAACCCATGATAGAAGATCTGCACGAGTTGCCATTTCGGCACCTTGTGGTGTGGATACCTCTGCAATAGGTCCTGGAATCATTCCCAGGCCACATGAAACTGCTCCCCCGGCCGCTGGGTAAAGGTAGTGATTTCCCGTCTCAAGGCATTGGTACGTCTGATTGGGAAGAATTTCTTCAGAAAGGTCGATTTCAACTCATTCCAAGTTGTAATTGGTCTTCCTATTGTCCTATACCAATGCGCGGCCTTATCCCTAAGAGAGTGAGGGAAGAGCCTCATGATCATTTGCTCCTTGTTTACGTTTCGTGCCTTGGTGGTCTGGACCAAAGTGGTCAAGTCCTCCAAATGCTGAAATGGATCCTCGGGGCCAAGCCCATGATAATGTTTGATCAAGCTTAACACCTAGGGCTTGATTTCTACGTCGCCGACTGGAATCTGGATGTCGGGACATTCACCGTAATTTGAAGGATCATAAAAATCCTTCAAGGGCTGAGCACCCTGCATTCTCTGGAACCATTCCTGCATTCTCTGCATTTTTTCCAGCTGCCTTCGAAATTCTTCCTGTGGATTCCCTAGCAGAGGAGGCTGTTGGTCGGCCATGGGATCAATTTGACCAAAATCTAATTTGCGCCTCCTAGAATACTCAAGTGGTCCTTCCAATTGGGGATTCAATGACCATCTTCCTAGGATAAACTAGGAGAAGGTCGGAAGAACTGGGGATAGGGACCCTGCAGCATAACAAAATATGGCTATCCTTAAGTGGGGTAGCCTAAGGATCTACTGACTCCCAAAACCCGCCTTAAGACTGTAAATGATTTACTCTACTTGCATCTGTTTAATCCAACCAGTTAGAAGGAGGGACTGGGGAGAAGGTTCTTTCTTCGGCTTTCGCCTCCGGTTCCTAGTGTACCCCCCAGCCGCAATCGTTTGACGCTACTCCCCTAGCTAGACATCAGATTAATCAGTACAAGTAGGTTAATCAAAAACAATCTCAGACTAGGCCCTGAAGAGAAAATCAGACCTTAAGGCCAACGTCTACTCAATTTTATTAAGGCCTGGGATTGTGGTGCTTATGGAATGTGATGGGCCCTTAAAATGGGTTGTGCCCTTAATGATTGATTGAGATTTGTGTAAGTGCGTGCACAACCAGGGTTTTCAAGCAAGATTATTTGTGATGCGTGAATTTTAATGTTCAAATCTTGCTTAAGTAGCTTTTACGATTTCAAATTAGATGGATTGCAATCAAGTTTCTAGGCAAACCAAGTTGTAAAACACGGGTGAAGATTATTTTCCTTTAAAACCAGAAAGAAAGTGGAGTGCCTGGAATAGACCTAGATTGATAACCCTAAGGAGGAGCTACTTGATGAGTTGATTTTAAATAGAGTGGTGTGACCTAAACAACTCAAACAACTGACCACAAATGCCCCACTAAGTTAAACACTCAAAGATAGTTAACCTAGAATGATTTCTACTCTTTTATGTGTTGCTTTGTGTGTACCGGTTCCACAGATTAGAACCCGGTTGAGTAGAAACAAATCAATCTAGTTAAGTGCCTTGAATGTGGGTGTACGTTGTGTGTTTGTTGAAAATTGACCCACAAGATTATCTTTTTGTTGTTTTTTTTTTATAAACTAGGGTGGAATGAATGTGAGTGAGAATCCAAACAACCAAACTATTCCTAGGATTTATGCAAACACCTAGGTTAATTGAAATTTGGATTAATGTGGCGAATGAAATCTACGGAGGGGGGAAGAATGGGGAGCACTTACAATTGTCTTCAACTGCACTTTACTCCAGTCTATTGCTTAATGATTCCCTGATGGAGGTCTTTGCAAAATAATAGACACAAGAGAAAGCAAGTTAGAAAATAGTAAAGTGCGTGAAATGTGAAAGGAAGATCGGAAATTGTTGCCTCCCCGGCAACGGTGCCAAAATGTTGGACGTACGAATTGCTACGCTAATGTGTTTGGTTTTACAACCTTGTCGTTGTAGCTTGAAAGCGAAGAATTCATATTCAACAAATAAAATTTATACCAAAATTGAAATTCCGGGTCGAACACAGGGAGGTTACATCGATCTATATTCGCAATTATATTTTTTAGAATTTTTCTTGAAAATCGAGGCGATGTAGTTACAATGGAGCTAGCAGACTAAAGGGAAGAGAGATAGAAAGAGAGAGAGAGAGAAAACATGCATTCAATATTTCAAAATGTTTATACAATCAGCCAAATAAGAATTACACTAGAAAGCGGGAAATCAGCTACACTAGAAAGCAGGAAAATTCTACACTAGAAAGCTGTAAAGAAGAATGGGAGAGAGAAGTTATCCTCCTCGACGATCGCTTGGAGGACGAGCCGGACAAGATGATGCATGGATGAAGGAGAATGGAGCAGGATGAAGGAAGACGAAGCAGAAGAATGGGAACGGGGCAGCACGTCGTCGTGGTCGCGGGATCCACTTCCGAATGAGGGTAAATTTGGACTTTATCTCACAAGGAGCATCCCGGGTGTAGGACAAGCTTCTCTTGAGCTTTGGAGAGGTAGAGAAGAGAAGGAAGGGATGAGAATTTCATGTGGAGGGGGTCTCCTTTTATAGTTGCAAGGAGTGGGGGCAAATTGTACATTACATCTTTAAAACATTAAATAAGGGGTCTTTAGTGACGGATAAAATCGTCGCTAAAGCCCCAACGTGGGCATAGTGGGCGCTTCCTGTGCGTGCCCGCTCGTCTGCTCGCACCTAATGCTCACCGCACGTCCAGATGATTTCAGCCATCCGATCATGAGATCGGACGGCTTAAATCGCGCCTCCCCCGCTCCTCAACGCACCCCCGCCCGCGTGCGATGCTGCGTGAGGCGCGGGCGTGCGATAGCACATCGACGCTATTGAGGGCGGATGGCCGCCCAAT
The DNA here is from genome assembly GCA_037157565.1 of Thalassia testudinum. Classification (NCBI taxonomy): domain Eukaryota; kingdom Viridiplantae; phylum Streptophyta; class Magnoliopsida; order Alismatales; family Hydrocharitaceae; genus Thalassia; species Thalassia testudinum. The sequence goes on from JAZHRO010000065.1 coordinate 716,907, forward strand.
CAAGATCTGACGCTCGCCTGCTCGCGCGATTCCGCACCGCTCGCCCCCTTGCCGCGACTCGAACTCACGTTCGCGCCTCGCATTGAAGCGCGGGACCGCTGTGCTGCCTCAGCCAAAAGGTCGCACGAATAAAATCAAGGTGCGCATCCACAGCCGTTGGATCAAGATCCAACGGCCCAGAAGCAACGCACTGAATGAAGAAGAGAAGGTGTGGCTGTGCTTGAGGGCCAGTTGGACGGCAGAGATGGCGCCACGTGGCACCATCTTGGCTGTCCATCTTCTGGATGTTGTAGATGGTGCCACGGGTGTCGGATTGAGTCGATTTTCATGCTGTTAGGCTGCGATCGTTGATTCGAATCTATCTGTGCAGTCGGATTTGTCGTTTGAAGTGTGGATTTACACCATCTTGGCCCTTGATCTTCTAGGATTCCCCGGTCACTATCAGATGCTACAGATGCCTGATTAGGGCGATCTTGGAGTCGTTGAACTCCAATCGTCTCCCTGATCACATCTGTATGGTTGGATCTTCGATCTGAGGCCCCGATAAAAAGTTTGCCCTATCCAAGCACATAAAAGGAGACAATTAACCTCCATTTTATTCAAACTACTCTAAATGCAAGATGATGCATGTTATGCAATATTTATATCATGCAATGAAATCCTATTCTTAAGAACATGCATAAATAGACATCTTAAGTACTGTAAATGTGTTTACATCATACACCCTCCAGGTGTTGTGGCTTTGCTCAAGGTACGTGCCCAGGTCTCCAATTGAGGGAGATACCCTCAGTAGCTACTGCAATCAGGAAGAGTCCCACCTGCAGATGCCTGCGCTAAAACTTCTGTGGGATAGTCCCACATCGGAAGTCACTGAAGTGGAGCATACACATAAATTGAATATGTGATACGGGCTATTTGCCTCATACACAAGGGGGTGAGGTCCCCCACACCCGACACCTACCTCTCCCATGACACTGTGCACATAGGCCTGGTGCGATCTGACCCACCTAAGCTCTCTCACTCCTCACTCACCACCCACTGTCGGTGAGCCTGGACCTGAGTACGCGCTTGATCCGAATACCCGATTACCTGTTACTGTGGAAGGCTCCGGGAGAGCAGAACTTATGGGAACACCATCAGGAGCCATAACTAGATCAATTTGACCTAATCAAGTCATTAAAAGTTTCTACATAGCCTGCAGAGGACTGCAACACATGGCATGACCAGTCTGATAAGAAGATAAGAAAACAGGGTTAAAACTATAATTTTACCAGCATATCTTGAATGCAGTATAACCACGGGTTTTCTTAGGGGGTAATTAAGGGTCAAATGATCTTAAATATCCAACAAGTGGGTTAGAACAGACGAAAAAGGGTTTTCGCGTATTTTGAGAATTAACGGACATCTAAAATCCTAAAAATAGACCCTCTTGATTATGAGAGTTTTAGTCAGGAATAAATTCTCCAAAACCCTCTAAAATTCATAGAAAAATATTCTTTAGGGTCTGACATTCTCAAATTGACCATCAGAACCCGTTTTGACCAAAAATAGAGTCTCAGACGAACAGTTGCCCTAATTTGGGAAAATGTGTAATTTACCTAGTAAAACTTGGTCAAACCAAAATATAGCTTCACCACTGGATTTCTTGGGTTCAAATTAGGCTTGTATCAAAATTTGGGCCCAATCTGAGATTGTTTTGACCAAGTTTGCAACTTCTTTCAGTCAGACTATTTTTATTTCAATCAGGTCCCTAACTTTCAAAAAACTTTACAATAAGCCCCCTAACTTCTTCTTCATATTTACAATTAGATCCCTCCTCCATTATTACAAAGGAAACCTACTTCGGTGATCTTTGACTGGAGATTTCTCCCTGATTGCTTGGAGAATCCCTTCCAAAATTGGAAGGGAGATTCCTTGAGAAATTCTCTCCAATCTGAAACTATCCTTGGGCTCTGAATCTTTCCCAATCTCTCATGCAAATGCATGAGAGATTTGGGTATCAAGAAACACCCAAATCCGAAGAAGGTTTCTAAGCTTGGAAGCTTGGCTTCCAAGCTTTCCTTACCTCTGGATCCCTTTAAAAGGACCACCAGATCTCCCTGAACACCTCACGCTCAAAATTGGCCGAGATCCCACTAAATTCTTCTCTCTCTCACTCGGCCGAAGGTTCCTCGATGTCCGGCGACCTCTTCTGCTACTCCTCATCGTCCGTTCGCCATACCAGTGGCAGATTTATCCTCCCCGTATCTTCCTGTGTCGAGTCGTACCAGCCGGTGCCCTAACCTCCTTCCCCACCGTTTCTCTCTCACCAGAGCCACCTTCATCTCTGGCGTAGACCGTACCTCAACCGACGCTATCTTTGCCTCGTTTCGTCCACTAACCTCCTATCTAAGTCCCCTATTCCCTTTATTTTTGCATTCACCCCACCTTGTTTCGACCACCGACGACCCTCTGCGGCGTCATCTCCTCCATCTTCGACAACTCCTCCCACGAGGTGCTCCCACAGCTACGCACCTCCAAACTCCTCACCGACTACCTCAAAACATCCGCCACACCTCTCCGCTCATTTCCCCTCTCAGCATTCACCACTCCACTCACTCACACGCAACCCCAAACACACCCACTTTCACGAACATAGACCGACCTTGACACGCACGCACGGACCTCCACACGCCACATAACCATCATCGTTGTCTCCCCTGTGATCCGACGACCCTCCCTAAGCATTCTGACGTGGTCGAAAGGCCATTTCGTTGATTTTAGGAACTCGCCTCCTTCGCCATGGACGCAACCAGCTTTGAGCTTGCTTGAGACCTTGCTCCAGGTGCCCCTGCTCCAGATCTCAGTTCCAGCTCGCACGGAACCAACTCACAGACACACCCAGGTCTTTGATTGAAGATGCGAGCCCAGCAGTTGCTGCAATTGCGAAGGAAGGACCTCTACTGCAGACGAGGGAAGAAGTCACTATCTTTAGTTCCACATTGTGGGTTTTCCAGCAACTAAAAGCGTATAATACTAAAAAGTGATGGTAGCTGTTTGCCTCAGTTCACGGGGTGAGGCCCCTCTCACCCGCTCACCTGGCCTTGTCCGCAACCACTGCCCAGGGACCTGGTTTGACCTGATAACCTGATCTGCACTCCTTGCTCACCAAAGCACGTCGGTGAGCTTGGACCTGGGTCCACTAGCATCCGATTACCCGACTATCCTGTGGCTCTAGGAGAGTGTTCCTAAATAGAGAAATAGAGAAGGAGAGAGTACACGGGGGCAGGGGTTTTGCTCTGAGAAGCTTGGCTTTAACACTTAGCTGAATTCTGAAGAAGAGAAGAAGAGGGCTTGAAGAAGAAGGGCCGAAGAGGCATTACAAACATAGAGAAAGGAAGAGAGAAGAAGAGAAGGTGCACACAGAAGACGAGGTTGAGAGAAGAAGAAGCCATAGCTGAGAAAGAAGAAGAGGAAAGTCTGAAGCAGAGGAAAGACAGAGTTAGAGAAAGAAAGAAGAAAGAAGAAGAGGAAGGCCGTAGTTGAAAAGAAAGAAAGAAGGAAGAAGAAGAAGAAGAGTTGCAAAGCAAAGAAGAAAATCAGAAGACGGGTTTACTTTGAGTTTATTTCATATATTAACATTGAGTTCCATAGTTATTATTGTAAGGAGTATATGGTGATTTAAATCACCATTTTACTCCCATATTTTTGCATATTGATTCCTGATATTGTTATTATTGCAAATTCTTTTAGTTTAAATTGTGATCTTGATTTCTGAATTCTTATATTGCTCCCTGCATTTGACCTCGGAATCTTTTCGAGTAATAAAACTTTATTTGTTTGAAAGCTATTTCGGCTATACTGCAACGTGACACTCTTTAACACCGATTTAGCGTGTTAAACAAGAACCCAGTGAGAGAAAGAAAGAGAGATAGCATGGGGTTAAGGGGGTTTTGCTATGGAGATAAATAGCTGACACTTAGTCATTTGAAGAAGAATCCCCTCCATATGAAGAAGTAAAGAAGAAAGAGCAAGGCTTGTGCACATAAAGAGAAGAAGAGAAGAGAAGCCAAAGAAGAAGAGGAGAAGACCTAAGCCAAGGAAGAAGAAGAGAAGAGAGAACTAAGGCAGAAGAGAAGAAGAAGCAGAAGAAAAATCCTAAAGGGGTATTGTAGCAACATCTTTTAAGACGTATGATTTCAAAAACAGACGCCTGATCACATATTCCTGCCTTTGATAAAGATTTGAGTAATTATTCTATGTATTAGACTTATAATTGGTGATCTAAATCACCATTATTTTGTCTAGAATTCTTTTTATCCCCTCATATACTCATGTTATACATTGCCAATTAGATTTTAAGTAATTAAGTGTGCTCATTTACATTATTTCTTGAGATTAGCATGTGAATGCCTATTTGTTCCTAGTGAATGACCTTGGACTTCAAATTCGAGTACAAATTGTATTTGTTTTTCACGAGATTTCAATTATACTGCAATGCATGATTTTATAACATCGATTTCGTGCAATTAACAGGAATGTTTATTTGGACCTGCTCAAAGAGCTTAACCAGGTCCTCCTCAAGAGCCATGGGTTTGGTTTTCTTCTTTCCCTTGGTTAAGGCCTTGGGAAATGGAACCTCAGTTGGTTCCTCTAAAATTGGCTCGAGCTCTTTATCAAGGATTGGTGTGTCCTGGATGACCAATCTAGGGTTAGGATCTACAATATCATGGTTGTCGTTGCCAGAAAAAGGTGAGTCTTGTGTCACTTTGCCACTATGGGTGGTGACAGAGTTTAATCCTGCCTAATTTTGGTTCGGGTTAGGGAGGATAGGTGTCTGCTGCTGAAACCCAGAATATGAAGTTGAAGCTTCCATCCCATCAAGTGATGGAGCTGAAGGGGCTTGATAAACAAAGTGAGCTTGACCTTGATTTGGATTCATAATGCGCATCTGGTTCGACACGTTATTTGGGTTTGGAAGAGGCTAAGAAGGAAATTCACCCGGCTAGCGAGCATTTGCTAGCTGGGTCAATTGATTTCAGAGCTCAGTGATTTCTTCTTTATGTTGTTTTTGCATGTCAACCAAGGTCTGGAGAATCAAAGATGTTTGATCTTCCTTAGGTGGTCCAGATTAGAAATTTTGATTGGGCCTTGGTTGAGTGAGCTAATAGGGACGCGAGTTTTGTGGTCGAGGTTGGAATTGAAGTCCTGGATTTGGGTTATTTCCTGACCATGCAATGTTTGGATGATTACGCCATCTAGAGTTGTAAGTATTAGAGAAGGGATTGTTCTGGATGGCATGGAGATCCTTGCAGGTCTGAGGACCCCTAGAATAATCAAGGTACGAGGGTTCAGAGTCCCCCAACTGTGGTAGGTTGGCCCGAAGTTGCCTCCAAAGCCATAGTTAGATGGGGGTGGATATGCATCAATCCCTGGAGAGTGGTAGATATTGTGTGTAGCCTCCCTACCTGAGAGCAGGTGTGCATATATGTTTTGTGGTGCAGAGGTGTTCTTGTGTAGATGTCGAGTGATGTCGTCCACCTTTTTCTCAATGATGGAGACCTTATCTAATCGACTGGCTACCAATTCTAAGTCAGCGGATGCGAAAAGGCCTCGAGATTCATGTGCCCCTTGATTGTTTGCCAATGTGCAGGTGGACATTCGGTCGTACGCGCCCAGTGACTCATTATTCAGGGAGTTCTCACACATATTCTCGAGAATTCCCTAAATCTCATCTTCATGCTAACCCATGATGCTGCCACCACAGGTTGCATTGATAAATAGCTTGATGTCATCACGGAGCCCCTGGTAAAAGGATTGGACTTGTTCCCACGTCGGGACTCCATGGTGGGGCATTTGTGCATGAGATGTAGAAAATGATCCTAGGCCTCGTGTAGAGATTCTCCCACTCCTTGCGAGAAGTGCGTGATCTGGTGTCGGATAGCGTTTGTACAACCAATGGGATAGAATTTTTGTAGGAAGGCAGTTTGAAGTTCTTTCCATGTGTTGATCATGTGTGGATAATTTTGAAACCAGTAGGCGGCTTTGTCGGCCAGAGAGAAGAAGATCTTTAAGAGCAAGTCGTCTCGATTCTGCATGTCCACCCCAAAGGTGTGGGCCAGATGCTTCAGATTCTTAATGTGCTGGAAAGGATCCTCAGAGTTCAAGCCATGAAATTTTGGAGTCATATGAAGCATAATAGGCTTGAGCTCCACCTCGGGTCCTCCTGCAGGGATATTGATTCAGGGTTCAATCTCCACCATAGCAGGATTGTAGTGATCTCGCATTTAAGGATGCGGTGGAGGGTTGATGAAGGCATTGATCTAATCTCTGAAATCAAAGAATTGTTGTGGTTCTAAGTTAGGTCATTCTGGTTGATCCATGGTTGTGATTGGAGATTCAAGCTCAAAATAAGAGGAAATGTCAATTTGATCAGGCAGTCTCACAAATACGGAGGTCAAGGCTTAGCCTCGATGAGAGTGAATAACTAATGTAGGCCTCAAGGGTGGTCATAAGGACCTCCTCCCAAACATGCACCGATGGAGAAGATGAGGGACAAAAAGTGTGATGGACCCAATCAAGACAATCAAAGATTTTTGGATGACTATAGAGGTTCAAGGCAGATGATACCTCTAGATCAGAAAGTTGTCCACCTAAGAAATACCTGGGCAGCCAGGAAAGGAGAGTCTCGTAAGGATCCCTACACTGTAGAGCATCCCCACGGGTTACAAGGTTTGCCCCACCCGACCTTCCTTGTCACTGCGGGTCTAGATAGACCAGGATGGATAACTTGACCTCTTAAGTCTACCAATTTTAAGTTTAGATGAGGTGCTTATGATTTCACTTGAACTTTAGAATGAATTTGTGAGTAGTGACCTAATGTGAAGATTGGCTGACCCCACAAGGTGGGTTAACTTCACCTGATTTGTCCTTGATTATTAGGTCCCAACTTTTTAAGATTCAAGTGGATATTTAGAGCCTGATTTTAGGGTTTGCTTGATTAGGTAGATTCAATCTAGGCTTAGGCACACACATTTTGGGAAGATTGATTCTCTTTTTTTAGGCAAGTGTATCTCTAAAACCCTAAGATGGAAACCCTAATTGGCTTTTATTGGTCCAACCAATTAATTCCAAATTAGGCACCTAGGGCTCAAATAAGAAGGTGATAGTCCCAAGTGTCTTAAATCCCTAAATCGATGCAAGAATCAGGTTTGGGATGTTTCTAAAAATGTATCAAATCAAGCAACTTGTAATGATTAGTCTAAAAATAGAATGCAAGTTGGCCTGCAACAATATCAGCACAAATATGAGTAGGTTATAATGAAAATACCATGCAACAATGATATATATATATATATATATATATATGCCAATGTCAAGATGCAAAAAGAATGGGGTAAAATGGTGATTTAAATAACCAATTACCCCTTTAAGTATGCTCACAATAATTCTCAAATAACTAAACAGTAATGATCAACCAATTATTCCATGTCAGTAAGCAAGCCAATAGCCTCAGAAGCATAAATCAGCCAAAATCAGATGTCGGGCGCTCAAGGCAGACGACTTAAATGTCGCCCTACTCCAGTGCTCTTTAGAGAGCCCTTCTCTTCTTCTCTGCTTCTCAAGTCATGCATAAAGGCAAAGGCCTCTTTCCTTCTTTGGCTTCACGCACAAGTGCTTCAGAAACTCCCTCAACGTCTAAGTGTTGAGGGTTTACTCTTCAAAGCAAAATCCCCCCTCCTTTATTTCTCTTCTCAATTTAATCGGGTTACTAATCAAGTAATCGGGGATGCATAATAACCGGATTCGGGTGACCAGGCTTGCTGGCGTGGGTCCCAAGCGAGGGGTGAAAGGGCTCGTGAGCGGGGGACCCGACCCCCCCGGTGTCTTGGGCAACTGGGTGGGTTCACTTTTTCCTCTTATGTGTCTTCAGCAACTTCGTCACCTACGATGTGGGACTAAAAAGTCCCCTTCTTCCTTGTGCAAATAGCAGTTGTGATCTTCATCCAATTGAGGTCTGAGGAGCGATCAACGTCCCCAATTAAGAGTCTGGATGCATTCGTGAGAGTCTTCCACAGCACCTGGGATGAACACCTGGGAGTGAAGCCGCAAGAACACGCTGTTAAGCTCTTTGAAGGAGCTTCAGTAATGGCGGCAGTGTCCTTGAACCTGTAAGCATGAATAAGGCATCTCGGTTGTGTCAAAATAGTTCAAGAGAAACTCTGAAGTACGGCGAACGTAACGGCGGTCGTGGCAAGTGAGAGATCGAGTGTGGAGGTCTGACGACCTCTAGAGAGTAGCACGGCGGGGGCATTGTTCAGTGGGGTGAATAGGTGATCAAAGTCCTAAGTTTCTTTGGGGCTTTTGATCAGTGAGCCGAGGTGATGCTCGTTGACTCAGAGGAAGGCGGATTGATGGTCTGTGGCGGTAGGAATGCCTCTCCAGAGGTACGTCGGCGAGGTGGAAGACGGAGTCGGAGCGGGTGCATGAGTGGTCGGAACGAAGTTTCGGCAGTACGATGATGATGAGTTGACTAAGAGGAGTTGAACGAATTGGCTATCAGACGGAGGATGGAGTTGGTGTCGGTTGCGGTATGGCTAGCACCGGATGGGATGAAAGCTCCGGGAGAGGGAACGGTGACGAAGAGGAGGTTGGAGAGCTCCTCGCTGGTATTGTGAGGTGCGGTTTGAAGTGGGGAAGAAGAATCAGCTGCCTATTGTATGTGGTAGCCGACAATGTGAACGGAGGAAGGTGGTCGCCGGAGACGAGTTGGAGCGGGCCAGAGGTGGAGGAAAGGAAGATTTGTATGGCCCAAAAACTCGCTAAGGATGAATGGAAGGCAATGGGCAGGCTTTATAGGCCTCTAGGCGAGCTTACAAGCTTGGAAACAAGCTTGAATGCTTGCGAAATCAGGGATTAGGATCTTTGATTTCTAGGAGTTTGCACAATGTCTGCGAGGGGATTTTGAAGTTAGTATTAGGCTCAGATTGAAGAGGAACTCGTGGCGAATCTTCCTTCCAATTTTGGAAGGATTCCACTGTGAAATCACGGAGAATCTCAAGATGGAAGGTCAGCTCCTGATGGGTTCACATGCTCATGGCGGTAGGAACTAAAGTGTGAAGAAGATGAAGAAGTTAGGGGGTGTTTGCAAAGAATCCAAAAGATGAGGGGCTATTTGCAAGAAAAAGAGTTAGGTCTGGATGGAAATACAAACTGGGTGAAAATGATTTCTGATTATATCCAAATTTTGGTACGAACCTAAATTGGACCCAAGGAATCTGATGGAAAAGTTGGATTTTGGTTTTGGCCATGTTTGATTGGAAAATTTATGTAGAAGCCCAAATTAGGTTAACTTTCTGTCTACGACTCTATTTTCGGTCAAAATAGGTTTTGATGGTCAAATCAAAGCTACCAATCCCTACAAAATATTTTTCTATGAATTTTAGAGGGTTTAGGTGAATTTTATATTGACCAAAACTTCATTTAATCAAGCGTGACAGATGTCATTTAATTCTCGAAACACATGAAAACCCGTTTCTGTCTGCATTAACCCACTTATTTGACATTTATGATCATTTGACCTTTATTTAACCCCTGAGAAACCCTGTGGTTATTTGTATTTGTAGATTACTGGTAAAATTGCAGAAATAACCTTTTATTCTTCTCTTCCCAAAATAGCTTAAATTGCCCAAGAAACCTTCTGACTGATAAATAGGGGCTTTTGTTGACTTTCTCAGACCAAATGGAGCTAGTTATGACTCATGATGGTGTTCTCATCACATACCCTCACCAGATCAACTCATGGAAGAACTTCAAACTGCTTTCTTACAAAAATTTCTATCCCATTGGTTGAACCAATGCATTGCGGCACCAAATCACGCACTTCTCGCAAGGAGAGGGAGAATCTCTACACGAGGCATGGGATTGGTTTCTAGATCTCATGCGCAAATGACCCCATCTCGGAGTCCCGAAGTGGGAACAAGTCTAATCCTTTTACCATGGGCTCCGTGAAGACTGATGAGTCCATTTTAATTGACTATTGTTACGCCTAAGTACTTCAATTCTAACATAGTATGTTTGTTAATAATTACATTAGGTCATTAAATAAGCACATGCATCACTACTTGAGTTTTTATCTATTTTATTGCATTCTATAATTTAGTATGTAATTATTTTATGTTTTGTTGTTTTGTAGGAATAAGGTTGGAAAGAGTAGGGGGTGAAAGAAAATTCCTAAACAACCGACGTCACCTCACCCAATCTCCGGCGAACTCAACACCCTCAACAGCCACCGGCCAAAAATAGCAAAGGGATTTGAAAATCCCTTAACTCACGCACTCAGGGAGAGGAGATAAAAAGGTTGGGAAAAGTTGGATCAATCTTAATCTTCTTCTCCCCCTGGCGGGGACCCAATTGGGAGAGGAGTGCACACTATGGGAAGACGCTCGCACTGTGGACCATCACCGGCCCCCAACGCCTCCCACCAACACCCAACACCAGTGCCACACCCACCTTCCACCGCCTGCGTGCATGCACCCTTGCATTGCCCACAGCTGCACCTTTCAACCATCACCGCCCCCCAACGCCTCCAACCTTCTGTCTTGCAGGTGCCCACACCTCCAGCCAGGTGCCCACAGGCGCACCCCCTCCAGCGCCACCTCCGCTACACAACGCCTGCACCAGCGCCCTGCTAGACTGCCTGCAAGCACGCCGCGCCAAGCCTTCCATCGCCTGCACTACCTGCAAGCAGTTCTCTAGTGCTCCCACCACAGTGCGCCCTCGCCTGTGCCTGCTTTCACAGTGCTTGCACCTTCACCCAACGCCCGCAGGTGTTGTGCCCAGCCACCGCGCCCCGCAGGCACTGCACGCCAAGCGCCTGCAGATGCTCGCTGCTCTTCTCCGCACTGCCTGCAGGAGTTCCACCTCACCAAGCACCCTCACCAAGCGCCCGCACCCGCACCTTCGCTCGCAGGCGCCCCTACGCTGTACCGTAGCCACCCGCAGGTGATCGCAGGCCCACAGCTGCACCCTGCAGGTGCTGCAAAGGACCGCTCCAATTCCACCATCAGCGCCCTTGAGCACGCGCGCGCCTAGTGCGCAGCAGCAGCAGGCCTCCCATGCATCCTCGTGCGACTCTCTTCCAGCAGCCAACAGGCCGGCGGCCAACCTCCTCCGCCCGACCTTCACCGGTCACCTCCGGCCGCCGCATCACCGCCGTTGCGTAGCCCTCGTCGAGGTGCATCTCCCCGTAGACTCTCGCCGCCAATCGTGTACAACCGTACACGTGAGGAAGAGAGAGGAGAAATCCTTTGTTTTTATCTCTATTAAAATTTACATTCAATGCCATTGCCACCAAAATAAATTTAATTTATGATTATTTTATTATGGTGAAATTGTGACTACATACTCATACTTTCTGATAATTACGTGGTTATTGATATTCACATGTTTATCATTGGTTTTGGGATTCAAATGTGCACCACTTTTCTCTAATACATGTCAATTGGAAATTAAATAAAATCATCACATATTTATTGAATATTTCAGTGAGGAAAAATTGCACGTATACCCTCATATTTTTGAGTTATTGTGCATCTTCTTTCTATCGCATTTCATGTCGGATTTGATTATGGATTTCGTACTTGATTGAAAGAATACGAAATAATCAAGATTTTATTGCATCATTGCATCCCTGTGGACACGACCCGCTCTTTTATGAGTGGTAATTTTTATTGTAATTATTTTGTTGAGCAGTTTTCCACCACTTTGTTACTAAAACGACAGATCATCTTAATCACATTATTCGAAAGCGAGAACCGACTTATCAAATTGGCGCCGTTGCTGGGGAGGCAACGGATGCAATAGATTCACGTTATTATTTTTTTTTAATATTCTGAGTTGTGCAATCATCTGATCATTTTTATTATTGTGCGAGGAATTTGATACAGTGACAGGCGCAGCAGAGCGACGACATTGACCCTGAATGACACGCACGGTGGAGACGATCTTTTTGGTTGACCTTGACGCCACCTGGAGGACGGCAACAGGAGCACGTGGGCCTTGATCCCATACGCATAGGCTTACGAAGAAGCCTATTTCTGATTTAGTTAGTAGATCTTAGTTAGATTTAGTTTAGATAGACATTAGAATTTAATTACTATCTTTTGGGCCCTTGTCAGGTATTTTTGGGAACGTGTCCCCAGTGCCTCTTTATTTCTTATCGCTCTTGTATGCGGGAGCGTATTTTCGGGAGCGTGTTCCCATTTATTTAGATTATATGATTATTTACATTGTTTGAACTGCATTTCAGTTAGTTAGTTAGATTAGGTCTATTTGTTTATTATTATTATTAAAATATATATATATTCGAACTGCCTACTAGAAGCTGCATATCTACAGGAGACCATCTTGGACTGAATGAGCAGCATCTAGTTTATTTTTACTGCATTGCATTCATTATTGCACGAAGAAAGCTGGAGTAAGGTACGTCTTCTCTTGAGCATCAATTACCTGTCATGCATATGCATTGAACCTAAATCTAAGACCACTAAAGTGCTTGAATAAAATTAATTCAGTGGTCACTTTAAAAATTGGGACTGCTAAGAGGCTGGACTTTAAAATCTATGACTGAAAATTGTGTGCAAAAGGATCTTGTTTGCGAAATTTCAAAAATCAAACCACGATCGTATATTTGCACACCTGAGACACTATGCACCTCACACATAAGGTCACTAGATAAATTTCTACCTCTCCTCTTTTGCACCACAAGGGAAGTTAGTCGGAAATCAACAAGCCTATTCACCAAGTTACTTTGGTTCCTCGTGTGTGGGCTCGATTTGAGACTTCCATCCCTTGCGAGTAGGTTATAGGCACCAGCGAAGGTTGGCCTAGGAAGCGTAATTTGTGCAAAACTTGTTTGGCCACCAACTGAACATTTAATTCTAAGACCTACAATCTACTAAAAATTGATCCCACTGAATTTGCATTTGCTTTGATAGTAGAACTCTCTAGGAAATTTCTACTCGTGTTCTGAATTCTTCTAAGCCCTAAGAGACTTGAAAACTGTTTTTCTTAAAGAAATGGATCATCCTTACTCCTATCATTTTGATTATCGAAGTCAATACTTCCCATCTTTTAATAAGGATCCCATGCCCCGAGCGTATCCATCCTTTGATGGGTACATTGATAATTCATGGGATCATTCTTATTCTTATCCTGGGAGTACTGGCTTGATAACTCCCACTTTTGAGCAGAGCCTAGGAGCGGGATTTTCCAACCCTGAAATCCCTACTTCCATGCAAACACCCAACCCTCCCACCCTTCATGATTTTCCGTATCGAGGTTGGACCGATACCCCTAGGCAACCAGAGCCTGAAATTGACTATCCTCCCCAACCTGATAATAGTAGCCTCTCCTCTTTTATGATAGAAATGCAAAAACAGCAAAAGGAAATGATAGAATCAATGGGAGAGATGTTGAGGAATAGTCAATAGTTAAATGAAGAAATAAGACAGCTTAGCTACACGCTTCCCAATAATTCTGATCCCTACCCATACGACCATGATCATGAAAATAATCATGAGGAAACCATTGACAATAGGGATCCAGTTTTATATAGCTCTCACTTAGACTCTCTCAATGAGACACGGCCACTAGAGGACAATGATCATAGTGATTATCCACCCAAGCTTTATTGGAGTCAAAAGCAAGGGGAGATGGTACCTCTTGAAGACCTTGACCCCAATGACAGTATTCTCCTTGCTCCTACCAACCCGAGTCAAGGTTGTATTGTTCCTATCGCTTCCCCTATTAATTATTTGGTGGAATCCCATTCTACCCTTAGTGAGCCTACTCCTAACCCTCCACTTAGGGAATCAACACCTACCATTCAGCATCCTGAGGATTTAAATGCACCCAATGAAGGTGACCCTAAGGGAATAGAGGATGATCAATTTTGGTCTCAGGGATATGAAGAGTCTATTTCAGAGGATGAGGATGCCCCAATAGAGGAACCTGGACTGAAAATCTGGAGTAAATCACAGGGAAATTATTTATCATTTGAGGATTTACCTCCAAAGGATATAAACAATATGGTGAAATCCAGATTCCTCCTTTCTTTTGAGAGTCATCCTCCATCAAAGCACGAGTTGATATTAGAGGACAAACAAAATAATGAGAAGTCTATGGGAGACTCTCGGGGACAAAACACGTCAATTGAGGATTTATACCCCGAGAAGAATGATGAGTTCAATGATATAGGCTTGCTCCAAAATATTAAGACTGATCCTCCTTTAGGAATAATTAAGGATACTGATCCAACTCCTGTCTTCATTAATAAATCACATATACACCCCGACAAAAATTTGAGTGAACCAAACGAATTCGGGGATGAGCTTAATGATAAGGATTCTAACACTTTGACCCTACCATCAAAGAGTTGTAATTTGGAGTCTACCCTTGAGTCAAATATGACTCCAATCATTAATGTTAGGCAGGGTAACCTGAAGTTGTCTACAACTGTTAGGGAGTATACGCAATCTGAATCATTGCTAGAATTGGACCTAACACCGACTAAACCCTCATTGGACTTAACCATTACCTTCCAACACAGCAAACGACCCTTATACTCCCTAACCGATCCTTGGCTTAGATCTCTGCTCATGTACATTCTTTCTGGAGAACATATCAGGCCAGGACATCCTCGGGTAGAATGGCGAGTGTGGATTGATGCTTGTACTTTTACTCTCGCCATTCAAGGGTTTCAACTAATAATGATTATATCTTTTAAAACCCATCCTGCTCTGGAGGATCCTTGTTATCCTCCAATTATTCCATTTCGGGAGGCCCCTTTTCATATTCCGCTGATTATTCCTAGATCTCCCAAGGTAGACAATGAGTTCTTTGCTTTCATATCTTCTGGCGAGCATTTGGTATTACGTTGCATCATCAGCTCGCCAACATCCATGGCTACCTATTTTCTAGGCCTGCACTGTTACGCATATTTTTAGGGCCTAACTTTTTCTGTTTGGAACCAAACTTACAGGTTCCTTATAAGTCTGGCTACTGACAGAAAATGTAGTGCTTGTTGGGAGGCAACCCAGCGTTCTGGATAACACCATTGTCAGGTGATTTCTTTCCTTTCTCCCCCTGTTTTAGTTTTACAATGGGGGCATTGTAGGATTTAGGCATGGGGGGTGCATTTTGCATTTTAGGAAGTATTCATGCATTTAGGTTAGCATATAAAAAAAAAATTCTTTTCTTGAGCTGAATGGGTTAGTCCCTAGTAAAATACCTTTGTCATTGGAGGTTTTTCTTCCTGAATTATTTCTTAAGTTTAGAATCCAGTACATTTATTTCACGTGCACATAGACTTGGTAATGGATCCTTGAGGAAAACCAATAAGCATTTGTAGTATACTGAATCCTTGGATAGTTCATAGGGAGTCAGGCATACTATCTTCTAGTAGATCCACCTCATATTTGTGAGAAGAAAGTAGAGAGATTACTGGTGCGCTAAGTCTAGTGCAAGGACTCTTAAGTTTTGGATAATTAGATGATGATACTTTAGAGTTAGGCATAGTTTTTACTCTCTGTTCCTGTGTGCGTACTTTGTGTGAATTCTTGAGAGTCACCAAATATGGCAGATACACAGAGATGAAGTCTTAATAAAGCTATGACTATGGTGGATGGTTACGACTGTCCTTCATAGAGTCCTCAGCTGAAGGAGGGTAATAGTGTCAAAGATCAGAAATACACCTGTCCTATCCATTCATTCTCGATGCCGAGAATAGGCACTTCCACCAAATAAGCCACACAATATCCTCTTGACCATCATCATCCCTAATAATGCCTCATAAATAAAAGTCTGTGTCGTATTATCTTGATTTATAAAAAAAAACAGAGAGAGAGAAAAGAAAATAAGAAGAAAAAGAAGAAAGAAAAAGAAGAAATAGTTATATTAAAAAAAAAAAAGAGAAAGGAAGAAGAAGAAGAAGAAAAGAGAGAAAAAAAAAGAGAAGAAAAAAAAAGTCCAAGTTTATAATGTAACATTGTTTCTGAGGCAACAGAATACCTATCACGTTCCACCAAATATGACCCATACCTACCTTTTAGTATTTCTGATCGTCCGAATACTGGTTGAGGACTCTAACCTAGTTGTAGAGTTATTAGGACTTTAATTGAAGTGTGGATGCCATGTGAGGCCACCAAACAGTGAGTACAATTACTAAATCTAGCGAGATTTGTGATCTCAGAAACAAAAGAAAGAAAAGAGTGAGCACCCAGGAACATCAAGAGAGCATAGTTTAGCCTCTCTCTGAGTTGACTTGTCTAATAGTCTAGAGATTTAGAGTCTGTAGTACAAGACTACATGTAGCACTAGATGAGTGTGTGCTACCAAATACAAATCCATTCTACTCGATATCTCCTACCTAAGCCAAAAACCGGGGTCAAATTACAGATTATCTTCTGCTTACTCCCTGAGGGAAGTAGTTGCCTATCCCAACAGAAATATTTACCAAGGGTAAAGTACGAACTCCCAATGCGAATTGACTTTTCACATTGATCTGTTACTTAGGCTATCATCACTTCAAATTTGTCTGGATCTCGAAAGTTATGAAATAAGAAAAGAAGAAATCTTCTGATTACTTCTATTATTTTAAATTTTTGTTAGGGACTAGCAAATCTTAGGCATGGGGGTATTTGATGAGTCCATTTTAATGGACTATTGTTACGCCTAAGTACTTCAATTCTAACATAGTATGTTTGTTAATAATTACATTAGGTCATTAAATAAGCACATGCATCATTACTTGAGTTTTTATCTATTTTATTGCATTCTATAATTTAGTATGTAATTATTTTATGTTTTGTTGTTTTGTAGGAATAAGGTTGGAAAGAGTAGGGGGGTGAAAGAAATTTCCCAAACAACCGACTTCACCTCACCCAATCTCCGGTGGCCTCAACACCCTCAACAGCTGCCAGCCAAAAATAGCAAAGGGATTTGAAAATCCCTTAACTCACGCACGCAGGGAGAGGAGATAAAAAGGTTGGGAAAAGTTGGATCAATCTTCATCTTCTTCTCCCCCTGGCGGGGACCCAATTGGGAGAGGAGCATGCACTGTGGGAAGATGCTTGCACTGTGGACCATCACCGCCCCCTAACACCCAACACCAGCGCCGCATCCACCTTCCATTGCCAGCGCGCATGCACCCTTGCATTGCCCATAGCCGCGCCTTTCAGCCATCACCGCCCCCCAACACCTCCAACCTTTTGTCCTGCAGGTTCTCACACCTCCAGCCAGGCGCCCACAGGCGCGCCCCCTCTAGCGCCAACTCCGCTGCACAACACCTGCACCAGTGTCCTGCTAGACTGCCTGCAAGCACGCGACTCCAAGCCTTCCACTGCCTGCACTTGATGTAAACACATTTACACTACTTAAGATGTCTATTTATGCATGTTCTTAAGCATAGGATTGCATTTCATGATATAAATATTGCATAACATGCATCATCTTGCATTTAGAGTAGTTTGAATAAAATGGAGGTTAATTGTCTCCTTTTATGTGCTTGGACAGGGCAAACATTTTATCGAGGCCTCGGATCAAAGATCCAACCGTATGGATGTGATCAGGACGACGATTGAAGTTCAATGACTCCAAGATCGCCCTAATCAGGCATCCGTAGCATCAGATAGTGACCGGGGAACCCTAGAAGATCAAGGGCCAAGATGGTGTAAATCTACACTTCAGATGACAAATCCGACCGTACGGATGAATTCGGATCGACGATTACAGCCCAACGACACAAAAATCGAGTCAATACGACATCCGTGGCACCATCTACAACTTCCAGAAGATGGACGGCCAAGATGGCTCCACGTGGCGCCATCTCGATCGCCCAAATGGCTGCATGCAACCTCTGAAGATCCCTCACCCGCTCGCTCTCCGTCGTTGGATCTTGATCCAACGGCTGCGGTCGGCCGCGCTTAAAAGTGTTCGCTCGAACATCCGCGCCCCGTAGCGCAACGGTCGAGCGTGCTTACGCGACAGCCGGGCGTGGGTTCGAGCTGCAGCAGAGGGCTGGAGACGCGGGCGATTGGGCGTGGGCGGGCGTTGGATCGCGATCGGACGGTTGCGCAAGCCCGATAGCGTTCACGCGCGATTGAACATGCGACATGGACGCACGATCACACGTGGGCGGGCGCGCAGCGCAGCGGGCGGAGATGCATCTTAAGCCGTCCGATCTCGCAATCGGACGGCTGAGAATCAATGAACATGTGATGGCGTTGAGCGCGCAGGCAGCTGAGGCGGCGCGCGTGGGTGCGGAAGCTACGCCCACGTTGGGGGCTTTAGTGACGGATTTATCCGTCACTAAAGACCCCTCATTTATTATTTTGAAGTTGTAATGTCCATTTTTCCCCCACTCCTTGCAACTATAAAAGGAGACCCCCTCCATACGAAATTCTCACCCCTTCCTTCTCTTCTCTACCCCTCCAAAGCTCAAGAGAGGCTTGTCCCACACCCGGGATGCTCCTCGCGAGATAAAGTCTAAATTTTCGTCCCCCTTCGGAAGTGGATCCCGCGACGACGACGACGTGCTGCTTCATTCCCGTTCTTCTGCTTTGTCCTCCTTCATCCTGCTTCGTTCCCCTTCGTCCAGGCGTCGTTCCGTCCGGCTCGTCCTCCAAGCAACCGTCGAGGAGGATTTCTCTCTCCCTATTCTTTTTACTGCTTTCTAGTATAGATTTACTGCTTTCTAGAGTAGTTTTGCTCGTCCTCTAAGCAATCGTCGAGGAGGACATTTCTCCCTCCATTCTTTTAATGCTTTCTAGAGTAAATTTATCGCTTTCTAGAGTAATTATTTTATGCTTTCTAGTTGTAATGGACAAATACCCCTAATGATAAATTCTCTGTTTATTCTACATCTCATTTTGATTTCTCTATGTAATATTCTCTCTCTTCTATTTATTATAAATAATTAGATAGTTTTAAATTGAATTATTCCATGACAAATAAAAAGAAACGCGTAGTTTTTAAATCAAACGTCCGCCTCCCTGTGTTCGACCCAGAATTTTAATTTCGGTATAAATTTTATTTGTTGAACACGAATTCTTCGCTTTCAAACTACAACAATAGGTTTTCCAAAATCGAACACGTTAGCGTAGCCATTCGTATATGTTCAACATTTTGGCGCCGTTGCCGGGGAGGCGACGATCTTTGATTTCTCTTCGCGTTTTGTACCTTACAAATCATTTACCTCACTTTTCTCCTTTCTTGTTGTAATTGCAGGTACTCTTTTGAGATGAGCAAAAGCGGTAGATTGGAGTAAAGTGCTGTGGAAGGTTTTGTAAGTTATCCCCCATTCTTTCCCCCTCCATAGATTTCATTCGCCACATTAAATCCAAATTCCAATTAACCTAGGTGTTTGTATAAATCCTAGGAATAGTTTGGTTGTTTGGATTCTCACTCACATTCATTCCACCTTCATTTATATAAAAAATAATAATAATAAAAAGATAATTTTGTGGGGCAATTTTCAACAAACACACAACGTACACCCACATTCAAAGGCACTTAACCGAATTGATTTGTTTCTACTCAACCGGGTTCTGATCTGTGGAACCGGTACACATAAATCAACGCATAAAAGAGTAGAAATTATTCTAGGTTAACCATCTTTGTGTGCCTAACTTAGTGGTGCATTTGTGGCCAGTTGTTTGAGTTGTTTGGGCCACACCACCTCAAATAAAATCAACTCATCAAGTAGCTGCCATTTAGGTTCAACTCTTAGGGATTTACCAGGCACTCCACATTCTTTTTAAACTTTAAAGGAAAACATCATCACCCGTGCTTGCAAAACCTGGTGTGCCAACTAAACCTATTTGAAAATACCTAAAGTTGAATCCTAAAAGCTACTAAGTAAGATTTGAACCTTAAAATTTACCACATCAAAAATAATCTTGCTTGAAAACCACTGGTTGTGCACACACACACAAATCAATCAATCATTAAGGGCACAACCCATTTAAAGGGCCCATCACATTCCAAAGTACATTCAAACCTAGCCCTAAATAAAACAGAGCAGACGTTGACCTTAAGGATTGGACTTGCTCTTCAGAACCCAGAACGAGATTATTTTCGATTAGTCTGTTTCTACTGTTCAATCTGATGTCTAGCTAGGGGAGCAGAGTCAAATGATCACGGCTGGGGGGTACACTAGGAACCGGAGGCGCAAGCCGAAGGAAGAACCTTCTCCCCAGTCCCTCCTTCTAACTGGTTGGATTGAACAGACAGAAGGAGATCAAATCGTTCCTTTATCTCAAGATGGATTTTGGGAGTCTGTAGGTCTGTAGGCTAACCCATTTAAGGACAGGTTTGATTGTTTGTATTGCAGGGCACCTTTCTTCCTCCCGTGTCTCATGAATCCTTCCACATATTTCATGCATTCCCGCTCTTTCCCTCCTGTTGTGAATTATCCTCAACATGACGATTATCCCGACTCGTATTGTAATCAATCATCAGTCAGTTGGGATAATTCAGATTGGGGATACAATTCCGGACCCCTGTGTTTAGGGTCTAACCCTGAACACTTTGATTCTGATTTCTATCCTTCTCAGAGCTACATCGATTATAGATCATCTTCCTTTCATGAACAGCCTAATACGATCTACAATCAAGAAGGATACACTGATCCTTACCCATCCTCTGATTTCACTGCCTTTAGGTCATCACCATCTTTTCAACAATCTGAAATGAACTATTATCAGGAAGGGTATAACAAATCTCAATTTGTTAATTCCCCTGCATTGAGCCCAAACCCACCCAACCCTGAACCAACTCATTTGGTTCAGGTTAACCAGGTTCAAGATAAGGTTCTGGCTAACTTGAGGAATATCATACAATCTTTAGAAGTTCAGCCAATACCTTGCATTGAGAGATTGGAGCCCCTAATTGAAATGATTGATGATTTAAACAAGTCTTTGTTGTATTGGCTCCAGGATGTTAAGGATAAGAACCCAGGTGAGTTTCTACTTGGGAAATTAACGAAATTGAGGATGAGATTCGTGGTTGCTTTAATTCAATCTTGGAATAATTCCCAGGATGAACCCTCTTCAGGAAAGCCAATGACAGAACCCGCTCAGGCACCTGTTGGGGGGACACGTGTTACGAGGCTAACCAGATTGAATTAAAACAAACAATTAAGGATGATCTGATTTCTTCACCTGAGATCCCTGAGCCGGGTTATGAGGAAACATATGTCTCCTTGGAACAGAAAGTGACAAATGATTTTGGGACATACATTGATACGGATCCTGATTTCTTTGATGGTGAAGATTCAAGTTGCAAAGTCTCACGCAAGTTTCTGAACATGATTTCTGTGAGACGATTGGGCCTGAGGAATCTGATAGATCATTTGATAGCCCAATAACTGAGGAAACTGATCTTAGGGCACACATTACAGATCCAGGATTACATTTTCTGGATGAATCAATTCAATGCCCTGATTATCAGTTACACTTTGTTGAGCTTATCGATAATTCTGTTTCTGAGATAATTAGACCCAAGTCAATTCTGATTTTTCCACATCATTTAGACTTGGAGATTTCAGACGGGGTGATTAACATGCAAGAGGTCTCGAAATTTAACATTCGGAATGAGGAGGGTAGGAGCTTGGAAGTTATGATTTGGGAAGTTAATTTTGGAGGAAATAGAAGATTGAGTCGAAGGGTTCCTTTTAAGCTGAAACCATCAAATCAGAACCCTTACGACATTTGTTTTGAGGATGTTCAACTCAAGCACACATTCAACGATTATCCTTTTGAGCTTCAATTCTCTGTAACCCAACTTTTTAGTCTTGGGTTGCATCATCATAAATCGCAGGCCCGACCTCGCTTGCATTCTGATTTTAGGTTTTGGGTAATTTTTATCCAGAACCTAAGATGTTAGGAACGCACTCCAAGACATTTTATTAAGATGTCTGGGAGGTGGCCCAGACGTCTGGCTAGACGTCTAGAACCCCTTCCAGACGTCTGGGATCTATTTTTGGGTGGCACGCGGGACTGCATCTGCGCGCAGGCAAGCGCAGACCCGCAACCGTCTTCCTCGCTCTTTTTCTCTCTCTCCTCGCGCGGCTTTAAAAAGCCATGCCCTCTCCCTCACTCTCATCACCTCCGCTCCCTTCCTCTTCTCCTTCCAGCCGGTGCACGAGTGTGAGCGTGAGCGAGCGGCGGTAGCGACAGCCGCGGTGGGTGCGGGAGGAGGCGTCGGCCGAGAGGTGCTGCGCGAGGGAGGAGGCGTTGGCCGAGAGGGCTCGAGCCTGCCGGGGCAGCGAGAGCCGGCCGGCGGGGGTGCAGCGGGCATGGAGTGACGCGGGAGGCCTGCTGCAGCTCGAGCAGCAGGCGGACAAGGCGCGGCGCGGCTGTGCGTCGCGGGTGGAGGGCAAGTCGCGCTCTGATTCTGGAGGTTTTTCCAGAATCAGACGTCTGGGTTTCAAACCAAACGACGGGGAAGACGTCTAGAGGACTGTCCAGACGTCTGAAAGGTAAGTTATTTTCGTACCTTCTTCCTTTCCTTCGACCGTCCGTACTGAGCACGAGGAATGGGTACGTGCAGGTTCTTAGATTCGCATCCAACGTGAATCAGACGTCTGGCAGCGGTGCCAGACGACTGGAGGGACTTCCAGACGTCCGGGGTGACCATCGGACGTCTGGGAACTAGGCCAGACGCCCCCGCAGGCTTCTGGACGTCTGAGAGACTACGCAGGACATGGTACCATCTGATCCCCATTTTTAAGACATTTGGAAGAAGTTCCAGACGTCTGATTTTGCAATGTTTCGTCGTTTTCGACCCGTTTAGAGCCTGTTCGGAGTCCGTTTTCCGCATTTCGAGTTGCGTTCTTTTCGGAATTAAATCCTCTACCCGTCTACAGTGATTAGAAACTGTTTTGAGAAACTCCTTGTGTTTGATCCTTGTTATAGGACCCCGTTCCATTGCAGTCTCGGGGGTTGCGTCTTAAGCCCCCCCGAGATGCATCTCAGCGGGCAGAGATGCGTCTTAAGCCGTCCGATCTCGCGATCGGATGGCTGAGAATCAATGTACGTGCGATGGCGTTGAGCGCGCGGGCAGTTGAGGCGGCGCGCGTGGGCACGGAAGCTACGCCCACGTTGGGGGATTTAGTGATGGATTTATCCGTCACTAAAGACCCCTCATTTATTATTTTAAAGTTGTAATGTCCATTTTGCCCCCACTCCTTGCAACTATAAAAGGAGACCCCCTCCATACGAAATTCTCATCCCTTCCTTCTCTTCTCTACCCCTCCAAAGCTCAAGAGAAGCTTGTCTCACACCCGGGATGCTCCTCGCGAGATAAAGTCTAAATTTTCGTCCCCCTTCAGAAGTGGATCCCGCGACGACGACAGCGTGCTGCTTCGTTCCCGTTCTTCTGCTTCGTCCTCCTTCGTCCTACTTCGTTCCCCTTCGTCCAGGCGTCGTCCCGTCCGGCTCGTCCTCCAAGCAACCGTCGAGGAGGATTTCTCTCTCCCTATTCTTTTTACTGCTTTCTAGTATAGATTTATTGCTTTCTAGAGTTGTTTTTCTCATCCTCTAAGCAATCGTCGAGGAGGACATTTCTCCCTCCATTCTTTTAATGCTTTCTAGAGTAAATTTATCGCTTTCTAGAGTAATTGTTTTATGATTTCTAGTTGTACTGGACAAATACCCCTAATGATAAATTCTTTGTTTATTCTACATCTCATTTTGATTTCTCTGTGTAATATTCTCTTTCTCTCTTACTCTCTCTCTCTCTCTTTTATTTATTATAAATAATTAGATAGTTTTAAATTGAATTATTCTGTGACAAATAAAAAGAAACGCGTAGTTTTTAAATCAAACGTCTGCCTCCCTGTGTTCGACCCGGAATTTTAATTTCGGTATAAATTTTATTTGTTGAACACGAATTCTTCACTTTCAAACTACAACAACAAGTTTTCCAAAACCGAACACGTTAGCGTAGCCATTCGTATACGTTCAACAGCACTGCCTGCAGGCAGTTCTCTAGCGCTCCCACCGCAGTGCGCCCTTGCCTGTGCCCACTTTCACAGTGCCTGCACCTGCGCCCAATGTCCGCAGGTGCTGCACGCCAAGCACCTGCAGACGCTCGCCGCTCTTCTCCTCACTACCTGCAGGCGTTCCACCTCACCAAGCACCCACACGAAGAGCCCACACCTACGCCTTCGCCCGCAGGTGCCCCTACGCTGTACCGTAGGCCCACAGCTGCGCCCTGCAGGCGTTGCAAAGGACTGCTCCAGCGCCACCATCAGCACCCTTAAGTGCGCGCTGCAGCAGCAGGCCTCCCATGCATCCTCGCGCGGCTGTCTTCCAGCAGCCAACAGGCCGGCGGCCAACCTCCTTTCTCCCAGTCGTTGCCGGCCACCTCCCGTCGCCACGTCACCGCCGTTGCGTAGCCCTTGTCGAGGTGCATCTCCCCGTCAACTCTCGCTGCCAACCGTGTACAGCTGTACACGTGAGGAAGAGAGAGGAGAAATCCTCTGTTTTTATCTCTATTAAAATTTACATTCAATGCCATTGCCACCAAAATCAATTTTAATTTATGATTATTTTATTGTGGTGAAATTGTGACTACATACTCATACTTTCTGATAATTACGTGGTTATTGATATTCACATGTTTATCATTGGTTTTGGGATTAAAATGTGCACCAATTTTCTCTAATACATGTCAATTGGAAATTACATAAAATCATCACATATTTATTGAATATTTCAGTGAGGAAAAATTGCACGTATACCCCTATATTTTTGAGTTATTGTGCATCTTCTTTCCATCGCATTTCATGTCGAATTTGATTATGGATTTCGCACTTGATTGAAAGAATACGAAATAATCGAGATTTTATTTCATCATTGCCTCCCTATGGACACGACTTGCTCTTCTGTGAGTGGTAATTTTTATTGTAATTATTTTGTTAGGCTGTTTTCCACCACTTTGTTACTAAAACAACAGATCATCTTAATCACATTATTCGAAAGCGAGAACCGACTTATCAAAGACATTAAGCTTTTTGTCAATTCAACCTATGGTGCCAGCATCATGGGTCAGCATGAAGACAAGATTTGGAAAATTCTTGAGAATATGTGCGAGAACTCTCTAAACAATGAGGCATTGGGTGCATACGATAGGATGACCACCTGCTCATTAACAAACAATTGGGGGGTACACGAGACCCAAGGCCTGTCCACATCCGTCAATCTGGAGCCATTAGCCAGTTGCTTGATTAGGTCTCCATTATTAGTAAAAAGGTGGATGACATTGCTCAACATCTACACAAGACCACCTCCTCACCACAAAGTCCATATGTACACCTGCCCTTAGGTAGGGAGGCTGCACGCAACATCTACCACCCTCAGGGGATGGATGCCTAACCATCCTCGTCTGACTTTGGTCTTAGAGGAAACTCCGGACCAACCTACTCTAGTTAGGGGAAATCTGAACCCTCAAATCCTGATTTTTCTGGAGCCCCTCATATCTACGAGGGCCACCATGTCATCCAAAACAATCCTTTCTTTAATACCTACAACCCTGGATGGCGTAATCATCCTAACTTTGCGTGGTCAGGAAATAACCTGAATTCAAAACCTCAATTCCAACCTTGACCACAAAACTTGCATCCATATTAGCCTGCTCAACCAAGGCCCAATCAAATTTCCAATCTGGACCACCTAAGGAAGATCATACATCTTTGATTCTCCAAACCTTGGTTGACATGCAAAAACAACACAAAGAAGAAATCACTGAGCTCCGAAATCAATTGGCCCAGTTGGTAAGTGCTCACTAGCCTGGTGCACTTCCTTCTCAGCCTCTTCCAAACCCGAATAACATGCCGAACCGGAGGGGCATTATGAACCTAAATCAGGGCCAAGCTAACTTTCTTTATCAGGCCCCCTCTGCTCCATCACTTGACGGGATGGAAACTTCAACTTCATAATCTAGATATCAGCAGCAGACACCTATTTTGCCCAACCCTAACCAAAGTCAAGCAGGATTGAACTCCATCACCACCCGTAGTGGCAAAGCAACACAAGACCCACCATTTCCTAGCCACGACCAGCCTGATACTACAAATCCCAACCCTACATTGGTAATCCAGGACACCCCTATCCCAGATAAAGAGCCTGAGCCAATCCTAGAGGAACCAACTGAGGTTCCATTTCTTGAGGCCTTGACCAAGGGCAAAAGAAACCTAAGACCGTGGCACTTGAGGAGGACTTGGTCAAGCTCTTTGAGCAGGTCCAGCTAAACATCCCCTTGATGGATGTGATATGCCACATACCGGCTTACGCAAGATTTCTGAAAGATGTGTGTACACCTAAGCGTAAGCCGCAAACCAAAGGCAGGAATCCAATCATACTGTCGGAGCAAGCTAGCTTCATCATTTTGAGCAAACTCTTGCCTAAGGCAAAAGACTCCGGTACCCCTCTGATTTCCTGTACAATCGATGATATTTAGTTTGATAGAGCTTTACTAGACCTAGGAGCCTCCATAAATTTGATATCCACATCCCTACTAGACCACCTTCAAGAATTTGAACTCAAATCGACAGAGGTGACTTTGCAATTAGCAGATCGATCCATCAAGTCACCTAAAGGAATTCTCGAGGATGTGATTTCTATTTTCCAGTGGATTTCATCATGCTAGACATGGATGCCCCTAAGAATTTGAAGAATACACCGATCATATTAGGGAGGCCATTCTTGGCCACAGCTAGGGCCAACATCAATTGTGAAGAGGTCCAAATAAGTTGAAATTTGGGGATAAAACATCGAAGATTGACATCTTTAAGGCCACAAAAGGAATCAATTGTAGGGCTATCAAACAGATTGGTGATATAGAGTATGTGGTTGAAGACCCGTTTGTTGAGGAAAACCTGCTTACCCCTGATATTCAATCACAAAAGGATCAAGCCCCACAGTTAGAGGAGCTTGGACCAGACCTATACATACCTACAGCTCCTACCTTTGCTCCCGAATCCCACTCTGAATCGCCTACTGCTACTAATAATCCTGTCATGGAATTGAAGCCCCTCCCTTATCATCTCAAGTAAGACTTTTTGGGTTCCAATCAGACAATTCTTGTGATTATCAATTCCTGACTCACTTCTGATCAGGAAACACGTTTGATTTCTATCCTCCAGTAGCATTGGAGAGCCATTGGTTGGACTCTCGATGATTTGACTGGTCTCAACCCTTTGTATTGCACGCATCGCATCTACACTGAAGAGGGCTCATGACCATCCCGTGAAATGCAGTGACGCCCGAATCCTAATCTGCAGGAGGTTGTTAAAAAGGAGATCATTAAGTGGCTAGATGCAGGGATCATCTACCCAATCTCCGATAGTTGTTGGGTGAGTCCGATCTAGGTTGTGCCTAAGAAGGCAGGGCTCACCGTCATCACGACTGAAAGCAGAGAGACCATACTGACCCGTATAGCTAACTCGTGGAGAGTTTGAATTGATTACAGAAGACTGAATGCCTCCATGAAGAAGGATCATTTCCCACTACCGTTCATTGATCAGATACTCGAGAAACTAGTGGGAAATCGATTTTTCTGCTTCTTGGAGGGGCACTCCGATTATAATCTGGTGGCAATCCATCCTGAGGACCAAGAGAAGACCACCTTCACCTGCCCTACCGGATGTACGTGTTCTGCAGGATGCCTTTCGAGCTTTGTAATGCACCCGCCACCTTTCAGCGGTGCATGATTGCCATATTTTCTGATATGGTAAGTGATTGCCTTGAAGTCTTCATGGATGACTTCTGGGTATTTAGGGTATCTTTCGATGATTACCTCCTGCATTTGGTCCAAATCCTCAGGCATTGAATCAATGTGAATCTGATCCTTTCCTAGGAAAAGAACCACTTCATGGTTCCCGAATGTATTGTCCTGGGGCATTTAATCTCTGAGAAAGGCATCCAGGTTGACCGGGCTAAGATAAATTTGATTTCCAAGCTACCTATGCCTAGATCGGTCAAGGATATCAGATCTTTTCTAGGGCATGTCAGTTTTTACCGTCGATTCATTCCTGATTTCTTGAAAATCGTGCACCCCCTGACTAATCTTCTATCAAAAGATGTCCCCTTTGAAATCACTGATGAGTGCACTCACGCATTTGAAAGTCTACATGATCGAGTTACCCAGGAACCTATCCTGCAATCCCCTGATTGGTCTCTATCCTTTGAGATCATGTGCGATGCGTCTGACTATGTAATGGGTGCGATGCTTGGGCAGAAAATTAACAGGAAACCTGTGGTCATCTACTACGCTAGCAAGACACTTGACGAAGATCACCATAATGACACGGTTACTGAGAAAGAGCTGCTGGCTATAGTATTTGGCCTGGAGAAATTCAGATCATATCTTCAAGGTTCCCGTGTCATTATATACTCAGATCACACCGTAGAGAGGCACCTTCTCATGAAGAAGGATGCGAAACCTTGACTAATCTGCTCGATCTTACTGTTACAAGAATTTGACATCGAGATTCACGACAAGGCGAGAAAACAGAACATGGTAGCTGATCACTTGTCCTACCTTCCTTCTGCTATTGTTGACCCTTCCAGACTGATCACGGAACATTTTCCTGATGAGCATCTCCTGACTATTGGTGTAGGACTTCCATGGTATGTAGATATGGTTAATTACTTGGCATCTCATCAGATCCCATCTGATTGGCCGAAGGCCAAGAAAGACAAATTAGTTTCCGATACCAAGTACTAGATCTGGGAAGCCCATACCTCTTCTGCATTGGTACTGATCAGATCATCAGACGATGCATCCTGGAAGCGGAAATTCAGGACATCTTATCCTTCTGCCTTGACCAGGCCTGTAGCAAACACTTCTCCGGACACAAAAATGCAGTTAAAGTCCTCCAGTGTGGCTTTTATTGTCCCATGATCTTCAAAGATGCACACAATTACTGTAAGGCATGTACTTGTTGCCAGACCTTGGGCAATATGAGCTACCACGATATGATACCTTTACAGTCGATTTTCGTATGCGAAATCTTCGACATTTGGGGGATTGATTTCATGGGTCCCTTTCCTAAATCGGACAGCTTCGAATACATTCTCCTCACTGTAGACTACATGTCTAAATGCATCGAAGCTATCTTGACCCAAACCAACGATCAAAAGGTGGTAATCAAGTTCATCCATTAGCCCATCTTTTCCCGGTTCGATGTCTCGCCTGCTATTATCTCTGATGGAGGGATCCATTTCACGAATGCGCAGTTCGGATCCTTGATGGCAAAGTACGGGGTGTCGTACTAAATCTCGACTCCTTATCACCCCCAAACCAACGGATTGGCTAAATTGTCCAATCGAGAGATCAAGAAAATCCTTCAAGTCACTGTTTGGTCTGATAGGAAAGATTGGTTGGCCCATCTTCTGGAAGCTTTGTGGGCTTATAGGACCACCCACAAAACCCAATTAGGTATGTCCCTATTCAGACTCATGTATGGGAAGGCATGTCACTTGCCCATCAAAATGGAGCACAAAGCCTATTAGGCAGAACGGAAGTGCAATCTAGATCTGTTAAAGGCTAGAACCCACCATCAGCTTCAAAGGAGCAAGATCGGGGAACTACGCAATGACGCATACGAGAACTCACAAATTTACAAAGAGTGGGTGAAGGCTTTTCATGACAAACACATATCAAGAAAGACTTTCCATCCTGGTTAGAAGGTCCTACCCTTTGATGCCAAACTCCAATTATTTCCAGGAAAACTTAGACCAAAATGGATTGGACCGTTTCTTGTCCGACGTATTTTTGGAAAGGAGCCGTCGAAATCAGTGAAATCAACCTTGATTCTGAACCATTTGTCGTGAATGGTTAAAGACTCAAACCATTCATAGAACTCACTGACACAAACTTGGCTGAGTTATCTTTTGATCTCCATTCTCCATGAGGTTATTGCGCCTAGCTGATGGCGTTAAACTTAGCGCTTAACGGGAGGCAACCCATCATCTTTTGAAAAACCCAAAACCCTTTTGACACATCTTTTTGCTGAACTCATATTGTACTTCAGGGTTCATCCATTAGAACAGCTAACTCCACCTTTGGTACTCGTACCAGATCTTGAAATCATCCGCAACAGTCATCCTGACCAATTCACCCACCCTTTGACCTTGTTCTAATGTACGATCTATGCTGAACTCGAATGCACCTAATTTAAAATAAGGACATCGCAAATCGTAGGCATGGGGTGTATTAAAGTGTAAAATACTGTAAGAATCAATCCACAAAAAAGGGTTTCATCAAAAATTACATATTCCAAAAAACCACAAAAATGAAAAAATTTGAAAAATAGAAAAACGGAGAAAAGGAGGTTGAGGAAAAAGAAGATCCATTTGAGAGAAAAAAATGAGAAAAAGGAGGAAGGAAAATTGGTAAAAAAAAGAAAGGAGCAAAAAGATAAAGAAAAAATTGAGTCCCTTCAAAATAATATGAAACTTACCTAACTTCTAGGTTAGATTGAATGATGAATTAGGACCTAGAAGGCTAAAACTTGACGGATTAGTGACGAATACCAACTTTAGGCCTCTTGGATCTATTCTGAGATTTAAACACTCACATACTTGTCAAGATCTGGATTAATCCTCAAGAGGTTGGGGAAAATGCAAAGCTTGTGTATTAGGTCTAAGGCTTAGGGAGTATTCGACTTCGTTAACTGACCTCTTGTTTGCGGGATTCGGTAACTTAAGCACCCTAAATCACACACAGTTTGGTTCAGTACACTTTAATAATGAAATCATGCCAAAGGGCAATTCTTCTATTTTGAAAATGGTCCTACAATCTAGACTAGGAGTGGCTCGAAAATACAAGTTGATTTGAACGAGTTCCCAGCGCGAAGAGGTAGGAAATTCCCCTCGAACATGCGTAATAACATATCGTCTCCTTGGTGCTTGTCTCCTAGGATATCTAACTATCTTACTGGGGGCACATAAGCACCTTGTGCTGTTTCAGGTGCCGTGGGCACGATTATCCCAAAATCTCGATTGCCAGGGCCTGAATTTAGCTACAGAATGCCATGGGCAGCATTATCTCGAAGTGTCGAAAGCCAGGGTTCTCGGGGTTTCCATGGGTGGTGTTATCCTGAAGCATCGATTGCCAGGGACCTTGTGAGGATTGATGGTGAGGACAAGGAATCCGATACAGAACGTGTTTAGGGCCAATTTGAGAATGGATCTAAGGAAAAATATAATGAAAAGAAAAGAGAGAGAAAGCTCTCCAAAAATGAAAATCTCCTTCTATATCTCTCTATTACAAAAAATCCATTGGCAAACTAAACCTGAACTAACCAAGTTACAAGCATGGGTGCTTTAACTACTGGATCCAATGAACCTTTGGTTAGTTCTTGTGGGCCTTAGAAACCTTCGCAATAGACTAAGGCGAAAGCTAGTTAGGTCTGGATCTAGGCTAGTACTTGAGTACCCTTAGGGCTATTATTGGTATTAAGATCTGATTCCTAGAGATGAGGCTTAGTAGGGCATCCTGAAGGTTACATCCGACCTAGATAACTGGTTTGATCCATAAGGTTTTGCTAAGGGACTAGAAAAAGCTAGTCATGGGGGTATGATGGGAACACCATCATGTACCCTAACTAGCTCAATTTGGTCTAACTAGATTGATAAAAGCTCCTGCATGTTCATCATAAAGTCTTAAGGCATATGGTGTTGTTTAGAGAAGAAAAGAGGAACACAGGGTTATTTCTGCAAAATTAATAATATTCCACAATACAGAATTACCGCGAGGTATTTCAGGGGACAATTGAAGGTCAAATGGCTATTATTGTCTAATAAGTGAGTTCATGCAGAACAAAATGGATTTTCATGCATTTCAAGAATTAATGGACTTCTGAAATCCTAAAAACTGACTTGCTTAATTAAACAGATCGGCTTAATTAGCTTGGAAGCTTCCACGCAAATATGGAAAGCCTTAATCGAGGATTTCTCCTCGATTCCTCAATGAACCTCGCTAAAAAATGGATGGAGGACTCCTGACGAGATCCCTTTCCATTTGAGATCATCCATGGCTTTCCTAATCAAGCCAAGAGTTCATGCGAACTCTTGGAAGTTGTTGACCTACCTTGAGATCCTCGAGGTCTTCAAGCTTGCTTCCAAGCTTGGAGACCTCCTCTTGGCCTATTTAAGCATGCCCAGGCCCTTCCTCACTAATCTTGTTTCCAAGCTTGGAGACCTCCTCTTGGCCTATTTAAGCATGCCCATGCCCTTCCTCACCTCTTTAGTGAGAATTTGAGCCAAAAATAACTCTTCTTCCTCTCCTCCTCGGCTTGCCCCACCTCGCTCCGGCGAACTTTCTCCCCCAATGATGTGTATGCATCTGAATAGCCGAAATTGTCTGTTTAAGAAAGTTCTTAATGTTGTAGATGTTGGTGCTAGAGCACCACGATCATTTGTTTTGATGATAACAAAACACGTGTTATTTAACATTTGCAATTTGAGTCCTAGATTTCAGGTCAATTGCAAATGTGGACGTGTTTAGACGGAGTTCAAGCTCGCATCCAAGACGGATTGGAGGAGCTTGACGGAAAACACAGGAGGTTCGCGTGGAGCGAAAGATTGGAGATGGAAGACAAGAAGAATAGGATAGATTCTTTTTTATCCTTTCATGTATCTCTTGTATTTATTTTCTTGCTCTTTTTGATTCCTTAGAACATTATGTTAAAGAGCCTCAAAGTACCCTAAAAGTAGTCCTAGGAACACCTGCACAACCCTAGTGATGAGAACCTCATCATGAGCCATAACTAGCTCATTTTGACCCAATACAAAGGATAAAAGCTCCTACATATCTCAAGGAAAAGCTTAACTCAGAGAATTCTGAGTTTGAGAAGAAAACAAGTCATAAGGGGTAAAAGTGCAATTTTACCAGTATAATCTGCATACAGGGTAATTCAGGGCCCAAACATAGGTCAAAACAGCTTAATAAGAATAAAAGTGGGATGAGATGATCTAGCAAGGGCTACAGCACTTCCAAGGAACCAAATGATAATCTGTAACCCTAAAACAACCCACTTCAATTCACAAGGTTCGAGGCAAAGTAAAAATAGAATAAACCCTCTAAAATTCATAGAAAAATAATCTCTGGGGTTTAGAACCATCAATTTGGCCTTTAGAACCCATTTTGACCTACATTGAGAACCATGCCCAATTAATAACTTAATTTGGGTTTTTGCGCAAATTGACCGGTCAAACAAGGTTTAATATGAAAATAAAATTCACCATCAGATTCCTTAGGTCCTAATTAGTCATGTATAAAAACTTGAGCCTAAGAAGAAACCTCCTTGACCGACTTCACACTTTGGTCCTCATATATTTACTCTTTGGCCCTCAACTTTTGAACCCTCGCATTTTGGCCCCTAACTCTTCTTCGTTCTTTGCAAACAGGTCCCTCCTGCAAAACCCTGCCAGCACCATGCTCCGGCGACCTTGCGCGGAGCATGGCGCCGCGCAGGGTGAGGTGGGGGACCTGGCAAGTGTACCGGGGGTGCCCTGCGTCGTCAGCCGTCGCAGGAGCACCCCCATGGTCACTGTAGCCCCCCATACCGGCCGTGCGAACGCACGGACGGTATGGGTTCGAATTCCGACCATGCTCCGGCGAGGGAGACACGTCGTCTCCCTCCGCCTTCTTCCCTGCTTCAACCCTATAAATACCCCCCGCCGCTCCACCGACGAAGGCAGCCTGGATCTGACGGAGAAAACCCCCAATTTTCCTCTCTTCTTCCTCCGGCAGACGCTCACCAGCTCCGGCGACTTCCTCCCCCTCCACCTCGTCGCTCTGCCGCAATACCAGCAGCGGAGACTTCCTCCCCTGTTCTTCCCGCGCCACGCCGCACCCAGCTGGCGCCTCTCCAGCCCTCTGCTCGCCGCCGCCCCTCTCTCTGAGCATCATCTTCTCCGGCGACAGTCGATACGACTGTCGCCCTGTTCCTCCCCCTTCGTCCCTGCAGTTAAGTTAGACTTACTCCCCTTCTCCTCCTCTTTCTTTCCCCGCTTTCGATTTAGTCAATTAAGCCCTCTACCGACCCTGTTCACCCTCGTCCTCTCCGCCTCCGACCACCCTCCGGCGAGCCGCTCCCATCACCTCAGCGACCCACACGGCTCGCCGACCACCGCAGAACCTCCGCCTCCTCACCCTGATCCTCTTCCGCCCCTCCACTTCCCACCAAACACCCTCTGCAGACCCACCGAACACACCCACTCCCTCGCTCACAGTCTGACCTAGGACGACCTAACAGCTCCATCTCGCCCCCTGCAGACCCCCTGACCACCTTCGCCGTGCCACGGCGAAGGTCCCCCGCCTGTCTGATTTGGCCGAGAGGCCGTGCCATTGGTTTCAGGTTCCAGGCCTTGACCGCCATTGGCGAGGAAGCTCGAAGCCTGCTCGAGGTTGCTCCAAGCCGAGATATCCCAGATTGAATAGCCACGGCCAGCGCGGAAGAGTCTCACGCACACACCCTGGCCCTCGATTGGAGCTGTACGCCTCAACAGCCGATGCAATTGGGAGCACCATCCCTGCTGCAGGCGTGAGAGAAACGGGTGCGCGGATAGTCCCACCTCGGAACCTTCTGAAGCCACGCACCCACATAAATTGAAAAACTGCCACCATCTGTTTGCCTCAGTTACCACGGGGTGAGGTCCCTCTCACCCGACCCGACCCGACTCGGCCTCGTCCGTGACCACGCTCCGCGGACCTGGCCCGACCCGATTAGACTGACCTGCACTCCTCGCCCACCACGCACGCCGGTGGGCCTGGACCCGGGCCTGACCCGAACCCGATTACCCGATAGCGCTCTGGGAGAGCTTCCGAAGAGTGATTTCAGAGAGAGAGATACGCGGGGGAGGGGGGTAGCATAGGTTTTTGCCTCTTGACGAATGAGCTCTGAAGTGTGCAGGCCAAAGAAGAAGAAGCAGACCCGCTGAAGAAGAAGGAGCTGCTGCACTGTAGCGAAGGCATTGTTAAGTCGTCTCAGCACCGGGGCAGACGACGGAAGGTCAGCAGCCAAAGAAGAAGAAGACCCGCTGAAGAAGAAGGAAGAGCAACGGCCATCGCCAAAGAAGAAAAAGAGAGGTCAAGGCAGGTGAAGACAAAGAAGAAGAAGGAATGAAGAGAAGCAAGAAGCAAGAAAAGAAGAAGACGATCTGACGAAAAAAAAAAGAAAGAAAGGAAACAGGGAAGATCTGAAGAAAGAAGAAGAAGAAGAAGAAGAAGAAGGAGAACAGGAAGAACCAAAGACAAAGAGGAAGAAAGAAGAAAAGAAGAAGAAGCCAAATTTTCATCTCTCTCTCTCTCTCTCTCTCTCTTTATTTTTGTAATAAAACTTGTATATCTCTAGAATACAACTTGCTCCCTGAGTTCGACCTCGGGAACTCTTTTATTTTTCCGAGTAAAAAAATTTTTATGAAACGTTGGTAACAACCGGCTTTACTACAACGAATTAACAACGGAAACCGACGTTCCATCACCTAGGATACCTAGGTTTTCTGTAGAATACTTAGAAAACCAATATAGGGCTCAAACAGCATTTCCAGACGTCTAATTCCAAAATCAGACGTCTGATAAAGAATTTTAAGACGTCTGACTGCTGTTTCAGACGTCTGATAACTGTTAGGATGGACATAGTTAGTTCTGTCTGATGAAATCAGACGTCCAGACATTAGACCAGACGTCTTAGGAGACGTCTGATGACTTTGCCAGACGTCCAGTTAGTGGACCGTTGGCTGGCTTAGAAGACGCTCAAGAATATGACCGTTAGAGCCTTATCAGACGTCCATAGGCCTTTCCAGACGTCTGATAAATGACCGTTTTGCCTCGGCTGACCCAAAATCTCTTCTCAGAGATTTTCTAGCTGTTGCAACGTTTGGAAATCAATTCCCACAGTAAAAGTAGGTTTCCAGACGTCCAGATTTAGTGCCAGACGTCCTGTATGACGTCTGATGGACTTGCACAAAAACCCTGTTTAGATCTGATTCAAGTCAGGGA
Organism: Thalassia testudinum; assembly: GCA_037157565.1. NCBI lineage: Eukaryota > Viridiplantae > Streptophyta > Magnoliopsida > Alismatales > Hydrocharitaceae > Thalassia > Thalassia testudinum. The sequence goes on from JAZHRO010000065.1 coordinate 752,961, forward strand.
GAAACCCGCATAGAATCAGACGTCTGACCTTGAAATCAGACGTCTTAAAGTGGCCTTCCAGACGTCTGATGCCAGAGTTAGACGTCTGATAACCCTATCAAATGCAATCATTGTCCTGATTTCGGCCTGATTCTCTTGGGCTTTGCACCCAACGGCTATGGAAGCTTTTCCAAGCCTTCCAAAGCCTTCCTAAGGCCTCTATAAATAGAGGGGAGCCTTTGCAACACAAAAACACAAGAACACAAGAAGAGAAACATAAGAGACACTTAGAAATACACTTGGATACACTTAGCTACACATTTTCACACTCTTGTGTCCAAGAAGTTCTTGCTCTCCAAGCTCAAGTTCTACATCTTGAGAGCATCAAACAGTTTGCGCGCCCGCTCTCCCGCTGTTGATAACGAGAGCGACGTAGCGCCATCGCGTGGCACACGCACCGCGTCATCGTCGACGCACTCCTTGCAAAGGGGAGTTTCCTATTTCCTATAGAAGCTAGGTTTAATTTTGTTGGCTCTATAGGACTGTTGTTTTATTTTATCTTTGTATTTTGGTTGGGTATTCGCTTTGCGAATTCCCGTCTCCTTCGTGGGACAAAATCCTTCTCGTGGAGAGAAGGGGTTGAGGAACGCTACCCTCGTACTTGTAGCGTGGTTGTATTGAGGTTGAATCACCCTCGTTCAAAGTGATTCGGTTAGTGGATTTGATCAACTTGGTTGATCGGAAAATCCTAACTCGAGAGGGTTAGGTGGTGGTTTTCACCCGGTTTGGGTTTCCACCTAAAAATCTTTGTGTACATTGTGCAATTGCTTATTTTTGTGAGATTGCTTTATATTTTTATTTCCGCAATTTTATTACGTCACCCCTCCTGGTAGGGACGAACCTTCAATTGGTATCAGAGCAGGTCTCGCATTTTCGGCGTTACAAACCGGTGAGGATCTAAACATGGAGGGAAGCTGTTCCACAAGTAGGATTTCCGAGGGGCAGTCCACAACCCGTCCGCCCTACTTTGACGGGAACAACTACAGCTACTGGAAGCTGAGGATGAAGACGTGGCTCCAAGCCACTGAATTCGAGGTATGGGGATGTTGCGAAACCCCATACGAGATCCCGAGGCGACCCCAAGGAGGCTACTCGCAGGTGCAGATTCTAGAGCTCTCACTCAACGCAAAGGCAATGAATGCCCTGTATTGCGCGTTGAGTCCGGAAGAGTTCGAGAAAATCCAAGAGTGCACCACCACCCACGAGATATGGAGGAGGTTGGAAGGCACTCATGAGGATTCCAGCTCGGAGGAAGAAGAAGAAGAAAAAGAAGAAGAAACCACTTGCTTTGGTTTCATGGCCAGAGGAACCAATAGCGACAGTGAAAGCGGAAGCGACTCCGACGACGAGGTAAATTTTGATTTACAAGAAGCTTTTAATGAATTATTCGAGATTAGTAAATCACTTAAAATAGAAAACAAAAGCATGAAGAAGAACCTTAGTTTTCTTAGAAGTGAAAATGATAGGTTAGAAATAAAGCTTAGGGACCTAGAAAGTAGCTCTAGTCCTAATAACCTGCTTTTAGAAAATAAAAATTTAATCAATGAAAATACTAAATTGATTGAGGAAAATAATAGTCTAAAATTAGAAATTTCAGATTTAAAGACTAAAATGAACATTATAGAAAAAGAAATTGCATGTCTTAGGGAAAATTCTAACAGATTAATCAACAAAGTAGATAAGTTTTATAGCCCTAAGGTTGAGAAAGGATCTCCATCAAGGAGACCTTCTAACAAATCCGGATCCAAGCTCACTTGGATACCGAAGAAAAAATTAGAATCTTGTTTTGTAGGGTTCAGGGATGACTACAACATAAAGGACTGGACCTACAAGCTCAAGGCTGGTCAACTTAAGTTGGGAGAACCAATGAGTAGACCAAGGAGGAGAACAAGAAGACCGACAAGACGGCGAACAAACGACGGACCCGCCGCACGTCGACCGCCAGATTGGAGACCGGTGCCGATGCCCAGGCCTCCAAGCTACGGATGGGAGCCCCATCCGATGTGGCATCCACCACCACCATTCGGGCCATTTTATTGGCCATGGTAGGTGAGGTAAAAATTCTTAACTCTATCTTATTATCATAAGCATTTAGATAGGGGGAGTTAAAAAATGATGAGCTAATTGTCAATTTTTAAGGGGGAGAAATAAGGTAGCTAAATTTCCTTTAGTAAGGGGGAGAAAAATAATAGCTATCTTGTTGTTACAAAAAGGGGAGAATATTACCTTTGTTAAAATAAACTCATAGAAGAGCATGTTTTAAGGGGGAGTTATAGGAAATGTAAAATCAATTAAACCTTTTTTATAATGTCAAAAAGGGGGAGGATTTTTATGCATTATTTACGGTTTTGTCATCATCAAAAAGGGGGAGATTGTTGGTGCTAGAGCACCACGATCATTTGTTTGATGATAACAAAACACTTGTTATTTAACATTTGCAATTTGAGTCCTAGATTTCAGGTCAATTGCAAATGTGGACGTGTTTAGACGGAGTTCAAGCTCGCATCCAAGACGGATTGGAGGAGCTTGACGGAAAACACAGGAGGTTCGCGTGGAGCGAAAGATTGGAGATGGAAGACAAGAAGAATAGGATAGATTCTTTTTTATCCTTTCATGTATCTCTTGTATTTATTTTCTTGCTCTTTTTGATTCCTTAGAACATTATGTTAAAGAGCCTCAAAGTATCCTAAAAGTAGTCCTAGGAACACCTGCACAACCCTAGGATACTTAGGTTTTCTGTAGAATACTTAGAAAACCAATATAGGGCTCAAACAGCATTTCCAGACGTCTAATTCCAAAATCAGACGTCTGATAAAGAATTTTAAGACGTCTGATAACTGTTAGGCTGGACATAGTTAGTTCTGTCTGATGAAATCAGACGTCCAGACATTAGACCAGACGTCTTAGGAGACGTCTGATGACTTTGCCAGACGTCCAGTTAGTGGACCGTTGGCTGGCTTAGAAGACGCTCAAGAATATGACCGTTAGAGCCTTATCAGACGTCCATAGGCCTTTCCAGACGTCTGATAAATGACCGTTTTGCCTCGGCTGACCCAAAATCTCTTCTCAGAGATTTTCTAGCCGTTGCAACGTTTGGAAATCAATTCCCACAGTAAAAGTAGGTTTCCAGACGTCCAGATTTAGTGCCAGACGTCCTGTATGACGTCTGATGGACTTGCACAAAAACCCTGTTTAGATCTGATTCAAGTCAGGGAGAAACCCGCATAGAATCAGACGTCTGACCTTGAAATCAGACGTCTTAAAGTGGCCTTCCAGACGTCTGATGCCAGAGTTAGACGTCTGATAACCCTATCAAATGCAATCATTGTCCTGATTTCGGCCTGATTCTCTTGGGCTTTGCACCCAACGGCTATGGAAGCTTTTCCAAGCCTTCCAAAGCCTTCCTAAGGCCTCTATAAATAGAGGGGAGCCTTTGCAACACAAAAACACAAGAACACAAGAAGAGAAACATAAGAGACACTTAGAAATACACTTGGATACACTTAGCTACACATTTTCACACTCTTGTGTCCAAGAAGTTCTTGCTCTCCAAGCTCAAGTTCTACATCTTGAGAGCATCAAACAGTTTGCGCGCCCGCTCTCCCGCTGTTGATAACGAGAGCGACGTAGCGCCATCGCGTGGCACACGCACCGCGTCATCGTCGACGCACTCCTTGCAAAGGGGAGTTTCCTATTTCCTATAGAAGCTAGGTTTAATTTTGTTGGCTCTATAGGACTGTTGTTTTATTTTATCTTTGTATTTTGGTTGGGTATTCGCTTTGCGAATTCCCGTCTCCTTCGTGGGACAAAATCCTTCTCGTGGAGAGAAGGGGTTGAGGAACGCTACCCTCGTACTTGTAGCGTGGTTGTATTGAGGTTGAATCACCCTCGTTCAAAGTGATTCGGTTAGTGGATTTGATCAACTTGGTTGATCGGAAAATCCTAACTCGAGAGGGTTAGGTGGTGGTTTTCACCCGGTTTGGGTTTCCACCTAAAAATCTTTGTGTACATTGTGCAATTGCTTATTTTTGTGAGATTGCTTTATATTTTTATTTCCGCAATTTTATTACGTCACCCCTCCTGGTAGGGACGAACCTTCAGTAGAGGCATCTTGCATGATAAATATTGCATAACATGCACCTTCATGCATTTAGGTTAAATTGTACAGTAATTTACTCTTTCTGGTGGTCAAGGACAAGTGACATTTAATCGGGGCCTCGGATTGAAGATCCAACTATACGGATCTGATCAGGGTGACGATTGGAGTTCAACAACTCCAAGATCGCCCTGATCAGACTTCCGTAGCATTGGATGCAATCCGAAGATCATAGGTCAAGGGCCAAGGTGGTACAAATTTGTACCATAGATGACAAATCCGACCGCACGGATGGGTTCAAATTGACGATCACAGCCCAATGGCATGAAAATCAGTCCAATCTGACATCCGTGACACCATCTACAACTTATAGAAGATGGACGGCCAAGATGGTGCCACGTGGTGCCATCTCAGCCACCCAAATCGGCCCAGGAAAAATGGCAAGCACTCGCTGCGACTCTCTCTCTCCTCAACTACGTGGACAATCTGGGCCATTCGATCTTGATCCAACGGCCATGGACGCTCGAGCTTAAAACGAAAGCTCGCCTCAAAGGGCGGCTTGGTGCAATGGTCGAGTGCTTCACGTGAAGCAGAGGTCATGGGGTCGAGCCCCTGTGACCCTCAAATCAGGGCGCAAGCGCGGATAGGACTCGATTCAACCATCAGATGCAGATCGAGCGGGTGAGGAAGTGGTGACGTGGCCGCACGAGATGCGTGAGTGGCCAAATGTGCGCGATGACGTGGCCGTCCATGCGCAATCATACACATGCATTCGGAACGCTTAAATGCGAAGAGGCGATCGTGGCTTGTAAGTTGTCCGATCTCTTGATCTGATGGCTGGCAGTGCGTGGACGTGATGAATCGTTGTGTGTGCAGGAGAAGAAGAGGTGGGGGCGCACACATGCAATAGCAACGTAGGGGCTTTAGTGACGGTTATATCTGTCACTAACAACCTTATTATTTATTATTTTGATCTTGAAATGTCAATTTTGCCCTCAATCCCTACAACTATAAAAGGGGACCCTTACCACTAGAATTTCTCATCCCTTCCTCTCTTCTCTCACCCCCTCCAAAGCTTTAAGAGCTTGTCCCAAACCCAGGAAGCTCCTTTAGAGTTAAAAATACAATTTTTACTCCTCATCCCATTCGTGGAGCATTCCGCGGTGGTCCTCTCACCGCCATTAAGGAAGCGGATCCCGCTGCGACGTCGCTCTGCCCCATTCTCCGTCGTCTTTCGTCATTCTCCTTTGTTCCACATCTCACCACCTTCGTCAAAGCGCTCCGTCGTTGCGATTCATCCTAAGCAACCGTCGAGGAGGATAATTTCTCTCCACCTTCTCTTTAGCGCTTTCTAGAGTAGATTTACAGCTTTCTAGTGTAGATTTCCCTCTTTCTACTATAGTGGTTAGTTGTAATAGACATCATTCTGTGGTTATGAATTACCTGTTTATTCTATCTCTATTTTATCTTTATTTGAAATATTCTCTCTCTTTCTCTTCTATTCATTATTCTTTATGTAGATAGCTAGTTTTGAATAAATTCGACCAGTTAATCTACTTCGTGACAATAAAACAAACGTTGTTTTTAATCAAACGTTCGCCTCCCTATGTTCGACCCGGAATTCCTTTTGAGTTTCGATTAAATTTATCTGTTGATGGTTTTTCTCACAAAATCATTCTACGACGATGGGTTTTCAAAACTCAAAACCTTTTTGCGATGATTTTCCACTTCAACATTTTGGCACCGCTGCCGGGGAGGCGATGCTTTTTGATTTTTCATGTTTTCCTACCTTACTTATCTTTTACCTCACTTCTCTCCTTTCTTATTATGGTTGTAGGTACTCTCTCAAGATGGGCAAAAGCGGTAGATTAGAGTAAAATGCTGTTGAAGGGTCTATAAGTTTACCCCCACCTCCCCACCCACTAGATTTCATTCCATCACGTAATAACATAAACAAGAAAATCAACCTAGGTGTTCTTATAAATCCTAAGTTTAATTTTGATTGTTTGTTTGACACCTACACCTGCCTCTCCCTCCACATATAAAAGAATTTTCTGTTAAAAAAAATCACACAGAGGTACACAACCTCTTTTGATTTTCAAACTCAACAGGTAAACCGATCTTTCTAACCGGTACACACACCCAAACACATAATCGAGTAGAAATCAGATTAGTTAACCACTTGTGTGCCTAACTCAGTGGTGCATTAAGGCCAATTGTTTGAGTTGTTTGGGTTGCATCAGTTCATTTAAAATCAGCTCATCAAGTAGCTTCTCCTTAGAGTTTGCAATTTAGGTCAATACCAGGCACTCCACTTTACTTTTTGATTTCAAAAGGAAAAGATCTTCACCCGTGTTTTGAACATCTGGTTTACCTCTTGAACTTGATTTAACTCACCTATTCTAAACCCTAAAAGCAACTAACCAAGATTTAAACCCTAAAATTCACCACATCCAAAAATAATCTTGCTTGAAAACCATTGGTTGTGCACGCACACACATATCGATAAATCATTAAGGGCACAACCCAGATAAAGGGCCCATCACATTCCAAAGCACATTCAAACTTAACCCTAATTAAAACGAAGTAGACGTTGGCCTTAAGGATTGGACTCGCTCTTTGGAGTCTAGATCGAGATTATTTTCGATTAGTCTATTTCTACTATTCGTTTGATGTCTAGCTAGGGGAGCAGAATCAAATGATCGTGGTTGGGTGGTGATGTAAACATGTTTATATCACATAAACCGTCTATTTTTGTGTGCTCTTAGACATAAAGTTACATCATATAGTATAAATATTGCATAACATGCACCATCTTGCATTTAGGTTAGATTGTATAAATTTTTAGGTTAATTGCCTCTTTTTGTGGTTAGGTAATAGGGCAATATCATTTCGGGGCCTCGGATTGAAGATCCAACTATACAGATCTGATTAGGGTGACGATTGGAGTTCAACGACTCCAAGATCGCCTCGATCGAACTTCCATAGCATCAGATGCAGTCTAAGGAAGATCATAGGCCAAAGGCCAAGATGGTGTAAATTCGTACATCAGATGACAAATCCAATTGCACAGATGGGTTCGAATCGACTTTTGCAGCCCAACGGCACAAAAATCGATCCAATCCGACATTCGTGGCACCATCTACAACTCAATGAAGATGGACAGCATGATGGCTCCACGTGGCGCCGTCACAACCACCCAGCACCGGCCGCATCACTTCTTCGCTCGCTCGATGAACCTTGGCCATTGGATGCCCATCCAATGGCCAAGAGTTGCCATGTTGCGCCCTATGCGGCACTCTCATCTTTTGAAGGCAAAGGCTCAGATGATCTCGATGGTTGGATTGAAATCCAATGGTTGAGAGATTGTGTAGTGGAATTCAAGAACGCGTCTCAAATTGCTGCGTAGCACAGAGGTCGAGGCACTATTCACACAAGGAGTGCGAGATCAAGTCGCCTGCATTGCGGGTTTCCTCGCGTGGATGAGCGTGTTCTCAACCATGCGATCAGCTACGAACAGCCTAGATCAACTAATCAGGCGCACACCGATTAGACTCCCAATCTCACACGGAATCTCACGCGTTGGAGGTGCGATTGTGAAGGCTCACAAGCGTGCGTTCTGAGCCATTGATCTTTGATCCAACGACGATGGAGGCTGCGTCGCTTCTTGAAGCATGGAAGAGGGCGCGAGCAAGATCTCTCTTAAGCCATCCGATCGTGAAATCGGATGTTTGAAGATTTGAGATTGTGCGTAAGGCATTTGGGCGCGAGGATAAGAAGAGGTATGGAGTGCACGTGAGCTACGACCACATTTAGGGTCTTTAGTGGCACTTAAATCCATCGCTAAAGACCCCTCATTTAATGTTTTAAGCATAAAAAGACCTAATTGTCCCCAACCTCTACACCTATATATAGCCCTACGACCTCTACTTCTTCCTCATCCCTTCCTCTCTTCCCTCACCCCCTCCAAAGCTCTAAGAGCTTGTCCAAACCTGGGATGCTCCTTTAGAGTTAAAAATACAATTTTTTCACCTTCTCATCTTGTTCGTGGAGCATCTGCGGTGGTCCTCTCACCACCATTCGGGAAGCGGATCCCGCTGCGACATTGCCCTGCCTCGTTCTCCGTTGTCAGTTTTCGTTCTCCCTCGTCCCGCATCTTACCACCTTCATTTGGGTGCTCCATCGTTGCGGCTCATCCTCTAAGCAGCCGTCGAGGAGGATAATTTCTCACCTCCATTCTTTTTAGCACTTTCTAGAGTAGATTTACAGCTTTCTAGTGTAGATTTCCCACTTTCTACTTAGTGATTAATTGTAATAGACATGATATTTTGGTTATGAAATTCTTATTCATTCTCTCTCTATTTTGTCTTTATTTGTAATATTCTCTCTCTTTCTTCTATTCATTATTCTTTAAGTAGATAACTAGTTTTAATTCAACCAGCTAATTTGCTTCATGATAATAAAACAAACGCGATTTTTAATCAAACGTCTGCTTCCCTTTGTTCGACCCAGAATTCTTTTCGTGTTTCGATAAAATTTATCTGTTGATGGATTTCTTCGCAAATCACACTACAACGAGTTTTCAAAACTCAAACTCTATTGCGTAGAATTCTCGTTCAATATTTTGGCGCCATTGTCGGGGAGGTGACGCTCTTTGATTTTTCACGTTTTCCCACCTTACTAATCTTTTACCTCACTTCTCTCCTTTCTTATTGTGATTGCAGGTACTCTCACGAGGCGAGCAAAAGCGGTAGATTGGAGTAAAGTGCTGTTAAAGGGTTTGTAAGTTTATCCCTACCTCACCACCTACTAGATTTCATTCCATCACCTAATAAAACAAACCCTAATTAACCTAGGAGTTTTCATAAGCCCTAAGGTTAGTTTTGATTGTTTGGTTGTCATCTCCACCAGCCTCACCCTCCGCATATAAAAAAAATAAAAAAAATCTTACAGAGGTACATAACCTCTTCTGATTCTTCATACTCAACCGATAACCTGATCTTTAGGTTCGGTACACTCATCAGCACATAATTAAGTAGAAATCAGATTAGGTAATCATTTGTGTGCCTAATTAAGTAGTGTATCAGGCCAATTGTTTAGTTGTTTGAGCCACACCACTTCAACTAAATACAACTCATCAAGTAATTGCCAAATAGGTTCAACTTTTAGGGATTTACCAGGCACTCCACATTTTAAAGTTTTAAAGGAAAACATCTTCACTCGTACTTTCGAAACCTGGTGTGCTAACTGAACTTGATTGAATACACCTAAAGTTGAATCTTAAAAGCTACTAAGTAAGATTTAAACCCTAAAATTCACCACATCCAAAAATAATCTTAGTTGAAAATCACTGGTTGTGCACGCACACATATATCAATCAATCATTAAGTGCACAACCCAGATAAAGGGCCCATCACATTCCAAAGTACATTCAAACCTAACCCTAATTAAAATAGAGTAGATGATGGCCTTAAGGATTAGACTCGCTCTTCAGAGCCCAGACGGAGATTGTTTTTGATTAGTCTATTTCTACCATTCAATTTGATATCTAGCTAGGGGAGTAGAATCAAACGATCGCGGCTGGGGGGTACACTAGGAACCGGAGGTGCAAGCCAAAGGAAGAACCTTCTCCCCAGTCCCACCCTCTAACTGGCTGGATTGACCAGACAAAAGTAGATCAAATCATTTCTTTATCTCAAGATGGGTTCTGGGAGTCTGTAGGTCTCTAGGCTAACCTACTTAAGGACATGTTTGATTGTTTGTATTGCAAGGTACCTTTCTTCCGCCCGTTCTGTCATGAATCCTTCCACATCTCATTCGCACTTCCACTCCTACCCTCCTACCACTACTTATTCCCAAAATGATTATTATTCCAACTAGACTTATTCTCATCCATCTTCTAGTTGGGATAATCCTGACTGGGAATACAATTCCGAACCTCCGTGTTCAGGGTTTAACCCTGGACACCATGATCTTGATTCTTATCTTTCTCTGAGCTACATCGATTACAAATCACCACCCTCATTTGGACAACCTAATATGATCTACAATCAAGAAGGATATGTTGATCCTTACCTTTCCCCAGAGTGCAATGTATATAGGTCACCACCCCTCTTTGAACAACCTGAAATGACCTATTATTAGGGAGGGTATCAAGAACCTCAATTCGTTGACTCCCCTATACTGAACCCAAACCGGCCCAACCCTGAACCAAACCATTTGGTTCAGGTTAACTAGGTCCAAGATAAGGTGTTGGCTAACTTAAGGAATATCATACAATCTTTAGAAGCTCAGCCAACACCTTGCCCTAAAGAATTGGAGCCTCTGATTGAAATGATTAAAGATCTTAACAAATGTTTGTTGGGTTGGCTTTAGGATGTTAAGGATAAGGGCCTGGGTGAGTTTTTACTTGGGAAATTATCTAAATTGAGGATGAGATTTGTGATTGCTCTAGTTCAATCTTGGGAGGATTCCCAGGATGAACCCCTGATAGGAGAGCCGATGTCAGAATCCACTCAGGCACCTATAGGGGTGGACATATTTTATGAGACTAGGGTTGACCAAGTTGTTCTAGAAGAAAACATAAGGATGAACTGATTTCTTCACCTGAGATCCCTGAGCCGGGGTACAATGAACCGTATGTCTCCATGGATCAGAAAGTGATTGATGATTTTGAGACATACTTTAATGTAGATTTAGATTTCTTTGATTCTGAAGGTGAAGAATCATTATGCGAAGTTTTACCTGAGTTTACAACACACGATTTCTGTGAGACGACTGGGCCTAAGGAATTCGATGAATCATATGATGGCCTAATAACTAAGGAATTTGATTTTGTTGGGCTCATGTGGTAGATTCAGATCCTTATTTTCTGAAGGATTCAATTCAAAGCCCTGATCCTCAATCACACCCCATTGTGCTTACTTAAGATTTTGATTTTGAAATCACTAAACCCAAGTCCATTCTGATTCAGTCACATCTTTTAGACATGGAAAATTTAGATGGGGTGATTAATATGCAGGAGGTTTCGGAATTCAAAAGTCTCATTGTAGAAGATAGGAGTTGGGAAATATTGATTTGGGAAGTCAATTCCGGAGGAAGCAGAAGACCAAGTCTAAGGGTGCCTATTTGTCTGAAACCACAAACCTTCTACCAGGACCCTTACGACATTTGTTCTGAGGATGTGCAACCCAAGCACATATTCAATGATTATCCTTTTGAGCTTAATTTCTCTATTATCTGACTTTTTGGACTTGGGTTGCATCCTCATAAATTATAGGCTCAACCCCGCTTGCATACTGATCTTAAGTTTTGGGTAATTTTTATCCAAAAGCTTAGATATATTAGACCATGGGATATGGGTCTGCATCACAATCTGGTCCACATCTGTGGACAGCTTCTCCTGTTAGGTCCAAAGCTAGATTTTCTTATTCTGATGCTGACCTGCACCTGTGAATTCTTTGTTTCTTCTTTATTTGTATAGTGTGCTTAGCTAAAGACACTAAATTCAGCACGTATACAGTTTCTTTTTCTTCTCGGAGCTGACCTGTTATTCACGCAATTCAAGTGCTTTCTACTCTACTCTACTATGTTTCATGTCTTTTTAATACAACGAGAATATTGCATTAGATATACATGGGGGGGTGGATATTCATATCTGAATCATCTTGTTAGCTCCATTGATTCTTTTTATTTTCTCTTTATTTTTGAAAAAACAAATTGAAATAGGAAAGAGAACTTGGACTTTAGAAAATTTTCAATATTAGGGAATAAAACTATTTTTGAACACTTAGACCCTTCAGGTCTTCGAGCTTAATCAACCTGGGGTGTCCATTAAAATGTGAATTTGTTTCTTGAGTCCTCGCCAGTCTGAATATATTTCTAATTTGATTAAATAAGTTGGGATGATAAGTATACAACTTATCAACCCACCCTTTGATTTGAGGGGATTTTAAGTCTAAGCATCTACACACTATTCGCACTGACTCGTTGTTCGAGGATTTTAACGAAAATTGGGTAGCTAATGAAACTTGTAGAGTGGTATAGCTGGCAAGTTATCATGGGTAACAACCCATTGGTCAGTTGTTCAGAGCCCAGCCACAAGATCATTTATGCATGTTCGTAGTGTTGTAGAAGCATCATGCATTATGAATATTGCATAACATGCATTATCATGCATTTAGGTTAAATTCTATAAATTGTAAAGTAATTTACTCTTTTTGGTGGTCAGGGACAGGTGACATTTAATCGGGGCCTCGGATTGAAGATCCAACTGTACCGATCTGATCAAGGCGACGATTGGAGTTTAACGACTCCAAGATGACTCTGATCAGACTTCTATAGCATTAGATGCAGTCTGAGGAAGATCATAGGTCAAGGGCTAAGGTGGTGAAAATCCATGGCATAGATGACAAATCCGACCGTATGGATGGGTTCGGATCAACGATCACAGCCCAACGGCGTGAAAATCGATCTAATCTGACATCCGTGGCACCATCTACAACTTACAGAAGATGGACGCCCAAGATGGCACCACGTGGTGCCACCTCGACTGCCCAAATCGGCCTAGCCAAAATGGCAAGCACCTGCTGCGACTCTCTCTCTCCTCAACTATGCAGACGATCTAGGCAGTTGGATCTTGATTTAACGGCCATGGATTCTCGAGCTCAAAACCAAAGCTCGCCTCAAAGGGCGACTTGGTGCAACAGTTGAGCGCCTTCATGCGAAGCAGAGGTCGCAGGGTCGAGCCCCCATGAGCCTCAAATCAAGGCACGAGCACGGATACGGCTCGATTCAACCATCAGATGCAGATCGGGTGGGCGAGGGAGCGACGATGTGGCCGCACGAGATGTGCGAGTGGCCAAATGTGCGCGATGACGTGGCCGTCCACGCACAATCGTACGCATGCATGTGGAACGCTTGATTGTGAATAGGCAATCATGGCTTGTAAGCCGTCTGATCTCTTGATCGGATGTCTGGTAGTGCGTGGACGTGATGAAGCGTTGTGTATGCAGAAGAAGAAGAGGCAGGGGCGCACGTGTGCAACAGCAACAAGGGGGCATTAGTGAAGGTTATATTCGTCACTAAAGACCCTATCATTTATTGTTTTGAGCTTGAAATGTCAATTTTGCCCTCAATTCCTACAACTATAAAAGGGGATGCCTACTACTCGAATTTCTCATCCCTTCCTCTCTTCTCTCACCCCTTTCAAGCTTTAAGAGCTTGTCCCAAACTAGGGATGCTCCTTTATAGTTAAAAATATAATTTTTCCACCTTCTCATCCCATTCGTGGAGCATTCCGCGGTGGTCCTCTCACCGCCATTTGGGAAGCGAACCCCGCTGGGATGTCGCTCTGCCTCATTCTCCATCTTCCTTCATCGTTCTCCTTCATCCCACATCTCACCACCTTCGTCTAGGTGCTCCGTTGTTGCAGCTCGTTCTCCAAGCAGCTGTCGAGGAGGATAATTTCTCTCCACATTCTCTTTACTGCTTTCTAGAGTAGTTTTACAGCTTTGTAGTATAGATTTCCTGCTTTCTACTGTAATGGTTAGTTGTAATAGACATCATTTTGTGGTTATGAATTATCTGTTTATTCTATCTCTATTTTGTCTTTATTTGTAATATTCTCTCTCTCTCTTCTATTCATTATTATTTAAGTAGATAGCTAGTTTTGAATAAATTTGACCAATTAATCTGCTTCGTGACAATAAAACAAATGCGGTTTTTAATCAAATGTCCACCTCCATGTGTTTGACCCGGAATTCCTTTCAAGATTTGGTTAAATTTATCTGTTGATGATTTTTTTAGCAAATCAATCTACGATGATGGGTTTTCAAAACTCAAAACATTTTTGCGATGATTTTCCACTTCAACACCCAGCTTCCTCACTGTTTGTCACAGACTATAGCTGGCCAATCCTGACTCCCTGACATCCTCCTCACCTTGCAATACCAGCGAGGTGCTTCTTCCCCCTTCGTCGTCGTTGATATCTCCCACTAGAGCTCTCTTTGTCTCCGGCGCCAGCCATACCAAACCTGAGGCCTCCTTCATCCTCCTTCGTCTACTAGCTACCTCTGTCAAACCCTCAGCATCTACTCATCTTCGCAGCATCTTCAGACCATCATTTCGACCACCATCGCACCCTCCACACCTCCGTCTTCCACCTTGCCAACGTACCTCCAGTGAGCATGAACGGCCGCTACACTCTGCCAACTCGTCTCCCATCGGTCCAGAAACCTCCTTTGTGCCCTAGCAAACAAAACCCCTCAAGAAATTAAGGGGATTGGCCACTCCACTTCTCTCTTGAACTCACTTCCTTTCGCACCTTCAACTCGAGGTTGTATGACCTCCTCACGCACTCAAACTCACCGCCAAGACCACCATCACCTTTGCTATCTTCAGGCGATCACCCTGAGCTTTTTGATTGGGGCGTTTAGCCCGTATTTTCTATTTTAGGTGTATGCTCCTTGGCCGCCATTTACAAAGCTCCTTTGAAGGAGCTCGAAGCCGTGTTCTTGCCGCTGCAGTTCTAGGCGCACCCTCCAGAAGACACAAAACACTCACAAGAGCACGTCCAGGCTCTTAATTGGAATCATCAAAAACTCTTGCTGCTTCAATTGACCGTATCATTCAGCTGCTATGCACGCAAAGAACAAGGGACTAGATAGTCCCACATCATGGACTGAGGAGCCATCCACGGCATATAAATTGATTTCCTATTCTCATTTGTTCGCCCAAGATCACTGGGGTTGGGGTCCCCACTCACGTGCCTCCTCGCGCTCACTCCTCACCCGCTACACCATGTAGGCAGGTCTGGACCTCTGATCGTATATCCGATTACCCAGTTAACTTGGGGTCTTTGAGAGAAAGAAGACAAGGAAAGAAAGGGAAAAGAGAGAGAAGGGGGAGTTTTGCTTTAGCTAACCCTCTCTCAACACTTAGCTGTTGAGAGGCATTATCGCCTCTATACTGTACCTCTACGTGACTTGAGAAAGAGGAAGGAGAGAAACAAAGAAGAAGAAGAAGCCAAGGAAGAAGAGAAGGGCTCTTTATAGAGCACTGTAGCAACTGGCTGTTTAAGTCATCTGATCAGAGCATCCAATGTCTCATTTCATTGATTTGTGCTTATACTACTTACTTGGCCAAAGCTATCTGATTTATACTATTGAGATATTTGCTATTATTATGAGGGGTAATTGCTGATTAAAATTACCATTTTACCCCATTCCTTTTGCATCTTGACATTGGCATATATATATATATATCATTCTTGCATGGATTTTTGGTTATAAATTTCTTATCTTTGTGGTTAAATTGTAATTTTGAGATTGATTGCTATACTTGCTCCCAGCGTTCGACCTCGAACTTTCTTGACGATCTTTCGAGTTATAAATTTTATTTGTTTTCATGCGTTTTCAACCCATATTACAACGTATCCATTTTAAAACTCGATTCACGTGTTAGCATTTTGGCACCGTTGCCAGGGAGCAACGCATAATTTGATCTCTTTGATCACAATTTCTGACTTAATACTAAGTTCTCTATCTTTTTGATTGTGATTTGTGCAGGGAGCCAGTCAAGGAGAAAAATCAACCGCACAACAGCCACTCCAGGGCAAGTAATCTCATTTTCCCATCTTTGCTAAAGGCCCCTGATTCTAAAACGAGCTAAAAAAGGAAAGAAATCAATTAGGACCCACCTGCATTCTACATTTAGACTCGATCATCACAAGTTGCTTGATTTGATACATTTCTAGAAAAATCCTGAACCAGATTTCTACACCTATTTAGGGATTTAAGACACCGAGGGCTACTCTTAATTGATTAGACCAATTAAAGCCAATTAGGGTTTCCATTTTAGGGTTTCAGAGACACACTTGCTTAAAGAAGAATCAACCTTCCCAAATTGTGTGTGTCTTAGGCCTTGTTTGAATTGACCTAATCAAGCAAATCAAGGCTCTAAACATTCACTTGAATCTTAAAAATCAGGACCTAAATTTCAAGGACAAATCAGGTGAAGTTGACCCATCTTGTGGGGTCAACCAATCTTCAAATTAGGCCACCAGTCACAAACTCATCTTAAAGTTCAAGTGAATCTAGGCACCCTCTCTCTAAACTTAAAACTTGTAGATTTAAGAGGTCAAGTTATCCATTCTAGTCTACCTAGATCTACGATGACAAGGTTGGGTTGGCGAAACTTTGTTACCCATGGGGACGCTCTACTGTGTAGGGGTCTTTGCGGGACTCTCCCTTCCTGGCTACCTAGGTATTTCTCAAGTGGACAACTTTCTGATCTAGAGGTATCATCCACCTTGAACCTCTATAGTCATCCAAAAATATTTGGGTGTCTTGATTGGGTCCATCACACTTTTTGTCCTTCATCTACTCCATCAGTGTATGTTCGGGAGGAGGTTCCTAAGACCACCCTTGAGGCCTCCATTAGTTATTCACTCTCATTGAGGCTGATGTAAACACATTTACACTACTTAAAATGTCTATTTATGCATGTTCTTAAGCATAAGATTGCATTTCATGATATAAATAGTGCATTACATGCATCATCTTGCATTTAGAGTAGTTTGAATAAAATGGAGGTTAATTGTCTCCTTTTATGTGCTTGGACAGGGCAAATATTTTATCGGGGCCTCGGATCAAAGATCCAACCGTATGGATATGATCAGGGCGACGATTGGAGTTCAACGACTCCAAGATCGCCCTAATCAGGCATCCGTAGCATCAGATAGAGACCGGGGAACCCTAGAAGATCAAGGGCCAGGATGGTGTAAATCCGCACTTCAGATGGAAAATCCGACCACACGGATGAATTCGGATCGACGATCGCAGCCGAACGACACAAAAATCAAGTCAATCCGACATCCGTGGCACCATCTACAACTTCCAGAAGATGGACGGCCAAGATAGCGCCACGTGGCGCCATCCCAGCCGCCCAATCGGCCGCAGGAGTCCTGTGAAGACCACGCAACGTCTCCTCTCCGCCGTTGGATCTCGATCCAACGGCTGCGGTCGCGCGCGTTTAAAAACGTCCGCGCGACCATTTCGCCGCGTAGCGCAGCGGCTACGCAGCTGCGGGCGAAGCGGAGGTCGCGGGTTCGAGCCGCGGGGAGGGGGGCGAAGGCGCGGGCGAGCAGGCGCGCACGAGCGTCGGATGAAGATCCAACGGCCGCGCGCGCCCGATAGCGCCGACGCGCAATTGGACGCCCTGGTGGGCGCGCGATCGCACGCGGGCGGCGCGCTACGCAGCGGGCGCGGGCGCGATCTAAGCCGTCCGATCTCGCGATCGGACGGCTGAGACGACGCGGACGTGCGTCTGCGTTACGCGCGCAGGTAGCCAAGCGGGCGCGCGTGGCGCGGCGGCGACGGCGACGGCGACGGCGGGGCTTTAGCGACGGTTTTATCCGTCACTAAAGACCCCTTATTTATTATTTTGAAGATGTAATGTCCATTTTGCCCCCACTCCTTGCAACTATAAAAGGAGACCCCCTCCATACGAAATTATCATCCCTTCCTTCTCCTCTCTACCTCTCCAAAGCTCAAGAGAAGCTTGTCCCACACCCGGGATGCTTCTCGCGAGATAAAGTCCAAATTTTCGTCCCCCTTCGGAAGTGGATCCCGCGACGACGACGGCGTGCTGCTTCGTTCCCGTTCTTCTGCTTCGTCCTCCTTCGTCCCGCTTCGTTCTCCTTCGTCCAGGCGTCGTCCCGTCCGGCTCGTCCTCCAAGCGACCGTCGAGGAGGATTTCTCTCTCCCTATTCTTTTTACTGCTTTCTAGTATAGATTTACTGCTTTCTAGAGTAGTCTATTCGTCCTCCGAGCGATCGTCGAGGAGGACATTTCTCCCTCCATTCTTTTAATGCTTTCTAGAGTAATTGTTTTATGTTTTCTAGTTGTAATGAAAGAACTCTTTTATGATAAATTCCTTGTCTATTCTACATCTCATTTTGATTTCCATGTATAGTATTCCTTCGCTCTCTCTTACTCCCTCTCTCTCTTTTATTTGTTGTAGATACTTAGATAGTTTAAATTGAATTTCTTTGTGACAAAATAAAAAGAAACGCGGAGTTTTTAAATCAAACGTTCGCCTCCCTGTGTTCGACCCGGAATTCTTATTTCGGTATAAATTTTATTTGTTGAACACGAATCCTTCGCTTTCGAACTACAACGACGGGTTTTTAAAAAAAACCAAACACGTTAGCGTAGATCGTCTCGCGTTCAACAGAGGCCAAGCCTTGACATCTTTGTGTGTGCAACAGCCCACTCAAATTGACATCTCCTCTAATTCTGAGCCTACTTCTCCCTCATCAACCATGGATCATCCAAAATGACTTAACTTTGAACCACAACAATTCTTTGATTTCAAAGATCGAATCAATGCCTTCATCAACCCACCACCGCATCGTCCAATGCGAGATCACTACAATCCCGCTATGGTGGAGATCGAACCCTGAATCAATATTCCAGCGGGAGGACCCAAGGTGAAGCTCAAGCCTAGTATGCTTCATATGACTCTGAAATTTCATGGCTTGAACTTCGAGGATCCTTTTCAGCACATCAAGAATCTTAAGCATCTGGCCCACACATTCAGGGCAGATATGCAAAATTCAGATGGTCTACTCTTGAAAATCTTCTCCTTCTCTCTAGCTGACAGAGCTGCCCACTGGTTTCAGACATACCCTCACCAGATCAACACATGGGAAGAACTTCAGACTTCTTTCTTACAAAATTTCTATCCCATTGGTCAAACCAATGCAATGCGGCACCAAATCACGCACTTCTCGTAAGGAACGGGAGAATCTCTACACGAGGCATGGGATCGTTTTCTAGATCTCATGTGCAAATGCCTCCATCACAGAGTCCTGAAGTGGGAACAAGTCCAATCCTTTTACCATGGGCTCCATGAAGACATCAAGCTTTTTGTCAATGCAACCTATGGCGACAGCATCATGGGTCAGCATAAAGATAAGATTTGGGAAATTCTCGAGAATATGTACGAGAACTCCCTAAACAATGAGTTATTGGGTGTGTACGATAGGACGACCACCCACGCATTGACAAACAATCGGGGGGTACATGAGACCCGAGGCCTGTCCACATCTGTCGATCTGGAGCTGTTAGCCAGTCACTTGGATCAGGTCTCCATTATTAGTAAAAAGGTGGACGACATAATTCAACTTGTACACAAGACCACCTCCACACCACAAAGTCCATATGTACACCAACCCTCAGGTAGGGAGGCCACACACAACATCTACCACCTTTAGGGGATGGATACCTTCCACCCCCATCTGATTTTGGTCTTGGAGGAAACTCCAGACCAACCTACTCTAGTTGGGGGAACTTTGAACCCTCGTATCCTGATTTTTCTGGAGCCCCTTAGATATGTGAGGACCTCCATGCCATCCAAAATAATCCTTTCTCTAATACCTACAACCCTGGATGGCATAATCATCTTAACTTTACGTAATCGGGAAATAACCTGAATCCAAAACCTCAATTCCAACCCTGACCACAAAACTTGCATCCATACCAACCTGCACAACCAAGGCCCAATCAAAATTTCCAATATAGGCCACTTAAGGAGGAGCATACATCTTTGATTATCCAAACCTTGGTTGACATGCAAAAACAACACAAAGAAGAAATTACTGAGCTCTGAAATCAATTGACCCAGCTAGCAAGTGCTCACTAGTCTGATACACTTCCTTCTCAACCTCTTCTAAACTCGAATAACATGCCGAACCAGAGGCACGTTATGAACCCAAATCAGGGCCAAGCTTACTTTGTTTATCAGGCCCCCTCTGCTCCATCACCTGATAAGATGGAAACTTCAACTTCATATTCTAGATATCTACAGTAGACACCTATTTCTCCCAACACTAACCAAAGTCAGGTAGGATTGAACTCCATCGCCACCCGTAGTGGCAAAGCAACACAAGACCCACCATTTCCTAGCCACGACCAGCCTGATACTACAAATCCCAACCCTAGATTGGTAATCCAAGACACCCCTATCCCAGATAAAGAGCCTGACCCAATCCTAGAGGAACCAACTGAGGTTCCATTTCTTGATGCCTTGATCAAGGGCAAAAGGAAACCTAAGACCGTGGCACTTAAGGAAGAACCTGGTCAAGCTCTTTGAGCAGGTCCACATAAACATCCCCTTGGTGGATGCGATACACCATATATCGGCTTACGCGAAATTTCTGAAAGATGTGTGTACACCTAAGCGTAAGCCACGAACCAAAGGCGGGAATCCAACCGTACTGTCGAAGCAAGCTAGCTCCATCATTTTGAGTAAACTCCTACCTAAGGCAAAAGACCCTGGTACCCCTCTGATTTCCTATATAATCGATGATATTCAATTCAATAGAGCTTTACTAGACCTAGGAGCCTCCATAAACTTGATACCCACATCCCTACTGGACCACCTTAAAGAATCTAAACTCAAACCGACAGAGGTGACTTTGCAATTAGCAGATCGATCCATCAAGTCACCTAAAGGAATGCTCAAGGATGTAATAGTTTGGATACATGATTTCTATTTTCCTATGGATTTCATCGTGCTAGACATGGATGCCCCTGAGAATTTGGAGAATACACTGATCATATTGGGAGACCATTCTTGGCCACAGCTAGGGCCAACATCAATTGTGGAGAGGGCCAAATTGAGTTGAAATTTGGGGATAAAATGAAGATTGATTTCTTTAAGGCCAAAAAAGGGATCAATTGTGGGGCTATCGGACAGATTTGCGATATAGAGTACATGGTTAAAGACCCGTTTGCTGAGGAAAACCTGCTTACCCCTGATATTCAATCACAAGAGGATCAAGCCCCACAGTTAGAGGAGCTTGGACCAGACCTAGACATACCTACAGCTCCTACCTTTGCTCCCGAAACCCACTCTGAATAGCCTACTACTGCTGATAATCCTGTCATGGAATTGAAGCCCCTCCCTGATCATCTCAAGTAAGACTTTTTGGGTTTCAATAAGAAAATTTCTGTGATTATCAATTCCTGACTCACTTCTGATCAGGAAACACGTTTGATTTCTATCCTCCAGTAGCATCGGAGAGCCATTGGTTGGACTCTCGATGATTTGGCTGGTATCAGCCCTTTGTATTGCACGCATCGCATCTACATTGAAGAGGGCTCACGACCATCCCGTGAAATGCAGTGATGCATGAATCCTAATCTGCAGGAGGTTGTGAAAAAGGAGATCATTAAGTGGCTAGATGCAGGGATCATCTACCCGATCTCCGACAGTCGTTGGGTGAGTCCGATCCAGGTTGTGCCTAAGAAGGCAGGGCTCACCGTCATCACGACTGAAAGCAGAGAGACCATACCGACCCATATAGCTAACTCGTGGAGAGTTTGCATTGATTACAGAAGACTGAATGCCTCCATGAAGAAGGATCATTTCCCACTACCGTTCATTGATCAGATACTCGAGAAACTAGCGGCAAATCGATTTTTTTGCTTCTTAGACAGGTACTTCGGTTATAATCAGGTGGCAATCCATCCTGAGGATGAAGAGAAGACCACCTTCACCTGCCTCTAAGGGGCATACGCATTCTGCAGGATGCCTTTCGGGCTCTGTAATGCACCCGCCAGCTTTCAGCAGTGCATGCTTGCCATATGCTCTAATATGGTAGGTGATTACCTTGAAGTCTTTATGGAAGACTTCTTGGTATTTGGGGAATCTTTCGATGAGTGCCTCCTGCATTTGGTCCAAATCCTCATGCATTGCATCAACGTGAATTTGGTTCTTTCCTAGGAAAAGAACCACTTCATGGTTCTTGAAGGTATTGTCATGGGGCAATTAATCTCTGAGAAAGGTATCCAAGTTGACCAGGCTAAGATAAATTTGATTTCTAGGCTACCTATGCCTAGCTCGGTCAAGGACATCGGGTCTTTTCTAGGGCACGTTGGTTTTTACCGTTGATTCATTCCTAATTTCTCGAAAATCACGTGCCCCCTGACTAATCTTCTATCAAAAGATGTCCCCTTTGAAATCACCGATGAGTGCACTCACGCATTTGAAAGTCTGCATGATCGAGTTATGCAGGCACCTATCCTGCAATCCCCTGACTGGTCTCTACCCTGTGAGATCATGTGCGATGCGTCTGACTATGCAATGGGTGCGGTGCTTGGGTAGAAAATTGATGGAAAACCTGTGGTCATCTACTACACCAGCAATACACTTGATGAAGCTTAGCATAACTACACGATTACTGAGAAAGAGCTGATGGCTGTAGTATTTGGCCTGGAGAAATTCAGATCATATCCTCTAGGTTCTCATGTCATCATATACTCGGATCACACCGCAATAAGGTGACTTCTCGTGAAGAAGGATGCGAAACCTTGACTAATCTGCTGGATCTTCTGTTGCAAGAGTTTGACTTCGAGATTAGTGACAAGTAGGAAAACAGAAGGTGGTAGTTGATCACTTATCCTACCTTCTTTCTGCCATTATTGACCCTTCCGAACCGATCATAGAACATTTTCTTGATGAGCACCTCCTGACTATTGGTGCAGGACTTCCCTGGTACACAGATATGGTTAATTACTTGGCATCTCATCAGATCCCATCAGATTGGCCGAAGGCCAAGAAAGATAAATTACTTTCCGATACCAAGTACTACATCTGGGAAGACCCGTACCTCTTCCTCATTGGTGTTGATCAGATCATCAAATGATGCATCCCGGAAGCAAAAATTTAGGACATCTTTCCCTTCTACCATGACCAGGCTTGCAGCAGACACTTCTTCGGACACAAAACCGCAACTAAAGTCCTCCAGTGCAACTTTTATTGGCCCACGATCTTCAAAAATGCACACAATTACTGTAAGGCATGTACTTGTTGCCAAACCTTGGGCAACATGAGCCCCTGCGATATGATGCCTGTACAGTCGATTCTCGTATGTGAAATCTTCAACATTTGGGGGATTTATTTCATGGGCCCCTTTCCCAAATCGGACAGCTTCGAATACATTCTCATCACTATAAACTACGTGTTTAAATGGATTGAAGCTATCCTGACCTGAAGCAACGATCACAAGGTGGTAATCAAGTTCATTCATCAGCTCATCTTTTCCCGGTTCAGTGTCCCGCATGCTATTATCTCTAATGAAGGGAACCATTTCACGAATGCATAGTTCAGATCCCTAATGACAAAGTACAGGGTGTCGCATCGAATCTCGACTCCTTAAATGAAAATTCCTTCGAGAGGGGATGAGATTTGCGTGATGCGAAAAATAAGCGGAAATAAATATCAACAATCTCACAAAAATGGCAATCACACAATTACATAATCATTTTTAGGTGGAAACCCAAACTAGGTGAAAACCACCACCTAGCCCTCTCGAGTTAGGATTTTCCTATCGACCAAGTCAATCAAATCCACTAAACAAGTCACTTCAATTGGGGTGACTTAGCCTCTTACAACCACACTACTTTATACGAGGGTAGTGTACCTCAAAACCCCTTCTCTTCACAAGAAGGATTTTGTCCCTCGATGGAGACAGGAATTCGCAAAGCGAATACACAACCAAAGATAGTAAAATACAAGACAACCTATAGAACCAACAAAGTAAATGGAAACTTAGCTACTATAGGAAATATGAAACTTCCCTTTAGTGGAAATGTGTCGACTTGACAACTAGCATGAACCATGCGGTAGCAGTTCATCGCTCTCGTGAACTATGGCGGGAGAGTGGGTGCACGGCTGGGATGGTGCTCTCAAGATGTAGAATAAGGCTTGTGAGAGCTAGTACTTCTACTTCACTTGGACACAAAAGATGTGGAAATGATAATGCTTGATGTGTCTTGGTGTGTCTTTGTTTGGCAAGGGTGATCCTCTATTTATAGAAGGCCTAGGAAGGCTTTAGAAGGCCTTAGAAAGCTTTCATAACTGTTGGGAGCAAACCCAAGGCAAAACAGGTCATAATCAGAATCATTAATGATTCTGACAGCGTCATCAGACGTTTGGTCTAGGTATCAGACATCTGGAAAAGTCTTTTAAGATGTCTAGGAATTAAGTCAGATGTCTAATACTAGATGGGTCCTTACTGACTTGGTTTATACCTAAACAGGGTTCTAATGTAAATCAATCAGATGACATACAGGATGCTTGGAACTAGGTATGGACGTCTGGAAACCTATTTTACTGTGGGGATAGATTTCCAAGCAATCAAATGGATATAATCCTCAAGATAAGTGATTTTGGCTCAATTGAGGGCTAACGGTCACTTACTAGATGTCTAATGTCATCTACGAATGTCTGATAGAAGCCTAAAGGTCACAATCCTCAACGATCATCTTTTAAGCCAACGTTCCACTAATTGGATGTTTGGCAATTTCATCAGATGTCTAGACTAAGGGTCAGTCATCTAAAAGCAACAGACAGAAGGTTCTAAGATCAACCCTAAAAGCGTAGACGTTTGGTTCAACAGTCAGACATCTTAAAAGTCAAGAACAGATGTCTGATTTCCAGATTGGACGTCTGATCAGACTGTCTGATGCCTACTTTAGTTTTCTAAGTTCTCTAAGAGTTGTCTAAGTGTCCAAGGGTTATGTAAGTGTTCCTAGGGCTACTGTATTGATACTTTGGGGCTCTTTAACAAGTAATCTAAGAAAGAAAGTAAAGAGCAAGAAAAAAAATAAAATACAAAGAATAATGAACAAGAAAGGAAATATATCCTATTCTTCATTAAGCTTCCTTCTTCAAGCTTTCGCTCCTTGCGATGCTCCTTCTCCATCAAGCTCCTCCAATCCTCCATAGATGCGAGCTTTAACTCCGCCTTTACACTTGTCTCCATTTGCAATTTAACCTGAAAACTAGGATTCAAAAGGAAATATTAAATAACAAGTGTTTTGTTATCATCAAAATAAACGATCATGATGCTCTAACACCAACACTTATCACCCCCAAAGCAACGGATTGGCTGAATTGTCCAATCGGGAGATCAAGAAAATCCTTCAGGTCACTATTCTGCCTGACATGAAAGATTGGTCGACCCATCTTCCAAAAATTTTGTGGGCTTATAGGACTGCCCACAAAACCCAATTAGGTATGTCTTCATTCAGACTCGTGTACGGGAAGGCATGTCACTTGCCCGTCAAAATGGAGCACAAAGCCTATTGGGTAGTACGAAAGTACAATCTAGATTTGCTAAAGGCTGAAACCAACCGTTAGCCTTAAATGAGCGAGATCGAGGATCTACGCAATGATGTATACGAGAACTCATGAATTTACAATGAGCGAGTGAAGGCTTTCATGACAAACACATATCAAGAAAGACTTTCCATCTTGGTCAGAAGGTCCTACTCTTTGATGCCAAACTCAAATTATTCCCAGGGAAACTCAGATCAAAATGGATTGGACCGTTTCTTGTCCAACATGTTTTTTGAAATGGAGCTGTCGAAATCAATGAACTAGCCTTGATTCTGAACTATTTATCATGAATGGTCAAAGACTCAAACCATTCATAGAACTCACTGACACAAACTTGGCTGAGTTATCTTTTGATCTCCATTCTCCCTGAGCTTATTGCGCCCAGCTGATGCCGTTAAAATTAGCGCTTAACGAGAGGCAACCTGTCATCTTTTGAAAAACTAGAAACCCTTTTGACACATCTCTTTACTGAACTTATATTGCACTTCAAGGTTCATCCATTAAAACAACTAACACCACCTCTGGTACTCGTACCAAAGCTTGAAATCATCCGCAGTATTCATCCTGTCCCATTCACCCACCCTCTGACCTTGTTCTAATGTATGATCTACATTAAACTTAAACCCACCTAATTTACAATGAGGACATTGCAAATCATAGGCATAAGAGGTATTAAAGTGCAAAACACAGTAAGAATCAATCCACAAAAAAGGATTTCATCAAAAATTACATATTTCAAAAAACCAAAAAAATGAAAAAAATTTGAAAAATAGAGAAAAGGAGGTTAAGAAAAAAGAAGATCCATTTGAGAGAAAAAAAATGAGAAAAAGGAAGAAGGAAAATTGAAAAGAAAAGAAAGGAGCAAAAAGATAAAGAAAAAATTGAGTCCCTTCAAAATAATATGGAACTTACCTAACTTCTAGGTTAGATCGAATGATTAATTAAGTCCTGGAAGGCTAAAACTTAAAGGATTAGTGCCGAAAATCGACCTTAGGTCTCTTGGATCTATTCTGAGATTTAAACGCTCACGTACTTGTCAAGATCCTGATTAATCCTCAAGAGGTTAGGGAAAATGCAAAGCTTGTGTATTAGGTCTAAGGCTTATGGAGTATTCGACCTCGTTAACTAACCTCTGATTTGTAGGACTCGATAACTTAAGCACCCTAAATCACACACAGTCTGGTTCAGTGTGCTTTAATAATGAAATCATGCCAAAGGGCATTTCTTCTGTTCTAAAAATGGTCCTAAGATCTAGATTATGAGCGGCTGGAAAACACAAGTTGATTTGGACGAGTTCCCAGTGTGGAGAGGCGGGAAATTCCCCTTGAAGATGCGTAATAACATATCATCTCCTCGGTGTTTATGTCCTAAGATATCAAAATATCCTACCAAGGGCACGTAAGCACCTTGTGCTGGTTCAAGTGCCCAGGGCAGGATTCCCAAAATCTCGATTGCCTAGGCCTGAATTTAGCTATAGAATGCCATGGGCAGCACTATCTTGAAGTGTCGAAAGCCAGGGTTCTGGGGTTGCCATGGGTGGTGCTATCCCGAAGCATCAATTGCTAGGGATCCTACGAGGATTGATGGTGGGGACAAGGAATCTGATACAGAACATGTTTAGGGCCAATATGAGAATGGATCTAAGGAAAAATATAATGAAAAGAAAAGAGAAAGAAAGCTCTCCACAAATGAAGATCTCCTTCTATATCTCTCTCTTACAAAAAATCTGTTAGCAACCTAAACCTAAACTAACCATGTTACAAGCACGAGTGCTTTAACCGTTGGGTCCAACGAACCTTAGGTTAGTTCCTGTGGGCCTTAGAAACCTTCGCGGCAGATTGAGATGAAAGCTAGTCAGGCCTGGATCTGGGCTAGTACTTTAGTACCTCTAGGCCTATTGTTGGTATTAAGATCTGATTCTTAGAGATGCGGCTTAGTAGGGCATCCTGATGGTTACATCTGACCTAGATAACTCGTTTGATCCATAAGGTTTTGCTAAGGGACTAGAAAAAACTACGCATGGGGGTATGCTAGGAACACCATCATGATCCCTAACTAGCTCAATTTGGTTTGATTAGATTAATAAAAGCTCCTGCATGTTCATCATAAATTCTTAAGGGCACATGGTGTTGTTTGGAGAAGAAAAGAGGAACATAGCGTTATTTCTGCAAAATTAATAGTATTCCACAAATACAGAATAATCGTGGGGTATTTCAAGGGACAATTGAAGGTCAAATGGTCAATAATGTCTAATAAGTGGGTTCATGTAGAACAAAATGGGTTTTCACGCATTTTAATAATTAATGAACATTTGAAACCCTAAAAACAAACCTGCTTAATTAACTAAGGTTTTGGTTAGGGTAAAAATCACCTAAACCCACTAAAAATCATATAAAAATATTTTATAGTGTTTGGTATCTTTGATTTTACCATCAGAACCCATTTTGACCTAAAATCGAGTCTCAGACAGACAATTGCCCTAATTTGGGTTTCTGAGCAAATTTTCCAGTCATAATTGGGCAAACCAAAATCCAACTCCACCATTATTCCTCAAGTCGAAATTATGTTGTACCAAAATTTAGGCCCAATATGAGATCATCTTGACCCAGTTTGCATTTTAATCTTGATCTAACTCTTCTTATAAAACACCACTCAACTTTTGAATTTCCTTGCAAAAACCCCCCTAACTTCCTCATCTTCTTTGCAAAAAGGTCCTCACCACCATGGAAGCTTCCACGCGATTATGGAAAGCTTCAATCAAGGATTTCTCCTCATTTCCTCAATGAACTTCGCTCAAAAATGGAAGGAGGACTTCCGAAGAGATCCCCTTCCATTTGAGATCGTCCATGGCTTTCCTAATCAAGCCAAGAGTTCATGCGAACTCTTGGAAGTTGTTGACCTACCCCGAGATCCTCGAGGTCTTTAAGCTTGTTTCGAAGCTTGGAGACCTCCTCTTGGCCTATTTAAGCATGCCCAAGCCCTTCCTCACCTCTTTAGAGAGAATTTGAGCCAAAAACAACTCTTCTTCCTCTCGTCCTTGGCTCGCTTCACCTTGGTCCGATGAACTTCCTCCCCCAGATTCCTCACTGGCCATCACAGACTATAACCAACCGGTCTTGACTCCCCGACTTCCTCCACACCTCGCAATACTAACGAGGCACTGCTTCCCCCTTCGTCATCGTCAATATCTCCCACCGGAGCTCTCTTTGTCTCCAACACTGACCATACCAAACCCGACACCTCCTCTATCCTCCTTCGTCCGCTAGCTACCTCCGTCAAGCCCTCAGCATCTACTCATCTCCGTAGCATCTTCAAACCATCATTTCGACCACCGTCGAGCCCTCCACACCTCCGTCTTCCACCTCGGCAATGTACCTTCGGTGAGCATGCACGACTGCTACACTCCACCAACCTGTCTCTCATCGATCCAGAAACCTCCTCCGTGCCATAGCGACCAAAACTCCTTAAGAAAGTGAGGGTATTGGCTTCTCTACTTCGCTCGCAAACTCACCTCCTTCCGCACCTTCATCTCTTGGTCGTACGACCTCCTCACACACTCAAACTCACTGCCACAACCACCATCACCTTTGCCATCTTCAAGTGATCACCTTGAGTTTTCTAATTGGGGCATTTTGCCCATATTTTCTATTTCAGGTGTACGCTCCCTGGTCGCCATTGACAAGCTCCTTTGAAGGAGCTCGAAGACGTGTTCTTGCTGTTGTAGTTCCAGGCACACCCTCTAGGAGACGCGAACCACTCCCAGGAGCACGTCCAGGCTCTCAATTGGAATCATCAAGTGCTCCTACTGCTTCAATTGACCACATCATTCAGCTGCTGTGCATGCGAAGAACAAGGGACTAGATAGTCCAATATCGTGGGTTGAGGAGCCATCTAGGGCATATAAATTGATTTCCTATTCTCATCTGTTCACCCAAGATCACTAGGGGTCGGGTCCCCGCTCACGCACCTCCTCGCGCTCACTCCTCACCCGCTACACTACGCAGGCAGGTCTGGACCTCTGACCGTATATCCGATTACCCAGTTAACCTCGAGTCTTTAAGAGAAAGAAGACAAGGAAAGAAAGGGAAAAGAGAGAGAAGGGGGGGTTTTGCTTTAGCTAACCCTCTCTCAACACTTACCCATTGAGAGGCATTCTCACCTCTGTGCTATGCCTCTGTGTGACTTGAGAAAGAGGAAGGAGAGAAACAAAGAAGAAGAAGAATCCAAGGAAGAAGAGAAGCGCTCTTTGTAGAGCACTATAGCAACTGGCTGTTTAAGTCATCTGATCAAAGCATTCGACATCTCATTTCATCGATTTGTGCTTATACTACTTGATGTAGAACTATCTGATTGATACTGTTCAGATATTTGCTATTATTGTTGGTAATTGGTGATTCAAATCACCATTTTACCCCATTCTTTTTGCATCTTGACATTGGCATATATATATATCATTCTTGCATGGATTCTTGGTTATAAATTGTTTATCTTTGTGGTTAAATTGTGATTTTGAGATTGATTGCTATACTTGCTCCCTGCGTTCGACCTCGAACTTTCTTGACGATCTTTCGAGTTATAAATTTTATTTGTTTTCGTGCGATTTTAACCCATACTACAACGTATCGATTTTAAAACCCAATTTCGCACATTTTAACCATAGTCCCCACTTAGGGTTGGCGCCAAATACCAAGCATCCCCCCATTTTGGAACCACCCATTAACAACCCTAGGATCTCCTAACCACCCTCTACAACCCATCCTAGCCCTCCATCCATTAACTACCCCTAACCCCCTTCCACTCCTATAAAAAGACCAACACCCACCACCAGTAATTCACCTTTAGCTACCATTAATACACCACACTTCCACCTTCCATAGATGACCAAGAGAAGAAGGAGAAGAAGATTAAGGGGACACTCTGTCCCCTTGGTGCCTTGCCCTCTTCCCTTCTCTCTTGCGCCCACTCCAGCTAGAGGAGAAACCATGCAAGGAAGACTGTAACAAGCGCGTGCCCCAGACGTCTTTTAAGACGTCTGGGAGGTGGCCCAGACGTCTGTAAAGACGTCTGGGATCACATCCAGACGTCTGACCAGACGTCCGGGATAGTTTACAGACGTCTGGCGAACAGTTATGCTCGCATGGGATATTCGTCTGCGCGCCTGTGCACGCAGACCTGCGTTCTGCCCTCTTTCTCTGCGGCTGCAGGCGGCTGCGACCGCCTTCTCTCTCCTCTCCACGCGGCGTTAAAAGGGGGGGGGGCGCCTCCCCTCCCGTCTCCACCATCTTCCTCCTTCTTCTCCTGCCTGTGCGCGGGAGCGAGCGGATGCGAGGGCGCAGCGGCAGCGACAGCCGCAGTAAGAGCGGAGGAGCTGCGGCGTGCGAGGGCGGGGCTCTGCCGTGAGGGCGAGCTCGGCAGGAGCGGCTTGGCCGGCCGGCGGAGGGCGCAGGGGGCGCAGAGCGTCGCGGAGAGGGACCTGCTGCGGGTGGAGCAGCGGACGCGCGAGGTGCGACGCGGGCGGCGTCGCGAGCGGAGGCCGAGCAGGGCTCTGATTCTGGAAAATTTCCAGAATCAGACGTCTGGATTGATATCCAGACGGCAAGGTCGACGTCTGTGAGATCATACAGACGTCTGAAAGGTGAGTTTCCGCTTTCTTCTTCCTTTTTGTCGACTGACCGTACTGAGGGAGGGGGGGTTGGCTGTGCGCAGGTTGTCTGATTCGTCATCCTTTGCGAATCAGACGTCTGGAAGTTGTACCAGACGGCGGGAGTGACCTCCAGACGTCCGGAGTAACCATCGGACGTCTGGGATCTAGGAAAGACGTCCCCACAGACTTCTGGACGTCCGGGGAACCAAGCCGAACAGGTAATTCTCTGATCCACCGTTTAAGACGTCTGGAAGGAGTTCCAGACGTCTGATTTTGCACAGTATCATCTTTCTCGACCCGTTTAGGGCCCGTTTGGGCTCCGTTTTCCGCGATTCGAGTTGCGTTCGTTTCAGAATTTATTCCTATACCCGCCTACAGTAGCTATACACTGTTTTGAGACACTCCTTGTGTTTGATCCTTGTGACAGGATCCCGTTCAGTTGCAGTCTTGAGAGTCGCGGAGGCGCGCGGGATTCCCGATCACGCCCCCATTACTCCCGTTGTACCTGGTAGAGTGGTTTTAAGTATTAATAAAATCTGTTAAAGTATGGAACCATAACTAGAACCTAGGGCTGGCATGAATCCTAGGAATGAGAAATATATGGAATGATAGCTCCTAGGTGTTGCATGAATCCTAGGGCCGGAAAACTAGATTGTATGATAGATCCTAGGATATGGCATGAATCCTAGGATGGAAAAACTAGTGGAATGTATATTACTGCAGTCTTGGAAAAATGGAAAGGAATATATAAAGCTGCCTGTAAATTTAATTAACAGCTGCCTGTTATGAATAAAGAAACATGTTTGAGATCATGGAATTTGAGAACGTGAATCTGGAAAGTGAAACATATGATGTTCTGAAATAAAGAACTGGAACCCTACGGGGAGTTAGGAGTGGAACTCCTGGAAAGAAAAAGGAATGGAATTGAGATGTAGTTTGTACTGTCCCTTGGGTACGCAGTACCAAGGGAAGTGCCTGTACCTGTTTAGTGCAGAGTGGGGCCAGCCGCCCCAGGGACCCGGGGTTAGGATTGGCCGCTCTGTACCGACTTGCTGGCCCTCGTGTACGTAGTACCGAGGAGAGCTAGTAGTGTTAGGAGAGTACTAGCTACCCCACGGGCCCCGGGGTTTTGCTAGCCTCCTTCACCGACTTGTTAGGCCCACTAGGGCAAACCAGGGTAGTCAGGCGAGGGTGCGCGGACTGTGGAGGGGCAAGGCCCCGGTTTGGTTACTGTGGAGGGGTTGGACCCCTGTTACTGAGAGGGCTCTGCCCTGGTTCCGTGCTGTGCTTTGGGCGCACCCGTTAACGGAAACGACTGACCGCGTGCCAGTACGGGCTAGCTACCTGTGCGTTTATCGCGCGTGCCGTAGTCACCGTTACGTCTGTCAGTGACCTTGGGGTGGTTGACTGAGGGTAGGATCACCACGGGGGACTCTCCCGGCCAGGAGAGCACCACGTGCTACTTCTACTTTTGGAAAAGACTGCAATCAAGATCGTCCCACGAGGACATCCGAGATCAAGTAAAGGATCTGAGAAGTAAATGAAATAGTGAGAAAAATTGAAAGATGTAAATAAAGGAAGTAATAGAACATAACAGCTACTGTACACTCTACTGTTGCCTTTAGTTAGTTTGCCACTCTACTCAGCGTTTTGCTGACGTGTTACACTCGTTACGTTTTTCAGGACCAGGTGTTGAGCAGCCAGGGTCGGCGGCTGCAGAGGACGCTGGGCCGAGTAGGGTCCAGTAGAGTTACCACAGCTTTGTACCTTCTTTTTGTTTCTGTTCTAGTGAGTAGTTTTGTTTCCGCTGTACCTTCTTTACCTGCAGTTTTTGTTATATGATAAATGTTGTTTTACTGTTGTGGTGGTGCCTACTGTAGTAGTTTCTTTCCTTACTGCTGTACTTTCTTACTGTTAGTTATATTCATGCTGAATGTGGTTTATTTTACTGTCTTTTGGTTACTTCCTCGTTGGACGACTGGGTCTTGGGATTAGTCGAGTCGGTCCGGTTCTCGTGTCTCGTAGGGACTCGGGAACCGGGTCGTTACAAAGACCTTGGAAGAGGTCTTGAGGGTTGTGCACGCCCACCGTTGGAGAAGCTTTTGATGTGGAAATCATCCACCTTTGGAGGAGCCAAGGTATACCCCATCTAGGGCTTACCAGTAGGAGGACACACCTTGGAGGAGCAATTCAAGGTGAAGGAGAAGGAGGAATCCTTTTCAACTACAGAAGCAGCCGCAGTTGGAGAAAGGACCCTCCCCTCTTCATCATCATCATCATGAGGATATTGAGTTTTTATTTTGTTTTTCTTAAATTTTTAGTAGAAGCATTCCTCTACTTGCAAAACAATATCTTCCTTTAGTAAAAGTTGCCTTCTTTAAATTTTTGTTGCAATTCCTATTGCATTGTGTTGCTTTTTCCTTAGTGCACATACACACTCTAATTACTCTAAGTCTTCACATACCTAGAGTGAGATTAGAGAGAGAAATTGCTTGTCACTTAGGTTTTAGTTTTAGTAACTAAGGTGTAGACGCTTTCTCGCTTACAAATTTGACATTACCCATTATTTCAAAAATAAAAAAGAAAGTTGATTTCCCATTTTTCCAGCAAGAGATTCGAATTTTGCAAACTTGCCTCCTTAGACGACCCTAGGTACTACCACTATCTAGATTATAAATTTTAAAAGCGATTGCAATTTGACATGTTACAACGATTTAAAATCCTAATTTCAAATCACGCCAATTTTTCGCATTAGTAGGTTTTGCGCATCAATGCCATTTTCGGGGAGTTGACAAATCTAGATTATGTTTTACACTACTTCGTACATTTAGTTTGCATTTAGTTTCTTACATCTTGTGTTACTAATTAATTGCTTTTGTTTACTTCTAGGTACATCACCATTGAGGAAATTGGTGGACGATGTAGGTTGACTTTGGAGGGTATGTGTGGAGGATCATGATGGCACTGCATCTCAGCATCACATTTAGGATTAGTTCAGAGTAGTTTAGGAATATTTTTTATTTTTTTTGTGAGAGAGAGTGTATATTCCTGTTTTCTAGTGATTGTATTGGTTTATGAATTGTATTCTTTGTCCCTCTCTCTCCTCTTTTGTGGTTGGTGGACTATCAAGATTACTGCTTGTTTGTCATGGTTTCTCACTCTACCTTCTTCCTACTCTCTCATCCCCCTTCATTGTTCTTCTCATCCCTATCTTCAGACTTCGTGTGTCATAGTTTTGTCATGTTTCATGATTTCAATTCTTGCACGTGTTAACTTTACTTGATTATTTGGATATTAAGAATTTTAATGCTAATGCCTTTTTTTTATTGCATTTAGCTAAGAATGAGACTACCTAGTTATTAGATGCCTATTAACATAATGGAAAGAATAATATATGTTGTATTAATACATGTTTAGTGAATATTTTGGATTTGAATAATACATTTGAAATATGCATAATGAACTTGGCAATTGTTTGTAACTTGATAGGTATTTCAATATGCCAACTATTAGGTATTGGTATGACATGACTTAAATAATCGAGCAAAATGAAGACAAAACCAATGACTAATGATGAACTTCTAGATCAGCCTTAAACTTTTATATTGGTTTAATTTATCCATAAAGGACCAAGTGTTGGTGAACTTAGAAATAAACATTCAGAGATGGTTGGTTAAACTTTGATGGTTACTATAATGAAGCCAAAATTAATGCAAAACTGACTATGTTTGATTTGACACATAAGCATGTGATAACCATTGCGTGGAAATAAGAATATGATCAATATGTAGTCTCATGCTTGCAATTTAAGGCTTCAGCTTATGACATTATGTGTGGCAACAAAAGATTGATTTAGGGAGTGAGCTAGCCTCCCTACAACTCTTTTCGTAGGTTGTCTAGCCAATTGAGTAATTAAGTAGAATGAGTACATGTTTTTGACCTATGATGTTTCGGTACTACTTTTATATTATGTAGTGGAGATTACTGCCTATGTGCCATTGTAGATTAGCTCCCCACATGCATATTACATGAGTGTGTAGTCACCACTTTGCCTAGGATGAGACCTAGGTGTTATTAACCTAGTGGTAGTGTGGGTGCAAGGCATTCTCCCAAGCAAGAGGTTGCCCCATATCAATCTTATGATTTGGGATATTACAATGATATGTATTACTATTAATGACTGGAAAACATGAAGGCACATACACTTGAATAATTTTGTAATAATTGACTAATTAAAGATAACCATGCAAATTAGTATGCACTTCTAATTTCTTTATACTAACCTTTATAATTTAATTCTCTCTATTTTGATTTCTTACTTAGGTTTTGATGAGGAACAGCCAGATACTACAACTACAAGTGGAGAAGATGGTGATGGTCCAAGTTTTGTATCGTAGCTCGTCAGTAGGACACAACTTACTTACTAGTTGTACTTTTTGTTATTTAGTTTTCCATTTAGTAATGTTTTCATCAAGACTGGTACCTTTATTATGCATTGATGGCTATGGATCGTTATTTATATGGATCTCTACTATTTATACATCCATTTCAACTTTAGTCTTATTTCCTTCGTTTATGCTTGGTATGTGTTTGTACATTATTGTACATTGATACGTTTTATTGTTTATGTGCTGGATGACTATAGATCTTAGGTAATAGTGCAAAATCAATCCAGATTTCTACTAGGGTGGAGGGTTTGGGTCGTAACAAGTTCACTTTTTGGCATATCTCCTTCATCAAGAGTCTTAGTAGGCAATCTATTATTAGTCCTCGTGGACTAAATGATTTAATATGCACTCTTATGTCATCATCATTATTGTAGTATTTGTGTACCTGAATCTTAAATTGACTTTGATGTAATAATATTTCCATGTTGAAAACTTTTCTACCATTTTTTGTTGTAGTAGTTTTATGTTTTGTAAGAATAATATGATAGAAAATTTACAATGTGAAAGAAATCCACTTTTATAATCATTTAGATAATTTGCATTATTTATCTCTCAAGTCAAATCTTGTAACAAAATAACGTAAATTTAATCAACGACCCACATTTTTATATTCTGTAGAAATTTTATAATTCATCCATTCATCATAGGTTACTTGACGCAAGTTCTCTTAGCTAATTTCTGCTTGAGGTTGTGTGGTACAAAAGGTTATCTACCAAATGGAATAAATTGTAGCATTACAATCATGATTTTTAACCCATTTCTTTATGCATCGGTCTAAACATATATAAAAATTAAAAATAGAAAAAAGCAATTATAGATAAAAATAACACAAATACAACCTCACTGAAACTGAAAAGTAACACATTCCACTACCTCTCCCAATTTATTTCCCAAGATAAGTTGCAACAAATCGCCGGTTATTATCATAACTACCTATCGACTTCTTATATGATAAATAAAGCAAAATAAGAAATACAACTTACATAGCATACTAATTCACATATCATATTTAACCCACTATACTAATTCACCTATCATACCTAACCTTCTATCAACCTACAACTTAGCACTTTATAATATTTATCCAATGCCAAAGTAAAAACATATCCAAACACAGGCCGAATGATCTTTTGAGACCATGTTCTATGGTTACTTACAACTGCTAATAATGGATCACTTTTAAAATATTGCATACATTATGCTTTATTTTGCATTAGCAACCAAAGTTCAAATAATCCATTTATTCTCATACGCCACAAATTAACCACAACCCTTTTCAGAAAGAAAAAAGAAACCGCAATCATGTAATGAATATAAAAAAATCATATGAGTTAAAAAAGCATGTTACATAAAGACATAGAGAAGGCGCTTAGAAAAACAATAAAAACCCAAGCATAAGTATAGAGTACAACACGTACCCCTACTATAGTAATTTTTATCTCACTTGCAACTTGGACCTTATGTCCTTATTCATGGAAATCATTTCAATGGAGGTTGCACTTGTTCCATCACCATATTGATTCTGAGTGTGCCATTATTAAGCATTTTGTAGATCCAGACAATCTCTTAATTGCTTTACCACTTCATTCATAGTTGGTCTTTTTGATGAGACATTTGAAGCACATGATAGTGCTAGTTCCACCATTTTCCAAGATGAATTCATCTCATACTCTCCATCAAGTCTTTTGTCAACTATCTCCTCAATACTGCCCCTTCCAAACAGAGGAAGCACTCAATCAACTATGTGCATGCTTCCTTTTCCTTTAATAATTGCAGGAAGTCCTGTTGCTAGCTGTAGTAGAACAATTCCAAAACTGTAAACATCATTTGTTTCCCTCAACATTTCAGTATAATGATACCTGATCACAAATAAAATTGTAACAGTGCATGTAGTTAATTGTAATGATAAGTTTGGAAAGAATTCATGAAATTATTACATTTTGTCTAACCTAAATGTAGATTTTAATACTCATGAAACTGTTATAGGAATAATTGTTTACTTTTTTTTAGACACCTGTTCACAGGGCAAAATCGATGTTTAAAAGATGTTGTGTTGTAGTATAAGTGAAATCGCCTTGTAAACAAATAAGAATTTTATTACTCAAATGTTAAGTCTAAGGTTGAACACAAGGAGTAAATGGAATTCACACTAATCTTAATAATAAATGCAATTTGAACACATAAAATTACTCAAAACCTAATTCAGAATGTAAAGCATGAAGTTATGAATAATAAAATGTAGCAAAAGAGAAATTGATAATCAGACGTCTTAAAAATGTTTGGTTCTTCTTTTGGCTTTTCTCCTTCTCTAATTTGGCCTTTAGCTTCTCTAGTCTTCTTTCCTTTCTTCTTTAGCTTTGGTCCTCGGCTTCTTTCTTTCTCTGGCTCTTTTTTTTCCTTATTCTTCTTCCTTTCTGCCTTTAGCCTTCTTCTTCTTTCTTTGGCTCTTCTTTCTTCCTTCTTTTCTACCTTAGCTTTCTCGACCCTTAGCTTCCTTGGCTTTCTGATCTCCTTCTCTCTCTTTCTTCTTCAGCCGTGCCTTCTCCTTCCTTAGATCTTCTTTTCCTTAGCTTTCTTCTATTTCCTCCTCCTTAGCTTTTCCTTCTTTTTCTGCAGCTGCACCCAAGGCTTCCTCTTCCTTCTTCCTTTCCCTGCACACAAGAGCAAAACCTACCCCTATCCTCCCCTACGTACACTCTCTCTCTATTTCTCTCTTCGATTCACTCTCCCAGAACCAGCCAATCGGGTATATGGGTCAGGTTACGCCCACCCAGGTCCAGGCGCACTGGCGTGGGTGGTGCGTGAGGAGTGCAGGGTAAACGAGTCAGGCAGCCAGGTCCATGTAGCATGGGTCGCGGACGAGGTGGGTGAGCGGGCGAGGGGACCTTACCCCGTGATCTGAGCCGACAGA
The DNA here is from genome assembly GCA_037157565.1 of Thalassia testudinum. Classification (NCBI taxonomy): domain Eukaryota; kingdom Viridiplantae; phylum Streptophyta; class Magnoliopsida; order Alismatales; family Hydrocharitaceae; genus Thalassia; species Thalassia testudinum. The sequence goes on from JAZHRO010000065.1 coordinate 791,288, forward strand.
AGAGAACACAAAAACAACTTAAATGACTCATCTGCACTGAAAACTTTCGAGGTGGGACTAAAGTCCCACCTGCTTCTTCGCGCACGCGCAGAGAGAACTCTTGCCCAATTGCTGCAGCTGCGGTCGATGAAGCCCTCAATTGCTTGGTGCGAAAGGGTTGTGGGATGCTTCCGCGCACCTAGGATTCTTCTGCTTGGAGCGGTGCGACCTAGAGCGAGCTTGCGAGTCCTTCACGCCTACTCCAATGGCGGCAGGGGGTCGAACCTGAAACTCAATAATACGACCTTGCGGCTCTATCAAACCACGTGGGTAGCTTCGCTGTGTCACGGTGAAGGTGATGCGGTGGGTGGCATGGTGCAGAACAGCCTAGGAGTGCATGCCTAGGTCGGACTATGACCGTGAATGTGCATATGTTCGGTGGGAGTGTAGGGTGTGTGTGGCGGTCAGTGAAAGGGCGGATGATGATCAGTGGGTGATGGCAGAAGTTCTGAGGTAGGTGGCGAGGCATGTGGATGAGTGGAGTGATGGTTGCACCTTCACCGATGGTCGGCCAGAGATGAGGAAGATAGAGGTGGTTGGTGGCTATCGAGGGGGATTTTGTGAAATAAAGAAGGGGAAAGTGATAGGTAGAGAGAGAGAAACTTACTGAGGGTAGTTGGACGAAGGGGGGAAGGTGGAGGGCGAGCTACGCATGTATGCCATTGTTGGAGAAGAAAGCCCTGAGATGAGGAAGACGGCGACAACGAAGGGGTTGGAGAAGCGCGTGCAGGTATGGCACAACGCGGAGGACAGAGACAGAGGCAACTCTACCACCAGTATTGTGGCAGAGCTACGAGAAGAGGGAGGAGGGATCACTGGAGCTTTCGGGCTGTTGGCCGGAGATGAGGGAGGAAGAAAATTAGGGGTGTCTGCAGCCAATTCAAGCTTAAGAGCAGCGGTATGGATAGGGGGTCCTTTTATAGCTACTGACAGATGTCCTTGTGCTTGGAAGGCAAGCTTCCAAGTGCAGGAATCCTCGCCGGAGAAGGAAGGTGCGGAGGATACCCATGTCTCTCCAGCATTCGCACGAGAGATTGGGTGCAAATCAAATCTTGGGATTGCATTTAGATGATAGGGAATTCCTCAGAGAATCTCCCTTCCAAATTTGGGAGGAGATCTCTGAGAAATCAGGGAGAAATCCTCCTCAAATCCTCGTCGGAGTAGGACTCCTTCGCTATAATGGCGAAGGGACCTAATTGCAAAGGGTGGCGAGGAAGATAGGGGGTCTGCGCAATGTTTTTCAAAAGCTAGGGGTTAAAATGTAATTGAGTGGACTATTTTGCAAAGTAGGTCAAGGTGACCTCCCCTTAGGTCCAATTTTTGGCATAAACCTAATTTGGACCTAAGGAATCCAATGGTGAAGTTGGATTTTAGGTTTGACCATGTTTGGCTAGATATTTTACACAAAAACCTAAATTAGGGCAAATAATTAGCTAGGACCCCTACTTAAGTCAAAATAGGTTTCAAAGGGGGCAAAAATAGGTTTCAAAAGCCAATTTGAAGGTTCTAAATCCTAGAGGGTATTTTTCCATGAATTTTAGAGGGTTTAGTTGATTTTTATCCTGACCAGAACCTTGTAAAATTAAGTGAATTTATTTTAGGGTTACAGAATGTCATTTAATTCTTAGATCTCACAATAACCCTTTTCTGATTGAACCATCCCACTTTTCCTCTTGTTAAGTCCAATTGACCTATGTTTAGCCCCTGAGAAATCTCGTTGATGTATTGCAATGGTAAAATTATAGTTTTACCCTTTGTTTCATGTTTTCTTCTCAGAACAGTTATTCCTTGAATTAGGCTCTTCTCTAGGTTATGTAGGAGCTTTTATTCTCTTTCTTAAGTCAAAATGAGCTAGTTAGGGCTCATGATGGTGTTCCCATCAACACCATCAAGAGAAAACCTAAAATCAAGTAGTTTGGTTAAATTAGAGAAGGACCCAAAGGTGTTTTCCATTGTACTTGTTATAAGTACCTTATTTGTATGCACCATTTCTAATATAGTTGTACACATTAAGAAAAGTAACATTTATCGTAGTAAATTCTACATTTTTATATTCTAAAATATGTTTGAGTATTCCTAATTAGTTAAGTTCTTAAACTACTATATGACAAAATTAGTATTCAAAACTATCATGGTGATTAGGTAAAACAAATCACTCGATGAAATAGGAGATAAGGGAAGTCCATCTTTAATGTTATTGTGGAGAAGATGTACCCTTTGACATTGGACTTATATATGTTCAAGTTCTTGAATTTGAACATTTAATAGACCAATATTGGATGCACTCATTGAGGTGTTGATATTGGAGAGTTGAATATAAGGGAATATGGTGTTTACAGTCTCCTAAAGGCATTATATAAATGCTATATAGGTGTTTATAATGGATTGAACGAATTAGCTCACTCTATGTGTATTAGGAAGTATAAATTCCACACATGGTCATAAAATCCTAATGAAACTCATCGATGCAAGTGAATTCCTTTAGGCAAAGGAGCTAGTATTTATATTCATCCCAATGACAGTAATAGAATGTGACCATGAATGAATGAAGGTAGGTGAACATGTATGAATATAGGTAGGGATGATAGCAGCTTAATGGAATTGCAACTCGGTGTCATATAACCCATACTGTGAAGGATTCATGGGTTTTTAAAGCACATGGTATTGGCCCTTAAATCCTTATTCCTAAATTTTTTTGTTGTTACAGTGATGAAACCAATAATAATTTCAATTGAATTCTAGATATATTAAATCAAATGTCCTTTGAAGATTTAAATAATATTTAATGTGGTATCAATTAGGTACAAAGACTTCAGTACCTTGTTCCAAATGTAAGTAGATGGAGACTAAATGCATAATGGGCATTGGAACCTAGTTAGCTCTTTAATTAAAGTTCTAATATTTGTTAAATTGTCAAATGGAATTAATCCAAACCGATAGATGTTATCTAACAAACTCCATTATATTAGGAGTAGGTGAATTCCCAAAGACTAAAAAGAAATGTGATAACCTGCTTACCCAAATTCACCAAAGAACTTACCTTTCATTATCACTAGGCAACTAACCATGAGACTTAGCAATCAACAAAACATACATCCACATATTTATCAGAGAGTAAAGTCTTAACAGAAATAGAAAAAGATATAATATTGTTGAGAAAAAATAAATTTAAAGAGAATGTTACAGAAAACCAAGTTAATATTTGTGAGAATGTTGAGAAAAATAATCAAAATATGTTGAGTTTGGTGATTTTGATGTTAACAAAATATTTACTGATAATTTAGAATGTTAAAATAATTATTGCAAAAAGTAAAGGGTTAGATTACAATTTCCACGATGGTCATGCAACATAGTTGTGGAATAGTGCCTACTTTCCTATCCCCATCTCAAATTTCCCCTCCTCCCCATTTAATTCATGTTTATCCCATCTTCTCTCCCCTTAATTTTGTCCACATCACCCAATTCTTGCATTAGTTTTCTCTTCATGCGGCACTTCAACACCTAACTGCTCTTAAATGTAAGATCTCCCTCTCAAGGGGTTTGAGTTATTAACAACTAGGCCATTTAATATTTGTTGTGTATCCTTTAGCATTAATTACTTTCATTTTTCGTTTTAGCTTAATACAAATATATATTTAAAAGTGGGATTGTTACATCCTACCCCCACTTAAAGGAATTTCATTCGTAAAATTAAAGCATAACTTAATCTTGGAAAAGGAATGGATACCTCAACCTCATCTAAACTTTTGGCTCCCAAGTAGCTTCTCCATTTTGTTGACTCCTCCAAAGCACCTTGACAAGTGGCAAAATTTTATTATGTAGTCACTTTTTCGCTTTCTCCAAAATGTCAATTAGTTTTTCTTTCTAGATCAAATTTGGCTCTAGCTGTAATATTTCAAATCTATATACCAATCTACATATCCCTCTTTGTCATACCAGTAACCACTCATCCATCGAGAGCTCTCGATTCGTAGGTGTGGTTTCGATCTTTCATTGATAACTAGGGTTTTCATGGATGCTTCAATAATCTACTTACTCTTCATTTATTATAAGGGTTTAAAAATTTTGCGACCATTTTGGAATCCAACAAAATCTATTTTCATTTCCACAAGTCAAGACATTGTGGTCCTTTTGATTTTGGAATCTCTTTTGGCTTTAACAAAATTTGTCAAAGGTCTTTTGAGAGAAATATTGATTGAAGGGCCTTCTTGGAACCCAAGTTATTGAGTGGAGGGGTCTCTTCGACAATTTTTCCTTCCCGTGTAAAGAGTAAGTGGATTGCATGAGAAGCCACTTTCCCTCGTTATGCTCCAACCGTGAGAGAGTGAGAGAGAGCAACACCACCTCCACCACCGACTACCCTACTCCCTCCTCTCATTGGCTCTCCTCCCTCCTCTCCATTGCTAGCTGCAGCTACTAGCTGCTATTGCGTCTACTACTGTTGTTATCGCTATTGCAACTGCTACTACTGTGGGCCTAGGGAAAAGGGAGGAGGAGAAGAGAGTGAAGGTGCACCCTTCTCGAAGAACCCTAGGCATGTGCTGCTTCTTAAGAAGACAAGTAGGGACGTTGTCTTCCTCTTTGGATGCTTCCATTGCTACTCAAATGGTTGTTTGGTGTGTAGAGATTGTTGCATACCCAGTGAGCATGCATACAAGGAGCTAAAGGCATGCTAGGGTTTTAGTGTTTAGCCATACTCTTTGTTGGGTCTTACTTAGTATATTACACTCTTAGTGTACCTGGTAATGCCAGGAAAATGGATCTAATTTGCTAAGGTAAAAGAGAGTGTTGGGTGGTTAGGTAGCCTAGTTTTATTCAACAACATGGGCCTAGAACCACCCAGTACTGGTACTGGTGTTTAGTATCGGTATTGATTGGCTACCAGTACCCTAGTTCATGCTTAAAGGGGCCAATTGGAAGGGTCCAATAGTAGTACTGTTGATGGGTACCGATACTGGAACCTACTGGTGACCCAATGTAAAATGTGACTAATACCTATATTGAAGACCAGTACCAGTGCTGGTATGGGTTGTGGGACCCTGGGCAGCAAGTGACCGATACTAGTACCCTTGGTTAGTACTGGTATTGGTGCCCTTGGATTGCCCTAAACAAGGTCTACCTTCGTCCCCAACTTGATGTTAAAATGTGGAAATGTAATCTCTGAGATGGGGTGATAATTAAAAAGGGTGTCTAATCCATGTAATACCTAGGAAATCACTACATGAAATAAGTGATCTATAAAACTCAAAAGACAAGAATAAAAAGACTAAATAAATTGGATAAGTGTGGAGCAAATTTGAACATGTAAATGCATCGACTCTCATGGAGTTTGAATAAAAGACAACTTGGATCCTAAGGTCTGAGATCAGACCCCAAGCGATCCACTAGGTCCCTAGGACTTCATTCCAGACATAAAACCAAATGGAGTAAAAAATAGTACGTTGACTAGGTAGGCTCATAGGACTACATCCTTGGACTCAATGAACCTTTGATGAACCTTGGGTTCATTGCTTGGGATGAACCCAAGATGTTGTGGTAGCTACGGGCTACTAATATTTTCATATTTATTTATGTTAATTAATGCCTAACTAATGTTAGTCGAAGGGCAATTTAGGTTAGATTGCATTTAATTAGGTCAGATTAGGGATTTTAGGGCATTCTATAAATAATGCATACTTTTGGGCTTTTGTGTAAGTTTTCTTGCAATTGTATCTAGTACCTTGATGTGTTTATTTTTATATGTGCAGGTACAAAATTTTAGATTGATCAGAGTAGGATTGAATGGACTTTGTGATCTGAACTTACTTAGAAGAGGTCTAGACTTTGGTGAACCTATTTGTTGACCTAATTAACCTAGAACCATACCCAATTTAGGAGCCTAATTAACCCTAACCTAATTATCCAACCCAATTGGCTAATCATGACTCTTGATTTTAGACCTATTAGGGCCAACCAAGTTAGGGTCATACCTTATAAAAAAAAAACCCAATACCTAAACCTAATCCCAAAATGGTCAAAATACACAATAATTTATCAAACAGCATGACACAACTTTAGTATTTAGGGCATCCTTAGTTTTCATTGTCATAAGGTGCCATTTAGCATCTCACCTTGCACTTCTCAAATTCACTCATGTTGTGCAATAGAAATTAGCACTAAACCTATTTCTTAATGGTGCATGACCCTAACCACTAGGTTACCAAACCCCTTTGGCCAATGTTTAGTATTAAATATCATCATTTATTTTCTAAGTAATTCAACTTTTGCTAAAATTGCCATCATCTTTTGCATATTATTAAGTAAAATACTTAAATTGTTACGCCATCAAGTTCTTTAGGCTACTCATCCAAATCTTATCCTCATTTCATTCTCATCATTATCGTTTTCTTATATCATGTTGAATGGTTTGTACTAATTTCATGTATTATATGCAATTTAATCAAACTAACACATTTAATCTATTTCTTCCTTTGTTGTCATTTTCAGATATTGCATAAATGAAAGTACTACTAATTTCCAACTTAGGATGGATATTAAAGAAGTCAAATTTTGGGTTGTTACCTTCTAGATCCCCATGAAGAGATTTCACCATTGAAATCAGTTAGATCTAGACTAGATGTAGATACCTTATTTGTGAACTGGCTTTTAGTAACACTTTGTGGAGGCATCCCAAGAGAATGCATTTCTCTACAAGATTCTAATACCATCATATGTAGAGTCTAATAAGAAAATATATAGATTTTGGATATCGCTTTGCTCTACTCATTGTGTCATTATGTTCATTACACTACTCATTCCAAACACAATTGTATACCCACTTTAGCTTACATATTTTCAATGAAATGCTTACCTAGGTTCCACCAAAGTGCATCACATTGTTCTTATTATAGTTGGCCTAGGCTCCCTCCCCTAGTAGTAATGGTGGCTCTACCTCAAGGGTAGTCCTTTCCTACTAGATATCTTACTAGTGGTGGCTCCAACTCTTGGGTAGCCCTTTCCTACTAGACTTCCTGCTAGTGGCAACTCCGCCTCAGGGGTAGCCTTTTCCTACTTACATTCCCACTAGTGGTGGCTCCACCTCTTAGGTAGCCCTTTCCACATACTAAAGGGGAGTTATGCTCTAATACTACTCTAGGATGCCTAATAATCACTAATCCACCATGAGTGATTGTTGAAACGGTGGAGGACTATGCTATCAAAGTTGGTTTTGAAAACCGATGTTGTTTGACTAGCGAAGAACTCGGGTTCAACAAATAAAATTTATACTGAAAATCCATAAAAGATTTTCGGGTCGAACACAGGGAGGTGGACGTTTGATTAAAAATATGCATTTTATTTTGTTTGTCATGAAATAGAATAACTGGTCGAAAACTAGCTATCTATTTAACAAATAATAAATAGAAGAGAGAGAGAATATTACAAATAAAAGCAAAAGGGATGTAGAATAAACATGGATCTCATTATCAGAAATTGTTCATTACACTACTCATTACGACTAGAAAGCAGGAAATTTTTACAACTAGAAAGCAAGAAAATTCTACTCTAGAAAGCAGTAAAAGGAGGGAGAGAGAAGTATCCTCCTCGACGATTGCTTGGAGGACGAACCAGACGGGACAACACCTGGAAAACAGGGAACGGAGCGGGAAGAAGGAGGATGAAGCAGGAGGAACGGGAACGAAGCAGCACGTAGTCATCGTCGCGAGATCCGCTTCCCAAATGCAGAGAGAGGACAACGCGGGATGCTCCACGAAGGGGGACAAAGATGGAAAAATTATGATTTTTACTCTAGAGGAGCACCCGGGGTTGGGACAAGCTCTTAGAGCTTTGGAAGGGGTGAGAGAAGAGAAGGGATGAGAAATTCGTATGGAGGGGGTCTCCTTTTATAGTTGCAAGGAGTGAGGGAATTTTGGTCATTACATTTTGAAAATCATTAATTCAGGACCTTTAGTGATGGATAAATCCGTCACTAAAGGCCTGAACGTAGCCTTCGTGGGCGGCGCTCACGTGCCTGCTCACCTTCCGTGCCTCACTCAGCCACTTACGTTCTTCAATTCTTAGCGATCAGACGGCTTAACTCGCTCCTCGCTGCGCCTATTGCACACGCCTTACACGTGCGATCCCACATCACGCGGGGGCGTCAGATAGCACGTGGGCACTATCGACCGCGTGGCGCCGTTGGATCTTGATTGCCCAGCTAATCGCACCAGCACGCCCGCTTTAATTTGAGGCATGCAAGGGCTCGATCTCACGCCTCCTCATTTGGATAAAGCGCCCGACCAACGCGCTACGAGCGCGTTTGTATCGAGAGCACAACTCAAGCGCGTGTGCCACGCAGTTGTTGGATCTTGATCCAACGGTGGAGAAGTGCTGGCCAGAAGAGCTTCAGCGAGTGCATGCGACCGGTTGGGTGGCTGAGATGGCACCACATGGCGCCATCTTGGCTGTCCATCTTCTGAGTGATGTAGATGGTGCCACGGGTATCAGATTGGATCAATTTTTGCATCATTAGGCTGCGATGTTGATCCGAACCCATCTGTGCAGTCGGATTTGTCATCTGAAGTGTAGATTAACACCATCTTGGCCCTTGATCTTTAAGGTTCCTCGATCTCTATCAGGTGCTATGGATATCCAATTAGGGCTATCTTGGAGTCATTGAACTCCAATCGTCACCCTGATTAGATCTGTATGGTTGGATCTTTAATCCGAGGCTCCGATAAAAAGTTTCCCTATCCCTAACCATAAAAAGGAGACAATTATTGTATAATTTATACAACTTTAATCTAAATGCATAATTATGCATGTTATGCACTATGTACAATGTATGATGCTAATGTAACACTAAGAACATACATTAATGGACATTTTAGGTTAATCAGATGTATGCACATCACACCCCCATGCCTATCTTTTGCTAGTCCCTAGCAAAAACTACATGCTATTTATAAAAGAATTGGGTTGGATTACTTGAGCATGAGTCATTTTCAACATTAAGGACATTTTTACTTAGGATCTGAACTTTCAAAGACACAACAGCACCTGGGTATTTGCCAAAATGCAGACTGCCTCAAGCCCTCACCTTATTCAAAGAAAAATCTCTTTTTTTGCTTTTTCTTCTTTTCTAATTTTTTGGATTTTTTTGAGTTTAGGGTTAAAGAGTGGCTTTCTACAACCACTCAACCCACCCAAGATTTGATGAGAATTCTAAGTTCTAAGCATCTTATTATGAATGTGATAGACTCGTTGATCAGCAATTAGAACGGACTTTGGGTTTCTACGCCTCTAGATAACCTTACAAAGAGAATTCTACCTAAAGGTGTATCTTTACGACCGATAGCTTTCTCCCTACTTTTATTTTTATGGGGTCAACACAAGGGTGAATCCAATGTATATCTCCCCAGCTTATTCTACTTCACTTCTTCCTAAGTGTTTTAGAGATTTTTAGTGCATTTCTTGAGCTGGGTTCTGGACAACCGATCAATGAGCTATTACCACTGACAAGTTGCCAGCCATACTAGTGCGGTGTAGTGTGGCTTATTTCTTTTGTTTCTTTTTTCTTTCTTTTCTCCTTTTTCTTTTTCTTTTTCTTTTTCTTTTTCTTTTCTTTTCCTTTCTTTTTTTTTAAGTAGGTGGCTTCCCTGGTCTAAGATTTACCTAAAGGCAGTAAGAAGAGAATGGTCCAGGGACTGAGCTCTGGACAACCTACCTATGGGTAGTTACCCACGATAACTTGCCAACCATATCACCTTAGACGATTCATTAGCTACCCAATTTCTGTTAAAACCGTCGATCAACAAGTCAGTGAAAAGATAGTGTGTAGATGCTTTAGACTTAAAGTTCCCTCAAATCAGAGGGCGGGTTGATAAGTCGTGTACTTATCACCCAAACTTATTTAATCAAATTAGAAAAATTTTCAGATTGCTAAGGGCTCAAGAAATAAATACACATTTTAATGGATACTCAGGCTGATTAAGCCCAAAGACCTAAAGGGTCTTCGTATTCAAATTATACAGTTTTATTTCCTAAGACTGAAAATTTTCTAAAGCCCAAGTTCGCTTTCCTAATTTGATTTTTTTTATCAAAAATAAAGAGAAAAAAAAATCAATGGAGCAAACAAGATGATTTAGATAATGATATCCACCCCCCCATGCCTATCTATTGTAATGCCCTCATTGTATTAAAAAGACATGAAATAGAGTGGAATAGAATAGAAAGCACCTGAATTTCGTGAATAACAGGTCGGCTCCGAGACGGAAAGAAATTGTATATGTGCTGAATTTAGTACCTTCAGCTAGGCACACTATACACAGAAAAAGAAATAAAGAATTCACAAGTGCAGGTCAAAATCGGAATAAAAATATGCAACCTAAGACCTGCCAGCAGATGCCCACAGATGTGGACTAGATTATGATGCAAACCCATACCCCATGGTCGAGAATATCTAAGGTTCTGAATAAAAATTGCCCAGAACTTGAGATCAGTATGCAAGTGGGGTCGGGCCTACAATTTATGAGGATGCAACCCAAGACCAAAAAGTCGGGTTACAGAAAAATCAAGCTCAAAAGGATAATCAATGAATGTGTGCTTGGGTTGGTCATCCTTAGAACAAATGTCGTAAGGGTCCTGGTTTGATGGTTTCAGCTTAATTGGAACCCTTAGACTCGGTCTTCTACTTCCTCTGGAGTTTGCTTCCCAAATCAAAATTTCCCAGCTCCTATCCTTCTCATTCAGAATGTCAAATTCTGGGACCTCCTGCATATTAACCACCCCGTCTGAAATGTCCAAGTCTAAAAGATGTAAATGAATCAGAATAGACTTGGGTTTAGTGATTTCGAATTCAAAATTGTCAGTAAACTCTATAGGGTGTGATTGAGGATCGAAGCTATAAATTGAGTCCTTCAGAACAGAATCTAAATCTGCCATGTGAGCCCCAACAGGATCAAGTTCCTCAATTTCAGGGCCATTAAACGATTTATCAGATTCCTCAGGCCCAGTTGTCTCACAAAAATCGTGTTCTATAAACCCACGTGAGACTTTGCAAATTGATTCTTCACCTTCAGAATTAAAGAAATCTAAATCCGTATTAATGTGTATCTCAAAACCATCAATCACTTTTTGATTCATAGAGACATACGTTTCCTCATACCTCAACTAAGGGATTTCAGGTGAAGAAATCAAATCATCCTTAATTGGTTGCTCTAGCTTAATCTGGTCTGCCTCGTAACACGTGTCCCCCCCAACAGGTGCCTGAGTAGGTTCTGACATTGGCTCTCTTGAAGGGGGTTCATCCTGAGAATCATCCCAAGATTGAACTAAAGCAACCACAAATCTCATTCTCAGTTTTGCTAACTTCCCAAGGAAAAACTCACCCGGGTCCTTATCCTTAACATCCTAGAGCCAATCAAACAAATACTTGTTCAGATCATCAATCATTTAAATCAGGGGCTCCAATTTTTCAGTGCAAGGTATTGGCTGAGCTTCTAAAGATTGTATAATATTCCTCCAGTTAGCCAAAACCTTATCTTGGACCTGGTTAACCTGAACCAAATATTTTGGTTCAGGGTTGGGTAGGTTTGGGATCAATGCAGAGGAGTTAACGAATTGAGATTCATGATACCCTCCCTGATAATAGGTCATTTTGGGTTGTTCATAAAGTGGTGATGACCTAAAGGCAGTGTATTCAGGGGATGGGTAAGGATCAGTGTATCCTTCTTGATTGTAAATCATATTAGGTTGTCCATGAAAGGGTGGAGATCTATAATCGATGTGGCTCTGAGAAGGATAAAAATCTTGATGATGGTGTCTAGGGTCAGATCCTAAACATGGAAGTTTGGAACTGTATCCCCAATCCGAGTTATCCCCACTAACAGATGGTTGATTACAGTACGAGTTGGGATAATAGTCATCATGTTGAGGATAAGACATAACAGGAGGGAAAGAGCAGGAATGCGTGTAGAATGTAGAAGGATTCATGATAAATGAAGGAAGAAAGGTGCCCTGTTGTACAAACAATCAAACCTGCCCTTAAGTGGGCTAGCCTATAGACCTACAGACTCCTAGAACCCGTCTTGCTATAAGGAAACGATTTGATCTACTTCTTTCTGTTCAATCCAACCAGTTAGAGGGAGGGACTAGGGAGAAGGTTCTTCCTTCGATTTATGCCTCCGGTTCCTAATGTACCCCCCAGATGCGATCGTTTGATTCTACTGCCCTAGCTAGACATCAGATTGAACAGTAGAAATAGACTAATAAGAAATAATCTCATTCTGGGCTCCAAAGAGCGAGTCAAATCCTTAAGGCCAACGTCTACTCTGTTTTAATTAGGGTTAGGTCTAAATGTGCTTTGGAATGTGATGGGCCCTTTATCTGGGTTGTGCCCTTAATGGTTGATTGATATGTGTGTGCGTGCACAACTAGTGATTTTCAACAAGATTATTTTGGATGCGGTGGATTTTAGGGTTCAAATATTGCTTAGTAGCTTTTAGGATTCAACTTTAGGTATTTTTAATCAAGTTTTATTGGCACACCAAATTTTGAAAGCACAGGTAAAGATGTTTTCCTTTAAAACTTAAAAGAATGTGGAGTACCTAGTAAATCCCTAAGAGTTGAACCTATGTGGCAGCTACTTGATGAGTTGATTTTAAATGAAGTGGTGCGGCCCAATCAACTCAAACAATCGACCTGTTACACCACTTAATTAGGCACACAAGTGATTACTTAATCTGATTTCTACTCGATTATGTGTTTGGGTGTATGTATCGGTTCCAAAGATCGATTTACTGGTTGAATTTGAAAATCAGAAAAGGTTGTGTACCTCTGTGAGATTTTTTTAATTTTTTTCTTTTTAAATGTGGAGGGTGAGGCAGGTGTATGTGTCAAATAAACAATCAAAACTCACCTTAAGATTTATAAGAACACCTAAATCGATTTATGTTTGTGTTATTATGTGGTGAAATGAAAACTAATGGGTGGGAGGTGGGGGTAAACTTACAAACCCTTCAATAGCACTTTGCTCCAATCTACGGCTTTTGCCCGTCTCGAAAGAGTACCTGCAATCACAATAAGAAAGGAGAGAAGTGAGATAAACAATTCGTAATTCGAAAAACGCGAAGGATCAAAAATCATCGGCCCCCCGGCAACGGCGCCAAAATGTTGAAACAGTGGAGGACTACACTATCAGAGTTGGTATTGAAAACCTGTCATTGTAGTTTGAATAGCGAAGAACTCGGGTTCAACAAATAAAATTTATACCGAAAATCCGTAAAAGAGTTCTTGGTCGAACATAGGGAGGTGGACATTTGATTAAAAATAAGCATTTTATTTTATTTGTCACGAAACAGAATAGCTGGTCGAAAACTAGCAATCTATTTAACAAATAATAAATAAAAGAGAGAGAGAATATTACAATTAAAAGCAAAAAGGATGTAGAATAAACATGGATCTCATTATCAGAAATTGTTCATTACACTACTCATCACGACTAGAAAGCAGGAAATTGTTACAACTAGAAAGCAAGAAAATTCTACTCTAGAAAGCAATAAAAAGAAGGGAGAGAGTAATATCCTCCTCGACGATCGCTTGGAGGACGAGCCGGATGGGATGACACCTGGAAGACGGGGAACGGAGCATGAAGAAGGAGATGAAGCGAGAGGAACGGGAACGAAGTAGCACATTGTCGTCTTCGCGGGATCCGCTTCCCAAATGCAGAGAGAGGACAACCGCGGGATGCTCCACGAAGGGGGACAAAGATGGAAAAATTATGATTTTTACTCTAGAGGAGCATCCCGGGGTTGGGACAAGCTCTTAGAGCTTTGGAAGGGGTGAGAGAAGTGTTATGACCCGGTTCCCGAATCCCTACAGGACACGAGAATCGGACCGACTCGACTGATCCCAAGACCCAATCGTCCAACGAGGAAGTAACCAAAAAGCAGTCAAATAAATCACATTCACCATGCTAGTAACTAACAGTAGCAAAAGTACAGCAGTAAAGAAAGAACTACTACAATATACACCACCACAATAGTAGAGAATTAAAAGTAGGTACAGAAATATGAAGTTTACAATAAAAGAGTACAAGGTGGAACGGAAATACTCACTACTATAGAAACGAGTACAATAAAGTACAACTACTGGGCTCTACTAGGCCCAGCACCCCCTGCAGCCGTAGGCTCTAGTTGCTCAACACCTAGTCCTGAAAAAGGTGACAAGTATGACACGTCAGCGAAACGCTGAGTAGAGTGGCAACCAACTAGCTAAGAAAACAGTAAAGGTGGACAAGTAGCTGTTGTTTTTAATTTCTTTCTTTATTTAACTAATTATTCTTTCTTTCATCACTTCGTTTATTTATCAGGTCTCTTTCTTGATCTCGAGTGTTCCACGTGGGAACGATCTTGATTGCAGTATTTTCCAAAGAGCAGAAGTAGCACGTGGTGCTCTCCTGGCCAGGAGAGTCCCCCGTGGTCGTCCTACACCCAATCAACCACCCCAGGGTCACTGACAGACATAACGGTGACTACGGCACGTGCGATAGACACACGGGTAGCTACCCCGCACTGGCACGCGGTCAGTCGTTTCCGTTAACAGGTGCGCCCAAAGCACAGTACGGAACCAGTATAGGGCAGAGCCCTCTCAGTAATAGGGGTCCAGCCCCTCCACAGTAACCAAACAGGGGTCTCGCCCCTCCACAGTCCGCGCACCCTCACCTGACTACCCTAGTTTGCCCAGAGGGCCTAACAAGTCGGTGTAAGGCGGCTAGCTGAACCCCGGGCCCCATGGGGTGGCTAGCTCTCACCTTACACTAGTAGCTCTCCCCGGTATAGTGTACACTAGGGCTAAAGAGTCGGTGCAAGGTGACCAAACCCACCCCTGAGTCTCGACCCGAGGATGACAAGCTCCCCTCTACACTAAGAGGTACTATGTGCTCCCCTCGGTACCACGTACCCCAAGAGACAACACACTTTCCCATTCATGTTTCCATATCTCATTCCATTTATTTCCAGGAGCTCTACTCCTAATTCTTCGTAGGGTTCATGCTCACGTTTCTCAGGCCAAGCCATACTAGGTTTCATCATTCTATTTTCATTTCTCAAGTTCTACACATGTAACATGCAACTTTACTATTCACATTTCAAGTTTATTCGCAAGCAGCTCATATTTCCATTTCCAATTCATATACAGGCAGTTCGTATTTAATTGTAAACAACAGGAATTTACATGCGACAGCTGCTAACAACAATACTTTACAATTTACAGGCAGCTGTTATCCATTTACAGGTAATTATTATTCCATCTACTCATTCCAAGACTGCTTTTCAGGCATTTAGTACAATCGTTCCAGTGTTTCTAATCCTAGGATTCATGCCATACCCTAGGATCTATCATCCAATCTAGTTTTCAGGTCCTAGGATTCATGCCATACCCTAGGATCTATCATTCAATCTAGTTTTCAAGTCCTAGGATTCATGCCATACCCTAAGATCTATCATTCAATCTAGTTTTTAGGTCCTAGGATTCATGCCATACCCTAGGATCTATCATTTATTTCAAGTATGCTTTAATGTTTGTAATTAACTAAGGAAAACCACTCTACCTGTGAAATCGGGAGTAATGGAGGCTTGATTGACAGATCCACGTGCCTTCACAACCCCCAAACCCACAACAGAATGAGATCCTAACACAATGATCAAACACAAGGAACCACTCAGAATAGGATAAAAAGTATTCTAACAAGTAGAGGAACTTAAATAGAGAACAACGGAATCTTAATTGCGGAAATCGGACCTCAAACGGACCCTAAACGGGTCAAAAACGACAACTTTGACTCAAATCAGACGTCTGGAACATCTTCCAGACGTCTAAAAAAAGAGGTCCAGGTCATACCTCACTCTGCGCTGCTCCTTCAAACATCCAGGATCCCGCTGAACCATCTGGACCTAGTTCCAGACATCCGACTATCACTCCGGACGTCTGGAGATGCTCTCCGCCGTCTAGTGACTTGCCCAGATATCTGGGCCGCGTGGGAGGGCATGTCACGTGCCTTCCCGAAGTGAAACCTGCACGCGTACGCAAACTCTCTCAGACACAACATGCAACAGACTTCACGTAAAAGGAGGCAGAGGAGAAATTTCGTACCTCACAATCGTCTGGATCTCCCTCCAGACGTCGCCCACATCATCTGGATGTAGGTCCAGACGTCTGATTCTGGGAAAAATTCCCAGAATAAGAACCTCCTCGTCTTCTTCCTGCTGCACACGAGCTTGCCACGCAGCTGCTCATCCGTTGCTCGAGATGCAACAGCACCAGGGGAGATCTCCCTAGCACGACGCTCCCCGTGCGCATGCCGGCCGACCTTAGGCTGCTCCGATGGGCACTCTCTCCTTCTCGCGTGCTCTCCCTCTTCTTCCCTCTTGCTGCACCTCTTCCTCTCCGCACTGCACCCGGCAGCAGTCTACTACCCTCTCTCTCGCTCTCGCGCTCACGCTGGAAGGAGACGGTGGGGTGGTGAACGAGGGAGAGGGGAGGGGGTATTTGAAGGCATGGGGGAGGCATCTGCAGGTCGGCAAAGGGAGAAAAAGAGAAGAGGGCGGCGGGTTTCTATCTACAGGCGGCACGCGCGCAGATTCGCTCTCGTACACATGCAAAAATTAATTACCAGACGTCTGGGAAGGCATCCAGATGTCTGGACCAACTCACAGACGTCTTAAGTGGTTTTGGTGCCTCGGGCCTTAACAACATAACAAACTCAAAGGAAGTTTTATCCCCGAA
This sequence comes from Thalassia testudinum, assembly GCA_037157565.1. Taxonomy (NCBI): domain Eukaryota; kingdom Viridiplantae; phylum Streptophyta; class Magnoliopsida; order Alismatales; family Hydrocharitaceae; genus Thalassia; species Thalassia testudinum. Next base: position 808,088 of record JAZHRO010000065.1, read on the forward strand.
ACTTGTGCTAGCTAGGGTGTGGAAAAAAAAAAGGATATATGCATAACAAACTCAAAGAGGACCAAAGCCGGTCCGAAAAGACATACCCTCAAAAAGCTCCGGGTACCGCTCCCGCATCATCGCCTCAGGCTCCCAGGTAGCCTCCTCGTACCGCTGCTCCTCCACAAAACCTTCACCAGGGGTACTTACTTCTGTCTCAGACTCCAGATGGCTCTGTCAAGAATCTACACTGGCCGCTCAGGGTAGGTCAGGTCGTCACCCACCTTGATGCTCTCGTGGCTCAGGATGTGACTGGGAACGGTGACGTACTCCCTGAGGTTGGACACATGGAACACATCGCGCACACCAGAAAGCTGGGGAGGGAGGGCAAGCCTGCAAGCATCGGGTCCAACCCACTCCAAGGCCTCAAAGGGCCCCACAAACCTCAACGCGAGCTTCCCTCTCACCCCAAACCGCTGTAGGCCCTTCATGGGCGACAAGCGAAGGAAGACGTGATCCCCAACCCCAAACCAACTCAAGGGTGCCGTGCATCTCCGTCCGTACAGAGCCTCATAGGGTGCCATGCCGATGCTCAAGTGATAACTGTTATTATATGCGAACTCCGCTAGGGGCAAGTGCTCCTCCCAAGAGCCCCTCCAGTCGAGTACACAAGACGCAAAAAGTCCTCAAGTGTCTGTATCGTGTGCTCAGACTGTCCGTCTGTTTGGGGGTGGTATGTTGTACTGAACCTCAACCGCGTCCCCAGGGCCTGCTGAAACTCAGCCCAAAACTGGGACGTAAAGCGGGTAACCCAGTCGGATACGATCTCCCACGGAACTCCGTGTAGACGTACCACGTCGCGGATATACCTCTCTGCCAATAGTGCTGGTCCCAAGGTGACTCGGATCGGCAAGAAACGTGCCGTCTTTGTCAATTTGTCAACGGTCACCCAGACTGTGTCGTGTCCTCGCGGGGTAACAGGTAAGCCCACCACCAAATCCATGGTGATGCTCTCCCACTTCCACTCTGGCACTGGAAGTGGCTGTAACAGCCCTGCAGGCCTCTGATGCTCGACCTTCACCTGCTGGCACACTAAACGCTGCTGCATGAATTCACCCACATCCCGCTTCATTCCTGTCCACCAAAAGTCATGTCTCAAATCATGGTACATCTTTGTGTTTCCGGGATGTATGGTGAATCTGGAACCGTGTGCCTCAGTCAAGAGCTCCCTCAACAGCTCCTCGTCTCTGAGAACGCACAAACGTCCCCTCATGCGCAGTACTTGGTCTGTAAAAGAGAAGTCTCCAGGGTCTCCTAATAGCACTCTGTCATGCAATGACTGCAAGTATGGGTCGGCCATCTATCCTGTGATGATGCGATCTATCAGCTCTGGCCTCGTCTGTCGTGTCACAGTCACTGCCCCACAGTGTCCCAGTAACTCTAGGGGTCGCCAACTGCCCATCTCCTCCAAGAGGCTCCAACTCTGTGCCTATAAACTAGCCAAGTGTGCGGGTGCCTTTCAGCTCAAGGCGTCAGCCACCACGTTGGCCTTTCCCGGGTGGTAGGAAATGCTGCAGTCATAATCCTTCAGGAGCTCCAACCAACGTCTCTGTCTCATGTTGAGCTCCTTCTGATCAAACAGGTATCTGAGGCTCTGGTGATCTGTGAAAATCTCAAAGGTCTCACCGTACAAGTAGTGCCTCCAAGTCTTCAGTGCGAAGACAATAGCTGCCAGCTCCAGGTCGTGGGTAGGGTAGCTATACTCATGGGGCTTCAGTTGCTGTGAAGCGTAAGCAACAACGTGACCCCTCTGCATGAGCACACCCCCTAACCCCTACAAAGAGGTGTTCGTGTACGCAACGAACCCGCCACTACTGTCTGGGATGGTGAGCACGGGAGCCGAAGTCAGTCTCTCCTTCAGCTCCTGAAAGCACGCCTCATAGGCGTCTGATCTCGAGAATAGATGAGCACATCATCAATGAATACCACCACGAACTGGTCCAAGTACAGTCTAAACACCCAATTCATCAAATCCATGAAGGCAGAGGGGGCATTGATCAGCCCAAATGGCATTACCAAAACTCGTAGTGTCCGTACCGGGTGCGGAAAGCTGTCTTGGAGACGTCCGCCTCCTTGATACTAAACTGATGGTACCCAGACCTCAGGTCTATCTTGGAGAATACCGTGGCACCTCGCAACTGGTCGAACAAATCGTCAATCCTCAGCAGCGAATACCTATTCTTGATGGTAACTCTATTCAGCTATCTGTAACCCACCAAGGCATAGGGTACCATCCTTCTTCTTCACGAACAATACCGGGACTCCCCATGGAGATGCACTAGGCCTCACAAAGCCCTTCTCCAGAAGGTCCTGCAACTGAGACTTGAGCTCTCGCAGCTCAAGTGGTGCCACCCTGTACGGTGCTGTAGAGATGGGGCAGGTCCTTGGTACCAGTGAGATCCCAAACTCGATCTCACGCTCGGGCGGTAGTCCTGGCAACTCATCTAGGAACACGTTGGGGTACTCTCTAACCACCGGGATACTCTGAAAATCTACCACAGGGCTGGGCTCTGCCACCACACAAGATAGAAAGCCCTCACACCCCTAGCCCAAAAGTCTCACCACCCGAAGTGCAGAAATGCACCTGAAGCCTCCGTCCACGAGCTGCCCGTGGAACTCGAAAGAAGGCAACTTCGGTATGGTGAAGACGATCTTCCTCTCAAAGCAGTCCACCAAGGCGTGGTAAGCGGACAGCCAGTCCATCCCTAGAATCATGCCAAAGTCCTCCATCTGAATCATAATTAGGTCAGTGGGAAGGCGATGTCCCCCAACACTGTCCTCACAATCCGTGTAACCCTTCCCAGCAACAAACAGCTGGTCGCCTAGGTTTCTGACTACCAATCATCCCCTAATGGAGTGCTATCAGACTTCAGAGTAGTAACCAATTCGTGGAGCAAGAAGGTACATCATACTAGAAGAAGGAATTACGTACTCCAAAAAGACCAAACCTTGTAACCATACCTGTCACCATATAAACTGAAGCTATGATGTCTCCGTGAGTCACAACGTTGCGACGCTCCTCAGTACTGGGAGCAGACAAAACAGGTAGGCCCAGGGCGGAGCTAGTGACAGCCGGCAGGTATCCTCCTCGTGGCAGATGTCCTCCCTCATGCACCTGGAACCCATGACCACCCGACTGGCCCTCAGTGCTCGAAGCGGTGAGCGTCTGCTGTGCTCCAGCTCTAGACGGGCAGTCCCCCCTGAAATGGCCCGACTGGCCACACTGGTAGCAGAGGGGGACTCGACTCTCTCTCTCTGTAGGTCCCTGCTGGTGGTTGGGCGGGGGTCCAGTGCTAATAGCTGGCCCCTGTCGGGGCCCCCCAGAGGCTACTAACGGCTCTGCAAAGCGCAACGGCCCTCCTGCAGGCGTCGCATGCCTCCATTGAGCTCTCCTAACCTACCTAGTGTGATGGCGGAAATCTCGTTCCACGATAAACTCCCCTGTCATACCCTCGGAAGAGAGATGAGGAGGTGGCGAAGTGGGTGGAAGCTGAAATTCTTCTCGAACCACCTCTCGAATCAGATGGACGAGGTTCGGAGACGGTATGCTCAGGAGAAGAGAAGGGGTAGCATGTACTCCAAGCTCAACACATCTATCCCTCAGGCCTCGACCTCGACCGCGCCCGTGGCCCACCCTCCTAGCTCCACGACGAGGCATCTCCTGCAAGGAGATGCAAACACAAAGCAGGAAGACATCAAATCTAGCCGATACTCAACAAAAGAACCTCAAAACGGATGTCAAAAGGTACGTTGGGGTGGTTACTCTAGTTACAAACACGTGAATTGGTTATTTTCCCAACTAGTTGGTTCACTTCTCGGGACGACCTTGCTCTGATATCATCTTGTTACGACCCGGTTCCCGAATCCCTATAGGACACGAGAATCGGATCGACTGGACTGATCCCAAGACCCAGTCGTCTAACAAGGAAGTAACCAAAAAGTAGTCAAATAAACCACATTCACCATGCTAGTAACTAACAGTAGCAAAAGTACAACAGTAAAGAAGGAACTACTACAGTACACACTACCACAACAGTAGAGAATTAAAAGTAGGTACAGAAATATGAAGTTTACAATAAAAGAGTACAAGGTGGAACGAAAATACTCACTACTATAGAAACGAGTACAATAAAGTACAACTACTGGGCTCTACTAGGCCCAGTACCCCCTACAGCCGTAGGCTCTAGTTGCTCAACACCTGGTCCTGAAAAAGGTGACAAGTATGACACGTCAGCAAAACGCTGAGTAGAGTGGCAGCCAACTAGCTAAGAAAACAGTAAAGGTGGACAAGTAGCTGTTGTTTTTAATTTCTTTCTTTATTTAACTAATTATTCTTTTTTTCATCACTTCGTTTATTTATGAGGTCTCTTTCTTGATCTCGAGTGTTGCTCGTGGGAACGATCTTGATTGCAGTATTTTCCAAAGAGCAGAAGTAGCACGTGGTGCTCTCCTGGCCAGGAGAGTCCCCCGTGGTCGTCCTACACCCAATCAACCACCCCAGGGTCACTGACAGACATAACGGTGACTACGGCACGTGCGATGGACACACGGGTAGCTACCCCGCACTGGCACGCGGTCAGTCGTTTCCGTTAACAGGTGCGCCCAAAGCACAGTACGGAACCAGTATAGGGCAGAGCCCTCTCAGTAATAGGGGTCCAACCCCTCCACAGTAACCAAACAGGGGTCTCGCCCCTCCACAGTCCGCGCACCCTCACCTGACTACCCTAGTTTGCCCAGAGGACCTAACAAGTCGGTGTAAGGCGGCTAGCTGAACCCCGGGCCCCGTGGGGTGGCTAGCTCTTACCTTACACTAGTAGCTCTCCCTAGTACAGTGTACACGAGGGCCAAAGAGTCGGTGCAAGGTGACCAAACCCACCCCTGAGTCTCGACCCGAGGGCAGCAAGCTCCCCTCTACACTAAGAGGTACTATGTGCTCCCCTCAGTACCACGTACCCCAAGAGACAACACACTTTCCCATTCACGTTTCCATATCTCATTCCATTTATTTCCAGGAGCTCTACTCCTAATTCCTCGTGGGGTTCATGCTCATGTTTCTCAAGCCAAGCCATACTAGGTTTCATCATTCTATTTTCATTTCCCAAGTTCTACACATGTAACATGCAACTTTACTATTCACATTTCAAGTTTATTCGCAAGCAGCTCATATTTCCATTTCCAATTCATATACAGGCAGCTCGTATTTAATTGTAAACAACATGAATTTACATGCGACAGCTGCTAACAACAATACTTTACAGTTTACATGCAGCTGTTATCCATTTACAGGTAATTATTTTTCCATTTACTCATTTCAAGACTCCTTTTCAGGCATTTAGTACAATCGTTCCAGTGTTTTTAATCCTAGGATTCATGCCATACCCTAGGATCTATCATCCAATCTAGTTTTCAGGTCCTAGGATTCATGCCATACCCTAGGATCTATCATTTATTTCAAGTATGCATTAATGTTTGTAATTAACTAAGGAAAGCCACTCTACCTGCGAAACCGAGAGTAATGGGGGCTTGATCGGCAGATCCACGTGCCTTCGCAACCCCCAAACCCGCAATAGAACGAGGTCCTAACACAAGGATCAAACACAAGGAACCACTCAGAACAGGATAAAAAGTATTCTAACAAGTAGAGGAACTTAAACAGAGAACAAAAGAATCTTAATTGCAGAAATGGGACCTCAAACGGATCCTAAACGGGTCAAAAATGACAACTCTAACTCAAATCAGACGTCTGGAACATCTTCCAGATGTCTAAAAAAAGGGGTCCAGGTCATACCTCACTCTGCGCTACTCCTTCAGACATCCAGGATCCCACTGAACCGTCTGGACCTAGTTCCAAACGCTCGACTATTACTCCAGACGTCTGGAGACGCTCTCTACCGTCTAGTGACTTGCCCATACGTCTGGGCTGCGTGGGAGGGTGTGTCACGCGCCTTCCCGAAGTGAAACTTGCACGCATACGCAAACTCTCTCAGACACAGCACGCAACAGACTTCACGTAAAAGGAGGCAGAGGAGAAATTTCGTACCTCATAGTCGTCTGGATCTCCCTCCAGACGTCGCCCGCGTCATCTGGATGTAGGTCCAGACATCTGATTCTGGGAAAAATTCCCAGAATCAGAACCTCCTCGTCTTCTTCCTACTGCACGCGAGCTCGCCACGCAGCCGCTCGTCCACTGCTCGAGCTGCAGCAGCACCAGGGGAGATCTCCCCAGCACAATGCTCCTTCGCACGCACGTCGACCGTCCTCGGGCTGCTCCGATGGGCACTCTCTCCTTCTCGTGTGCTCTCCCTCTTCTTCCCTCTCGTTGCACCTCTTCCTCTCCGCGCTACACCCGACAGCAGTTTGCTGCCCTCGCTCTCACTCTCGCGCTCACGCTGGAAGGAGGAGATGGTGGGGTGGTGAACGAGGGAGAGGGGAGGGGGTATTTGAAGGTGTGGGGGAGGCATCTGTAGGTCGGCGAGGGGAGAGAAAGAGAAGAGGGTGGCGGGTTTCAGTCTACGCGTGGCACGCGCGCAGATTCGCTCTCGTACGCATGCAAAAATTAATTACCAGACGTCTGGATCAACTCCCAGACGTCTTAAGTGGTTTTGGTGCCTCGGGTCTTAACATGAAGAGAAGGGATGAGAAATTCATATGGAGGGGGTCTCCTTTTATAGTTGCAAGGAGTGAGGGTATTTTGGTCATTACATTTTGAAAATCATTAATTCAAGACCTTTAGTGACGGATAAATCCATCACTAAAGGCCTGAACATAGCCTTCCTGGGCGGCGCTCGCGTGCCCACTCGCCTTCCACGCCTTAGTCAGCCACCCACGTTCTTCAGATCTTAGCCGTCCAATCGTGAGATCGGATGGCTTAACTCGCTCCTCGCCGCACCTACTGCGCAGTCCTTACACGTGCGATCCCGCGTCATGCGGGGGCATCAGATAGTGCGAGGGCACCATCAGCCGTGCGGCGCCGTTGGATCTTGATCGCCCAGCTAATCACACCGATGCGCCCACTCCAATTTGAGGCGTGCGGGGGCTCAATCCCGCGCCTCCTCGTCTAGATAAAGCGCCCGACCAACGCACTACGAGCGCGTTTGTATCAAGCGCACAACTCAAGCACACGCACCTCGCAATCGTTGGATCTTGATCCAACGGTGGAGAAGCGCTAGCCAAAAGAAATTCAACAGGTGCGTGCGGTCAGTTGGGTGGCTAAGATGGCGCCACATGGCACCATCTTGGCCGTCCATCTTTTAAGTGATGTAGATGGTGCCACGGTTATCAGATTGGATCGATTTTTGTGCCGTTAGGCTGCGATCGTCAATCCGAACCCATCTGTGCAATCAGATTTGTCGTTTGAAGTGTGGATTAACACCATCTTGGCCCTTGATCTTTAAGGTTCCTCGATCTCTATCTGGTGCTATGGATATCCGATTAGGGTCATCTTGGAGTCGTTGAACTCCAATCGTCGCCCTGATCAGATCTGTACAGTTGGATCTTCGATTCGAGGCCCCGATAAAAAGTCGCCCTATCCCTGACCATAAAAAGGAAACAATTACTGCACAATTTATACAACTTTAATCTAAATGCATGATTATGCATGTTATGCACTATTTACAATGTATGATGCTAATGTGACACTAAGAACATGCATTAATAGACATTTTAGGTTAATTAGATGTATGCACATCAATGATCCTAGTTCATGGGCATGGATCTAATCATCCACTGATAACTAGAGGTTTCACGGTTCCTTCAATAATTTACTTACGCTTCATTTATGAGCTTGCCACAAAGTACATAATGGTAGAGCATGACTAGATCTTTTGAAAGATAACATTCAATGTATACAACAAGTTACGAAAATTTCTATTCACAATAATCACTACAACCTAAAAGTACAATGCCCAACCTTTTGTGCTAGTCTACTTTGAGCTCAGATAAGTTACCCATGTCACGATCATAGCATCTTGCATTGTCTCTGTGTCCCTTGGGAAACTGGTAATTCTAGCAATGTTTCCTGAAATTGGTTCGCAAGGGAGCGATGAGCCAAGTGGCTTAGTAGGGGCATATTTCTACTGCGTTATTAAGAGACAAGCTAGTGGTATGATTCATCTTACCTTTTAACCACATCCCTTCTACTTCTTTAATTTCTTATTCCCATCCTTCTTCGATTCACTCTTGTGACACGACATTTGAAATCTTTCCTTGAGTATAGGATGATCTACTTGGGTCTTTCCTTCTTAGAGGGAGCATTTCTAACTTTCCATAAGAAGAGTTAAGCCTTTTCTAGGAACTACTCTTGCCTACTACTTGAGATACATAGAAAGTTGTTCTATTTAAGATCATTTGTGTATTAATTTGGACCCTTTAACACATCACTAGTAATGGGAGATGACAAATACTTCGAATGTCTAGCTCCATTCTAGAGTAATAATTCACAGGTATTCACCAAGAATACTGAATTTCTTGACATTCCTAGTCATCTCAGCTTATGAGGAGTGCATCCACATGAATTCTCCCCCTTTTTGTATTTGGGACCATTTGCACTTACAAGTACTAACTAGATTACCGACTTAATACCCATTCCATAATACTTGTTTGTAATATTTAACCCACCATCATTATTAGGAACTATCAAATTCCAATTCCAACCTTGGCAACTAATTTTCTCGTAATCCATCTCGATTTAGCTTTCTTCCTATATATCATAGATAGGACAATTGTGACATTTGACCCTTAGCCATCCTTAATTCGAACATGCCTAAAGTGATTATTCAATCCCATGTCCATGAGATAATCAAAGAAATAATTCAAAAGATAGGCAAATATCCCTACTTTCCATTGCTCTCAGCTCTCTCTCTCTCTCTCTCTCATCTCTTGCACTCTCCTTTTCATACTCTTATTTCCTCTCCTTCCCTCCTATTTATAGCCTTCACTTCATTCTTGTTACCCTCTTCTCTTTGTTCCATATCTTACCACATGTCCTATTAGTCTGGTGATACGCAATTACCTCACATAGTTAATTAGTTGCTGTTAAGTTATAGTATAAGAAGTAAGGTAATTGCCACATTTTATAAATTTATACTGATTAAGTCCAGGTCGTTCGCTGGGAGGCTAAATTAATCATATTATTCATCATTTATTCTAAGTTATTCTGTATTAACAATTACTATAATTAACTAACTAATATATATTTAGCTTATATACATACTTAATATAGAGCTTACTTACTATAATTAACTAAATAACATAACTTACTAAATAAACTATTACTACTTAAGTTACTTTTAAGTTACATATATACTTAAGTTATAATTACTAAATACTTACTTAATAGATACCATGTTTACTTAATTAACCTAAGGCTTAATACTAACTTAAATATTATGTTAATTACTTATGATTACTAATTACTTAGATTACTACTTAAAGTATACTACCTAGATTATACTAATGTTTTTTACTTAACTAATATGGTATAGATTTAGTTATAGTATAAGTTACTATACTAATGGACTACATATTGAATTAACTACTTAATTAACTACTCAATTACCTATAATTTGTTAACCACATGAATAATTGCAAAGAATTACACATTAAAGACAAGGCAATCATTCCATAAGCAAAAGAAATAATATTGCATTGAATCTGAAAAAGAATTACACTAAAAGTGTTGTTTTATGACAACAATGATTAAGCAACATTATTTATTAACAACTTAGGCACATTCTAATTAAGCACTTGGCATAGTGCCTCTTTTATTTTAGCCTTCACATCTCATGGCAGTCTCTTCTCAACTAAGGCTTACAAAGCCTTCACATATATCACACATAAAGCCTTCACAGCCTTAACACATTAGGCTTAACAACGCCTTCAAATAGCTTGCACATAAGCCTTCTCAAAGAGCCAACACTTAGCCATTTTAACTAAGTGTTAGGTGTGCTTTTAACCAAAAGGGATCAAGCTCCACATGGCTTTTCGCAGGATCAACAGAATGCCAGATCATGCCACTACTAGGTCACACGTCACCATCACATCCCTACACCTAGTGCTCGGAGGCCACTCCGCAGAGCATTGCACTTTCGTCCACACATAGGCACGCACGCACACACCTGAGTTAATATGCAAGAGGCACCTGCAGGAGTTCTCATTGATGTCGATGGAAGCCATAGAATGTGTGTTCCATAATATATCACAAAATCACATCGTAAACTAACGCTATAAGACTATAAAGATTGAATTTAATTTTGTGCATAATACTAAATTCAATAGATGATTCTGATCTCTACAAAGCTCCAAATCTTACAAGTAAGGGCTCAATCCGAATCCCTTTGATCTATCTTTCAATTGCAATAGGCAATTCTAACAGAGGATCTCAATTGATTCTTCAGATAGGACTCTAAAGATGACTTGATATCATATGTAAACTGTTGCAGACCAGCAGGAGTGAATACTTCAAATGACCTATCTAACTTCTTCTTCTCTCTCAACTAAAGTTTCTACTGAATACGTGAGATCATTCCGCATAGATTGGAGTAGGTATGGAGGTCCTGGAAGTTTAGGGAGCTCACTAAGTTGCAGAACTTTAGATTGAAGCTAAGAATAGTTGAAACAAAGGTTTAAACATCTAAATAGATAGATTAGGACCTCTATAATAGATCAAATCTCTTCAAGGGCTCAAATCAAATGGTTCTGGGCTAATTTCTACTTGGAATCTCTCTTAGAAGAGTTTGAAATCCTCTAAGGCTCAGTTTGAACCCAAAATATGAAGGAATTTAAAATTATTGTAAACAATCCCAGGAATTCAAATCAATCCTGAAAACCAAGTTTTAAAGCTAAGAACCTCAAGAACAGACCTGGTTGACCATCTAAAGCCTGAAAGTTAACTTTTAGTTTACATGCTTTTCAAACTCAATTAATGACTCAAATCAACTCTAATCAACCTTAGGAACTTATTCCACATATAAAAATCATGTTTTTACCTATCAAAACCTATATTAAACCTTTCCACCTAAGGTCAAATGTGGATCTATTCAACAGAAGATGCCAGAGATTCTAAGACTATTCCAAGAACATCTCTAGACTCTGAGCCCTACGAATGCTTATTGATCTATTCTCTTGGTTTGTAACCTAATTGATGGTAACACCTCATTCGTAAGAACTAACTTTAATTAGTCAGAATCAAATGTTAAATGCTCCTAAATAATCGTTTGAGGATCATAATTCTGTGTTGAACTGATTTGAGAAGATAGGAAAACAGGGTTGATTATGTTGTTTTAACATCCAATCATTAAGGAAAATTAACCAAGGGACTAATTAGGTGTTAATTCAAGGTCAAATGAACCTAAAAGATATGAAGTGGGTTTAAAATAGCTGAATCAGGGTTTCGGCATTTTTAGGATTAAAATATTATAGAAAACCCTAATTTCAGTCCCACTCAAATTGAAAGGGTTTTGATAGAGATAAATTCAATCTAAACCTCCTAAAAATCATTAAAAAATATTCTAAGAGGTTTAATACCTTCACTTTGACCATCTGAACCTATTTTGACCAAAAACAGAAATTCAGACGGGAATTTACCTTGATTTGGACTTCTTGGTAATTTACCCATTCAAACGTGGTCAAAACTCAAATCCAAGTTCACCATTAGATTCATTGGATTCAAATTAGGTTAACATGAAAATTTAAGGCCAATCAGAATCCATCTTGACCTAGTTTGCATTTTTGCCCCCAATTCTTTATTCTTAACAATCAGGCCCTTAATTTCTATGTTTTTACGAAAGCACCCCCAACTTCTTGTCTTCATTGTGAACAGGTCCCTACCGCCATCGTCTTCCTCATGACAAAGAAGGAAACCTACAGAGTTCCCAAACCCAAAGCTATCGACATTTAATTGAAGAAACTTCAATCAAAAATTGGTTCGGCGAGATTGATCCTAACATCATTCCCAATCCGCTGAGCATCATTTTAAGACCTAATTTGTCCAGAATTGGTCTAGTGAGCTCTATATTTTCAAGCTCTCTTTTCTTTCAAGGTCAGACGCCAAACATGCCTATCTTGAACAAATGAGGGAAACCTCATCTATATAAATGGTCGTGTGTGCATAAGTCGATTTTGTCTCGTTTTTGGCTCGCAACTCCTCTCTTCTTCTTCCTTCGTTGCCATTGACAACAACCTAGATTTATTTCAACCACCTTCTTTGGCTGCTCCCAAGCACAATCGGGAGAGAGCTTCTCCTCAACATGTCATCGTCGTGCTTCCGATTAGCTCTCACGGCCCAATTGCCTCTTCTCTGGCTCCAATCTCCTCCACCCCCCTCTTCCTCATCGGCATACTTCTGGCGACTTCCCTTCATCGTCCAATCGTAAAATTAGTTTAGGGCTTTCTTCTCTCTCCATCAATTAGGTTTAGGCTGAGTTTCAAACTCAATCTCCCTTTCATTCTCCTTCTCTGACGCCGGCAACCCAACGCCGCCACCACCTTCACCTTCAGCCTGCATCTGCCCTCCTCTGTAAGCACCTCTATTTTGATGCACAAAAATTATGTTTATCACTATGACTGACATTTCAGGACTATCTTGGATTGAAGCCTCTGTTCAAGACACAAGTTCAGATAGTTGCTCATGTGCATCTTTCTCATTTATTTAAGTCTAGGACATTATTGTAAGGAACCTCAAATAAAACTCAAAAATAATTTTTTTGCGTATCTTTTCAAAACCAAATGTTAGGGTTATTGATAGACCAAACTTATTAATTGATCGACCAAATAACTTTGATCGGCCAACCTACTTATTTGACCGATCAAATTAGCCCATTTTAGGAAGTTGAGAAAAATCCTCTTGATCGACCAACCAAGCTAATTGATCGACCAACAAGTGATCAACCAACATTCTTAATTGATCGACCAACGTACTTTTTGATCAATCAATTAACCTTAATTGATCGACCAATTTCGTTTCCTATTTAAGAAAAACTTTTTGTATAAATAGAGGTCGTACTCAACCCTTTCGACAACAACTTTGAAAAGAAAAACCACCTCTCATTGTTATACATCTCGTGCTTATTTCCAAAGGTCTTTGCACCCTGTTCTTCACATTCTTCAAAAAGCACGATGCCTCGAATGTCTATGAAAATTCAGTTTGATTATTTATTGAGGTTCCATAGAAGTTATTCTTGTTTTATTATATTGCTGTTTTGATTTACTAATCCTAAGCCTGTTTGGAAGATCTGTGGTTGTTGTTTTTGCTTCTCTTCAGGTTAAAAAGAGAAGTGGTTTGTAAGTGGTTGTGCCACCCTTGTTCAAGTGGTGCAGATAGTGGATTGACTAGCTTGTACTAGTTGGAAAAATCCTAAGCTGGGAGGCTTAGGTAGTGGTTTTTACCTGGATTGGGTTTCCACTATAAATCAAGTGTACTTTGTGCATGAATCTCTGTTGTTTTATTTTTTAATCTGATTTATATTGTCAAGGCAATACTATTCACCCCTCCCCTCTATTATTTAGTTGTGATCCATAGATAGTGGTAGACCAAATCATTTCTATCATCTCAAGATGGGTCCTGGGAGTCTGTAAGTCTTTAGGCTACCCATATAAGGACAGGTTTGGTTAATTGTAATGCAGGACACCTTTCTCTCTTTTATTTTCCCTCCTACTCTACCATGTACCCTTTCACATCCTACACGCATTTCCAATCCTACCAGCACTTATCCCCAAGATGATTACTATCCCAACTTGACTTGTAATTACCCATCCACTAGCCAGGATAACTTTGATTGGGGATATGAATCCGAACCTCAATGTCCAGGGCCTAACCCTGGACAATAAGACTATGATTACTATCTTTCTCATGCCTACAATGATTATAGATCTCCACCCTTTGATGATCAACCTAACCCGATCTACAATCAAGAAGGATATGTTGACTATAACACCTACCCTCCCTAGGAATATGCTGAATATAGATCACCACCATTCTTTGAACAACCCGAAACAACCTACTATCAGGGAGGACCCCGAGAACCTCAATATATTGACTCCCCTAGATTTAACCTGAACCCACCCAACCCTGAACCAAACTAGTCAGTTCAGGTGAACCAGATCTAGGATAGATGTTGGCTAATTTGAGGAACACTATATAATCTTTAGAAGCTCAGCCAACACCATGCACTGAAGCATTGGAACCTATGATCAAAATGATTGATGAACTTAATATTTCTATATTGGAATGGGTCCAAGATGTTAAGGATAATGGCCTGGGTGAGTTTCTACTTTGGAAATTATCGAGATTAAGAATGAAATTTGTGGTTGCCCTAGTCAAATCTTGGGATGATTCTCAAAATGAACCTCCTTCAGGAGAGCCAATGTCTAAACCCGCTCAGGAACTTGTCAAGGGGGATACATGTTCTGAGATCGTAGATGACTAGGTTGGTCTAGAGCAGCTGATTTAGGATGAACCGATTGATTCACTTGAGATCCATGAGACAGGGAATGAAGAAAAATATATCTCCTTGGATCATGAAATGACATACGATTTTGAGACATATATAAATGAGGATCATAAATTCTTTAACTCTGAGGTTGAAGAATCTTTTGGTGAAGTCTCACTTGAGCTTAAGGAAGATGATTTTAGTGAGACAAATGGGTTTGAGGAATCTGATGAACCATTTGATAGCCCAATAATAGAGGAATTTGATTCGGTTGGGGTTAACTTGGAGGATCCAAATCTTGATGATTCAATTAGTGACCCCATTCCTCAACCACACCATGAAGAGCTGACTGTACCCAAGTCAATCTTGATTGGGCCACAATTGTTGGACTTAGGTATTTTAGATGGGGTGTACAACAATCTAGAGGTCCCAGAGTCTGAACAATTGAATTTAGAGGGTAGGAATATGGAATGAAAATCTGGGAGGCTAATTATGAGGGAAACATAATTTTGGATCTACGGGTTCCTATTGACCTAAAACCACCAACTTTTACCAGGACCCTTATGATATCTTTGAGATGCAACCCAAGCTTAGAATAACTGATTATCTTTCTTAGCTGAACTTTAAGAGGACATCCAAACCTATTGAACCATCTTTACCGGTTGTCCGACACTTTAGTCTTGGGTTGCACACCACTAAACCACAGGCCCAACCCCGCAAACACAATAATCTTAGGTTCTGGGTGACTTTCATCCAAAACCTTAGAACCACTCGACCCTGGGGCATGGATCTACACCATAATCTAGTCCACATCTGTGGACATCTTCTGCTGGCAGGTCTGAGGATTAATCTTTTGATTCTGATTCTGACCTGCACTTGTGAATTCTTAATTTCTTCTTTGTTTATATATTATGCCTAGCTAAAGGCAGTATTTTTAGTACGTGTATATACTCTCTTCTCTCTATGAAGCTGACTGGATTTTCACAAAATTTAGGCGATATTCTGTTTACTCCACCCTTTTCATGTCTTTATTTTTACAATAAGGACATTACATCATTTAGGCATGGGGGGGTAGATATTTAGTCCTGAAAATATTTTGTTAGCTCTGTGAAATTTCTTTTATTTTCTAAAAAAAATTAAAAATTCAAAAAAAAAAAAGAATTAGGAGAAGAGAACTTAGGCTTTTGGAAGTTAACTTTTGAAAATGATACGATAGGATGTAGATACTTAGACTCTTCAAGTCTTCGGGCTTAATTAGCCTAGGTGTCCACTCAAATGTGGACTTAGTCTTGAGTCCTAGCCATGTCAATTTTATTTTAATTTGGTAAATAAATTGGGATGATAAGTACACGACTTATCAACCCGCCCTCTGATTTGAGGGGATTTTAAGTTTAAGCATCTATACACTGTTTGCACTGACTCACTTTTCGATAATTTTTACGGAAATTGGGTAGTTAATGAACCATCTAGGGTGGTATGGCTGGCAAGTTTTTGGTGGTAACAGCTCATTGGCCGGTTATCCAGAGCCCAGCCACATGACCATTCTCTTCCTACTACCTTTAGGTAAATCTTAGATCAGGGAAGCCACCTACTTTTAAAAAAAAACAAAGAAAGAAAAAAATAGAAAAAGGAGAAAAAAATAAAAATAAAAATAAAACCACACTTTACCGCACGAGTATGGCTGGCAAGTGGTCAGTGGTAATAGCTCATCGACCAGTTGTCCAGAGCCCAACTCATAAAAATGCATAAATAATTCCTAAACACTTAAGAAGAAGTAGAATAAATCAGGGAGATATACACTACGTTTGCCCTTATGTTGACACCATAAAAAATAAAGTAGGGAAAAAGCTACCGTTCGCAAAGATAAACCTTTAGGCATGGTCACCTAGGGTCGTAGAAACCTGAAATCCGTTTTAACAATCGCCTAGTGAGTCTTTCACTCTTTTCACAAGATGCTTAGAACTTAAAATCCTTTTTGAGTCTTGGGCAGGTCGAGTAGCTGTAAAAAGTTATCCTGAAACTCTCAAACTCCAAAAGTCCAAAAAAAATTAGAAAAGAAGAAAAGAACAAAAAAATGTATCTTCCCTTTTCAAATAAGGCGAGGACTTGGGTGGTCTACATTCTGGTAGACACTTGGGTACTATTGAGTTTTCGTAGTTTAGGACCTTAGCTGAAATTTTCTATTGTTAATAAACAACTTAGGCCCAAGCAATCGAGTCCTAATTTTGTTTTATACATAGAATGTAATTTAATTTTGTTAGGGACTAGCAAATGATAAGCAAGGGGGTATGATGTAGACACAATTATTGAAGATAAAATACCTATTCATGCATGTTCCTAGCCTCATATTTTCATTTCATGTTATAAATATTGCATAGCATGCATCATCCAACATTTAGAGTGGTTGTGTATATTTTAGGTTAATTGCATCCTTTTTATGGCTAGGAGGGAAGGAGATTTATTTTAGGGTCTCGAATGGATGATTTGACTGTACGGATCTGATCAAAACAACAATCGGAGTCTAACGTCTTCGAAACCATCTAGATCGGAATCCTGTAGCACCTTATGCAGTCTGAGGAAGATTAATGGCTAGGGGATAATGCGACATCCTTACAGGCTTCGGATGAAAAATCTGACTGTACGAATTGATCCGGAGCAATGATCGTAGTCCGACGACATGGAAATCATCTCGATCCGAGCACCGTGGCATCCTCTGCAAGCGAAAGAAGATGGATGGACTAGATGGTGCCATGTGGCACCATCTGAACCGCCCAAAGTCGGGCATTCCCTATGCTCAACTTCAGCGTGCAATCCCAACCGTTGTATCTCAATCCAACGACTGGAAACTGACCCTACCTCGCCTTCACAAGAGGAGAGCTCAAGATTATATCATAACCGTTGGATGAAAATCTAACGTCCACGATCGCATGATCAACAAACATTGATAACCCTTCAACTCGATACTTCCTCTCCTTTGAAGCATTGGTCACGTCGCACACCTCTTAAACCCATGGCGCGAGGTCAAGTCCTCCAATGCCTCAATTCTTCAATCAGGCGCATGTGGAGCAAAGGAGCGCCAGTGCATGAGCGTGAGACATGCACACAGCCGCAGCCTAGTGTAGCAGCAGCGCGTGCATGCCAACGCACGCATGCGCAACACGATGCGAGGAGAATGGGCACGTGATGCACGCAGCGCCAGCAAAGCACGTGCCAGCGGGGGTATGCGTACACTTATGGCAACATTTTGGGTGAGTATTCAGTGACGTCTGTAGTGGTCACTAAATGCCCTGTATATGACATTGATTCTTCCCTCCATTATAAAAGGACCCCTACACCTCCCCTTCTTCTTCATCTCATCCTTTCTTCCTCTCACCAGCTCCAAGGATCTATAGAGAGTTTGTCCCAAGCCTAGGATGCTCATCTAGAGTAGAATCAAATATTTTTCCCTCCCCTCAACCCCATTCGTGGAGCATCCCATGACCGTATTCTTACCTCCCTTTGGGAAGAAGATCCTCACCACGATGTCATCCTACCCTCCCCTCCGTACTCCAGCTCCATTCTCCTTCGTCTTGCTCCTCACCACCTTCATCCGGGCACCGTTAGAGTGAGTCATCCTCCAAGCAACCGTTGATGGGGATTCTTCTCATCTCCATCTATCTTTACTGCTTTCTACTGTAGTTTTTCCCGCTTTCTTAGGTTAGAAAACATTTGCTTCAAAAATATGTGTGATTCTCTTTCTCTCTCTCTCTTATATTTTTGCAAGTAGATTAGATAGAAATTATTTCGACCTGATCTCTTGCTTGCTGAAAATACCAAAAAAATTAGAAAAGGCAAAAATGAAAAAAATAAATAAAAAGAGAAATGCGGATTTCAAAATCAAACATTCGCCTCCCTGTGTTCAACCAAGGACTCACCTTTCAAGTTTCGATGAATAAATTGTATTTGATAACGTGTTTTGCGAACTACGATGACGGGTTCTCGAAACCCCAATTTCAACCCCGTGAAACCCTCTCATCAGTTGCTTGGTGGGCAAGCAACCTTAGAGAAGTCCTTGATGAACCTCCTATAGAATCCCACATGACCGAGAAATGAGCGAATTTGTTTAACAAATGTGGGAGGAGGGAGTTTGGAAATAGCATCAACCTCAGCTTTATCGACCTCAATTCCCTATTCAGAGATTACTTGACCGATGATGATACCTTGTGTTATGAAATGACTCTTTTCCCAACTAAGGACCAATCTTGTATTGATGCATCTTTTAAGGATCAATTTGAGATTAGCTAAGCAAGATTCAAACAAATCTCCAAAAATGGAGAAATCGTCCATGAAAACATCCATAAACTCTCCCACCATGTCCAAAAAAATGGCTAGCATGTACCTTTGAAAAGTTGCAGGTCATTGTAAAGCCCGAATGGGATTCTATGGAAAGCAAAGGTTCCGTAGGGACAGGTGAAAGTCATCTTTTCCTGATCTTCGAGATGGATAGGGACTTGATTGTATCCCGAGTAACTGTCCAAGAAAAATAAGTACTTTTGCTCAGCTAATCTTTCAAGGATCTGATCAATGAAGGGCAAAGGGAAATGATCCTTTTTGGTGGTTGTGTCTAGCTTACTGTAATCAATATAGACTTTCTAGGAGGAAGCTGAATGAGTTGTGACAGATTCTCCTTTCTCGTTAGTCACAACGGTAATCCTAGCTTTCTTGGGAATAATTTGCATGGGACTTACCCACAGACTATTCGAGATCATATAAATGATTCCTATGTCAAGCCACTTAATGATTTCTTTCTTGACCACCTCTCACATATTAGGGTTCAGCCTCCTCTGCATCTGGCGAGAAGGGCAGGATCCATCTTCTATGAAAATTCTATGATTGCAGTAAGATGGCTCAATCCCCTAAGGTCATGGATGGTCCAACCAATTGCCTCCTTATGTTCTTTTAGCACCTTGATCAGTTTTATCTCCTGCTCCTTAGTCAATCTAGCACTGATAATCACAAGGAGAGTCTTCTTAGGTCTTAAAAATTGATATTTCAAACTCTCAGGCAATGGTTTCAGTTCGAGCTAGGGCGGGTCTAAGATGGAAGGTAAGAAGGTAGCTGATGAAGATTCATCAGGACGATCGAGAGGAAGAGGTTGAAAGTGAACAAAATTAGCAACCTCTTTAGAATGTGACGGGTTTGCCATAGAGGGTTGTGGGTTGGGTTCATTGGTGTAGGAGGAACTCTCAATAGTAGATACAGCCATACACGTCTCAATATTCAAATGACCTTCCTCAAGTTCCTCAACATATCCACAATCCTCAAATTTATTAATCACCTTGAAACTATCCAGTTTCATTTTTCAATCCCCAAAGGCAATTCCATGCTACCACTCTCACAGTTGATATTGGCCTTAGAGATAGCCAAGAGCGAACACCCCAGAATGATGGGCATGTTTCTTAAATTCTCAGGTACATCAAGGACAAGGAAATCTATAGGAAAATAGAAGTTCTTAACCTTAACAATAACATCCTCAATAACGCCTCTCAGATTTGTGACTGAACGGTTCACTAACTACAGCATTACTAAGGTCAGCTGAAGTTCACCTAATCTGAACTCCTCGTAAAGAGAAGTTGGAATTAGGTTAATGGATGCTCTTAGATCCAAGAGTGCCCTATCAAAAGTGTAATCCCCGATAACACAAGAAATCAAAGGGGCACCTGAATCTCTCTTTTTTAAAGGAAGGTAATGCAAATAACAGAACTAGCATGTTCGGATAGTATCTCCTTCCTTGGAACATATTCCCTCAGCTTACGCTTCTGGGTGCATAAATCATTTAAGAATTTAGCATAAGTCGGTATGTGTTCGATAGCATAGAGGAGAGGGATATTGATTTCAACATTCTTGAATATATTCAAGAGCTCCTTGTCACTATCAATAGGCTTCTTCTTCTTAGGTTTAATCAAGGCTTCAGGAAAAGGAATATGAGTCAGATCCTCGGAATCAGGTTCCTAAGGTTTGATTTCTTCTTCAAAGTTCTCCTTTCTTTCCACAGGCTCACCAGGGTTTTCTTGACTAGAGCAGGGTAGGTGTGGGTCCTGGGTTTGCTTTCCACTCCTCAAAGTAATGAAGTTGGAAGATGTGTATGGGTTTGTTTCTTGGGGAGGGCTAGGAAAGATTGGAGGGGCTTGATTATCCAAATACCCCAAATTTGATGAAGAAGCAAAAGAGGAAGGACCCTGTTCAACCACCTGAGCATGTGCGTGTGGGTCCCTTTGATTCCCGTACCCTTAGGCTCGATTGCTTGAATTATGTATGTTGTGCGGGTTGGGTACAGGTTGAGATGGCAGAAATCCGGGCTGACAGGTATTAGCAATGAGACCAGTTTGCAAGTTGTCCAGCGAGGTTTTCATTTGTTGCATGAGCTGGAGCATAAATCCTTGCATCTCTACCATCTGACGGTTCAAATCAGCCTACCCCACGGGTTAACGGCCATTCCAAGCTAGCTGATTGACTTGTTTCGAAGGCAGCTGAGTATAAACATGACCCTGACCCATTGGTCTTTGCAGAGCATAGTTGCTGGGTCAGAATTGGGTTTGCTGGCCTAGATTTTTCCAGGAGAAGTTAGGGTGGTTCCTCCAACCCAGATTATAAGCATTGGAATATGTGTTGGACCTAACATTCTCCTATACAATGTAGACATCCTCATAGGGCAAAGAAAGAAAGGGGGGATCTTAGAAACTGGGATCAAAGGCCCCAGTTTGGAACCCATGGGGTCTTGAGTAATGCTAGCTCACAGGTTGAGCTGCATCCAGTTGATTCACGAACTCTCATCCAGAAGGAGCTTACGAAGAATGGAATCCCAAATTTTGGGATTCAATGGATCAAGAATTGTTCAAAGAGTTTCCAGCCATCCACTCTTCCATCCATTTGGTAACCAAGTCCACCTTTTCTAGTTTATTGCAAATCAGCTCCATATCGAATGAATGAGAGAAGTGGACCTCATTAACATTCGATCTGGGTTGTTGGGACTGGTTAAACATACCCATGGAGGCATGATTCATTGAATTTTCACTCATTTCCTAAAAAAAAAAAGTGCACTATTTGCATCTTTGTTGAGGAAATTTCCTCTGCAAGAAGCATCCATGTGATTTCAGAGTTGCTCAGTCAACCTGTGGTAAAAGATCTAGACGAGTTGCCATTTTGGCATCTCGTGGTGTGGACACTTCCGCAATAAATCCTAGAATTGCTCCCAGGCACCATGAAACTGTTCCCCCGACTGCTGGACGAAAGTAGTAATCGCCCACCTCAGTGCATTGGTATGCCCGACTGGGAAGAATTTATTTAGGAAAGCCAATTTTAGATCGTTCCAAGTCGCTATCAGCCTTCCTATAGTCCTGTACCAACGTGCGGCCTTATCCCTAAGAGAATTGGGAAAGAGCCTCATGATCATTTTCTCTTCGTTCACATTTCGCATCTTGGTGGTCTGGACCAAAGTGGTCAAGTCCTCCATGTGTTGAAATGGATCTTCAGATCCAAGCCCATGAAAATGTTTGATCAGTCTTAACACCTGGGGCTTGATTTCAATGTCTCCGACTGGAATCTGGACATTGGGACGTTCCCTGTAATTTGAAGGATCGTAAAAATCCTTCAAGGGCTGAGCACCCTGCATTCTTTGGAACCATTCCTGCATTTGCTGCATTTATTCCAGCTGCCTTTGAAACATCTCATGTTGATTCTAAGGTAGAGGAGGTTGTTGGTTGGCCATGGGATCAATTTGACCAAAATCTAATTTACGCCTCCTAGAATGTTCTAACGATCCTTCCAATCAGGGATTCAATGACCTCCTTCCAAGCGTAAACTAGGAAGAGGTCGAAAGGACTGGGGATAAGAACCCTACAGCACAACAAAATAAGCTTGTCCTTAAGTTGGGTAGCCTAAGGACCTAAGCTCCAAGATAGATTCAAACTGTAGTATGAATTTCATGTTATCCTTAATCTAGAAGCTGATTAAGTTGGGATGTCAAGATAGGGGGAGCATGTCTCGAAGGCTACTAATTATGCCAAAAGCCTGCCTGCTTAAGTCGTTTGATAATCTGACCACCCAACTTAGCACCTTATTGAGAAAGCAAACATCACAAATACGCACCACAGTTCGAAAAATATCCTGAAATAGACAGTTGAGTCCTAAGGTCAACGTCTACTTGATTTTATATTAGGCTTAGGATTGTAGTGCTTATGGAATGTGGTGGGCCCTTAGAACGGGTTGTGCCCTTAATGATAGATTAAACACGTGTGAGTGCATGCACAACCAGGGTTTTCAAGCAAAATTATTTGGATGAGTGGATTTTAACGTTTAAATCTTGCTTCAGTAGCTTTTAGGGTTTAGAATTAGGTGAGTTCAAATAGAGGCAAACCAGATCTTTCAAACATGGGTGATGATGTTTTCCTTTTAAAATCAAGAACAAAGTGGAGTGCCTGGTATTGACCTAAATTGTAAACCCTAAGAGGAAGCTACTTGATGAGTTATTTTTAAAATGAAGTGGTGCTTCCTAAACAACTCAAACAACTGGCCTTGATGCACCACTGAGTTAGGCACACAAATGGTTACCTAATCTGATTTCCACTCAATTATGTGTTTAGATGTGTGTGTACCGATTCTAAAGATCGGTTGACCGGTTGAGTACGAAAATCAGAAGTGGTTGTGTACCTCTATGTTTTGTTTAGATTTTTGTTTATATATGGAAGGTGAGGTGGGTGGAGGTGGAAATCAAACAATCAATACTAATCTTAGGATTTATGAGAACACCTAGGTTAATTAGGATTTGAATTAGGGTTATGGAATGAAATCTATGGAGGGTGGGAAGAAAGGGGGCACTTATAGTTGTCTTCAACTGTACTTTACTTCTTTCTACCGCTTGAAGACTCCCTGTTGAGGTACCTGCAAAACAATAGAGAAGAAATAAAAGAGAGTTATAAAATAGACAAGTGCATGGAAATGTGGAAAGGAAATCGAGATTCGTTGCCTCCCCGGTAACGGCACCAAAATGTTGTTGCGGAAAATCATTGCAAAAAGATTGAGTTTGGAAAACCCGCCGTTGCAGTGCGATTTGTGAGAAAATCCGTCAACAAATAAATTTACCGAAACTCAAAAAGAATTTCGAGAGGCTACGTTTGTTCGCAATCCGCAATTATATTTCTTTTAATTTTAGTTTTAAGATGGGATAATCACAATGAATCTACTTTACTTGCGATATTAACACTAGCAGAGAGAGAGAGAACAAAACACTTCGATAACAAAGATATTATTGTTACAACTAGAAAGATGGAAATATTACAACTAGAAAGAGGTAAGTCTAATCTATAAGGAGGTAGAGAGAAGGGAGGTGAGAAATTATCCTTCTCGACAGCTGCTTGGAGGACGAGCTGGAACGAGCGACGCCTGGAAGATGTAGAGTAAAGATGGAAGATGAAGAATGAAGAAGGAAGAATCGGGGGAGAGGTAGGACATCATTGTCTCGGGATTCACTTTCAGAACAAGGGTGAGAAGACAATCACAGGAGCTCCACGAATGGGGTAAGAAGGAGACAAAATTTTGATTTTAACTCTACAGGAGCATCCTGGGATTGGGACAAGCTTCTTTAGAGCTTTAGAGAGGGACAGAGGTGAAGGAAGGGATGAAGAAGAAGTGAAGGGTTAGGGCCTTTATATAGCTACATATAAGGGCAAAAGAGGCATTTTAACTTTCAACATTAAACTCTATTGCCTTTAGTGATGGATACGTGCGTCACTGTAGATGCACGATGCTAAAGCCACGTGCCTCATTTCCGTCACTTGCTCCTGATCCAAGCGTCCACAACGCGCCACATCAACGTTGCCCTACCTTCAAGCATTGAGCTTTTCATCGTGCCAAAGCCATCTCGGTTGTCCGATCGAGAGATCAAACAGCTGAGATGCGCACACGCCTCTTCGCCTTCGGGCGTTCAGTGCACTCGCATAAAATCAAGTGTGCGATCACGCATCTAATCACACATGCGTGATCTGCACGCTCTGGTGATGCCACGTCATCACCTTGCTCGTCATCTGATCAACATCTAACAGCCGAATTCGACTGCTCCAGCGCACGCTTTCAATTTGAGGTGCGGGGCGATTCAAACCCGCGACCTCTTCCTCGTGGACGAAGGCACGACCAATGTGTTACAGCTGCTATTGTGTCATGTTTTGGACTCCTTGCGCTCTCTTGACCATCCAATGGTCAAGATCTTCCCTCGAGTTCCTTCTTTAGAAGTGAAGAGGCATGGCTAGAGAGGATCTCAGCTGTTGGATTGACATCTAATGACTGTGATCAATCATTTATTTGAGGAGAGAGAGACGGCGAGCAGGCCTTTGGCTGGTTTAGGAGGCTGGGATTGTGCCACGTGGTGCCATCTTGGCCATCCACCTTCTGTAAGTTGTAGATGCCACGAATGTCGGATTAGACCGATTTTCGTCCCGTTGGGTTGCGATCGTCGATCTGAACTCATCCGTGCAGTTGGATTTGTCATAGAAAGTATGGATTTACACCACCTAAGCCCTTGACCTTAGATCTTTCTTTGACTGCATTTGATGCTACGGAAGTCCGATTAGGGCGATTATGGAGTTGTTGAACTTCAATCGTCGCCTTGATCAAATCCGTATGGTTGGATCTTTAATCTGAGGCCCCAATTAAATATTGCCCTATCCCTGGTCACTAAAAAGAACAAATTACTATACAATTTATACAATTTGACCTAAATGCATGATGATGCATGTTATGCAGTATTTATAATGCACGATGCTTCTATGATACTAAGAACATTCATAAATAGACATTTTAGGCTATCCAAATGCATACGAATCAATAGTCTATTCTTGAAGATTTGATCACAACATTACTTCTTACATGCAACCAGTGTTTGGAGAAATTTCAACGGCATTTCCCTGCACTTTTCCAGTATACCCTCCAAGACTAACCTTAACTACTTCCCCAATAGCCCCCACTAAAGGGCGCTTCGGGAACGAAGCTAAGATTAGTTTGTATACCAGAGAAGAGCGAGAAAATGTGACCAAAATTTCTCCAAACACTAGCTACATGCAAGAAGTAACCCTAAGTTGTGATCAAATCTTCAAGGACCCCCCTTTGTTCAGAACTTCTCTGAACAAAGGACGACGACACTTATGGCATGCTATAAAGACAATGCATCATGCATGTAAGTGAAGTATACACCCACTTTGCATTGTCCGTATATCTTGACGCAGAAGATTCATCGCAAAAAGTGTTGAGTTTTGAAAACCCGTCGTCGTAGTGTAATTTGCAAGAAAAATTCATTAACAGATAATTTTAACCGAAACTCAAAAGGAATTCCGGGTCGAACATAGGGAGGAGGTCGTTTGATCAAAAATCACGTTTAATTTGTTATCATGAAGCAGATTAGCTAGTTGAATTAAATCTACGCTAGCTATTTACTTAAAGAATAATTAATAGAAGAGAGAGAAAAGAAGGATACAAATAAAGAAAAATATAGAGAAAATGAACAAGAATTTCATAACCACAATATCATGTCTATTACAACTAACCACTACGGTAGAAAGCGGGAAATCTACACTAGAAGCAGTAAAAGAGAAGGTAGAGAGAAGTTATCCTCCTCGACGACTGCTTAGAGTATGAGCCGCATTGACGGAGTGCCCGGAAGAACGTGGTGAGATGAGAGATGAGGGAGAACGAGGACGGACGACTGAGGATGAGGCAGGGTGACATCGCAGCAGGATCTGCTTCCTGAACGGCGGTGAGAAGATAATCGCAGGCGCTCCACGAACAAGGATGAGAAGGTGGAAAAATTCTAATTTAAACTCTAATGGAGCATCCTGGGTTTGGGACAAACTCTTAGAGCTTTGGAGGTGGTGAGCGAAGAGAGGAAGGAATGATGAAAGTGTGGGGGTCGTAAGGCCTTTTATAGGTGAGGTTTGAAGGGGAAAAAAGGTCATTTTATCTTAAAACATTAAATGAGGGGGTCTTTAGTGATGGATATAATCGTCACTAAATGCCCCACATCACTGAAGGAGCGCACACACCTTCACCCCCTCGTCTTCAAGTGTTTCCACGCATTCATCAGGTAACGGGTCATCTCTCAATTGGATGGCTTAAAAGCCTTCAATGTCTCTTCTTCTTCAAGTACGTGGCGCTCACCTCTCATCAGTCATTCGACTGTTAATGGAGGGTTGAGATTGCGTGCTAATCGCACTTGAGAACTCGTGTTGGGGCATGTACGATCGTGCATTCTCCTCGTGCATCTGATCACGTGTTCTTGCTATGCGGGACGTGGCTGCATCTCCACCATTCATTAGAGATCAAACGGCTCAATCAAGCTCTCACGAATGGGGAGGAAGTGCGCTGCGCTCGACTCGAATGTCCAACCGGAGTGCTCATAGCACCTTATCCACTGCGCTACACAGCCGTTTGAGGCAAGCTTTTATTTTAAGGCTCGCACACCCTCGGCCATTGGATTTTGATCCAACGGCTAAGATCAAAGATTGATCTCACCTTTAGATGTTGAGCAGAGGAGCGTGGGCGGTTTAGGCGATTAAAATGGTGCCCATCTTCATATGTTTGTAGGTGGTGCCATGGATGTCGGATTGAACCAATTTTCTCGTCACTGGGCTGCGATCATCGATTCGAATCCATCTATGCAATTGGATTTGTCAACTGATGTATGGATTTACACCACCTTGGCTCCGTGACCTCTGATTTTTCTCGAACTGCATCTGATGCTACGGAAGTCCGATCAGGGCAATCTTAAAGTCATTGAACATCAGTCGTCGCCCTGATCATATCCATATGGTTGGATCTTCAATCCAAGGCTCCGATTAAATATCGTCCTATTCCCTGACCACAAAAAGAGAAAATTAACTTAAAATTTATACAACCTAACCTAAAAGCAAGATGATACATGTTATGTAATATTTATAATGTATAATGCAACTATAAACCTAAGAACACGCAAAAATAGATGATTTATGTGATATAAACATTTTACATCACACTCACATACCTATCTTTTACTAGTCTCTAGCAAAACTACGTGTTATTTATAAAAGAATTAGAATCATATTTCTTGGGAAATAGCTATTTTTCAACACTTAGGGATTTCAACTAAAACCTGAACTACAAAGACACAATAGCGCCCGGGTGTCTGCCAAAATGCAGATCACCTCAAGCCCTCATCTTATTCAAAGAAGGATCTTTTTCTTTTTCTTCTTTTCTAATTTTTTTTGGATTTTTGAGTTTAGAGTTTCGGAGCAACTTTCTACGACCACTCAACCCACCCAAGACTCGATGAGAACTCTAAGTTCTAAGCATCTTTTCGTGTGTAGTGTTTGACACACTATTCGACAATCAGCACGGACTTCGGGTTTCTACGCCCCTAGGTGACCTTAAAAGAAATTCTTCCTAAAGGTGTATCAATCCAACCGGTAGCTTTCTCCCTACTTTTATTTTTATGGGGTCAATACAAGAACGAAGCCAGTGTATATCTCATCGATTTTTTCTACTTCTTTGCTTCTTCCTAAGTGTTTAGGAATTATACGTGCATTTCCTAAGCTAGGATCTAGACAACTGGCCGATGAGCTATTACCACCGACAACTTGCCAGCCATACTCTTGCGATGAAGTGTGGCTTATTTCTTTTTTCTTTATCTTTTGTCCTTTTCTATTTCTTTTTCTTTTCTTTTTGTATATTTTTCTATTTTCTTTAAGTAGGTGGCTTTCCTAATCTAAGATTGACCTAAAGGCAGCACGAAGAGATTGGTCATGTGGCTGGGCTCTAGACAACCTGCTGATGAGTTGCTACCACCGACAACTTGCCAGCCCTGTCACCCTAGAAGGTTCATTAGCTACCCAATTTCTGTTAAAATCGTCGAACAATGACTCAGTACGAAAAGTGTGTAGATGCTTAAACCTAAAGTTCCCTCAAATTAGAGGCCATGTTGATAAGTCGTGTACTTATCTCCCAAACTTATTTAATCAATTAAAAATACATTTAGACTGACGAGGACTCGAGAAAAAAATCCACATTTTAGTGGACACCCGGGCTGATTAAGCCCGAAGACCTAAAGGGTCTAAGTGTTCAGATCCTGCAGTATTATTCTCTAAGATTGAAAATTTTCTGAAGCCTAAGTTTTCTTTCCTGATTCAACTTTTTTTTTAAATAAAAAGAATCTATAGAGCTAATGAAATGATTCAGAGATGAATATCCACCCCTATGCCTATCTAATGCAATGTCATTGTATTAAAAAGTCATGAAATAGAGTGGAGTAGAGTAGAAAGCACCTGAATTTCATTATTAACAAGTTAATTCTGAGATAAAAATAGACTGTATACGTGCTGAACTTAGTGCCTTTAGCTAGGTAGACTACACAAATAAAGAAATAAAGAATTCACAAGTGCAAGTCAGAATCAGAATAAGAAAATCTATTTTCGGACCTGCTAGGAGAAGATGTCCACAGATGTAGACCAAATTGTGGTGCAGACCCATGCCCTATGGTCGAGTATATCTAAGGTTCTGGATAAAAATTACCCAGAACTTAAGATCAGTATGCAAGCGGGGTCGAGCCTACGATTTGTGAGGATGCAACCCAAGTCCAAAAGGTCGGATAACAGAGAAAACAAGCTCAAAAGGATAATCAATGAATTTGTGCTTGGGTTGCATATCCTCAGAAAAAAATGTCATAAGGGTCCTGGTAGAAGGTTGGGGGTTTCAGACAAAACGGAACCCTTAGACTTGGTCTCCTACTTCCTCCGGAATCGGCTTCCCAAAGCTTCATTTTCCACTTCCTATCCTCCGCAATCAAGATTTCAAATTCTGGGACCTCCTGCATATTAATCACCTCATCTAAAATTTCCAAGTCTAAGAGTTGTGACAGAATCAGAATTGACTTGGGTCGAATGATCTTAAGAACAGAATCATCAGTAAGCTCAATGGGGTGTGATTGAGGATTGGGGCTTTGAATTGAATCCTTCATGAAATGAGGATCTTAATCCATCATGTGAGCCCCAACAATATCAAGTTCCTCAATTTTAAGGCCATCAAATGATTCATCGAATTCCTTAGGCTCAATCGTCTCACTGAAATCATGTGCTACAAACTCAGGTGAGACTTTGTATAATGATTCTTCACCTTCAGAACCAAAGAATTCTAAATCCATATTAATGTATGTCTCAAAATCATCAATCACTTTCTATTCCATGGATACATATGTTTCCTTGTACCCCGGCTTAGGGATCTCAGGTGAAGAAATCAATTCATCCTTATTTGATTACTCTAGAACAACCAGGTCAACCTTGGTCTCGTAAAATGTGTCCCTCCCTACAGGTGCCTAACCAGATTCTGACATTAGCTCTCCTGAAGGGGGTTCATCCTGGGAATCATCCCAAGATTGGACTAGAGCAATCACAAATCTCATCCTTAATTTCGATAACTTCCCAAGTAAAAACTCACCCGACTCCTTATCCTTAACATCCTGGAGCCAATCCAACAAATACTTGTTAAGATCGTCAATCATTTCAATCAGAGGCTCCAATTCTTCAATGCAAGGTGTTGGCTGAGCTTGTAAAGATTGTATGGTATTCCATAATTTAGCCAACACCTTATCTTGGACCTGGTTCACTTGAACCAAATGGTTTGGTTCAGGGTTGGGTGGGTTTGGGTTCAATCTAGAGGAGTCAACAAATTGAGGTTCTTGATACCCTCCCTAATAATAGGTCATTTCAAGCTGTTCATAAAGAGGTGATGACCCATATGTAGTGTAACCTAGGGAAGGGTAAGGATCAGCGTATCCTTCTTGATTGTAGATCGTATTAGGTTGTCCATAATAGGGTGGTGATTTATAATCAATGTAGCTCAGAAAAGTATAAGAATCAATATCTTGGTTCCAAGGTTAGACTTTGAATATAGAGGTCCGGAACTGTATCCCCAACTAGAAAATGGATGAGAATAAATCTGGTTAAGGTAATAATCATCTTGGGAATAGGTAGTGGTAAGAGGATAAGAATGGAAATGCAAAAAGGATGTGGAAGGATCCATGACAGAATGGGAAGAAGAAAGGTGTCCTGCAATACAAACAATAAAACATATCCTTAAGTGGGCTAACCTAAAGACCTACAGACTCTTAGAACCCGCCTTGAGATGAAGAAACGATTTGATCTACTTATTTTCAGCCAATCCAACCAATTAGAGGGAGGGGCTAGGGAGAAGGTTCTTCCCTTGGCTTTCGCCTCAGGCTCCTTTAATACCCCCCAACCACGATCGTTTGATTATGCTCCCTAGCTACACATCAGATTGAATGGTAGAAATAGATTAATCGAAAAAGTCTCGATCTAGGATCCGAAGAGTGAGTCCAATCCTTAAGTCCAACATCTGCTTTGTTTTAATTAGGGTTTGGTTTGAATGTGCTTTGAAATGTGATGGGCCCTTTATCTGGGTTGTGCCCTTAATGATTGATTGATATGTGTGTGCATGCATGACCAGCGGTTTTCAAGAAAGATTACTTTTGGATGTGGTGAATTTTAGGGTTTAAATCTTGCTTAGTAGCTTTTAGGATTCAACTTTAGGTATATTCAATCAAGTTCAGTTGGCACACCAGGTTTTGAAAGCACAGATGAAGATGTCATCCTTTGAAATCAAAATAAAAATGTGGAAAGCCTGGTTTAGTCCTAAAAGTTAACCCTATTTGGCAGCTACTTGATGAGTTATTTTTAGTTGAAGTGGTGCGGCCCAAACAACTTAAACAATTGGCCTGATGCACCATTTAATTAGGCACACAAGTGATTACCTAATCTGATTTCTACTCAATTATGTGTTAATGAGTGTACCGATCCCAAAGATCGGGTTACCAGTTGAGTATGAAGAATCAAAAGAGGTTATGTACCTCTGTGAGATCTTTTTTTTTAAATTTTTCTTTTATATGTGGAGGGTGAGGCGGGTAGAGGCATCAAACAAACAATCAAAACTAACCTTAGGGTTTATGCAAGCTCCTAGGTTAATTAGGGTTTGTGTTATTAGGTGGTAGGATGAAGTCTAGTGGTGGGGAGGTAGGGTTACTTACAGATCCTTCAATAGTACTTTAATCTACTACTTTTACCCACCTCGGGAGAATACCTGCAATCACAATAAGAGAGGAGAGAAGTGAGGTAAATGATAAGTAAGTCGAAAAATGTGAAAAATCAAAGAGTGTCGCCTCCTCGACAATGGCACCAAAATGTTGAGGTAGAAGATTCGTCATAAAAAAAAAAGTTTTGAAAACCATCGTCGTAGCGTAATTTGCGAGAAAAATCCGTCAACAGATAATTTTAACCGAACAAAGGAATTCTTGGTCGAACACAATGAGGCGGAAGTTTGATTAAAAATCACATTCGATTTGTTGTCACGAAGCAAATTAGCTAGTTGAATTAAATCTATTCTAGCTATCTACTTAAAGAATAATTAATAGAAGAGAGAAAAAATAATGATACAAATAAAGAAAAATAGAGAGAGAATGAACAGGAATTTCATAACCACAATATCATGTCTATTACAACTAACCACTACAGTAGAAAGCGGGAAATCTACACTAGAAAGTAGTAAAAGAGAAGGTGGAGAGAAGTTATCCTCCTCGATGGCTACTTGGAGGATGAGTTGCATTGACGAAGTGCCTAGAAGAATGTAGTGAGATGCAGGACGAGGGAAACGGGGACAGACGACAGAGGACGAGGCAAGGCGACGTCGCAGCGGGATCAGCTTCCCGAACGACAATGAGAAGACAACCGCAGGCACTCCACGAACGGGGATGAGAAGGTGGAAAATTTCTAATTTAAAGTCTAACGGAGAATTCCAGGTTTAGGATAAGCCCTTAAAGCTTTGGAGGGTGTGAGAGAAGAGAGGAAGGGATGATGAAAATGTAGGGGTCGTAGGGCCTTTTATAGGTGATGTTTGAAGGGGTAAAAGGGTCATTTTATCTTAAAACATTAAATGGGGGAGTCTTTAGTGACGAATATAATCGTCACTAAAGGCCCCACATCGCTGAAGGAGCGCACACACCTTCGCCCCCTCATCTTCAAGTGTTTCTGTGCATTCATCAAGCAATGGCTCATCTCAGTCGTCTGATTGAGAGATCGGACGGCTTAAAAGCCTTCAACATCTCTTCTTCTTCAAGCATGTGGTGCTCGCCTCTCCTTAGTCATTCAATCGTTGATGGAGGGCTGAGATTGCGCGCTGATCGCGCTTGAGAATGTGCATTGGGGTGCGTATGATCGCGTGTTCTCCTTGTGCATCCAATCACATGTACGCACTATGCGCAACATGGCTGCATCTTTGCCATTCATTCGAGATTGAACAACTCAATCATGCTCTCACGTACAAGGAGGAAGTGAGCTGCGCTCGACTCGAACACGCAACTAGAGAGCTCATAGCACCTTATCCGCTGTGCTACACGGCCGTTTAAGGCAAGCTTTTGTTTTAAGGCACATGCATCCTCAGCTGTTGGATTCCGATCCAACGACTGAGATCAAAGCTTGATCTCGCCTTCAAATGTTGAGCGGAGGGGTGTGGGCTATTTGGGTAGTTAAGATGGTCCACATGGCACCATCCTGACCGTCCATCTTCATATGCTCATAGTTGGTGCCATGGATGTCGGATTGAACCAATTTTTGCCTCATTGGGCTGGGATTGTCGATTCGAACCCATCCGTCCGATCGGATTTGCCATCCGATGTACGGATTTACACCACCTTGGCCCCGTGACCTCTGCTTTTTATCAGACTACATGTGATACTACGGAAGTCCAATTGGGGAGATCTTGGTGTCATTGAACTCCGATCATCGCCTTGATTAGATCCATACGGTTGGATCTTCAATCTGAAGCTCCGATTAAATATCACCCTATTCCCTAACCACAAAAAGAGAAAATTAACCTAAAATTTATACAACCTAACCTAAATGTAAGATGATGCATGTTATGCAATATTTATAATGTATGATGCAACTATATGCCTAAGAACACACAAAAATAGACGGTTTATGTGATGTAAACATGTTTACATCAGTATAACATGATCATAAGTCTCAACGGGCTAGTATTTTGACGCAAGTATATCCCTCCCACAACCTATTACCTAGGGTTAGAATTCCTATTGTTTGTCATCAAGTGCGTCTAAATTTGTGCAAGTGTGTGTATCTACAAAGTTGTAATAAAATTTTCATAGTCAAACATAACTATCAAATAATTCAAACAATTTGGGAACACGATTCAAACATGCAGTTTATAATTATCAAAAGAAAGCTCCCATTTTCCATTTTTTTTCCTTTTAAGGTGTTGAAAATAAGTAAGATTTCTTTGAACGATCTTCTTATTTCGTAATGTTAGTATTTTCTTTTCGAAAGTGATACAACTTGCTTACCTTTGCATAGAGAAGGAGAAAAACTCAGCCAATAGAAGGTTTGAACTCATTAAAGATTCAAGCTAAAATGGCCAATTAAATTTTCCTCTACATCCTTGTCTACTTTTTCACACTTTTAATTTCTAGGAGGAGGTCTTACAAACCATGCAAGGGAGTATGGCAATGCTCTCACATTTGCGAGCATGTCATTTGTCTGGTGTACTTATTGTAATTTCTAGAACTAGAGAAGAACCATGATTTGGAGACAAGAAGAATTGAAAGGGTGTAAGGGGCTGTGATTTCACAAGAGCCAAGCAAAGGAGAGGAGGGTGCTTGCCTACGATTGAGATTGTGATTGTAAACATTGTCAACACTAATGGAGCTTGATCATTTATTATGACCATATAAGGTGAAGTTTTATAGCAACAACTATATTAACTTAGAAGTGTGGAAGAACTAGCTTAAGCTCCAATCCAGGCTTTCAAAAATCGAACTTTGGGAGCCTTCACCATTGCCATAATCAAGATTGTCAAACCCAAACTAAAACCAAAAAACCTAAACTTAAACCTTAAATCGAAAACCCTAAATCTAAAATAAAAACCCTATAACCTAAATCCATAACTCAAAACCTAATACCAAAACCTAATAAAAAAATCCTAAACCTAACCTTAGACCTTAAACACTAAACCCTAAACCTAACCTAAAAACAAATGACCATAATCCTTAACCCTAAACACAAAACCATAAACCCAAACTATAAAACCTAATCATAAACCCTACACCTATACCTACACGCAAATCGTAAGCTGAAAAATTTTGGCAGAGTTTCCACTATAATATAGGATTTCTCTCAAATCCTACATATAGAAAGTGCATCACAATAGATGTGGGTACATCCCACATTTCACTTCTATAAATAAAATGTCACACAAGCATTAAATTAAATGCAAATTTAACTAAACATTTTAATGAAATTAAGAGTACGAATACCTCACAACTACTCACTACATATGTGGCCACACCCCACAAATAACAATTAGCAACAATTTAACTAAACCAAATTAACTAAACATTTAACCAAAAATTCAATATAAACTAATAACATCTTAATTATTTCAATGCAATTCAACTAAAAAATATAAACTAATACCATGTTATTGCATTCACATATAAAAATCAAACCTGAGTACTTAATAAAAAAAAAACCTACCTACATGAGAGGAGGGGGTAGTGGTAGAGGGTGCTGCTAGTTGTGGTGGTGGTGGCTGTATGGGGTGGTGGCCATGGTGGCAGGGGGTGGTGGTGTTGGTGGCGGCAGGGGGTGGTGGTGTTGGTGGCAGGAGTAGGGGGTGGTGGGTGGTGGTGCTACTGCTGCTGGTGGTGGTGGCTGCAGGGGGTGGTGGCCGTGGTGGCGGGGGTGGTGGCAAGGGGTGGTGGTGTTGATGCTTGGAATGGCAGGGGGCGGCGACGATGGGGAGGGGAAGGCCAGCAATGAGGAGGAGGGGAAGGAGACAGGCGGAGGAGGAAGAAGAGGAGGAGGAGGGCTACCAGTGAAGTCGCGACGGAGGAGGGGGCGTTGTTGGTGTTGGTGGTTGCGAAGGAGGAGCCGCAGTGAGGGTCACGAAGGAGTCGAGGCAGAGGAGGTCGGGCAGGTGTCAGGAGGAGGAAGAAAATGATTTGGGATGAAGGGGGAGGGAGTCAAGGTGGCACTAGGGATTTTAGTCGACTTTCTCAACCGTTCCTAAGAAATAGTCAACGATAAGCTTATTCTCGACTATTAATAACGGTCAGTAATAATTCCTTTTTCGACCGGTAAGGTGAAATAGTTGACGATAGGCTTTGAAAATTTTCTTGCCCGCCTTGGCTGGTTATGAAAACATTATCAACGACCGTTATTCCTTAACGATCGAAAAAGGAATTATTGTCGACTATTATTAACAGCCGAGATTAATTAGTTCTTCGATCGTGATGAGGAAACAGTTGATGATTATCCTTCAAAAGTAACTTTTGAATTTGACGACTTATTGTCGATCATTTTATCATTTACGATCGAAAAACCTCTTATTTTCGACTGTTAATAACAGTCGAGAATGACCTCAACCAAAACCTCTTCCTAATAGGTGAGAAACATAATGATGGGTTTTTTGCCAATCATTTTTCTTAGAACAGTTGAGAAAGGTGATTAGTGCCAACCATTGTAAAATGGTTGAAAATTTAGTGACATGAATAATGCTTTTTCTACTAGTGTATGCAATAGTCTAAGTGTAAGTTCTAAGCTGATAGATAGCATTTAATTTTAAACATTCCAAGACCATATAAGGGGGTCATCTTCAAATCAGTTGCATACCAATTCCAACATCATAGCTCAGTCATTTGGACTTAAAAGTGGTAGATAGCTGAAGAGAGGTGACTACCAACTACTCCCATCCCAGGTTCAAGCATCCTTTGAGCGTGATAAGATCTGAACCCTGGTCCTTCAGGTCAGAAGGCTTAACTGCTCTAGTTTTAGACTGTTTTAGTTTATGTTGCTTTATGGTATGAGTTTTATTTGGTTTGGAGAGTAGAAATATTATGATTTGAGTCTAAATACTAAAAAAAAACTATTTGTAAGTCTTGTTTGTGTTATCTGCCTTCAACTGAGATGAAATTTTGACTCTGTTGGTACGCTTGTGACTTCTTATTACTCTTATGCTTCCCATGTAAACCTAAGGTTTGATTTTTATGGTACCACATGTTTTGTCTATCTAGCAAAAAAATGAACTATAACAATCACGTGAACATTCCCAATTCTAATTTTGATATTTTCAAGGTGGTCTAGTTAAAATTGATTTAGATTATGGATGGATTAACGTGAAACCAAAGATTAGCATGTAAACTACAAGGAGATCAATTTGATGGGATTTGTTCACATTGAGGCAATCCAAATAGGGGTGCGTTAGTGGCAAATGGAGTTGTTGTTGGTAATTAAATGGGAGGATTGTCGAGTTGGTTGATATAGTGAACGAAATGCATTTTGCGTAACTTGGAGAGCATCAGTTGGAACTAAAGTTTGCATGTATATCTAATATTCAATCTACTAAGGAGAGACATGGCTATTTATTTATTGTGTCAGTTGACAAATCTTGATGCCTCATATCTTATGTTTTTTATCCCTACCGTTGGCAAATGCAGAAGGTGCAAAGAAGTAGGACATGATTAGGCTGCTAAAATTACATGGAGCTTTATCATTTGTAAGTTTCTATATTTCTTTCCTGTCCTCTTTTTCCTTTCCTTTTACTTTTCCCCTTTTTCTGGATGGAGTTCTTTTTCTTTCTTTTTCATTAGGATAATAAAGATGGTAGCTCTGTTAAGGCAACTACCAAAGAAAGTCCTATTTCTTTTATCAGCCATCCTAGTCAAAGATGGTAGCTCTATTCTAGCATATTTATCAACCATCCTAGTAAAAGAAACTATAATTTTTTATATTTTATGTGAAGCCATGAAAGGATTTAGTTCCTTGTTTAAAAGAAAGCTTCACCTCAATAAACATGCTTATGTCGACTAATTATGCAACTTAACAGCCATTGCCTAGCAAACTGACAGGGATGGATAGGGTAGAGGAGAGATCTGATACGGACGACACATGTGGGGTGTGGCAGCATCGATCCTTCACCCTTCCCCTCTACCCCATCACCGTCGAGGTTATGTAGTAAGACAAATTAGTCTTCGAGATACATTATGTAAAATAGGTCCTCTTTGTGGATCCCTATGGGAGGGGGTAAGATATGCGGAATATAAACTAGAGTGAGAAAATTATATAAACAATCTCACAAAAAGGACCATCACACAATACATAAGGATTTTTAGGTGGAAACCCAAACTGGGTGAAAATCACCACCTAAGCCTCTCAAGTTAGGATTTCCCGACGGACCGAGTCAATGATGAGAGCCTCATCTTGAGCCATAACTAGCTCATTTTGACCCAATAAAGAAGATAAAAGCTCCTACATAACCTAGTAGAAGGCCTAAATGAAGGAATAAGTGCTCTGAGAAGAAAACATGAAATAAAGGTTAAAACTGCAATTTTACCATTGCAGTACATAAACGGGATTTCTCAAAGGCAAAACATAGGTCAAAAGGTCTAAATAAGATAAAAAGTGAGTTGAGTCAATCAGAAATGGGTTCATGTGCAATTTAGGAATTAAATGACATTTGGTAACCCTAAAACAGACATCCTTAATTCAATAAGGTTCCGGTCAGGATAAAAATCAAGTAAACCCTCCAAAAATCATGGAAAAATATCCTCTAGGGTTTAGAACACTTAATTTGGCCTTTGGAACCCAGCTTGACCTAGATTAGGGTCCTAGCTCTTCAATTAACCTAATTTAGGTTTTTACGCAAAATATCCAGTAAAACGAGGTCAAACCTAAAATCCAACTTCACCATTGGATTCCTTAGGTCCAAATTAGGTTTTTACCAAAATTTGGACCTAAGGGGTGGTCATCTTAACCTACTTTGCAATTTAATACACCCAAATCATAATTTGGTCCCTATCTTTTGAAATCATCGCAGAGAGCCCCCTAACTTCCTCGCCAACCTTACAATTAGGTCCTTCCGCCATTATTGGGGTAGAATCCTGCTCCGGCGAGGATTAGAGAGGGAATACTCTCTAATTCCTCAGAGATCCCCTCCCAGAAATGGAAGGGAGATTCTCTGAGGAATTCCCTTCCATCTAAGGCCAATCTTGATCCCTGGTGTGAACCCAATCTCTTGTGCGAACGCACGAGGGATTTGGGTATCCACCCTCTTTCCTTCTCCGACGAGCCGGAGGAGGTATTGGCATGCCCTCCACGCTCTGAAAGCACGGCCCAGTGCCTATAAAAGAACCTCCAAACCCGGCCGCCCAATTTCAGCTTGACTTAGCCGGACTTCCACCTCAACTTCTCTTTCTTCTCCGACCAAGGGTCCAGCGAGCTCCGGCGAGCCCCCCTCCCCTCCCTCTTTGCTCTGCCACAAAACAAGTGGCAGAGACTTCGTCCTGTTTCTCCTCCGCGTCGCGCAATACCCGCGCACGTCGCCTCAGCCCCGTCGTCGTCGCCGTCTTCCTCCACTAGGCAGCTTCTTCTCCGACGACAGCAGGTACAGCTGTCTGCCTCCCTGTCCACCTTCATCCCTGTAGTTAGGCTTAATACATTCTCCATCTTCCCCTCTCTCTTTTCCCCCTTTTATTTCATTTAAGTGCCCCTCGACCATCGCTGACCACCTCCATCTTCCTCGTCACCGACCGACCTCCGGCGAGCCGCCCCCACCATTCTGCCCCTCCACACGACTCGCCAACCATCTCATAAGCTCCTCCTCACCACAAGGAATAACCTCCGCCCATCCACCATCCCTCTACGCCTCCACCATAACCCCCCGAACACACCCACACCCCCGGCCACAGGTTGACCTAGGCACGCACGCCTAGGCCATCCCACGGCCTGCCGCATGGTGCATGACCTTTGTTGTGCCACCGCAAAGGTCCCCAGCTAGTCTGATTGAGCTGAGAGGCTTGTTTTGTGTGTGACAGTAGCGAAGCCCCTGCCGCCATTGACGACGGTTGAAGAAGCTTCAAAGCAGGTCCAGGCGTCAGCAGCTCCAGGCTTCAAGTGCAGCGGACTCGGGAGAGTAGTGCGAAGTGATCTGGCTCAGTAAGGAGCACAGCGATGTCCACAGCCTTGGAAATCGAAGAAGAATCGTCTGCGGGTGCGAGCGAAAGAAGGCAGGACTTTAGTCCCACATCGTTGAAATACGAAGTGCAGGTGCGGTATAAATTATTTTTGTGTTATACACTATTCGCCTCCGAACGCACAGGGGTGAGGTCCCTCACCTTATCCCACACTCGCCTCGTCCGCGGTTTCACCTCGCGGATCTGGCGGGATCCAACCCGACCCATCCTGAGCACTCCTCGCGCATCACCCAC
This sequence comes from Thalassia testudinum, assembly GCA_037157565.1. Classification (NCBI taxonomy): domain Eukaryota; kingdom Viridiplantae; phylum Streptophyta; class Magnoliopsida; order Alismatales; family Hydrocharitaceae; genus Thalassia; species Thalassia testudinum. The sequence continues at coordinate 847,895 of JAZHRO010000065.1, forward strand.
CTGCCGGTACGCCTGGTCCCGGGTGCGAAATCCTACCCGGTTACCCGTGGCTCTGGGAGAGCATCCTTTGAGTGAATTGCAGAGAGAGAGAGAGACGTGTGGGTAGAGGGAAAAGGGTAGGTTTTGCTCTCTATGCAGGCAGGCTGAGCAAAGAAGAGAAGAAACTTAGCCAAGGAAGAAAAGGACTGCAGACAAAAAGGAGAAGATAGAACAGAAGAGAAGAGAAGGAAGAAAGAAAGAAGGACTGAGAGAAAAGAAGCAAAGGCAGGAAGAAAAGAAGAGACCAAGGAAGAAGAAGCCTTCGCAGAAAGAGAAGAGAAAGAAGAAGACAGAAGAGAGAAGAAGCAAAGGCAAGGAAGAAGAAGAAGTCTTCGCAGAAGAGAGAAAGAAGAAGAAAGGCAAAGTGAAGACTGCAGAAGAAAGAAAGAAAAAGGGAAAAAACTTTTAAGACATCTGATCACAAGATCAGACGTCCAATTTTACTCTTTTGTCACAATTACTTTTTAACCACATACATTCATATTTGAATTCAAGTTTTGAGTAAATTAGAGTGTTCAATTACATTTGAGATTAGTATTAAATTCCAATTGCTCCCTGTGTTCGACCTCGGATACTTCGATTTTCGAGTAATAAGAACTCTTTATTTGTTTTGAACGCTTTTTCGGCTATACTACAACGTGACATTTTTTAAACCCGATAGAGAGTGTTTAAACAAAATGGCACCGTTGCCGGGGAGCAACGCGTAATTTATCACTAGTCTCTACATTCTTTTTATCATATTGAACACTAACTTGCCCTACTTTGCTTTGTTTTGATCTTGCAGGTATTTCACGAGGAAATCCCTACCGTAAGTCAACCACTCTAGGGGAGGTAATTTCTTTTCTTCCTTAAACCATCCCCTAATCCTGAAAAGACAAAAGGAAGAAAATCAATTTAGGAATCAATTGCCTTCTTTATATAGTAATCACCAACTTTAAGGCAAACATTTCCTAATTTTGCGAAATTTTTTTCAAATGTTCTTGAAGTTGGAGCGATTTTTTAGATTCTATCCCACAAATTCATGTGCCTAATAGAAATAACGCTTAATCTCTGTGGACAACACATTTCTTGCTCTCAAGTCCAAAGAGAATTTTTGTGAAAAAGAAAAAAGGATTGGAAATAGAACCAAATTAGGGTTTCTACAGTAGGATCTTGGAGTGCTAGTCACACATGCCTGCATAAAAGGAAATAAACCTTCCCGCATCCGTGTGTCACCCAAGACCTTGATTGAAGAGATCTTAACAAGACAAACCCTAAGAAAAATTGAGTTCTAAAATCACTTGAATCTTAAAATTTTTGGACCTAATAACCTGGGAGTCAAATCAGGGTGATCTCTAGGCTCCAAACCTAGAATCATTCTGCCATCTATAGGACAGGTCAGGTGAAGTTGACCCCTTGGGTCAACCAACCTCTAAATTAGGTCACAATATCAAAACATCTAAAGTTCAAGTGAGAACCCTAAAAGCACCTTTGAAATAAAAGTGATAGACTTAAGAGGTCAAGGTCCCCATTCTGGTCTACCTGGAATCTCAGTGACAAGAGAGGTTGGGTGGGGGAAACCCTGTAACCTGTGGGGATGCTCTACCGTGTAGGGGTCTTTGCAGGACTCTCCCTCTCTGGCTGCCCAGGTAATTCTCAGGTGGACGATCTTCTGATCTAGGGGTCCATCCACCCCGAACCTCCATAGTCATCCAAACATCTTTGGGTGTCTTGATTGGGTCAAAAACATCTCCAGTCCTTCATCTTTTCTCTTTAGAGCACACACACACACATTTTCAGTGGGACTCGTTATTCAGATCTGATCGCTTCATAACTTGATTCTACATCTTGATTCAAACTCTGATTCTACATCTTGACTCCACCACCTGATCCAAATATGTAGCCAAACCACCTAGGACCACCATTCAAGAAACCTGAATATCAGAGATCCATGAGAGATAAAATGATTGATGATGCCATGAAATTCTATGGAAATGAAGAAACCTCAACACCAGTAGAAAACATTCAGGTTGATGTCCCAACAACCACAACCTTTATCATAACTTGTGCCCAAGTACTATTAGCAGAAGCCACAGAAGGATCAACCGGTGACTTGATCATTACTGCATACATTGAGATAGAAAAACTGCACAATATTGAATACCTTCAATGTATGACAAATCCTCGACTTTGGAAGCAACACCAAGATAGTCTTGAAAAATGGGAAGAAATAATGAGATTAGTAAAACAAGTTATTGACCAGAAATACCCGTATATACCACAAACAAAGGAGGAACTATCTTGGGACAACATCGAGGATAAATCTGATCTCGGGTTTGAGGCACAAAATGGTTGTGGATTCCCAACCTAGATAGAATACAATGTGCCTGATATTGAAGAAGGTTGGGAAGCTCCAAATGCAGGAAAATACCATGACGAGCCCATTTCAGAATCCCAAAACTCCTGCAAGAATGAGAGTAGAACTGAACCTCTCGAGGGTGTAAATTCCGTCCCTTATTCTGATAAGGTAACCCTTGAAGGTTATTCAGATCTAGATTCTAGTAATTCAACCCACATCCTAAGCCTAGAACCTAGATCGGAAACATATTTTGAAGATTTCAAGGCCCCAGATGAAGAAAATCAATCTTTCAATGAAGTATATGATTTTGGGCCTCGATTTGATGAATATCCCTCACCAACCTCCTCAGAGGAACGAATTGATTTTTAGGAAGTCATGCCAATCTACGATACAGAAATCGAGGAGTTGGACGAGTGGGGTTTCAATTGGGTCTGCCCTACTAGCTTAGAACCTGAGCCTCTACCAGATAGGGACACCTTTTTAAGCTCAGAATTAACATTTAGGCTAGACCCCAGTCAGGCTGCTGAGTATACAACATATGATTTATTCTATGGTGGAACTCATGATCTTGAATCTCATTCAAATTTTGATTTTCGCAAACTCTCCGACGATTTCGAATCTGACCATAACATCGGAGAAAGTCTACTTCCTGATTATAACAAGCCAATTTTCTTTGAAGCCACCTGCTCCACATATACAGAACCAATCAAAACCCATTCTCTACCTCGACCCGCAAATGGACTCAATTTCTATTCCGATTCACCTCTCACTGAGCCGTTTGTAGATGATTCAACTCCATATCTATATTGGGTATCGGTCATTGATCAGACCGAAAATCAGGAGCCATCATTCTTTGATCACCCCTGTAGGGATTCCACACCTTACATTAACTATTTTTTGGAACCCTACTCTGACCAGGCTGAGTCGACTCAGCCTAAACCCGAGTTTTCACTTCCATATTCATCAGAACTTCACTACATATGGTGGGTTCCACATTTGTTAATCTACATCTATCAACACACCAAACTTATTGGGTTTAGGCTGCATCATCAGCCCACTGATCTGAACAAGCACCTGGTTGGATCAACCAGGCTCTTAATCAAGGTGCTTGTTTTACAAAATTTTGTTGATTTGACCACTCCCTCTCCACCCCATTTTCCGCTCGGCTGAAGGCATTAAATTTAGCGCTTAACGAGAGGCAACCCGTCATCCCAAAAATAGAGACTCGTCTGATTATCCGTCTGTACTCCACGTCTATTGCACCTTGAGTTCAGCCTTAGACAGTTGATCCCACCTCTGGTACACATATCAGAGCTTACGCATCAATCATTCCCGACCCATTCACCCACCCGATGTATCCTGTTCTAAGCCCCTGACCTCAACACTATTTCACACCCTCCGTTTACAATGAGGACATTGCAAAACTTAGGCATAGGGGGGTGATAAACTGCATACATACAGAACCAAGAAAAAAGTCAGAAGGATTCTCACACACAAAAAATTCACATATGTCAAAAACACAAAAAAATTGAAAAATTATGAAAAAGAACAAAAAATGGGGGAGGGAGGAAATTTTGTGAGCCACATAAACATAAGGAGAAAAAAAGAGCAAAAATGACAAAAAGGAGCACAAAATGAGAAAGAAAAAGAAATAGTCATTAGTAAAAGATTAAGGAATTAACTGAAGTTCTAAACCAGATCAAGAAAAGAAATAAAAGAAAAAGTGCTAAGGAGACATAACAAAAGAGTAGCGGGAACGCTGGTCTTAGGCCTCTTGGGCTAGATTCTTTAGCTTAAAAATTCACGTATCCGCTAAAATCTGGATAATCCTCAAGAGGTTGAGGAAAATGCGAAGCTTGAGTATTAGGTCTAAGGCTTAGGAAGTATTCGGCCTCGTTAACTGACCTCCAATTTGCGGGATTCGGTAACCTAAGAACCCCAAATTCACACACAGTCTGGTTCAGTGCGCATAAACATCCAAATCAAGCAAAAGCGTTTAGTGTTCTACAAAAGTCACCTAGATTAGGAGCGGCCAATCAACACAAGCTGATTTGGACGAGTTCCCAGCGCGGAGAGGCGGGAAATTCCCCTCAAAGATGCGTAACAACATATCGTCTCCTCGGTGTTTGTCTCTTAGGATATTTAAATATCCTACTGGGGGCATGTAAGCACTCTGTTGGTTCAGATACCACGGGTGGCATTATCACGAAATGTCGATCGCCAGGGTCTGAATTCGGCCACGGAACGCCATGGGCGGGATTATCTCGAAATCTCGAAAGCCAGGGACCCTTGAGGATTGATGATGGGGACGAGGAATCCAATACAGACCGTCTTGAGAAGCTAATCCGAAGCTAGAAATAAAAAGAAAATAGAGAGAAAAGCTCTCCAAACAAATAAATCTTCTATCTCTCTCTTACAAAAACGCACTGGAAACTGAACTTAGGCTAAGAATGTCTCAAGCACGGGTGCTTTAACCGCGGAGTCCAACAAACCCTAGGTTAGTTTCTGTGGGCCTTAGAAACCTTTGCGGAGGACTGAGGCTAAAGCGGGTCAGGTCCGGATTTTGGTTGGTACTTGAATACCTCTAGGCCTATTGTCGGCATTCCTACCTAAGCACAAAAGAAAAGGAGAAGCACTTATCATGATTGTTGACTTACACCCAGGGTCTAGAACAGAAGTTAAAACCTTGAAATTTTGCTAAGGGACTAGCAAAAGCTAGGCATGAGTGTATGATGAGAGCCTCATCATGAGCCATAACTAGCTCATTTTGACCCAATAAAGAAAATAAAAGCTCCTACATAACCTAGTAGAAGGCCTAAATGAAGGAATAAGTGCTCTGAGAAGAAAACATGAAATAAAGGTTAAAACTGCAATTTTACCATTGCAGTACATAAACGGGATTTCTCAAAGGAAAAACATAGGTCAAAAGGTATAAATAAGATAAAAAGTGGGTTGAGTCAATCAGAAATGGGTTCATGTGCAATTTAGGAATTAAATGACATTTGGTAACCCTAAAACAGACATCCTTAATTCAACAAGGTTCCGGTCAGGATAAAAATCAAGTAAACCCTCCAAAAATCATGGAAAAATATCCTCTAGGGTTTAGAACACTTAATTTGGCCTTTGGAACCCAGCTTGACCTAGATTAGGGTCCTAGCTCTTCAATTAACCTAATTTAGGTTTTTACGCAAAATATCCAGTCAAACGAGGTCAAACCTAAAATATAACTTCACCATTGGATTCCTTAGGTCCAAATTAGGTTTGTACCAAAATTTTGACCTAAGGGGTGGTCATCTTGACCTACTTTGCAATTTAATACACCCAAATCATAATTTGGTCCCTATCTTTTGAAATCATCGCAGAGAGCCCCCTAACTTCCTCGCCAACCTTACAATCAAGTCCTTCCACCATTATTGGGGCAGAATCCTGCTCCGGCGAGGATTAGAGAGGGAATACTCTCTGATTCCTCAGAGATCCCCTCCCAGAAATGGAAGGGAGATTCTCTGAGGAATTCCCTTCCATCTAAGGCCAATCTTGATCCCTGGTGTGAACCCAATCTCTCGTGCGAACGCACGAGGGATTTGGGTATCCACCCTCTTTCCTTCTCCGGTGAGCCGGAGGAGGTATTGGCATGCCCTCCACGCTCTGAAAGCACGGCCCAGTGCCTATAAAAGAACCTCCAAACCCGGCCGCCCAATTTCAGCTTGACTTGGCCGGACTTCCACCTCAACTTCTTCTCTTTCTTCTCCGACCAACGGTCCAGCGAGCTCCGGCGAGCCCCCCTCCCCTCCCTCTTTGCTCTGCCACAAAACAAGTGGCAGAGACTTCTTCCTGATTCTCCTCCGCGTCGCGCAATACCCGCGCACGTCGCCTCAGCCCCGTCGTCGCCGCCGTCTTCCTCCACTGGGCAGCTTCTTCTCCGGCGACAGCAGGTACAACTGTCCGCCTCCCCGTCCACCTTCATCCCTGTAGTTAGGCTTAATACATTCTCCATCTTCCCCTCTCTCTTTTCCCCCTTTTATTTCATTTAAGTGCACCTCGACCGTCACTGACCACCTCCATCTTCCTCGTCACCGACCGACCTCCGGCGAGCCGCCCCCACCATTCTGCCCCTCCACACGACTCGCCAACCGTCTCATAAGCTCCGCCTCACCACAAGGAATAACCTCCGCCCATCCACCATCCCTCTACACCTCCACCATAACCCCCCGAACACACCCACACCCCCGGCCACAGGTTGACCTAGGCACGCACGCCTAGGCCATCCCACGGCCTGCCACATGGTGTACGACCTTCGTCGTGCCACGGCAAAGGTCCCCAGCTAGTCTGATTGAGCCGAGAGGCTTGTTTTGTGTGTGACAGTATCGAAGCCCCTGCCGCCATTGACGACGATTGAAGAAGCTTCAAAGCAGGTCCAGGCGTCAACAGCTCCAGGCTTCAGGTGCAGCGGACTCGGGCGAGTAGTGCGAAGTGATCTAGCTCAGCAAGGAGCACCGCAATGTCCACAGCCTTGGCAATCGAAGAAGAATCGTCTGCGGACGTGAGCGAAAGAAGGCAAGACTTTAGTCCCACATCGTTGAAATACGAAGTGCAGGTGCGGTATAAATTATTTTTGTGTTATACACTATTCGCCTCCGAATGCACAGGGGTGAGGTCCCTCACCTTATCCCACACTCGCCTCGTCCGCGGTTTCACTTCGCGGATCTTGCGGGATCCGACCCGACCCATCCTGAGCACTCCTCGCGCATCACCCACAGGCTGAGCGGAGAAGAGAAGAAACTTAGCCAAGGAAGAAAAGAAGGACTGCAGACAAAAAGAAGAAGATAGAACAGAAGAGAAGAGAAGGAAGAAAGAAAGAAGGACTGAGAGAAAAGAAGCAAAGGCAGGAAGAAGAGAAGAGACCAAGGAAGAAGAAGCATTCGCAAAAAGAGAAGAGAAAGAAGAAGAAGACAGAAGAGAGAAGAAGCAAAGGCAAGGAAGAAGAAGAAGTCTTCGCAGAAGAGAGAAAGAAGAAGAAAGGCAAAGTGAAGACTGCAGAAGAAAGAAAGAAAAAGGGAAAAAACTTTTAGGACGTCTGATCACAAGATCAGACGTCCAATTTTACTCTTTTGTCACAATTACTTTTTAACCGCATACATTCATATTTGAATTCAAGTTTTGAGTAAATTAGAGTGTTCAATTACATTTGAGATTAGTATTAAATTCCAATTGCTCCCTGTGTTCGACCTCGGATACTTCGATTTTCGAGTAATAAAAACTCTTTATTTGTTTTGAATGCTTTTTCGGCTATACTACAACGTGACATTCTTTAAACCTGATCGAGAGCATTTAAACAGTCGATCAAATCCACTATATGAGTCACTTAAATGAGGGTGACTCAACCTCAATACAACCACACTACAAGTACGAGGGCACACTAGCAACGGCACTCCTCTACGCACGTAACCACCTTACATGCCCCTGCATGCTTGCAACAGCACTCCACGCACCAGCAGCAGTGGCCACCACGTGCAACAGGCCCTAGCGCGACCACCAGCTCCTCCTCTTCTTCTTCTTCTTCACCGATAGAGAAGAACCCAAAGTTCACTGTTGACGCCTTCCGCGTAACCACCTCCGCAGGCCTCAAATCTTCGCTCCATCAACGCCAACACACTCGCCTCGACCCCACAAGCGCAACCACACCCTCTGACAGGCCAACAACAGACCAAGCACACAGCTGGACCACCCCACCGTCAACGGCCCCCTTCCTACTATCCGGATGCCGCGACCTCCGACTCGAAGCTCTCAACAATGCCAACCTCCTCCGAGCTCCATGCATCACGCCATCACCTCTTCTTCGCACACGATCAAAGAAATGATCAAGGAAATGAAATCCTATATTATGGGTATAATTAGAATCTACATTTGATGCCATTGTTGCACTATTCATTTATGCAATTGATTATTTTATTGAGGAGAATTTGTTGACCAACCCCTCTATTCCTCTCCATTTGCCCTGCCATCTATTACTTGCACATTTCACTCTCGCTTACTCACTCTAATAGCATTTATATGCCATGAATGTTTGCAGGAGAGTAATAGAAAATAAACTATTGGTTCGATTGTGAATCTTACATGGCTTGATCTTGTGGTTCTATAAGTTCCTAATTTGTCTGTGAATGTTGATACATGGAATATCTTTGTTTTATGACATTCAAAAACAGACATGAGAAATATGTGAGATTATTCTTAGTAAAATTATCTAAGTTCATTACATTTATGCTTTCCTGTGGATACGACCTAATCCATCATGGTTAGTTTTCACTGATATATATTTTTGATCTAGGATTTTTCCACCACACAATTTATATTGCAACGACATATTTTTCTGATACATCATTCTGAAAAGTGAAATCTCCCATTCAAATGGCATCATTGCCAGGGAAACAACAGACACAATAGATTGTCACAATTATATTTTAGGATTATTCTAAGGTGTACATTAATCTAACCAGCTTTTTTTTTTTGTATGAGGAAATCCTCTATTATGGGCGCAGCTAAGCGACGACGTCAACCTTAAGTGACTCCCACACACACAGAGAAGATGCAAAGAGGAGACTTAGATCCCGCTTGCACAGGAGATTCTTCTTCATCGTCGAGTTTATTTCATTTCAGTCTTCTCACCCTTATAGCAATTAGGGATAATTTTCAAGGGTCAGTCACCACTTTCTTTAGCAGCTAGGGGCTATTTTTGTGTGTGTGTGAGATTCATTTTCTACCTGCTTGATCTAAAAAGAAAAGAAAAAATATTAAGCTGCCTATTTAGGAGTTGCATACCCTTAGGTAAGCACATTTCAGGGTGATTGAACAGCATATTAGATCTCTTTCCTTGCACTGTGCACATATCCGCACGGAGATTGCTGGAGATAGGTATATCGTTCTATCTTTGCATCCAACTCCTATTCATGCATTGTATTTAAGTAAATTTCAAGACCACCAAACTAATTGAATTGACCTAATTCAGTGGTTGCCTAACTAAAATTGGGACTGGTAATCAGACTCGACCTTAAAATCAAAATCACATTTGATCTGAAGGGACTTGTGTGCGATTCTTCTCAAAATCAAACTGATTTGCGGTGTGATGAACATTTATGGCACTGAGCACACACACTAGGCACTGCACTAGGTCTCAGTCCCTTGAAGCTATAGGCATTGATGTCTTCATTGGTGCAAACCCTCCTATTTCACTTTTTGATGGTGATATTATCCTGTTACCAAGTATTTTGATACTTCAAGGATGGGGACACCCCTTAAAGGAACTAAAGGGTAGTTAAGAGGCACCACATTCGCATCGCCTCAAAGGAAGGGTTCACCCTACTTGCATACCTTAGTTTTGTCTTTGGAGTAACTTCTCACTAGGTCACTTGAGAGTATCATTGAAGCAAGGTATAGGTCCTAGGGCACGCAAAGGTTGATTTAGGGCCCATAATTGATTGTGCAACTTCTTTGGCCACCAAGAAAGAACGTAAATGACTTCTATTCTTCTCCAAAGAGCTTGTTAGGGATCTCAAGTCATAGCCCCCTCTTATACCACTAAAGTGGGAATAGACGGGTGCAAACTTGAACCCATTTGACAACTTTAAGGGGTAGGTTGGAGGTTGGCTCAAATCTACTCTAAGAAAAAAGAGAGTCCTATTGCCTTGCGTTTGATTGGGGTATATTTTTCAAGTCATGGATTATAATAGCTACTTCACTTCTTATTTTCACCCTAGATCACCGAATCCCAATCCCATGACCTGCAGTTATCCATTGTCTGATGAGCATTGGGATCCTTTCTACTCCTACTATAGGACCATTAGTCTAATTAATCCCCAACCCAGTGATGATGCGCAAAACCTAGGAGAAGGGTATCCCTACCCTAGCTCTCCCATGACTATACCCAACCCACCCACCCTTAACAATTTTTCTTGTCGAAGTTGGACCGATACTTCTAGGCAACTTGAACCTGAGCTTGACAATCCTCCCCAATCTGATAGTAGTTTCTCCTCTTTTATGATAGAAATGCAAAAACTATAGAAAGAAGTGATAGATTCTATGGGAGGGATTTTGAGGAATGGTCAAAGTTTAACTGAAGAGATTAGCGAACTTAGTGACCCTCCTACAGTCAATTCTGATCCCTACCTCTATACCCCTGATTACCAAGACAATTTCAAGGAAAACAATGACAATAGGGATCTTGTTTTTAGGAGTAGCTATCACTTAGATGTTCCCCATGAGATATGGCCACCATAAGGCAATCCTGGTGATGGGAACACCATCATGAGTCCTAACTAGCTCATTTTGACCCAATGAAGAGAATAAAAGCTCCTACATAACCAACTGAAGGTCCTAATTCACTGCATAACCTTTTTGAGAAAAATAAGAAACTAGGGGTAAAACTACAATTTTACCAATGCAGTACAACAACGAGTTTTCTCAAGGGCCAAACAAAGGTCAAAAGGTCTTAACAAGATAAAAAGTGGGTTGGATTTGACAGAAAACGGTTTGTGTGTACCATGTGAACTAAATGACTTCTTGAAACCCTAAAACAAGACCCACTTGATTAACCAAGGTTCTGATCAGGATAAAATTCACCTAAATCCTCTAAAAATCATAGAAAAATATTATATAGGGTTTATAACCTTTAAATTGGTCATTGGAACTCATCTTGACCTAGAATAGGGTCTCAAACAGATATTTGCCCTAAATTGAATCTTTACGTAAATTTCCCAGACAAACTTGGTCAAACCCAAAATCCAACTTCATCATTGGATTCCTTAGGTCAAAATTAGGTTTGTACCAAAATTTGGACCCAAGTTGAGTTTGTATTGACCTAGTTTGCAAAAAGGTCCAGCCTGATTACATTTGTACCCCTATCTTTCAAAAACCCTTGCAAAAGGCCCCCTAGCTTCTTCATTTTTTTGCAATTAGGTTCCTCTACCATTATAGTGGAGGAATCCTACTCCAACAAGCTTTAGATGGGGAGTTCTCCCCGATTGCTCAGAGAATCTCTTCCAAAAGTAAAAGGGAGATTCTTTGAGAAATTCTCTCTCATTTGAACCCATCTTTGATCCCAGATTCTTTCCCAATCTCTCATGCGAATACATGAGAGATATGGGTATCCTAACGACTTCCATCTCCGACGAGTTTTTCTTTGCTTGGAAGCTTGCCTTCCAAGCACAAAACGATCTCCAAAGCTCTATTTAAGACTCCCCAGATCTAACCGAGTAAAAAAAAGCTTAAAATTGGGTCAGATTCCCTCCATTGTTCTCTTGCCTCTGGCCACAACAACTCCGCAAGCTCCAACGATTTATCCCTTGCTCTCTCGTCGCCCAACCACAATACCAGTGGTCGGGTTGTCTTCCTCTCATTCATCCACGTCGCGCAACACTAGCCGACGTCGCCTCTGCCCCGTCTCCACCGCCGCCTCATCTACGGAGATCTTTGTCTTCCCTACATCCGACGATCATACCAGCGTGGGTTCACTATCCCTCTTCGTCCCTTAGAGGTTGATGTAAACACATTTACACTACTTAAAATGTCTATTTATGCATGTTCTTAAGCATAGGATTGCATTTCATGATATAAATATTGCATTACATGCATCATCTTGCATTTAGAGTAGTTTGAATAAAATGGAGGTTAATTGTCTCCTTTTATGTGCTTGGACAGGGAAAATATTTTATCGGGGCCTCGGATCAAAGATCCAACCGTATGGATATGATCAGGGCGACGATTGGAGTTCAACGACTCCAAGATCGCCCTAATCAGGCATCTGTAGCATCAGATAGAGACCGGGGAACCCTAGAAGATCAAGGGCCAGGATGGTGTAAATCCGCACTTCAGATGGAAAATCCGACCACACGGATGAATTCGGATCGACGATCGCAGCCCAACGACACAAAAATCGAGTCAATCCGACATCCGTGGCACCATCTACAACTTCCAGAAGATGGACGGCTAAGATGGCGCCACGTGGTGCCATCTCAGCCGCCCAATCGGTCGCATGCGTCTGGTGAAGACCGCGCACCGTCTCCTCTCCACCGTTGGATCTCGATCCAACGGCTGCGGTCGCTCGCGTTTAAAAACGTCCGCGCGACCATTTCGCCCGCGTAGCGCAGCGGCGACGCAGCTGCGGGCGAAGCGGAGGTCGCGGGTTCGAGCCGCGGTGAGGGGGTGGAAGGCGCGGGCGAGCGGGCGCACACGAGCGTCAGATGAAGATCCAACGGCTGCGCGCGCTCAATCAGGACGACGCGCGATTGCACGCCGGGCGTAACGCGCGATCGCACGCGGGCGGGCGCGCTACGCAGCGGGCGAGGACGCGATTTAAGCCGTCCGATCTCGCGATAGGACGGCTGAAAATCAAGCGACGTGCGTATGCGTTACACGCGCGGCCAGCCGAGCGGGCGCGCGTGGGCGCGGCGGCGACGGCGACGGAGGGGCTTTAGCGATGGTTTTATCCGTCACTAAAGACCCCTTATTTATTATTTTGAAGATGTAATGTCCATTTTGCCCCCACTCCTTGCAACTATAAAAGGAGACCCCCTCCATACGAAATTTTCATCCCTTCCTTCTCCTCTCTACCTCTCCAAAGCTCAAGAGAAGCTTGTCCCACACCCGGGATGCTTCTCGCGAGATAAAGTCCAAATTTTCGTCCCCCTTCGGAAGTGGATCCCGCGACGACGACGGCGTGCTGCTTCGTTCCCGTTCTTCTGCTTCGTCCTCCTTCGTCCCGCTTCGTTCTCCTTCGTCCAGGCGTCGTCCCGTCCGGCTCGTCCTCCAAGCGACCGTCGAGGAGGATAACTTCTCTCTCCCATTCTTATTTACAGCTTTTCTAGTGTAGAATTTTCCTGCTTTATAGTGTAATTGATTTCCCGCTTTCTAGTGTAACTTTCATTTCGTTTGCTTGTATAAACAATTGAAATATTGAATGCATGTTCTCTTTCTCTCTCTCTCTCTCAGTTTGATAGCTCCATTGTAATTATTTCGCCTTGTTTATCGAAAAATCCTAAAAAAAACATAATTGCGAATATAGATCAACGTAGCCTCCCTGAGTTCGACCCGGAATTCTTATTTCGGTATAAATTTTATTTGTTGAACTCGAATCCTTCGCTTTCGAACTACAACGACGGGTTTTCCAAAACCGAACACGTTAGCGTAGGTGCGTAAATTAAGTTCAACAGAGGTAGGTCTTAGACTCTCTCTCTCTCTCACGCACCCTTTTCCTCTCTTTATTTCCCTAAACCAACCCTCGACGCCACTGATCACCATCACCTTCTCCACCTCCAGCAATACCTCTGGCGAGGTGCCCCCATCGCTCCGCACCTCCATCCACCTTGCCAACCACCCTACAACCTCCGCAATGCCCCACTGATCATTTCCCCCCACTCCATTCATTCCGTCAGCCACCCAAAAGCACCCCTGAACACACCCACACCTACGCACACAATACGCCCCAGGCACGCTTGCACAGGCGTCCCCATGACACACCAACCACCGTAGTACATTCGTCGTGCCTCGGTGAAGCTTCCTGAGCAATTTGATGTGGCTGCAAGGCCATCTTTATGATTTCAAGTAGCAGGCGTCCTCCGCCATTAGTGACCAAGCTTGAAGCAATCTTAAGGTCACTCCAGGCTTCGCTAACTCTAGGTCCTGTCCCAGACTGCGCGGAACACCCTCGAGCACGACTCCAGGCACTCAATTCTAGTCGAAGAACCCTGCAGCCTCGCCAATCGGATACATAGGATCGTTTTCACCCACATAATACTAAAAAGTGAAGGGTGCTTATCACCTCCAACACTGAGGGTGAGATCCTCCTCCCCCCGCTCATGAACTCATCCGCAGCACTGCCATGCGGACCTGGCCCCAACCCGATTACCCGACTTGTTCACTCCTCGCCCACCACCGCACGCTGGTGGGCCTGGACCCAGGTCTCCGTTAGGTCCGATTACCCGAATCGATTGTGGCTCTGGGAGAGCGAACCTGAAATAGAGAAGAGAGGAAGAGAGGCGAGTGCACGTGGGTAGGGGGTAGGTTTTGCTACAGGAAGAAGAGGAGGAGAAGTGAAGCTGAAGAATGAAAAAAGGAGTTAAAGAAGCTAAGGGCAAAGCCAGAGAAGAAGGAAGAAGCTGAAGGAAGAAGGAGAAGCTAAGGACAAAGGAAGACAGGGGCCAAAGAAAAAGAGAAAGAAAGAGAAGAGACACCCGTTAGAGAAAGGCAAAGGAAGAGAGAAGGAAAAAAGGTAGAGAAAGATCGTAAAGGAAGAAGAAGACAGAAGCCAAATGCAATGAGAAAGAAGAGGAGTTGAAGCAGAAGAAGGAGAAGTAAGAAAGCCGCAGAAGAGAAGTAGAGAAAGAAGGAATCAGAAGAAGCACTATAGCATCATATACATTGAGTTCTTTAGTATTTTGTGATCTACATTGCCATATTTTTGCACTGTGATACTGATATTATTGCATATTCTTTTAAATTCTGAATTGTGATCTTGATTTCTAAACACCAATTTGCTCCCTATGTTTGACTTCAGACTTCAAATTCGAGTAATAAAATTATATCTATTTTGAACGCTTTTTTGGCTATATTACAACGCGATACTCTTAAAACCCGATTCAACGAGCTTAACACCTGGTGATTACCCACCTGATCTTAATTGGAAGGGGAAAATGGTCCCATTAGATGAACTCAACCTGAATGATAGTAAGTTTATTACATTTGATGAAATGGGTTACAGTCAAATAGTCAACCCAACGCTCATTCTGGATTTTGAGGTGGAATCTGCACCCCATCCTAGGGATACCAAACCTATACTTTACACCTCTGAGGACCTTGCACCTCACTTAGATATCCCTGAGGATTGTGATTCTGAAGTTAACAAATTCCAAGAGCCTTGGATGTCGAATGAAATCATATTGGAAGGAAGTGATAATAACCATGATCTTCTACTTAAGGGACCAACACCTGTCATTGACCATTCTGAGGATTTACAGGTACCCAACAAAGGTGACCCTGAGGGAATTGATACTGAATGAGAGGACTTGGATCAATATTGGTCTCGGGGACATGAAAATTTGATTTTTGAGGAGGAATCAAAAACACTTGATCATGGCTTTGAAGATTTTTCTGAATCCCCGGGAAGAAACATAGACAAGGATGATAACGACTTTGAGGGGACCAGACTCAAAGTATGGAGTGACTCCATGGGAAAATATGTTTTGTTCGAGAACTTACCCCCTAAGGATCTTACTAATTTAGCCAAATCCGGATTCCTACCTACTTTTGACAACAATGATCATCCTCTCAGACATTGGGAAGAAATGGAAGCAATTAATGTAAGAATCTATACACCCCAGGGTAGGATCTTAGCATTGGAAAAGAACCTGGGGATGTCGTTGTTGAGGAGAATCAAACTCCTATGGCTTCCAACTCACCTTTTAATGAGAATGAAATAGGCGAACCCTTGATCGGTTCAATTTGAAAGATGAACATTTAGGTCCACTCCAGGATGCACACACTAATGATATGCAGCATGAAAGGCAATCAGTAACTAAGGGTACTTCTGATGACATTCAGGAGCTAGAATGGTTGCAAGGAAGAAGGCTGAACCTCTCAAGACCTCTTTGACCCTCTTCCCTACCCTACAACGAAGAGACTTACATGCCTTCGGAAATAACTTCTTAAAGTCTCTGCTCTAATTCTTGCTTTACGGGGGAAGAACTAGACCAATGCATCCTGTGGTACAGTGGCAAGTGTGGATCGACGCTTGTCTGTGTCAGCCCATCGGTCTTAGGGTGTCCATCGCACCCTCTTTTTCCCACGCATCTACTTAAGGAGCATTTTCCTCCCTGCCACGCATGCCCAAAGGTTACTACTCGTGTGTATTATGTAAAACCTCCAACAATAGCTCAGGAGTACCCTATTTTCACCTGCATCTGGCGAGCATTTGGCATCACTCTCCATCACCAGTGCTTCAGCATCTTGGGTTACTTGCTAGGCTAGGTTTGTTACATATCTTCTTTGGGTCTCCTTCTGCCTCCCTTCTAGAGCCTGATTTGCAAGACATCCCAACTCCACCTCAGGTAATATCTTTCCTTGCTTTTGCTTTCCAATGAGGACATTGTTAGATTTAGGCATAGGGGGGCTATAACCTGAGGTTGTTCATAGCATTTATATATATTCTACATGTAGTTAGGGCATCCATCTTGCAATAAAAAAAAAAGAAGAGAGAAGAGAGAAAACAAAAAGGAGATGAAGTCTTTGTAAGCTGAATTGCAAATATATTGAGGAGAAGAGAGAGGAAAATGTGCAAAATTGTGTTCGTCCCAGCATTTGATTATGGAAGAGTTACCTAAGTTTTGGGCTAGAATGAATGATTAATTAAGTCCTAAAGTGCTAGAGTCAAGGAGATAAGTGAGGGATATCGACTTTAGGCCTCCTGGATCTGTTTTAAGGCTTAAACGCTTATGTATTTGTTAAGAACTAGACTATTTTTCAAGAGGTTGAGGGAGTTGCAAGGCTGAGTATTCATCTTCGTTTCCTGCCCTTTGGTTTGCGGGACTTGGTAACCTAAGCACCAAAAAAAATCACACACCGATCTGGTTCAGTGAGCATAATGAAGAATAGTGCTAAAAAAAAGTGTATTCTAAAAATGTTTTCCCGAAAATTTGACTTAGGAGCGGCTCAAAGACATAAGTTGATTGGATGAGTTCCCGGTGAGGAGAAGATGAATGAAAATACTTCCCTCGAAGATGCACTATAACATATCGTCTCCTCGGTGCTTGTCTCTTAGGATATCTAAATATCCTACTGGGGGCACAGGAGCACCTTGTGCCGGTTCAGCTACCATGGGCAGCATTATCCCGAAATGTAGATTGCCAAGATCTAAATTTAGCAACAAAATGCCATGGTGGCACTATCCCGAAGTGTTGAAAGCCAGTGTTCTGGGGGTTTGTCATGGGCGGTGCCCCCAGCAGGATAAGAAATCCGATACAGAACGTGTTTAGGGCCAATCAAATGTTGGATTTAGGGGAATTTAAAAAGAAAAAGAGAGAAAACTCTCAAAATAATATCTCTCTCTCTTATCCAAAAATGCACTAGCAAACTGAACCTAGACTTACTACACATACGTAGGGGTGCTTTAACCGCTAGGTTCAACGAACCTCTAGGCAGTTTTTGTGGGCCATAAAAACCTTTGCAACAGACCCAAGGCTGAGGATAGTTAGGTCTGTATCTTGGGTGGTACGTGAGCACCTTTAGGCCTATAATTGGTATTTCAATCTAGTCTCCAGCGCTATAGCACGATAAGGTATCCTGATAGTAAAATCTGGCCTAGAGACCTGGTTTGTTTCGTATGATTTTGCTCAGGATAAGCAAAACTTAGGCATGGGAGTATTTGATAATTCCATGTTAGTGGACTAAATTAGAGCCTAAGTAACTCATTGTTGGAATGAAAATGTAATATGAATCATGCATTGCATGAATAAAATTAATAAAGCCACAGAATTACCATTCCATGCATGGCATCAATTTTACATCTTAATTAATTAAATTCGGGTCATTGTGGAAGGGGCAATATGGATGGAATCATACCTCAATTTGGTATGTCATTTTCAGAGATTTAATTTGTCACATATAAGAAAGGAAAGAGCCCTTCAATTCCCATCTCCAATTTTGGGAAGGAGATGACTCTCTCCTAATTATAATCTTCCCCATGGAGGTTTTTGGAAGTCACATACAAGAGGAAAGGAAAGAAAGAAAAAGGAAACAAATGAAGAGAACCTTCCCTATTCTTTCCTCTCTCTCCCTCAAATCTGTCTCTCTCTCTCTCTGATTTTCTCTGTTCCTTTATATAAGAGCATAGGACGGTCGTGCATCACCATCTTCCTCTCCACGGGGAGGAAACTCCCTCTCCAGCATCATCTCCCACCTCACGAGGAGGAGGGCCATCCCTCCATGAACAACATCTCCTTCACCACGAACTACCATGCGTCATCCATGACACTGCGTCTGCTACCATGTCTATGACATCACCACCGCGTCTCATCCTTACTGCGATCAATCAACACCGTGCTCAATGGTGACAGCACTAACACCCGCAACCGCGATGACTCCTCCTCGACGTTCATCACCATGTCTCAACCACAACTACAAAGATGAACCACCACTGCGACTGCATCGTCCTCTACTGCATTTGCCGACAGGGAGCACACGCCCCCTATCCCTTTCACTTAAAACGTCCGAGAACCTTCCCGAACATCCAGGGCCACCGCATCCTCCTCCGCAATTGTCATTTTCCTTTAAACCACGCAACAGAATAGAAGCCTCCTCCTCGAGCGCCACTAGCGCTGATCGACCACAACCGTGCACGTGGTCGCCATCGCCTGTGAACGCAAGCAGCAGCCACCACACGCAGAGCCCTCCATGCATGGCCACTAATCTTCATCTTCCTCCTCCTCACCTCCAGCTAAACCCAACAGAGGCTGACCTCATTCCTCTCAGCTCCGTTCACCCTTGCATGCACGTGTGCTCCCAAGCCCCCATGCGCCTACAACAGCACTCCACGCACCGGCAGCAGTCCCCACCGTTCTCAATAGGCCCTAGCGCGACCACTGGCTCCTCTTCTTCTTCTCCACCAGCGGAGAAGAATAACCCAAAGTTCACCATCGACGCCCTCCATGCAGCCACCTCCACGGGCCTTGAATCTTCGCGCCATCGACACCAACGTGCTCATCTCGACCCCACGAGTGCAACCACACCCTCTAACGAGCCAACAACAGGCCATGCACATGGACAAACCACCCCACCACTGATGACTACCTTACCACCGTTCGGCCGTCATCAATCACCGTTCTCCTCGGTGTGACCTCCGACGCGAAGCTCTCGACAATGCCAACCTCCTTTGAGCTCCACGCATCCCGCCATCACCTCTTCTTCGCACATGGTCAAGGAAACGAAATCCTCTATGATGGATATAGTTAGAATTTACATTTGATGCCTTCGTTGCACTATTCATTTATGCAATTGATTATTTTATTAAGGAGAATTTGTTGACCAACCCCTCTATTCCTCTCTATTTCCCCTTCCATCTATTACTTGCACATTTCACTCCCGCTTACTCTCTCTGATAGCATTTATATGCCATGAATGTTTGTAGGAGAGTAATAGAAAACAAACTATTGGTTTGATTGTGAATCTTACATGGCATGATCTCGTGGTTATATAGGTTACTAATTTTTCTGTGAACATTGATGCATGCAATACGTTTGTTTAATGATATTCAAAAATAGACATGAGAAATGTGCGAGATTATTCTTAGTAAAATTATCTGAGTTTATTGCATTTGTGTCTCCCTGTGGATACGACTTAATCCACTGTGGTTAGTTTTCACTAATATATTTTTGATCTGGGATTTTCCACCATGCGATTTATATTGCAAAGACGTATTTTTCTAATACATCATTCTGAAAAGCGAAATCTCCCGTTCAGTCCACAACAACCTCTATTTTGAACCTGGGCTCTAGGAAATCATATCAATCCTTAACATTGCTCCAAGATTCATAATCAGTTTCTGAATGTGTATATGGGTATCTTTGATCAATGACTTCTTGTAATGTATTTAGCATCTATCCATGTTTCACGATGAGACCTTGGTGTATTTCTCAAAGTAGTGGATTTGACAAACATTGTATAAACTCAGTATTATGTATTCTCCACAATTCACTGTATTCTGATAAAAGATCATCCTGAGTTGAACCATGTTTCATTTGTGTAAATATCATTTTGGCATGGTTCATAATGAGGGTTGTTGTTTCTGATACATTAACCTAAATGTTCCTAGGTAGATCTGAGATTTTCTAATACTTATCATGATGTCTAAGAACAGCCTCGATCATTTTTTCTTTAATGCTCATATAGGATTCAGGTTTTCTGAACATTCTTCCTAAATTGGCAGGTTGCATTTTCAAATCAAGTGGTAGATCAGGATGTAAAATCAAATTCAGGTCCAGATAGAATTGATCAGATCAAATCAAAAATCCCATAGAAGATCAACTCTAATGGAGGCCTCTAGGTCAAACCTAGGGACCTCTCCTGCGTATGTGCACTACAGAATAGATGGGGGACTGGATGTGAAGTTGACCCAATCAAGGCACCCAAAAATTTTGGATGACTAAGGTTGTTTCAAGGTGGATGATACCTCTGAATTAAAAACTCACACACCCAAGAATTACTTGGGCATCCATGAAGGAAGAGCCTCGCAAAGACCCCTACACGATATAGCATCCCTACGGGTTACAGGGTTTCCCCCACCCGACCTTCCTTGTCACCGTGGTTCCAAGTAGACCGAAATGTGCAAATTGAGACCTAAGTCTACCAATTTTAACTCTAATTTGTGCCATGAATTTCACTTGATTACCAGTTGATTCAAATTGTGACCTAATTTGGAGGTTGGTTGATCCATAAGATAAACCAACTTCACTTGACTTACCCTAAGGTTAAGGATGAAATTCGGGTCAAGACCCAAATCACCCTGAATTGACTCTCGGGTTATTAGGTCTAAATTTTTAGAGTTCAAGTGAATTTAAAACCTGATTTTAGGGTTCTCTTGAATAGCTCAGTTCAATCAAGGTCTTGAGTAGCATACAAATGCGAGAGGATCAGTTTCCTTTAATGTAAGCAAATGTGTGCTAACACTTCAAAACCCTAACGTAGAAACCCTAATTGACTCTATTTCAAGTCCAATTTGATATCAAATATGGCATCTTGGACTCAAACAAGAATGTGAATATTCCAAGATGTCGAGAATTAAGTGTAAATCCCTAATAGGTACAAGAAATCAGGATGGGGATCTCTAATCAGAATTATCTCAATCTTTAATCAGATATCAAATCAATTTCGCAAATCAGGAATCTTTTTGTCTTTAAATGATAATTACTATAAAAATAAGTGATGGGAACACCATCATGAGCCCTAACTAGCTCATCTTGACCCATAAAAGAGAACAAAAGCTCCTACATAACCAACTGGAGGTCCTAATTCACCGAATAACCATTTTGAGAGAAAAGCAAGAAATAAGGGGTAAAACTGTAATATTACCATTGCAGTATAACCACATATTTTCTCAAGGGCTAAACACAAGTCAAATGGTCTTAACAAGATAATAAGTGGGTTGAATCAGACAGAAAAGGGTCCGTGAATTCTGGGAATTAAATGACTTTTTATAACCCTAAAACAGATCCACTTGATTAAACAAGGTTCTGGTCAAGATAAAATTCACCTAAACCCTCTAAAAATCATAAAAAAAATATTCTCTAGGGTTTAAAACTTTCAATTTGGCCATTGGAACCTATTTTGACCTAGAATGGGGTCTCAGACATATATTTGCCCTAAATTAGGTTTTTACGTAAATTACCCAATAAAATATGATCAAACCCAAAATCCAACTTCACCATTGGATTCCTTAGGTCCAAATTAGGTTTTTACCAAAATTTGGACCCAAGGGGAACCCATCTTGACCCACTTTGCAAAAAGGTCCAACCCAATTACATCTGTACTCGTATCTTTCAAAAACCCTTACAAAAGCCCCCCTAGCTTCTTCATCATTCTTACAGTTAGGTCCCTCCACCATTATAGTGGAGTCCTACTTCGGCGAGCTTTAGAAGGTGTTTTCTCCTTGATTGCTCAGAGAATCCCTCTTAAAATTGGAAGGGAGATCCTCTGAGTAATCTTCTCCAGTCTGAACCCATCACCGAGCCCTAATTTGTACCCAATCTCTCATGCGAACGTATAAGAGATTTGGGTCTTTTTGAAGCTTCCAACTCCAGCCAACATACCTTGCTTAGAAGCTTGGCTTCCAAACACAAATCCGTTCATAGAAGCCTATTTAAGCAGCCCTTGATCCAGCCGCTTCTCCCCAGCTTGGAATTGGGCCGGTCCCCCCTCAATTCGTCTCTCCTCGCCGGCCAAAACATCTCCGTAAGCTCCGACGGTTTCGTTCTCTCTCTCTCATCGCCCAACCATGATACCAGTGGTTGGGTTGCCTTCCTCTCATTCATCCGCGTCAGCCGTACCAGCATTGATGCCACCTCTGCCCTCATCTTCGCCGTTGCCTCATCTACGGAAATCTTCGTCTCTGGCATCGACGATATGCACAGACGCCGCTCCTACCTCCCCTTCATCCTTAGATTAGGTTTGTTAACTTCCCTTTCTTTTCTATTCTCGATCCCTCTCTTTATTTCTCAAAAGCACCCCTCGATGCCACCAATCACCATCACCTTCTCCACCTCTGGTGAACCCTCCCACGAGGAGTCCCCATCGCTCTGCACCTCCACCCGCCTGGCCGACCACCCTACGACATCCTCCTCATCTCCCTGATCATTTCCCCTCAATCCAATCACTCCATCGACCACCCAAGCTCCTCCCCGAACAAACCCACCTTCACCGTTCATCCCCTTCACCATCCGACCACCACAGCCACCTTCGCTCCTCACCACGACCACCCTTACATTCACCATACCACGACGACCATGCTGAACGTTCTAATGTGGCCATAAGGCCCTCTTTCTTGATTTCAGGTAGCAGGACGACGACTGCCATTATTGCTGAGCTTGAAGCATGCTTCAAGCGGTCTCAGGCTGTGTGTTGCTCCAGGTGAAACCCCCAAGCGGTGCGGAATTGAGGTGTGCAAGCATCCAGGCTTCTGATTAAAGTCGAAGGACGTTGCAGCCTCGCTAATTGGAAACCACATCCTGCTGCTGTGCACGCAAAGGAGGGTGGGACATTTAGTCCCACCTCGGAACTGGACGAGTGAGCGTACCTGCATAAGAAGAATTTCTGCCATAGGCTCTTCGCCTCCAAAGTCACGAGGTGAGGTCCCTCTCTCCCCCTCTCACAATCTCGTCCATGGCACTATCTACGGGGACCTGGCCACGACCCATTTACCTGACCAACTCACTCCTCGCTCACCACCCACGCCGATGAGCCTGGACCTCGGTCTCCGTTAGGTCCGATTACCCGAACCGGATGTGACTCTGGGAGAGCGAACAGAAATAGAGAAGAGAGAAAGAGAGGAACGCTACACGGGAAGGGGAGGTTTTTGTTGTGGAAAGCTTGGCTCCACACTTAGCCAAATCCAAGGAAAGAAAAAGAAGGAGGAAGGGGAAGAGTCAGGCGAATAAGAAGAAAGGAGAAGAAGCCAAGGTAGAAGTCAGAGAAGGAAGGAGCTGAAAAAGAAAAAAGCCACAAAGAAGCTAAGGCAAGGAAGAAGAAAGGAAGAAGAAGGAAAACACCAAGGAAGAGATTGGAGGCAAAGGGCAAGCAAAGCTGAAGAAGAGACGCTAGAGAACAGAGAAGAAAGAAGACAAAGAGAAAGAGAAAGAAGAACAGTAGAAGAAGGAAATCAGATGAATAGGCACTGTAGCACTTCATTTTTAAGATGTCTGATTTTGTAATCAGACGTCCAATTCTTCATAAGTCCTCAATTATATTTTTAGCTACATTTATTCTTATTATCCATATACTCATGCTTTATATTTTTCATTAGATTTTTGAGTAATATTATGTGTTCATTGAGCTTAGTGCATAAATTCCATTTGCTCCCTGTGTTCGACCTCGGACTTTAAAATTCGAGTAATAAAATCTATTTGTTTTCAAAGCGATTTCAACCTATACTACGATGCATCAATTTTAAAACCTGATTTTTCCTCGCGAACATTTTAGCGCCATTGCCAAGGAGCAACACGCAATTCACCACTATTCTCTACATTATTTAATTATATTTGAGCACTAACTTGCCTTATTTGCTTCATTGTGATTTTGCGAGGTACTTCACTAGGAGATCTTCTATGCAAATCAACCACTCTAGGTAGGTAACTTTTCTATTCTTCCTAAATCAACCTCCTAATCTTGGGAAGACAAAAAGGAAACAATCAATTAGGAATCATCTACTTTATTTTTCATAGTAACTATCATTTCAAAGGCAAGTTTCCTAATTTACGAAATTTTTCAAATCTTATTGAAGTTGAAGCAATTTTATTTAGAGATCCTACCCCAAAATTCCTGTGCCTGTTAAGGACTACGCTTAACTTTTAATCTTCTTGGACTACACACTTCTTGTTTAAACTCTAAGGAGAACATTTGTGAAAATCAAAGAGGACTAGGAAATAAAGCCAAATTAGGGTTTCAATTGTCAGGATTTTTGCAGTGTTAGTCACACTTACCTGCATGAAAGGAAACAAAATCTGCCCGCATTGGTGTGCTACCCAAGCCCTTAATTGAAAAGATCTAATCAAGAAAAATCCTAAAATCAGACTCTAAACTCACTTGAACCTTAAAATACTTGGACCTAGTAACGTAGGAGTCAAATCAGGGTGATTTCTAGGTTTTGACCTAGAGTCATTCTACCATCTTCAGGGAAGGTCAGGTGAAGTTGGACTACATTGTAGGCCAACCAACCTCCAAATTAGGTCACAAGTCAAAACAATTGCTAATTCAAGTGAAATCAAAGGCACAAATTAGTATATAAAATTGGTAGACTTAAGAGATCAAGTTATCCATACTGGTCTACCTGGACCATCAGTGACAAGAGAGGTCGGGTGGGGGAAACCCTGTAACCAGTAGGGGCACTCTACCGTGTAGGGGTCTTTGCGAGACTCTCCTTCTCTAGCTGCCTAGGTAATTCTCAGGTGGACGGCTTTTTGACTAAGGGGTATCATCCGCCCTGAACCTCTATAGTCATCCAAACATCTTTGGGTGCCTCGATTGGGTCAACATCATATCCAGTCCCTCATCCCTTCTATTTAGAGCACACACACATATTTTCTTAGGGAGTTCTCTTTCAGATCAAATCACTCCATTTCAAAACTTGATTCCACCATCTGATTCAAAAATGCAGCCTAGATACTTACGGAGACCATTCAAGAAACCTAAATCACAAAGATCCATGAGAGATAGAATGGTTGAGGATGCCCTTAAATTTTATGAGATTGAGTACAAAACCTCCCAACCGGTAGAAGAAATTCAAGTTAGTGTACCAACAACAACAACCTTTATCATAAACTTTACCCACTTGTTATTAACGGAAGTAACAAAGGGATCAACCTAAGATATTCTCATAACAGGAAACATTGAGATAGAAAAATTGCATAACTTTGAATATCTCCAATGCATGACAAATCCTATACTTTGGGAAAAACACCAAGATGATCTTGAAAAAAGGGAAGAAATGATGAAATTGTTAAAACAAGTTATCAATCAAAAATACCCTTACATGCCCCAAATAGTTAATGAAACATCTTGGACTAATATTGAGGATCAATCTGATTTCCCAAAACTCGGGTTTGAGGCACGAGGTTGTTGTGGATTCCCAACTGAGATAGAATATAACATGTCCAATCTTGAATTAGGTTGGGAAGTCCCAATTGCAGGAGAACATGATTTTGAGCCAGCCCTAGAAAACCAAAACCCTGGTTCACCAAACATAGAATTTCTAGACTCCTATAATTATGAAATTGAATTATAACATTTCGAGGGTGTAAAACCCGCCCCTTATTCTGATAAAGTGACCCTTAAAGGCGATTCTAACTTAGATTCTAGTAATTCAACCCACATCCTTAGCCTAGAATCTGGACCTGAATCTTATTGGGATGATTACAAGGCCCTATATGATGACAATCAAAGTTTGAATTGGGATTATGATTCGGGGCCTGTATTTGATGAATGGCCCTCTCCAACATCCTCAAAGATACAGATTGATTTCTCGAAAGTCACGCCAATCTACGATACAAAAATCGAGGAGTTGGAAGAGTGGGGTTTTGATTGGGTCTTCCCCACAAGCCAAAAGCCTGAGCCCAGACCTACAAAGACACCTTTTTAAGCTCAGAATCGACAAATAGGCTAGACACAAGTCAGGTTGCTGAGTCTACATCTTGTGATTTATTCTATGGTGGAATCTCTGATCTAGAATCAGATTCAGAACTTGATTCTTGCAAATTCTCCGACGATTTCAAATCTTACCGTGATTTCGGAGAACCATTGTTTCCTTACTACTATGAGCCAATCTACGACCTCAGCTCACATGATTCGTTCTTCGACTCTGATTCTGAGGTCCTTGATCCTGAGATCACTGATTTAAATTCAAGTTCCATTGAGATGGAATCATTTCTTTTCGATTCGCAGGAATCCAAAGCAGAAAGTGCCAAGACTAACTACAGCCCAGAATTCGAATCTTTTCTTAACTTAGATTTTCTTCATCCTATAAACACTTTTCAAGCATTTACCTTCGAATTTGACGGCTACTATGTGGACTCTCTAAATGACCCTACCTTTAATTCTTTTGTAGATGAGCCCTCATACACAATTCTTATTGAAGCCATCTCCATATATACAGAACCGATTCAAACCCATTTTCAACCCCGACCCGCAACCGAACTCAATTTCTATTCTGATTCCCCTCTTACTGAGCCGATTGCAGATAATTCACCTCCACATTTTTATCGAGTTTTGGATATTGATCAGACTGCAAATCATGCCTCATCATTCTCTGATCACTCCTGTAGGGTTCCTGTATCATCCACTGATTCTTTTTCATTTAAGGATCCCTACTCTGATTAGGCTGATTCGACTCAGCCAAATCCGGGATTCACATTTCCGTATCATCCCAAGCTCCACAGTATATGGTGGGTTACACACTTTTTGATCTACATTTATCAACCCACCAGATTGATTGGGTTTGGGCTACATCATCAGCCTATTGATCTGAACATGCACCTAGTTGGACCAACCAGGCTTTTGATCAAGGTGCTTGTTCTACAAAACTCAGCTAAGTTGACCACTCCCTCTCCATACCATTTCCTACTCAGCTGAAGGTGTTGAATTTAGAGCTTAACGGGAGGCAACCCGTCATTCCAAAAATCCGAGATCCTTCTAATTATCCTTCTATACTTCACGTCTATCGCACCCTGAGTTCAGTCTTAGAACAGTCGATCCCACCTCTGGTACAAGTGCCAGAGCCTGAAATCATCCGCAACAACAATTCTCGACTAGTTCACCCACCCGATAAGCCTGTTCTAAATTCCTGAAATCCAAACCTATTCCACACCCTCCGTTTACAATGAGGACATTGTAAAACTTAGGCATAGGGGGGTGGAAAAGTGCAAACATACAGAGATCAAAATTCAGAAGAGTTCTCACAAAAAAATCACATACTCCAAAAATACCAAAAAATAAAAAATAAAAAATTATGAAAAAGAACAAAAAAAATTGGAGGAGAAAAGGAAATTTTGAGGCCATACAAATTTTGAGGAGGAAAAGGGGAAAAGTGAAAAATGTCAAAAAAAGGAGCATAAAATGAAAAAAAAAAAGAAGAGATAGTCATTAGTAAGAAATTAAAGGATTAACTAAGTTCTAGACCATATCAAGAAAAAGAAAGTGAAGAAAAAAAGTGCAAATGAGACACAAGAGAGATTAGTAGGAATGCTGATCTTAGGCCTCTTGGGCTATACTCCTAGGCTTAAAAATTCAAGTATCCGCTAAGATCTGGATAATCCTCAAGGGGTTGGGGAAAATGGAAGCTTAAGTATTAGGTCTAAGGCTTAGGGAGTATTCGGCCTCATTAACTGACCTCTGGTTTGCGGGACTTGGTAACCTAAGCACCCCAATCCACACACAGTCTGGTTCAGTGTGCATAAGTATCAAAATCACGCAAAAGTGTTTAATTGTTCTGAAAAAAGTTGCCTAGATTAGGAGCGACTGATCAATACAAGTTGATTTGGATGAGTTCCCGACGCAGAGAGGCAAGAAATTCCCCTCAAAGATGCGCAATAACATATCATCTCCTCGGTACTTATCTCCTAGGATATTCACATATCCTATCGGGGGCATGTAAGCACCCTATGCTGGTTCAGATGCCATGGGCGGCATTATCACGAAATGTCGATTGCCAGGGTTTGAATTAGCTACAGAACGCCATGGGCAGGATTATCTCGAAAGCCAGGGTTGTGGGGGTTGCCATGGGTGGTGCTATCACAAAGCATCGATTGCTAGGGACCCTTCGAGGATTGATGATGGGGACTAGGAATCCGATACAAACCGTGTTGAGAAGCCAATCTGAAGCTAGAAATAAAAAGAAAAGAGAGAGAAAACTCTCCAAACAAAGAAAATCCTCTGTCTCCTACAAAAACACACTACAAACTGAACCAAGGCTAAAATATGTTACAAGCACTGGTGCTTTAACTGCAGAGTCCAACGAACCTTAGGATAGTTCCTGAGAGCCTTAAAAACCTTCGCGGCAGACTGAGGCTAGAGCTGGTTAGGTCTGGATATTGGTTGGTACTTGAGTACCTCTAGGCCTATTATCGGCATTCTAACCTAATCCACAAACGAAAGCACACATCATAGTTTTGAACATCAACAAACTCATTGTCTAGAATCGAAGTTAAAACCTTAAAATTTTGCTAAGGGACTAGCAAAAGCTAGGCATGGGGGCATGATGGGAACACCATCATGAGCCCTAACTAGCTCATCTTGACCCATAAAAGAGAACAAAAGCTCCTACATAACCAACTGGAGGTCCTAATTCACTGAATAACCATTCTGAGAGAAAAGCAAGAAATAAGGGGTAAAATTATAATTTTACCATTGTAATATAACCACGGGTTTTCTCAAGGTCTAAACACAAGTCAAATGATCTTAACAAGATAATAAGTGGGTTGAATCAAACAGAAAAGGGTTCGTGTGAATTCTATGAATTAAATGACTTTTTGTAACCCTAAAACAGACCCACTTGATTAAACAAGGTTCTAGTCAAGATAAAACTCACCTAAACCCTCTAAAAATCATATAAAAATATTCTCTATGGTTTATAACTTTCAATTTGGCCATTGGAACCTATTTTGACCTAGAATGGGGTCTCAGACATATATTTGCCCTAAATTATGTTTTTGCATAAATTACCCAGTCAAATGTGGTCAAACCCAAAATCCAACTTCACCATTGGATTCCTTAGGTCCAAATTATATTTTTACCAAAATTTAGACCCAAGATAACCCATCTTGACCCACTTTGCAAAAAGGTCCAGCCCAATTACATCTGTACCCCTATCTTTCAAAAACCCTTACAAAAACCCCCTAGCTTCTTCATCATTCTTGCAGTTAGGTCCCTCTGCCATTATAGAGGAGGAGTCCTACTCCGGCGAGCTTTATAAGGTGTTTTCTCCTTGATTGCTCAAAGAATCCCTCCCAAAATTGGAAGGGAGATTCTCTGAGTAATCTCCTCTAGTCTTAACCCATCACTGAGCCCTAATTTGTACCTAATCTCTCATGCGAACACATGAGAGATTTTGGTCTTTTTGAAGCTTCCAACTCCGGCCAACATACCTTGCTTAGAAGCTTGGCTTCCAAACACAAATCCGTCCCCAGAAGCCTATTTAAGCAGCCCTTGATCTAGCCACTTCTCCCCAGCTTGGAATTGGGCCAGTCCCCCCTCAATTCGTCTCTCCAGCGGTTCCGTTCTCTCTCTCTGGTCGCCCAACCACAATACCAATGGTTGGGTTGCCTTCCTCTCATTCATCTACGTCAACCGTACCAGCCTTGACGCCACCTCTGCCCTCATCTTCGCCGCTGCCTCATCTACGGAAATCTTCATCTCCGACGTCAGCGATACGCACAGACACCTCTCCTGCCTCCCCTTCATCCTTAGATTAGTTCTGTTAACTTCCCTCCCTCTTCTATTCCCGATCCCTCTCTTTATTTCTCAAAAGCACCCCTCGATGCCACCAATCACCATCACCTTCTCCACCTCTGACAAACCCTCCGACGAGGTGTCCCCATCGCTCTGCACCTCCACCTGCCTCACCGACCACCCTACGACATCCGCCTCATCTCCCTGATCATTTCCCCTCAATCCAATCACTCCATCGACCACCCAAGCTCCTCCCCGAACAGACCCACCTTCACCATTCATCCCCTTCACCGTCCGACCACCATAGCCACCTTTGCTCCTCACCACGACCACCCTTACATTCTCCATACCACGACGACCATGCTGAACATTCTGATGCAACCATA
Source organism: Thalassia testudinum (assembly GCA_037157565.1). Taxonomy (NCBI): domain Eukaryota; kingdom Viridiplantae; phylum Streptophyta; class Magnoliopsida; order Alismatales; family Hydrocharitaceae; genus Thalassia; species Thalassia testudinum. The sequence goes on from JAZHRO010000065.1 coordinate 878,345, forward strand.
AGGCCCTCTTTCTTGATTTCACGTAGCAAGACAATGACCGCCATTACTGCTAAGCTTGAAGCATGCTTCAAGCGGTCTCAGGCTGTGTGTTGCTCCAGGTGAAACCCCCAGGCGGTGCAGAATTGAGGTGTGCTTCTGATTGAAGTCGAAGGACATTGCAGCCTCGCTAATTAGAAACCACATCCTGCTACTGTGCACGCAAAGGAGGGTGGAACATTTAGTCCCACCTCGAAACTGGACGAGTGAGCGTACCTGCATAAGAAGAATTTTTGCCATAGGCTCTTCACCTCCAAAGTCACAGGGTGAGGTCCCTCTCTCCCCCTCTCACAGCCTCATCCACGGCATTGTCCACGCATACCTGGCCACGACCCGTTTACCCGACCAGCTCACTCCTCGCTTACTACCCACGCCGGTGAGCCTAGACCTGGGTCTCCGTTAGGTCCGATTACCCGAATCGGATGTGGCTCTGGGAGAGCGAACCGAAATAGAGAAGAGAGAAAGAGAGGAACGCTATGCGGGAAGGGGGGGTTTTGCTATGGAAAGCTTGGTTGCACACTTAGACAAATCCAAGGAAGGAAAAAGAAGGAGGAAGGAGAAGAGTTAGGCGAAGAAGAAGAAAGGAGAAGAAGCCAAGGAAGAAGTCAGAGAAGGAAGGAGCTGAAAAAGAAAAGAGCCACAGAGAAGCTAAGGCAAGGAAGAAGAAGAAAGGAAGAAGGAAAACACCAAGGAAGAGATTGAAGGCAAAGGACAGGCAAAGCTGAAGAGACACCAGAGAACAGAGAAGAAAGAAGATAAAGAGAAAGAGAAAGAAGAACAGCAGAAGAAGGAAATCAGAGGAATAGGCATTGTAGCACTTCATTTTTAAGACATTTGATTTTGTAATCAAACGTCCAATTCTTCATAAGTCTTCAATGATATTTTTAGCTACATTTATTCTTATTATCCATATACTCATGCTTTATATTTTTCATTAGATTTTTTAGTAATATTATGTGTTCGTTGAGTTTAGTACATGAATTCCATTTGCTCCCTGTGTTCGACCTCGGACTTTAAAATTCGAGTAATAAAATCTATTTGTTTTCAAAGCGATTTCAACCTATACTACGATGCATCGATTTAAAACCTAATTTCGCCTCGCAAACAATAAGGTAAGTGGATCCTAATTTATTTGTTTCCTTTTTTCTCTTCCCAAGATTAGGAGATGATTAGGAAAGAAGAGAGATTTTACTTGCCCTTGGAGTGGTTGATTGCGTGGAAGATCTTGTCGTAATGTACCTTGCAAAACACAGCAAAGCAGATAGGGCAAGTTAATAATCAAATCAATCAAGAAAGATAAGATTAGTGGTGAATTGTGCATTGCTCCTCAGTAACGGTGCAAAAATGTTATAATGCTTTCCATTGAGTTTTAAGAAATGTGCATTGTAGTACAATCAACCAAAGCAACACAACATTTAAAATTTATAAAGTGCTCGAAATCAAGAGTGAGTTCGAGGTCGTTTGCAGGGAGCAAATGTGGAATTCACGCACTAATCATAATTAGAAACAATAAGCACAATGATGAATTAAAAGCAGGATATTTAATGAATAATATACTCCAAAAATGTATGCAATAAAAGCAAATGTATCTCAAGAATTCAGTGGGATAAAAAGAAGAATAAAAGCTCTAAAAATGGTGATTTGAATCACCACTTAATTCCCACATTTAAGAACATATCACATGTTTTAATTTCAATCAATATCCCAACAGTGTCTAGAATCACTTATTCTCATATTAGAGCCAATGACAAGCACAAAGCCAATTGCCTTAAGTAGTCAATCAAGACATGCCTCCAATACCCCACAGCAGTTCAAAGCCACAACAGATGTCAATTAGAGTTCTCAGATGACTTAAAGTCGCCAAGCACTGAAGGCACAAGAGAATATCCTCAGCACAAGGCTAAAGCACCGAGCACATGGACACATGTCTCAAGGCAACAAGACTCAGATCCCGAAGCAAAACCAATGCCCAAGCTCGCTCCCAGGCACATGCTCACATGTGCATGTGAGCGAGCATGTGTGTGTGTGTGTATGGCTTTAGGGGCCCAATCCCCTGTGTTCATGGACACCAAGGCCATGGACACAGTTCCTTATTAAGACATTTTCAAATCACCTTTTAACGATGTGCGACTATGTCCCACTCGTTCTTCTTCGCTCAACTACAGCTGGAGTTGTGGGTGATTGGGGTGGCTACTGCTACTTCTTTCTCTAATCCAAGGCGTAGAGGTCTTCACAATGCTTAACCACTTCTTCTAGAAGTGGTTATGGGGATGATGCTAACCGGATGGTGGTGATGGGAACACCATCATGAGCCCTAACTAGCTCATTTTGATCCAATGAAGAGAACAAAAGCTCCTACATAACCAACTGAAGGTCCTAATTCACTAAATAATCTTTCTGAGAGAAGAGCAAGAAATAAGGGGTAAAACTACAATTTTACTATTGCAGTACAACATTGGGATTTCTCAAGGGCTAAACAAAGGTCAAATGATCTTAACAAGATAATAAGTGGGTTGAATTAGACAGAAAAGGGGTTCGTGTGAATTCTAGGAATTAAATGACTTATTGTAACCCTAAAAATAGACCCACTTGATTAAACAAGGTTCTGGTCAGGATAAAATTCACCTAAATCCTCTAAAAATCATAGAAAAATATTCTCTAGGGTTTAGAACTTTCAATTTGGCCATTGGAACCTATTTTGACCTAGAATGGGGTCTTAGACATATATTTGCCCTAAATTAGGTTTTTATGTAAATTGCCTAGCCAAACATGGTCAAACCCAAAATCCAACTTCACCATTGGATTCTTTAGATCCAAATTAGGTTTATACCAAAATTTGAACCCAAGGGGAACTCATCTTGACCTACTTTGCAAATAGGTCCAACCATATTTCATTTGTACCCCTATCTTTCAAAAACCTTTACATTTGGCCCCCTAACTTTCTTATCATCTTCACAAATAGGTCCCTCCACAATTATAGAGGAGTCCTACTTCGGCAAGCTTTAGAAGGAGTTTTCTCCTTGATTGCTCAGAGAATCCCTCCCAAAATTGGAAGGGAGATTCTCTGAGTAATCTCCTCCAGTCTGAACCCATTGATGTGCCCTAATTCTTACCCAATCTCTCATGCGAATGCATGAGAGATTTGGGTCTTTTTGAAGTTTCCATCACCGGCAAGAATACCTTGCTTGGAAGCTTGGCTTCCAAGCACAAATCCTTCCCCAGAGGCCGATTTAAGACGCCCCAAGTTCAACCACATCTCGGAAGCTTGAAATCAGCCAGAGAACCCCCACAATTTCATCTCTCCTCCTCCGGCCGACTCGCTCATCAAGCTCCGGTGACCTCTCCTACTCTCCCTCGTCGCCTAGCCACAATACCGGTGGCAGGTACCTCTCCCTCACACTCGTTCGCGTCGCACAGCACCCGCCGACGCCTCTACCTCCCCTTCGTCCTCGCCGACCATCCTCTCTGAACACCTTCATCTCCAGCGTCGGCAATACGTGTGGTGTCGGATCTGAATAGGTTGTTAATATGATGATTTTATCGTTGAAATGTGTATAGTGGTTAACCTAAATCGGACCTAACCATCTCTTTACAAAATTTTTAACTTGGCCTACTTGATTTTATCTTGGTCACTTTTAGGCCCCGGGTCAAACTCAGGGAAGTGGGGTTACAGGTCAAGTTTCTACGCCTTTCCTACAACGAATCTCTTCCGTTCGTTTATTGTGTTTTTGGTGTTTTTCTATTTAGATTTTTTTCTGGTAATTCTTGTCCTTGAGGCACACCCTCAAAATTGGGTTCTTGGCTTTGAGCCAAATCAGGGTTCCAAAATGGGTCTTGCTGTTCGCAAGACGAAGTACCTGCAAGTCGAAGATTATCTTTTCTCTTTTATATATTTTTTTATCTTTTTACTAGCAGGAAAGCGACACAGAAATAAAGTAAATATAATATATATATATAGGTATATATTATATATGTATAAAGGGGTGGGGGTGGAGGCGGAGATAGAGTGTAGCACGGTGTCGAGTCGGTCGTCGTCTAGAAAGACGCAATCGACAGGACGAGGTGCCGCGTGTAAGGTGTAGGATGGATGGTAGAAGATGAATGCGAACATGCTTTTTGTACACGTGTATCGGGGAATATCAGCAACTGGTGCATATATTCCTACGATACAGTGTATGGTAAATAATGTGAAACTATATATATATGTATATATGTAAATATATCTATATGTATATATATATATATGGTTATAGATATATAGGTATATATATATATGTAGTTATATATGTATATATGTATATGTTTATATATATAGGTATGTAAATATATATGTAAGTATATGTATATATATATATATAAGTATATGTATATATGTATATATATATATATATATATATGTATATATATAAGTATATAGACATATATATATCTATGTATGTACACTAATACATAAGTGTATAGGTACTACTATATGTATCAATATAAGTATATATATATGTATATAAATATATGTATATATATATATCAATATGTATATGTATACGTATATATATATATATGTACATAATAGTGTATAGGTGTGTGCGTGCGTGTGGAAGTGTGAGTGTATGTGTGTGTGAGCGTCGGTAAAGAGAGAGTGAGAGTGTTGTGAGAGAGAGGGAGAGAAAGAGATCGCTGCTGGAGGTGAGGGCTGGAGCGGTTAAGGCGTCTGAAGGATAATGGCGTCGTTTGGAGGTCCTTAAGCGCACGCGTAGGCGCGTATGCGCCCGAGGATGTGCGCACTGGAGGGCAAGGGACGCGGAGAGGAGACGCAGCGCACCGTGCTACGCGAAGGCTGGAGCAGGTGCTCCCAGGCGCGCGTGGGCGAAGAGAGCGAGCGACGCAAACGCGTGGGCTGGTGTGGGCGACGCAGATGCGCGGGCTGGTGTGGGCGACGCAGGTGGAGACGCGTGCGCGGGCTGTGGCCGGTTGCGGTGCGCCAGGTGACTGGTTAAGTGAGAAGCTCACCGGTCACCCCACTGTAGCCACAGTGTCGCGCAGACTGGCGTGAACAGTGGCTACAATGGTCGGGTGAGCTGCGCAACCGGCAGCGGGCGGTGTTGTGAGTGTGGTCGGCTCGGCGCGTGCGGCGGAGTGGCTTCAGCTGGTGGCTTGTGGGCGGAAGGTTGCGACAGAGAACCCGGAGAAGGTTGCTGGCGTGCACGGTGGAGGGCGAGGCTGACCTGCTGCTTGCGCGAAGGCTTGCGGGAGTTGGCAGGGGCGCGTGGAGAGGCTTGGCCGGTTGCTGCAGTGGCGTGAGGTGGCTGGCTGCTGGCGGGAAGGCGAATGCAGTGCGAATGAGCAGGAGGTGAGCGCGCCTGTAGGTGCGCGTGGAAAGGCGAGGGTGGCCTGCTGCCGCCTTGCTGCTGCTACTGTGGGGCTTGGCCGGCTCTGCAGGGTGTGCGATGGCCGGTTGAGCTTCACAGCTTGAAGCTTGCGGTAATGGCTGAAATGGAGTGAAGGTGAAAACAGGGAAGAAGGCCACCACGCCCACCGGCTCTTTAAAGAGCTGGGCGGTGGTGGTTTCACGGTGGTGGGTGCTCACCATAGTGAAGACTCCTGTCCGTCGGGTGTCTCCGAGGAGGGCCGACGTGTGGACGGAGAGGGAGGAGAGGACGGTGGCCTGGAAGGAGAAGTGCTGGTGTGGGTTTTCTCTGTGGGGGACCAGGTTGCTGCAAGAAGCTGTGCCCTCTTTTTAAAGAAGAGGAGAGCATGCACAACCATGCCCTGGCTGTGCATGGCGCATGCACGGCTCAGCAGGGAGAGGCAGCTGCAGGGAAGGGCTTGAGCAGGGAGAGGTGATGGAGAGCAAGGAATGGCTCGAAGGAGACGTTGCCATGCAGCTGCGGGAAGAGTGATTACAAAATCAAATGAAATAAAAAATAAAAAGATGGTGAATTTGCAAAGATGCACTTAAGGAAAAATGTGAATTGCGAGGCCATTTATTTCACTCTCCTCCCCTCTTAATTAAATGCATGCATGCATGTATTTTTATAATGCAACTATGGAGACCTAATATGCATTGGTAATGCTAGGAAATAGCACAAGACGGCACAATTGCAGGCATATTTTTGCGGTGCAATCAATGTGCCAGACGCCATCTCCGTCCCCCTTTCGTCTCTTCACCTCCTAGATAAGTCTATCTCACTCTCTACATTCTTCCTCCTCTTAATTTACCTCAACCGACTATTGCCGCACTCCATCACCATGATCCCCTTCACCTTCGACCACCAACTCTGACGAGTTTGCTACACCTCCACAGACCACCTCCCTACACATTGACCAGTCCATAAGCTCTACCTCGACGCCCTGATCATAACCCCCCACTCATATCACTCCACCACTCACCCAAACACACCCCCGAACACACCCACACACACGGCCACAGTGTGCCCTAGGTACACCTCCACAGCCATTCCCACACCACATCGACCACCCCTGCACATTCGTCGTGCCTTGGCGAAGCTCCTTGAGCATTTTAATGTGGCCGCAAGGCCGTTGTGGTGATTTCAGGACCAGGAGCCTTCCGCCATTAACGCAAATCTTGGAGCTTGCTTGTAGCGAGCTCCAGGTCGTGATAGCCCTAGGCTTGTGTCCCAGGCTGCGTAGAAAGCCTTCGCAAACATCTCGAGGCATCCAATTGGTGTCAAAGGCCGTAGCTGCAACTGCAATCGAAGATAGCCACTCTGCTGCAAGCACACGTGAAGGGGGTGGATTTGATAGTCCCACCTCGGAAAGCTTAAAGGCACTGCACCCGAATAAGTTGAATTTCTGCCATCAGCTTATTGCCTCTGACTCACGAGGTGATGTCCCTCTCACCTGAACCGACCGGCCTCGTCTGCGAACCACACCCCGCAGACCTGGTCTTGACTTGACCCGACTTGCACACCTCGCCCACCACCACACGTCGGTGGGCCTGGTCCCGGGAGCGTACCTGACCCGATAACCTGAACTGACTGTGGCTCTGGGAGAGCGGAACCTACCAGAGAAGAGAGGAGAGTTCGCGCGGGTAGGGGGTAGGTTTTGTCACAGGAAGAAGAGGAAGGAGAAGAAGCTAAGGAAGAGAAGGAAAAGCAAAGGAAGAAGCTAAAGCGAAGCCAAAGGAAGAAGGAGAAGGACTGCAGCACAAGGAAGAAGTCGTAGCCAAAGAGAGGAAGGCAAGGAAGGCAAAGAAGAAAGCTGAAGAAAGAAGAAAGCTGAAGAAGAGTGAAGGCTCTTAAAGGTAGAAGGCAAGGCACAGGAGAAGAAGCAAGTAGAGAAAGCTAAGAAGAATGGCCAAAGAAGCTAAGATAGAGAAAGAAGAAGAAAAGGCGGAAGCAGAAGCTTAAATCAAAAAACAAAGAAAGCAGAACACTGTAGTAATCATCATTTTAAGACGTCTTTCTTGAATATTTTGTGCTACATAATTATTCTTATATTGTTGCTTTGTGATATTTGATATTATTGCATATTCTTTTAAATTCTAAATTGTGATCTTGATTTCTAAACACTAATTTGCTCCCTGTGTTCGACCTCGGACTTTAAATTCGAGTAATAAAATTGTATTTGTTTTGAACGCTTTTTCAGCTATACTACAACACGACCTTTTTAAAACCCGATCAAGCACTAGGAATATTTTGGCGCCATTACCGGGGAGCAACGGGCGATTTAGAATTCTTGATTACAATTCCTGATCTGGTACTAACTTGCTATATCTCTTTTTGTTGTGGTTGTTTCAGAGGGGAGAAAGACAGCCGCACATCAAACAGGCAAGGGGCAGGTAATTTCTGATCACTTTCTCTTAAACCCCTCGTTCTGAAAAGGAGAAAAAGATAAAATCAATTAGGGCTACTTGCTTTCCATTTCTAGCTAATTCACCAAGTTGCCTAATTTGATTTCAACAACAATACTGATTTGTGCACCCATTTAAGGTAACTAGGGCTACCACATTCTTGATTGAGCCCTAGATACCACATTGGACAAACTAAATTGGGTCAAGATTAGAACCAAATTAAGGATTTCAATCTAGGGTTTTAGAGACGCACTTTCATAAAGTAAGAATCAACTCTCCAAAAAGATGTGTGCCTAAGCCTTGGGTGAAGAGATTTATTTAAGAAAACCCTAAAATTCAGGCTCTTAATCTCACTTAAATCCTAAAAGAAGGGACCTAAAACTTCTCAAAGGACAAATAGGTGAAATTGACCCACCTTGTTGGGTCAACCAACCTTGAAATTAGGTCACTTTTGCACTCAATACATCTAAAGTTCAAGTGAAATCTTAAGCACCCTTACTCTTTAATTAAAATTGGTAGATTTAAGAGGTCAAGTCCCCATTTCGGTCTACCTAGAACATCAGTGACAAGAGAGGTCGGGTGGGGGAAACCCTGTAACCCATGGGGACACTCTACCGTGTAGGGGTCTTCGCGGGACTCTCCCTCTCTGGCTACCTAGGTAGTTCACAGGTGGATGACTTTTTGATTAAGTGGTATCATCCGCCCCGAACCTCTATAGTCATCCAAAGTGTTGGGTGTCTTGATTGGGTCCAGCACCTACGATTCTCGTCCAGACCATTAGTACATGTTCGGTAGGAGGTCCTTAAGACTACCCTTGAGACCTCCTCTAGAAATTCATTCCCGTCGAGGTCGGGCCTCTACTTCCGTGTTTGTGTAGCAACCCCATCACATAGACATATCATCTGATTCATCTGAACCCAACTCTCCTTCCATCATCATGGAACAACCAGCAGGAGAAAACAACCTTGAGAACCAACTCCAGCGCCTTAATAATTTATTCCAAGCCTTTGTGAATCCACCGCAGCTCCCCATGATGCGAGATCACTACAATCCCGCTGTGATGGTGATCGAACCTCGAGTCCAAATCCCTACTGGAGGTCCTGATTCTGAACTCAAGCCCAACATGATTCACGCTATTCCAAAATTCCATGGGCTTAACTCTGAAGATCCTTTTCAGCACATCAAGCAGCTCAAGCATCTAGTCCAGACCTTCGAGTCAGATGTCCTAAATCGGGATAGTCTTCTCATGAAGATGTTCTCTTTCTCTCTCATGGACAAAGTAGCTCACTGGTATGAGACTCAAACGCATCCAATCAACACATGAGTTGAACTACATTCCGAGTTTCTGAAAAAGTTCTTCCCAGTTGGTCGGACAAATTCTTTACGACACCAGATCACACACTTCACACAGCAACCTGGAGAGCCACTTCATGAAGCATGGGACCGTTTCCTGGATCTCATGCGAAAGTGCCCCCATCACGGAGTTCCTAAATGGGAATAAGTCTAGTCTTTTTACCAGGGACTTCGTGAAGATATATCCGTTTATGAGTCAATGCAACCTACGGAGGAAATATCATGGGTCAACATGAAGACACTGTGTGGGAGATTCTCGAGAATATGTGCGAGAACTCCATCAATAATAACTCCATAGGCTTATTCGACCGGACGAATGCCTGTGCATCAACGAATCCAAGGGGAGCACACGAGACGCAGGGCTTATCCACATCCGTCGACTTGGAATTAATGGCCAGTCGTTTGGACAAGGTCTTTATCATTGAGAAGAAGGTGGATGAGCTAACTCGACATCTGCAGCGAGCCACTTCTATGCAAAATCTATTCGCACAGCCGCCCTCTGGTAGGGAAATTGTGCATAACATCTATCACCGATCTTCTCAGGGGATGGACCCGTATCCACCCCCGTCTAACTCTAGGACCGGAGGAAACTCCGATCCTACCTATTCTAGTTGGAGGAACTCTGAACCCTCATACTCTGACTTTTCTGAGGTTCCTTAGACCTGCGAGGACCTCAACGCCATCTAGAATGACCCATTCTCTAATACCTATAACCCTGGATGGCGAAATCATCCCAATTTCCTGTGGATGGGAAATAATCAGAATCAGAGACCACCATATCAACCCCGTCCACAAGCTCCTCATCTATATCAGCCACCTTAGCCTCGGCCTAACCCCACCTATCAAACTGGGCCAACTCAGATAGATCAAATGACTCTCATCCTTCAGACTCTGGCTGACATTCAGAAGACGAATGCAGCTATGCAAAAATAGCATAAAGACGAGATCACAGAGGTTCGCAATCAACTCGCCCAGATGGCGAATTCCCACCAACCTGGCACACTCCCTTTGCAACCTCTACCAAATCCAAATAACGTGCCAAACCAAATTTGCGTTATGAACCCAAATCTAAGACAAGCTCACATGATTTATCAGGCCCCTTCTGTTCCATCACCTAACAGGATGGAAGCTTCAACATCATACTCGAGATTTCAACAATAGCCACCTATTCTACCTACACCAAACTCGAACCAGGTAAGAGTAAATTCTGTAACAACCCGTAGTGGCAAAGCAACACAAGACCCACCTTACCCAAGCCACTTTCAGCCTGGTAGTAACCCAAACCCTAGGATAGTTATCCAGGATACCCCTGCCCCTGATCAAGAACCTGGACCTATTCTAGAGGAACCATCCAAGGTTCCATTTCCGAAGGCCTTGACCAAGGGAAAGAGGACAAACAAACCCGTGGCACCTGAGGAGGATCAGGTCAAGCTCTTTGAACAGGTCCATATAAACATCCCCTTGATGGATGCAATCTGCCACGTACCAGCTTACGCACGATTTCTGAAAGACGTGTGTACACCTAAGCGTAAGCCATGAACCAAAAGTAGGAGTCCAATCGTACTGTTATAGCAAGCTAGCTCTGTAATTTTGAGCAAACTCCCACCTAAGGCAAAAGGCCCAGGTACTTCCCTAATTTCCTGCACCATTGGTGATACCCAATTTGACAGAGCTTTATTAGATCTAGGAGCCTCCATAAACTTAATACCTACATCCCTTCTTGACCACCTTGAGGAATCTGAGCTCAAACCAACAGAGCTGACATTACAGTTAGTTGATCGATCTATTAAGTCACCTAAAGGAGTTCTTGAGGATGTCATTGTTAAGATTAGGGATTTCTATTTCCTGGTGGACTTTGTAGTCTTGGATATGGATGCTCCAGAAAACCCGAGGGATACACCAATTATACTGGGGAGACCCTTTCTGGCCACTGTTAGGGCCAACATAAATTGTGAGGAGGGCCAAATTGAACTGAAATTCTGGAACCAAACATTAAATATCGACATCTTTAAGGCACAATAAGGGATTAATTGCGGTGTTATAGAACAAATATTTGATATCAAAGCTGTGGTTGATGATCCGTACATTGAGGAAAACCTGACGACTTCTGATCAACCACAAAAGGATCAAAACCTGCAATTAGAGGAGTCCGAACTCGACCTAGACACACCCGTAACTCCTTCCCTTGCTCCTGACACACACCCTGAACCACCCGCTGCTGCTAATAACCCTATTTTGGAACACAAGCCTCTTCCCGACCATCTTAAGTATGTTTTTTTTGGTTCCAATCAGATGTTTCCTGTGATTATCAACTCCAGACTCACACCTGATCAGGAATCCCATTTGATTACTGGTCTCCAGCAACATCGAAGTGCCATTGGATGGACTCTCGATGATTTGACTGGCATCAGCCCTTCCTACTGCACACACCATATCTACACCAAAGAGGGTACACGACCTTCCCATGAAATGCAGAGATGTATGAATCCTAATCTGCAAGTGGTCATGAAAAAGGAGATCATCAAGTGGTTAGATGCAGGGATCATCTACCCATTCTCTGACAGTCGGTGGGTGAGTCCAATCTAGGTTGTGCCTAAAAAGGCAGGACTTACCGTAATCACGACTGAAACCGAAGAAATTCATGGAGAGTCTGCATTGACTACAAAAGACTCAATACCTCCACAAAGGATCATTTCCAACTACCGTTTATTGATTAGATCCTCGAGAAACTAGAGGGAAATAGGTTCTGCTTTTTCGACGGGTACTCCAGTTATAACCAGGTAGCAATCTATCCTGAGGACCAAGAAAAGCCACTTTCACCTACCCCTTCGGGACATACGCATTCCGAAGGATGCCGTTCAGTCTCTACAATGCACCCGCTACTTTTCAATGGTGCATACTTACGATATTCTCAGATATGGTAGGTAATTATCCGGAAGTCTTCATCGATGACTTTTCAATATTCGGAGAATCATTTGATGATTGCCTCCTGCAGTTGGTCCAGATCCTCAGGCAGTGCATTGAAGTGAATCTGGTTCTTTCCTGGGAAAAGAGCCATTTCACGGTGCCTGAAGAAATTATCCTGGGACATCCCATATCAGAAAAAGGCATCCAGGTTGATCGAGTCAAGGTGAATCTAATTTCCAAACTCCCTTTGCCTAGCTCGATCAAGGACATCCGATCTTTTCTGGGGCACGTCGATTTTTATCGTCGATTCATTCCTGATTTCTCAAAGATCGCATGCCCCCTGACCACTCTACTATTTAAGGATATTCCTTTCGAAATCTCTGAGGAATGCACTCAAGCATTTGAAATCCTACGTGATCAAGTTACCCAAGCTCTGAACCTACAATCCCTTGATTGGTCTCAACCCTTTGAGATCATGTGCGATGCATCTGACTTCGCTGTAGGAGTGGTACTTAGGCAGAAAATTAATGGGAAACCCATGGTCATCTACTACGCTAGCAAAACACTTGACGAGGCTCAGCGTAACTACATAGTTACTGAGAAAGAGTTGCTAGCCGTAGTATTTGCCCTAGAAAATTTCAGATCGTATCTTCTGGGGTCCCGTGTTATCATTTACTCTGATGACACAGTTGTGAGGCATCTCCTTGCGAAGAAGGATGTGAAACCTCGATTAATTCGCTGGATCTTGCTTTTGCAAGAGTTTGACCTCGAGATTGGTGACAAAGCTGGAAAATAGAACGTGGTAGCTGATCACTTGTCACACCTTCCTTTTGATATCGTTGACCCTTCCAGACCCATTACAGAACATTTTCCTGATGAGCACCTCCTGACTATCAGTATAGGGCTTCCATTGTTTGTTGATCTAGTAAACTACCTGGCATCACAATAGATCCCGTCAAATTAGCCGAAAGCCAAGAAGGACAAATTGCTTTCCAATGCCAAGTATTACTTCTGGGAAGACTCGTATCTTTTCTGCATTGATGCTGATCAAACCATTCGACGATGTGTCACGGGAGCGGAAATTCAGGACATCTTGTCCTTCTGCCATGACCAAGTATGCGGTGGACATTTCTCAGGTCATAAAACTGCAGCGAAAGTCCTCCAGTGCGGCTTCTATTGGCCCACAATTTTCAAAGATGCATACAATCATTGTAGGGCATGTACTCGTTGCCAGACCTTAGGCAACATGAGCCATCGTGATATGATGCCCTTACAGCCAATTCTCGTATGCAAAATCTTCGACATGTGGGGGATTGATTTTATGGGACCCTTTCCTATTTTGGACGGCTTCGAGTACATTCTACTCACTGCTGACTACGTGTCCAAATGGATCGAAGCCATTCCGACCTGAACCAATGATCATAAGGTGGTCATCAAATTCATTCATCAGAACATCTTTTCACGGTTCGGGATTCCACGTGCGATAATCTTTGATGGAGGGACTCATTTCACTAATGCTCAGTTCAGATCACTGATGACCAAATACGGGGTGTCACACTGAATCTCTACTCCTTATCACCCCCAAACTAATGGTCTAGCTAAGCTATCAAATTGGGAGATCAAGAAAATCCTCCAGGTTACTGTTCGACCTGACAAGAAAGACTAGTCATCTTGACTTCCGGAAGCTTTGTGGGCTTACAGGACCGCCCACAAAACCCAATTAGGTATGTCTACCTTCAGATTGGTGTACAGGAAGGCATGTCACCTCCCCGTCGAATTGGAGCACAAAGCCTATTGAGCAGTACGGACCTGCAACCTAGATCTTTCTAAGGCAGGAACCCATAGAAAGCTTCAAATGAGTGAGATTGATGAGTTACGCCACGACGCGTATGAGAACTCGTGAATTTACAAAGAGCGGGTTAAGGCCTTTCATGACAAGCACATATCCAGAAAAATCTTTTATCTTGGTCAAAAGTTCTACTCTTTGATGCCAAGCTTAAATTGTTCCCAGGAAAACTCAGATCGAAATGGATCGGACCTTATCTCGTCCAACGAATCTTTGGAAATGGAGCCATCGAGATCAGTCCACTCATCCACGATTCAGAACTTTCGTTGTGAATGGTCAGAGACTCAAACCGTTCATTGACCTTATCGATACAAATTTGGCTGAGATATCCTTTACCCTCCATTCTCCCTGAGCTCATTGCGCCCAATCGATGGCGTAAAACTCAGCGCTTAACGGGAGGCAACCCGTCATTTTTGAAAAACCTGAAACCTTTCTCGACATTCCTATGCTGAATTCATCTAGCACTTTAGGGTTCATCCATTAGAACAGCCGACCCCACCTCAGGTACCCGTACCCGAGTTGGAAATCGTCTGCAACAATCACCTCGACCTGTTCACCCACCCAGAACCTATTCTAATGAATGATCTAAGCTGAACTCGAACCCACCTAATTTACAATGGGGACATTGCAAATCGTAGGCATGGGGGGTTATGAAAGTGCAAAACGCTATGAAAATCATCTCACAAGAAAAGGTTTCATCAAAAAAAAAATGAAAGAATTCTTGAAAAGAACAAAAAAATTTTGAGGCCATACAAATCCTAAGGAGAAAAAGGGGAAAAGTGAAAAATGTCAAAAAGGAGCACAAAATAAAAAGAAAAGAAAAGAGATAGTCGTTAGTAAGAAATTAAGGGATTAACTGAGTTCTAGACCATATCAAGAAAAAGAAAATGAAAGGAAAAAAGTACTAAGGAAACACAAAAGAGATTAGTAAGAATGCTGATTTTAGGCCTCTTGGGCTATACTCCTAGGTTTAAAAATTCAAGTATCCACTAAGATTTGGATAGTCCTCAAGAGGTTGGGGAAAATGCAAAGCTTAAGTATTAGGTCTAAGGCTTAGGGAGTATTCAGCCTCGTTAACTGACATCTGGTTTGCGGGACTCGGTAACCTAAGCACCCCAATCCACACATAGTCTGGTTCACATAAGTATCAAAATCACGCAAATGTATTTAAATTATTCTAAAAAAGTCGCCTAGGTTAGGAGCGGCCGATCAACACAAGTTGATGTGGACAACTTCTCGGTGCGGAGAGGAAGGAAATTCCCCTCGAAGATGCGCAATAACATATCGTCTCCTCGGTGCTTGTCTCCTAGGATATCTACATATCCTACTGGGGGCATGTAAGCACCTTGTGCTAATTTAGATGCCATGGGCAGCATTATCCCGAAATGTTGACTGCTAGGGTCTGGATTTAGCTACAGAACACCATGGGTGAGATTATCTCGAAATCTCGAAAACCAGGGTTCTGGGGGTTGCCATGGGCGATGCTTTCTCGAAGCATCAATTGCCAGGGACCCTTCAAGGATTGATGATGGGGACTAGGAATCCGATACAGACCATGTTAAGAAGCCAATCTAAAGCTAGAAATAAAAAGAAAAGAGAGAGAAAACTCTCCAAATAAAGAAAATTCCTCTATCTCACTCTTACAAAAATGCACTGCAAACTGAACCAAGGCTAAAATATAAGAAAATTCCTTTGTCTCTCTCTTACAAAAATGCACTACAAACTGAACCAAGGCTAAAATATGTTACAAGCACAGGTGCTTTAACCGCAAAGTTCAACGAACCTTAGGCTAGTTCCTGTGGGCCTTAAAAACCTTTGCGGCGGACTGAGGCTAGAGCTGGTCAGGTCTGGATCTTGGTTGATACTTGAGTACCTCTAGGCCTACTATTGGCATTCTAACCTAATCTATAAAAAAAGGCACACATCATAGTTTTTGAATATCAAGGAACTTATGGTCTAGAATCGAAGTTAAAACCTTAAAATTTTGCTAAGGGACTAGCAAAAACTAGGCAAGAGGTTATGATGGGAACACCATCATGAGCCCTAACTAGCTCATTTTGACCCAATGAAGAGAACCAAAGCTCCTACATAACCAACTGAAGGTCCTAATTCATTGAATAATCTTTCTGAGAGAAGAGCAAGAAACAAAGGGTAAAACTGTAATTTCACCATTACAGTACAACATTGGGATTTCTCAAGGGCTAAACAAAGGTCAAACGGTCTTAACAAGATAATAAGTGGATTAAATCAGACAGAAAAGGGGTTCATGTGAATTCTGGGAATTACATGACTTATTGTAACCCTAAAAATAGACCTACTTGATTAAACAAGGTTCTGGTTAAGATAAAATTCACCTAAACCCTCTAAAAATCATAGAAAAATATTCTCTAGGGTTTAGGACTTTCAATTTGGCCATTGGAACCTATTTTGACCTAGAATGGGGTCTTAGAAATATATTTGCCCTAAATTGGGTTTTGCATAAATTGCCTAGCCAAACGTGGTCAAACCCAAAATCCAACTTCATCATTGGATTCCTTAGGTCCAAATTAGGTTTATACCAAAATTTGGACCCAAGGGGAACTCATCTTGACCTACTTTGCAAATAGGTCCAACCTGATTTCATTTGTACCCCTATCTTTCAAAACCCTTACGTTTGGCCCCCTAACTTTCTTATCATCTTCACAAATAGGTCCTTTCACCATTATAGTGGAGGAGTCCTACTCCGACAAGCTTTAGGAGTTTTCTCCTTGATTGCTCAGAGAATCCCTCCCAAAATTGGAAGGGAGATTCTCTGAGTGAGCTCCTCTAGTCTGAACCCATTGATGCGCCCTAATTCCTACCCAATATCTCATGCAAACACATGAGAGATTTGGGTCTTTTTGAAGTTTCCATCACCGGCAAGAATACCTTGCTTGGAAGCTTGTCTTCCAAGCACAAATCCCTCCCCATAGGCCTATTTAAGACGCCCCAAGTTCAACCGTATCTCGGAAGCTTGAAATCAGCCGAAGAACCGCCTCAATTTCATCTCTCCTACTTCGTCCAATTCGCTCATCAAGCTCCAGCGATATCTCCTACTCTCTCTCGTCGCCTAGCCACAATACCGGTGGCAGGCTCCTCTTCTTCACGTTCATCCGCGTCGCGCAGCACCCGCCGACGCCTCTGCATCCCCTTCATCCTCGCCAACCATCTTCTCTGAGCACCTTCGTCTCCGACGTCAGCAATACATGCCAGATGCCATCTCTGTCCCCCTTTCATCTCTTCACCTCCTAGACAAGTCTATCTTACTCTCTACATTCTTTCCCCCTCTTAATTTACCTTAACCGACTACTGTCGCACTCCATCACCATCATCCCCTTCACCTCCGACCACCAACTCCGGTGAATTCGCTACACCTCCACAGACCACCTCCCTTCTCGCCGACCGGTCCATAAGCTCCTCCTCGACGCCCTGATCATAATCCCCCACTCATATCACTCCTCCACTCACCCAAACACACCCCCGAACACACCCACACACATGGCCACAGTGTGCCATAGGTATGCCTCCACAGCCGTTCCCATGCCATGTCGACCACCCCTACACATTCACCGTGCCTTGGCGAAGCTCCCTGAGTGTTTTAACGTGGCCGCAAGGCCGTTGTGGTGATTTCAAGTCCAAGACCCTTCTGCCATTAACGCAAAGCTTGGAGCTTGCTTGCAGTGAGCTCCAAATCGTGATAGCCCCAAGCTTGTGTCCCAGGTTGTGCGAAAAGCCTTCGCAAACATCTCCAGGCATCCAATTGGTGTCGAAGGTTGTAGCTGCAGCTACAATCGAAGATAGCCACTCTGCTGCAGGCACGCGTGAAGGGGGTGGATTTGATAGTCCCACCTCAGAAAGCTTAAAGGCACCGCACCCGAATAAGTTGAATTTCTGCCATCGGCTTATCGCCTCCAACTCACAGGGTGAGGTCCCTCTCACCTGAACCGACTGACCTCATCCGCGAACCACACCCTGCGGACCTAGTCTTGACCCGACCCGACTTGCACAACTCACCCACCACCGCACGTTGGTGAGCCTGGTCCCGGGCGCATACCCGACCCGATAACCTGAACCGACTATGGCTCTGGGAGAGCGAAACCTACCAAAGAAGAGAGGAGAGTTCACATGGGTAGGGGGTAGGTTTTGCTGCAGGAAGAAGAGGAACGAGAAGAAGCTGAAGCGAAGCCAAAGAAGAAGGAGAAGGACTGCAGCACAAGGAAGAAGCCGCAGCCAAAGAGAGGAAGGCAAGGAAGGCAAAGAAGAAAGCTGAAGAAGAGTGAAGGCTCATAAAGGCAGAAGGCATAGGAGAAGAAGCAGGTAGAGAAAGCTAAGAAGAATGGCCAAAGAAGTTAAGACAGAGAAAGAAGAAGAAAAGGCAGAAGTAGAAGCTTAAATCAGAAAACAAAGAAAGCAGAACACTGTAGCAATCATCATTTTAAGATGTCTGATTTACAAATCAGACATCCAATTTTTGAAACATTGATTTCTTGAATATTTTGTGCTACATAATTACTCTTATATTGTTGCTTTGGGATATTTGATATTATTGCATATTCTTTTAAATTCTAAGTTGTGATCTTGATTTCTAAACCCCAACTTGCTCCCTGTGTTCGACCTCGGACTTTAAATTCAAGTAATAAAATTGTACTTGTTTTGAACGCTTTTTTGGCTATACTACAACGTGACCTTTTTAAAACCCGATCAAGCGCTAGGAATAGGTGGTTGACGGCAACGGAGAAGACAGCGATGGCGACAAGGACCTATAGACTAGAATACAGGCGAAACACCCTAGTCAATATGCTCAAAAGCTTCGCCTAAGTGTGGCGAGTGTGCTGGTGATGGTGGCAAGGTGATTGAAGTGCTAAGGTGGCCAGACGGTAATGAACAGCAATGGTGCAAATGGGTATGTCTGGCCGTGTTCGGGTGATCGAAAGCCCTAATAATGTTAAGGCTTTTGATCGCGAGCTGGTAAGGAATGTTTTGGAGGTGGTGGTGGAAAGTTTGGTGGCATGATGTGGTCGAGCGAACTCACCAGAGCCTCGCTGGCAATAGGGAAGATGATGGGGGAGGCGGTGGAACGGCAATCAAAATAGGATGAGAAGGACTTGAATGGAGTCTAGAGAGAGAGATGGAGAGCTTGACCTAACTAGCAGACAAAAGGGAGGAGATTTGGCACCGACTATGATTGACCAACGCCAGAGGGGATGAAGTCTCCATTGAAGGATAACGGCGATGACGTAGAGGAAGATGGCTCCTGCTGTGGCTGGTGAGGAGCGGAGGAATGTGGTGAAGGTACTAGGCCACCCAATTTGGTTGTTGGGTGACTGGAAGAAGGAGGTCGAGGAGGTCCACTGGAGCTGAGCCGAGGTTGACCGGAGAAGGGAAGAACTAGGGTATTTCGGCTTAAACTCGACTAAGGATTACGCTGGGAAGATCTAGGACTTAAATAGAACTTGAGATTGAGCTCAAATTGAGAGAAATCCAAAATTTGATTTGCGGTTTAGGCAAGTCTTGACTCCTTGAAATCAAGGATTCGCCTGATGATGAGAGCCTCATCATAAGCCCTAACTAACTCATTTTGACCTGAGAAAGTAAACAAAAGCTCCTACATAACCTAGAGAAGGGTCTAATTCAAGGAATTACTGTTCTGAGAAGAAAACATGAAATAAAAGGTAAAACTGCAATTTTACCATTGCAGTACATCAACGGGATTTCTCAGGGGATAAACATAGGTCAAATGGTCTAAACAAGATAAAAGTGGATTGATTCAATCAGAAAAGAATTCATGTGCGATCTGAGAATTAAATGGCATCTTGTAACCCTAAACAGACCCGCTCAATTTCACAAGCTTTTGGTTAGGATAAAAATCAAATAAATTCTTTAAAATTCATATAAAAATATTCCCTAGGGTTTAGAACCTTTAATTTGGCCTCTGGAACCTATTTTGACTTAGAGTGGGGCCCCAACTCATTATTTGACCTAATTTGGGTTTTTATGTAAAATGTCTAGTCAAATGTGGTCAAACCTAAAATCCAACTTCACCATTGGATTTCTTAGGTCCAAATTAGGATTGTACCAAAACTTGGATCTAAAGGGAGGTCACCTTGACCTATTTTGCAAAATGGTCCACCTAATTACATTCTGGCCCCTAACTTTTGAAAACCCTTGCAAAGAGCCCCCTAACTTCCTCGCCACCCTTACATCCACGTCCCTCCGCCATAACAGCGGAGGAATCCCACTCCGGTAAGGATTCAAGGCTGATATCTCCTCGAATCCTCATAGATCTCCTCCCAGATTTGGAAGGGAGATTCTTTGAGGATTTCTCCATCGTCTGAACGAGATCTCTAGATCACATTTGCACCCAATCTCTCATGCAAATGCACGAGAGATTTGAGTATCCTAACTACCTTCCTTCTCCGGCGAGGAGTTTGCGCTGGAAGGCTTGCCCTCCAAGCACTAGAAGCTCAACCAGCGATTATAAAAGGATCTCCGGTCCGCCGCAAATCCCCCAAGCTTGATTTGGCCGAAGAATCCCCCAGAATTCCTCTTTCCCCTCTCCAGCCAAGTAGCCCGCAATCTCCGGTGACCTTCCCCCTTCCTCTCATCGCCCTGCCACCATACCAGTGGCAGGGTTTGCTTTGCCTCGTTCCTCCGCATTGCGTCGCACCAGCGCACACCTCTCTGACCTCCTCCTCGTCACCGTTATCTCCACCTTAGGGCCGTCTTCTCCAACAACGGCACATACGTGCCGTTCGTCTCCTCTGCCTCCCCTTCGCTCCAATCATCCCAGATAAGTTCCTCTTCTCCTACTCTTTCTTTTCCCCCCTTTTATTGCATAAACCACCCCTCGACCGCCACTGTCCACCCTCATCTTCCTCATCTCAGGCTGACCTCCAGCGAGACGCATCCATCACTCCACACCTCCACACATCTTGCCACCAACCTCTTCACCTCCGCTATCGACCACTGATCACTTTCCACCCACTCATTGCCTGCCACACATGCCCCACACTTCCACTGAACAAACCCACACACATGGTCACAGTCCAACCTAGGCACGCATGCCTAGGCTGTTCTGAGCCACGCCGACCCCCATCTCACCTTCACCGTGATATAGCGAAGGTTTTCCCATTGTCTAACAGAGCCGTGAGGTCGTATTTGTGTGGACAGGTCTGACCCCTCGCCACCATTGGAGAAGAACTGAAGCTTGCTTGTGAGCTTGCATCAGGTGGCCCCGCTCCAAGAAACCAAGTCCTAGGTGCGTAGCTTTCCTCCACGAACCGCATCAGCCACCTATCGAGGGCCAAAGTACTCCGCAGCTGTAGCAATTAGGGGACATCCCCTGCGGAAGCGCACAAAGAAGCGGGTGTGACTTTTAGTCCCACCTCGATAAGTCTCGAGCCGTTTGTGTGATATAAGTTGTTTTTGTGCTTTTAGCTAATCACCTCTAGCACACAGGGGTGAGGTCCCTCGCCCTCTCATGCCTCGTCCGCGACCTGCCCCCGCAGACCTGGCGCCTGACCCGATTACCTAACCTAGCACTCCTTGCGCATCACACTCACGTCGGTGCGCCTGGACCTGGGTGTGCACCCGACCCGATTACCCAGCTCTGGGAGAGCATACCGAAGAGAGAAATAGAGAGAGACGCGGGGAGGGTAGGGGGTAGGTTTTGCTGCGTGGTGTTGTGCAGGAAAGAAGGGTCTAAAGAAGAGGCGTAGCAAGAGAAGAAACGGAAGAAGGAAGCGGCTAAAGGACTTAGAAGAAGAAGAAGAAGGTAGCTGAAGAAGAAAGGAGAGCAGCAGGACTTAGCTGCAGAAAAATGAAGAAGAAAAGAAGAATCCAAAGAAGAAAGAAAGCAAGGGCAGAAGAAAGAGAGAAGCAGGAGCGGCCAAGCAGAAGAAGAAGAAGGTAGTTGATGAAGGAGAGAAGCAGGACTTAGCCGCAGAAAAATGAAGAAAAGAAGAAGAAGCCAAAAGAAGAGAGAGAGAGAAGACACAGAAGGACAACAAATCAAAATTTTTAAGACGTCTGATAACATATCAGACGTCCAATTCTTTTTTAGCATTATTTCTCCATAACATTACTCTTCCATTTTGGTTGAATCAGTTATTGTTTCTTATTTGAAAGTTGTGTTCTTAAGTTTTGAAATACTCAATTGCTCCCTGTGTTCGACCTCGGATACTTGGATTTTCGAGTTATAAATTCTTATTTGATTTTGTGGTGATTTCAACTATACTACAATGTAACATCTTTTAAAACACGATCTCGCCCCGTCAACACCTGAGTTGTAGGGTTTGATTTGGGCTCTTGATGAAGCTCAGATGATTGGAGGGCTTTCAATCAGTAATCCCTCCAAATTTGAAGGGATTAGGCCGACAAATCAAGGAGATTTCCAAGTTTGAAAGTCGACGGTTTGAGTTTGGTGCTGCTCAAACCTGATCATGGCAACAGGGGGCATTTTGTAAAGGAGACGAGAAAGATAGGTGTTGGACGTACGAATTGCTACACTAACGTGTTTGGTTTTAAAACCTTGTCGTTGTAGCTTGAAAGCGAAGTATTCGTGTTCAACAAATAAAATTTATACCGAAATTGAAATTCCGGGTCGAACACAGGGAGGCTACGTCGATCTATATTCGCAATTATATCTTTTTAGAATTTTTCTTGAAAAGCGAGGCGATGTAATTACAATGAAGCTACCAAACTAAAAGGAAGAGAGAGAGAGAAAACATGCATTCAATATTTCAAAATGTTTATACAATCAAATCAAATAAGAATTACACTAGAAAGTGGGAAATCAGCTACACTAGAAAGCAAGAAAATTCTACACTAGAAAGCTGTAAAGAAGAATGGGAGAGAGAAGTTATCCTCCTCGACGATCGCTTGGAGGATGAGCAGGATGGGATGACTCCTAGACGAAGGAAAATGGAGCAGGACGGAGGACGAAGCAGAAGAATGGGAATGGGACAGCACGTCATCGTCGTCGCGGGATCCACTTTCGAATGAGGACGAAAATTTGAACTTTATCTCGCGAGGAGCATCCCGGGTGTCGGACAAGCTTCTCTTAAGCTTTGGAGAGGTAGAGAAGAGAAGGAAGGGATGAGAATTTCGTGTGGAGGGGGTCTCCTTTTATAGTTGCAAGGAGTGGGGGCAAATTGGTCATTACATCTTTAAAACATTAAATAAGAGGTCTTTAGTGACAGATAAAACCGTCGCTAAAGCCCCAACGTGGGCGTAGTGGGCGTTGGACGCGCGCGCCCACTCGTCTGCTCGCGCCTAACGCTCGCCGCACGTTCAACCGTCCACAGCGATCGGACGGCCCAGATCGCACCTTCGCCAGCCTTACTGCACGCCCGCCCCAACGCATGTGATGCTGCATGAGGCACGGGCGTGTGATAGCGCGTTGACGCTATTGAGCACAGACGGCCATTCGATCGCGATCCGATGCTCGCCCGCACCCGCTCACCCGCGCCCTTCGCCTACTCACTGCAGCTCGAACTCGCGTCCGCACCTTGCGTTAAGGCGCTAGACCGTTGTGCTGCCTCAGCCAAAAGGTCGCACGGACGAATTCAAGGCGCGCATCCACAGCCGTTGGATCAAGATCCAATAGCCCAAAAGCGGCACTCTGATTGAAGAAGAGAAGGTGCGGTGGTGCTTGAGGGTCGGTTGGACGACTGAGATGGCACCACGTGGTGCCATCTTGGCCGTCCATCTTCTGGATGTTGTAGATGGTGCCACGGGTGTCGG
Organism: Thalassia testudinum; assembly: GCA_037157565.1. NCBI lineage: Eukaryota > Viridiplantae > Streptophyta > Magnoliopsida > Alismatales > Hydrocharitaceae > Thalassia > Thalassia testudinum. The sequence goes on from JAZHRO010000065.1 coordinate 902,059, forward strand.
ATTGACTCGATTTTTGCGTTGTTAGGCTGCTATCGTCGATCTGAATCCATCCATGCAGTCGGATTTATCATTTGAAGTGTAGATTTACACCATCTTGGCCCTTGATATTCTAGGGCTCCCTGGTCACTATCAAATGCTACAAATGCCTGATTAGGGTGATCTTGGAGTCGTTGAACTCCAATCGTCGCCCTGATCACATCCGTACGGTTGCATCTTCTATCCGAGGCCCTGATAAAAAGTTTGCCCTGTCCAAGCACATAAAAGGAGACAATTAACCTCCATTTTATTCAAACTACTCTAAATGCAAGATGATGCATGTTATGCAATATTTAACCATGCAATGCAATCCTATGCTTAAGAACATGCATAAATAGACATCTTAAGTAGTGTAAATGTGTTTACATCAATAGGGGTCCATTTGTAAGGAATTTTGGAAGTTAGGGACTTGAGTGTAGGAAATAGAGATCTTAGGACTAAATTGCAAACTAGGTCAAGATGAACTCTAATTGGGCCTAAATTTTGGTACTAACATAATTTGGACCTAAGGAATCTAATGGTGAAGTTGGATTTGAGTTTTGACCACGTTGGAATTGGAAATTGGCACACAAGCCCAAATCAGGTCAAAATCCCGTCTGAAACTATATCCAAGGTCAAAATGTGTTCGATGGTCAAGCTAAGGGTAACAAACCTCTCAGAATATTTTTCTATGAATTTTAGAGGATTTAGATGAATTTTATCTTAGCTAAAACATCTTCAATTTTGTGTTCTGATTCAGTTCTCGAAATGCGTAAAACCCTATTTCTGTCAGTATTGACCCACTTTTTAGACTTTAATGCTCAATTAACCTTTAATTAACCCCTGTGTGAACCTGTGGTTACTCTACAATTATGATGTGATATTAAAGCTGCAGAATTAGCCCTTTTTATTATTTTCTTCTCAAAATGGATTTGAGTGGAATTACTGTCCTAAGGTGATCATTTAGGAGCATTTATCTCTTAATTCTGACTAATTTAAACTAGTTATGGCTAATGATGGTGTTACCATCACCCAGTTGCACCCATTTGTAGTTAGCTTAGTGTTCGTCTTTTTTGTTGTAGTAAGCATCTAGCTTTGGAATTGTTAATTTCTGCTTTCACTCTTTTATTTGTCTTTGTGATGTAATGGCTATGTGCGAACTCTATTCTATTATCCTGATACTCTTGCAGGCTCGTGGTTTATCTTACTATTTTCTTGTGATTTAATTATTTTGTTGCTATGGAACCTGTGGAGAAAATGTAATTGTTTTGGTTTATTATTCGTTGGATGACCAGGTCTTAAGATACTGGACACGGTCTGACCCGATTCTCATGTAGAGCTAGGTCAGGTTGTAATATAGATGATACTTGAAGATAATGACCTCATTGGAAAAAAAATTGATTTTCGATATACATTTTTATTTAGTAGAATATTAAAGGTCAAATTAATTTTTCCAAGTAATTCAAGCAACAAAATAGGATGGCTAAATCATTTAAGCTTGAAGCAAATCAATCAAGAGTGAACCAAGCCCATGGAAATGAAGATGTTTACGTGAATTTGAATTTGTAGTGATTTATGGTTGAAATAATGTTTTAGGAAACCATTAAATATGAAATTTGATGAATTAGTAATTAATTACAAATATGGCAATTTCTGCCAGTCAAACATTGTTTAACCAGTCATGCAAGAAAAGATAGTTGTTTGAAGAGGATTTTGTAGGATTCAAAAGTGATTGTTTGAATCACCATTTTTCTAACTTATATGCTAAGCATTGAAAAAGGATCGATCTGCCCATAGTATTTAGTCGTTGTATGGGCAACTCCTAGTCCATTTAAGAGCTAAAGTATATTGAGAGGCTTCACAAGATACAACATAAAACAACTCAACACAACACAAGAAATCCTTTATAGTGATGCTTTGCCCCAAAGCTCTCTAAGAGCATCCTAATTCTGATTCTGATTTTTTGGGAGCTATTATGGTGATTCTAAGATTCTAGTGATTTTTTATATTCTTGAAGGAGCTTCTAGAAAAGTAATTCTAAAGGAGACATTGCTAAAATAATATTGAAAAAGTGTCCAAAAAATTGATTCTAGAGGAGATTCTGTAAAGGGCACTCTAGTGCTTTGAAGAAGATTCTAGAAGAATGTCTTGTGAAATTTTGGCAATCTAGATTTACGAGGAATCTATAGAGGAAATAGAAAATTTTAGGCGTTGTGATTCCAAAAGATTCCCTGGCCAGGGTTAGATTGACATATCTCAAGATGAAACCCTGTTACCCATTGAGATTTGCCTACTAAGCTTCTTGTGTGCATTAATTCTAAGCCTTCGCTTTAAAAATCCCAAGAGAAGTATATTTAGAAAATCCTATTTGCCTGATGCATGCACTTTCAACTACATGATCTATTCTGTTTAAGCTATAGGATTAATTATTACATATTTTTGTGCATAACCAATGGCATGTAGTCACTTAGATATTTTGTATTAAGTGACATGCAGTCCCTAGGATATTGGTTAGCAGGTGATAGAAGATATTGTTGGAACCTTGTTCCACACCTTGTTTTGGTGTTAACAAAATTATTATGGATTAATGTTTGCAATTGAGTTCTTTTCAGATTTAGGTGAAGATCAAGGCAAATAGGAAGTGATGGAGGCATATGATGAGAAAGAGAAGATGATGACAAGAAGGAGGCAAGATGACAAGGAGTCAAAGAGGAGAAGATCATCTTTGACTTTTATGTTTTCTAGATTAAGTTTTCATTTCATAGAATGTATGCCTCTTAACAAAGGAATACAACTTAAATCGTAAAATTAATTAGACATAAATTAGGATTAATATTGCAATCATTTTCAAAGAACATAATTGATTAAATCGCTTAAAAAGGTACTTGTTAACCCACAAGACCAGTACTAATCATGAGTACCAGTACATGTGAGTTACAGGTTTGGGTTTTCTCATAAAAACAAACCTATTCCCCTTGAGTACTGGTACTCATGATCAATACCGGTACTGGAGGCAATGAGTACCGGTACTTATGATCAGTACCGATAAAAGTGGTTTACATATTTGTGTTAAGTGTTTGAAACCCAAATCTGGAAGCAACGAGTACCTGTACAGGTACTTTAGTACTGGTACCAACTAGTCATTGGCTCAGAACAAAATGGCTGGAATATTAATTCTAACCATATGAACATTGGGAATTAAATCCCAATGTCTAGTAGACGAGTATCCGAGGTCCTAAACTCTATAAAATGATCCTAGGACTCTTTGTTTGCACGCTAGACACGCAAGAAAGGTAAGAAAAATTCCTAGAGCTATATTTTCATATTTTCCACCATATTTGAAGAGAAGAAAAGTGTTTGCTGCCCTCAAATCTCTCTACGTTTTGCAAACTCCTTGATGCGTTTTGTTCACGCATTCACAAAGCGAATCATGTTCATTCTAGGCTCTCAAATCGGTAATATTATTCATATATTTGTTGAGAGGCTTAGGTTCTTATTGTAAGATTTATATTTTCTTACATCAGTGCTTATTTGTTCTTGAGATTTGCTCGTTGGGTTGTAACAAACCTATCTCTTATACTTTGATTGAGGTAACCCGTTAATTACCTCATTTTAGTAAATTGATTCCCTCGGGGTTGAGGGAATCGGGTTAAAAACCCTAAGCTGGGAGGCTTAGGTAGTGGAGTACCCAAGTGAATGGGGAACCACTATACATTTTGTATCATTTGTGGATTGATTGATTGTGTAATTTTTCTTACTATTACTAATATTCTTGTAAGCATTTGTGCACATAGCCATATTTTGTATATCAGATCCTATAGGTGGTATCAGAGCGAGGTTGCAAGAAGACGTAACAAATCAACTCGAAATGGCATCTACATCAAGGCGCATCGAAGGACAGTTATCCACCCGTCCTCCCTATTTCGATGGGATGGACTACAGGTATTGGAAGAGGAGGATGCAAGTCTTCCTCAAAGCAAGGGATGAGGGGGCTTGGACCCTCATTCAAGAAAAATATTCAAATCCAGAGCCGCAAGAAGGAGTAGCATGGACAACGGATCAGAAGAAAAACATCGTGAGTAACGCAAGGACAATGAACGACTATACTGTGCATTATTGAAGGAGGAATTCAACCGCATCTCAACATGCAAGTCAGCATTTAAGATATGGAACACTCTCGAGGTCACCTACGAAGGTACAAGCAAGGTAAAAGAAACACGTATTTCTATTTTAACAAAAAATTATGAGTGTTTCAGGATGGAAAAAGGAGAAACTATCAAGGACATGTACACAAGATTTGGAGAGATCGTGAATCCAATGAAAAATCTAGGAGTCAAGCTGAAAGAGGAGCAACTTGTAAGAAAGGTCTTGAGATCACTTACAAGCGATTGGTCTTCAAAGACCACAGCGATCCAAGAAGCGAAGGATCTATCCACTCTCCCCTTGGATGATCTAATTGGAAGACTTATGGTGTATGAAGTTCAATTGGAAAACATAAAGAAGAATGAGGAGAATGCAACAAGCAGGAAGAAAAGTATTTCTTTTAGAGCAATCACGGAGGACTCGAACTCAATAACATCGGAATCCGAAAATGAAATGAAAATGCTTACTAGGAAATTCCATAAATTCCTTAAGAAACAAGGTAAACAAGTAAATAAAATTTATTCTAATATTATTTGTTATGAGTGCAAGAAGAAGGGCCACTTGCGAAAGGATTGTCCCTTAAACAAGAAGAAGGAGGATAATAGGAAAGAAACAAAGGAGCTCAAGAAGAAGAAGAAGAAGAAAGCATTCAAAGAGGCATGAGATGATAGTGACTCCGACATGGACACCAACTCTAGCAAATCGGATGACGACAAGGTCGCACATCTTTGCTTGGTAGCAACTACGGAAGACGTGGACAATGAGGTAAATCTTGATTTCTCATTTGAAGAATTATTAGAAGCATATGAAGAACTATATCATAAAGCTACGTCATTTAAAAAAGAAAATAGTATTTTAAAGAATAATTATCAAACATTAGAATTAGAAAATTCATGTTTAGAAATAAAATTAGAAATGCTAAAAGTGACTAATAATTAATTGCATGCAAAGATATTAGAACTAGAAGATATTTATGGGCACTTTGAAGGGACTTTGAATAATCTTAAAACAATAACTAGGCTAAACACTGAATTCTGTGATTCATTAAAATTAAATTTTCAAAGTAAAAAAATACACAAACTAGATCATATGCACCTAGGCATGCATGGATGTACCAAAATGCCAAAAATCCCAAAAATTATAGATCTAACACAAGAGAGGTCTATAAATCTAAGGGCATGAAAGGTACTAACTTAAAAGGACCCACAAGAAAGTGGGTACCTAGAAAAGATATTTTACATTATTTTGCAGGAATAGCTCAAAGAGATCAATGGGTGTTCAAAGCACACAACGGAACATTTCAACCTTTCCATAGGTTGAATGAAGACCAAGAATGATGGCCTAACGGAGCTTGGTACCCACATTCATCATTCTATTATTGGTAAATTTTATAGTTTGACATTTTTTTTGCCCCTTCATTTTTGTTATTGACAAAAAGGGGGAGAAAAATAAAGAGCAAATAGTAAAATTTTTAGGGGGAGCATATATTGAGGGGGAGGATTAGATAAAATGTTTTTCCTTCATATAACATTGCTAAAAATTATTTTGCAAGATAGTTTTGTCAACACCAGAAAGGGGGAGATTGTTGGAACCTTGTTCCACATCTTATTTTAGTGTTAACAAAATTATTATGGATTAATGTTTGCAATTGAGTTCTTTTCAGATTTAAATGAAGATCAAGGCAAATAGGAAGTGATGGAGGCATGATGATGAGAAAGAGAAGATGATGACAAGAAGGAGGCAAGATGACAAGGAAGAGTCGAAGAGGAGAAGATCATCTTCGACTTTTATGTTTTCTAGATTAAGTTTTCATTTCATAGAATATATGCCTCTTAATAAAGGAATACAACTTAGATCATAAAATTAATTAGAGATAAATTAGGATTAATATTGCAATCATTTTCAAAGAACATAATTGATTAAATCACTTAAAAAGGTACTTGTTAACCCACAAGTACCAGTACTAATCATGAGTACCGGTATATGTGAGTTACAGGTTTGGATTTTCTCATAAAAGCAAGCCTATACCCGTGAGTACCGGTACTCATGATCAATACCGGTACTGGAGGCAACGAGTATCGATACTCATGATCAGTACCGGTATAAGTGGTTTACAGATTTGTGTTAAGTGTTTGAAACCCAAATCTGGAAGCAACGAGTACCTGTACAGGTACTTTAGTATCGGTACCAACTAGCCATTGGCTCAGAACAAAACAGCTGGAATATTAATTCTAACCATATGAACATTAGGAATTAAATCCCAATGTCTAGTAGATGGGTATCCTAAGTCCTAAACTCTATAAAATGATCCTAGGACTCTTTGTTTGCATGCTAGACACACAAGAAAGATAAGAAAAATTCTTAGAGCTATATTTTCATATTTTCCACCATATTTGAAGAGAAGAAAAGTGTTTGCTACCCTCAAATCTCTCTACGTTTTGCAAACTCCTCGACACATTTTGTTCACGCATTCACAAAGCGAATCACACTCATTTTAGGCTCTCAAATCGGTAATATCATTCATATATTTGTTGAAAGGCTTAGGTTCTTGTTGTAAGATTTATTTTTTCTTACACCAGTGCTTATTTGTTCTTGAGCATTTGCTCATTGGGTTGTAACAAACTCGTTTCTTGTACTTGAGTTGAGGTAACCCATTAATTACCTCGGTTTAGTAAATTGATTCCCTCAACGGTTTAGTAAATTGATTCCCTCAAGGTTGAGGGAATCAGGTTAAAAATCCTAAGCTGGGAGGCTCAGGTAGTAGAGTACCCAAGTGAGTGAGGAACCACTATACATTTTGTGTCATTTGTGGATTGATTGATTGTGCAATCTTTCTTGTTATTACTAATATTCTTTTAAGTATTTGTGCGCATAGCCATATTCCGTATATCAGATCCTATAGATATCACTTTCTTAATTATGTGTCAGGAGTAAGCTATCTTAAATAAGCTTAGAACGATTGGTCGTCAACCAATTGTAACAATAACAATTTAGGTACACTTGAAAGTAATCTAAATTATACTGGATTTTGTGATATGTGGTAGCAAGAAAATCCTAAGGCAGGACAACAATGGATAATGGTTTGGCTTTGGATAGAAAAACCACCCTAAAATCCTTGTGTCATAGTGAATTGATATTTTATGGATATTTCCATTGTGATTTGATATTGGGATTGAAGTTTGTGATATAGGATATAGACTACACATTGAGAATATAATTTATGGGTGATAAATGCTAGTTTATTATCATTCTTATGCATTAAAACAAACCTAGCTCTTAGGATTTTGCTCCGCAAATGAGTTTTTGGGCTGCATTTAGGCATCAATTAGGTTAGGCATGCATTGCACTCTTTATTATCTTTTTAATATATTTTTGTGAGTGTTAGGGATATACAAATTGACAGATCCCTAAAACCTTGGCACTCAAGAAGTTAACTGGTGAAGGAGAAGCTCAAACCACTGGAACTCAACTTGATCCAGCTCACCATAGCTGGAATCCAGCTCACTTGAACCAGGGTTAGCTCATCCTAGCTCCATTCAGCTCATCTCAGCTGAATGGAAGCTCAAGAGAGCTCATCTTAACTCACCTTAGATCAATTCAGCTCAGGTCCAGCTCAACTTAGCTGAGTCTAACTCATCTTAGCTCCCATTAGTTCACAGGGAACTCTAGCTAGCTCAGCTGAGTTGACTGAAGTTCACCTCAGCTCAGGACCAGCTTGATCCAACTCCACTCAACTCCAACCAGCTGAAGATGACTTCATTTCACCTCAGGAAGCTCAAGTCCAGCTCTCGGGGACTCAGCTTAGCTGAACTCAGTTGAGCTAAGCTACCTTAGCTACCTCAACCAGCTTAATCCTCCCTGGGAGCACCAGACCCAGCTCACCTCAGCTCCTTATGGCAGAAGCCAGCTTACTTTAGCTTGGCTTAGCAACTAGCAAAGAACTAGCAAGCTAAGCTGACTAAAGTAGCTCCATGCCATCCTCTTCAGTAGCTGCCAACTCCAATTCAGCTCCAGACTTCTTCTGTCAAGCTCCTCTCCTCAAACCCTAGCTCCCATTTCCTACTCCTGTACTCCATTACTAACTAAGCTAGCTTAGCTTAGCTAGGTTCCAGCTCCCTTGTCATTTACAACCCTAAAACTCTACCTAACTAGCTCCACCAACTAAGCCCTACCTAAGCCCACCTAAGCTAACTCCATCCACTCCAAGTTGGCGCCACCACCATCACCACCTTTCACCCCTCAACCACCACCAAAGGGCACCAAGAAGTTGGCGCCAAAACCACCCTAACTACCCCCCTTTTTGGCACCAACTTTTCCCTCCAAAAATGCCCTAATCTCCACCCTACACCTAAGCCTAAAGCCCATCTCCACCTTCCATTTTCCCTCCAAAATTCCCCCCTTCTAGAACACCATTTTGGCTCCAAAATGGAGGCACCCCCTCCACCATAGGGTGCCTCCATGTCCTTAACTACCCCCCTCCACCTCTTTGAATGGCACCAAAAATCCATGACCATAGATCCCATAACCACCACTCCAAACTCCATCTTAGCCATCCATTCCAAGAGCCACCTATACCCCCCATCCTACTCTATAAAAAGACCTTTAACCACCACCATTTTCCCTATCCTCCCTTTAGTTTATTTCCACCACCATACCCATGGCCAAGGAAGGAGAAGAAGAGAAGAAGATTAAGGGGGCATCCTACTCGCCCCCTTGGTGCCTTCTTCCCCTTCTCTCTTCTTCCTTGTGCCACGCCAAGGAGGAGGAGTATCCCACTTTAAGGAGGACGGCCAGGCAAAGGATCAACATGGGTGGTGCACGCCTACCCTTGGAGAGGATCAATTAAGCTGGTAACTTCCACCTTGGAGGAGCCAAGGCACGCCCACCCTAGGGCTTGCCAAAAAGGAGGAGACCTCACCTTGAAGGAGCTTTCAAAGAGAAGGAGTTGGAGGAGTTCTTTTCAACTACGAGAGCAGCTGTAGTTAGAGTAAGGGCTTCATCATCTTTGCCATCTTCATCATTAGGATTCTTGGTTTACTTGTTATGTAGTTTCTTTTTGTTATAAAAGCTTTCCTCTACAAGTGTAGAACAACAATCTGATTTATAAAGTTGCCTTTTTAAATTTGTGTACTTTGTTCTCTACTTTAGTTTTGTGTTAGGATTTTCACACCTTCTTCCCAATTATCCTAGGCCTTCACTTGCCTAGGGTGAGCTTGGGAAGAGGTTACTCTTGCCACTTAGTTGCTAAAGTAGTGATAGTCTCTCTTTCCCGTCTACAAAATCCGTGTTGTCCTCGTTATTTCAAAATTTTAAAATCATATATTAGAAAGACCAAAAAGAAAGTTGAGTTCCATCTTTAAAGCAAGAGATTTAATTTTACAAAATTGCCTCCTTGGACGACCCTAGATACCCCACTATCTAGGTTTAGAAATTTAAAAGCGTATGCGATTTCGCATGTTGCAACGACATTGAAAACCCTAATTACAAATCATGCTAAATTTCGCATCAGTGGGTATCTACAAATTAAGGACATTTTCCATTTACCGTTGGACTCCATAAGGGAGCACTATTTTACCCCTCTTCTAATGCTATCCCACTGTAGAGTTAGCTTTAAGATTGTTTTAAGGTCATGTGCTAATCGCATCCCACACTATGGGTCTTTAAAGAGGGCAAGATCTCCTGAAAATCTAAGGTAATCCCAATTCAAGAAATCTTGCAAGTAGACGACTCCATGTCATGTATTACCCAAAGAATAATTAAACAAAGATTGAATTAGTGTAACTTAATGAATGATTATACATAATTAACTTCATGATGAAACAAAAATTGATTAATTAATGCCCTCAAGCTCTAAATAAATTAAATGATAGGTTATATCATGCATTCTTATTCTTTCTTGACTTTACTTATTACGTCGATCAAGTCTACATATATTGTATTTTACCTATTTTTCTAACATGTTCTACTAGAAACTATCCTCATTAGCTTAACTTCAATTGTAAGCACCCTTGAGAAGCTTACAAGTGAGATACAAACAAACAAGCTAAGGAGATTCATAAACTTCACCTTCCTTCTCTAGTTTCTAGTTGTCTTTTTCTTGATTGAGAAATTTGCCTGACTAGTATATTTCCTTTGCAATTTTAGTTGTGGTTTTGGCTTCACTTCATTTGATTGATGATTATATGTCTCATGTATATGTGTTGAAAAATCTATATTTAGATTTAAATTAGTGACCCAATATCTTTGCATATTTGTCACCTCAAAATCTCTTGTGGGCTGGGACAAAATATTGCAATCCACAATCGATTAATGAATTTCTAATGGATCAAAGGTTATATATCACTTTTCTTCATAAAAGTTAAAGAAATCTATCATGGTCCAGGAAAGTTGTATCAAAAATTATGAAGATGGTCAAACATTAGATAAGCATATTTGTCATGGTCCTTGATGTAATCACAACCATCAACTATAAAGGTATCCAAATATAAATCATGACCACATGCAATATTTTATGCAAATTGGCTAGACAAAGTAAGGGTTTGAATATTCATCTAAATTTGGATATCATAGGCCTTAATTAAAGATGCTTCGTAAATTGTAATGGGTTAATGGATCAGGTTGAATAAGGAGGGTCAACTTCTTATAAATGATAGCATTAAACTCCTGAATCTGAATGACAAAGTAGATAATTGGTAACTCATTAAATAAATACCAACTTAAAGTGAAAATGGGAAGTGAGACCATTCCCTTTTTCATATGGTATAATTGCATCCATGGGTTGGTTAGAAAAGGAGCTCCATAAGTATTTGTTCATAAAATCATAAGACTCCTTTTTGTGATTTTAAAAGACATTCAAAATAAAGAGGCAACTACCTAAATAGTCTAAACTCTAGTTTGTCAAGCATTGCAGTTGATGGTCTATAAAGTGTTAGAGATTGAACTAAAAGTGGCAAAGGAATCAAATGAGTATCTAGATGTAGTGCTAAAGGTAGGAAAATATCAATTCCAATCATTAAGCCAGCATAGTTTTCATTCCAAAGTACAAACAACAACTACCTAAGAGGAAAATGTTATGATTTGGCTTTAGAGCTAGAAAATGATAGGTACCTAATGAAGCCTATGAGGGTGGTAAGGATACATCTAAGAAGATCCCATTGATTTTGATTCTCCGTATTATTAATAGTTTTGAATTGCTAGCGACAACAAACTACAAATTAAGAGAAAAATAGAGTGCATGCTAATGATAAAAATCTAGTAAATAAGATCAAGTTAGCATATGGCGCTACAATCTAGTAAAAATTGCTCCACAATGTGTAGAATGGTTGGATAGGAAATCACCAATTCAAGTAAAGGATGCTAGTTTGGATATTGATCATTTACTTTGATCCTTGGATCAAAGAAAATTATGTGTAAAGTATATAGATGGTGGAGAGAGCTCCCAAAATTAAGGCATGTTATAAATGTGATTAGTAATAAGCTTATTATATAATTGGTTATTGAAATGACCCTTCCCAAGGGTCAGTTGGTCTTTTTCTGGAATTTAGGGGGTTCGTTACAATTTGTAACCCCCTGGATCTTTGGTTGAGGGGTATGCGGGTAATAGGGACACTTGCGGGGCATTTCTTGCAAAATTCCCCTGGCCCCACCCACACTCACGCACACCCACACACCCCCTAAACCCTAACCCTAACCTACCCCACCTATATAATCCCTACCCTCCTTGGAAAAAGTGCCCCTTTGTCCCCATTTCCACTCCTTGTGGTGCACCTTCCTCTCCCCTTCCCACCACCGTAGCTTGCTGCAAAGAGTGCAGCCTTGAGAGGAAGGAGTTGAGAGCTCAAGTGAGGAGGAGCCACGGGCAGAGCTCGGAGGGAGGCCATATGCGAGCTACGAGGAGGAGGTACTACGCGACTGACTGCAGGAGTTGCTGCAACTCCTCTGCAAATGGAGCTTGCGAAGAAGGAAGCTTCGTAAACGGTTCTGCAGAGTCTTTTTTCTGCAGAATCAGACGTCTGGTCAGACGTTTGGAGGTAGCACCGAACGTCTGATAACACGTAAGTTCTGAGGTAACGCCCTGCTGGATGTTTGTATGTAGTGTGCATCCTTTCCTTACCTAAGAGACATAAGTCTGAGCGCCCTTGGTGTGTGTGTGCTGTTGCACAGGGCCGAGGGAGGCTCCGCAAGGAGAAGAAGGATCGTAGAGGGTCCTGCGGAGATATTTTTCCCCAGGAGTAGATGTCTGTGGCACTCAACAGATGTCTGGCCGGACGTTTGGAGGTAGCACTAGATATCCGATAAAGCAATTTTCAAAAGGTATTGTCCTAACCGCCCCTGTGTACATTGTACGTACTCTGCATTTTACTGTACATGATTGCGCATGTGCAAGGCCATTGGGAAGAGTCACAGGCACAGCTCCCAAGACACTTTAGGATGTTTGGATGTCTCGCCACACGACTGACCTTCATCCCAGACATCCGTAAGCATCGCTAGACGTCTAAAGGGACCCCCAGACGGTCATAAGGGGTTCCAGATGTCTGAAAGAAGCGCAAAATGCAAGGTGAGCATCCTGTGGTCATTTAAGATGTTTGGGACTCATCCCAGACGTCTGATATCAATCTAATGTTGTTATTTCAGGCATCAGGCGGCCAGTCCAACTGGACCAGTCTGCTTAGTCCAGTTGAAGTGAACCGGGAAGTATGTTTGGGCCAGTTTAGGGCCTAAACAAAGTTGATTTTTCGCAAATCGGGTACCGTTGGCTTTCGGTCGAATTTTCCTATGTGATGAAGTCTTGCTCTAGTTGCTTCAAGCTCGTTTCTATCACGGTGAGATGTTAGTAGTGACTGGTTTGACCAATCGTGTTAAATAGGACATCCGTCCATGGTGCACATGGGACCTGCGGAGGCCGTGAGGTCCACCGTTTATGCCTCCACATCTCCCGATTACCTTGGTAGAGTGGTTTTCTATGCCCTATGAATTAAATAATTAAAGTGCATGCTATTTTAGAGCTATTTGATTAAACCCTAGGATGTGAAATGAATCCTAGGGCTGAGAAGAATAAATGTGCATTATTGAATTACACTAGTTATACTTAGAATTGCATGTTAAAACTCTTACTATGAACAACTCACTAGTTAATTGAACGATTGAATCGCTGTGATGCTTCCTGAAAGTGTTAAATCATAAGCTGCCTGAACTACGACATGAACAGAAATACATGCTGTGCACTAAATATTTAATTGATGTGATGATTACTAAATTGTGAAATCATGAGTTGCCTGTTATGTATTCAATAAATCATGACATGAATGGAGACAGGTGTTGTACAATGGAAATGAGAAAGTCCTATGCACGAACCCTATGAGGAAATTAGGAAAGAAACCAAAACACGATGATATGGAAAATCTGTTGAATGATGGAACACATTGCCTACAGGCTGACTGGTTAGTTGTATAGACTTGGTTACAAAAAGTGAGCTGACCCTCAAGTACGTGGTACCAAAGAGTGCTACCTCCACTTTAGTGTAGGGAGAGAGCTAGCTGCCCCTTGGGAAGGGACCTGGGGTTAGGATTGGCCTCCCTACATCGACTCCTGTGAGGCCCACTAGGCAAACCGGGATATTCAGGTGAGGGTACGTGAACTGTTGAGGGGTGAGGCCCCTGTTTTGTTGTGCGTTGTACGTTTAGTCATACCTGTTAGTGGAAAGGACTGACCGCGTGCCAGTGTGGGGTAGTTACCGTGCATTTATCGCCATGTCGTAGTCACCACTACGTCACGACCGTGACCCTGAGGTGGTAAACCAGGTGTAGGGCTATCCTGGGATACTCTCCCGACCAAGAGAGTGCTACGTGTACATTCTGCATTACGAAAAAACTGCAACAAGATTGTTCCCTTAAGGAACATGTGAATTAAGTGATGACATGGACCTTTACTAGAATAACCGACTCGGAAACAGTTGTTGTTAAATGGAACTGTTATGATTGAATAATTGGAAAAGTGCATTATTAATTTACTATTTTCTTCCCTACTTAAATGTATTAACTATTATAATATACCACTCTACTCAGCGTTAGCTGACCACCGTCATATATAACCATGAATAGGTCAGGGAGTTGAGTAGCTAGCACCACCGGTTGCAGAGGGTATTGGGCCCAGTCGAGCCCAGCCTTAGTCTTACCTACCCTAATTATATTTCCACCTTTCTATTGTAGTGAGTAATTTTGTTTCTTGCTGAAAACCTATCATACTCTTTTTGGTTGTATGGCTAGCTAGTGAACTATGTTATGATGTCTTTTCTAAAATCCATTTACTTCCGTTGCTGTCCTTATTTAATTGCTTAGTTACTTGCATGTGTGGTTTGTAGTCGTTTTGTGCATTTGGGTTGATTTCTTGTTAGACGATTGGGTCTTGGGATTAGTCGAGGTGAGCCGTTCCCGAGTTCTCAGAGGGGCCAAGTTTGAGTCATAATAGTTATTATAAGAAGTGGAGTGAATGTAGAGGGTAGAGGAATATTTGTTCTAGGGTGTTAGTTATGCCTTGATAGGAACTCAAGACTCTAAAGTTTGAATCGTAGAGGAGCATGAAGTGTAGGGGTAATATAGATGTGATGGCATGGGGATCGAGATAAGGTTACAAGTAGACTTTGACAACATGATGTGGAAATGGGGGACGCTATTGGTAGTGGTAATTGCAGCTACTAATGCAGTAGTAGTAGGAATAGAGTTGCAATGCCACTAGCATACAGGATACTATTGACTGTCAAGTAACTTCTTGGAGTTTTGTTGAGGGGTTAGGTAAAATGGGGTTTAGGGTGATAATGTGGGTGTAGCTACTACAATGAAATGGTGGTGGTAATGCAAATCATGGTGATGAAGGTATTATTATGGTTTCTAGTCATTAGGCAAATCGGGTGTCAAGGTTGTTGGGTTGGTTAAAGTGGTTGATGGTCAACTGATGATGACAACTGGGTGGAGTCACAACAATAATGGAGGTGATCCTTTAGGTGCCTATAATGCTTCAAGTCATTGAACAATGTGGGTTGTTGTTCAATGAAAGGAATGAGGTGATCAGATCTATTGTCAATGAGGAATAACACTAGAAGTGCAATTAAGGTGGGAGGGATGAGAAAAAACATGAATGTTATCTCTTGAAACCATTTGCAAATAAATAAGAGACAAAATATAAGAATGAGGTTTTCTAATGTTATTCTCCCTTGTTTTTCCTTTAATGCAAATAATTGTAAGGATAATGCATGTTTCTTATATTTGGTATATATAAGAAAATAGATAAATAAAGGTCATGATTTTTATAATTTTTAGGTTTATTTGATCTAAAACTTTATTCTTGATCCTTATTTTGTATCATCTTTAATTAAAGAAAAGTCATTTTTATCTCTTTAAGAAAAAAAAAAGAATGAAGGTCATGCATGTATGACTAGTTCCAATTGCTTATATTAATGCTTTTCACTAATCTGGTAATAATCGTTCATAGAAATTCATGCAACATAAGAAAACTATAACATTTCCATGCAATTATTGATAAATTATTCACATGACCAATTTTAAGAACAAATGCAATGGAAAAAGATGGAATGAATTCTTATTATTGTTAAATTTTTCTATTATCTTAAAAATGCTTAAGTTAATGAACTTGCAATATGTTGAGATAACTTGCTTCTAGTTTAATGATAAAACTTAGTGAGTTTGTAGTAGTACTTACTCAAGATCAAGATAACCTGGAGTTCCCATAACAATAGTAGAAACATAACTTTGAAGATTTCTCTCAAATATTCTAGAAAGTCCAAAATCTGTAATCTTTGGCTCCATATTTCTACTTAGTAAGTTGTTATTGGTCTTCACATCCCCAAGTACTATGACTGACTCACATCCCTCATGCAAATACTCTAGTCCTGAAAACCAAAATAGAACAATTAGTTCAAATTTGGCATAAAATCAAAATACTCATGATGTTTTGCTTATATACACATGAACCAAACCTTGCGCAGCACCAATTGCTATTTCTAAACGTTTCTTCCAACCAAAATTTGTATGTTTCCAACTTTTCCTTCATCAATGAATAGACCTTTTACGATCATTGGAAATTTGAGTTTTACCACTAAAATCTCATGCAATTCTTTTATTGATATATGCAACTCCATAGAAATGAATGGCATAATTGCTTTGGAGCTCAATTCATGAAAATTCTCGTATAAAACAATTGTCTCATGTATTTAAATATATTTGTTCCTGCATACTTATACATTATTTCTTACTTGAAAGATGACCATCAAGGCTTCCTTCTTCCATATATTCATATACAAGTGCTAAATGGTTAGGGCCTTTGCAGAAACCAATCAAAGGCACCAAGTTTTTGTGATGGACTTTGCTGAGAAGTATAACCTTCATATTCAAGAAAAAAAAAGTTGTATGGGAGTAAGATATAAATAAACATAACTAGAATAATTAAATTCTAGAAGGAACTTTTTAACAACTAAACATTTAAATACTTCTTTTGCACCAACATCATAACAATCAAAGTGGAAAAACCCAGTTACTTTGGCTTTGAAGCAAAAAAGATCATATGCTTCTTGACTAATATGAATTACCTAGACTTTCAAGATAAAGACAATTCAATTTGATGTCCTTCATGATAAAAAGAGTTAGGGGCACAACCTTGTTTCAGGAAAGATATAATTTAAATTTTGATTTTTTAGATGAGAATTCACTTACTCAACTACTATACCATTTATGTGGTTAGCTAGGAGACTAAATAAACATAGTTTTAGGGAAAACTTAGTATAAGAGCATGCAAAAAGAAGGGAAAAAAATACAAATTCCTTTTATTATATGCTTTAGTTGTTCCATTAACATAAGACCTTGTTGCGTAGGAATTGGAGCAATCGTAGTTTAAAACGCGCTACATTTGGCTAGAACATAGTAATAGATTTATTTCAATGCGTGATGGCAAGACAAAACAATACGGCATGACCAATTTATTTGAACGAAGCATATTGATAAAAACTTTCACGTGTTATGTGTAGATCTCATTTTTGTATGATGGTGAATCATCCTACGATTCAGTTCAAATGGATAATTAGCTTTCCTCTTCTCTCATGTTCAGTAGACCTTACTATTGAAATTAATATTTTTTGAGTAAAGAGCTATTATATTAATGGGCAACAATCCTTCTACAACCTCCTTCAACTAATCAAAGGAGCCATCCCCATTATACCTAAATGTCAAAATTTACTTGTTGCCAACGGCATCAGTTAGAGTTACCAACTCTTATTCTAAGATTACAAGCATCAATATTATCCTACACAGTTTTAGTCTAGCCAAAGTTGATATTTATTCTAAGATTGGTAGCATCAATATTATCTTGCACAATTCTGGTCTAGCCAAAGTTGACATGTTGATGATTCTTATCCTAAAAATAATGATAGGCCCTATAAAAAAATGGTACAATGTGTCATCTCGAAACATAGTTCATACTGGGATGTAGCACACACTGGCAGTTAGCCTTCCCTACGGTAAGGTCATAGAATATCACCATTGCATGGAGTAATCCATGTGAAATAAAAAAGAAAAAGAAAATTTATTGAAAATAAATTTCATTTCTTTGGTAAAGAAAAGGAACTCGAATGTGCATTGATTATTACATATTGGGGGAGATGATAGGGTCTACTGAGAATGCCCATAACAAACCATTCAAGAACCCGAATCGAACCCATTTCCTCTTCTCTCGCGTTCTTCTTTAAGAACTTTGTCATTCTTGATCTTAGATATAGTACAGACACATTAAAAATATTTACCTCATTCTGGAATTGCTTGAGCCCTTGATGAAAGGATGACTTGGAAAGGATTTTGACAGCAGCTTGGATATTGTCTAAAACTCCATGGTACACACAGCCAAACCCTCAGCGAAACCCTCCCTCTCCAATTACCTTTGTAAAATTTCCCGTGATCTTGATCAAGTCATTATATGTGAATTGGCTAGTCTCAGAATGCAATACGTCCTGTGGATTTGCCTGGATTTGATTACTACCCATGTTCTTTTGTTGCACTTGCCTTTGGTAAAGAGAAATGAAATGATAAATTTTAGTTAAAAGAGAAGAAAATGACGGAAACTAAGTAATTGTTAGCCATGTTGCTCAAGCTACAATTCACGAGAAATATTTGATATTTTGGTTCAATCAATGGAACTTACCTAATCGTTTATTTCGATATTTCCTCCATATGTAATATAAAAATAGAACAATCCCACCAATAAATATAACTGAACAAATGGAACCAACTATTGCAGTGACAACTGTTCGTAAGACTTTTTTCTTGACCCCATTACTCTCAATCCTGCTCCAGGCACAAGAAGAGAGAAGTCATCAAACGTATTTTGCAAGAAAAATGTTTGTTTGGAGGCTAGAAGTTTACCGAAGGATCAATGTTGAAGCCACTACCCTATCTTCAAGTTCCTGAGGGATTGATCCGATGAAATTATTTCCTGTTAGATCTCTGAAAAGTTGTGCTTGACGTAAATATTCAACTCCGCGAAGGTATTTTAAGATATGACGTGATATTGTGCTTACAGGAACTTCAAATGAATTCGGTATGCCACCTGTAAACTTGTTCTTTGATAGATCTCTTAAGTCAAATAAAAGATAAAGAATTTCATTTAGTATTGCGAGGTTATCTAATTCTTGGAATGACAAGACCTAAAGAACCTCAAGAAGTAATTAGAACCATACATAAGTCTAATCTTGCAATTAGGTAGATGAAAACTACTTCAATCTTAAACTAGGTTCCACGAAAATAAACGCAACTTGGTTTATCAAGTAAAATAAACTACACTATGCTGATTCTAATGAATGGCTCACGTGTCAATGTATTCATTTATACTAATTGATCATTCTTTTCTTTTTATTAGACTTGCATTTGTGGGATTGTGAAGGTGGGGAATAAATTTGTAGCCAAGGTACTCGGATTTGAATGCATGGACTTGAGTTTATCCTTAGGATAGGTATGGATGACGTGCAAGGTGTTGCACATTCTTACTATGAAGAAGACTGATCTTTCTAGCTTTTTATTAGTTAAAGAGGATTTTGAATTTAATTTTAAATGTAATAAAATTGATATGGTGAGACATGTCAATTTTTGTAAAGCTCGAACCCAAATTCTAGGGTCATTTGGACTTAAGCATACTAAGACAAAACCACCGACACTTGCCATCCACAAATCAGAGCCTGCATGAACTAAAAACGAGTAATCAAAGTGAAAACCCACATGTTCATTTTTTTCGATCTGGACCTCAAATTGATGATCCGAAAGTATAGTTAGCTTTTCAGTGTTACGAGGATTCTAATGGTATATTTTGTGTGGAGGTTAGACCCTGAATATGCTAAATGCGTGTGAATCGTACGCAAACCCGCATGCGATCCACCTTGGAAATCGCACTATGTGAATGACCTCCATTTTGAAATTCATAAATTTTATTCAAGTGCATGTTTTGCAGGAGTTGGAGTTTGGTTGACATAATTCCAGGAATGCTCATAGTTATGGAAAAAAAGAAGAAATTCTAATCATGAGACCATTTCAAGGTCACATTTCCTAATCTCTTATTTTCTGAAACCTATTTCCTAAACCATCTTTGAACATCTTGTTTCCTCCCCCTCTTATAAAGTGAAAACGCACGTATCTCACGTAACCAAACCCTTGCCACCACAACGTACACCCATTCTCATTATACGTGCGAGAGAGAGTGAGAGAGAGGACATGAGAAGGGAGGGGGAGTTGTAGCCACACTGATGTAGGCCATGCAATGTCAAAGCGAAAATATTGTAAAGTCCCAAACCCACTTTCCGAGGTCATTTTAGGGCTAAGCACATTGAAGCAAACCCGTCAATGCTTGTCGAGTGTGAATCGGATTTGTGTACTCCGAAATCAAGAAAATTACACTTTCGGTCAAACTTGGGCAATGATATTTCTATATATATTTACATTAATTATGCCTAACTAATGCTAATATGAAGGTTGATTAGAGTAGAAAGCATTTACTTATGTCAGCTTAGTCATAAAGGTACATTTGTAAATATTGCATAATGTTGAGTTTTTATGCAATTTTCCCCAAGCTATATTTGGTACCTTGATGTCTTTGTTATAATATGTGCAAGTACTAGCTTTGAATCAATTTTGAGCCTTGGACTGCATTTCAAGATTGAGATCACTAATGTGAAGGATGAGCCTATTTTTATGGACCTTAACCTATTTAGCAATTAGGCTAGCCTACTTAGAAACCTAGTTATTCCAACCTAGGACCCACCCACCTAGCCTAATTACACACCTAATTTGGTCAACACAAAGCCTATTTGAAGACCTATATTGGTTAGCTAAGTGCACCTATTTAGATTCTAAAACCACAAAACACCTTATCTTATCCTCTCCTTAATCCTAAAGTAGAAAACACAAATTGTATTCTTTCACTATAGCTTCTCTTAGGACCCTTAGATGCTTATCCTATGGACTCCTTTTAGATCTTATCCTAGGCCTTACTACTACAAAATGCACGATTTGTGACTGTTCATAGGCGACGGTTATGTAACTGTCACTAATTGTAATCTTTAGGATGGTTATATAGGTAACTGTCACCTAAAGATGCCTCCCTCGTCCCCCAACCAAACTTAACGTACATAGATCTTAGGGGTAAGATTTAGCGACAGTTGTTCAGTTAATCGTCGCTAATGTTTGGTTGGGAGTGAGAGCATTTTCCATGCATAGGTGAAATATTCGCCAAAGGGGGATGATTATTTAGGAAATCGTTGCCATTTTCCAAGGAAAAAGTGCATCCCTCTAAATTTTAATGCCGACGAAAATGGAATTGTAAATTAAATTAAGGACAATTATAAATAAAATCATCACTAAGCTTGCCCCTTCATGTCATTTGGCAATGATTATCTAGGAATCCATCGCCATTTTTAAGATATTTAGGGCATGGCTGATGGCCTTTCACCCACTCTTCTCCTCTACTCCTCACCAGGACTACGTGGCCATCGTCGATAACGCTCCTAGCCTCGCTGCGTGACCACTCCTCGCCCCATCGTTGACCTTGTCGCACTGCAAGGTAGCATTCTCCCTTCCTCATCCCTCCCCTCCCCCTTCAGCCCCCGGCTACCACCTCACCCCCCCCCTACCCCACGTTGCCGCATTGCTACACCCGAACCACCCTCCCAACTTCGATCACCCTACTACGTCGCCCCTCCGCCCCCCGTCTGCCACACCCCTGTCCCCTCCCCTCTGTCGCTGCTTCCATCCTCCCCCCTAATGCCCCTGTGGCCTCCCTTCCCCCTACCTACCCTTCCCCCTCCCTATTTATTTTTTTTAAATTTTTCTATTAATTTAATTATAATTAACTTGAATTAAATAATTTATGTAAATTAATTTAGCTTGTGAATTTAAATTTGTAAATGAAAATATTGCATGTAAATTTTTTTTAAATTTAAATTTTCTTGTAAATTTAATATACCTGTTAATGGTTGTGAAAATTGTTTGTTGGTAATAATTGTTGATCATGTCGTTGTAGTATAAGGTGTATAATATAACATTAAGGATGTCGTATAGTGGTGAGTATGGGTGAGTACCAGTCATTACAACCATTATTATCATTTGCTTATTTATCTAATTTTTACTGGTTTTGTTCCAGGTCGTTCTCTGGGAGGCAATTTATTGAACTTAATTCGGTCACTCTTTGATTATCTCCAAAATTGTCTTCTTATTCAAAAAGAAACTTTACATTTAAAGAATGAATGAATGTTTTATTTACCTAGTTGCTAAGAAGTGCTTGCAAAAATGCTAACTATGAACAAGCATCAAACAATCTATTATTATACTCTAAACTATGTATTTACAAGTTATACTATTAACACTAATATGTTAGTTCATACTACATTAGGATACCATAGCGTAAAAACTTAACTTACTGGTCATTTATTTATAGTGACATATATATCAGTTTTAGTGACAGATATAAACGTCGCTAAATCTCAGAAAACACTATATACAACCTAAAGAAGCAAACTGAGGTCTTTAGCGACATTTATAGTGTCGTTTTATTCTGTTAGTAATTATGTGGGTTTAATTATACATATGTACAGAGTCTTTTCTGTTGTTATCTCGTGTTATCTTTTTTTTTAAGTCGTCTGTCCTTTCATTTTGTTCTGTGTGGTATTTCAGAGGCTGCGGTGGAGAGTCCTTAGTGTAAAATGTGTTTAATTAGCGGGCGCGCTTTTCGAAGGATACACAGCACCCTTCGGGTGGGACCAGACCTCTACTAAGCGCGCCCTAATCTCAGATTAGGTGCTTAATTACGTTTTCGTATCAGCGCAGGGCCTCAGCCCAATGCCAGACATACTCGCACGCTCGGGCTCCCAGCCCCACACATGCATCACACATTCAGTATCATCACATATCAGAGTTCAGCACAAATCGGGTTATCGGATCAGACGTAACAGGTAGTGTTTCGGGCGCCCGGCGCCATGACGACTGATTAGGATATAACATAAATTATATTTATATGCTGCGTTTCGTTTGCAGCCCACGATGTGGCGCTATTCCAGCGCCACATCGTGCGCTGGAAACCAGACGCAGCTGCGTCTGTGCGCGTTTTTGGCCCTCGATTTGGGGGCCATAAATTATTAAAAAAAATAAAATAAAATATGGTAAATAAAATATTTACATAATACTACATAATTGATTAATTAATTTTGAATTTTAAATATATTTACTATACAAATAAATTCGCTAAACTAGGCTGATTATACAGGTTGATTTAGGTGATTAAATAGTTAATTACTTATAAAATAATTAGTAAATGGTCTAATTGACCTTAAACAGTTTTAAGTTACATACTTAAGTATTTAATACATATTTTTATTGTATTTTTACGAATTTATTTATGTTTTATTTAGGCTAAAATAGCAATTCTGTGTAGTTTATAATTAAAACTAAGTTACAGTAAGTTATACTAGGTATAATTATACTTTGACTAACTTAAATTACTTAATATATATATTCCCAAGTTTATAGATTTATTTACTTGATTATCGCTCTAACTTATTAACTTAGCTACTAAATCAGTAAATATAAATCTGTACATACATATATACATAAATCAGTAAATACATACATACTAGATTAGTATATATACATATTTTTACATAGATTACATATGTATACGAATTTCTGTATAGGTTTTATACATATTTACAGTATAACTATGTATCTAACTGATATGCTATAGTTATAGTTATAATACTATGAATGGGTGTATTTACAGTTTTAAAATAAGTCTATGCCATTAGTCTTTTGTATAAAGTTAGGGAATTAGAGTTGATTGAGTTTTTATTTGAGTTTAGACAGCAGCCGCAGCTACTGTCAGAGGAGATGGAGAAGAGAAGAATGTGTTGTTTTAGTGTTGTTGTTTACAGTGGCAGTGGCTTAAGCCACTGTCAAATGGCTAACTGCTGCTGCAGTTAGTCCACTTGAAGAGGGGGGAAGTATTCTACAGAGAAGAGGGAAATTTAGAGAAGAAGGGAGTTTAGAGAAGAGGGGAATGTAGCTGCTAGATGCAGCATATTGCTGTGTAACTGGGAGTAAGATAAAATTCAAAACAAACTACAATTTACAGAGTTGAAATCCAAATCTGAAAGGGGTTTAAATCTCACGAAAATCTCATGTAAATTCATCTCAAATACTCATTAGGAAAAACCTTATCAGAAGCATCCTTTCAGATCAAAACTCAAATGGCATTGAGTTAGTCTTCCTAATGCCATAGACAGCATGAAGGAAGACTTAGCTCGATCAATTAAAACCAAAGAAACACAATCCCAGTTTCTTGCAACCTTAAGGAGTATGGAAAACTCCTTAGGTTAGAGAATCACCATACAGAAATGATCATCAACACAAATAGTGCATGGCAGTTCTGAAATAGCAAAAAGAGACTAAGAATGCATTAAGGAAATTTAATGGAAGCTGGCGAATGCATTCAAAACAAAGTATAAATAGAATCATGAAAGGCTCTTCTGATTGGTTCTCTGTCACCAGAGAACTTCTCAGAATCCTTGCCTACAATGAAAACCAAAAATCCTTTCAATTTGTCAGATCTGTCAAAACATTTCAGAGAGTAAAAAAATCCTTTAAAATCCAGATCAAAAGTGCTCTGACAAACTGAGGCAATCCATTTAAAACAGAGGGGCTTTTGTGAAACAAATGGAGTGAGTGAGAAGCCCCAAATGGTGCTTATGATGCCACTTTCAGATCTGAGGCAGTGTGCCATCAGATCTGAAATTGGGTCAGGATGTGTGGGTGATTGATGAAAAATTCGTCGTTAAAAGGAAAAAACAAGAATCAGAATCTGGATGATGGGAAAAACAAAACATGAAGAGGGAGATAAATTGAACAATGAACAGATGATTCTTCCCCTCTGATCTGGACTGATCAGAGGAGGTGAGGGAGGGGATCTAATACTAATTCTACTCCTAAGACTAATCTAACTACAGCTAACATTAAACACTAACAATTAAAACTAAATCTATTCTAAACTACTGCAAACTAAATCTAACACTACTTGTGCAGAATTAAAAACTAAACTAAAAGGAAGAATGGGACCTATGGGTCCTTAGCCGGCGGCTAAGGAGGAAGAAAGGAGGAGGGTGACTCCAGCGGAGGGAAGAGTCTGCTAGTGAGACTCCAGGGTCGTCCTCAGGTGCTACGAGGTCCTTAGCGACGAGGAGGGTCGAGAGCAGGCGATGATTCCACAGCCGGTGGCTGTGAAATCAGGGTCTAGATGAGGAGGAGAGACTGGAGTGGAAGAATTGATCGCTAAGAGATGTAGGAGGGAGCGATCCTTTGCGCGCGACACCACTGAGGTGCTTAAATAGCAGCTCAGTGACTGAGATCACCGCAAGGGTGAGGTTAATCAAAATCAGGCCGGCGGTGAGGATGAGATGGGTAGAGCGCGCGGCGAGTCAAGAGAGAGATCTGACCGTCAGATGAGATCTGGGAAGAGAGGTGAACGCACGCACCGAATCGCGCGAAGGTTCCATTTGATTCCAGCCGCAGATCGAGATCAAAAGTGCGATGGACGGTCGAGAATGGCTGTGTTCTTCGCGCGCTACAGTGCGCGTGAAGAACACAGGCTTCTCTCTGAAATGAGGGAAAACTTGCAGGAAGACCCTTAAACGAAGGGGTAGAAAAATAGCGTGCAGGTCCAAAAGTGAGAAGAACTATAACTGGAAGGGCCTTGCAGTCATACAGAAGGGTCCCTGCGGCTTGCAAAAAGGTCCAAGAAGGAGTTTTGAAGGGTAGAAATGTAATGCATGAAGGACCTAATTGTAATCTATTTATTTCTAAGCCTAAATGATGTCCAATTGCTTTCAAATTTTTACATGTGCTTAATTGAACATTTAAGACATTGATTTTACTTCTGATTTATCTTTTCAAACTTGTTTATGTGTTCAATTGATGCATGGATCATCATTTGTTCTTTAGTTTTCAGAATATCTCATTTTTGTGACCTAATTAGGAGGTTTTAACACACATTAAAAGTTTTAGGTCTTTTCTTTAATTCCCACACTTAACCCTTTTTATGTGTTAATTTGATATTGTTTTGCTTAGTGTCTAGCTTAATTTCGACCTTTTAGCTATGATGAGTAGCCACTCATCATACCCCCATGCTTACGTTTTGCTAGTCCCTTAGCAAACAATCTGTTGAAGTGTAAGGCAATTTAAGTATCAGCAAGGTAAGTGTGTAAAGATATCTTTTTCTTCTTTCAAAAATTTTTAAGTGTTTTATGATGATCTTTAAGCTGAAAAAATTTTTTTTAATAAACCAACTGTGTTTTTGGACATTGTGAGAACCTGGTTACTGAGGATAACCTACCAGAACTCGAGGCTTAAATGACATAGACCATCTCTCAACCAACAAGGACTCTTGATATTTAAACCTTAAGTCGAATTCCAGGACTCAGGGGGTTTTTACAGAGACTCAGAATGCTATGAAGTTATGGCTGTGCTTTGTGATAAGTCAGGACTAACCAGGTGAATTCTAAGGCTCAATCCCGGGGTTTCACTTCTTTTTAAGTCCAGGTTGGTCCTAACTTCAGCTCATGCTTTCGGATGACTCAAAAATTGATGGTATTCAATCCCAACCCTTATTGTATTTGTGGCTCAGAGAAGATTTTTTTTTTTGTTTTTTTTTTTTTGATGGGCAAACAGGGTATTGTTTTGAACCCTGAAAACATTTTTGGTGGAAGAGTAGTTTTTCAGACTTTTTTGAGAACATACTTGACTTCTTTTTTTTTTTTTTTTTTTTAACAGTATGTCTCCGAAACTTATTTGGTAGAGCGCACTGTATTTGGTGGGTGGATTTCTTTTGTGGAAAGAGCTTCTCCTAGACACAAAACTAAAGATTAGGACAAAGAGTCTACCTGCACGCACAGGTAAGGACTCCACCTTCCCTAATGAACACAAGGGTTGAGGCTTAGGTTCAAGTGGTCTTTTCCTGACACTGTGTAGTGTAAGCCAAGGTTACTTAGACTCCTAAGTCAAAGCAAACCAACGAATCCTGTACTGGTGACTCAGGTACAAGAATTATCCTAAAGTTAGGAGAGACTGTGGTCTATCTTGTCAAGGCTCAAAGTGTATTAAGCCTAAGCTTGTTTCAAGCTTCTATGGCCCGGCAGGTCAAACTAGTAACAGTTGAATGTCCATAGACACTTATTCTATTTTTTTTTTTTTTTCAGCTATAAGATCACTTATCTTTTCTTTCTTTTTCTTTTTCTTTCTCTCCCTCCCCTCTTGAAATGAATGTCCTCCTTTGATAATGAAGTACATGTCCCTTATTGTATTTTTGGAATTTTTCTGATTTGTTATTTTTTTTGTACTTTTAGCTTTGTAATTTTTTTCAAAATTTTTTCAAAATTTTTCAATTTTTTTTTTTGAAGTATATAATTTTTTGATAATACTATATGTACTACAGTTGTGTCTACAATTGCATTTTGGTTTAAATGGTTTACCATTTACACCCCCCATGCTTAAATGTTTCAATGTCCTCATTGAATGAAAGGGTGGATGCAAATGCATGCTCTGCTTTTCACTATCCTAGACTGGGTGATGAAAGGAAGTCGGAATGAGGAGATACAATCTCTGTGCGGACGATTTTAAGTCTGATCTAGGATCAGAGTGAACAGTCGGGCTAGGAAGTGAAATGCATGACATGTGTGTCAATGAATGTATGCTCAGAATGCAAGGGTAGACACTATATGCAAATAAAGGCAAGAGTAAGAAAGGTGTAAAACAGCTATATACAAGGGTAGGTGTTTGCTAAGTTTAACGCCGTCAGCTAGGCGAAAACTTAGTTGGTAGCTCAAAATGTAGGAGCGAAATGGTGGAATTGACAAGTCTGAGATCATGCGGCTCAATGAAAGGTTTCAGTCTTTGTCCATTAACAATAAAGGGTTCAGATTTGTCAAGTTCAGTGATCTCAACGGCTCCATTATCAAATAATCTCAAGATTTTGAAAGGTCCAATCCATTTTGATCTTAACTTCCCAGGAAAGAGTTTCAGTCTAGAGTCGAAGAGAAGGACTTTTTTACCAGGGTGAAAAGATTTCCTAAGAATGTGACGGTCATGGAAGGCCTTAAGTTTGTCCTTATACATCCTTGAGCTTTCATAAGATTCATTCCTTAATTCATCGAGCTCAGACATTTGTAATTTCTTAAGATCACCGGCCTTCTCTAAGTCTAAGTTACACTTTCTGATGGCCCAATAGGCTTTGTGCTCTAATTCTACAGGAAGATGACAGTGTTTCCCATACACAAGTCTAAAAGGAGACATGCCTAAAGGGGTTTTGTGGGCTGTCCTATATGCCCACAACGCATCAGAAAGGCAGGAAGACCAATCCTTTCTATCAGGTCGGATGGTAGTCTGTAAAATCTTTTTGATCTCCCGATTAGATAATTCAGCAAGTCCATTGGTTTGAGGGTGATAAGATGTAGCAATCCTATGTGACACCCCATACTTTTGAAGTAGGGACTGAAAATGTGTGTTTCTAAAATGAGACCCTCCATCACTAATGATGGCTTTAGGTACCCCGAATCTAGAGAAGATGAAATCTTGAACAAATTGTGTCACAACTCTATGATCATTAGTCCTTGAGGGGATGGCTTCAATCCATTTTGAAACATACTCAACTGCCAACAATATGTACTCGAAGCCATAAGATTTAGGAAAAGGTCCCATGAAGTCAATGCCCCAAATGTCAAAGATTTCGCACACCATGATCGGATTCAAGGGCATCATGTCTCGGCGGCCAATACTACCGAGAGACTGACAGCGTGAACATGCCCTGCTATATTCGTGTGCATCCTTGAAGATTGTGGGCCAATAGAAACCACTCTGCAAAATCTTTGCAGCGGTCTTTTTGCCAGAGAAGTGACCGCCGCACGCCTGGTCGTGGCAGAATGATAAGATGCTTCTAATCTCCTTATCAGGGATGCACTTCCTAAAGATCTGGTCTTTACAATGCTTGAAAAGCCAAGGTTCTTCCCAGTAATAGTGCTTGGCCTCGGATCTAAGTCTGTCTTTTTGATGTCGGACCCAATTAGTGGGGATGAGTCCAGAAGCCAGGTAGTTGACAATGTCAGCATACCAGGGAAGATCAGAATGAATGACCAGCAATTGCTCGTCAGGGAAGTGGTCAGAGATGGGTAAAGAAGGAGAAATCGCTTCAGAAGGAAGGCGGGATAAGTGGTCAGCTACCACATTCTGCTTTCCAGCCTTATCACGAATCTCTAAATCAAATTCCTGTAAAAGTAGGATCCATCTAATCAGACGAGATTTCGCGTCCTTCTTGGCGAGAAGATATCGAACTGCCGTGTGGTCAGTGTAGACTATAATGTGGGAACCTAAAAGATAAGGTCTGAATTTTTCCAGTGCATATACTACAGCTAGCAATTCCTTTTCCGTGACGGTGTAATTCCTCTGAGCTTCATCTAAGGTCTTGCTAGCGTAATAGATGACTGTGGGTTTCCCGTCCAATTTTTGACCAAGGACAGCTCCTACTGCATAATTAGAGGCATCACACATGATCTCAAAAGGGTGAGACCAATTCGGGGGTTGCAGTATGGGTGCCTTGGTAATCAGATCACGAAGTGTCATATAGGCATGAACACAATCGTCAGAGATCTGGAAGTCTACATCTTTAGAGAGGAGAGTAGTGAGAGGTCGGGCTATTTTCGAGAAATCCGCTATAAAGCGGCGATAAAAACCAACATGCCCGAGGAAAGATCGAATTTGCTTAACCGACGAAGGTAGTGGTAAATCAGAAATCAACTTTACCTTCGCGCGGTCAACCTCAATTCCTCTCTCAGAAATAAGGTGACCTAATACAAGTCCTTCAGTTACCATGAAATGAGATTTCTCCCAGGAAAGTACCAGATTCACATTAATGCATCTTTGCAGGACCTTGGTCAGGTGGTCTAGACATGCATCAAATGTGCTCCCGAAGACCGAGAAGTCATCCATGAAGACTTCTAAACAATCGCCTACTAAGTCAGAAAAGATTGCAAACATACACCGCTGGAATGTAGCAGGTGCGTTGCACAATCCAAAAGGCATCCTACGGAATGCAAAGGTTCCGTAGGTGCAGGTGAATGTCGTTTTCTCCTGATCATCGAGGTGAATTGCCACCTGATTATATCCTGAATAGCCATCCAAAAAGCAGAAAAATCTATTCCCTGCCACTCTTTCCAGTATTTGATCAATGAAGGGCAAAGGGAAATGATCTTTCTTCGTGGCTTGGTTGAGTTTTCGGTAATCTATACATACTCGCCACGAACTAGCAATGCGTGTAGGGATGACTTCTCCAGAATCAGTGGTGACGATGGTAAGTCCGGCCTTCTTTGGCACAACCTGAACAGGACTTACCCATCTACTGTCAGAAATTGGGTAGATAATTCCATTGTCCAGCATTTAATCATTTCACTTTTTATCACCTCTTGTAATGTAGGGTTTAATCTACACTGGGGCTGTCTAGTAGGTCTAGATCCTTCTTCAGTGAAAATCCTATGTGTGCAATAAGAAGGACTGATGCTAGTAAGGTCAGAAAGGCTCCATCCTATAGCCTGCCTATGTGCTCTTAGGACAGATAAGAGTCGTGACTCTTGATCAGAAGAAAGGGAAGAGTTAACAATCACTGGATAGGTCTGATCAGGTCCTAAGAAAACATATTTGAGAGAGTCAGGAAGAGGTTTGAGTTCAACAGGCACAGGATCAGAAGGAGCAGGTGTGAAAGTTTCAGGAGATCCTAGAGATACTAATGGAATGGGAGGAAGGTCCTCAGTCTCTAAATTTGGTATCTCAGTGGAAGTCAAGTCAGAGTCCAAAGAGTGTTGAGGTTCTAAATTTAATGAATTGATCAAGGTGTCCTCAACCAATTGATCCAATGAATCCAGGGAGAAGATTTCTTCAATTAAACTACAGGTTGGTCCTCTTTGGGCCTGAAAAATATCAATTTTTATTTTCTGATCTCCAAACTTTAATTCTATAAGGCCCTCCTCACAATTGATGTTTGCCTTGGCCGTAGCCAAGAAAGGTCTTCCTAAAATGATAGGTGTATTTTGGATATCTTCAGGTACTTCCATGTCAAGGACTATAAAGTCTACAGGGAAGTAAAAATCCTTGACCCGCACTATGACATCTTCCAACACTCCCTGAGGTGTCTTAACTGATCTGTCAGCTAATTGCAGGGACACCTTGGTTGGCTTCAGATTGCCAACCTCAAAATGTGTCAGTAGAGAGGTTGGGATAAGATTGATGGAAGCACCTAGGTCAAGTAGTGCTCTATTGAATGTGGTGTTACCTATCATGCAGGATAAGAGAGGGGTGCCTGGGTCTTTCATCTTAGTTGGGAGGGTACTAGAGATGATGGAACTAGCTTGTTCCGAGAGAATGATTGGACTACTCCCTTTTTGAATTCTTGCTTTACGCTTAGGTGTACATAGGTCTTTTAAAAACTTAGCGTAAAGAGGGATGTGGCGGATTGCATCCAACAAGGGGATGTTTATGTGGACTTGCTCAAAGAGCTTAAGCAAATCCTCCTCAGGTGCCACACAGGTCTTTTTCTTTCCTTTCTCCTTCTTCTTTAAAGCTTCAGGAAAAGGTACTGGAGTTGTGAGAGGTTCAGTCATAGGTAGAGGAGAAGTAGGAAGTGGAGGAGCAGAACTAGAAGTGGTAGGTGTTGGAAGAGGTGGATCTAGTGTGCATTTACCACTCCTAGTGACTATGGCATTTAGTTCAGCCCTAGAGGTAGATGGTAAATCATTGTTAGGTAGCAGAGGTGGTTGTGTTTGTGCAAGAGAAGAATTTGAGTCAGTGAAGAATTCAGTGTTGTGCACTGGTTGTGAAATGTCATGTGTTTGGTCTTGCAGTGCTGGTCTAGGTTGGACATACCTTTGAGCAGGTATGTTCCTAGGGTTGGGTTGTGCTTGGGATGGGAGTGAATGTGGTTGACGGGACTCCGTCAAGTGTGATAGCTGGGCTCTCATCTCAGCTAAGGCCGCGTCCTGTCTCTGCTGCATAGCAATATTCTGTTGTTGCATATCAGCAAGAGCTTTCATGATAGACCCCAACTGGTCATCTCGTGTAGGCCCAGATTGAGAGTATTGGGTGGGCCTGGGTTGGGGTTGTTGGTAGGTACGCGGTGGATATCCGTGTAATTGTGGAGGTGGTGCTCGGATCGGGTTGTGCAATGGTGGTGCAGAAGGTTGTTGAAAAGGAGGTCTTTGTGAATTTCCCGACCACGAGAAATTTGGATGATTACGCCATCCAGGGTTATAGGTTTGTGTGAAAGGATCATTGTGAATGGCATGAAGCTCCTCCGAAGCTCCAGAAGGTGCAGGGAAGTCAGTGAAGGGAGGAACAAAGGTTCCTCCAACCGGTGAAGGATATGGAAATGGAAAATCCGGTAATGCAGTTTGTGTCACAGAAAGGTTATTCACAGTTTCCCTCCCTGTGGGAAACTGAGAAGAACTGTTTTGTGCTGGTGACTGAGAAGAAGAAGATGGGTGTTTTGAGAGAAATTTCCATACTTCATCTACTTTCTTCTCGATTAAGCCCACTTTATCCAGTTGACTAGCCACTATCTCTAAGTCTTTGCTACTGGATTGGGCTTCATGTACCCCCGTGTGTAAGTGGGAATGTGAGGACTTTCTATTAAACACGCTCATTGAAGCATTATTAATAGAGTTTTCGGCCATGCCTTCAAAGAGCTCAAAGGCTGAGTCCTCGTCCCGACACAGGAAATTGCCTCCACAAGCGGCATCTACAAAATTCCGTGTGTCATCATGGAGCCCATGGTAGAAGATCTGGACCTGTTGCCAGCGTGGGACACCATGGTGGGGACATTTTCTCAAAAGCTCATGGAATCTCTCCCAAGCCTCGTGCATAGGTTCTCCTGAATTCTGGGTGAAGGTGGTGATGGCACGCCTTAAGGCATTAGTGCGGCCTACAGGAAAGTACTTCTTTAAGAACTCATGTTCTAAAGAAGCCCAGGAATCTATAGGTGTAGTCCGTGCAAGTGTTCTAAACCAAAAGGCTGCCTTATCTTTTAATGAAAAGGAGAACATTTTCATCAAAAGCGTGTGCTGATCATGTCCTTGCGGACCCAAAGTTTGGGCAAGATTCTTCAGCTCCTCTAAATGCTGAAAAGGGTCCTCAGAAGCAAGTCCATGGAAGTGAGGAATGAGTGCTATAATGTTCGGCTTCAGTTCAGCAGCACGACCCCCATTGGGATAACGTACCACAGGCATTGGTTGGGCAACTGCGGGATTATAATAATCTCGTAGTTGAGGTCTACGGGGTTGGGGTGGTGCCTGAGGATTTCTAGGTTGAAGTGGTTGTGGTTGGGGGTTAGCTAATAGATTTACAGCTTGAGCAAGCTGTTGCACCTGTTGGGTTAAGGTATTCATTTGTAGTTGTGTATCGAAAAGGTGCTGAAGATGAGGCATAGGTCCTCTCTCCGGGGGTGGATTAGGATGATTAGGATAAGGTGGAGGTTGGAACCTAAGGATAGGTGGTTGCTGTGGTAGAGGATGTGCAACTAAGTCTGGAGGAAGCTCTTCAAAATCCTCAAAGTGTGAAGAATCAAGATCATCCTCTTGGCGAGGGGGATTGTGGAAAGTATTTTGAGACTCAGGAGGTAAGGGATTAGAAGTGGAAGGCAAAGAAGATGATGCAGTAGCTTGGGTAGCAGTACCCAAGGGGAGTACAAGTTCTGGGTTTTGGGATCTCCTACCTTCCATTGAGTTGGTTTTTTTTTTTTTTGTTTTTGAAATCCCGTTTACTCTAATTCGATGCAACTCAATGGGAAAAAATTTTTAACGTTCACAATAAAACAGAAGAATCCCAATAAAATCTCAATTCAAGAAGACCAATCAATCGAAATGAATCGGAGAAAATTTTTCCTAGAGGCTGCGACGCAAAGTATGTTATACGCAAGCAATTGTTTCAAGCAATTGTACGTATCCTAAGATAAACCTAGCGAAGTGCAGACCTCTAAAATCCACTGGGAAT
Source organism: Thalassia testudinum (assembly GCA_037157565.1). Classification (NCBI taxonomy): domain Eukaryota; kingdom Viridiplantae; phylum Streptophyta; class Magnoliopsida; order Alismatales; family Hydrocharitaceae; genus Thalassia; species Thalassia testudinum. The sequence goes on from JAZHRO010000065.1 coordinate 935,829, forward strand.
CTGGATAAGACTGAGCGTACGAATCCAGATCCTGTGGTTGCAGAAAGATGACGTAGAAACCCGTGTATTGTGGCCTTAAGTGATCGTGCTGTGTGCACAATAACATTCAACACAAGGCGATTAAAATCTCAAACATGGTTTCACCCAATTTTGCTATCTCCTTTTTGATTTAATTGAAGTGATTAAAATGTGTTTTCTATGCTATTTGTTTCACTTTTTAATAAATTCAGAACAAGTAGTGGTCTTCTTAACTTTAAGTCAAATGCAAATATGGCAGGAGTTAAAGTTAGGTAAAAAATGCGTACCTGACTCCAGCAATCTTCTAATGCAGATTTGACTTGAATTAAAATCTAGCAGGAATGAAATGCAATCCTAAAATGGATGCCTAAGGTTATGCTGCTGCTAGATAAGTATGAGGTCTTTTTGATTTTTTTGATTTTTCTGAAAAAATTTTATATGCAATTCAAAGGTAAGGAAAGAAATTAAGAAGATAAAGAAATAAAGTCCAGATAGTCCAGAATTATTACAAAAATTGTGTGAGAACAAGCTCTCACAACTTATGACTAACAATTGCTCCTAATCAATAAACCTAAAACTAAAACTAATACTACCACTACTCCTACAGCTACTTCGAGGCAAAACTCCACCAGGAAGACGGATCTGGAGAGCAGCGACTCCACCAGGAAGACGACACTCCTCCTCAAGTGCTGTGGAAAAAACAAATGATTAGTAAAAGAATAAAGGAATGTATACACAAATAATTCAATGGAAAATAAAAGAAATTACAATGAATGAATGAATGAAATAAAGAATTTCTATATACAAAAGAATAAAAAGAAAATTTTGGTGCAAAGAGCGTCGCCTCCCCGGCAACGGCGCCAAAATAATGGTTGTGAAAATTGTTTGTTGGTAATAATTGTTGATCATGTCGTTGTAGTATAAGGTGTATAATATAACATTAAGGATGTCGTATAGTGGTGAGTATGGGTGAGTACCAGTCATTACAACCATTATTATCATTTGCTTATTTATCTAATTTTTACTGGTTTTGTTCCAGGTCGTTCTCTGGGAGGCAATTTATTGAACTTAATTCGGTCACTCTTTGATTATCTCCAAAATTGTCTTCTTATTCAAAAAGAAACTTTACATTTAAAGAATGAATGAATGTTTTATTTACCTAGTTGCTAAGAAGTGCTTGCAAAAATGCTAACTATGAACAAGCATCAAACAATCTATTATTATACTCTAAACTATGTATTTACAAGTTATACTATTAACACTAATATGTTAGTTCATACTACATTAGGATACCATAGCGTAAAAACTTAACTTACTGGTCATTTATTTATAGTGACATATATATCAGTTTTAGTGACAGATATAAACGTCGCTAAATCTCAGAAAACACTATATACAACCTAAAGAAGCAAACTGAGGTCTTTAGCGACATTTATAGTGTCGTTTTATTCTGTTAGTAATTATGTGGGTTTAATTATACATATGTACAGAGTCTTTTCTGTTGTTATCTCGTGTTATCTTTTTTTTTAAGTCGTCTGTCCTTTCATTTTGTTCTGTGTGGTATTTCAGAGGCTGCGGTGGAGAGTCCTTAGTGTAAAATGTGTTTAATTAGCGGGCGCGCTTTTCGAAGGATACACAGCACCCTTCGGGTGGGACCAGACCTCTACTAAGCGCACCCTAATCTCAGATTAGGTGCTTAATTACGTTTTCGTATCAGCGCAGGGCTTCAGCCCAATGCCAGACATACTCGCACGCTCGGGCTCCCAGCCCCACACATGCATCACACATTCAGTATCATCACATATCAGAGTTCAGCACAAATCGGGTTATCGGATCAGACGTAACAGGTAGTGTTTCGGGCGCCCGGCGCCATGACGACTGATTAGGATATAACATAAATTATATTTATATGCTGCGTTTCGTTTGCAGCCCACGATGTGGCGCTATTCCAGCGCCACATCGTGCGCTGGAAACCAAACGCAGCTGCGTCTGTGCGCGTTTTTGGCCCTCGATTTGGGGGCCATAAATTATTAAAAAAAATAAAATAAAATATGGTAAATAAAATATTTACATAATACTACATAATTGATTAATTAATTTTGAATTTTAAATATATTTACTATACAAATAAATTCGCTAAACTAGGCTGATTATACAGGTTGATTTAGGTGATTAAATAGTTAATTACTTATAAAATAATTAGTAAATGGTCTAATTGACCTTAAACAGTTTTAAGTTACATACTTAAGTATTTAATACATATTTTTATTGTATTTTTACGAATTTATTTATGTTTTATTTAGGCTAAAATAGCAATTCTGTGTAGTTTATAATTAAAACTAAGTTACAGTAAGTTATACTAGGTATAATTATACTTTGACTAACTTAAATTACTTAATATATATATATTCCCAAGTTTATAGATTTATTTACTTGATTATCGCTCTAACTTATTAACTTAGTTACTAAATCAGTAAATATAAATCTGTACATACATATATACATAAATCAGTAAATACATACATACTAGATTAGTATATATACATATTTTTACATAGATTACATATGTATACGAATTTCTGTACAGGTTTTATACATATTTACAGTATAACTATGTATCTAACTGATATGCTATAGTTATAGTTATAATACTATGAATGGGTGTATTTACAGTTTTAAAATAAGTCTATGCCATTAGGCTTTTGTATAAAGTTAGGGAATTAGAGTTGATTGAGTTTTTATTTGAGTTTAGACAGCAGCCGCAGCTACTGTCAGAGGAGATGGAGAAGAGAAGAATGTGCTGTTTTAGTGTTGTTGTTTACAGTGGCAGTGGCTTAAGCCACTGTCAAATGGCTAACTGCTGCTGCAGTTAGTCCACTTGAAGAGGGGGGAAGTATTCTACAGAGAAGAGGGAAATTTAGAGAAGAAGGGAGTTTAGAGAAGAGGGGAATGTAGCTGCTAGATGCAGCATATTGCTGTGTAACTGGGAGTAAGATAAAATTCAAAACAAACTACAATTTACAGAGTTGAAATCCAAATCTGAAAGGGGTTTAAATCTCACGAAAATCTCATGTAAATTCATCTCAAATACTCATTAGGAAAAACCTTATCAGAAGCATCCTTTCAGATCAAAACTCAAATGGCATTGAGTTAGTCTTCCTAATGCCATAGACAGCATGAAGGAAGACTTAGCTCGATCAATTAAAACCAAAGAAACACAATCCCAGTTTCTTGCAACCTTAAGGAGTATGGAAAACTCCTTAGGTTAGAGAATCACCATACAGAAATGATCATCAACACAAATAGTGCATGGCAGTTCTGAAATAGCAAAAAGAGACTAAGAATGCATTAAGGAAATTTAATGGAAGCTGGCGAATGCATTCAAAACAAAGTATAAACAGAATCATGAAAGGCTCTTCTGATTGGTTCTCTGTCACCAGAGAACTTCTCAGAATCCTTGCCTACAATGAAAACCAAAAATCCTTTCAATTTGTCAGATCTGTCAAAACATTTCAGAGAGTAAAAAAATCCTTTAAAATCCAGATCAAAAGTGCTCTGACAAACTGAGGCAATCCATTTAAAACAGAGGGGCTTTTGTGAAACAAATGGAGTGAGTGAGAAGCCCCAAATGGTGCTTGTGACGCCACTTTCAGATCTGAGGCAGTGTGCCATCAGATCTGAAATTGGGTCAGGATGTGTGGGTGATTGATGAAAAATTCGTCGTTAAAAGGAAAAAACAAGAATCAGAACCTGGATGATGGGAAAAACAAAACATGAAGAGGGAGATAAATTGAACAATGAACAGATGATTCTTCCCCTCTGATCTGGATTGATCAGAGGAGGTGAGGGAGGGGATCTAATACTAATTCTACTCCTAAGACTAATCTAACTACAGCTAACATTAAACACTAACAATTAAAACTAAATCTATTCTAAACTACTGCAAACTAAATCTAACACTACTTGTGCAGAATTAAAAACTAAACTAAAAGGAAGAATGGGACCTATGGGTCCTTAGCCGGCGGCTAAGGAGGAAGAAAGGAGGAGGGTGACTCCAGCGGAGGGAAGAGTCTGCTAGTGAGACTCCAGGGTCGTCCTCAGGTGCTACGAGGTCCTTAGCGACGAGGAGGGTCGAGAGCAGGCGATGATTCCACAGCCGGTGGCTGTGAAATCAGGGTCTAGATGAGGAGGAGAGACTGGAGTGGAAGAATTGATCGCTAAGAGATGTAGGAGGGAGCGATCCTTTGCACGCGACACCACTGAGGTGCTTAAATAGCAGCTCAGTGACTGAGATCACCGCAAGGGTGAGGTTAATCAAAATCAGGCCGGCGGTGAGGATGAGATGGGTAGAGCGCGCGGCGAGTCAAGAGAGAGATCTGACCGTCAGATGAGATCTGGGAAGAGAGGTGAACGCATGCACCGAATCACGCGAAGGTTCCATTTGATTCCAGCCGCAGATCGAGATCAAAAGTGCGATGGACGGTCGAGAATGGCTGTGTTCTTCGCGCGCTACAGTGCGCGTGAAGAACACAGGCTTCTCTCTGAAATGAGGGAAAACTTGCAGGAAGACCCTTAAACGAAGGGGTAGAAAAATAGCGTGCAGGTCCAAAAGTGAGAAGAACTATAACTGGAAGGGCCTTGCAGTCATACAGAAGGGTCCCTGCGGCTTGCAAAAAGGTCCAAGAAGGAGTTTTGAAGGGTAGAAATGTAATGCATGAAGGACCTAATTGTAATCTATTTATTTCTAAGCCTAAATGATGTCCAATTGCTTTCAAATTTTTACATGTGCTTAATTGAACATTTAAGACATTGATTTTACTTCTGATTTATCTTTTCAAACTTGTTTATGTGTTCAATTGATGCATGGATCATCATTTGTTCTTTAGTTTTCAGAATATCTCATTTTTGTGACCTAATTAGGAGGTTTTAACACACATTAAAAGTTTTAGGTCTTTTCTTTAATTCCCACACTTAACCCTTTTTATGTGTTAATTTGATATTGTTTTGCTTAGTGTCTAGCTTAATTTCGGCCTTTTAGCTATGATGAGTAGCCACTCATCACCTGTGAAATGAATTTTGTTAAATTTACATGTAATTAATTATAATTAATAACTTGTTAGAAATGTTAATTTTGTTTAATTTTATCAATTGCATGTATTTAACAAATGTTAATTGTGGGGTGTGTCCGTGATTTCTTTTAAAATTTAAATTGTGTGTTGTTTAATATGAATGTGGGGCATGCCTACATATACAGCACGATATCTTGAAGTATTTTTGCAGGAAATGGAAAAAGTCTAAATTATAGGGGAAACTCTGCCAAAATTTTTTTGGCTTTGAGTTTAGGATTAGGGTTTATAGTACTTAGATTTATCATTTACGATTTTAAGTTTAGAGTTTAGGATCATTGGGATAGGTTAGGATATTGATTTATGACATTTGGGTGTCAAGTGTTGGATTTAGATTTTATTTTAGGTTTAGGGTTTAGGATATTAGATTTGACTTTAGCATTTAGGATTTTAAGTTCTTTAATTTAGGTATTAGGTTCCCGATTTACAAGTTCTTGGTTTACAATTTAGAGTATTGGGTTTCACGATTTTGAGTATAAAGTCTTTAGTTATATGGTTTTAGGTTTAGAGTTTAGGGTCATGGATATACAGTTTTCAATTTTGTATTGAGTACTATTTTGTGTTTAGGGTTTTTGATTTAGGTTTTTGGGTTTAGGATCAACATTTGGGTTTTAGGGTTTTGGGTTTTGGATATAGGGTTTCAACTTTTGGTTTTGTTTGGTTTTGGATTTAGGGTTTTGAGTTTACGATTTTAAGTTTCGATTTTACGGCTTTCAGTTTATGATTTTGGGAAGAGGTTTTAGAGTTTCAACTTTATGATTTTGAGATTAGATTTTATCATTTTTTGTTTAAAGTTTAGTGTTTTGAGTTTAGAATCTAGGTTTTAAGTGTAGGGTTTAATGTTTAGGGTTTATGGGTTGAGGATTTAGGATTTAGGTTTTTTGTTAATGAAGTTTATTTACAAAAATTTAATTCAAAAGTTAAATGTTTGATTATCAACTCTTAATACTACACACACTTGCACAAATTTAGAAGCACTTCATGACAAACAATAGGTATTTTAACCCCTAATTTACAGGTTGTGGGAGGGATATAATTGTGTCAAAATACTTGCTCATCTAGACTTATGATCATGTTATACAAAAAATACAGAGTGTGTGTATACTTCACTTACATACTCGATGTATTATCTTTGTAGCATGCCATAAGTGTCGATCGTCTTTAGTTTGGTGAAGTACTGGGTTAAAGAGGGTCCTTGAAGGTTTAATCACAACTTAGGGTTACTTATCACATATAACAAGTGTATAAAGAAATTTCAATCGTATTTTCTCTCTTCTTGAGTATGCCAACTAATCTTAACTCAGTTCCCAAAACACCCCTTAGTAAGGGTTATTGGAAATGTAGTTAAGGTTAATATTGGGAGGTATACTGAAGAAGTAACGGGAGATGCTAGCGAAATTTCTCCTCACACTAGTTGCATTTAACTAGTAACATTGTGATCAAATCTTCAAAGAATGAGCTATCAAGTGAAAACCTTCTTCAAAATATAAATATTTTCCATATACTTTCTCCTAACTTACAAGTGGTTTACTAAAAATATTAGGTTATCATAGACAGGTCTTGGAATGATATGAGGAATTTGGATTACACTCAATATAAAGGTGGAGTGATCTCATTTCTGGATTGGGCCTTCCATGAAGATAGGAAATAATACAAATGTAGGGAATTTTTTTAGAAAATATTTTGTCCGCATAGGAAGTATTTCAATGGATTTGTCCAGGATATGAAAATAGTACTAGAGCATATGATCTATAATGGTTGGTTGCAACATTACATGAAGTGGACTACACATGGAGAGGAACCAACACCGGATGGCACACGAAATACATTGGAAGTGGATGGATCCAATGATGATGAAGTCGATGATAATCAAATCAACGAGATGCTGTGTGAGATGATAGAGGCTGATCCTAATATTGTAAATGATGAGGAAGCATTCAATAGTTGTAATCAGTTTTATGATGCAATGAGAGTAGCTGAAGAGCCTATTGCGCCTAGAATCAGTTCTATGATGAGGCTATCTTTTCTGTTGAAATTATTTCAGATGAAATCTTTTAATAGAGCTACAACAAAATTGATGCTGGAGGTGCTTCAGTTTATACTGGAGTTGTTAAATAATCCTAGTGGTATGCTAGATTTGTGATATGAAGAAAAGAAACAAATACAAGTACTTGGTATGAATTGTGAGAAAATTCACACATGTCCGAATGACTACATGTTATATAGAAACGACTACACTAACTTAACTTCTTGCCCAGAATGTGGGAAGGAAAGATATAGAGGAGATAAGAAACAAGCCAAAAAGGTTCTTCGTTATTTTTCGTTAATTCCAAGGTTGCAACAATTGTTTATTTCTAGTAGAATTGTAATGTGGATGATGTGGCATTAGGAAAATAAGTCATAAGATGACCTTATTCACCATCCAACTAATTCAGAAGAGTGGAAAAGATTTCGACAGCAAACATTTATCTTTTACAAAGGATTCGCGTAATGTTAGATTGGGTCTCGCAAGCAACGAATTTAATCCCTTCAAGAACATGTACCCATCATACTTTATTTGGCCAGTCGTGATGGTTACATACAACTTACCTCCCTGGCTTTGCATGCGATCCTCGTTTATAATGTTGACCCTCTTAATCCCAGGTCCAAAGCAATCAGGAAGTGCAATTGACGTCTACCTACAATCGTTACTAGATGAACTAAAACAACTATGGCACGATGGTGTTCAGACATTTGATGCAAATAAGAAAGAATTCTTTCAGATGTACACGACTTTATTGTGGATCATAAATGACTTCACAGCGTACGCAAACCTTTCTAGATGGAGTACAAAAGGGAAATTTACCTACCCAATATATATGGATGATACACATCATTTGCATCTTCCTTAAAATAACAAGTTTTCTTATTTAAGGCACCGTAGATTTCTTCCCATTGAATACAGATGGCGAAGTTCACTGTTTAAGGATAGATTTAGCAGTAAAGCTTGTCGATTTTTGAGTAGAAATCTGAGAAATAAGTTGAGCACAAATTCCATTTGGCTATTAGGGTCTGAAGGGTTTGCAAAATTACAAAAGCTTATCAATGTACGATTGATAAATGCCAGTTTATCATTATCCTTAGCATGCATTCACAAATAATTCCTAGGGTTTTGTCAACTACATTGAATTATATCATTGCAATTAGCATGCATGTGAGTTTAGGGTTTAGAGCATACATTAACATTCATTTCACATTATCTCATGTAATTTCCATTTGGTTGCCAAGGATAAATGCCTTGGAAATCAGAGAAACCCTAGTGTGAAGACAGAAGCTATAGTAGCTAGATCCCAGCTCAACTCAGTTGGATCTAGCTCATCCCAGCTCATGACAGCTCATCACCACTTCGTTTAGCTAGTACTCATGGACTAGCTCAGCTAATACAGCTGAGGAGTCATCATTCAACATCAGCTAGCTCATCTCAGCTCTAGAAGAGATGTGGCTAGCTCAAAGTTAGATCTACTTAGCTCTTCTTAGTAGCTCAGCTAGCTAAGCCAATTGTGAAGCTCACCAACAACTCTTCATCAGCTCCATTAAGCTCTAGGGCAGCTCAAGTCAGCTCAGAGAAGCTCCTTCCAACTCCTCCTTTACTTAGCTAAGCTACTAGCTAGCTCAGCTAGCTCCTCCTATATTCCAGCTCCTACCCTACTTCCTCTCCACATTAACGGTCATCCACCTTAGCTAAAAATCCACCCAAAAATACCATCAAAATTCCTCCTTGGCATCCCTTCAAGTTGGCGCCAAGATAACCCCCATGGCACCTCTTCAAATTAGCACCAACCCTACCCACCATGGCACCTTCATTTTGGCACCTAGGAAGCTTCCTAGTCACCACCTTAAGACATCAACACTACCACAAACACATGGTCATCTAGCATCTCTTCATGATGGCACCATATTTTCCTCTTCACACCTCTTCATGGCAGGCCATGATGGTTCCTAGAAGCACCCCCCCCCCCCTCCCCATTTAGGTGCCAAAAAACTCCTCCCATATCCACCATTCAACCAACCTAAAAGCCATCCTATCCACTCATCCTTGATGCCAACCTAGAACATTCTAGAAAACCTAAAATTTGGCACCAAGATTGAAGGCATCCCTTTATGGTGACGCCCACCAAAAGGTGCCACTCCCATTCACACTTGGCACCTACTAAATCCAAGCCATCTCCACCATCTAAAATGGCGCCAATCCATCCTTGCCCTTCATCCAAAAGGCATGACCACCCTCTTCTCCACACTCGTAAAAGGACCCCCCATTCTACCATTACAAACCATCCTTAGCAAGCAACAATTCTTCCTATCAAACACTCATAGCCACCATACATCCCACGGCCAAGAAAGAAGGAGAGAAGAAGATTAAGCGAGAAACCTACTCACTCCCTTGGTGGCTTCTTCCTCTTCTCTCTCCTTCATTGTGCCCCTCCAAGGAGCAAGCTCTTCACTAAGGATCGAGGATAGTTAGGCAGGAGGAAAGAAGGGTGGAAGACGTCCACTCTTGAGAGGAATAACTCAAGGAGCTAGAAGGAAGTCTTCTTCAAGTCTGGGAGCCACCATTCTTGGAGCGAAGGCTGCCTGAGCTACTCGGGAGAATTTTCTGTCTTTTACTTTGTTGCCTTTTTAATTCTCGTTAAGCATTCATCTACCTAGGGATTAACTAAGTGGAACCTCTACTTAGTTGAGCTCCTTAGGTACTTTGTAAACATTTCTTAATAGCAAAGTGCCTTTCTTCATCCTTGAGTTTTCCATTCCAAGTAGCATTTTCATTAATTTTAGTGCACCACTTATCTCTTCTAATTACCCTAGGTGCACTTGCCTAGGGTGAGCTTAGAAGAGAAGACATCTCTTGTCACTTAGAATTTAGTTGATAGGCGTAGTCTTCTTTAGCGTGGTTCTATCTTCGCATTTGTATCCTGATTATTTCCAAACATAAACATTTGCAAAATCAAAATACAAAAAAGAAAGGTGTTGATGTGAGAGAGCAAGAGAGAGAATCACTTATTTGAGTAACAATTGGCCTCCTTGGACGACCCTAGATCACACCACTATCTAGGTTTATAAATTGTAAAAGTTGATTGCAAAGATACATGATGACTTTACAATTATTAGTGTTAATATTATCAATTAGAGTCAATTTTGAGAGCACATGTGCATTAATGTCATATTATAGTGGATTTGGGGGCATTGTATGATTCTGCATTACTTTATGTTACGATTGTTCCCACAACAAGTCCGAGGAAGATCAATGGCCAGGGGGCAATGCGACATCCTTACAGGCTTCGGATGAAAAATTCGACCATATGGATGGATCCAGTGCGATGATCACAGTCTGGCAACGTGAAAATCATCTCGATCCAAGCACCGCGGCATCCTCTACAATAGAAAGAAGATGGACAACCCAAATAGCATCACGTGGCACCATCTAGACCGCCCAACACTAACTAGCAGCCCCAACACCGGCTCCTCTTCATCTGCATCATCAATTCTCAACCGTTGGATCAAGATCCAACTGCTGAGAAGCCATCCGCGCCATGCTTTAGAAGCTCCTCCTCATGACAACTTCTTGGGTGTAGCACGGTGGTCTTGGGCATAGATCTCAAGGGAGGGGCATGGGTTCGAATCCCTGCAACCCCTCCCTCAATTCTGCAATTAGAGCAAGGCACGTGCACAAAGCGTGCGTGACCACAGCACAGCACACATGAGCATGTGCACTGCACGGCATGGCACAACACAGCGGCAGCAACGCGTGAAGCCCAGTGCAACGCCAATGCATGCACACGGAACGACGCACGCAACATGACAAGTGGGGACGTAGGCACGAGGCGCGTGAGCGAGGGCTATGGCGACATATTAGGCGAGTCTTTAGCAATGTTTTGAATGTTGCTGTTGACTTGAGGACAATTTTTGGCTCCTTCCACTACTATAAAAAGGGGCTTACCACACCCATTTTCACCCATCTTCTACCTACCAACTCCACCACCTCCATAGAGCTCCAAAGAAGGTCCCGAAGATGTCGAGCCGCCGATAGAAGCCCCTCCACCGCCGTGGCTGCCTTAATGCTCCATTTGTCGCATTTATTTTCTAGTTTTCCTTCGTTTAGTGTTTACATTTCTTTAAGCATTCATCTAGCATTAGTGTGTAAAACAATTCTATTTTTTTGCAACATATATATTATTATCTTCTCTAATATTATGAATCTCTAACTCCCTACTCTCTCTCTCTCTCTATTCTTTTTGCAAGCGAAACAAAATGTTACAATTTGTGACATTGGAGCAAGTATTTGATCTGGTTCCATGCCTCCTTATGTTCGACACTTGGACTCACGTTCGATCATCTTAATTAAAATTGACGTCGTGAGTACATGCTACAACGAACGAGTTAACCTAACATGTTTCCGTGATGTCAATACGCGTCTCAACAACTTAATTCGCATATTTAACAAAGCACCTATTTTCGACATCAACGACTTGGTCGTCCATTCAAGAAAGATCTGGTAGCTTTAAAGGACTTTGATTTTAAGAAGAGTATCTTCTTCATGGAGCTTCTGTATTGGAAAGATTTCACAATATGTCACAACCTTGATGTGATGCATATTGAAAAAAATGTCATGGACAACATATTAAACGTGTTGAACTTAATAGATAATCCAAAAGGCAGGATAAGATAGAGAAATGACATGAAGAAATTGGGTATTCAGCCTGAGCTACATGTCACCGATGGAGAAGAAATGCCACCAAAAATATACAGTCTAAATCAAGGATAGAGGGATAAGATATTCTCCTTTTTAAAAAGAATTTGGGTCCCAGATAGGTATTCTTCACAGCTTCCACGCTATGTGAATGAAGTTCAAAAGAAAATCAATGGATTGAAAAGCCATGATTCACATATTTGCATGTAGACTTTGTTTCTGTTGGCTATTCGTGGAGTGTTGCTAGATCCAATGGTCGATTCATTCACTAAGATGAGTTGATTTTTTAAAGTTGTTTGCTCTAAGACTTTAACTATGAAATGTTAGACTATTGGAATGATCAAATTGTCCTCAGATTTTGCAAAATGGAATAAATTTCCCTCCCAACTTTCTTTGACGTCGTGGTGCAGCTAACACTACATCTTGCAAAAGCAAGAGTTGGTGGTCTATATAGTATTGATGGATGTATCTAATTGAGAAATTGCTAAAGAAGCTCAAAGAATACATCTTAAATAAAGCGATCACAAAGGGGTCAATTGTTGAGGGTTGCCTTCTAGAAGAACGCATAAATTTCTGTGTTATAGGTACGTAGACAATATTGACAGCAGATTCAATCAATTGGAGAAGAATTTCGATGGGGGATACAATGAAATGAATGATGATTCTATCATTTTTTTATACGAGGGGAAGGTCAATCCTCCGCACATAATACAAAATGATCGATTTAAATGATTGGCAGTTAGCTCACTTGTATATCTTGAAATAAATTCCTGAGGTAATTTCATTTTTCAATGAATTTAAACAATCTTCACCTCATTCTGTCTAGGAGCTGTAGTTCCTTGATGGATTTAAGCAACATGTATATCAGATGAAAGACAACAATGACCCATGTTGGGTAGATGACTTTGATATAATATGTGAAACTCCGTTGAGTTATGAACATTATCATTCTGAGTACATAATTAATGGATTCAAATTCAGAATAAAGTCAATCAATGATAAAAAGGCATTGCAACAGGATGGAGTTCTTGTGAGTTGTGATATTGGAATAGGTTGTGATGGTTACTATGGGAAAATCATACAGATTGTCGAGATGAGTTTCACATAAGATCGCGGAGTGGTTTTATTTAAGTGTGATTGATTTGATGTTTCTACGGAAGGAATTGGTTTTAAAAGAGATAACAAACATGGTTTTATCGGTTTAAATAAGAACCATCAAATTCTTCAAACAACTGAACCATTCACACTAGCCTGTCAAGTATCACAAGTTTTCTATGTGCTCGATAATAACAGGAATGGGTGGATCATTCCTGTGAAAATCATGCCTCATGATTTCTTTGATGCAAAAAAGGATAATGAAAATCCTTTCCTATCTGAAGCATATCAAGATATTCCGAAAGAAGCAGGAATAGGTTTCGATGTAATAGATACTGATGTTTAAGGTATAATAACTTTTACTTTCTAATGAAGTTAATCATTTAGTTATTTAAAATTCAATGTTTAAATTTTTCTCCTTTATAATATAAATTTTGTAATATATGTTTAATTAATTCTTTTTTAATCATGTATAGATGAGGCCATGGAAGAAGCTAGATGACAGGGGGAGACATCCACCTATCTATGAGGTTAGGGAGGAGGCACAGTCCCAGCCTCCCGTCTCCCAGTCACCTCCTGATACCCACCCTCGACTTGTATCTACCTCCCAGCTACTCCCCAGTATATCCAGACTCCCTCCCAGTATATTCAGTACATACCTCCACATATTCTATCCCAGGGTCGTCACCTTCATAGAAGGGGTAAGGCGTCGATCTTTACTTGCACATCACCAGACATACATACCTATCAAGTTGAGGTGAATCCTCAACAAGAGACTCAACTCGAGGAGCTTGTCAATTAATGAAGGACCAAAAAATCACTAAATAAAGGACCTAATAAATGACCATAAATAAAGGACCTAAAAATAAGTTAAAATCATTAAATTACAAGTCAATTAATATTATTAATAACTTAATTAATAAATGGACTTGAAATATCACTAATTAGTTACCTAATTAATACCTTATTTAACTTAAATATAACTTAAGACCTAAGCATGTAATAACTTAAGTAAAGTAAATAAATTAAAATAAAGGTACATAAAAGGGTTGAAAATGTAAATACAAGGATTTAATATAATATTTAGTTAATTTATAAATATATATAAAAAGTTAGAAAGAAAAGAATTTAAATTAACCTAAAAAGCCTCTATTTGCATTTTGGTCCCTGAAATTCATTGCATTTGAGTCCTATTCTTTTGCATAAGTCCTTAGTTTTCTTCGCACCTAAGTCCCTGTGTACACCGTTGTCTTCTTCCTCTTCTTCTTCTTCCTCGCATTGGATGACTGAGAGCATCCAGTCACCACACCGCTTGATCACCGCTCATCCTCCATCTGCGCTTCCTCACCAAGATCCTCGAGCTTGTGCTCACCTTCCTCTTTGCATTCGACGAATCAAATGAAGCTCTAATCCTACTAGGGTTCGAAGTTAAGCTCACCGACGTCAGAGACGATGCCGGTAGTTAACAAGAACCTACCCTCTTTTCCATCCATGTTCCACCTCCATTGCCACCGTCGAAGCCTATAAATAGGCCTGAACACCTTCGATTTGAGCTTGGTCGGCTCCCTTCCCTCTTCCCCCAACAGCAGCAGACGATAGGCTATTCTTCCAACACCTCTGGCAACCTCTCACCTCTCCCTCGGAGCTTTTCCCAGCGGGAAGCTCGCCTCTCTCATCCCTCTTCCTCTCCGGATGACTGTGACAGGGCCTTGGAGCATCATCTTCCTTTCTTGATGCCTTCAACTTCTCGTCGGAGCTCTATCAATTACCTTCTGATTTCTTCCTCCATTATGAGCCATCGATGAAGACTTCTGACCTCCTTTTGTCCAGGTAAGTAGTCTTAACTCATAGTCATAACTCCATTATGAGCCATCTCACCGTCACTGACGACCTTCGCTGTTTATGGCGGAGGTCCTCGGAGCTGTCTCACCTCCATTTAGGGTCCATCATCACCAATCCATTGCCTTGTGACCCTCCTAACCCCCAATCTACCCTAATTATCCATCTAACCACCTACACCACTTCACCTACACCTGGACACTTCACTGTCCATGGTGAAGTGTCCAGAGGCTATCCCACAACTAATCAAGGTCCTTCATCACTTCCATAATCCCTATGGACCTCAACGAGCCTTTCAATTGCTCCTATAGAGCATCACATTACAAATGCCCAATTTCATCCTCGCTCCTAAGCTCACTGTCAATGGCAGCTAAGGAGGGAGTTAATCACCTAATTAATAACCATACACCATCACATACTCATACTGATCATTTCCCCTCACTCAATTGAGTGAGAGAAATCGATCTGAGTTCTAGTGAACTCAGATTGAAAATTTCCTGAATTCGAAGCTTATTATTTGAATTGATCTTCAATTGGATTAATTGTCAAGTTCCTGAGGTTCCTTGTGACCTCAAGAACCTTCTGAGACCTTTAATGGTCAGTTTCTCAAAGTTTTGAACTCTGAAACTAATTTTTGGACTCACTGAAGCTCTGGTGAGGCAAACTTGAGCTTCAGCCACCGATTTGACCTGAGAAACTCCAAATTGCATAATTTAGACTTCAGGATTAAAATTCAGTGATTGAATTTGTGTTTTAAGGTTTAGTTTTAGCTCCTAAATTCCGTCGAGAAGCAGTTCTGATAAGGTTTAGGTCATGAAACTTGATCCAGAAGCTTGAGGGGAACTTATAGAAGAAGCTCTTGATCTTTAATTGCTCTGAGAGTCTTTGGATTGTTCCACTGAACAAACCTCATCTGTACTTCAGGCAGCGATGTCTGAAATCCCATCAGACCTTATCAAAACTTGGTTTTATGGTCGTAGATAGATTCCTAAAGGAGAACTAAGTTGATTCAAGGTTTTAATTAAGTCTGAGAGAGTCTAAAACAAAAAGTCAACTCCGAGCCCATTCTGATCAACTCCAGGTTTAATTTGATGATTTAGTGTTTGATTCTGTGGTTTAAGGGGCATAATGGAATTCTAAGATAATTTGGAGTGTTTTAGAGTTGATTTGGTTCAGGTTTATTAAGGATTTAGTGTGATTCAACTCTTTGATCAGTTTGGATTCTTTAGAACCTAGAATTGAGTTCTTCAGGTTTCAGGTGAGATTCAACCGCCAAACCCTCCCAGATCAATGCGTAACAACCTGCTGAGGCTGTTTAATCCTCTCCAGGAGTCCGTTATCCATCTGTTGAGCATTTCAGAGCTCAAAATGGAGCTATGCAGCTCCTGAACGAAGCTCTTAAGTTTTTCTAGCTTCCTAAACCTCTTCAATCCTTCTTCTTCTATCTATTAGGTGCGGAATCATCTACTGCAACTTGACAGGCCCTCACCTGGAGGTCCAAGACCCTTCTCTAGGTCCTTAGACCTGATTCACCTCCTGAAGGCCATGAATGGTCGTTCGATAGCACCTTATTCACCCTTCAATCGAAGGGCTAGACCTAATTTGAGCACCAAATTTGTGCTAAATTCTTGTAGAGCATACTTCAGGCTTTCGATTGATCCTTTGCTCGATCGACACCATCAAGTGAGTTTCTCGGAAGCACTGGCTAAAGATCAGCAAAGTTTGGTCTAGAGTGGCTTTGTTAAATCCCACATCGGAAGTCCTCAGATGCGCGCTTGGGTATAAAACATTTTTCTGCATAGGACATTTCAGTCGTCAGCGTTGGGCGCAACTAATGAGCATGGGTGCGGGTGCTGCGTGTGCATGTGCCTATGCGGGTGTGTGTGTGCGCCTGTGGGTATGAGCGTGGGCCCGAGAGTGGGCAAGTGGGCCTGGGAGGTTGGTACTGTGCATAAACTTGAAATGGAAATAAATCCACCTAATAAAAATTAGGTTTGGACCCAATAGGGTTTGGTCCCACCCTCTAGAGGGTACTGCGTATCCCCGACCGATCTAAGCCACCAATATAAAACCAAATTTTTATAATTGAGGATAAAATGGGTTAAGTGTGGAATTGTAGGCACAATATAGAGAGGGATTTAAAGAAAATGACTAGGTGTTGAAGGCGTAAGAGAGAAAGAGAAGAGCTTAAGAAGAGAGAGGATCTTAAATAAGAAGCTAGTGTAAGGCTAAGGAAGAGGGTAAAGGAGAAGAAAGAAATAATAAAGAGATCTATGACAGAAGAGAGAATTAAGAGAATAAGGAGAAGAAAGAAGGGCTAAAGACTAGGGCTTAATGAAGGGAATGAAAGAAAATCAGACATCCATAAAGGCTATTAGACTTCCAATTTTTACTTTTAAGATGTATGATTTGTACTTCTATTGAAATATCATGTTCTCTTTTGTTATTTTGAGTTTTAATTGATGTAATAAGGCATTTGTACTCATTTTTTTAGCTTTTTCTTACCTTAATTTCTTGTAATTAGAAGTACTTGATGTAATAAATATGTTTACTTAGTTTCTAATGAAAAATCACATGTGTAAATATGTTCTCTTTTCATAAAGTGTTGCGTGTGATAATTTGACTAATTCTTATGCAAAATTCATGTGCTTAAAATACTGTTAATTATAATTTGATTGATTAAGTGGATAGTAATTATGCTTAGAAATTAATGGTGAATTAAACTTACTTTATGCCTCACAGTGAACGACCTGGACTCAACCAGTTAAAAAGAAATAAAAATCTAAAATGTTAGGTTAACTTGACCCTATACTACACTCACAACATTAATTCGAGTTAACATAAGTTACATCCTTGCATAATTAATTAAGCCCAAATAGCTCAATTAACTGTGTTAAGGATTTAACCCATCATTTTAATGGCGCCGTTGCCGAGGAGTGCAATATTTTGCTTCATTTTATTTACCAAAACATTCCCTTGCATAATTTTGTTAAGCAAGGAATCATTTTAATGGCGCCGTTGCCGGGGAGGTAACTGTAAATTATATTAGCCATTATTTTTTATTTGTAAATAATTTCTTACTAACTTGCTTTGTTCTGTGTGTTTTCTGTCTTCTTTTCAAGATTTCCTTTACAGGTCACATCGGGAAAGGAGGTAGGAAATTCACGCGCTATTTTTTGTAGGCCATTATACATACCCATTGTGAGTATTTCTTTCTTAGTCTTTCGTTAGGTTTGTTTGTTGCATATTAGTTAGAGAAATTAAAAAAAAAATACAAAAATACTCATTTTGTCTGACTAGCAGCAACATGTTAGGCATACACTCCTAGGAGTACATATACCTGCTAGTATATCTGCGATCTGACTCGGGACTTTATTCTCTATTTTACTCGCATCAGCGGGAAATCACACGCAAAAACCCTTGTAGATCCCTATCTTGGAGTTTAAGCAAGACCATATTTTGATTGAAAAGATATAAAAAGCAGTCACATTTACTACTTCCTATTATATTTGTGAAAAGATTAAGTAAAAAGAGGACAATTAAAACTCGTGACTAATTTTGTATTGAGGATGCATGTAGGTTTTTACGCTCACATCTATTGCATGCTATCGTGCACACGGCGCGATTACTAGAGTCACACTAGTTTGATTTTTCTATCTCTCCTCTTTGCACCTCTTAGGGATCTGGTCGAAGATCAACAAGTCTATCTCACTACTAGAGTCTCGGAGAGCCAGTAATGAGTGTCTCGATCCTAGACCTTAGACCTTTGAGTTTAGGGTGCACACATACGTAGACACGAGTTTAGGACATGTATTTTGATACTGATATTATACTTGTTTGCATCCAAGCTATTTTCACGTACTCTAGGACTCTCTTCTTTCTTTGAAAGAAGAGAAAAAAACACTTTTTACGCACTATTTTCGGGTCTTGTTTGCCGCTATTTCTAGTAGTGGTGTGAGTGTGCCTTCGCACATTCTTTTGGTTTATGTACGAGGGGCGATCCCTGAAACTGCCTCTCGTCCCTTCGTTGACAGGTCTACCTAAGCTGGTTGCACTGAAGCAACCAATTATTTTACCATCTAATATATCTGCTTTTTCTGCATTTGATCCTATGGACGAATGCAGAATCAGAATCCCGAGATCCCTTCCTCTTCTGGTCAGGGGGAGATGTCGTCTTTTGATATCCATGAGCCGCTCTTGAACCAGAATTTGTAGTTGCTCGAGCAAAACCGCCAAATCAATCTGTTGACAGCTACTCTTCCTAATCTACAAAATCTACACACCTGTCCTCCACCTCGACCTGAGGCGGGTTTTGAAAACCCTAATTTCCCGAATCCCCGTCCTAGGCCTCTACTCGAAGACTACTATAACCCATCCAATGCACAAGTAGAGCCTAATGTTAGGATTCCCGTTGAGGAAAATGACCCAGAATTAAAGCCAAACATTATAGGTCTAATCCCACATTATCATGGTTTCTCATCTGAGGACTCATTTCAACACATCGAAGATCTGAAGAATCTCTCTCAAACTCTTGGTCCTCGAAATCAGAACTGGGAAATCTTGTTGATGAAGATGTTCTCCTTTAGCCTTAAGGATAAGGCTGCCTACTAGTACAAAATAATCGCACGACCTATATCAACTTGGAATGAACTCGAATCAGCATCCTTGAAGAAATTCTTCCCTATAGGTCACACCAACGCATTAAGGCAAGCCATCACTACCTTCTCTCATAATCAAGGAGAACTAATTCATGAAGCAGGGGAATGCTTTCATGAATTGCAAAGGAAATGCTTACATCATGACATCCCTCGCTGGCAACTCATGCACATCTTCTATTATGGATTACAAGAAGGCATCTGCAATCTGGTTGATGCCTCTTGTGGAGGAAATTTTCTGAATCACAACGCAGAATTCACCTCAGAATGATTTGAACGGGTGGCAGAGAACTTGATCAACAACGTCTCAATGTCGCAATGCATGCAGGGAGCCACAACAGCACATCAAAATCCACAGAAGGGCATTCACGAGATCGAGAATCTGTCCAGTTCCAAGGATTTGGAGATTATTGCAGAAAAATTGGACAAAGTCGATATCGTAACGAAGCATCTCGACGAGGTCAGAAACACGATGCGAAATCTTACGCCTCTACTCACTATGCAAAATCCTGCGTGTCTACCTATTTCGTAAATTCCCATAGGACTTCCTTAGGTTTTCTCTCTACTCATGCACTAACCCTAGGAGGGACCTTTGTCCCAACATCTTACCCACCCCTGTCCCTACCCTTTACTGTTGCAAAACACACGATTATTCTTTTGATGTAAACTCCATCCAGGAAAGCACTCCAAGATCAAATCCTTATTATAATACCTATAATCCTAGATGGGGAAGCCACCCAAAATTTTCTTAGGCTGATCAAAACCAAAGGCCATCATATCCGAATCAAACCCATCAAAACCTACCTTTGTTGCCTTCTTAGCTATCGAATACGAGGTCCAATCCCACGAGTATGCAGAACTACTCAGGGCCAAATAGAGAAACGCAGCTCGACTAGATTTTGCGAGCTGTGACAGAGAGTCAACGACAAAATGATGAAGCTCTCGCAGAGATTCAAAGGCAATGTGGCTGATTTACGAAATCAGATCACGCTTTTGGCTGAGTCTCATCAGCCAAGTACTCTTCCATCTCAGCTAGTTCCGAATCCTAGGAATCTGCCAAATCCTAGGCAACATCAGGGCCAAGTACACTTCATCAATCAGGCCTTTGATTTGAATCCAAACCCATCCTCTACACTTTGTGAAATTGATCCACCAAACCTGCATTAGCAGCCTATGTTGTATCAGAATGATCCACCTATTATTGAGAAGCAGAACTGATTTTGCTGATCTATTGATTTGTTGGAATCACTTATCTTTGCCTTATTCTTTAGAATCTTTATCTCGACCTAAATCAGATCTACTTTTTACAAGATCCACTCTGATCTTTCTCAGATTTTTCATGGGAATCTGATTGTGGTTCTGCGAGATCTGTTTCAAGCAAAAATCAAGGTGACTTTAATAATCTGATCCCGGGTGGTTTTTATCTGTTTTCCTATTTATTGAGCCAATTCTTTCATAACTCCTTTGTTTTTACCATATCCATCCATTATAGTTCTTCACTAGGGTTTACGCCTAGTTGAAAGCGTAAAACTTAGCACCTTATATATAGCTGTTTCCTATTTTTCCGCACTTTCCTCTATATATACACTTGAATCTGCTCTGATTTATCACTTATTTTTCACTGATTACCTTCACTTAGTCCGACTGACCACTCTGACCTTTAGTCATAATAGAAATCGTCCGCACAGAGATCTTTGATCTCCTCTATCTGACTCCTTCCGTCATCATACACTAAGTGAAGTGTAATATCTTTTCCATCCTTCTTACAATGAGGACATTGTAATATTTTAGCTTGGGGGGTGTGAAGTGAAAATCTCACTTCAAGTGTATTTGTAGAGAAAAGAAAAGATAAGTAAAAATATGAAAAATATAAAAAAAACCCACGAAAATGAAAAAATAGAAATATTTAAAAATTTTAAAAATAAAAAATAAAAAAATACTTTAAAATTTTGAAAAATTTTGAAAATTTCATAAAAATTTGCAAATTTTATAAAGCATAAAAAAATAAAAATATACAAATATAAAAATTAAAAATCATAAAATCCATAAAAAAATAATAAAGGGGTTTTATATTCATTTTTTAAAAAGAAAAAGAAGAAGACACCAAAAACATATTTATACTTATTTATAATAGTAATTAAAAGCTTAATTTTTCTTTTAGGTCAGAAACTAAAAATATAAATATATTTTGTAAAGTTATTTTTACTTAAATAAGCTTTTCGAAACACGCATTTGTTTGCAAAATATTAAATGGGATTTTGTTTGAGTTAGAGTCTGGAAATTCTAAGGATTTGTTTTTCCGCTCTTTACCCTGAAATAAAGTAATTAAGGTGTATTAAGTTTAAAACTTGAGTTTTGGAATTAAATTGTAACTTTCTTGGTCAATTAGACTAAGTCCTTTTTCTTTTTGAACATTTATTTTTACCACTAAGTTAAGTGAAAAGGCTAGATATTCAGAATTAATTAAGTAAACAGTTAGTAGAATCTTAGTCTTAAAATCTATCAAGCTATAGGTAGCTTAATCAACTGAGGACATTCAGCTAGACTTGGCAAGTTGCGTCTTGACAGTTCCTGCAGGAGGATACTAAGAGTTTAAGGGACCTGAGAGTGAACGGCTTTGCTGTCCAAGCTCTAGTTTGAGAGCTAAGTAACCTAAGCATCCAAAATCCACACACATAAAGTTGTCTTGTTGAAATCTGAGACCGCGAAAACACAGAGGTTAAGAGATCGATTCTAAATCCTCTTTAGTCCAAGGATTTCCGCAGGGCGACTCTTGAAAGGATGAAGGATGTGCCACTCACCTAGAAAAAGGATATGGAGTATTATATTAGTAAGAAAAATGAGGAGATAAAAATAATAATAAATAATACACCCTGCAGTTAAGTATCTCGCTATAAATGGGTGCTTATGTAGTTTTCATCCACCAAATAAAGCATCTCGGTACAAATGGATGCTACCCTTCCTTTCATCAAATAAAGAACATCTTGCTACATATGGGTGTTTTATCCTATGGAAAAGAGTTGAAAAAATATGGAGATAAAAATTAGGAATAACAGACCCAATGGTCCACCAGGGAGATATACACAAAAAGTGTTGACCTTAGGATAGAAAACTGGTGAGGAGAAAGCAACCAAATTTGAGTAAGGCCAAGCCAAAGGCTTGAATTGGAATAACCTGGATTGGAAATTGATGGCTTAAGATATGAATTTTTGTAACTTTAGATGCCTTTAGGACAATTCTCTTCACCAGCATGGATGCTTTAAAATCATAGCTACTGAACCTTTGTATTGGACAGTGAAACCTAAGAAATCGAGGTTTGAAGACTTGCAGTTGAGGCCTAAAGGAGACTGATGGACAAAACCCTAGGTCTAGAAGTCTATCCTTGGTACTGTGGGCTAGCTAGTTAGGGTTCTACCATCTCTAAGTTTAGTTAATAAAGAGTATCTGGTTAATTTGCTAAAACTCGGGTTGAAAAAACCAGATTTCACAAAACTAAGGATTAACTTAAGTTTATTGAGTTTTTGAATTAAAATTTAAATTCCAACTCTCGAGTTTTGTTTTCTATGAGTTTCTAGGGTTGAGAGCAAATACAGAAAACAAGCGGGATTTTGGTATTCTGTTTCTAAGGGAATTCCCGTCAAAAGCTATGTTTTTAACAAAGGCATGTTGTTTAGAAGAGTTTAGGTTTTTTTAGACTAGGTACAGAGATGCCCGCAGAATGCTCTGCATATTTATGGATATTTATTTATAAATATAAATATCTAAAAAAAAATTTGAATATCCAAAATTCTGACCTAAGCATTCCTCTACCTAGTTTTATTTATAATAATTTAAACCCAAGTGTTTAAATCATCATATTTTCAGTTAATTTTGCTAGAGACTAGCAAAAATTTGGCTTAGGGGTATGATGAGAGGCTCATCACGACTGATAACTACCCCTAATTAACTAATTTCCCTAGTTAATAAGGTAGAAATATGTATATAAAGGGTTAATTATATAACAAGGGACAAATAAATAAAGGACCTAAAAATAAGTTTAAATCACTAAATTATAAGTCAATTAATATTATTAATAACTTAATTAATAAATGGACTTGAAATATCACTAATTAGTTACCTAATTAATACCTTATTTAACTTAAATATAACTTAAGACCTAAGTATGTAATAACTTAAGTAAAGTAACTAAATTAAAATAAAGGTACATAAAAGGGTTGAAAATGTAAATACAAGGATCTAATATAATATTTAGTTAATTTATAAATATATATAAATAGTTAGAAAAGAAAAGAATTTAAATTAACCTAAAAAGCCTCTGTTTGCATTTTGGTCCCTGAAATTCATTGCATTTGAGTCCTTTTCTTTCACATAGGACCTTATTTTTCTTCGCACCCAAGTCCTTGTGTACACCGTCATCTTCTTCCTCTTCTTCTTCTTCCTCTCACTGGACAGCTGAGAGCATCTAGTCACCACATCACTTGATCACCGCTCATCCTCTGTCCGTACTTCCTCGCCAAGCTCCTAGAGCTTACGCTTACCTTCCTCTTTGCATTCGACAGACTGGATGAAGCTCTAATCCTAATTAGGGTTTGAATTTAAGCTCACCGACGTCGGAGACGACTACCCTCTTTTTCGTCCAGGTTCCACCTCCATTGCCATCGCCGAAGCCTATAAATAAGCCTGAACCCCTTCAATTTGAGCTTAGTCGGCTCCCTTCCCTCTTCCCCCAACAGCAACCAGCGATAGGCTATTCTTCCAACACCTCCGGCGACCCCTCACCTCTCCCTCGGAGCTTTTCCCAGTGGGAAGCTCACCTCTCTCATCCCCTCTTCCTCTCCGGACAACTGTGACAAGGCCTTGGAGCATCATCGTCCTTTCTCGATGCTTTCAACTTCTCATCGGAGCTCTATCAACTACCTTCTGATTTCTTCCTCCATTATGAGCCATCGATGGAGACTTCTCACCTCCTTTCGTCCAGGTAAGTAGTCTTAACTCATAGGAGAAGGTTAGCATTAGTTAGGAGTAGGTTTAGCTTAGTTTTATAGTAGTTTTAGATTCACCTTCCTTAGCTCCGACGAGGCCAAGTCCGGCCTCACTGAGCCTTCATTCGCAGTTCCAAGAATTGTCTCACTTTTCTTATCTCTCCACGATCCATTTTCACTTTCTTCCACTCACTATTATCACCTATACCGCCAAGACCATCTCACCGTCACCGGCAACCTCCGCTATCTATGGCGGAGGTCCTCGAAGCCGTTTCACCTCCATTTAGGGTCCATCATCACCAATCCATTGCCTTAGGACCCTTCCTAACCCCCAATCTACCCTAATTATCCATCTAATCACCTACACCACTTTACCCGCACCTAGACACTTCATTGTCCATGGTGAAGTGTCCAGAGGCTATCCCACCACCAATTAAGGTCCTTCATCACTTCCATAATCCCTATGGACCTCAGCGAGCCTTTCAATTGCTCCTATAGAGCATCACATTACAATTGCTCCTGTAGAGCATCACATTACAAATGCCCAATTTCATTCTTATGCCTGAGCTCACTGTCAATGGAGACTTAGGAGGGAGTTAATCACCTAATTAATAACCATACATCATCACATGCTCATATTGATCATTTCCCCTCACTCAATTGAGTGAGAGGAATCAATCTGAGTTCTAGTGAACTCAGGTTGCAAATTTCCTAAATTCGAAGCTTATTATTTGAATTGATCTTCAATTGGATTAATTGTCGAGTTCCAGAGGTTCCTTGTGACTCAGGAACCTTCTGAGACCTTTAATGGTCAGTTTCTCAAAGTTTTGAACTCTAAAACTAATTTCTGGACTCACCGGAGCTTCGACGAGCTTCGGTGAGGCGAACTTGAGCTTCAGCCCCCGATTTGACCTAAGAAACTCCATATTGCATAATTTAGACTTTAGGATTAAAATTCAGTGATTGAATTTATGTTTTAAGGTTTAGTTTTAACTCCTGAATTTCATCTTCTCTAACTCCGTCGGAGTTGGAGAAGCAGTTCTAATAAGGTTTAGGTCTTGAAACTTGATCCAGAAGCTTGAGGGGAACTTATAGAAGAAGCTCTTGATCTTTAATTGCTCTGAGAGTCTCTGGATTGTTCCATCGAACAAACCTCATCTCGACTTCCGGCAACGATATCTGAAATCCCATTAGATCTGATCAAAACTTGGTTTTGAGGTCTTAGATCGATTCGTGAAGGAGAACTAAGTTGATTCAAGGTTTTAATTGAGTCTGAGAGAGCCTGAAACAAAAAGTCAACTTTGAGCCCATTCTGGTCAACTCTAGGTTTAATTTGATGATTTAGTGTTTGATTATGTGGTTTAAGGGGCATAATGGAATTTTGGTATAATTTGGAGTGTTTTAGAGTTGATTTGGTTCAAGTTTATTAAGGATTTAGTGTGATTCAACTCTTTGATCAGTTTGGGTTCTTTAGAACCCAAAACTGAGTTCTTCAGGTTTTAAGAGAGATTCAACTGCCAAACCCATCTAGATCAATGCGTAACAACCTGCTGAGGTTGTTTAATCCTCTCTAGGAGTTTGTTATCCATCTGTTGAGCATTTCAGAGCTCAAAATGGAGCTCTGCAGCTCCTGAATGAAGCTTCTAAGTTTTTCCAGCTTCCTAAACCTCTTTGAACCTTCTTCTTCCATCTATTAGGTGTGGAATCATCTACTGCAGCTTGCCAGGCCCTCACCTAGAGGTCCAAGTCCCTTCTCCAGGTCCTTAGACCTGAATTCACCTCCTGAAGGCCATGAATGGCTGTTCGATAGTGCCTTATTCGCCCTTCAAACGAAGGGCTAGACCTAATCTGAGCACCAAATTGGTGCTAAATTCTTGTAGAGCATACTTCAGGCTTTCGATCGAGCCTTTGCTCGATTGAAACCATCAAGTGAGTCGGTCGGAAGCGTCGGCCGAAGATCAGCTAAGTTCGGTTAGAAGTCCTTGGACACGTGCTTGGGTATAAAACGTTTTTTTTGCATACGATGTTTCGGTCGTAAACGCTGGGCGCAACTAATGAGAATGGGTGTGGGTGCATGCTGTGCACGTGCCTGTGCGGGTGTGTATGTGCGCCTATGGGCGTGAGCATGAGCTCGAGAGTGGGTGAGTGGGCCTGGGAGGCTGGTACTGTGCATAAACTTGAAATGGAAATAAATCCACCTAATAAAAATTAGGTTCGAACCCAGTCGCGTCTAGTCCCACCCTCTAGGGGGTGCTGCGTATCCTCGACCAGTCTGAACCACCAATATAAAACCAATTTTTTATAATTGAGGATAAAATGGGTTAAGTGTGGAATTATAGGCACAGTATAGAGAGAGGGATTTAAAGAAAATGACTAGGTGTTGAAGGCGTAAGAGAGAAAGAGAAGAGCTTAAGAAGAGAGAGGAACTTAAATAAAAATCTAAGGTGTAATGCTAAGGAAGAGGGTGAAGGAGAAGAAAGAAATAATAAAGAGAGCTACGACAGAAGAGAGAATTAAGAGAATAAGGAGAAGAAAGAAGGGCTGAAGACTAGGGCTTAATGAAGGAAATGAAAGAAAATCAGATGTCCATAAAGGCTATCAGACTTCCAATTTTTACTTTTAAGATGTCTGATTTGTACTTTTATTAAAATATCATGTTCTCTTTTGTTATTTTGAGTTTTAATTGATGTAATAAGGCATTTGTACTCATTTGTTTAGCTTTTTCTTGCCTTAATTTATTGTAATTAGAAGTACTTGATGTAATAAACTTGTTTACTTAGTTTTCAATGACAAATCACATGTGTAAATATGTTCTCTTTTCATGGAGTGTTGCATGTGATAATTTGACTAATTCTTGTGCAAAATTCATGTGCTTAAAATATTGTTAATTATAATCTGATTGATTAAGTAGATAGTAATTATGCTTAAGAATTAATGGTAAATTAAGCTTATTATTATACCTCCCAGTGAATGACCTGGACTCAACCAGTTAAGAAGAAATAAAAATATAAAATGTTAGGTTAACTTGACTCTATACTACACTCACGACATTAATTCGAGTTAACCTAAGTTACATTCTTGCGTAATTAATTAAGCCTAAATAACTTAATTAACTGTGTTGAGGATTTAACCCATCAACTACAAATTATTACTAGTTTTCCATGATTTAATGAATTATGAACGCTTAAGTATCCAAGATGTGGCCCTACCATCGCATGCATGAAACTAACTCTATTTTTCATAAAACTGGTATCATTATGATTATTAAATAAGAACTTAATTGGGACCACTGTCAAAATTTGAAAACTAAGTAGTTTAGCAGTCAATTTGGAAGTGATGTGATCTGAGCTATTCCATAACTTTAAAACAATGGGAGTAACCGATGAGAATTATGGGTTAGTTAATTAACACTATTAATTCAATTATTTGGAACTAAGTTATTAAATTGACGATGGATTGGTCAAGAATTACTTGGATAACTGGTTTAACCCTACTACTCTTTAGGACTTTAGCTATAGCTTTGGTCTATCATAAACCAGTTGGGCTGATTAGGGAGTTGTTGGCCTTCCTACAACCCATAGCTAGGTTTAACGACCAACTGGGATAGCAGGATGCATAGCTCAATGGTTTAAGTTGTTTTACCATACTCAGTTGGTGAGCAGATGAGAGGCTATTTGTTGTTCAGCGTGTAAGTCTAACACGTGTTCATGCCACATGTTGTAGCCACCACTCCTCACAATGACCCCAGGGTGACGGATTATGGTTTGAGATAGGTATAGGTCATTCTCTTGGCCAAGAGGGTGCCATATACCGATCTTCTCAAAATGTCACATGGAGATCATCTCATACCTCGAGAACATACATGGAGAGTTGGATGACTATATTTAAATGGGCATTAGTTTCATAAAATAAATGAATTATTGAATAAGGCTAAATAAACTACTTAACTTATGAACAATACCCTTTTCTTTCTAATATCTTATTGTTTAATTCTACTCTACACAGTTTTTGTTGACACATTCAAGTGCAACCGAGCATCCAGGGTTTGCAACTATGGTTGGTCCTTCTACTGCAAGACCTAGCACGATGCCTAGATACAGTCCTTGCAAACTATAGTTTTAGCTACATAGGTTTCCCTTTCAATTTTCTAGTGATCGTACTTAATTTGCTACTCTATTACTCCTTTTCTTTTACAACTTTCTGTTGGTGAACTATTACTACTTTTGTCAATACTCTTTTATTTGATGCATTATGAATTTTTGTTTAGCTATTATTGTTGTTTTACGATTTTGGGTTGGGTGACTGTGATCCTATTAAGTGTCAGATGCTATTTCGTACTCGACAACATAGGTCTCATCAAGTTTGTTTGATTGATAGGGTCAGCGTCATCACAGATGGCATTAGAGGATGGTCACCCCAATAGTAGTAAAATAGCCTAGGAAAGCCTTACATTATTCTATAATGCATTAGGGCAAGGAACTCACCCATTCTTTTATTATAGTACCTTATCGCATCTTTTCACTCTCTCCCATTTACATTCATGGAATTAAAGCATTACTGACTAAGTTCCTTTGGCCCTGCATAAGAGAAAATGACTCTGCATAGTGTTAGTCGTTTGGACAACATTTGTATGTTGATAGGGAGCGACAGGATGACCCTCCTCCACAGGCTCTAGACCTGGCAGTGTAGTTCCAGGACTTTAGTGAGACCTTCGGGATTCTGGGGCAGAGGCTTCCTCCCATGCACCAGATAGGGGGAGGAGGTAGAGGTGATATGAGTTTACACTCAATTCCAAGTGTGCATAGACCTGGTTACGAAGAAGGTGGGGAAAATCCTGAGCCTCCCCACCTGCATTGACATCGTTACCTCTTTACTAAGTTCAGGAAGCTAAAACATCCGACCTTCAAGGGAGATGAGGATTCGACAGAAGTGGAGGACTGGATTTAGCAGGTTGAGAAACCCTTCTACATGATCCTCCCACCTATGGACTGTAGGATTCCCTTCACGACTTACTAGCTGACCAGCGTGACACACGATGGTGGTTGTCTGTGCATGAATAGGAGGGGGCTCAGATTGTACCTTAGGGGTGCTTTCTTGAG
This sequence comes from Thalassia testudinum, assembly GCA_037157565.1. Lineage (NCBI taxonomy): Eukaryota > Viridiplantae > Streptophyta > Magnoliopsida > Alismatales > Hydrocharitaceae > Thalassia > Thalassia testudinum. Next base: position 965,367 of record JAZHRO010000065.1, read on the forward strand.
ATGTTCAGTGATCAATATTACCCTAAAACCTAGCAAGATCAAAGGAGGCTCAAGTTCCACAATTTGCAGTAGGGCTCGATGACAGTCAACAAGTATCGTACTTGATTCATCAGTATCGTACTTGATTCATCGAGCTCTCTCGTTTTGAGCTATCAACAGTTGCATTTGAGATAGACAAGTGATAAGTGTGTAATTTAAAGGTATAATATGGTTAATTATGTTAGTTTCTTAGCATTATTGCATTATACATAGTGCATTTTAGGCCACAATTGTATGCATGCACTTGAGAATTAAGAGAAGGTATTTGAGCTTAATTTATTATATTTACTGTTGTGGAGTTATTTTATGTCCTTAAAATGGATTTATACTACTTCATTTTGCATTAATTAAATACCCATTTAATTATATATTATTTTGTGTTCTTACATAAATAAATTCAATGTTAGTCTCTAATATAAGAACACGAGACAAGGAGGTTAGTGGAGAAAATAAAATTCAAAATGAATATGAGTACTAATCGTTATGTAAAAAATACAAGCCAAAAGTAGGGAAACGCAGGTCCTAACGTAAAAGTGACGCGAGGATATTGTGAGTGCTATTTTTGTTCTTCACATAACGTTGAGAATGTAAGCCTACTTGATAATTAATATTTAATGTTAAGAAACAAAAGAACGTAAGATTTGTTACGTGGTGGTCCCCACCACATTTAAAAAAACCACCACACCACTTTAACATAAAATGCACAAGTGATAAACTACTTTGCACCGGTGATAAATTATTTTGAGTGATATTACATTGGTGCAAAAGGATTTTGCACTGGTGATAAATTATTCTAATGGGTCTTTACACTGGTGCAATCTCATTTTACATCGGTGCAAAATTATTTTAAGGCTGGTTTCACCTGTCTAAAGTGATTTTGCACCCGTGGAAAGTGATTTTGACGTATGAGTTTAAGATTTAGGGTTTAGGGTTTATGTTTATGGAAAGTAATTTCACATATGAGAAGTGATTTTTCACTTGAAAGGTGATTTTTCACCTTAGGGTTTAACGAACACTAAAGACTAAACCCTAAACCCTAAAGTGGAAAAATCACCTTTCAAATGTAAAATCACTTGTCATAGGTGAAGAAACACTTGGAATTTAATTTTGCACCCGTGTAAAATTATTTTGAAGGTGCAAAGTGGTTTTGCACAGGTGCAAAATAAGATTACACCCATGCAAAGTGATTCCGAAAGTGATTTAAGTGGTTTGTACCCGTACTAAAGAGGTTTGTTGTTGGTTTCAATAGTGGTGGACCCCACCATGTGTCAACACTTTTTTGTATAAAAAGAAAGGACGCAGGTTGGGACCACGTTCACACTACTGCGCGTCAGCTTTTACATCAACTTTTACGTTTCCAAATCTACGTCCAAAATATAAAATAAGAGAGAAATTGCCATAAGACTCGGATGACAATCTCCTCTCTATTTCGTAAGTCTTTCAATCCCCATTGCTGCCACTTTCTAAAATAACGCGCACTTTCTTAATTCCCAGAAGGCCCTTGACATAGACCTAGCACGCCTTCTTTCCAAATTTCCAATACTGCACATCTCTCCCTATCGCAAAGGAAAAGGCAATCCATGTTCCTACTTAGCCTTCTCCCGATTCCTCTCTCTTCTCTCTTTGTGTCAACTTCCCACGTAAACATCCCTACGCCCATGCAAAATTAAATGAAAAATGATTGTCTCACTAAGATGAGATCTTGGATAAACAAATGTGTTTGTCTACCACTAGCCACATTAAATACCTCCCTCTCTCTTCCTCATGAAGGCGGCATCACCAACTCCTTGACTCTCATCGCACCTTCTACCTCCGCCCGAACGTTCTTTCTCCTCCAACGAACTGTCAACAATGCCCGACGCTTACAGCTTGCCATCCTCGCATCTTCTCCACCCGCACCCCTCCTCCGCTATTCTTCTTCTCCTACAACATGATGCCTGCTCTCCTCCGCTTGCAACTCTGGTCACTTCTCTTCCGACGAGTGCACCTCTCCTTCCACGCCCTCCGGTTCTCTTCCTCTCAACAGATGCTTGTCGACCTCCGACCAGATCCTTCCTCTCCAGCAAGTTATATTCTTCCTTATCTTCTTCTTTCTTATCCTCCTCCTCCTTCTCCTCCTATTCTTCTCTTCCTTCTCTTTTCCTTCTTCTTCCACGTTCTCCTTCTCCTTTTCTTCCTCTCCTTCTTCCTCACACCCTCTTCTTCCTCTTCTCCTTCCTTCTTTGCTTCTCCACGTTCTTCTTCTTCTTCCCTCCCATGTTCTCTCTCCTCTTTCTCTTTCTTCTTTACACCACCACCACCATCTTCTTCTTCCTCCTCTTCCTCTTCTTACTCCCATCTTACTCCATCACCCCCTTTCTCTCTCTCTCTCTCTACACCACTTTCTCTCTCTTTCTCTCTCTACAAACTTTCTCTCTCTTCTCTCTCTCTACACGTCTACCACCTTCACCTCGCCCTTGTCATCTTCACACTTTCTCTCAGCATTTTCTTTCTTGTTTCCATGTTATTTGGCAATTCCCACATCTTCATGAGTTCTCGCATGTCTCCTCTGCATCTTATTCGACTTCTTGCCTCCGCACATATTTCACCGACGATTGTCAACGGCATTCTCAACTCCCGGCACGACCTCGTCGGACTTCTCCCTAAGCTTCTTTACTCTCTTTTTCTTTTTCGTCTTGTTATTCTCTATTTTATCTGTTTACATATTGTTCTGACTTTCTAGTAGTAATAAAAGTTTTTATTTGCATTTACGTGTTCTTTTCGTATTTGTCTCTATGCTTGTTTTGTTTATTTGCTTTTATTATAAAAAATATTTTTAAAAAAAGTTGGCTTAGGTTAGAAAATACTTAGAAATCACCGCCTCACTGTGAGACGACCTATAGTCCTAACGTTACTTGTATTTTTTGGATACGATTTTATAAATTTAAAACGGTGTGTTTTTCAACTACAACAACAGATTTATCCTTTATGCAATTTCATGACCAACAAGCATTGAAAGTTTGTCCAAGGAATATGGCTTGAGATAGGAAATTACGTGAATCCACTTCTACTAGACACTTTCACCCAGGTGGTTGACACAATGATGAACTATGAATAGGGCGACGCTGAGACCCACAAGAAATTTGGTGGGAGATCAAGACAAAGATCAGACTACCAAAATAGCCTTTAGAAAAGGCAAGACCAGAGATACAATCCCTTCCGAGCACCATCCCCTGCACCTTAGGTCTCTCAACAGCTGATGCTGTACGTGGCCTCACAACCTACTCAATTCCATTCGGATATACGATTACAGACTCAAGATATTACATGATAGACATGATTAGTCAATTTTAGTCAGAGGTAGCACACTTGCTACAAATGCAAACAACCAAGGCATACAAGGAGGGATTGTCCGACCAAGTATGGGGCCTAGAGTCGGATGTAGAATACTTATATGGTAGTACACTCTGGGATAGTTCAATCGGCAGGTGGGGCAGCTTATTTGTACCAAGCTCGTGGAGGTGGCTCCCATCGATTTTGTGGAGGCACGACTACTCAAGGACAACAACCTACTCAAAGTATGGGTTTCTCCAATGCACCTTCGCCTGCAGGGTGTCTACGCCTTATCATTGGGGAACGCATAGGCCTCTCCTTCAATGGTGGCCAGTATGGTTACGATTGATAAGTTGTTGATCTTTACCTTGTTTGATTTCAGTACTTTCCATTCTTTTATGTCTCTTGAGTTGCCTCGAAACATGTCAAGCCACTAGCCCTATTAGATGAGTCTCAGTTATTAACAACCCAGTGGGTTGGTTAATTACTCTTTGAGATATATAGTCTACAGAGACTATGAAATTTTCTTCGGAGACTATGACTATTAGCCAACCTCATCGAGTTGGGATCTTGCTCATTCTTCAGGTGAATTTGATATTGACCAATCCATATTGGATGGCACCAGCATGAATGAAGGACAATTAATCGAAGCTTTTCATTATTGAGTCCATAACATCCCAGTTTGTTTCTCTTTAAGGTTCTTATGGACTTGATAATGTTTTGTGTTCTTCTCATTCAGTAACCTTTCTTGAATTTTAAGGGTGAAACTTCCTTTAAAGTTGTTATGTTTGTAAAACCCATACTCAGATTCTAGAGTCATTTTGAACTAAGCATGATAAGACGAACCCATTGACGATTGCCATGCACAAATCGAAGCCCACATAAATTAAAACTCCTAATGAAAGCAGAAACCCAAGTGTTCTTCATTTTTGTGATTCGGACCTTAGATTGATGATCCAAAGTACAGTTAGCTTTCTAGTGCCACGAGGATTCTGACGATATATTTCATGTAAAGATTATAACTCGAATACGTGAAACGTGTGTGAATCACGTGCAAACTCTCATGCGATCCGCCTTGGGAATCGCATTGTACAAATGACCTCCATTTTAAAATGTGCAAATTTTATTCGAGTTCTTATCTCGTAAAGATTTCTTCTGTGTGTTACAAAGATTCAAAGTTCATTTGATGTAGTTTCGAGAATGCTCGTAGTTATAGAAAAAAATAGAAATCCTAATCAAGACCCTGTTTGGTGGTCTAAAAAATCGACGTATCTCACATAACCAAACCCTCATCACACCATAATTCATGTTCTCCTTATACATGAGTGAGAGACAACATAAGAGGGAGAAGGGAGAGAGATCGGCAGCCACATTGATGTGGGCCACGCGAAGAGAGGGCGGCAAGAAGTGCTGCGATGGCATCGAGGTGAGTTTTCCCTCCTTCTCTTCATGCATGCATAGAGAGGTTGAGAGAGAGAGAGAGAGAGAAAGAGAGAGAGAAACGCAAGAGTGAGACAAAGGAGGAAAGGGAGGATTGAGAGAAGAGGCTGAGCAAGGTTACGATCGAGAGAGGAGGAGAGTCGAGGTTGAGGGGGAAGAGGAGATGACGATCAACGACGAGAACCTGCGTGTGCATGGTTGCACATAGTAGGAGAAGAAGATTAGAGGGAGAAGGAGAAGGGGAGAGCGGTGTTGACGGCCGCCGATGGTGATGGGTCGTCGAAGGTGTGGTAGTGGTAAGGTCAGAGGTTGAGTTGGCGCCACTGGCGTGCCTATGCACAAGTTCATGAGGTGGGTTGCCACAAAGACTAAAGGTGACTTGAAGGAGTGCAAAGGAGAATAAGGAAAAATAATTGAGGGCATAGAAAATTTACAAAAAAAATTGAAAGTTTTGGTTATTATGTCTAGGTCCCTCTAAAGAATAATTTTATTTAAGTTCTAATAGCCATAATTACTTCACGAAATCAAGGGCATCCGAGCCCAAAACTCGGTGATCTAGGACTTGATCTTGAGGTTCTCAAATGTGTCAAACGCATTCACACAAATGGATTAAATGGATTCCACTCTAAATCCTAAGGTGCAGATCAAGGGCATGTGGATAGTGCTTAATCTTCGTCCTTATTCGAAGCCCCCATCACCCCATGGCAAAGTCAGGTGGAGTAGTCTCTCTTTTCCCTATGTGGTTTGTCTACATCACGATTTTCTTCGCGTATTGCATTGTTTAGCATGCATTCTTGCCTCTTACTGCGATCGGAACCTGCCTTCATCTCTTACTATTTTGGGTACTTAAATATTAAATATTAATGTTGTAACTAAGATTGATGACTTGAAATGTGAATAATTGAATTGATATAACGGACTATTGGGATTAACTACTAGATGAAAAGAGGTTAATTACCAATTATTAGTGGTTTTTCATAATTTAATAAATTATGAATACTTAAGTATTGAAGATGTGGCCCTATCATCTCATGTGTCAAACGAACATCACTTTTCATAAAACTGGAATTATTGTGATTGTTAAATAATAACTTAATTGGGACCACTATTAGAAATTGGAAACTAAGTAGTTTAAAAGTCAATTTAGAAGTGATGTGATTTGAGCTCTTTCATAACTATAACTTTAAAACAATGGGTGTAAAGGATGAGAATTATGGGTTAATTAATTGATGCTATTAATTCAATTATCTAGAAATAAGTTAATTAAATTGATAACAATAGATTGGTTGGAAATTTCTTGGATAACTAGTTTAACCTTGTTACTCGCCAAGACTTTGGTTGTAGCTTTGGTCTATCTTAAAGCGGCTGGGCTGATCAGAGAGTTGTTGACCTTCCTACAACTCATATCTAGGCTTAACGACTAACTGGGATAGCGGGATGCATAACTTAACTCAACTAGTGAGGGGATGAGAGGCAATCTGTGGTTCAACATGTGAGGCTAGCATGTGTTTAGGTCTCATGATCTAGCTATCACTCCTTCTCGCAATGATCCCATGGTGATAGATTATGCCATGGGACAAGTATAGGTCATGATTGAGAGTTGGATGACCATATTTAAATGGGAATTGGCTTAATAAAATAAATGGATTCATGAATAAGGCTAAATAAATTACTTAACATATGAACAATATCCTTTTCTTTCTAATATCTTCTTGTTTAATTCTGCTCTAGTCAGTTTTTCTTGATGTACTCTTGGGTTGCGTACTCAGATGTAGCCGAGCAGCTAGGAGTTGTGGATATGGTTGCTCCTTTTGCTGCAAGACCTAGCGTGGTGCTCAAAGACTGTTCATGCAGACTATAGTTTTAGTTGTGTAGGTTTTCCTCTCAGTTTTCTAGTAATTGTACTTCATTACTCTAGCATTCCTTTCGTTTTACTTCTTTCTGTTAGGTAAACTCTTAGTACTTTTGTCAGTACTCTTTTAGTTGATATATTATGAATTTTTGTTTGGCTATTATTGTTATTTTACAATTATGTCTTAGATGACTGCATTCCTGTTAAGTGTTAGATGCTATTCCATACTTGACAACTCAAGTCTCATTAGGTTTGTTCAATTGATAAGGCCTAGGTCGTCATCAATGGAAAGGGTCATTTGGCATATGACAAATGCATAAAAACTAATGATACTATGGCTAAATTTTGTTAGTCTAGTTACATTGTAGATAATTGCATATTAGGCTTAGTGCATGCATTTAACACAAAGTTGCTTTGAGATTAATTATTGTGTTTTGTATATATGTAGGATGTAGCTAGAAGAAATAAATGAAGAAATACAACGAACAACACCAGACAAGGAGACACTTGGCACCACCTCACTCCACTTCACCTCAATCCTAGGACAACCTACCTAATCCAAAACACCATGTCCTAGACCTATTTTAGGAAACATACCTAATACATCCCTTCCATAGATCTCCCATCTTAAGGCTTAGGAATAACTTGCTAAAAATAACCACACTAGCCACATTTCTACCCTCCAAATCCCATCTTAAGGCCACATTTGAATCTAAAACCAACTACTTCAATGTGCTACCCAAGACTCAATCCTAACTTCCATTTTCGCTCCAAAGACCCACATTACTGATCCTAATCAACCTACCTCTAGCCAATCAGAATGAACCTCAAATCCAATAAAAGCACCTACCCACCAACACTTAGAGGTATTCCTTCCTCCATGGACTGCCCCGTGATGATAACGTCATCATCAGCCATAACTATCTTTATTTAGTCCTATTCCATCATTAAATGCACCTACATAATCGCTGGAAGACAGTAATTCATTGCACATCTTTTCTAAGAGAATAACAAGAAACCATGGTTAAAACTATAATTTTACCATCCTATCATGAATGCAGAATAACCACGAGTTTTTCCAGGTTTTAATTAAAGGTCAAATGGTCTTAAGAGTCTAACAAGTGGCTTAGTGCAGACAACAACAGGTTTTCATGCATTTCAAGAATTAAATGACATCTGGAACCCTAAAAATAGACCCGCTTGATTAAATGAGGTTCTGGTCATGATAAAATTCACCTAAACCCTCTAAAATATTCTTTAGGATTTGGCACCTTCAATTTGATCATCAGAACCCATTTTGATATAAAATAGAATTTCTGACAGACAGTTATCCTAATTTGGATTTCTACGCATTTTACCTAGTTAAACTTGGTTAAAACCTAAATTTAACTTCACCATCAGATTCTTTGAGTCCAAATTAGATTTTTACCAAAAGTTGAGCCTAATCTGAGATCATCTTGACCAAGTTTTCATTTTGATCCAGTCTAACTCTTTTTCTTACATACATGCCCTTAGCTTTGTGAATTGTTTGCAAAATTCCCACTAGATTTTTGGTCATTCTTGCATTCAAGTCCAAACCGCCATCTTCTTCTCCATGTAGCGAAGAAGAAAACCTTCAATTCCTAAAAATTGAAGTGCCTCATTTAATTCGATAACTTGATTGATGAAATCTCAATAAAAATCGCCAAATTTGGCAAAGATGATCCTCAGATCATTCTGCATCAGACGAGATCCTTCTCGAGGCCAATCATGACCAGAATTGGCTCAGTGAACTCAAGGAAGTTGAGCTCTCCAAGCAAGCTCAACCACTTTCCTTTTAGGGCATTCCAGATGAAGGGAACCTCGCCTATAAAAGCAGCTGTGCTCATCCAATTCATCCTTGTCTAGTTTTCGCGCACCAACCTCCTCCTCTCCTTCGTCCACGTCCACCATTAGCGAAGGCCTGGAGCTTTTTCAACTCTCCTCATCAGCCGCTCCCACATACTATAGGGAGAGGGCTTCCTCCCTACTCTTCATCGTCGTGCTTCCGAATAAAGAAGGCGACCCAATTACCTCTTCGTTGGCTCCATCTCCATCTCCTTTGTCTCCAGCTCTGACATACCTCCGGCAAGCCTTCTGCAACCTCCGTTCGTCCAATTAGTTTAGGGCTTCTTCTCCCCTACCCTCCAATTAGATTTAGGTTAAATTTTAGGTCATAATTCTCTCTATTGCTCCTCCAATGCCGACTGCCACCCCTTCGACCACCTTCATCACTAGCATAGCTCCACCCATCGCACACCCCATAACCTACGCTAATAGCATTGCCTCAACCTCATGAAGCTTCCCAACTCCTTGATTTCTTCATTAATCATCTCCATCATCTCCCTCCATCACCGCAGAACAGGGCTCACCGGAGCTTCTCCGCCACATACACCTGCTCACTTGCGGACTCAATTTCCTTTGTCCGGCGAATAGCGCCAGACCTTTTCTTGTGCTTAACTCCGGCTCTAGGGTCGTATTTTTGTCACAGGTACTTTGCCGTCTCCGATCATCCTCTTTGGCACCAGTAGACCACATCTGGCCACCTCTAGTCTCGCCCTTGCCCTTAACTGACACGGAATAGTCTCACGATCAGTCCCCGACCATCAATTGGGCAGAGCTACACTAGCGAGAGCCCTAATCTGATGAGAGATTTAGCAGCTGTACACGGGAAGAGAGGATATGGGATAGTCCTACATCATGAATCACTGAGGAGCTTGGCATACATATATTGAATTTGTGTGTTGGGCTATTTGCCTCAAGCACATAAGGGGTGAGGTCCCTCCTTCACTTAAGCCTTCCACTCCTCGGTCACTACCCCACACTGGTGACCCTGGACCCGATACTGCTATGATCTGATTACCAGGTCGACTACCTGGTTAGTTGTGAGAAAGGAGAAGAGGAGAAAGGGAAAGAGAGAGGGGTAGGGGGTTTTTGCTCTCTTGTGTTAACGCCTGGCTAAACACTTAGTCGTAAAGAAGAAAAGGGCTTAGAAGAAGAGAAGGCTCGCTAAAGGTTTGAAGGAAAGAAAGAAAGATCTGAAGAAGCAAAGGTAGAAGAAGAGGAGAGGCGGAAGAAGCTAAGGCATAAGAGAGAAAGCCAAAGGCAGAAAGGAAAAGAAGAAGAGCCGTGCCAAGAGAAACCCAAGGAAGAAGAACAGAAGAAGAAGAAACACTGTAGAAATGACATTTAAGTTGTTTGATTTATTGTTCAATCATTTGATTCCATTGAATAATTGCTATATGTGTGTTAAATTAATAATTGGTGATCCAAATCGTCATTATTTTATCTAGAATTCTTCTTATCCTTTGAGATACTCATGCTTTACATTGAATATTAGTTTTTTAGTAATTAATTATGCTCATTTATATTATTAACTGAGATTAGCGCGTGAATTTCATATTTGCTCCTTGTGTTTGACTTCGAACTTCCATATGAGTTTATAAATTGTATTTGTTGAAAGAACGATTTTGGTCTATATTACAATACAACGATTAAAACATCAACTTCGCTGTATCACCCCCTCAAGGGCTTCCCCTCCTCTTCTCTACTTTAGTTTAGTCTACCTTAGTCTAATTAGTCTAGTTGTCATGTCTACCTCCATTTCTTCCTTGCACCTCTATGAGGGCCTGGAATTTTTATAGCCATTTCAATATTTAGCAAACCTTTGTCAATTTCATAATTTTAAGAATTTAGGTTTTTCCTTTGGGACTATCCCAGTGTATTGGTCTTAACAATTGTTAACAAGGAGCTCTTGGTAACAAAAATTGAGTGGCAGGGAGTTACTTGACACATAAGTTCAAGGTGAGGGGGCCCTAAAATAAATATTCACCACAAATATTTTTATTTTATTTCTTTTATATATTTGTCTGCGAAATTGGTTTGGAACTCCCCTGCCCTTTACGGTCCTCGTCACGCTGATCTCTCTCCTTCTCGTCCTCTTCCCTACGCCTCTTCTTCTCCTCATCCTCCGTGCCTTCTGTGGCTACTACTGCCGCTGCTCATGCTCCTGTTGCTGCCGCTATTCTTGCTCCTGCTGCTACCGCTATTCTTGCCCCTGCCGCTGCCGCTGCTCTTGCTTCTGCTGTCGTTGGAGTTGCTGGAGGAAAAAGAAGAGAAGAAGGCCTTTTCGCCTCTTCTACTCGCCGACCACCTTCCCTCCCTGCCGCTCGCCGTCCAGTCGCAGCTCCGTGGCCCACGACCGCCGCCGGTTGCCGCTGCAGCGGCGCTTTCACGCGCGGCTGTGCGAGCTGCAGTCGCGCCGTTGCTGCTGCTACTGATTCTGTGTCACTGTTGTTGCTACTGATTTGAAGGTCAACGAGAAAGGATCGACCTCGTCGATGCTTGTGGATGGTGGGTGCGTCCCCTTCCTCTTTCATTTTGACCTAATCCTTAACCCTAGGTTGTGTAAACCTTGGGGCTTTGGTAGTGCTTATTAGTATTTGGGACTGATCTTGATGTTTAGGATCTGATGTGTGTTGTTATTGATTGTTTGATGCGAGGAAACTTGGTGGGGTAGTTGCTTGGTGTCGAGGAAGCCGAGATGCCGGAGGCAAGGTAGGGATTTCCTCTTGTTTACCTCTTCTTATTTCCTATGATTAGGAATATTAAAGGGGCCAATTTTGGATGTAAGATAAATGTTTGCATATAGTCTTATGTTATATGTTATGTCTTCTTGCCTTGGTGGGTAGAATCGTGGTAAGTGATTTATTGAAGCTTTTGATTTCTATCATTTCGTGGAGCCTTCACATTTTCAAATGGGAGTCCTGACAGTCTTAAACAATACCCATCATCAGTTGAAAGGGAATTGATCCGACTTTTGTTCATCATCTATCGTCTATCCACTGAATGTCAGTGGGGGAGGCTTGCTTGTAAAAACATCAACAAACTAAATGATTGTGTAGACTATGATATTTCGGATAAAATGTTTTTCTTTGCATGGCATCTATAGCACAATGTTAATAGGAATTGTATGGAAAAGATGGTGCTATTGTTAGAATGGTATCTATTGTGTGTCAACTCTCGATTATAGCTGTTGTTAAACTGGTTTAATTTCCAAACATAAATAACTGAGAAGGAGATCTTAGTTTTGATCATAGGACATAGTTCTTGGACCTCGAATTGCTTGGAAGAACTGGATGATGATGTTGATGCTCCTTCGGCCTTTCAAGATAGCTTATCTCATTTGTTATTTACTGAAATTTGTAATTTACTAGTTGTCAAGCCGTTTAAGATATCAATTGTGGGAATTTTGATGTAAAGGATGTATTTCATTACATGATAGAATCCTACATTTGCAGAAGTGGCGAACATGGAGATCATGAATGCTCATGATCTGTTTAGTATAATATGTGAGTTTGGCACTTTAGCATCCATATGCTATTGTGGATTGGGTCTAACTTTGAGATTTTTGGTATCATTTCTTTTCTTTCATAAACTATTTACCATTCCGAGTCTTCATTTTGTTATTTGTTAAACTATCTATTTGTATAGAAGGTTATGTAGCTCATGAATACAAATATTATGCTGTAACAGAATGATTTGAGTCACTCTTCTTAGGTGGCATTTGTAATGAGGGCCTTCCTGTCTGTATACCTCTTGCATATCGTCATTAATCATCTTCCTATCCCCATGCCTCATGTTGTGGTAAAAATTTAGGGTCTTGTAGGCATCGAGAAAATAGAGGATGTGGGATTAGTCCGTGTGTGTGTGTGTGGGGTGGGTTATAGGAGAGCAAACCCCTTTCATATTTTGATCCTGAGGATTGGAGGGTGTTTACAAGTATAAAGGTTTCAATGAAAGGGGAGAGTGTTTTATCGATTTATCTTGTTACTTATGCTTCGTTGGTGCTTGACAATATATAGATTCATGTTTGATCATGTTGTGGTTTAATGTTGATTGTGGGTATCATACATGTGATGCCGTAAATCATGGACTGTACAAGAATTTAGTAGTTAATTGAAGATGCTTATGGTATTGTGTTAGCGGTAACATGACCTTACGTCTTGCTATTTTCTTGTGTTTTTACCGCTTTTGATGCGGGGTGTATCTGCTTGTGTTTATCGTTGTTTTTTACTGTTGTGGTGTGATCGTGGGAAGTGCTCAACTATATAATTTGTGATATATACTATGCACAAGTGTAGGTTGCAGGTACCAATTTTGGGAAAATATCTGGTAAATAAAGGAAATTTTGTCAGATTTTCGACAGGTTTCGACCCTATAATTTATTTAGAATTTAATTGCCCTAGGACGTTCCCAATTGACGTGATTTTGAACTCTAACTTGAGCCACCTAGTAGCTGGGACCTTGGTGTGGTATTAGGCTATGGTGTTTGGGGTGCCTAGTACAAGTACTAAAATTTGGTACCAGTACTGACTGATAATGTGGTGATTACACTGGGGTTGTCCAATATTGATACTAAAGTCCAGTACTGACATGGGTTGGCCTGGATGAGGTTATGTTGTGAGTGGCCAGTACTAGAGCTAAAGCTCAGTGCTGGTACTAGCACATTATGGCCTAGTGGGGCAATGGGTGTCTAGCACTAGTACTTAGGATTAGGACTGGTACTGGTGTACTTGTTCCATCTAGCTTGAACTCCAAAAGGAGGATTAAAAGTGGATGGAACTCGATTAAGCAAAGGATTAAATTCAAAATGTGACACCTGTATTGATTCGATCAGAGTCTAATAAATGGAATGCTTAGATCTTAAAGTCTTGGATAAGAACCCAGGCGATCCACTAGGTCTCTAGGGCTTTGTTTTGGACATGGAACCTAATGAAATTAAATGATAGTAGGTCGACTAAGGGAGTTTGTAAGGCTGTACCTTTGGATTTGGTGAATCATGAGTTCATAGCTCGAGTAGAGAATCCAAGTTGTTGTGATAGCTGGAGGCTACCAAGGAATCTGCCTTGGAACTTAGAAAGTTCCTAGATTTGGTGACAGGCCTTGGGTTGTCGCTGGTGTTTGATACTTGGATGTACCTAAATCCAACTCGATGCCGAGGTACTCGTGGCTCTAGGCTCTGTCAGCATCTGCATGCACAGCGGGGGATGCCGGGCTATGTAGTTCTTGTAGGTAGAGGCTCACTAGGCACATGTAAGTACGGAAGTGCCAGGGTACTGTGATGGATTGGTTGAGACCTCGTTTGACTACGGATTGAGAGAGCACACTTGCAAACTACACTTCTACAGGGACTTGCTCCTAGAGGGGGCATTTGTGTGGCTTGACAGTTCTAGTCAATCCTGCGATGATGATCTGGTTTGTTCTGTGATTGGTCCTTAAACACAAATTGAGCTTGTACTTCGTGATCGCAAGTTATAGGCCTGGGTAGCTCCCAAGAGGGTTGACTCTTCTAATTGAAGTCAGCAACATACTCGATATGTCGAAAACGGGCATGCCTTTCTCGAGGATCAACGGACTTGCTAGCTTCTTTCCTCGCCATGGTGAGACTTTCAGGCTGGAATCCAAAGGAAATGATGCATCTCAATCTCCTCTGGTCGAGAGGGATGATTTCCAAAATCTGATCGCTGAGGTGAGTGAGAGAATAAATATTAATATCAACTCATGGGAAGAATTTAGGCAACTTGATTAATGGGTTGTGGGACCACGATAGTTGGCCGTGTTAGACAGGGTTTGGGAATTCGAACCTAGGGTGTTGGGTTGGGCTAGGGACTAGTTGGTACTGTATACTATCTTGTTTGGTTGAGATACAATAGCTGTTTGTTTCCTGCTAGGTCGATTGGCTTATCCCTACTATATGACCTACTTTTAGGTTGCTGTTGAGTCGTCACTGCAAGGGATTTGTCGCTGTGTAGGTTTTTGCCCAATCTGTTGGTAGGTAAACTTTTATGCTTTAATTTAAAGTAAATTTATGTTTTTCTACTATTCTTCTATATCATTTATGTGCCATCCTTCCCATACTTTCTTTCATTCTATGTATTAAATGAAATTCTTTTATAGCTTGACTTAGTTAGGTACAACCTGAATTAAATAAATCAGCACCTCTTCTGGTATCATTCCTCAGAACTCTGACCCTCATTTAGGGGCCTGGGTTTTGGGGCGTGATAACCTCGCTCTTGAGGCCTTCCACTAGATCAAGATGACTCCACGCCACCTTTGATTTGGAGACCCTGCCAAGTGTGCCTATGGCTTTGCTTCTTCGACTCGCCTCGGTTACTCTGGGCTATGCCTTCGTGGCCATCTTCTTTGATATTTTTGTTCTTTAAGCGTTTATTTATTTTCATATTATAGGCTTGTCTACTTTGTTATTTTTGACATAAGTCCTACTAGACTCTTTTTGATTATTAATGTAATCAATTTTTTATTTCCATAGTTACATCTTGTTCTTACTACTTTCATAGTTAGTTAGTTGCTAGAATTACCTTTGCTTGTGATCTATATAAAAATACAAAAAAATAGAAAATATAAAAAGTCAAAAAAAAAAAAATCGTAGGAAGCGAAAGTATCTGGTTACCTTCCTAATACAACCTGGACTCCATTTTCAAATCGATCGTTTTACGAGTTTAGTATAAAAATTTCTTAAGTATTTACATGATTTTAACTACAACGAATGTATTTTTACAAAACTAACTACACATAGATTTGTAGATTTTGATTTATTATTTAGAGTGAGATGTGATATTGATGTATCTTCTAAAAATACTCTAAATAATATTTGTTTTCATTCTATTATGTCTGTTCAGTAATATTGAATCTTATAATAATGGCATGATATATTAGGTTATATAAATTTCAATTCTTTCAAAGGAATGATAAGACTAAATATGATTCCTGAACATGTCATAGATAAAATTAAGAAATATATGATGTGTGTAAACTAAACAAAGTACGAAATATTTTCACTATATTACTAGAGATACTAAGGTTCTATAAATAATGCACACGGACAACTATGAGTTCAATGGTGTGTTGACTAGGGACAATAAAAAAATATTTTATCATCTTTATAGATGACAACAATAGATATTATTATGTGTATTTACTAATTAAATTTAAAGATGAGGCATTAACTAAATTCCTTATCTTCAAGAGAGAAGCAAAAGCATAAACTGGGAAAGTTCTTAAGAGGCTAAGGTTAGATAGAAGAAGGGAATATACGTCTAACTTATTTGATAAACATTACCAAGCTTTTGGTATATTTGAGGAAGTGATGGCCCCGTATTCTTCACAATCTAATGAGATAGCAAAGCAAAATAGTAGGACCTTAACTGACATGGATAACTCTTCTACAATGCTTAATATTAGCTACCTACATGTGGATGGAATCTCTAAATATGGCATGCCATTTTGTTAATGTAGCTCATCAAAAAAGCATAAGGAAAGTAGCTTATTTGAGATTTGGAGAAATAGGAAACTGATGAGGGGCGAAAAATCACCTCATGGATTCGACCGTTGATGGTAGCACCATCATTGGTATTAGTAAGCCTAAGTTAGCCTAACTGCAGTAATAAATGTTCCTTAATATTCATCAAAAGGTTGTAACTCTGTTTTGAATCGAATATGAGAAGATAAGAAATCCTGTTAATTCTATTATTTTAACATCCAATCATAATTATAGATTAACTGAGGGGTTAATCAGGGTTAACCTAAGGTCAAACGAACTTAAATTTTTCAAGAAGTGGGTCTAAGCTGACTGAATCAGGAATTTTTTGAGTTTTGAGGAGTAATTTTATTAATAAAAATCATAATTTCAGTCTCAACTTAATTAAATGGGTTTTAGTGAAAATAAATGTAACTTAAACTTCCTAAAAATCATTTAGAAATATTCTAAGAGATTTGGAACTTTCACTTTAACCCAAGGAACTCATTTTGACAAAAAACGAAGGTTTATGCAGGAATTTATTTTATTTTGGGTCACTGTGTAAAATTTCTAGTTAAACTTGGTCAAAATTCAAATATGAGATCACTAGTACATTCCTTGGGTTTAAAGTAGGTTAACCAAAAAATATGAGTCTAATTAAAATCCATCTTGACCTAATTTGTACTTTGGGTCATAAATCTCTATTTATTACCCATGGCCCCCCTATCTTCTGCATTTTCATTGCATACATGCCCTAGATTTTGATTTTCCTTGCAATAAGGTCCCACCACCACGTCTTCCTCCTTGAGCAAAGAAGGTAGGTGCAGTAGTTGGAACCCACCAATGTCAAGATTTGATTCCTGAATTGGATGACCAACTCTCAATGAAACCTCACTAAAATTGGTGAGATTGTCAATCAAGTTATACCGCATCTGATAAACCGACTCTTGAGCTCTGATTTGGCCTGAATTCACATCGGCGAGCTTGAGATTCACGAGTTTAAAGTTAGCCAAATACGCAAGCAAGACTTGCGTATTTTGGCTCCTTTGCGAAGGCATTCACTCCTATATAAAGCCTCCTTTGTTTACAAGTTGAAATCGTGCTTGATTGGCTGTCAAATCCCCTCTTCTTCTTCTCCGGCAGTAATTCGATGCACCTTAGAGCTCCCTCGAACTACTTACTCGCCCTCTGCCACGTATGATAGGTAGAGGGCTTCCCTCCCTCGTACATCTACAAAGCTTCATGCGAAGCTTGAGCACCTCTACCTCCTACGTCGACTTCGATTTCACTCTCTCCTCGCCAACGGCCAAACCGGCGACCTCCCTCCGTTCGTCTAATAGGTAAATTAAGTTGGGGCTTTTGCTTCCTTTGTTCCCAATTAGGTGTAGTTAGCTTCTCGTCTCCGTTCTTCCCTTCCTTCTCTTTCTCTAACTCTGTCTATCATCGCCACTGCCACCTTCACCGCTGACCACATCTGCTTCCCTCTCACTCAAATTGAGTGGGGCAAAAACTTCCCCTCACCCCCACAACGGTCTTGCTCAACTCAATTTACTCGTACATCACCTACGTCATCCTCTCCGACCACGGTCATCGGAGCTACACACATCTCCTTCGTTCGGCCACACGTGACCACCAACCACCAAATCACCACCACTGTCACCTTCGCCTCATTACGGCGAAGCTCCCTATATATCTAATTGGGGCCACGAGGCCGTTTTCTTTTTGCAAGTACTTCGCCATCACCGATTGTCTTCTCCATCTCTGATCGACATCGACCGATGACCAATCACCTCGTCACCATCTCCAATAGTCGTGGACCAGCATGGGGGACTCATCTGGGTCTTTAATTTGGTGAACCAACGCCAATTGCAGTAGCAATTGAACCAGCTCCCTCATGTGAAGAATTGAAGAACAAGGAGCTATTCTTAGTCCCACATTGTGGGAATTTACTTTTGAATCGCATTCATAACCCTTCGCGTGCCTTCATAGCTTGCCCAAGTTCAGGGGGTCGGGTCCCCACACTTACATGCCCATACGCATGTGCCCTCGCTCGCACACGCATGCTCGGGCGGATCTGGGCCAGGTTCGGATCTGATTAGGGCCCGATTAAAGAGAAAAAAGAAGGGTTTGGCTGAGAGAGGGGTAGGGGGTTTTTGCTCATCCAAGGTTTAGACCAGACGTCTGAGTTTGAAGTTCCAGACGTCTGATCAGTGTACTAAGTGTTGAGTTGAGTTATTTTAATCACATTTTTATTGCTCAAACACTTATATCTTTTTGAAGTTTTGATATTGCAATTAATTGAGCATATATTCTTTTTATATCAAGCTCCCTGTGCCTTATTTTTATTACTTGATTAGTGACTTAATTGGAAATCATTTGCTCCTTGAGATGACCTTAGAACTCACATTTTAAGCATTATAAATTTTAAATGTTGATTCATTTTCGTTGACTATACTACGACGCATTTGTCTAAACCCGACGAAAGCACGTTAGGAACCACATGGAAGATTCGGCTACCTGGTAGAGTACAGAGATCCAATGCTTCAAGGCGGATCTGTTTATCCCGGTCCACATATCAAATTGTTAGGCGGGTCATGCCGGATGCAAGGAACAGCCAACCGAAGGGTTAACTGCGGTGATTAAAGAAGAATCATATGAGTACGACACCGACATATGTTCTAACGGTCATCTGGTGGTTACCTCGTTAAATACTATTAATAGCCAAGCCTCGATATTGTGAAAATAGAAAAGAAGCTTGCAATAGGAGGTTCACCCTGTAAATACCTAGGGTGGACTAGCTTTTATTTTTTCATGCAACCTGGAAGAAGGGAGAATAATAGAGAGATTGTACCACTAAATCACTTGTAAAGTTTGGGAGTATCATCCTCCCCTCAGACATATACCTCCTTTCGATGGAACTGGGTCATTAAACCCCCTGCATACATTCTTTGCGATTATGTGTTTGAGTCGAGGTTCCTATTGTAAGGACCTCAATCAATTGGCGCCGTCTATGGGGATCATACAATACTACTTTTTCAACTTCATCCACCTTGCAATGGCTCCCTCTATGCGTCATTCTTCTCGCACTAAGTCTGAGAAGCTTGGCCTTGCAGAGTCTAGTGTCTCTATATCAAGGAAATGCCGACAGCCCTTCAGACCAAGTAAGGGCAAGGAGGTGCAGCCATCGAGCCTCCCACAAGAGTCTTCTGATGGGAAAACCATCATCCTCTATATCTAGGCTATTTTGATGAAGTTTTAGGGTTAAATTCACTTCATTAACCTATAAAAAGGGTATAATTTAAGGATCTTAAGAATTTGAAGGCACTCAAGATAACTACCTTAATTATGAGAAATTAAGAAGGAAGACTTAATTTAGGGTTCACAAGCTATTCACCAAGGCTATGAGAACCCTTGAAAATCTTTAGAATGGCATAAACACTTGCTAAGTAGGGTTTTAAGAAGAGAAAAAGTTAATCAAAGCCCTAAAACCTTAATTTCAGCCTTCTAAAATTCTAAGGGCTTTTATTTAATTTTTCCTAAACTTAACCCTTCAAAATTAATTAAAATAATTCTAAGGGTTAGGGCAAGTCACTTGAGCAATTTGAACTATAAATGACCTTGGAATACGCCTAGACTAATACTACCTAATAAATTGGGTTTATGTGCAATTTTCCTTGACTTAATGAACTTAAAACCCAATTTTGACTTCACCATTAAATTCCTCATGTTAAAAATTAGGTTAACTCTAAACTTTGAGCTTAATCAGGGATCATTTCAATCAAATTTACATCTTTTGTCCCAATGTCTTGAATATTTGCAAATAGCCTCTTAGGTTTTCAACTTTATTTCAATTAGGCCCTTAAGTCATCCCCTTTTTTTGATCGCTCCCTATTTCAACCACCCACAGCTGCTCCTCAATTGTCACTTTGATTGAGCAAATCTTGCAGCATCAGCATCAATCGCATGCCAAATTTGCCGAGGTTACTCTTGAGATGATTGCGCACACATCTAGCATCGCTAAATGCCTCCAGCTGCAGGAATCGCGAGGCTCGATTGACCTTCAAAGCTCCAGCTCGGTGCACACCCATCAATGGCAAGCTATAGTTCTTGACACAATTCTCGTTGGAATTCGTCTATAAAGAATCGTCGCATGACGACGATGAATTTTGTCGAGATTTGGGTCGTGATCCTGCCCTCATTTGCGGTGACCATCATTGTCGTCGACCCCGGCAGCTCCTTCGATCTCCTCCATGCATGCTCCAATCATGAGGGCTATGCCACTGGCTTCCTCACATTCATCCGATTCTCACCAGCCACAACGAGGCTCCTTTGACCCATTCCTCACCGTCGGTCTTCTCCTCTGAATCCTCTTCTTTCGTATTTGGCAGGTCAACGCTAGATGTTCTTCGACCACCTCATCGACTCCTAGGTAGTTCCTTCTCTACCTCCCTTTCTCTAGCATCGTTAGGCAATTTAGGTTTAGGAAATAGCCCTACTTTCTCCATCCATCTTGCTTTCTCCCCCAAGTCCAGCGAAGGTCCGGCGAAGGCCTTCGCCCTATTTTGCTTAGCATTATTGATCACTGACTAGCCCACAAGTTTCTCCAAACCTTGGCGAACAAAAGCCCTTAAGGAATTGAGCCTATTGTTCGCTGAGGTACCTCGTCGACTCCACCTCCATCTGCCATATTTCTCAAGTCCGACATGCCACATCCGA
Organism: Thalassia testudinum; assembly: GCA_037157565.1. NCBI lineage: Eukaryota > Viridiplantae > Streptophyta > Magnoliopsida > Alismatales > Hydrocharitaceae > Thalassia > Thalassia testudinum. Next base: position 986,063 of record JAZHRO010000065.1, read on the forward strand.
TCCCCCTAAACTAAATTACCACCACCTACGCTAAGGTCCAGTGAAGGTTTTCAAGTATCTAATTTGGGCCCCGAGACCATATTTCTCCTTGCAGGTCTTCACCGCCTTCGCCATCTTCTCCAATCACGGCAATCCAACTCCGTCTTCTCAGTCATCTCCCCCAACTCATGACTCTACCATTCACTACTCTGACCCTCCATCAACCACCTCGACTACCTCAACGAACCTCCACCAACCACCCTCCACCCTGTGCCAAGGCCATCTGAGATGAAGACCAACTTCTAGCCACAACTTCGACACAACACATTCGAGGATTGAAGCTCAATTTCGCACAAGCGCTGAAAAAGGAAGCAAGGACATTTCGTCCTACCTTGTTGAGCTGCGAGGTGATTAGGCGATATAATTGGTTTTGTCCCCATCTGTTGACCAACTGTAATAGGGAGGCTCCCCATAGGGTGTATGTATGCCCATACTATACGTATATATATATATAGAGACCTATTAGGCCCACTAAGGGGTGGCCCGCTAGGGTGTGAGCAGGCTGGTTTTGGAATTTCAAAAATAAAACATAAAGTGTTCATGGATTCTGAGATGTGCTAAGTGCCCATTGGGTTTGTGAAGAACCAAGCTTTTTGAAATTATTGCTCTTTTTTTTGGGCACTAAATCTAATTTGTATTTCTTTTGAGTTTGATTGCTATTTTATTAACATAGTACATTTGTATAAAACTCTTGAGCTTCACATATTGTACGTAATTAGATAGTGGTTTTCGTGCTTTATTTTTCTCCCAGAGAACGACCTCAGACTCTAACTTCAAGAATTATAAATTCAAGTGTTATTTTCACTTTTTATCGACTATGCTACGATACATTCTTAAACTTCAACTCAACAATATTAACACCTTCCTGTCAGGAGAGCTCCTGGGAAGATGCTCTCCTTGATATGCAAGTGAAGGAAGACGAGGACGAGGCTAAGCTGGTAGCCTTAAGGGTTCTGCAACGGCTAGTGGTGGAGCAGTTGTAGATCTGGCTGATGAGTGACCGGGCTGAAACTCGACATGAACCCCAAAGTTCCAACCCTACCAACGACTAACTAAAATGGCATCGCATGATGGAAGAAGAGAACGCCCACCTATGCGAATAGCTCGAGAAGATGAAATGCGAGCTTAGTAGTCAGAAGGGTGAAGTCACCCTTGGTCCACTAAAAGCCCCCTCCCACCTTTACGAGAGCCGGATGAGCAGTTGGGGGCTAATCCTCAGGTGACCAGCAGCAGAGGCTCGATTCCCGAAATTGTCCGCCAGGTTACCTGGGCAATGAGAGGTAGGAGGCCCTGGGCGTTTGTAATGACATACCCCCTCGTCGAGGACATGACGACTACCCCACTCGAGAAGTTCAAACAACCCATCCTGGCTTAATATGATGGGATGTCGGACCCTAACAGCTTTGTAGGGAGATTTAGGTAGATGATGCTGGTCCACGGATGTTCGGATGGAGTTTTCTATTGGGTAGTCCCGTCTTATTTATCTAGGATGGCCCATGAGTAGTCTAATGAAATGTCGACAGGCTAAATTACTTGATTCCAAGAGTTGGTCGACAAATGTTGTTAGTATTTCGCCAGCTATCAGCGGATCTGGGATAATCCAGAAAGGTTGCATATCCGGCAGAGAAGATAGGAGTATTTCTGGTCTCATCTAGACCGATTGAAGACTCAGTATTTCAAATGCAAGCGGTCGCATGATGCCATCTCTATCCAGTATTTTAAGTCAGGTTTAGTGACTCAGGTTCTAGTACAATATTGATGAATTTTCTCTTAGAGACATACAGTATGACTCCTTCGACTCCCATAGCCGTCTGGCGGATGGACATTGTGAAGACTGTGCCTCCCTTGAGAAGAGGAAGATCCTAGTCGAGGCAACACCAATATCAATCTGAAGCAGCAATCGCCTCAATAAGCAGAAAGGGAATTTCACGGATCTAAGGGAAGGGCTAAACGAAAATTGATCCAATTGTCCCCACCAACCCAGGCTGGACCTCTATGAAGAATACACTCCCCTTACCGCGAATCAAGTGGACATGTTAGCTGAAGTTTGGTTAATTGATAAAGACTTATTTCCCCCACCAAAGCCTCTAAAGAAGAAGACAGAGAGTGGGCCTTATTGTAAATACCATCAGGCTCGGGGGTACGCTACGGAGGACTGTTGGGATTTGCGCGACTAGATCAAGTCTCAAACCTGGCATGGTAATTTGACCCATTTCATTAAACGAAATAGAGGCCAAGATAAAGGCAACTGACCTGTGGAAGGTCCCAAGGAGTATCATCGAGAGAAGCTTCAATAGCTCCGAGGAGTCCATGTAGTGTCCTTTCTGGAGCTGGAGGTAGTGTAGACCACAACCCTCATGGCCCAGCAAGAGATTCCGCTAGAACTCTCGCTTGAGGAGTATCACTGCCATGTCATGGCGGCATTAAAGGCAGGGCGTTTGGGAGGTCACGCGGCTACAGTCTCGTCTCCTCAATCAGCATTGTGTCCACAACACTTAATCGAAAAACAGATAGACGTGATCTTCGGTGTCAACACCGCCCCTGCACCTATGGGGACCACCAGGGAGGTATACCCACTTTGCAAAGGGGTGAGAGGAGTTTCGTCAAGTGGGCCGCCTCGAGGCTTTTCTCCTCCCTGTCGGATTTGGCTGATCATACAGATCCCTTAATAACTCTCATCCTGGCTGGACGACAACAAGCTTGTCTCCTCGTAGACATGGGTAGTGTCGTGGATGTCTTTTTCCTTAAGACCCTCACGCAGTTGAGCATTTGAGTTTCAGCGAGGAACATTTGTCTCTTCCAACCCTCCCGGTGGTGAGGTTTGGGAACCACAAAGTAATGCTGAGAGGAGAGATTAGCTTTGCTGGTATCAATATGTGATGGAGACAAGTACCTCAATAGGACGGCCACCTTCATAGTAATTGGGTTGGCGACGGTATTTGATGTCATCATAGGCCGTCCTAGGACCCATGCTTTCTGTGCAATCTCCTCGTATTTTCAGTTCGTACTCTTCCATTCCTTGCGTGGAATCGGAATTATCCATGGAGATTAATTAGCCGACCGAGAATTACCACGGATTGAGCTCAAACGCTTAGTAGAGAGGAGGCCCCCCAAACCTCCTAAATAGAGAGGACGAACCCCCTATCTAGCCTCCTGTTCCTCAACCATGGCTATCCAGTTGATTGATTTAAATGCTGACGGCATACCACGAATAAGAGCATTTTTTGAAGTTGGCTGTGCCGACACAAAAAGAGTGTCGATTCATAGGCGTGCCGCTGGCATGCCGACGATTTCGCTCGGCATGCTGATTGGCACTGGAAGCGGGAGATTTGAATTTCAAAATGGGGGTACGGGCGGGAGATCTAAAACTAGTACATTTGAGTATTTCAACATCATTTTGAGTATTTATTTATACACACACAAAAAAAATGAGTATTTTAACATCATTTTGAGTATTTATGTGATTTTTTGTCGGCATGCCCTCGGCATGTCATCGGCATGGCCATCCAAAAACGGGTATTTCCACGGCATGCCTTTGGCATGCCCATGGCATGCACACTTGGAATTTCATCGGTATGACATCGAAATTGGCATTTCGAACCTTGATCCAGTTGTACCCTAAGGCAACTGACATACTTGTTCAGATAGGAGCCAAATTGCCGCGACCGAAGCCCACGAGTTACTCCTGTTAAGGGCTAATGCGAATGTTTTCGCATGGTCGGGCAACAACCTGCCGGGAGTAGATCCATCTCTATCTCTGATCGAGCATTGACTCAATATCCAGCCAGGTTCTCGAGCAGTCAAGCAAGCTCAACTACATAAGTCTACTGAGGAATGGCAAGTCACCGCCGTGGAAGTAGATAAGCTATTGGAGGTGGGATTCATTTGGCAATCTGTATAACTGAAGTGGCTATCCAATATTGTGATGGTTAAGAAATTAAATGGAAAATGGAGGATATGCGTGGACTTCACAAATGTAAATGATACCTACCCAAATGATGAGTTCCTCCTATCGAAGATCGATGCCCTTATAGACTCTTGCAACGGACAGTCACATAATTGAACATTTAGGAAATCAATTCCATGTTTGATTTGAACTTTTGGACTCATAAATGTGTTCAATTTACAAATAGATCATCAATTTATATTAAGGAATAGAATATTTCATTTTATGACCTAATTTTTCATTTTTATCACAAATTGGATGTTTTAATTTATGTAATTTCCTACACTTAACCTATTTCTTGTGTTAATTGTATAGTGTTTAACTTAGTTTCTAGTCTAACTTGAATATTTTAACTATGATGAGCCACATCTTATCAGACACATAAGCATGTGATAACCATTGGGTGGAAATATTAAGAATATGATCAATATGTAGTCTCATACCTGCAATTTAAGGCTTCAGCTTATGACATTTGTGGTAACAAAAAATTGATTGAGGGAGCGAGTTAGCCTCCCTACAACTTTTTTTGTAGGCTGTTTAGCCAATTGAATAATTAAGTAGAATGGGTACGTGTTTTTGACCTATGATGTTTTGGTACTACTTATATTATCTAGTGGAGATGAATGCTTGTGTGCCATTGTAGATTAGCTTCCCACATGTATATCACATGAGTGTGTAGTCACCACTTTGCTTAGTATGAGACCTCGGTGTTATTAACCTAGTGGTTAGTGTGGGTGCAAGGCATTCTCCCAAGCAAGAGGTTGCTCCATATCAATCTTATGATTTGGGATATTACAATGATATCTGTTACCATTAATGATCGGAAAACATGAAGGCACATACGCTTGAATAATTGAGTAATAATTGGCTAATTAAAGATAACCATGCAAATTAGTACCCACTTCTAGTTTCTTTATACTAATCTTTATACTTTAATTCTCTCTATTTTGATTTCGTAAATAGGTTTTGATGAGGAGCAGCCAGATAATGCATGTAGCTACAAGAGGAGATGGTGGTGGTCCAAGTTTTGTATCATAGTTCGTCTGTAAGATACAAATTACTTACTAGTTGTACTTTTTGTTATTTAGTTTTCCATTTAGTACTGTTTTCATCAAAGACTGGTACCTTTATTATGCTTTGATGGGTATGGATTGTTATTTATATAGATCTCTACGATTTATATGTTTATTTCAACTTTAGTCTTATCTCCTTCGTTTCTGCTCGGTATGTGTTTGCACTTTATTGTACATTGATATGTTTTATTGCTTATGTGGTGGATGACTATAGATCTTAGGTAATAGTGCAAAATTGATCCAAATTTCTATTAGGGTGAAGGGTTTGGGTCGTGACAAGGTTCACTTTTTGGTATGTCTCCATGGGCAATCTATTATTAGTCCTTATGGACAAATGATTTTAATATGTACTCTTATGTCATCATCGTTGCAGTAGTATTTGTGTACCTAAATCTTAAATTGACTTTGATGCAGTAATATTTCCATGTTGAAAACTTTTCTACCATCTTTTGTTGCAGTACTCTGTTTTGTAAGAATAATCTGATCGAAAGTTTACAATGCCAAAGAAATCCACTTTTATAATCATTTAGAAATTTGCATTGTTTATCTCTCAAGTCAAATCTTGTAATAAAAACATATCCAAACATATTTAACCCTCTATTAACCTACAATTTAGCATTTTATAAGATTTATCCAATGCTAAAAAAAAAACATATCCAAACACAGGCTGAATGATCTTTTGAGACCATGTTTTATGGTTACTTGCAACTGTTAATAATGGATCACTTTTAAAATATTGTATACATTATGCTATATTTTGCATTAGCAACCAAAGTTCAAATAATCCATTTATTCTACTACGTCACAAATTAACGGCAATCCTTTTCAAAAAAGAAAAAAAAAATTGACCACAATCAAGTAGTGAATATAAAAAAATCGTATGAGTTAAAAAAACATGTTACGTAAAGACATAGAGAAGGCACTTACACAAACAATAAAAAACCAAGCATAAGTATAAAGTACAACACGTACCCCAGCTATAGTAATTTTTATCTCACTTGCAACTTGGACCTATGTACTTATTCATGGAACTCATTTCAATGGAGGTTGCACTTGTTCCATCACCATATTGATTCTGATTGTGACATTCATGAGCATTCCGTAGATCCAGACAATCTCTTAATTGCTTTACCACTTCATTCATGGTCGGTCTTTTTGATGAGACTTTTGAAGCACATGATAATGCTAGTTCCACCATTTTCCAAGATGAATTCATCTCATACTCTCCATCAAGCCTTTTGTCAACTATCTCCTCAATACTCCCAGTTTCAAACAAAGGAAGCACCCAATCAGTTATATGCTTGCTCCCATTTCGCTTGATAATCGCAGGAAGTCCTGTTGCTAGCTGTAGTAGAACAACTCCAAAACTGTAAACATCACTTGTTTCCCTCAACATTTCAGTACAATGATACCTGATCACAAATAAAATCGTAAGAGTGCATGTGGTTAATTATAATGATAAGTTTGGAAAAAATTCATGAAATTACATTTCTAACCTAAATGTAGATTTTAATACTCATAAAATTGTAATCAGAAAAATTGTTTACATTTTTTTAGACACCATTGAGAGAACCTAAAATAAAGTTGTTTGGTTAAAATAGAGAACCCAAAGATGTTTTTCATTTTACTTGTTATAAGAATCTCATTTGTATCCACCATTTCTAGTGTAGTCACACATTAAGAAAAGTAACATTTGTCGTAGTAAATTCTACATTTTTCTATTTTGAAATATGCTTGTTATGCCTAATTAATTAACTTCTTAAACTATTATATGAAACTCCTCCAGCTCTAAACAGTATAACAAAATTAGGATTCAAAATTATCATGTTGATTAGGTCAAAAAATGACTTAATGAAACAGGAGAGAATGGAAAACCATCTTTAATGTTATCGTCGAGAAGACAAATCCCTTGACTTTAAGACATATATATGTCAAATAATTTGAACATTTAATTGACCGATATTGGATGCACTGATTGAGGTATTGATACTAGAAAGTTGATAGGATATTTATGATCTCCCAAAGGCATGATACAAAGTTGCTATATAGGTGTTTATAATGGATTGAAGGAATAAGCTTACTTTATGTTTATTAGAGAGTTCCACACATGGTCATAAAATCCTGATACAACTCTTACATAAAAGTAAAGAAGGCAACCCTTTAGGCAAAGGGGCTAGTCTCTAATCCTAATTGATAGATGTGATCCAACAAACTCCATTATATTAGGCGTAGGTGAATTTCGTCAGACTGAAAAAAAATGTGACAACCTGCTTACACAAATTCACCAAAGAGCTTACCTTTCATTATTGCTAGGCAGCTAACCATGAGACTTATCATTCAATAAAACATACAACCGCATAAAGTCTTAATAGAAATAAAAAAAGATCTAATATTGTCGAGAAAAAGTATATTTAAATAGAATGTTAAGGAAAATCAAGTTAATATTTGAGAGATTGTTGAGAAATATAAGGAAAATATATGTTGAATTTGATGATTTTGATGTTAACAAAATATTTTTGGATATTTATAATGTTAGATTAATTGTTGCAAAAAATAATAGTTGGACAACATGTTGTTGAGGAATAGTGCCCACTTCCTTCTCCCTCTCTCAAATTTCTTCATGCATCTTCCCCATTTAATTCATATTTATCCCATCTTCTCCCTCAATTTCTTCTATGTCACCCCATTCTTGCATTAGCTTTCCCTTTGTGCGCTAACTCAACACCCAACTCCTCCATGTGAGATCTCCCTCTAAAGGGATTTCAGTTCTTAACAACTATGGCATTTAATATTTGTTGTGTATCCTTTTGCATTAATTACTTTTATTTTCAATTTTAGCTTAATACAAAAATTTATTTAAAAGTGGGATTATTACATCCTACCCCCTCGTAGGGGAATTTCATCCCTGAAATTAGAGTATACCTTAATCTTGCAAGAGGAATGGATGCTTCAATCTCGTCTCAACTTTTTTCTCCCAAGCAGCTTCTTTGTTTCATTCACTACTCCAAGGCACCTTCACAAGTGGCACAATTTTATTCCTTAGTCTTTTTTTTCACTTTATCCAAAATGTCAATTGGTCGTTTTTCGTAGGTTAGATTTGGATCTAGCTGCAATTCTTTAGATCTATATATCAATCTACATACACCTCTATATCATACCAGTAACCACTCATCCGTTCCGAGCTCTCAGTTCGTGAGCATGCATCCGATCTTCCACCGATAACTAGGGGTTTCATGGTTGCTTCAATAGTCTACTTTTGCTTCATTTATGAGCATGACACAGAATACATATTGGTAGAGGATGAGATCTTTTAACATACACTACTAGAAAAATGGGCTTTGGCGACTCTTTTTTAGAGACAATTATTGTTAAAACCATCTTCTATATCGAATATCCCCCTCAGAGACGTAGAATATTTTCAATGATATACACTTAAAACCGTCGTATCGTATATCAACACGACGATTTTAATTAAAATCGTTGTGTATACTAACCCTTAAAACCTCACGTTATGTTATGAGGGGGCCCTCATTTACGTATACAATGATTTGTTCATAAACCATCATGTATATATTTCGCCAAATTTCCAAGCGTGCAAAATTTCACGCCTTAACCTGACATTAAACTACGATTTTTACAAAATCGTCATTAAATGTGCAATATGAGTCGAGCGCACGCCTGATCCATCGAACCCTTGCCTCTCTTTCCCTGCAGTCTTTTCGTCTTCAAGCCTGGTGCTGCTCCATCAGCTGCTCCACCCCATCATCCTTGGTAAACCCCCCTCCTACTCCTCCTCCTTCCATGGCTGTCCCCCTCCTCCTCGTGCTCCTCCTCCTTCCATGGCCGCCTCTCCTTCCCCCTCCTCGTCGATCCACATGTGGCTCCTCCTCTGGCCCCCTCCCCTTGTCCTCGTCCTCCCTAGGGCTCCCCCCTCCTCCTCCTCCTCCACATGCAGTTGTTGCCCACTCCCCCTCCTTCACTAGCCCCTCCCCTCCTCCCTCATTACGACGCTGCCACATCCTTCACATTTGCCAGCCCCTCCTCCTCCCCAAGGTTCGAAATGCCGATTCCGATGTCGTGCCGATAAAATTCTAAGTGTGCATGCCATGGAAATGTTGTTTTTCGATGGCCATGCCGATGGGCATGCTGAGGGCACACTGTGGGAATACCGAGGGCATGCCGACAAAAAATCACATAAATACTCAAAATGATGTTAAGGTACTCAATTTTTTTTTGTGTATATAAATAAATACTAAAAATGATGTTGAAATACTCAAATATGTGTGTGTGGTTGGTTGACTCGGGTGTTTCTCGACATAAGTTAAAATTAGCTCCATATGATAGAAACATATTAGTTGCTAGTGTTTCACCCATTATAGGTCAGGGAAAGATAGAAGATGCACCTCACAGTATGACTGGAGATCTTTTTGAGTCTAATGCTATTAGTAGAATTACGAAGTAGTTGAATTGCGATCGATTCTATTTAGAATGCATAAAAAAAAAGTGTGTGCGTGTGTGTGTTTTCAAACTTCCCTGCACCCTTTTTTCAAACTTCCCTCCAATTCCCTGAGAGAGTTTGCCTCCAGCAACCCTCTCGAATTTCAATAGGCCATCCAGTAGCGGTGTGCCTCCCCCAGCTCCTCACCAGCAGCGTTATCGACATTATACCGTCAGCATGCCGTTGAAACTGTCGGTATGCCGGCGAAATTGTCGGCATGTCGACGACACACCTGTAAATCGACATTGTTTTCGTATCGGCATGGTCCTCCTCCAGAAACACCCTTGTCGACGGCATGTCGGCGGCATGCCATTGTCATTTAAATCACTGCTCCTCCCACATCCGACCCCTCCTCCCTCTGACCTCCTCTCCTATCTACCCACCTCCTCCCCAATCGACCCCTCCTCCTCCCATTGCCTCCTCCCCCATCTACCAGCCCTCCTTCCCCATTCGCCCCTCCTCCTCCCCCTTGCCTCCCCCATCAGACCCCCCTCCTCCCCCATCGACCCATGCACTTCCCCTTATCCTCCTCCCCATCCAACCACCCTCATCCCTAATACTTTATTTTTTAAATTATTTTTTATTACAAATTAATAATTATCTTATTTAATTTGTGATATTTGATTTAGGTTACGCTCGTCGTTGGACATGTGCTCGTTGATTCACGTGTTTCGTAAGATATGAATGTGTACATTTTTAGATTAATTATATTGGTATATATGTATGCATTAATGTAGGATGTATCCACTTTTAATTTCAGTTTATATTTATGTTTAGAATATGGGGTGTACCCACTTTTAATTTCAGCTTATGTTCATGTTTAGAATGTGGGGTGTACCTACTTTAATTTCAATTTGTTTGCATGATTAGAATGTAGGGTGTGCCTGCTTTAATTTCAATTTGTATGCATGTTTGGAGTTTGGGGTGTACCCATTTTAATTTCAATTTGTATGTATGTTTAGAATGTAGGGTGTACCCACTTAATTTGTAAATTCTTATACTCTGTCGAAAATTTTAATAAATTCATAGATACACACACTTGCACAAATCTAGATGCATTTGAAGCCAAATAATAGATATTCTAATCGCTAAGTTATAGGCTTTGGGAGGGGATAATCGTGTCAAAATATTCACTTGAGGAGACTTATGATCGTGTTATACGGATAATGCAGAGTGTATGTATATCTCACATGCATAATGTTTTGGTTTTATAGCATGCCATAAGTGTCACCATTCTTAGTTCAAAGAAGTTCTGAACTAAGGGGGTCCTTAAAGATTTGATCATAATTATGGATTACTTGTTACATGAAACCGATGTCTAGGGGTGATGAGGGGCAAAAAATGCCTTCAGATCCAAAAGTTCGCACCTGATCTAACAAAGGATCCAGCTACCCAGACATAGGGTATACAGGTAAAATCAGCACTCCGTCTTGCTTAAGACCGGTCGGATCCCAGTTAGCATCAGCCCTGTCTAACCAAAGATCCTACGTAGCAAGGGCAAAAGATACGATACGATGTGCCTGACCACCTATACCCTGATAGCTATCATGTAGCCTGACAAATGGGGGTACTAGAGCCCATCAGTAAGGGTTCCCCCCTGTTATAAATAGAGAGGGAGGCCCCCGGTAGAGGGGACTCCTCCCGAGGAGAGGGAGGAAGGGTATGAAATATGTATCCCTAAAATTATAGTGCATAGTTGGGAGCACCGTCCTTCCCCCAGACGTGCACCCCTTGCGGTGGAACTGGGTCACCAAACCCTTGTTTCTCTTGTGCTTGTATGGTGATGGTCGATCTCTCATCCTAATCGACGGATGTCGATGGCTAAGTATAGCACTCCCATGCTAATAGATCTTTTGTTGGCTTTTCGAGACCCATCAAATGGCGTCGTTTGTGGGAAGCACCAATGAAAGAGCCATTGCTCTCCAGAGCATCTGGTCGCAGGGAGGAAGGGGCCCTCCCACGCCCTGCCTCAACCTCCCTAAGCAAGCATTCTCGTAGTGGTCGTGACCACTCGCGGTTCCACTCGTGGCTTCCCTCCATTCGGAGGGGCTCGGTCGGGATTCAGCATCTTCATGCCCCAAGGACCTTGACTGGTCCCTTGAGGTTCTCGTGCTAGACCCCCCTTCCCCGAGGTGTAGCCCAGGGAAGAGGAATGAGGAGCTGGGTCCGGCGGCCCCAGGTGTACGCCCCCACGCGTATCGTGCACCCTCTCAGAAAGAAGAAAATAGAGGTCCCTCGCTGGAAGTGCTTGGAGAGCCAACTAAGGCTTAGTGCGAAGGGGTAGGATAACCCTGGCTCATGCGCCCAGTCCTCAAAAGCCACCCTTGGGTAGAATCGGCACCCAGCCGCCTGAGCACTGATCCCACCGGGCTCTCCCAGCATCACCCTCCCGACGAGGGCCTGTGTGTGGATCTTTGCCTGGCCAGTCGGGTAAGTCGTTGGCTCCTCGAACGATGCAACAGGCAGGTCCTAGGAGTGCTCCATTAGGCACTAAGGGACCAGGAAAGTCCCTGAGAGGTTGTTTGAAGTCGGGCTACGGGAAGCTGAGCTCATTTAGTCTTACCTGGGTCAACTTAGGGCTCGGCACTCTGACTAAGGGAAAGACCTCGAAGGCGTTCCCATGAGGCGATAACCCTCCGACATCCCGAGCCATTCTGCCTGGCTCGCAAGCACGAGCGCAATGCCCTTGGCTATGCACCTAAGTACCTAACGAGGAGTCATGGAGCAAGGTGACTCCCCCCGTGAATCACCCAAAGGACGCGGTGTCGACGACGGTCACCACTAAAGGTAGGTATGCCCCCAGATAGGCGGGCCCTGATGACTGTCTGCAGAAGAGGCTCCTTCCACCAGTGAAGAGCTGACCTCCCAGGGATAGCAGCAGGCCCCTGGAGGGCCGTAATCGCGGAATGTACCAAGCAATGAAGTCCCTCATTTGAGGAAGAATGCACTCCTTTGGGCACGCACCAGGTGGACGTGCATGAGATGGATTGGTTCGCGAAGGATGGCCCTCATGCGGGGCAATAGGATTCCTCAACAAATGCACCCCTTAGCCATGAGCTAGGCGGGTGTGCTTATAAGGGGACAGTTTATGGACTAAGATTCGTTGCCCCCAGGCACCGTGGGGTGAAAGAACGCAAGGCCCGTACGGCACCTGGGGAGTCACCCCGAAGAGGGACCCTGGAAGCTACAGGTGGCTGATGTCGCCTTTGCTGCAAATTGAGAGCCAGGTGGGTCAATACCCCGTTCAAGCAGGCAGGCAGTGTCACCCTAGTTCCCCGTTGAGTGGACATCGTCGTCAAAACCCTGACAGTAACGCTCGCGCTACTCAAGGTCCTCTCTTATCGCTTGAGCCCATCAGTGCAAAGGTTAAAGTGACCTCGAGTCAACGTCACACCAGGAAATTGAGCTCCTCCTTCTGGGTCAGCTCTCCCCAGCTATGTCCCCTCAATCTTCATCAGGGGGAGGGGGATACGACCAAGCCTCCCCGTGTGTTCTGGTGGAGTGTTGTAGGCTTGCTTCGACAAATGCCTCCCCCTTTAAGGCGGCTCCAAGCCCTTCGGAAAGTACGCTCCCTTGGCCATTGACCAAGCAGAAGTCTCTACTGTGACGCCCGTGAGTAGCTGAGGACATCGCCTCTGGCTTCTTGGATGTGTCAGCATGGAGGCTGAGGCAACCCTTGGGAGCGACGTCATCTGAGATGGGTCAACGACCGGTGCGGCTTTTAGCGGTGATGCCTGTAGCGCTCTAAGATGCTCAAGCTAAGTTGCCTTTCAAGACTCTTCTTATGGTCAGTGAGAACTCGAACAGACGCATCCAACATTCCATGTATTGCCACCTCTTCAAGCCAGCAAGCCACTTAAGGTCGGCGAAAACTCGGATGGATGCATTCGATGTTCTATGTATTGTAGCCTCTTCAGGTCGGCAAGCTACCTTTTAAGGTCGGCAAGAACTCGGACGGATGCATCCGACATTCCATGTATTGCTGCCTCTTCAGGCCGGCAAGCTACCTCTTAAGGTCAGCGAGAACTCGGATGGACGTGTCCGACGTTCCCTGTATTGTCCCCTCTTCAAGCCGGCAAGCCACCTCTTAAGGTCCGCAAGAACTCGGACTAACACACGTCCGACGTTCCATCTATTGCTCCCTCTTTAGGTCGGCAAGCCACCTCTTAAGGTTGACAAGAATTCGGATGGACGCGTCTGACATTCCATCTATTGCCAACCCTTCAAACTGGCAACCACCTCTTTAAGTTCAACGACAACTCAAACGGATGCATCCGACATTTCATCTATTACCGCCTCTTCAGGCCAGCAAGCCACCTCTTAAGGTTGGCAAGAACTCGGATGGATGCGTCCGATGTTTCGTCTATAGCTGCCTCTTCAAGCCTACAAGCCACCTCTTAGGTCAGAGAGAACTCGGACGGACGCGTCCGACGTTTCATGTATTGCTGCCTCATCAGGCCGACATGCCACCTCTTAAGGTCCGCACGAACTCGGACAGATGCGTCCCATGTTCCATCTATTGCCGCCTCTTCAGGCCAGCAAGCCACCTCTTAAGGTCGGCAAGAACTCGGATGGACGTGTCCAACGTTTTATATATTGTCGCCTCTTTAGGCCGACAAGTCACCTCTTCAGGTCGGTAAGACTCGGACGGATGCGCCCGACGTTTCATCCATTATCGCCCCTTCGGGCTGGCACCCACCTCACCAGGTTGGTAAGAACCCGAACGGATACGTCCAACAGGCCAACTTTAGCCACTTCTTACAATCGGTGAGAACTCAGGCGGACGTGCCCGACGTTCCTCACCCTGCCACCTCTCAAGGATGGCAGGCCACTCCAAAAAGTTGGCCCAAGCTCGAGCAAACGCATCCAACATATGGCTGCCCCTTGAGACCTGCTCATGATGAGTTGCGACTCATCATAGCTAAATCACCTAAGTTAAGCTAGAAACTAGGTTAAACACTATCAAATTAATACATAAAAAGGGTTAAGTGTGGGAAATAGAGAAAAAGACCTACAACATTAATTTTGTGCTAAAAATGCATAATTAGGTCATTAAATGAGATATTCTTTTAAATAAAGTTAATGGTGATTCAGTTGCAAATTGAACATACAAATGAGTTTAAAAGTTTAAATAAAAAATGTAATTAACTTTTTAAATGCTCAATGAAGCTTCCATAAAAATTTGATTGCATTTGGACATCATTAAGACCTTGAAATTAAGGATTTACATTTAGGTCCTTGGTACATCATATTTCATCCTTAGAAAACTAGCCAATGACCCATTTGTAGGCCGTAAGGACCTTTTTGCAAGCCCTTAGGGACTATTCTATAGACATTCTTCACCACTTATGGGCATCCCAACTATTTCTCTACCCCTTTGCTAAGGGGTATTCTTTGCAATTTCACCAACAGAACCTTGCGCACCTGCAGCTTACGTGAACACTGTTCACCACAAGAACACGAGCAATCCTCGCCGTCCATCATCTAGACCCTCTTGATCTGTGGCTCTTCTTCGATCAAACCTTCACGCGAATCCACGTGTGTGGTCACCCCTATCCCCAGATCCCATCTAATGGCCGTAAATTGATTTGAAACTTGCGCGCGCTCTCTCCTCTCATTACCACCGCCCACGCCCTAGGTGGCTAATCGCACCACCACAGTACTCTGAATCACTGATCAATCTACTTAAGCACCTCCGCTGCCTTGCGTGCGAGGGATCGCTTCCTTCTACACCTCTCGAGCTGATCATTCATCCACTCCAGCTCTTCTCCCCACATTACCCCATATTCACGTCCACCGACGGTGAAGTTCCATTTCTTCTCCGACTTTCCTCGCCGCTAAGGACTTCGTAGCACTTAAGGATAACCCAGAACTCCACTAGTGAGTTTTCTCTCCGCTGGAGCACTTCCTCGTCCATTCTTCCTCTCCATCCATCGGGTGGAGATTTAAAGGTCCCATTCTTCCATTTAGACTAGGTTTTAATGCTTTCTAGTTGTAGCATAGATGTAGTAATTGATAGTGTAGTGTAGATTAGATAGGAGTAGATCAGGTAGAAATTTGTTGATGATGTAGTTAGCTTAGGAGTAGATTTAGTATAGAAAATCACACACCCTCCTCCTTTGATCACTTCAGATCAGAGGAGACGATTTTGCCCATCCACCGATCATTGATTCTCCCTCATGTTTTCACTTCATATTCTAATTTCTCGCATTTTTGTTTTGCAATTCACCCATCTATTAGAGTCAAACCCTCATCTCATTTCTCTCAAGCTTTGAGATGAGGATTTACGCTCAAAAATCATCTAGGGGTCTCATCCATCTCAGAAATCCACAAAGTCCTCTAATCTGGTTTTAAATTGAATCGGTTTGCTTGATCAATTTTTAATTTGGTTTCCAATGCAAGATCACGAGATTTTGATCAAATTGAGTTTTAAAGGATTTTTGATTAAGTGAATTGATACATTTTTTTTTTTAATTCAGTCTATGGTCATGATTCTGAGATGATTCTAATAAGAAATTTTTTCAAATCTGGCTTGAATTGGGGATTTCATGGTTTTGAAAAGTGTGGTAGAGCCAAGGAAAATCAACCTTGTTGATTTGAGACTCTACCTGACTCTACCTGGTTTTTCTGAGTGTGTTTTGAGTGTGATTCTGATTTTTAACCTAAGGGTTTGTCAATATTCTTTAAGGTTTAGAGAACTGGGATTCAAGTTGAATTTAATAAACTGACCTAAGACCCTCCTTCATGCTGTCTATAGTATTAGGAAGGTGTTAGATCAGTAGTTTTCTCCTCTGATTTGAAAGGAAACTATTGCCAAGGATTTCCTAATAAAGAGTTTAACATCCCAAGTGGTTTCAATGAGATTTTTTTTAAAATCTGATCAGATTTTGATGTGATTTCTGTTATAAGTTTTGAATCCCATCATTATTAAAGTGCTGCATGAGCAGCTACATTCTAACTGAATTCCATGCAAATTATTCCCTGATTTGAACATCTTATATCTCTGATCAGACTTTCTCAAGTCTGATCTAGGATATGAATGTACTGAATTAGGAAATAATCTGCTGAATTGGAGATCTAAACTTGCTGCAGTTGCTTCTATTCTTTCTGGATATATTGTAGTAGGAATTTGAGTTATGTTTAGACGTCTGGTTTGAGTGAAGGATGTTTGGAGCAGTTCCCTGAGCTGCTGTGAGTTACAGCTGCTGCTGTTGTCTTGCTGTTGCTGCAGTTGTTGCTGCTGTTCTGCTGAACTCCAGCAGCAACACTGCTACTATTGTATGAAGTAGCTGGATGATCTGAGAAAGTAGGCCAGTAGAGGCTAGGATTAGGTTTTTGAGCAGCTGACATGCTTTATATGTTGTATATATTGTCTACAAGCATTCCTGTACTAATATTAGTCTTAAAATTGTATTTAGATTGCTTGTAATCTTAATCATTCATTGTCAGCTACATTTAGTGCCTATCTATCCAAAATGAGAAATTAATGTCAATTAATTGAAAATCATGTTTAAGTGCATGAACACCTTCTATTTGTCTTGTTGGATGTATCTGAATGTTTACACTACATTTCCAACCTTTAGATTAGGATTCTAGGCCTTGAGTTCACACTAGAAAACCCTTTTAGGCCTAGATTGTGCTAACTTTGTAAATAAATAAAAATGATATAAAAAATCTAAAAAAATAAAATAAACATGTCTTAGTGAAGATTAGGTATATTTTTAGACATATGTCAAGTTTTAAAGTATTTTGAACCCTCAGCTTGATAGAACATATCAGCTGATGGTTCAGTCTACTTAAAACTTAATAAAACTCTTAATGAAAAACACTCTCTATCTCGCCTCTTTCTTTCTTTCTCATCCCCTACCTCTATAAAATATATAAAACCCATAAAAAGAAGAAAAACCCTAAAAATACATAAAACACTTTGTATATTATGTATATACTTGTATATATAAGGTATATATTAATCTATATATGCAAATAGTGTAAAATATGTCTATAGATGGTATAAATAACTTATGTATATACTCTATAATGTAAATTAAGAATTCAAGGTAACTTATTCTTTATATAACTTATTTGTATACTTAGCTATTACTTTAATTAACTTATATATACTATAAACTACATAATTATAGAAATCATAATAAATTAACTCATTTATTGTAATACCGTACATACGTATTTATGTATATATAATGTATCATAAAACCTCTGAATCATAATTTAATTATGTATATATAACAAATAATTAATTTATTAAGTTACTAGTTAAGTTATTAAGTTAAATTAAAATAAATTAGTAATTTAAGTTATAATTAAGCTAACTTATATTATACATTTGTAGTATTGTATTTTAAGTAAATGAAGTTAATTTAACTATATTTATAATGTATTATACTATTTATAAATAATTTATATGTATATTAGCCTGAATTCACCTATTTAAATATAAATAAATCAAAATAAATGTTTCAAAATACAATAAAAATGTATATTAAATACTTTAATATGTACATTAATACTGTACAGAATCAATTAGATTATTAATTAACTAATTTATACGTTAATTAAGAAATAAATTTAAAAATGAGTATGTATGAAGTGTAAACTTTAGGTAATTTATTTATATAGTAAGCATAATTAATTTTGTAAATAAATTGTATAATTATGTAGCTCTATGTAAATACTTTAAGATCCCATAATTTATTTTTAAATTATAATAAATTATGGCCCTCAAATTGAGGGCCAAATATACCTAATCAGACGCGCTGTAGGCTAGAATTGCAGTAGTTGTGAGCTGCTAGGATAGTGCCATATCGGTAGACGAGGAGTTGCCGTTGCCACAAATTGAATGTGTTCTCCATAGCTCAGTCGTCATGGGCATCGGGCGCCCGAAACACATTATCTCTTATACCCTCTGAGCATATATCTAAGCATGATTTGGCATTGAGATTTGAGTGCGATGTAGCCTGGGGACCTAGCACTGTGCATGGGTTTGAATGAGCCCATTAACAAGCTAAAATTAGAATTAAGAGGATTAGTAACAAATCAAGGTGGCCTTAGTAGAGGTTTGGTCCCACCCGAAAGGATGCTGTGTATCCTTCGAAAAGGTCATCCGCCAATTAAAAACTTAATTTTTGTATTAAGTGAGGGTTAATAAGGGGGTTAACTAAGTTAAAAGGGAGAAGAAGAGAAGAGGCAGAATTTGGCTAAGTGTTGTAAGCCCTGAGAGAAGTTAAAAGAACCTAAGTGTTAGCCGTTCTGCAGCTAAGTCTAAGTAAAAAAGAGAGAGAGCCCTCAGAGAGACTAAGTAAAGAAGTAGAAAAGAGAGCCCATCAGAGAAAGGATGAGAGTTAGAAAAACAAAAAGAAACTAAGGGTGTGGCTAAGTTAAAAGAGAACAAAGAAGAAGAATGACCGTATATACGTATATGTATATATATATATAGTATAAATAAATAATATGTATAATAAGTATACGTAGTATAAGTAATGTTTGAGTTTAATATGTACATAAATAACATAATAGCTTTACTGACAGACTAATCCATCACTGTAGATAGAATAAGTATCACTATAGATCCTAGTTTTTACCTTAGCTTATGTATATACTTTTTCCTAAGGTTTAGTGACGTTTATGTATGTCGCTGTATATACTATATATGTTATTATAGATGTTAATATATTAAGTTAGTATTCTACGTATTATAACATATTACTGTATGGATAGGTAAGTATTAGTATTATAAGTTATAAATAGATAGTATATAGTATTTAATTATATTGTTTGATGCTTGCTTGTATATATCTGTTTGCAAGTATTTTAGTTCATTCTTTTGTACATAATTAAGTCATTATTTCATTAATTGATCATTCATTAATTAATTTATTCATAATTGCACACAAAATTGATCTTTTTGGTATTAAAGAGTAATATTGGACTTAGAGAGGTGT
This sequence comes from Thalassia testudinum, assembly GCA_037157565.1. Classification (NCBI taxonomy): domain Eukaryota; kingdom Viridiplantae; phylum Streptophyta; class Magnoliopsida; order Alismatales; family Hydrocharitaceae; genus Thalassia; species Thalassia testudinum. Next base: position 1,005,578 of record JAZHRO010000065.1, read on the forward strand.
ATATTACTAACTGCTTCCTAGTGAACGACCTGGAATAAACCAATAAAAATTATGTAATTAAATAAAATTTACACTATAACGGTTTGTATTTGTGACATATATTACGACGTTTTTTTTATACGAACCATGGTCGATCGCATCATATTTTTGGCACTGTTGTCGGGGATAAAAGTCAACAACAGTGCTTTATTGTGTGTGTTTGATTACATGTCACAGAAAGTTGATCATATTTTTGGCGCCGTTGCTAGAGAGGCAACTCTCTATACATCAAAATTATTTTTTAGTTCTTAATTTGTAAATAATTTTTACTTTTGTATATAAATTCATTCATTCATATTCATTGTTTGTATATAGGCATTCTTTTATTCAAATTCTTTGTTGTATATACATTTGTTTCATTCATTAATTTTTTTATTTATACATTCTTTGATTCTTTTACTAATCAATAGTTATTTTTGCAGCAGTTGAGTAAGAGTAGCGTCGTCTTCCTGGTGGATTCGCTATGCTTCTGACCCGACGTCCCGGTAGGGTTTTCCCGTGGAGCTGCAGTTTTCTTGCTTTGGTAGAGTAGATTAGTATAGTTTAGAATTAGGTACATATATTAGGATACATTTGTTAGGCATAAGTTATGAGAGCATATTTTCACACAGTATTTTGTAATAACTATGGACTTTCTGTGCTCTTATAATCTCTCTACTTATCTTTCATCGATGCGATTTTTCCATTCACAGATTTTCTGTATCGATTTCTTTTGTTTTTGTTTGTCGCATTATTAAAAAACTAAAAAAATTATAAAATAAAAAATTCAAACAAAATCTCATCCTTATCTAGTAGCAGCATATCTTTAGGCATCCATTCTTAGGTTGCATCTCTTTTGGTAGATTTAAATTTCAAGTCAATTGCATATTGTAGAATTACTGGAGTCAAGTACGCGTTTCCTTTTCCTTAACTCCTGTCATCTTGTATTTGACTTAAAACTAACAAGACCATCTCTTGTTTGAAAAGATTAAAAAGCTAGACGAGCAGCATAGAAAACACTTTCTAAATACTCGAATTAAATCAAAAGGAGACATAAAAACTTGCTTGAAACCTCAACTGAGATTTTTCATCGCTTCTGTATTGATTGCTATCGTGTATAAAACATGATCACATAAAATTCACATACATGGGTTTCTATTTCATCTCCTTTAGCATCTACAGGATCTGGATTCTCACATCAGTCTTATCCATACTCCCAGTGGACTATAGAGGTCTACACTTTACTAGGTTGATCTCTAGGATGTGTACAATTATTTGAAACATTTGTTTGTATGCTATTTTCTTTGCATAGCAGCCTCTAGGGAAAATTCAATTTATCTTGCTTGTTAGATTGATCTTTTCTGTGATTGAGATTGATTGAGATTTTTTATTTTTGATTGAGATTTTGATTAAGATATACCATTTCTATTGAGTTGTGACTGTTTTAAAACTTGCTTTCAAAAAATCGACTCAATAGTAGGTAAGAGATCCTAATACCTTGAATTAGTACTCCCATTGGGTGCTGATGCTCAAGCTACCACTTCCAATTTTATGCCTTCCACATCCAATCTTTTACCTCTTGAGCCTCAAACTCCCATTTACTATTCCACACATCATGAGGATCATGATTCTGCACAGTTTGAGGATTTCGAAGAACTTCCTTCACATCTTGTTGCACATTTTCCACCAGAACCACCAAACCATAGGTTCCAACCTCCCTCATATCCTAATTTCCCTAATCCACCACCGGAGAGAGGACTTATGCCTCATCTTCAACACCTGTTCGAAATACAATTCCAAATGAATACTCTTACACAACAAGTGCAACAGCTTACGTAAGTTAATCTTCTAGCAAACTTCCAACCTCAACCTCAATCTAGAAACCCTTAGGCACCATCTTAACCTCGTAGATGTCAACTACGGGATTATTATAATCCCACAGTTGCGCAACCAATGCCTGTGGTACGTTATCCCGATGGAGGTCGTGTTGCTGAATTAAAGTTGAACATTATAACACTTATTTCTCACTTCCATGGATTTACTTTTGAGGACCCTTTTCAGCATTTAGAGGAGTTGAAAAACCTTGCTCAAACTCTGGGTTCACAAGGTCATGATCAGCACATATTTTTAATGAAAATGTTCTCCTTTTTATTGAAAGATAAAGACACTTTCTAGTTTAGAACTCTTGCATGGACAACACCAATAGACACAGGTTTTTTTGGAACATGAATTCCTAAAGAGGTATTTTCCTATAGGTCGCACTAACGCTCTAAGGTGTACTATCACCACCTTTACATAAAACTCAGGATAATAAATGCACGAGGCTTGGGAGATATTCCATGAGCTTCTTAAAAAGTGTCCCCACTATAGTGTCCCACGTTGGCAATAGGTCCAGATCTTCTATTATGGGCTCTATGATGACACAAGGAACTTTGTAGATGCCGCTTGTGGAGGTAATTTCCTGTGTCAGGAAGAGGGCTCGGCCTTTGAGCTCTTCGAAGGCATGGCCAAAAACTCTATTAACAATGCTTCGATGAACATGTTTAATAGAAAGTCCTCACATTCTCACTCGCATTCGGGGATACACGAAGCCCAATCTAGCAGCAGAGACTTAGAGATAATGGTTAGTTAGCTGGATAAGATGGGCTTAATAGAGAAGAAAGTAGATTAAGTATGAAAATTTCTCTCTAAACTTTCATCTCCTTCTTAGTCACCTGCATCACACACTTATTCTCAGTTTCCCTCCCTGTGGAAAACTGTAAATAACTTTTCTATGACAACCTGCACTATCGGGCTATTCATTTTCATATCCTTCACCGGGTGGAGGAACCTTTGTTCCTCCTTATATTGACTTCCCTGCACCTTCTGGAGCTTCAGAGGAGCTCCACGCCATTTACAATGATCCATTCGCACAAACCTACAACCCTGAATGGCGTAATCATCTAAATTTCTTATGGTCGGGAAATTCATAAAGACCTCCATATCAACAACCTTCTGCACCACTACAGCACAACCTGATCCGAGCACCACCTCCACAATCACACGAGTATCCACCGCGTGCCTACCAGCAACCCCAACCCAGACTCGCCTAATACTCTCAACCTGAGCTTACACGAGATGATCAGTTGGGGTAAATCATGAAAGCTCTTATTGATATGTAACAACAAAATCTTGCTATGCAACAAAGACAGGATGCGGCATTAGCTGAGATGAGAGCCCAACTATCGCATTTAACGGAATTTCGTCAACCACATTCATTCCCATCTCAAGCACAACCCAATCTTAGGAATATATCTGCCCAAAGGTATGTTCAACCTAGACCTTCAGTGCAAAGTCAAGCACATGCCATCTCACAACCCTTGCACAAATTGAATTCTACATTGACCCAAATTCTTCCTATCCTCAACCTCAACCACCTCTGTTACCAAACTCTAAGTTACCATCTACATCTAGAGTTGAACTTAATGCCATAATCACTAGGAGTGGTAGAAGCACTTTAGATCCACCATTTCCTGCTTCTACATCTTTTCCTAGACCTTCTACTTCCACTCATCTATCTGATTCACTCCTTCCTGCTTCTTCTCTACCTATGATTGATTCTCCTACTACCACTTCTGTATCATTTCCAGAAAGCTTTAAAGAAGAAGGGGAAAGGAAAGAAGACTTGTGTGGCACATGAGGAGGATTTGCTTAAGCTCTTTGAGTAAGACTACATAAACATCCCCTTGTTGGATGCAATTCGCTACATACCTCTTTACACTAAGTTTTTAAAAGACCTATGTACACCTAAGTGTAAAGCAAGGATTCAAAAAGGGAGCAGTCCAATTATCCTCTCGGAACAAGCTAGTTCCATCATTTCCAGTACCCTCCCTACTGAGATGAAAGACCCAGGCACCCCTCTCCTCTCCCGCATGATAGGTAACACCACATTTAATAGAGAATTACTTGACTTAGGTACTTCTATCAATCTTATCCCAGCCTCCCTATTGACACATTTCAAGGTTGGCAATCTGAAGCCAACCGAGGTGTTCTTGCAATTAGCTGACATATCATTTAAGACACCTCAGGGAGTGTTGGAAGATGTTATAGTGCAGGTCAAGGACTTATTTTCTTGTAGACTTTATAGTCCTTGACATGGAAGTACCGAGGACATCCAGAACACACTTATCATACTAGGAAGACTTTTTTTAGCTACAGCCAAGGCAAACATCAATTATGAAATATGAAATTTGATAGAGTTGAAATTTGAAGATCAAAAGATGAAGATTGATATTTTTCAGGTCCGAAGAGGACCATCTTGTAGTTTAATTGAGGAAATCTATTCCTTGGGTTCTTTGGATAGGTTGGTTGAGGATACTTTGATTGATTCACTGAATTTAGAAACTCGACACTTTTTGGACTCTGACTTGACTCTCACTGAGACACCAGTTGTAGAAATTGAGGACTTACCTCCTATTTCCTTAGTGTCTCTAGGATCTTTTTAGATCTCCACACCTGCTCCTTCGCCTGATCCTGTACCTGTTGAACTCAAACCTCATCCTGATTCTTTGAAGTATGTCTTCTTAGGACCTGATCAGATTTATCCTGTGATTATCAACTCTTTCTTATCATCTGATCAAGAAGCACGACTCCTATCTGTCTTGAGAGTACATTGATAGGCTATAGGATGGAGCTTTTCTGACTTGACTGGCATTAGTCCTTCGTACTGTACACATAGGATTTTCACTGAAGAAGGATCTAGACCTACCAGATAGCCACAGCATAGGCTGCATTCAAGTTAGAACTGAGTAGAGGCACTTAGCTGACAAAGCTACTCCTAACGGTTGGCATGAATTCAAGTAGAGGCACTCATGCCCCGCTTATCGGCCACCAAAATGCCATCTCCAGAGAATGGCAGAACTGTGGCTCCTATGCCCTACTTTCAACAACTATGGCGCCAGCTCCTTGGGTGGTAAGGACTCGGGCCTGCGTGCCTTGAAGTTCCACACATTGCTTGTTGGCAAAGTCTTTGCCGCTCCACCCTCAGGAGCTTGTCATCACCGAAGCGAATGGTAGGGGTTTGGGCCACCTTGCCCAACAGCTGCCATATCAACCATCAAAGGTTGAATCGGGACCTTAGTATCCTGTGCCCCAGGTGACAACCTCACACAACGATAATAATGTGAGTGTGGGTCCCTACACTCGAAGCCCTACCTGGTGCGCCTTCGGACTTCCATCAGAAAAGGTCCAAGCACTAGCCCTTGCCTTTAACTACCACCTTCTGAGGTAGGCCTCCCTTCACTACCGTCCTCTAAGGAAGGCTCTAGGCAATGGTCACCTTTAAGGGTCGGCAATGCAAAAATCCCCCCGCACTTGCCCCACTTGAGGGCATTACCGAGTGGGTAGGCACCCAGCGGTATTGCACCCCGCGCCCACGACGACAGAATCGCTTTCTTTCCACAAACGATAAGGACGAGCCTAGTAGTGGAAAGGTAGCATCCAGAAAACGGTGAAGTCTCCAACTGCCTTGGCAGGCATAGTTGGTCACCTGGTAGCCAACTTCCATACCCTCGCCTCTGAAGTGAGGCCGAGGTGATGGGTTGTGATTCAACAACTGAGTCTGAGCTAATCATCACGGGAATACGGCCAAGCTCTTCTGCCTCGGTCGATCGATTCTACCCTAACGCTGCCGCCTAGCTCGTCCAGGAAAACGATCTCTCGAAGGGAGTAGTAGCCCCAAGCAGGGTACCCGTACATGCTCCAACAGCAGAGCTCGATATGAGGTTCCCTCATCAAGGACAGGTGTCCAGGCACTCCTGCGAAGGGTACCTCTGCCCAACCCTCAAGAGGGACACGCAGCAAGTATCACCAAAGACAGGCTTATCCCAACTAAGGGGTCTCCCAAGAGACCCAACTGAGCATCTCCTAAAGGGAAGGGCATGACTCAGTGAGAGGAGCCCTAACTCCCCTTGGTCCTTAACAAAAAAGCACAAGGGGACATCATCACAAAAGCGGCCATAGCCCCTTGGCCTTTGAGCACCAGCAAGAAGGGCCCGAGTGGCACAAGCGCAGCTGGAGCACCCTCCTAATTCCACCCTGGGGAAACCACGTCAAGCAGCGACTAACTCCAACCCAAAAGCCGCCAAGGCAAGTAGGGACTCTCCACCCCCTCCTACCACCTCGCTAGGTGAACGGCGGAACCAGGGCCCCCGCACCCCTTGTTCCAGCAGGCTACGGGGCCAGCCCCTCGGGCCGGTAAGGACCCGGGCCCAGGCACCTTGAGGTTCGATACACCGCTCACTAGCAAAAGTCTGGGCCACCCTCCCCTCAAAGGCATACGCCCACCAAAGTGAAGGGCGAGGATCCTGGTTGCCTCAACCAATGATCGCCATATTGGCAAAGCAGCAAGGGAGAGGGACCCTAGTGCCCCGTACCACGGATGACGCAATGACTCAAGAAGGGCACGAGCTTGGCCTCTCGCGCCCCGAAGCCACCTTTCCCTTCGGGCCACCTCTTAAGGTCGGCTCCCTTCTTGGCCACCCTTCAAGGAAGGTCCTTGTAAGTAACTGACCCCTGAAGGTATACACAATGGACCGAGGCATCCGCTTAGAAAGTCAACAAGACAAGCAAGGACTCTCTGCTGCCTCCTATCGCCGCCTCGGAAAAAGAGTCAATCAAAGGCAAGACATTCATAGTAAACACCCTTAGCCTAACTATACTGCAGAGATGAGCGCTACATACCTAGTAACCTTAATACAACCTCTCGCCTACAGATAGCGTTCTACTACCGCCTTCTAAGGGAATATGTGTGTTCGCCCATTAGGGACACGGCACCAATTTCGCCCACGGCCGACACAGGTGGGCAAACCAGGTGACAGGCAACTAATCGGCCCACAAAGGCCGCAAAAAGGCCTCCAAGGGTAACCCTCCAAGGGTAACCCGCCTATGCCCTCACGGAGCCATAGGCGACCAACCACTACTACGGATGGCCCTTCACACGGGTATCCCAATAGGCCCTGCCAACGATGAGCTGGAAGGAAGTAACAAGAGCAGCCTCTATGTTGTCTCCTTTCACGACAACAACAGTCAATGCCAACCTCAGTGTCTCAATCAGGCAAACTACCTCCTCCCAAGGTCGGCATGGGCCCGGGCTTACATGCCCCACGCCCAACTAAATGCCGTCTCCTAGGTCGGCATGGGCTCGGGCTCATATGCCCTATGCCCAAATAATTGCACCTCCCAAGGCTAGCATGGGCTCGGGCTTATATGCCCCATGCCCAAATTTTGCCGCCACCCAAGGTCGACATGGGCTCGAGCTCATATGCCCCATGCCCAACTTCTGCCAGCTCCCAAGGCCAGCACGGGCTCTGGATTATATACCCCACGCCCAACTAAAGGCTCAGGCTCATATGATCCATGCCTAAACTATGCCGCCTCCCAAAGTCAGCATGGACTCGGGCTCATATGCCTACGCCCAAACTCTTGTCGCCCCCTAAGGCCGACGTAAGTCGCGGCTCATTGGCCCCAACATCAGCAATCAGCACTTCATAAGGCCACCTCGAACTCAGGATAGGTCGCCTCCTAAGGCTGACATAATCTCAATAAGCCCCACGTTCAAGTGATTGCACCTCCTAAGGATGACACAAACTTAGACTCATATGCCCCTAGCAAGGAACCTCTTCTAACCAACCGAAAGTAGGTGAAGGCCATTCAACTCCTCAATTATAAATGTTCCCCCCACTGCAATATAGCCAGAACATATGGGGGCATCACCCACTGTGGAGTTTTGGCCACTCTCACTACTTTCTTAGCAGTTCACACTAGCTAGAGAGTGGGGGTATATGATGAGAGTCAAAAAATGCCATCCGATCTAAAACTCTGCACCAGACCCAGTAAAGGATCCAGCTACCCGGACGCAAGGTATATAGGTAGAATCGGCACCTCGTCCCATCTAACACTGGCCAGATCCCAATCAACATCAGCTCAGTCTGACAAAAGATTGTGCATAGCAAGGGCAGAAGACATGATACGATGGGCCTGACCGCCTATACCTTGATAGCTACCATGTAGCCTGGCAGATAGGAGTATTAGAGCCCATTTGTGAGGGTTCCCTCACCTGTTATACATAGAAAGGGATGCCCCCAGTAGAGGGGGGCTCCTCCTGAAGAGAGGGAGCGAGGGCATGTAATATATATCCCTAAAATTATAATGCATAGTTGGGAGCATCATCCTTCCCCTAAATGTGCATCCCTTGCGGTGGAACTAGGTCACCAAACCCCTGTTTTCTCTTGTGCTTTCTTGGTGATGGTCGATCTCTCCCCCTAAGCGATGGATGTCGATGGCTAAGTATAGGGCTCTCATGCTAATAAATCTTTTGATGGCCTTTCGAGGCCCATCAGGAGGAATTTCAGTAGCATCTTTTCGCTCCTCTGGTATACCAGTTGATCTTATCTATGTTCTTAAAGCACCCTTAAATGGGAGTTGTTGGGAATGTAGATAATGTTAGTCTTAGGGGTATACTGTAGAAGTGTGAGGAGATGCTATCAAAATTTCTTTAGACACCGGTTACCTGTAACAAGTAACGTTGTCATAAAATCTTCAAAGATGAGCTATCAAGTGAAAACCCTAATCAAAATACAAACACTGTTAAAATCAAATTATAATTAGTGGGTGGTTTTATTTTATTTTTCTAGATTATCATGGATAAGTCTTGGATTAGTTTGAGGAACTTTGATTACTCTCGATACAAGAATGGAGTGAGATAGTTCCTTGATTGAGCATTTCATGACGATAGGAAGTTAATCAGATGAGGAGATAAGTTTAACATGATTTTTTGCCCATGTAGGAGGTGCTTAAATGGATATTCACATGATAAGAATACTATATTCGAGCACACGATTTATAACGGTTGCTGGTAGTATTATACTAAGTGGATTGCTCATGGAGAGGATCTTACAAAGGAAGTCAAACAATCTCTAATAGATTTCAATGAGTCTATTGTGGAAATTGAAGCCAATGACATCGATGAAATGTTTGATGAAATGAGAGCAGGAGTTGAAGATTCAGCTAGTGGAGAAACTTCTAATCAGTTCTATGATACTTTTAGGGCAGTGGATGAACCTATTGCTCTCGGTATCATGTCCATTTCGAGATTGTAATTTCTTTTGAAGTTATTTCGGATGAAGGTTATTAATGGAGCGACCTCTAAATTAATGTTTGAGGTGCTTTAATTCATTGGAGAGCTTTTAAAAAATTCGAAAGGTTATCTAAAGACATGGTATGAAGTAAAGAAACAAATTCATGTACTTGGTTTAAATTGCGAGAAAATTGACACATGTCCAAATGATTGCGAGTAATACAGAAATGAATATGCAAAGTTGAGTAGTTGTCCACAGTGTGGTGTGGAGAGGTATAAAGTGGGAAATTCACTAAATACAAGGGCCAAAAAATAATCTGAGAAGGTTCTACGTTACTTGCATTGATTCCTAGGCTTCAACGCCTTTTTATTTCAAGTAGAACTGGGAATTTGATGACATGGCATCAAAATAACAAGTCACGAGATGGTCGCATTTGTTATCCTGTAGATTTAGAAGAGTGGAAAATCTTTGACAACATTCATTTAGTATTTGCAGAGGATGCAAGAAATGTCAGATTGGGTCTTGCAAGCAATAGGTTTAATCTTTTTAAGAACATGTACTCATCTTATTCAATTTTTCCATTTATAATGTATAATTTACAACTTACCTCCGTGGTTTTGTATGCAATCGTTGTTTATGATGTTGACTCTCCTCATCCCAAGTCCAAAGCAGCTAGAAAATGCAATAGATGTTTATCTTAAACCATTAATGATAGATGAATTAAAACTATTGTGGTATAATGGCATTTGTACATGTGATGTACATAGAAAAGAATTCTTTAATATGCATGCTGTGTTATTATTAACCATTAATGACTTCCCCGCATATGCAAATTTGTTGGGATGGAGTACAAAAGGGAAATCTACTTTTCTAGTATGTATGGATGACATTCATCATCTTCGACTACCTGAAAGTAATAAGTTCTGTTATTTGAGACACTGTAGATTCTTGCCTATTGAGCATAAATGGCAAACTATGGTGTTTAAGGATAAGTTTGATGGTAAAACTTTTTAGTATTCTTCAAAGAATCCGAGGAATAAGCTGTGTACAAATTCAATAAGGTTATCAAATTTTCAAGTAATGGAGACATTATAACAACTTGGCAACATACGATTAGGTCGTCTGTATAAGAAAGATCAAACAACTTTGAAACATACGCGTTTTAAAAAGAATAGTATTTTCTTTATAGAATTGTTGTATTGGAAAGAGTTGACAATCCGACATAATTTTGATGTGATGGATATTGAAAAAAATGTTATGGACAACATTTTATATGTATTCAACTTAACTGATACTCCAAAGGATACAATGAAGATGAGAAGACATGATAACCTTAGGTATTTGTCCAGAGTTACATGTTATTGAAAAAGAAGATGACAACTAACTTTTCAGAAGCCATTAATACCTAAATAATGATCAACGGGAAAAAATTTTCACCTTCTTGAAAGAAGTACGGGTACCAAATGGCTATTCTTCACAACTTTCTCCATGTATAAATGAGGCTCAAAAGAAAATTAGTGGGTTAAAGAGTTAAGATTCTCAAGTTTACATACAAATCTTGTTTTCACTAGCTATTCGTGAAGTACTACCTGATCCAATTATGGATTCATTTATAGAGATGAGCTGATATTTCAAAGCTATTTATTCAAAGACATTACATTCGGATATATTAGAGTACTGGGATAAAAAAAGTCGTAACATTATGTAAAATGGAGCAAATATTTCCTCCAATCTTCTTTGATGTTATGGTTCATTTAACTCTGCATCTTGCAAATGAAACGAAAATTGTTGGGCATGTGCAATACGGATGAATGCATCCAGTTGAATAATTTCTAAAGAAACTAAAAGATTATGTGTTAAATAAGACTAAGTCTGAAGGATTTATTATTGAAGGATATATTATAAAAGAGTCTATTAACTTCTGTGTCATGTATATAAATGAAATAGACAATCGATTTAATCGATTATAGAGAAATTATGATGGGGGTATAATGAGAATAATGTAGATCGTCTTTCCATATTTGATATTTCAGGAAGGTCTATTCTCCACACAAAATACAAATCAATCTCTAAAATCGATTGGCGACTAACTCACTTGTACATTCTTAAGTAGATTTCGGAAGTTGATGCATTTTATATGAATTTAAGGAGTGTTCACATGTAGAAACACATTAAGTTGACTTCCTCAACTGGTTTAAATAATGTATTATTCAAATGAAAGAAGAGAACGACCCATGATGGGTGGAGGACTTTGACATAATATCTGATCAACCATTGAATTATGGACATTATCATTTAGGTTACATTATAAATGGATTAGGTTCAGAGAAAAATCCATAGATGATACGAAGGTCATGCAACATTCTGGTGTTGTTTTCAGTTGCAATTTGAGAAATGGTTGTGATGGCTACTACGAACAAATCGAAAAAATTATTAAGATAAGTTTCAGATACGATCATAGAGTTGTCATTTTCAAGTGCAATTGGTCCAACGTGTTCAAAGAAAGCATTGGTTTCAAACTTGACAAGAAGCACGAATTTATAAGTTTGAGTAAAAATCGTTCAATTCTTTATTCTTTAGAATCGCTTACATTAGCGTATCAAATATCTCAAGTTTTCTATGATGGGAACACCATTATGAGCCCTAATTAGCCTGTTTTGGTCATTCAAAGTAAATAAAAGCTCTTACATAACCATTAGAGGGTCCTAAGAACTTAAAGATCTGTTTTGAGAAGAAAAGATAAAATCAGGGTTATTTATGTAATTTTACCATTTTATCACAAATACAGAATAGCCACGGGGTATTTCAAGGGTTAAATAAAGATCAAATGTTCGTAAATGTCTAATAAGTAGGTTCATGCAGACAGAAATTGGTTTTCACGTATTTCGAAAATTAAATGACATCTGAAATCCTAAAAACATACCTACTTAATTTATCAAGGTTTTGGTCAGGATAACTTCATCTAAACCCTCTAAAAATTATATAAAAATATTCTCTAGAGCTTGGCATCCATGAATTGATCATTAGAACCCATTTTAACCTAAAATAGAATCTCCGATGGACAGTTGCCCTAAATTGGATTTCTTTGCAATTTAAATAATCAAACGTGGTCAAAACCTAAATTTGACTTCACCATCAGATTTCTTGGGTCCAAATTAGGTTGGTACCAAAATTTGGGCCCAATCAGAGATTATCTTGACGTAGTTTGCATTTTAGTTCAGTTAAACTCTTTCTCTCTCACTTAACCCCTTAACTTTCAAAATCTATTGAGAAAAACCCCCCAACTTTGTCATATTATTTTTAAAGAGGTCCCTGTCGCCATTGGTATGAACACACCAAGCTTTGACGACATTCAAGCGAGGATTTCTCGCTTGATTCTCAATCAAACCTTTCTAAAATTGAATCGGAGATTCCTTGAGGAATTCTCTTCCAAATGAATCCGACCTTGGACCCTAAGACTTTTCCAATCTCTCATGCAAATGCATGAGAGATTCGGGTATCCTTTTGTGTGCAAACCTACCAAGCTTGAAAGCTTGGTTTCAAAGCTTGAAACCTCTTCCCTACGCCTATAAAAGACCCCCATGGCATACCTCTCTTCCTCGGCAATTTTTTGGGCCATAAAAGTCTTCCTTTCCTCCACCTCCAGCCTACTCCGACTTATCTCCGGGGACCACATTCCTTCATTCATTTCGCCGGCTGCCACGTACAGTAGGCGGCTGGTTCTTCTTCCCTGTTTCAAACCACACCTCACAATACCAGCGAGGAGCTCTCCGACCTCTTTGTTACCGTTTCCTCTCCCAGAGCTTTCATCTCCTTCGGCGTCGGCCACACCGCAACCGACGTCTCCCTTGCTCGTTGCCCGCTATCTATCTAGATCAGCTCCTTAGCTCATTTACTTTACAACGATGCCCTCTCCTCGCCGACTCAACCACCGCATCACCCCCCGCGACTTCATCTTCTCCCTCGCCGACACACCTCTAGCGAGCCCTAGCAGCTTTCCCCACTCTCTCAGGGATAAGGCTACACATTGGTACTGGACCATTGGAAGGCTGATAGAAACTTGGGCTACTCTTAAATCGTCTTTCCTGAAGTTCTTCTCAATTGGACAGACCAATGCCTTGCGACGGGCGATTACCACTTTCGCCCAGCGGTCGGGGGAACCGTTTCATGGTGCTTGGGAGTGATTCAAGGATCTTTTGAGGAAGTGTCCATATCACGAGGTGCCGAAATGGCAACTCGTATAGATATTCTATCACGGGTTGATCGAACAACTCCATAATCACGTGGACGCTTACTGCGAGGGTAATTTCCTCAACAGGGATGCAGATAGCGCATATGACTTGTTCAAGGAAATGAGCGAGAATTCTATAAATCATGCCTCCATGGATACCTTCAACCGATCTCAACAACCCAGGTCAAATGCTAATGAGATCTAGAATTCTCATTCATTTGACAAACTAGATAAGGTGGACTTGGTTGCGAAAAGGATGGAAGAGTGGATAGATGGAAACTCCAGAAATACCTTTACACCCACTCAATCTCAAAATGCCGGTTGTCCAAGGCCCAACTCAAAAAAATGTACAATAATTCCCAAAACACTTAGGAAGAAGGGGGGAAGTAGAATAAATCGGGGAGATATACATTGGATTCGCCCTTATGTTGACCCCATAAATAAAAGAAGTATGGAGAAAGCTACCAATCAGAAAGATAAACCTTTAGGCAAGGTCACTTAGGGTCGTAAAAACTTGAAGTCCATTTTAATGGCTGCCTAGTGAGTCTTTCACTCTTTTCACCAGATGCTTAGCACTTAGAGTCCTTTTCGAGTCTTGGGCAGGTCAGGCAGCCGTAAAAAATTATCCCGAAACTCTCAAACTCCAAAAGTCCAAAAAAATTTTAGAAAAGAAGAAAAAGCAAAAAAAATTTGTATCTTCCCTTTCCAAATAAGGCAAGGGCTTGGACGGTCTGCATTCTAGTAGACACCCGAGCACTATCGAGTTTTTGTAACTAGGTATTGGGTTGAATTTTTCTAAAGCAACCAACAAATCTTGCCTGAGTAATCAAATCCTGAGTCTACTTTTATACATAGCATTTAGGTTACTTTTGCTAGGGACTGGAAAAAAGTAACCATGGGGGTATGATAGGCACGCATGAATTCATGATAAAATGCTTATTTGTGATAGTTCTTAAGCTTAGCATTGCATTTGACAGTATAAATATTGCATAAATTCATTACATTGCATTTAGGATAGTTTGTGTATTTTGTATACTAATTCCGACACTTCATATGGCCAGGAGACAATGCAACATCTTTACGAGCTTCGGATGAAGAATTTGACCGTATGGATGGATCCAGAGTGAAGATCGCAATCCATCAGTGCAGAAACCACTCCGATCAGAGTTCTGTAGCACCCTCCACAAGAAGAAGATGGATGGACGTGATGGTGCCACATGGCACCATCGCAAACCTCCAGCTCGGCTGCAACTTCTCTTCCTAAGCTACACCTGTCGAGTCTCAACCGTTGGAATCAAATCTAACGGTCATCAAAGCACCGCACCGTCAGTCTCAAGCTGAGTTGAGAAAAGGCTTCGCGCAATTGCGACTGTTGGATTAAGATCCAATGGTCGTGGAAGCAAAAGCTTAATTCCTAAGCGAAGCACAAAACTACCCTCAGCACAGCGGTTGGTGCCTTAGCTCACAACACACGACCACGCGATCAAAGCCCAGCACGCGGATTTTATCTGCTGAGCACACGTGGGTGAGAAATGGAGCCGTTGATGGATGATCGGGCGGTGAAGGAAGCAACTACATGGCGACACAGATCCGCAATCAAACGCAGCTCATCCAAGATTCTCATTTAAGACGTCTGGCGCGATATCCGTCGTTTGATCGTGCGGGGGGCGATCCAGAGCGTTCTCTCACGTGCGCTCGGAGCCCTCCATCCGTCATCCAAGGGCGCTGGTTCACTTCACCCGGATCAAGCATGCACCAGCGAACGCCGGCAAATGCTTGATGGACGCTCGTGATGGCAGTTGGCGAGGCGAGATGGATGGCCAGCGAAGCTCGAGTGCGATCAACGCACGTGATGGAAGGCCAACACAACGCAAGTGTGAGCGGGAGTTGGTTGGCTATAGCAACACTTGAGTCGGACCTACAATGACGTCCTGGAGGTCGCTAATCACCTTGTGTCCATTTTTAACCCTTTTCCATCCACTATATAAAGACCCACACACCTTCCCTTCGAGCTTCATCACTTCCAATGCTATTCACACCCCCTCTAGAGTTCCAAAGAGTCCCCTAAGCTCCTAAGGGCTCACTCTCAAGCCCTAGGCCACCTAATAGTGCAAAAACCCTTTCCCTCCAGCAAATATTTACCCTACTCCTCATCACCTTCATAGGAGACCTAAAGGCTGTCCCCTCACCTTCGTTAAGGAAGTTGATCACCTCCACCTCCTCATCTTCGCTCCGTGCCTTGGTGAAGCATTCCTCTACCTAGTGTCCTTCGACATCTCATATCTGTCATCAAGCTTCTCACCTCCTTCGCCAAAGCTGCCGCCAAGCATGATCATATCGCCGAACAACTAATTCGGGAGATTTCCTCTTACCTCTATCTTTGTTATTTTTGTCATATTTCTATTTATTCTAATAAACAACATTTGCAATATATCAGATTTGTTTTTATCTCTTGAGATTTATCTTGCATGTCTCTTTTATAAAAACAAAAGAAAAAAAAGAATAAAATCTAAAACCTCAAAAAGAAACAAAACAAAGTGCAGATTTCAACGAGAGTAAACGTCACCTCCATGTGTTCGACTCGAGACTCCCTTGTAGTTTTGGTTATAAATTTTATTTGATAATGCATTTTTCAAGCTACGACGACGAGTTTCTTGAAACCTCAATTTTACTTCGCAAAAACCCGTTCATCACTGAGGCGAATAGTCCCACATTGGAGATCACCAAGCCCCCTGCTGCGCATAAGTTGATTTTGTGAAGGGACCCTTTCGCCCAGTCACTGAGGGGTTGATTTGAGAAAGGAAAGGAAGAAAGGAAAGAGAGGGGGGAAGGGGGTTTTGCTCTGTGAATCACCCAACACTTAGCCGATTTGAGGAGCTATTTCCCCCCTTATGCGTGAAGAGAAGAAGAGGAAGCTTAGGAAGGAGAGAAAGAGAGAAGAAGAAGCCAAGAGGAAGAAGGACAGTTCTTGCACACTGTAGCATTTGGACGGTTAAGCCGTCTGACCTGAGTTGCCATTGTTTGATCTCTGATAAGAGTGCACTGTGCACTTATATGCGTAGCATTTAATTGGTTGTTGCTGTAGCATTATTTGGTATTATTGTAAACAGGGTAGTTTGGTGATTCAAATCACCATTTTATCTTAATCTTTTTGTACTCTTGACTTGCTCTTATATATACATCATTTGTGCTTAAATTTCTCAACATTTATTGCTATATTGTGCTTGAAATTGTGATCGTGAGACTTAAATTGTTACTTTCTCCTTACGTTCGACCTTGGACTTCAAATTCGAGTATAAATTTTATCTATTTTCGTGCGATTTCGACTATACTACGACAAAGTATTTTAAAACCCCGATTTCACGTGTTAGCATTCTACATCCCTGACAACAACATAAATGGATGGATTATACCCGTCTGGACAGTTCCATGTGAATGTTATGACGAGCAAAAAGATGTTGAACCTAAAATAAAAGTAGATATGCTTATGAAGAACACTTATGAGAAGTTGGTCCAGGTGTAATGAATATTGATATAAGGTATAATTATCTTTTATACCATTTTTTTTCTATTATTATGTACTAAAGTAGTATGTTATTTAGATGAAATCAATCTTGAAGTAATTAACATTTTTGACCTGCCCATCAATCAACTTTCGAGAAAAATAAAAAACTACAGCCTACAACCCAACATGGTTTTTAAAATTATCTCGGAAGAGCATCGGAAATATATATAAATACACTTCACTCCAAATACCAAAAGTGCCCCTATGGATCTCACATTAGCACCCCCACAAGCCCTCTTCCATACCCCTTTGTTTTCACTTTACTAATTTCATTGGATTCTATGTTATGAAATATATTGGCTTGATGAAGAAAAAATCATTTTCATGTGTAAATCATATGACCACTTAGAGATAGGCATGACTAAACCTAAGATATAAGGCTAAAAATAGGTTATGATTAAAAGTTAAAACCGTTAGACTTGCTAACAAATCTTTTCTAGTTTTTTGAGGTGACCCGATAAGTTGGTATCATGGTTCATGGGTCAACTCAATCCTCTATGGGATGTTCATGGCCAAGACAAAACTCATGAAAGCAAAAGAGAAATGAACATTACAATTAAGCTTCAAGAACAAAATAAGGCCATCCAAATGTGTGGTATTGTCATGTCTAGAACAAAATAATAATTAATATGGACTTTAATGGATTCATACAAATAATTTCCAAATAAAAATCATCCAAAATGCTAGGATACATAGGAAAGACCATCCATACGTAGGATAATTTATGTTTACTATTTACTTTTAATTCATTGCTCATGTGGCTACTATTTACTTTTAATTATTTATGTTTTACATAATGTGGGATGTGTGGTTTTCTTTATATAGGAATTTGAAAAATATCCATAATATAGGGGAAATTTTGCTGAATTTTTTCCTGCATGATATTATATTTATTTGTTTCTTCATTTTTATACAAATATTATTTTTTTTATGCATATGCAAATTAAATTTAAGAAATTTTCTAATAAGGGTACGGATGAGATCCAACCTCCTTCTACACAGCCACCTTCCACACAGCCTCCACACACCCAACCTGCTCACACCTAGCCTCCCTAGACACAGCAGTCACCCAGCACCCTACCTCCCCAAGTCCTTGAGTACATCCCTCTCATTACTTACCACACATGCCCAGTCGTCATGGTGCCTACTCTCTCATTACAAGGTCTCGTAAATATGTTTGACTTGGTGATCTTGCCCGTCAATACTAGGACAAGGGAAAGAAGATGGTCACCAATGTAGTGTGATAAGGTGTGGCTCATCATAGCTAAAACGCCCAAGTTAAGCTAGAAACTAGGTTTAACACTACGTAATTAACACAAGAAATGGGTTAAGTGTGAGAATTAACAGAAATGACCCAAAACATCCAATTTGTGTTAAAAACGCAAAATTAGATCACAAATGAGATATTCTATTCAAAAGTATAACATGATGATCCAATTGCAAATTGAACACATATTTGTATTCAAAAGATCAAATTGAAAGTGAAATCATGTTCATGAATGTTCAATTAAGCTCTAATAAAAACTTGGTTGCATTTGGACATTAGTAGAACCTTGTATTTAGAGTTTTTCATTTAGGTCCTTTAGGCATTCACATTTTCATGCATAAAAACCTTCAATGACTTAATTGAAAGCTGTAGGGGCCTCTTTGCAAACGTCCAAGGACTACACTGCAAGATCTCTTTACCACTTATGGGCCTGCGTGCAATCTTTCAACTGTTTCGCCTATAAGGCCATATGCGTAATTGACCCCTTTACACCTGATAGAGGAGGCACACTGTTCACTCAATGAACTCATGTCATTGTGGCCATCGTTCTCTTGCGTTCTTGATCTTGCGGCCAATTCCAATCTGATCTTTGCATGCATTTGCAAGTGGCCTCACCCCTCATTTTAGATCCCATCACTACTAGAAAAATGGGATATGTCGTCGGTTACTTTCCGTCGATTTTATATAAATCGATGGTAAAATTATTTTTACCATCGCTTATTCAACTAAGCAACGGTGAAGGCCTGTACTCGACCTATGATTAGTTGAAGAAAAGCGATTGGCCGTGCGGTTGTCATTAATATTCGCCGTCGGTTTAGTAAGGGACGGCAAATATATTTTTTTCCGTCGGTTTGTTGAATAAGCGGCGGGGAAAAGACGATTAAAATTTGCACCTAAAATTTAGGCGAGATTCGTGACTTTTGCCATCGGTTAATGGAATAAGCAACGGTGAAAAGTAGGTTAACATTAGCGGTTGAAATTTAGGCACAATGGAGGAGTAATTGAAGTTATCCTTTGCTGTCGGTTTGTTTAATAAGCAACGATGAAAAACAGTTAAAATTTGCGCCTAAAATTTGGGTGGGATTAGTGACTTCTACCATTGGTTTCTGATAGAACCAATGACATAGAATGCTTCATATATCGCTCATGGCTGATTTTTTTCTCCCATCACTATTAATCTTCCCCAACACCTAACCCAAACTCTCCTCCCACAGCACCGCTGGAGCCCTTGTCGCCGCCCCTCCCCCACCTCTTCGGTAGCTTCTCCTCTTCCCTGACACCCTCCTTCTCCGACGGTCTCCTCGTCGTCCTCCTCGCCATCCCCGACGGCCTCATCGTCCTCCTTCCCCTCCGCGACGCCGTCCTCCTCCTTCTACGATGGGATCGTCCCGGACACCCTCCTCCTCCCCAACAGCCTCCTACTGCCCTCCTCCTCCCCGACCCCCTCCCACCACCCCCCTCCTCCCCAACCTCCTCCTCCGCTCCTGTCGTCCTCCTCCTCCTCTCTGACCCCTCCTGCCACCCTCCTCCTCCTTCCTGATGCCCTCCCGCCGCCGCCCTCCTCTTCCTAGACCCCCCGCGTCACCCCCTTCCTCCTCCTAGACCCCCTTCCGCCGCTTCCCTCCTCCTCCCGGACCCCCTTCTCCTCCTCCTCCCCCTCCTGCTATCCTCGTCCTCCTCCTCCCATCCTCCACTTCCTAACCACACCCCTCCTCCTCCTCCTCAACTCCCCCCATCCTCCTCCACTTCCTAACCACACACCCCCTCCTCCTCCTCCTCCTTGGTTCCTCCCCCTCCTCCTCCTAACCACCCCTCTCCTCCTCCCTATCCTACCTACCCCTCCTCCTCCCTATCTTACCACCCCCTCCTCCCCCTCCTCCTCCTCCTCCCCATCCTGGTGCCCTGCCCCTCCTCCTTCTCCTACTGCTGGCCTCCTCCTTGTCCTGCTACCCCCCTCCTCATCCTCCTCTTGTCGCATTCCTCCTATTATCTCTATTGTTGCCTCTATTCTATAAGTTCTAATTTTTTGAATAACATGATAATATGTTATTTAATTAATTGTGTTTATGAAATTACAAGTTATCGGTGACGACCATTCTTAGAAGCTGTAGTGGTTTGAGGTATAATTTTAATGTTTTTAATTTATTGTAATGATATTTTAGGCTTTTGTTAGATGTGGGGTATGCCCACATATTGTTGTTAATTTCATTGAATGGATGGATGATTTATTGTGAATGTAGGGTGTGCCAACTTGTTTGATTGAAATTAAAATTTAATGTGGGGTGTGGCTACTTTTATGATAAGTATTATTTTGCTATGTAGGTTTATAGAAAATTTCAAAATATAAGGGTGATGGGAATACTATCATGAGCCCTAACTAGCTCAATTTGGTCTGTTTAGATTGATAAAAGCTCCTACATGTTCATCCAAGGTCTTAAGGGCACATGGTGTTGTTTTGAGGAGAAAAGAGTAATACAGAGTTATTTTTGCAAAATTAACAGCATTCCACAATTGCAGAATAACCACGGGGTATTTTAGGGGACAATTAAAGGTAAAATGGTCATTAATGTTTAATAAGTGGGTTCATGTAGAATAAAATAGGTTTTCACGTATTTTAAGAATTAATGAACATCTGAAATCCTAAAAACTGACCTGCTTGATTAATTGAGATTCTGGTTAGGATAAAATTTACCTAAACCTTCTAAAATTCATGGAAAAATATTCTATAAGATTTGGTACCTTTGATTTGACCATCAGAACCCATTTTGACCCAAAATAGAGTCTCAGATGAAAAGTTGCCCTAATTTGGGTAATTGCGCAAATTACCTAGTCAAACTTGGTCAAAATCAAAATCCGACTTCACCATCAGATTCCTTAAGTCAAAATTAGATTTTTACAAAAATTTAGGCTCAATCAAATATCATTTCGACCTAGTTTGCATTTTGGTCTAATCTCACTCTTTCTCTCTCATTCATACCCCCAACTTTCGAAATCCTTGCAAAAATGCCCCTAGGTTCTTCATCTTCTTCATGGATGGGTCCCTTCCACCAAGGCAATGTGAACCCACGAAACCCATACCTTCAATCTCTGATTCTGCCTTGATTGATTGACCAATCCCTTCCAAATTTGGAAGGGATGATCCTGAAGAGTTTCCTGACTGATCAAACCTATTCCCAAGCTCTAAATCCGTCTCTACCGCTTGTGCGAAACCAAGGATTTCAAGAATCCTTCTCCCTGATTTATGAAAAGCTCACCTTTTGGCCTATAAAAAGACCCCCATGGCATTCCTCACCTCCTCAGCGAGAATTTGTGCCAAATTAGACCCTTCTTCCTCTCCTCTTCGACTCGCTCCACCTCGCTCTGGCGACTCTCCTCCTCTAGCTTCTTCGCCGACCGCCACATATGATAGGTGGCCGGATCTTCTTCCCCGTTCGCTTCCGCATCTCGCAATATGGGCGAGGTGCCCTCTACCGCTCCATCGTCGTCGTTATCCTTCACCAGAGCTCTCTTCGTCTCCGGCGCCAGCCATACTATAACTAGTGCCTCCTCTATCCCCCTTTTTCCGCTACCTAGTCTCCTCGACTTTACTCCGACTACTCGCCATCACCGTGCCTCCGCCGCTTCATTTCGACCACTGAGTTGCCCTCCACGCCTTCGTCTTCTACCTCGCCATTGTACCTCTGGTGAAGCATTCCCGCTGCCACAGACCATCTCTCCGCCTGCCACCACGTCTGCAAGCATTGCCTCGCCTCACTGAGTAAAATCCCCAAAGAAATTTGGGGCTTAGCTCTCTCTATCTCCTCACTCGACTCGCGCACCTCCATCTGCCTTCCTCGAGGTCGACAGGCCTCCCTGACTACATTTGCAGCACGCTAATAAACGCCAGTTTATCATCATTCTTATGCCCCAAAACTAACTTAGCTCTTAGGTTTTTAACTCTGCAAATGGGTTTTTGGATTGCATTTAGGCATTTACCTAGGATAGGCATGCATTGCATTTTAATGTCTTTTTAATGCATTTATCTAAGTGCCAGGATTAGGTAGAATGTTAGATCCTATACATCTTGGCACTCAGGAAGGTAGAAGATGAAGAAGCACCTATCAGCTAGATCCCAACTAGATCCAGCTCATCCCAGCTGAATCCTAGCTCCCTTTAGCTAGATCAACTCACCCTTAGCTCCATTCATCTCATCTTAGCTGAATGGTAGCTCTAGCTAGTTCAACTTAGCTTCATTCAGCTTACCTCAGCTGGATGGCAGCTTAGCTAAAGACAGTTGATCCCAACTCAATTCTGGCTCTTCCAACTCAGAAGAGTTCACTAAAAGTTCAACTTGACTAGGACTAGCTACTAACTAGATCTAGTTAGCTAAAGAAGTCATCAACCAGCTCAAGCCAGCTCAAGTCCAGCTCTCGGAGACCTATCTTAGCTCAACTTAGTTGAAATGAGCTACTTGACCTATGCTAGCTACTACAGCTAGGTAGGTAATCTCCGGGAAGACCAAACCCAGCTCACCTCAGCTCAGATCAAAAGAATCTAGGTCAGATTAGCTTGGCTTAGTTGCTAGCAAAGAACTAGCTAGCTACTGAGCTCTACTTCAGCTCCAGTGCAGCTCCTTCCAGCTACTCTTAGCTCTTCTCCCCTAAAACCCTACCTCCAAATGCCTCCAACCCTACCCCCTACTAGCTAAGCTAGCTTAGCTTAGCTAGTCACCTCCTTGGCACCAACAACTTAACCCTAATTCCCACCTAACTAGCTCCACCAAGCAAGCCCACCTAAGCTTCCACCTAAGCTACCCTACTCCACCTCAACTTGGCACCAGCAAGACACACCTCTTCACCCCTCAACCACCACCAAAGGGGACCACATTTTGGCGCCAAAAATTCCCTCCAAAACCCTCTTCATCACCACCCTACACCTACCCCTACAACCCATCTCCACCATCCACATACCCACCTTCTAGAAACCCCCTTAGGTGGTGCCAAACCATGGCATCCCTCCATGGTTGGCGCCAATTCTAAGTGTCCCTCCATGGCCATAACCACCCACAACCACCACCCATAAAGCCCCTTCACTTAGCGCCAAGCCTCCTACACCCTAGGATTCCTATAACCACCCCTAACTACCCTTAGAATTAATCCTAGCCCTCCACATGTCCACGCCAACTAACCCCCCTCTCGACCTTTATATATACCCACCATAATCACCACCTAAAAATCATCTCTTCCCTTAGTTAGGTCCACCATCATTCCACCCACTCTCCATCATGCTAAGGAAGAAGGAGCGAAGAAGATTAAGGGGGCAACCTACCCGCCCCCTTGGTGCCTTCTTCCTCTCTTGTCTTCTCCCTTAGCCACGCCAAGGAGGAGATCACCTTCAACATCAAGGGGACGACCAGGCAAGAGGAGGAACAAGGTGGTTGACACCCACTTTAGAGGATAGCTTGGAGGAGGACTACATCAAGGAAGAAGGAAGACCCTTTTCAAGTGCAGGGCGACTGCACTTGGAGCAAGGGCCATCCCAACTTCAACTAGAGGATCTCCCTTTCTTCTTCTTTATCCCTATATTTTGTATTAACTAGTGTTTTTATTTTCCACGTAACAAGCATTCCACTACATTTTGTCTAGTTCCTAGTAATACAAATCAAGTTTGCCTTCAAAGCTCATGTTTCATTTTAGTGTATTTTTCTTGCATTTAATTAGTTAGTGCACCACACCCCTTCTCTTCTAATTACTCTAGGCCCACTTGCCTAGGGTGAGCTTAGAGGAGAAGGCTTCGCTATTGTCACCTAGGGTTAGTTGTAGCATATTTCATCTTCGAATATTTCAAGCCCGACTGTTTTGAAAAATTTTAAAAAACAAAAAAAATCAAAATTGCAAAAAGAAAGTGCAGATATGAGAGGCGAGAGAGAGAACCATTTATGTGATTAACAAAATTGGCCTCCTTGGACGACCCTAGATACCCCACTATCTAGGTTTATAAATTTAAAAGCGAAAGTAGATTTATGCGTTACGACACAATTGCTTAATTAACAAACCATGTAAAATCCGCATCACACGCCACCACCACCACCACATTTGCCGCACTCGCACGAAGCCCTTGAACTGGTCTGACCTGGCCTTTAGGTCATTTTCTTCGTTTCAGGTATTCGGCCACCATCGCCATTGACAGGGCTCCTTCGAAGAGCTTGAAGCAAGCCTTCTTGCCATAGCAGGCCCAAGCACTTCCTCCAGGCAGTGTGGAACCCATCTAGGAAGATTCGGAGCATTGACTGCCCCTCACCCTCAATTGGACCAGCCCCAGTCGCTGCTCGCATGCGAAGAACAGTAGCTAAGATAGTCCCACATCATGGGATCTCAGACGTGTCACGGTGCATAAATTGATTTTCTGCATTCGACTCCTTGCCCAGCACACGAGGGGTCAGGTTCCTCATGCATCCTCACTCACTTAACTCACCTAGCCCCATTGCTCACCTGCGATCACGCCCGCAGGCCTGCACCTGGATCTGGTTACTGTTCCTACCTGATTACCCGATTAATACTCGGTTATCTGAGAGAGGGAAGGAAGAAAGGAAAGAGAGAGGGGGAAAGGGGGGTTTTACTCTGCAAATCTCTCAACACTTAGCCAATTTGGAGGAGTTGCTCCCTTTGTGCGTAAAGAAAGAGAGCTGAAGAAGCTGAGAAGGGAAAGGGAAGGAAGAGAAGAAGAAGCCAAAGAAGAAAGTAAGAAGAGAAGAAGAGAGCTGGGAACAGTGCCTTTGCACTGTAGCAACCGAGGTTTTAAGCTGCCTGATTTGAAGAGCCAATGTCTGATTTCGGCTGATTTGTGCTTCTGAGGCTATATTGCTTACTTTGCGTGGATGTCCTTTGGTTAATACTGTTGAGATATTTGTTATTATTGTAATTAGGGTAATTGTTAATTCAAATCACCATTTTACCCTAATCTTTTTGCACTCTTGACTCTTGCTCTATATATCATTTGTGCTTAAATTTCTCATCATATATTGCTATTTTGTGCTTGAATGGTGATTTTGAGATTAATTGCAATACTTGCTCCCAGTAAACGACCATGGACTTTCTTGACAATCTTTCGAGTAATAAATTTTATCTATTTTCGTCCGATTTCAATTTATACTGCAACGAAGTATTTTAAAACACCGATTTCGTGCATTAGCATTTTGGCACGGTTGCCACGGAGCAACACGCAATTTAATATGTTTGATCACAATTCCTGACTTGATACTAACTTGATTCTTTGGGTCCTAATTAGGTTTGTACCAAAATTTGGGCCTAATCTGTGATCATCTGAACCTAGTTTGTATTTTAACCTTGTCTGACTCTTTCTCTTACACCCGTGCCCTTAACTTTTGAAATTCATCACAAACAAGCCCTTAAATTCTTCATCTTCTTCGTAAAGAGGTCATTTCTGCCAAGGGTGTGAACACACCAAGCTACGGCGAGATTCGAGCAAGGATTTCTCACTCGATTCTCAATCAAACTTTCCCAAAATTGAACCGGAGATTCCTTGGGAAATTCTCTTCCAAATAAACCCAACCTTGAATCCCAAGTCTTTCCCAATCTCTCATGCAAATACATGAGAGATTCGGGTATCCTTTTGTGCGCAAATGTGCCAAGCTTGGATGCTTGGTCTCCAAGCTTGAAATCTCTTACTAAGGCCTATAAAAGGACCTACATTGCATGGTCATTCTCTCAAGCAAGTTTTGGCCTCAGAAAAGCCCTCTTCCTCCTCTGATCATCTCCGCACCTTGCTCTGGCGACGTTCTCCGTTCTCCTTGTCCAGCCGTCCAACAGCCAAATTAGACGGCCTATCTGTCGGTCAAGGGCACCACGATCGTCAATTTTGATGATAACAGAACACTTGTATTTAACATTTGCATTTGGAGTCTTAGATTCAGGTTATTTGCAAATGTATACAAGTTTAAAGATGGAGTTTGAGCTTGCATCCATGGCAGATTGGAGGAGCTTGACGAAGAATGAGCTTCGCGAGGAGCGAAAGCGTGAAGTCATGAAGAATAGGATAGAAGTCTTTTCTATTCTTGTATCTTGTATTCTGCTTTCATTTGTTGTTTCTTTTTACTCTTTATTTCTTTCTTAGATACTTATTAAAGAGCCTCAAATTATCTAATCTATAGTCCTAGGACACTTAGACAACTCGTAGAGAACTTAAAAAATTAAAGTAGGCATTAAACAGGCTGATCAGACGTCCAATCTGGAAATTAGACATCTGATCTTGACTTTTAAGATGTCTGACTATTTGATCAGACGTCTAAAACACTTTGGCTGGAGAACCACTTACCATCTGCCTAATTTAGACGTCCAGCCCTTAGTCCAGACGTCTTATCAAACATCTAATGAAATTGCCAAACGTCCAATTAGTGAAACGTTGCCTTACAAGATGATCATGAGGATTATGACCTTTAGGCTTCTATCAGACATTCGTAGAGATCTTAGACGTCTGATAAGTGACTGTTAGCTCTCGATTGAGCCGAAATCACTTGTCTTGAGGATTATAACCTTTTGGCTCTCTTGGAAATCGATCCCCTCAGTAAAATAGGTTTCCAGACATCCAAACCTAGTGCCAGACATCATGTACGTCGTCTAACTGATCCACACTAAAACCCTGTTTAGGTCTAAACCAAGTGAGGAAGGAAACCCGCCTAAAATCAAATGTCTGATTTAGTTTCCAGACGTCTTAAGTGTGACTTTCAGACGTTTAATCTTTGTCCTAGACGTCTGATGACCCTAGCAGAATCATTAATAACTCTGATTGCGGCTTGATTTGCCTTGGGATGATCCCCAACGACTACCTAAGGCTTCCAAAGCTTTCCTAGGCCTTCCTAAGCCATCTATAAATAGGAGAGGCCCCTTGCCTTATAGAGACACACCAAGCATTAGCATTTTCCACATCTTTTGTGTCCAAGTGAAGTAGAAGAAGCTATAGCTCTCCAAGCCTTGTTCTACATCCAGAGAGCTTCATTTGAGTTGCGCACCCGCTCTCCCATTGTAATTTATGAGAGCGATGAAGTGCTGATGCGTGGTTCTTGCATAGTCGTCAAGTCGGCGTACTTCCACCAAAGGGAAGTTTCCTATTTCTTATAGTAGCTAAGTTTCCATTTACTTTGTTAGCCCTATAGGTTCATTATACTTTAGTGTCTTTGGTTGGGTATTCGCTTTGCGAATTCCTGTCTCCATCGTGGGACAAAATCCTTCTCGTGAAGAGAAGGGATTTTGAGGTTACACTGCCCTCGAGTTCAAGTAGCGTGGTTGTAATTAAGGTTGCACTACCCTTATTTAAGTAGTACGTTAGTGGATTTGATCGACTCGGTCAATCAGGAAATCCTAAACCGAGAAGTTTAGGTGGTGGTTTTTACCCAGGTTGGGTTTCCACCTAAAAATCTTGTGTGCAATTGTGTGATTGTGTCTTTTGTGAGATTGTTATATTATTGCCACTTATTTTTCGCATCACGTAAATCTCACCCCCTCCCGAAGGGAATTACACTATCTTCCTCCCCTCATCGTTGTGCACCTCTCCAATCAAAGAGAAGGCATTTCCCTCCCTCATTCATCATCATCGCCTCGCCGACCTCTCCATCTTCCATGGCTCCAGTCAGTCAACATCGGAGCGTTTCGACCCTCTCCTTCGTCCCTAGGTATCTCTATCACTTCCTCTCCCTCACTACAACACTTTCCCCCACCGCAACTCACGCTCGACCATGCTACTGCCCCCAACGCCTTCGCCTTCCTCCACTCCGATGATGCCAATCCACCACTACATTGCTCGTAACTTGCCACCCTCACCTCCATCAGCTCCACCGCACGACCACCAACCAAAGCCCTAACTTTATTCACTCGATTGGTCACTCCACTACCCCCTCAAACACACCCACCATCGCTACACAGTTTTGACCTTGCTCCGCTCACCCATACCACGCCACACCACACAACCACTGCCTTTGACTTCGCCTCAATGAGGTGAGGCTCCTGAATGTTCTGACTGGGACACTTAGCCCATATTCATCTTTTTCAGGTTGCGAGCTCAAACGCCATTAACAACGAAGCTTTGAGAAACCTCGAAGCTTGATCCTTAGGCAATCGCTCTAGGTACGAGTCTCAGTCGAAGCAGAACTTACTCAGGACTTTGCTCACCCCATCAATTGGAGTTTTTGATCGTAGATCCTGCCCCAATTGGACGAACAACACCCCCAGCAACTCGCGACCCTTTGCGCAAAGAAGCCTGTGGGGTAGTCCCACAACAGAAGATTAAGAAGTGGCCGTGTGGGATAAATTGAATTCGTGATCTTAGCCGGTTGCCTTTGAGAGCACCGGGGTGAGGTCCCGCTTGCACGCTCCATCTCACGTGCCCTCCCCCGCACTCACACCACACAAGTCTGGGCGTGGGTCCAATTACCTGGATCTGTTCGAGTTTCTGAGAGAGAAAAAGAAGAGGAAAGAAGGAGAGAAAAGGGTAGGGGGTTTGCCTCACGCCCTCTCTACACTTAGTCTCCAAGAGGCTTTCGTGCCTCTGTGCTGTGCTTAGCCTTGTTTGTGAATGCCTGAAGAAGAACTACTAAACGGATAGTGTGAAAGCATTGTAGCTGGGTGTCATTTAAGGCATCTGAGCGCCTATTCCTGTCGTCTGATATTCTGAGGGAGTTGCTTCTGATATTGTGGTTAAAACGTTCATACATTAAGTGTGCTTGTGAATTTATAAGAGTAATTTGGTGATTCAAATCACCATTTTACTCTAATCTTTTTGCACTTTCAAACTTTAGTTATCTAGGATCATTTTTTATTATTCTTTTTGTTATAATTGCTTATATTTGTGGTGATATTGTGATCTTTAAGATTAATTGCAATACTTGCTCCCAGTGAACAACCTCAGAATTTTTTGATGATCTTTCGAGTTATAAATTTATCTGTTTTCACGTGATTTTGACTATACGACGATGAAGTATTTTAAAACCCCTATTTTGTGCTTTAACATACGCCTAGGCCTTCGATTCAGAGCATTTCCTGCTCCCTCACCCTCAATTCGACCAGCCCCAGTCATTGCTCGCACGCGAAGAACAGTAGCTAAGATAGTCCCACATCGTGGGATCTCAGACATGCCACAGTGCATAAATTGATTTTTTGCATCCAACTCCTCACCCAGTACACATGGGGTCGGCTCCCTCACACACCCTCACCCGCTTAACCCACCTGGCCCCACTGCTCGCCTGCGATCACGCCCGCAGGCCTATACCTGAATCTGGTTACTGTTCCTACCCGATTACTCGATTGATACCCAGTTATCTGAGAGAGGGAAGGAAGAAAGGAAAGAGAGAGGGGGAAAGGAGGGTTTTGCTCTACAAATCTCTCAACAATTAGCTGATTTGAAGGAGTTGCTCCCTTTGTGCGTAAAGAGAGAGAGCTGAAGAAGCTGAGAAAGGAAAGGCAAGGAAGAAGAGAAGAAGAAGCCAAAGAAGAAAGTAAGAAGAGAAGAAGAGAGCCGGGAACAGTGCCTTTGCACTGTAGCAACCGAGGGTTTAAGCCGTCTGATTTAAAGAGCTGACGTCTGATTTCGGCAGATTTGTGCTTCTGAGGCTATATTGCTTACTTTGCGTAGATTTCCTTTGGTTAATACTGTTGAGATATTTGTTATTATTGTAATTAGGGTAATTGATGATTCAAATCACCATTTTACCCTAATCGTTTTGCACTCTTGACTCTTGCTCCTATATATATATCATTTGTGCTTAAACTTCTCATTATATATTACTTTTTTGTTCTTGAATTGTGATCTTGAGATTAATTGTAATGCTTGCTCCTAGTGAACGACCTCAGACTTTCTTGACGATCTTTCGAGTTAGAAATTTTATCTGTTTTCGTGCGATTTCAATCTATACTATAACGAAGTATTTTAAAACACCGATTTCGCGTGATTGCAAAGGGAAAATTCTGTCAATATTTTTTTAAAATTGTTTTCATGTTTAGAATTTAGGCTGCAGACCTGGAACATTGCATTCCCTAGGTTTAGTTGGATTTAATGTATGTTGTTTACGTTTGGTATTAGGTTGTGTATATGTTACTTGGGCTAGGGTTTAGGATTTGACTTGGGCTAGGGTTTGGACGGTTGGTTAGGGTTAAGGTTTAGGGTTTAGGATTTGACTTGGGCTATGGTTTGAATGTTTGGTTTGGGTTAGGGTTTAGGAATGTGGTTGTGTTCGGTTGGTTTGGGTTGTGCTATGGTTGATAAATCATTTTTAAATTATTCTTGTCTTCCATTTAAGCGTGGCCTTCATGGTCTGACTCCTAAGTTGCAGGTCTAAAAATGAAGGGAACAACTTGCAACCTAATTACAAGTATGATTCATGGGAAGAAAATTGACCAGTGCCCTTCTTTATTGAGCTCTATTGGGTTTGTAGATAGAGGAAAGGTTCGCTCAAAAGAACAAATAATCACACATAGGATAAGGATTTGGTGATTCAATTTCACCTAAATGGATGTGCATTTGGGATCAACTGTAAATTTTTACCAAGTCTTTAGAATGAGAATATATTTGTTGTTAACATTTAAGATTATAATCTGTGATTTAATTAATTTTGATTTTGAAATTGCAAGTTATCATTGTCAGGTACATTCGGAGACTTGAGTAGTTAGAGGTATATATACATTCAATCTTTTTAATTTAATTAAATGATATTTTAGTTTTTTGTTGAATTTATTTAATGTTCAAATTACTTTTTATTTAGATGCACACACTTACTAAAGAAGATATATGCACGTGAGGCCAAGCATTAAGTATTCTAACTTCTAGGGTAAAAGTCCTTCGAGTAAAATTGTGTTGAAATTACTCACCTGTTAAGACTTATGATCATGTTATACGGACAATACAAGAAGTGTTTGTATACCTCGCTTACATACATGATTTGTTATCTTTGTAGCATGCCATAAGACTCGATCGACTTTAGTTCGATGAATTGCTGAACTGAAGAAGGCCCTTAAAGATTTGATTACAACTTAGTTTTGCTCGTTCATGGGTCCATATTTATGGGCTAATTAGTTACTTTAATGCCTAGATATTAGATTAGTATTGACATATAAATAGCATACATTAGTATGTAATTAGATTAGTTTATTAATTTATTTTTATGTATATTTCATGTGATAGTATGCATTTAAATAGGATACTTTGGTTTGTGTTATTCTGCATTTCATGCATTATTTGGAGTCTTATATGTAAATAACCCAATAATTATTTTACTATTATTTTTATTCTCTTCTTCTCTATGGCAACGGCCACTCCTAACACTAAATGTGCACCTTAATGGCCAAGGAAAGTGGATCCTACACGTTGCTGTCGCTCCCTCTTCTCCACGTTCCTGCAACCGTAAATGAAGACTCCAACCACCACTACTAGCAGGCCTCCACCCCATTCCTTACTATGCAGAGAACAACTTCTCGTCCACTCCACCACCACCGGCTTCGATCGTAGCAGTCTGCTCCACCACTGTGGGCGTGCGTCGTGACAAGATGCTCCTCCAAGTTGGAGCAGCTGCATTACCGTGAACACCTCAGTGTGCACATCTCTCCACGCTGCAACAACAGCATGCACCACCACCATCACCAACAACCACACCCTAGCCACGCACCAACAGCCATCCCCCACACATTTAAGACGTTTGGGAACATTCCCAGACGTCTGAAGATCCACCCGCACCACCTGTCAACACGCAACCAGCAACACGCCCGCCCACCTCTCACCAGCACCTCGCGTGATCCACCCTCTCCCTCACGCCACCAGCACCTCGCGTTGTCACACATGCAGCAGCAGGCGCCCACCGCACACCACCCTCAGCAACTCCCTTCGGCGCACACCGCCTTCCTGTGCTCCACACACAGCTAGCAGCAACTCCAGCGCGTAGCAGCAGCTGTGCCTTCTCCGTGCGCCGCACTTCCTCGAGCGGCCAGCAGACCGCATGCACGACCTAGCTGTGCACACGCATGCAGCAGTTGCGTGCTATCCTCCACCAACTTCTTCCTCTTCTTCACCACCGACAAGGAGGAAGGAACACATCACCCACAGTCCACATCCACACGTAGCCGCTACCTCCGGCCACGAAACTCCATTCTATCAATGCCAATGACCTCGTCTTGCGCTCACGAGGCCACGCACACCTTCGGGAGGTCCCCCGCAGTCCATGCACGACGCGAGCACGCCTCCACCGCTGGCAGCCTCCTCTCTGATGACCATCACTGGTCACCGTTCACCATGCTACCACCACCGCCAAGTAGCCCTCGACCCACTTGACCTCCGGTGAGCTTCACACTTCCTATCGTGGTCTCCTCCACGCGTGCGAGAAAGGCAAAGCTTTTCCCCTGTTTTGCTTCATGTTAACATTTACATTACTTGCCATTGCAAGAGTGGGATTTTTGATTAAATAATATTATATGTGGTTGATTTTGTGAGAACCCCCTCCTCTTTCAGGTAAACGTTATTTCAACATTATCTCTCATTACTTTCTTAATTTAAAAGGCGGATTTGGCTTAAGTTTTTTGGGAAATCAATAACGAACATCTGTTTTTGACCCATGTGAGTTTTTAATAGCCAGTGTCTCCCTGTGGATACGACTCGCTCTTCTGTGAGTGGTTTATTTTAATTCCATACTTTGATTAGTCGATTATTTTCCACCACTCATTTCTTTACTTTGATGACATATTTTCTTGTGCAAAAAATCATTTGAAAGAGAAAAATCGACACGTCACTCATTACATATAACCTTGTGCAGTGAAATTTCGATTGCTTCTTCCTACTCTTCTCTGGTATGCCAACTAATCTTATCTAGTTTTCTACGGTGCCCTTAATTAGGTGTTAAAGGAAATCTAGCTAAGGTTAGTATTGGAGGGTATACTAGAGAAGTGCGAGGAGATGTTGATGAAATTTCATCGCACTAAGGTTACTTGTAACGAGTAAACCTAAGTTGTGATTAAATCTTTGAGGATGTGCTATAAAGTAAAATTCTTAATCAAGATACACATCATTTAGCTATTTCCCTTCCTAATAAGTGATTTGTTTACATTAAATTTTACATTACAATAGATAAATCTTGGATGGGATTGCGGCATTCAGATTACACTAGATATAACGATGGAGTAATTTCATTCCTGGATTTGGCCTTTGATGATGATAGGAAGATATTTAGGCGAGGAGGTCAATTTGATAATATCTTCTACCCATGCAGAAGATGTTTGAATGGTTCCTTGCATGATCATAAAACTATACTCAAGCACTTGATTTATAATGGGTGGTGGCAGCATTACACTACTTGGGTAGCTCATGGAGAGGAGTTGACTGAGAAAGTCATAAACAATGAGCACTGTTGATGAAGAGATCGATGAGGAAATTGGTGATAGCAAAGGTGAAGAAATACAAGAAATGTTGAATGAGATGAGAGTAGGGGAGGATATAAATGTAGATGGGGAAGATCCATTCAATTGTGATTCGTTCTATGATGCTGTTAAGGCGACTGAGGATCCTATTGCCCCGGTGTTACGAAAATTTCAAAGTTGTTGTTTTTGTTGAAGATGTTTCAACTGAAGGTTATGAACAGAGCTAGTGCTAAATTCATGTCAGAAATACTTCAGTTTATTGCTTAGCTGTTGAATAATCCTAATGATTTTCTGGCTTCATGGTATGAGGTAAGGAAACAGATTCGTGAGCTTAGTTTGAACTATCAAAAGATCGATGCATGTCCAAATGACTGCATTTATTTCTGAAATGAATTCGCAAACTTGAGTAACTATCCCAAATGTGAACTTGAGAGATATAAGGAAGGTAAAAATGAAAGTAAAAGGTAACAACCTTAGAAGGTTCTTCATTACTTCCCACTAACACCTAGACTTCAATGCCTTTTTATATCAACTAAAACTGCACAGTAGATGACATGGTATTTGGATTGTAAATCTCAAGATGGAAGAATACGTCATCCTACTAATTCAGAGGAGTGGAAAAGATTTGACGAAATAAGCATTCGCTTTAGAAGCAATGAACGTGCGGTTGGGTCTTGCAAGCAATTAATTCAATCCATTTAGGAGTATGTACCCATCGTACTCTATATGGTCAATGGTAGTGGTCACTTATAACTTACCTCCCTAGTTGTGTATGACATCTTCATTCATGATGTTGACTCTATTAGTCCTTGGTCCAAAACAACCAGGAAATGCAAAAATGTTTATCTCCAGCCATTAATCGATGAACTAAAATAGTTATGGTTCACTGGTGTGAAGACGTATGATGTAGAAAAGAAAGACTTTTACAATATGCATGCAGCATTGTTATGGACCATGAACAACTTTCCGGCGTCCGTAAATTTATCAGGTTGGAGCACTAAAGGAAAACTTGCTTGCCCAGTCAGTATGGAAGACACTCATCACCTACGACTACCGGAAAGGAAGAAATTCTATTATGTAGGACATCGCAGATTTCTACCTATTGAACATAGATGGCAAACATCACAATTCAAGAGTAAATTTCATTGTAGGACGTGTCTGCATTCGAAGAAAAATCCAAAAACTAAACTTTGTACAGATTCTATTTGGTTGCCGGTTCAGGTTATAATTGAGAAATTACAAGAAATGGGTAAGATACAGTTTGGTCGACCATTCAAACAAGATCATACAGCCTTGAGGAATTCTAGATTTCAAAAGAAAAGCATTTTCTTCATGGAGCTGCCATACTGGAAAGATCTTACAATACGTCATAATTTAAATATTATGCACATCGAAAATAATATGATGGATAACATCTTAGACGTATTAAATCTGATCGATAATCCAAAGGACATGGTGAAAAGAAGAAAAGACATGAAGAGTTTGGGGATATGTCCGGTGCTGCATATTCATGAGGATGATGGTTACTTCCCACCTGCTATTTACAGCTTCAATTAGGACCGGAAGGGTAGACTACTCTCCTTCTTAAAGGAAATTCGAGTGCCAAATGGGTTTTCCTCGCAGCTTTCCCGTTGTGTGAATGAAGAGCAGAAAAGATATCGGGCTTGAAAAGTCATGACTCACATGTTTATATGCAAGTATTGTTTCCATTGGCGATACAGGGGATACTGCTAGAGCCAATTGTTGATTTATTCACAAAGATGAGCAGGTTTTTCAAAGCTATTTGTTCGAAAATACTGCAAAATGATATGTTAGATTACTAGGATAAACAAATAGTTATTACTCTCAGTAAGATGGAACAGATTCTTCCCCAATCCTCCTTCGATGTAATGGTTCATCTCACGTTGCATATTACAAATGAAGCTAGAATCGGTGGACCTATACAATTCAGATGGATGTATCCTATGGAGCAATTTTTGAAAAAGCTTAAAGATTATGTTTTGAACAAGGCAAAGCTAGAAATGTCAATTGTAGAAGGCTATCTCGTGGAGGAGTGTATTAATTTTACATCTATGTACATGAATGAAACAGACAACCGCTTTAATAAACTTCAAAATAATTATGAGGGGGAATACAATGATATTGATGAAGAATGTTTATCAATTTTTGATATTAGAGGAAGGTCAATCCTTCATACAGAGTACAAGGCTATTTTAGAAAATGACAGACGTTGCATGCATTTATATATTTTAAAATAAATTCCTAAAATTGATCCATTTTACGAGAAATTTGAACGATTACCTCTTTGAAGGACAACTGAATTTGGCTTCTTAGATTGGTTGAAAGATCGAGTTCATCAATTGGAGGATAAGGACCCACAATGGGTATTAGATTTTGATGCAATTGTCGATTCACCATTACATTATGCACATTACCACTGTGGGCATCTAATAAATGAGTTCAGATTTAAAATAAAAAAAATTAATGATAGGAAGGTTACACAACAAGTCAGAGTTGTTGATTCAGATCTTTCCACTGTTCCAGATGGATACTAAGATAAGATCAAAGAAATTCTGGAGATCAGCTTTAGATATGATCGCAGAGTTCTATTTAAATGTCATTGGTTTGATATTTTTAAAGAGGCACTAGTTTCAAAATTGACAAGAAACACAATTTCTTGAGTTTAAATCGTAATGGTCAAATTCTTCAGTTTGATGAACCATTCACATTGTTATGTCAAGTGGCACAAGTTTTCTATGTCCCTGATAATTGCCAAAGGGGATGGGTTATACCAATAAGAACAGTACCGCACCATCATTTTGACGCATAGTCTGAAGCATACCAAGAATTAAGGGAAGAAGGTCATATAGATTCAAATGCAATAAATGTGGACATCTAAAATTAGTAACAATTTCTTTACTTTGTTTCATTTCTGTTTATATCAAATTCATATTCAAATTTAAGAAACCTAAATTGCAACTAGTATTTTCTATACATTATAAATAACTAAACTTAAACCAATCATACACACATGTTTAAAATTTGTTACTCTTGCTCTACTGGCATTTTAATTACTTTTATTTTTCAAATTACAGGTTATCAGTGACGGGCATACTCGGAGGCTGTTGTACTTAGAGGTATAATTTCAATGTCTTAAATTTAATTGGATGAAATTATAGGTTTTTACTAGATGTGGGGTGTGCTCACATAATATTTTTTATTTCATTAAATAGATGTGTGGTGTACTTACTTATGTTGCATGTTTTATTTGAATGGGTGTGAGGTGTACCTACTTGTGGTTTGTCTTTACACTTTTTTTTATATGGGGTGTTCCCACTTTAATTTTAATATGTAGGTTTATAGAGAAACCTCCAAATTTAAGGAGAAACTCTGTCGAAATTTTTAACTATTTATTTTTTATTTTCTAAACTTTTTTCATTGATGATTTATATATTAATGATTTACAACTGTATTAATTATTGCATTTTATACTTGTTGTAGATGAAGTCTAAGAAAAATCCCAAAAGAAAGGGTCCTCGTAAGACGCAGCCATCGACGCAGCCCGATTCGTCTCCTCAAGCTCACCCACCCCCCTGACAGCAGGTTCAGCCACCTTCCCAGCAGCAGGCTCCCCCCCGGTCACGTTTCGTACATCAAGGGAAAATGGCATGATTACTACATGCGGGGGGAAGGAAAAGGGGGAGGAGATTGCTCAAACCTTGCCAGAGCGAGTAGATGATGATCCAGATTATGGAGCATCAAATGAGGAGGGAGAGGAGGAGAGGAAGGAGGCAAGAGAGGAGGGGTAGGAGGCGGAGGATGAGATGGTGAGGAATACGTCCCTAGTTCATGCGGATCACTTACCGGCAAGCACAAGTTGGGGTAAGAACTTATATACCTTTAAGTTTAAAATTACTTATATATTTTAAAGTTTATTATAGCTTCAGAAATATATAATGAATATGATTAATGTTTACGTAGGTAAAGTAAGAAGAGGATGAGGGAAAATAAAGAATCTAGACCTCCAACGTGTCCCCAAAGGCTTGAGAATAATGATCAGGCTTAGAACCACTAGGGAGGCAGAGACTTACCTAGTCTTCATCAGTCAAGTGGGCACAATTGTTAAGTCCATTGTGCTCATTTACTACTTCAACTAGAGGAAAGTGTCCGTAGAGCTTAAAAGGCAGTTGCTCCGTCAGTTGGAGCTAATTTCACTTATCAAAGTTATTTCTTTTATAATTTTATCTTAAAATTATTATTAAGTAAGATTAACATATTTTTTAAAAAAAATTAACGTAGGCAAATTACGATTGGGGTGACGTCCCCAATGCCTCCCGATATATTTTTAAACACGCTGCCAAATTCCACATAGATTGGAGGACGAAGACCAAGAGAAATGTAATATTTTTTTAAACATCTACATTTTTATCGTATACATAATTTCATATATTATTTCTAACAGTTTATATTTGGTATTTAGTTTTTTTCGAACTGCAGTTCACCCGACGAGGCAATGGAGAATCATCCTTCTAATGTCATGCTTGACGATTGGAAGAAGGCAAGCAAGCAATGGCTGGATCCGAAGACAGAGGTTAGTAAGTGATTAAAAACTATTTTATTAATTTCATATATCTTAAATTTATAGAAAATATTATTGTATATTGTCTACAAGAGCAAGCAAAAAAAAATAAGGTCAATAGGGTTAAACCTCCACCACAGACCCATTGTTTAGGTCGAAGGAATATCGAGATAGTCAGGAGTCGTTATGTAAGTATTGAAATTACTTTTCAATTAAATATTACTTAATTTTAAAGTTATTTTAACCTAATTGTATTGTTTTTATATTTTCATCCCGCTGCACATGATGGGATGGAAATGATTAAGATGGATATCTACGAGGTTACCTACAGTAAGGCTGTAGCTGAGAGTGCTTGTAAGTGGATTCATGAGTCATATCAGGAGAAACACGTAAGTTTCCTAAACTCAAAAAATTTATAACTTTGTATATACATATTATAATAATATTTTTTAATACATTTAGGATCAAATGGTATAATTAGTACATCCCCCCACTGAAGAGACCTTCGACAACGTCTAGTAGCCTTTGGATGTAGAGGAGGTATTTAGGATAGTGATGCCACCAGACCACGGTGGTTTCGTTCGTAGTACGGGGAGGGCATACACATTATCCAACTGGTATGAGAGGAGAGGTGTCGTCTCATCTAGTGTCGTCGATCAGCTGCATCAAAAGATTGACACACTACAGAGATGAGAGGAGGAGAGGAGAAGAGAAAGGCAGAGAAGGAGAAGAGAGAGGTAGAGATGAAAAATAAGATGAATGCCATGGATGATAAGCTTCAGACACTTATAACCCTTCTTCAGAAGAAGGGTCAGTCACAGCATCCGTCTTCCACGGATCCCAACATCTACAGACAAGACGACGATGACTCCATGGGTGGTACAGGTGGAGCTGGTGGCATTGGGGCAGTTGTATTTTGATTTCTATCCATTTTCTTTTCTTATGTTTTTCATGTAACCTTTTTTACATAAATATTTCATTTTCAAACTTTTAATATACTAGATTTTGTATTTATGAAATATAAATTTCTATTCATTTTCATTACTTGTTTTTCTATAAAAGAAATACTTTTAAGTAGGTTTAGTAGGTAGTTTCCATCATTTGGTAATTAAAAAAAAACCATACATTTGTTGTCGCTTATTTGAATAAGCGGCGGCATATATGTGACGGTAAAAATATTTTTACCGTCGTTTATCTAATAACCGATAGCATAGAACGTTCGAAAGAATCATTATGCCCATTTTATGCCGTCGCTTCTAAAGATAAGCAGTGGCGAAAGTATTTTTATAATCACATATCTGTCGTCACTTAGTTGAATAAGCGACGGTAAAAATCTTTTTGAAGTCACATGAATGCTGTCAATTTTAATACAAATAACGGCAAAAAAATTTTTACTGTCGCTTATTGTAACGAGCGCGTGCCCCAGACGCCTTTTAAGACGTCTGGGAGGTGGCCCAGACGTCTGTCAAGACATCTGGGATCACATCCAAACGTCTGACCAGACGTCCGGGATAGTTTACAGACGTCTGGCAAACAGTTATGCTCGCACGGGATATTCGTCTGCGCACCTGTGCGCGCAGACCTGCGATTCTGCCCTCTTTCTCTGCGGCTGCAGGCGGCTGCGACCGCCTTCTCTCTCCTCTCCGCGCGGCGTTAAAAGGGGGGGGGCGCGCCTCCCCTCCCGTCTCCACCATCTTCCTCCTTCTTCTCCTGCCTGTGCGCGAGAGCGAGCGGACGCGAGGGCGCAGCGGCAGCGGCAGCCGTAGTGAGCGCGGAGGAGCTGCGGCGTGCGAGGGAGGGGCTCTGCCGTGAGGGCGAGCTCGCCAGGAGCGGCTTGGCCGGCCGGCGGAGGGCGCAGGGGGCACAGAGCGTCGCGGAGAGGGACCTGCTGCGTACGGAGCAGCGGACGCGCGAGGTGCGACGCGGGCGGCATCGCGAGCGGAGGCCGAGCAGGGTTCTGATTCTGGAAAAATTTCCAGAATCAGACGTCTGGGTTGATATCCAGACGGGAAGGTCGACGTCTGTAAGATCATACAGACGTCTGAAAGGTGAGTTCCGCTTTCTTCTTCCTTCTTGTCGACTGACCGTACTGAGGGAGGGGGGTTGGCTGTGCGCAGGTTCGCTGATTTGCCATCCCTTGCGAATCAGACGTCTGGAAGTTGTACCAGACGGTGGGAGTGACCCCCAGACGTCCGGAGGGACCATCGAACGTCTGTGATCTAGGCAGACGTCCCCACAGACTTCTGGACGTTCGGGGAACCAAGCCGAACAGGTAATTCTCTGATCCACCGTTTAAGACGTCTGGAAGGAGTTCCAGACGTCTGATTTTGCACAGTATTGTCTTTCTCGACCCGTTTAGGGCCCGTTTGGGCTCCGTTTTCCGCGATTCGAGTTGCGTTCGTTTCAGAATTAATTCCTCTACCCGCCTACAGTAGCTATACACTGTTTTGAGACACTCCTTGTGTTTGATCCTTGTGATAGGACCTCGTTCGGTTGCAGTCTTGAGAGTCGCGGAGGCGCGCGGGATTCCCGATCACGCCCCCATTACTCCCGTTGTACCTGGTAGAGTGGCTTTAAGTATTAATAAAATCTGTTAAAGTATGGAACCATAACTAGAACCTAGGGCATTGCATGAATCCTAGGAATGAGAAATATATGGAATGATAGCTCCTAGGTGTTGCATGAATCCTAGGGCCGGAAAACTAGATTGTATGATAGATCCTAGGATATGGCATGAATCCTAGGATGGAAAAACTAGTGGAATGTATATTACTGCAGTCTTGGAAAAATGGAAAGGAATATATAAGCTGCCTGTGAATTTAATTAACAGCTGCCTGTTATGAACAAAGAAACATGTTTGAGATCATGGAATTTGAGAACGTGAATCTGGAAAGTGAAACATATGATGTTCTGAAATAAAGAGCTGGAACCCTACGGGAAATTAGGAGTGGAACTCCTGGAAAGAAAAAGGAATGGAACTGAGATGTAGTTTGTACTGTCTCTTGGGTACGCAGTACCAAGGGAAGTACCTGTACCTGTTTAGTGCAGAGTGGGGCCAGCCGCCCCAGGGACCCGGGGTTAGGATTGGCCGCTCTGTACCGACTTGTTGGCCCTCGTGTACGTAGTACCGAGGAGAGCTAGTAGTGTTAGGAGAGTACTAGCTACCCCACGGGCCCCGGGGTTCTGCTAGCCTCCTTCACCGACTTGTTAGGCCCACTAGGGCAAACCAGGGTAGTCAGGCGAGGGTGCGCGGACTGTGGAGGGGCAAAGCCCCGGTTTGGTTACTGTGGAGGGGTTGGACCCCTGTTACTGAGAGGGCTCTGCCCTGGTTCAGTGCTGTGCTTTGGGCGCACCCGTTAACGGAAACGACTGACCGCGTGCCAGTGCGGGCTAGCTACCTGTGCGTTTATCGCGCGTGCCGTAGTCACCGTTACGTCTGTCAGTGACCTTGGGGTGGTTGACTGAGGGTAGGATCACTACGGGGGACTCTCCCGGCCAGGAGAGCACCACGTGCTACTTCTACTTTTGGAAAAGACTGCAATCAAGATCGTCCCACGAGGACATCCGAGATCAAGTAAAGGATCTGAGAAATAAAGGAAATAGTGAGAAAAATTGAAAGATGTAAATAAAGGAAGTAATAGAACATAACAGCTCCTGTACACTCTACTGTTGCCTTTAGTTAGTTTGCCACTCTACTCAGCGTTTTGCTGACGTGTTACACTCGTTACCTTTTTCAGGACCAGGTGTTGAGCAGCCAGGGTCGGCGGCTGCAGAGGACGCTGGGCCGAGTAGGGTCCAGTAGAGTTACCACAGCTTTGTACCCCTTTTTGTTTCTGTTCTAGTGAGTAGTTTTTTGTTTCCGCTGTACCTTCTTTACCTGCAGTTTTTGTTATATGATAAATGTTGTTTTACTGTTGTGGTGGTGCCTACTGTAGTAGTTTCTTTCCTTACTGCTGTACTTTCTTACTGTTAGTTATATTCATGCTGAATGTGGTTTATTTTACTGTCTTTTGGTTACTTCCTCGTTGGACGACTGGGTCTTGGGATTAGTCGAGTCGGCCCGGTTCTCGTGTCTCGTAGGGACTCGGGAATCGGGTCGTTACACTTATGGAAGTGACGGTAAAGTTACCTAAACAACAACAAAAATAAAGAAAGAGCACGTAAAAGCGGGAAAAAGTGACTTATATATACCATCGCTTATTATATAACCAACGGCAAAAACAATTCCCGTCGATTTTGAAACAACGTCTAACTATTCAATCCGTCTAATGGTTAAACATTATCTTCATGTCAGATTAGCCCTCTAACCGATGGCAAAGTGAAACAGTGACGGTAATAACGGCGTCGCTGAGTTCCGTCGGTGTTTTGAGATTTGCCATTGGTTTTTAACCAATGACAAAAGTAAGGGATCTTGTATTGCATCTAATAGTGGGATTCATCTCAAGATCTTCTCGCCCTCCTTTTAGCTTGTATCCACCATGAAAACCCTACCCGACTAATCCCACTCTTGCGATGACTTGAGCCACTGAAACACCTACTTAAATACCTCCTTGCGGTCGCACGTAGGGCATCGACTCCATCCCCCATTGAGTTGATCATCGTCTACCCCTCCAGTAGCTTCCTCCTTTCCTCACTAGTCGGTGACAAAGATCACTTACTCCCTCCGTTCGTCGCCTTTAGCCACCAGCTGCTGACCCATGAGAGTCCCTCTCTTCCGCTGGAGGTTCCTCCCCTTTTGTCCTCTTTAGCCACCAGCTGTAGATCCTAAAGAGTCTCCTTCATCCCTTAAATAGATTTACAAGCTTTAGTAGCATAGTTTACTACTTTCTAGAGTAATTTAGAGTAGTAATTAGAGTGCTATAGAGTAGCTAGATATAGTTTAGATGATAAATTGAATGAATGTGTTAGTTTAGATTTGAATTAGAGTAGTTTAAAGTGACCTCGCCTTCTCTGATTAGTCTAGATCAAAGAGGTATTTTCACCTTGTCCACTTGATCATACACCTGCCCCATCATTTCGCATCATTGTTGCCATCTTTCCTTAACAATTTCGATCATATTTCACCCCTCCAATTGAGTTGGATTCAGATCTGGAAACTTTCTATTTTTCAGATTTGGATCCACGCTGAAAAGCATTTAAGGGTTACTTCACTCATTCCATTTGGTCATAAATGACCCTTTCATGATTTCAAATTGATCTTAATCGAGGATTTCATCTAATTTAGATCTGACTTAATTGTATCATCTGGGTTTGAAATGACAAATATCCATCTGGAGTATTGAATTTTTGGCTTTTGATTGAGAAGCTAGAGCCAAGGAGAATCAGTGCACTGGTTTGAGGCTCTAGAACTAGTTTGAATCTGATTCTATTGTTGAGTTTGGCTTATGAATAAGTTTTCAAGGCAAATCAAAGTTTGAAAGGATTTTTCTACGATAATTTGAAATGAATGACTTGAATTTACAAAGTTTTATCTTCATCTTGAGGTTTCTAAGAG
This sequence comes from Thalassia testudinum, assembly GCA_037157565.1. Classification (NCBI taxonomy): domain Eukaryota; kingdom Viridiplantae; phylum Streptophyta; class Magnoliopsida; order Alismatales; family Hydrocharitaceae; genus Thalassia; species Thalassia testudinum. Next base: position 1,049,234 of record JAZHRO010000065.1, read on the forward strand.
TCTAATTTTCAGATTTTCAAAGTGTAACGTTATTTATGGTTTCATTGAATGGATCTACTTAGATCTAAATTTTAAGATGGATAAATCAAAAGGGACTAAGTTAATATATAATCAGTCCAACATTGAGCTAAATTTGAGCATCAGATCTGATCTATTTTGTCTGATCAGAACTGCAGTAGCAGTTTCCAAGTGCTAAATTGTAGTAACCAGCACATTGGCACAGCTGATGGTTTCATGGCTGAACCGCTGCTAAAATAGTAGCAGTAGTTCTTGGCTACTAAAATAGCAGGAAGGTTCTGGAAATAGAGTTCCAAAGGGCTTTCAAGTTGATTTTGAGTGTTCAAAGGACTTGACATGTGTACAATGCTTAGCTTATAGTGTAATAATCATTCCTATATAAGGATAGATTTTAATTTGATGTAGATGCTTGTAATCTTTATATTAAATTCTTTTATCAGCTACTATTGTGTATTATCTGTCCAAATTGAAATTTAAAATGCAAATTTAGTTGGAAATTATGTTTAAATGATCAAACATATTCCATGTGCTATGTTGAATGCCTGTGAGTGTTTAAACCTTTTGTTTAGCCTTGGAAACACTCTTAAAGGCCTTGGTTCTTTGTTTCAAACTTCATTTAGGTCTTTTTAGTATGAGATTTGTAAATAAATAAAATACTTTAAAAAAATCACAAAAAAATAAACTAAAGATTTCTTGGGTAGGATGAGTAATTTTTCTAAGTGTTCACCAAATTTCTAGGTATTCTGAACCCTCGGCTTGGTAGAACATACCAGCCGATAGTTAAGTATACCTTAGAATTTAATAAAAGACCAAAAATGAAAAATCACAAAATGAATGTTCTATCTCTCATCTTGACCTTTCTCTCTCATCCCCTATCTCTACTATACCTACAAAATCAAAAAATATTTAAAAATACATAAAAATACCTTGTATAGCATGTATATACTTATAAATATAATTTAAATCCTAAGCTATATGTATATAGTGTACAATATGTAAATAATGTCTATAATTAACTTATATATGTATTACATATATTAAATAAAATATTTAAAGTGATTTATTATATATATAACTTTCTTATATTATTATATATAAATTTATATTAACTTAATGTATATTAATCTAAGTAATTATACAAACCTATGTATATGTGTATAATTGTATTTAATATTGTACACACATATTTAACTAAGTAATATATACTGAATAGTACCTGTAAGTTAATTTAATTAGGTAATTATAGTAGGTAATTAAGTTATTAAGTAAATTATTAACTTAAAATAAAATAAATTAGTAATTTAAGTTTAAACTGAAATAATTTATAATGTACACTTGTATAGTATTATTTTAAGTATTTTCACCCTATTTATATTGCATTTATAGTGTATTATAGTATTTATAAATTATTTATGTGTATAACTAACTTAAATGTGTATTCAAATGTAAATATATTAAAATAAAGTTTCTAAAATACAATAAAAATGTATAATAAATATTTATTACATAAATCAACCCTGTATATGGTCAATTGTATAATTAATTAACCAGTTTATACTTTAATTAACAAATTAATCTTTAATTTAACATGTACAAATAGCCAACTTTAACCAATTTTATTATATATTTAAATAACTTATTTTTGTAAATAAATTGTATAATTAGGTAACCCTATATAAGGGCTTTATAACCATATAATTTAATTTTAATTTATATTAAAATAAGGCCCTCGAATCGGGGGCCAAAACCCTCAAATCAAAATGCGATGCTATGCAGTGCTGCACCAATTTGGTACCTGCGAATAATATAATATCGGTGGCTGCGGAGTAGGCACTGTAGTATATAACGCTTTTGTGTTGTTATGCCGGTTGTTAGGTGTAACGAACGCGTGCCCCAGACGTCTTTTAAGACGTCTGGGAGGTGGCCCAGACGTCGGACCAGACGTCTGGGATCGTTTCTAGACGTCTGGAAATCCGTTATCTTCCATACGCGCGGGTCGTCAGCGTGCCTGAGCGTGCAGACCCGCATATTCGTTTATTCCCTGCGGCTGCAGACGCCCTGCTGCGTCCTCTCTCCTCCTCGCACGGCCTTAAAAGGCCACGCCTCCCCTCGCTTCCGTCGCCTCCACCCCTTTCCTCTTCTTCTTCCAGTGAGCGAGTGCGAGAGCGAGCGCGGGGTTGCTGCGGCGGCAACGGCCGCAGTGAGCGCGGAGGGGGTGCTGCATGCGAGAGCGGCGCTCAGCCGTGAGGGCGAGCTCGCCGGGGCTGCCAGGGCCGGCCGGTGGGAAGCGCAATAGGCGCGAAACGATGCGGGAGGCCTGCTGCGGCTCGAGCAGCAGGTGCACGAGGTGCGACGAGGCGCGGCGTCGCGAGCGGAGGGCGAGTCGCGCCCTGGTTCTGGAAAAATTTCTAGAATCAGACGTTTGTGCTGACAGCCAGACGGCGGGGTCGATGTCTGGAATACTGTCCAGACGTCTGAAAGGTGAGTTTTCCGTCTTCTTCTTCCTTCCTGTCGACTGACCGTACTGAGGGAGAGAGATGGGTGTGCGCAGGCTCGGTGATTCGCCATCCAACGCGAATCAGACGTCTGGCTGTAGTACCAGACGGCGGGAGCGACCTCCAGACGTCTGGGGTGGCCATCGGACGTCTTGGAGCTAGGCCAGACGTCCCCGCAGGCTTCTGGACATCTAAGAAACCACGCTGAACAAGGTAATTCTCTGATCCACTTTTTAAGACGTCTGGAAGAAGTTCCAGACGTCTGATTTTGCACAGTGTCGTCGTTTTTGACCCGTTTAGGGCCCGTTCGGGTTCCGTTTTCCGCGATTCGAGTTGCGTTCTTTTCATAATTAATTCCTCTGCCCGTCTACAGTAGCTATACATTGTTTTGAGACACTCCTTGTGTTTGATCCTTGTGATAGGACCCCATTCTGTTGCAGTCTCGGGGGTCGCGGAGGCACGCGGGATTCCCGACCACGCCCCCATTTCTCCCGTTGTACCTGGTAGAGTGGCTTTAAGTTATTAATAAAATCTGTTAAATTGTGGAACCATAAATAGAACCTAGGACATTGCATGAATCCTAGGAATGAGAAATAGATGGAATGATAGCTCCTAGGTGTTGCATGAATCCTAGGGCTGGAAAACTAGATTGTATGATAGATCCTAGGATATGGCATGAATCCTAGGATGGGAAAACTAGTGGAATGTATAATACTGCAGTCTTGGAAAATGGAAAGAGATATAAAGCTGCCTGTTGTGAATAAATAACGTGGTTGAGAACATGGATTGTAAGAATGTGAAACTGGAAAGTGAAACCTGGATGTTTGAGTAAAAAGGATGGAACCCTACTGGGAAGTAGGAGTAGAACTCCTGGAAGGTGAATGGAATAGTATTGGGGAAGTGAGCTGGCCCTTGAGTACGGAGTACCAAGAAGAGCGACTGTCCCCCTGTTTAGTGCAGAGCGGAGCCAGCCGCCCCAGGGACCCGGGGCTAGGACTGGCCACTCTGTACCGACTTGCTGGCCCTCGCGTACGTAGTACCGATGAGAGCTACTAGTGTAGGGAGGTACTAGCTACCCCACGGGCCCCAGGGTTCTGCTAGCCTCCCACACCGACTTGTTAGGCCCGCTGGGGCAAACCAGGGTAGTCAGGCGAGGGTGCGCGGACTGTGGAGGGGCAAGGCCCCGGTTTGGTTATTGTGGAGGGGTTGGACCCCTGTTACTGAGAGGGCTCTGCCGTGGACTGATTCTGTGCTGTGCTTTGGGCGCACCCGTTAACGGAAACGACTGACCGCGTGCCAGTACGAGTTAGCTACCTGTGCGTTTATCGCACGTGCCGTAGTCACCATTACGTCTGTCAGTGACCTTGGGGTGGTTGACTGAGGGTAGGATCACCACGGGGGACTCTCCCGGCCAGGAGAGCACCACGTGCTACTTCTACTTTTTGGAAAATACTGCAATCAAGATCGTTCCCACGAGGAACATTCGAGATCAAGAAAAAGATCTGAGGAATAAATGAAATAGTGAGACAATTGAAAGATGTGAATAAAGAAAGTAATCGAACATAACAGCTACTGTACACTCTACTGTTGTCTTTAATTTAGTTGCCGCTCTACTCAGCGTTTTGCTGACGTGTTACACTCGTTACCTTTTTCAGGACCAGGTGTTGAGCAGCCAGGGTCAGCGGCTGCAGGGGACGCTGGGCCGAGTAGGGTCCAGTAGAGTTACCACTGTCTCTTGTACCTCTTTTTGTTACGTTGTAGTGAGTAGTTCTTGTTTCCGCTGTACTTTCTTTACCTGCAGTTCAAATTATATTATGAATGTTGTTCTACTGTTGTGGTGGTACATACTGTGGTAGTTTCTTTCCTTACTGCTGTACTTTCTTACTATTAGTTATATTCATGCTGAATGTGGTTTATTTTACTGCTCTTTTGGTTACTTCCTCGTTGGACGACTAGGTCTTGGGATTAGTTGAGTCAGTCCGGTTCTCGTGTCTCGTAGGGACTCGGGAACCGGGTCGTTACATTAGGTGCTAGGTGGCAAAAATCTATTCCCATCCCCTCTCATGAGCATGTATTGTCCTCAGTCTGCGTGTGCCTGTGGGCGTGCATGGGTGTGGGCATGTGCATGGGCGTGTATGTGCGCACGCAGGTGTGTGGGCACTTAAGCGCATATGGGCCTAGAATCAAACAAAATGCACCTAAAATGAACTAGGGTTGGCCCGTTAGTATGGGTCTAATCCCACCCCTATGGGGTGCTGCGCTTCCCCCGAAAATGGGCCAACCTGACCATTAAAACATATTTTTGGGCTTGTGAACAGTGCAAGTGTGTAACTGGGAAGAGAGAATCCTAAAATCAGCCAAGTTGAAGAAAGAAGAGGAGCAGAGAGTGAGCCGCAATTGCAGCTAAGTGTTGTACACTGAGTGTGGCTTGTATGTGTATGCGTGTGTGTATATATATATATATGTATGTATAATATAAGTACAATAGTGTATGTATATAAATAATGTAAGTATATATATGTATATAAATAATGTATACATACATAGTAGTGTATATGTGTATATATAGGTAGGATAGATACTTGTTTGAGCTAAAATGTTTTTAAATAACACTAAAGCTTTAGGGACGGATATAATTATCATTGTATGTATATATATATGTTAATGTAAGTACTTATTTTTGCCTTATGTTATGAATATATGTTACAAAGGCTACACTACAAATATATATGTTACTATATATAGAATATATGTTACTAAATATATTAGTATGTTAATATAACTTAGTATAACAGATATTAGTAATTATGTTTGTACCTATACTTAGATATTACTTAAGGTAGTGTATATAACTAACTTAGCATAGTTTCTAACTGATTTTTTATGCCTGTTAGTTGTAAATCTGTTTAAGGCATTGTAGTGTTCACTAATTGGTTCTTTTTGTAAATAATTGACCAATTTATTCATTTTTGATTCATTCATTCTTATTGTAAATAAAATTAACATTTTTCTAATAAAAGAACATTTTTTTATATAGAGAGTGATATATGTCAATAACTGCCTCCCAGTGAACGACCTGGAAACTAACCAATAAAAATTGTAATTAAATAAAAATGATGTGACATCAGTTTGTATTGTGACATCTTTACTATAACAATTACACCTAAAATAATGTTTTTATTGTAGACAGATTGTCATTCGTCACAGTGTAAGAGGCGAAGCCAGAGCCAGAGGTTGCCACACACTATGGTGACGATGACAGCGAGGATAAGGACAAGGATGGGGGCGACAACGGCGGCGAGGATGAGGGCGAGGGGGAGGGTGAGGACGATGATGCTGAGGTACAATAGACACATAAGTAGGACCCTCGAACTGAGGTAAGGACCTGTTCTGGTAAGAATTGTGGATAATATATTATTGAAATTTATTTGTAATGTTCTAATTTTTATTACATTTTTCTTATCAGGTAAGAAAAAAAAGGGAGTCCGACAAGAAATGCAAATCTAGATGCACTTCCAGAGGGGACGAGGATCAAAGCGCATATCAGCGAAGATGGAGAAAATCTAGACTATCTTCTATTTACTAGCAAACTATCTACGATGGTAAAGGAGCTCATCCCCCTTTCTTATTTTGACTGGAGGAGGGTCCCAAAGTAGGTGAAGAGGCACCTTATTCATAATATGAAGGTAAATAATTATTAACGTATATATATATAAGTTTTGTTCGATCATATGTAATTCATTTATATCATTTTCTAATAAAAGTGATTTTTGATTGGGGTGATGATCCGAATGTCACCTAGTACATCCTCATCCATGCCACCAGACGACAACGTGATTAGAAGATGACGACGAAGAGACAGGTGAAATATGTAATATTATCAAATTTTATATTATTTACTTAATGAATTTCTTTTGACATTTTATTTGTATAATTTAATTTTATAAGAAAATGTTGTCACATAAGGAGACATTGAGGAACGTGCCTCCTACAATATAGTAGATGTATGGAAAGATTGTTGTCAGCATTGGAATAAGCTTGAGATGGAGGTAAATATAAATACTTCTAAGGTTATTTTGTAATAAATAATTCAATTATTTTCTCACTGCAATATGTTATACACATCGAATCAGGAGAAGAAGAACAAGGTCAATAGGGCCAAAGCTCCACCACAGACCACTGTTTGGGTTGAACGAGTATATAGATAAAGTTAAGGAAAAATATATAAGTAATTCCTTATTATGTCACTTCTATATTTTTAATTAACGTTTTAGTTATTAGTATTACCTACAATTTGAAATTTATTTACAAGCACATTCACATGATGGTACCACACTCGATCGAATTGATGTCTATGAGATTACTCATAGCAAGGTCACCACCGGTACCAATGACGGGTAAACATGGATACGTGAGACATACCAAACAAAGCATGTAAGTAACATTTAATTATCAATTCATTTAAATTTTATACTTATTTTTATATGACATTAAATTGCTAAGCGTAATTTAATTTGTAATTTGTAGGGAGAAACAATGAACTTAATCAATCCCCCTACTCCAGATGCCTCTTTTAGGACTCAGCAGTAGCCTCCTATGACACCTAAGGAGGATTTTAGGGACATCACCCCTTTGAAACATGGAGGTTTCGTTCATAGTGGGGGGAGGAGTCAGAAGACTTCCAGCAAGTATGGGTAGAAGGGGCTGTCGTCAGCAACTGTCATCGAACAGCTGCAAACATAGCTCCACAATGTCACCTCCCAGCTCAAGCAATAAACTCAAGCTTGGCAAGATGCCAAGCCATTCATGGAGTAGCAAAAGGAGATGGAGTAGTAGAGAGTGGAGATGAGGGAGATGATGGCATTTCTACGGGGCAGCGGTCGGGATCACATTTCTTATCACTACCTAAATTACAGAGACGATGATGACTTCGGTGGTGGTGGAGCAAGACACAGGATAAGAGCCGAGCATAGGTTTACATTACTTCTCTATTTACTTAGCTAGGTTCATATGTATTTCGCTTAGTTATATGTATATTTTGACATTATGACAGAACTCTTTTGATTAGGTTTACATACATATATTAGGTTCATATGTATTTCACTTATTCTAGTACTCTTTTGTATTAGTTACATATTTGATTGGGTTTACATTATATTTTCTATTGTTGTATATTATATTCTCAACTACTTTCGATTAGCGTTTGTAGGAATTATAGATTAACACATCTATAATACCTACATGTTGTATAATTAAGAAAAATAACACATCTATAAGCGACGGCTTTAAGTAGAAATCATCGTTTATATCCATCAAACAACGGTTGAATAACTGTCGTCTATATAAAATAACCATCATATAACATCAAATCCAGCCCATTTCAAAATGTACATGGGTTGCTCCGATGGTCCTTTACATGACGATTTGGTTTAGAAACCGTCGTGCAATGAACTAAACAACGGTTAGAGAACCTTCATGTAATGTTAACACGGGAATAAATACAAACAAATTAATCAAATAAACGACGATTATCGACCCGTCGTTAAGCATCATACATGATGGTTTGAAGATGAAGCATTGTGTAAATTACGTAAATGACGGTTATATAAATCGTCGTCTATTGTTTAGAATATACAACGGATATCTAACGTAACCATCGTATATACACTAACGTGACACACCCTTTTGTGACAGCATTATACAACGGCTTTTAATGATTACGAGATAGTTTTGAACCGTTGAGAAAAGTGATCATTCCTGTAGTGATATAGCAGTTGACATAGACATGTTACAAAATATTCTATTGACAATGATCACTATAACCCAAAAGTACAACGTCCCTACCTTCTATGCTAGTCCACCTTGAGCTTGGAGAAGTTACCCATGTCACTGTCGTAGCATCTTGCCTTGTATTCATGTCCCTTGAGAGATTAGAAATTTTAGTAATGTCTCCAAAAATTGGTCTCATGGTAGGGATGAGCCAAGAGGCTTAATAGAGACATATTTCTACTGTATTTTCAAGTGGCAATATAGTGTTATGGTTCATCTTGGCTTTTATCCATTTCCCTTGTATTTTCTTAGTCACTTATTCCCATTCTTCTTCAATTCACACTTCTAGCACAACATTCAAAATATTTCTTCTTGTCTAGGATGAATTATGTGATTGATGCTTTGGTAACTAATGCTTGAGATAAATTTATTCAAATCAAGTAAAATCCTATGTTTGGGTGATGGTTTTGAGATTGGTTAGATTCTATTTTTAATACTAAAATCAAGGGAAATTGATATTGAATTCAGAGTAAATTAATTGAATTTATCTTCTAATTATTTAGGTTTGAATCAAGGTGGAAATTGGGTTAAGTTGGGTTTATTAATACCAACTTGTTGAACTTATTAAATCAGTTATCCAAGATTAAAATTCAAATTATATAACAATGAATTTCTAGGGATTCAAAATTTGGATAACTAGTGTTAGGCAGCTACTCACTGGATTCTCGGTTGTATCTTTGGTTTTTTAAATCGATTTTGGGCTAATTTAGGGAGTTGATGGCTTCCGTACGACTCTTTGATTAAGATGAGTGACCAACTAGAAAAGCGAGATGTAGGGCTCAAGGGTTTTGGAGTTGGTTTTTTTCTCGACCAATGGGTGAGTCATTGGCTATCTATGATTTAATATGCATAACGCTTGCGCGTGTTCATGCCACACAACATAGCCACCGCCCCTTTCCACAATGACCCTAAGGTGACGGATCAAGGTGACTCGATGAGTATAAGCCAACTTTTCGGCCAAGAAGATGACTTATATTCATCTTGCATCTTAGGAAGTCAAATGAAATCACCTCATGCCTTAAGGTGTTGGTTAATGGAATTTTGAGTGTAATAAGTTGGGCTTCACGTATAATACGAATAGAATAATGTGATGATTAATAAATGGATTAACTTATGATATAGTACCTTTTTTCTCTTGTTCTCTTTGTTACTATTTCTGTACCAAGTTATTCAACTCTACTCAGTTTTTACTAATGTGTTTCTTGGATTTCGTACTCAAGTGTTGTTGAGGAGTTAGGCATAACAGCTACTATTGGTCCTTTTGCCGTGGGACCAAGCTCTACTATAGGAGATGGTCTGTACTGAACATTGTGGTTCATTTAGTTTTGTTTCTGCTTGTTAGACTCTTTCTACTTTCATTCTTTTTTGTGGTTGTATCAGTACTTGAGCACTTAGTTTAATTTCTTGCTTTCTGTGCTAGATTTTATTTTATTTAATGCATTACGGATGAATGTTTGGCCACTGATGTTATATGACTTTATGTTAGGTGATTATGATCCTGTATTTTATATGCTGCTTGATATTAGCACCCAATGAATCCGACCTCGTCTGTTGACGGGACTTAGGTCGTCACATTGGCACTCCCTAAATCCTAAGGATCTAGGTACCCTAAGTAAAGGGGTTTTATTATTGTTGTTGCTAGGGGGTTTACACATTCTTGGAGTAAGGAAGAGAAGGGAGTTGCTAGAGAGGAGATTACTTAGAGGCAAAGGGCATATTGGAGCCCTTCACAGCCACCACCGATCCGGTCTTGTCCACTGAGTAAAGGATTGAGGTAGGGACTCTTCCTTCCTTCATGTGAACCACCTTTTGATGCCTAAATAATGTCGCTTGGTGGCATTTTAGGTTGGGCTCCATACTTATTGATTTACATCCATCAACCCACCAGACTTATTGGGTTTGTTCTACATCACGAGCCTGTTGATCTGAACAAGTACCTGGTTGGACCAACTAGGCTATTCATCAAGGTGCTTATTGTACAAAATTCCTCCAATTTGACCACCACTTCTCCTTGACCACCTTCTGCTCGGTTGAAGACATTGAATTTAGTGCTTAACGGGAGGCAACCCGTCATTTCAAAAATGGATACCCTTTTGATCAACCTTTTGAGCTACACTCCTATTGCACTTTAAGATTCAACTTTAAAACAGCCAACTCCACCTTTGATATCGGTATCAAAGTTTGAAATCGTCCACAACAGTCATCCCGACCCATTCACCTACCCTTTGACCTTGTTCTAATCCTTGAACCAAGCTGAATTCGTACCCACCTAGTTTACAACGAGGACATTGCAAAACTTAAGCATGGGAGGTGTTAAAGTTCAAACAAATGAAATTTCAATTTTCTAAGGGGTTCTCACAAAAAAATACATATTCAAAAAAAAAAGGAGAAAGGGGAGGAAAATTTTGAAGAATTGATTGAAAATCTTTCCTGAGGAGGAAAAGAGGAGGAAATACAAAATGTCAAAAGGAGCAAAATCAAGAAAAAATTGATAGTCACAATAATTTATTATGGGATCTGCTTAAGTTTTAGACCAAATCAAAATAACAATTAAGTCCTAAAGTGCTAGAGACAAGGAGATTAGTAAGAGTGCTAATCTTAGGCCTCTTGGGCTTATTTTAAGGCTTAAACACTCATGTATTTGTTATGATTCGGATTGGTCCTCAAGAGGTTGAGGAAAGTGCGAAGCTAATGTAGTGGTCTAAAGGCTTAGGGATTATTCAGCCCCATTGCCTGCCCTTTACAGGACTGATAAACGCCAGTTTATCATCATTTTTAAGCTTTAAAATAAACCTAGCTCTTAGGATTTTACTTCGCAAACAGGTTTTTTGGGTTGCATTTAAGCATAAACTAGGTTAGGCATGCATTGCAATTGTTATTTTGTTTTCGATGTGTTTTTGGTGTGTTAGGGATAAGCAAAGAATCAGGCCTTCAGAACCCTAGCACTCGAGAAGGCAACTGTTGAAGAGGAAGCTCAATCAAGCTGGGACTCAGCTAAATCCAGCTCATCCAATTTTTGTGAAATTTAGCTTTCGGGAATCCTTGTGGAATTCTATAAATCACATAAAATCACCAAAATTTTCTAAGGCCAGTGGTGGTGCTGAAAAGTCCAAAATACCCACGGGTATCAATTCTGGACTTTTACACCAGCACAAAGAACAATTCTTTAAAAGTATCAAACAAATTCCTAAAATCTTAAAAAAATCTTTTCTGGAATCCTTGTTTGATTTTCCATAAAGTAGTGGTATTGTTTGACTTGTTTGGACCACTACTTAATACAGAAAGACTAAAAATAATTCATTGGTAGTAGTTTTTTGTCTTAGGGACAATTGGATTAGGGTTTCTTTCTTTCTTTTTAGAGACCCACATTAAAGGAAATTAACCATCACCAATACAACTCATTTTTCCTTTGATTGTGGAGTTTCAAACTTGTTTGAAAATTTAAAAAGAGAACCTAAAACACATTGAATTAAATCAAATCTTAAAAGACAGAAATACGAGAAATTATGTGACAACTTGCTTTTTAATTGGAACCACTTTCCAATTCCTACACACACACAAAAAAATTGAAATAACAGGGTAATAATCCAATCAACGCCCTCCACATTCCATGTGCACTTTAGTATCCTAGACCTAATTAAAATCCATAGCAACTTGATCCCTAAGGTTTCATCAATTTAAGGTTGCTATATAGGACTTAAGTTTTCTCTAGTTAATACCAATTCTGTCATTTATATCTGGTGTTCAGGCTGAGTGGCCACGACAAACGACCAGGCGCGGGTTTGTACAAGCACTTGGGGATTTTCCTGGGAAACGCTTGGGCCCAAACCTCCCCTTAAGCAACTTGGCAGATTTGTTGACAGAACGAGTATTCACTATTGATTACTTATTTCCTAGGTAAACCAAGTCTTAGGTTATTTTTAGGGAGTCACAATTAAGTTAGGTCTTGAATTTATTGTTTGAATTGCACACTTCCTCTCATCTCTCTCTCTTCTCCCCTCCAATTCTTCCTCAAAAGTGCATGCACAGGCGAACGTCCCAAAAACCACATCTTAAGGGACCATTTGATTTTGCCCCCTACACCATAAAATTTTTGTTTTCTTCTCCTTCCTCTTCTAAAAATATGGAAAACCAAGGAAACCGATAAAAAAATTCTGCTTCCGCCTCTAACCCGTCAGCTAACCTACAAGCTAACTTCCCCATCCCTAATTTCCCCCATCTGGAGCAACCAGAATACCTGAAGGGCCAGGTGGCCCTCAAACCAAAACTCAAAATATGAACCCCTTTGCCTTTATGGTCGACCATCTAGTTCGACTCCAACAAAATCAAGAAAATCTAGCTAGGACTGTGACGAACCTAGCCAACCAAAGGCAAAACCCGCCACCCCATCAGCAGTCTGTCGTTCCTCTTAAGGATTTTTATGATCCTTCTAACTATGAGGAAAGACCCGGGGTGGTCATACCACAAGGGGATTTTGAGATTAAATCTACTATTCCAAACCTGATCAAGCATTGTCATGGTCTTCCAAGAGAGGACCCCTTTTGTCATCTAGAGGAATTAGCCGTCCTCGCCCAAACCACTCGTGCTCGTAATGTGTAGGAGACGTGTGGTTCATTAGACATTTTCCTCTATCTTTAAAAGATAAAGCTTCACACTGGTTTAGAATTGTTGGGTGCCTTATCACCACCTAGCCCTAATTAAAGAATGCTTTTCTAAAAAAGTTTTTTCCGTTCGGTCGAACTAACGCCTTAAGAATATCCATAACGACCTTTCAACAAAAAATTGGTGAACCCCTCCATGAAGTTTGGAAAAGATTCCAAGAACTTTCAAGAAGTTGTCCCTACCATGAAATTCCGCAATGGTAGTTAGTGTAGATCTTCTATCATAGATTAGAAGATCAATTAAAGCGATTTGTGGATACCTCATGTGGGGGCAATTTCCTTAACAAAGATGCCGAAAGTGCCTATCTCCTCTTTGAAGAAATGAGTGAAACTCATTTAATATGACCTCAGTGGACACTTTCGGTAGAACTCAAAACCTAGGACACGGAGTCAATGAAATTGACTCCAAATCCACCTCTGTTCCAATCACTCAGGATGACCTATATATGTTAGCTCAACGACTGGACCGGATGCAAATTCACTAAAAGAAAATGGAAGAAAAGCTCAGAAATAAACAAGCTCCACACTTTAACTTTCCACACACTAACACTCCACAACTTCTCCGAAGAGAGAATTTGCATAACATTGATGCCACACCTACTGGTCAGCAATTTCTAGCTGATTTTCCATAAGATTTGATTGGGAATTTTGATTATTTGAATCAAAATATTCTTGATCCCAGCACGGAAAATATTTATGCTCTCCAAGAGCAATTTAGAAACCCCTCAAACACATACAATCAAAACTGGAGGACCAACCCAAATCTCTCCTGGAAGGCCCCGAACTCGATTCCCTTTCCCAAACAAAATCATTTTGGGAATTATGGGAAAACTGCATGTCAACCTAGACCATCTAAGGAAGATATCAACACCTAGGTCATGAAAACTCTACAAGGAATGCAGAACCAAATCACAGAAGTAACCTGCATGATTACCAACTTGTAACACCAAGTTAAGGTTATTCCTAATCATCGACCTGCTGGGAATTTACCTTCCCAACCCATGCCCAACCCAAATAATCAAAGGAATTAGTTCCAAGGTGGATATCCCAGTCAACCCATTCACCCAGCACCTCAGCATCCCCCAGGTTTCAATAATAGTCAAGCTTCCCGTCCTCAGCCTCGAAATAACCAAACTGCAAATGCAGTTACTTTAAGGAATGGGAAAACCACTCAAGACCCCTTGCCTGTTACAGAAACTCCTTTCCCTAAAAAATAGATTAACTCTTCCCCATCTTCCTCTAACACTGTTCAGGAACCCAATAATGCAAAACAAACAAACCCTGCACCATTTCCATAAGCCCTCCATTTCCCCACAAAATAAGAAAAAGAAGAAATCCGAGCCCACTGATAAGGAATTAATGGATCTATTTGGGCAAGTTGAAATTAGCATCCCTCTCCTAGATTCCATAAAATACATCCCTGCCTATGCCAAATTTTTAAAGGATTTGTATACACCAAAAAGGCAGACAAGAAATTTAGGAAAAGTGATCCTTCCTGAGACAGTCAGCTCAGTTGTGCAGAGCCGACTGCCTCTTAAAAGAAAAGATCCAGGCACTCCCCTGATTCAAGGTAATCATTAATGATACTTCTTTTGACCGTGCCTTATTGGATCTCAGTGCCTCAATTGATCTTATCCCCACAATTATTTTTGAAGAATTTAAGATCGATGAATTAAAGCCTATTGAGGTTACTCTTCAATTAGCAGATCAATCTACAATTAAACCAAAGGGAATTGTTGAGGATGTCCTTGCACGCTCACCTCCACGCCCGATGAGCCTGGACCTGTGACCTGATTACCTGTATACTTGACTACCCTATGCTAGGTTCTGAATAAAGAGAAGAGAGAAGAATTTCTAAGGAGGGTAGGGATAGGTTTTGCACCTTGAGATGCATGCATGCCTGCTCAACAATTAGCGTCTTTAAGATCTCTGCTCTGTGCTTGGCACCCTTGTCCCTCTTCTGAGGTTTGAACAGTTAAATCGTCTGGTCTCTATGGCCAACGTCTGATTTGGCACTATTGAGATATTTGAGCTTGAATCTAACATTTTTCTGATGTGGCTATTTGAGAATTAAGTGGTTGAAGCCACTGTTGAGAAGTTTGAGTTAATTGCATACATTGAATATGTGCTTAATTTGGGGACATCTTTGGTGATTTAAATCACCATTATTTTGAACACTTCTATTCTTTTTATCCCATTATTTCTTGAGATACAATTTAAGTTGTTATTGAATATATTTTTTATTACTGATATTCATTGCATATTTTTATCATTGTACTCAGTATTTCTGTATTACGATTAGTGTATGAATTCCATACTTGTTCCATGCGAACAATCTCAGACCC
Source organism: Thalassia testudinum (assembly GCA_037157565.1). Classification (NCBI taxonomy): domain Eukaryota; kingdom Viridiplantae; phylum Streptophyta; class Magnoliopsida; order Alismatales; family Hydrocharitaceae; genus Thalassia; species Thalassia testudinum. The sequence continues at coordinate 1,064,582 of JAZHRO010000065.1, forward strand.
AATTCTTGTTTTCAAGTACTTTACAAATTTAAAAGTTGTAACATTTTTGTTGATCATACTACAATGCGCGTTTCCTAAAACTCAGCGAAAGTGTTATAACATTAATGTTTTTAATTTGGTTCATGAAGTTCCTTTATTAAGCCCATGGTGTTCAAGGGTTTAGATTTCAAGTTTGAAGGCCAAAAGCCAACCTCTACAAGCTACTGGAAATTCTTCTTTCCAATATGTTTAACGTTAATACTTAATTCTAGAAACTTTGATTTTCGAAATAATTGGGTCCCATGATGTTTAGACCCTAATTAGAAATAAAGTAAGCCCTCTATGGCCAAACATCCTTATCCAAGAATAGGGGAAGACTTCAACATAGATGCATGAGGCCAAGATGCAAGGATACCCATGTGGCCCAATGCATGGTTTAACCAAGGTTTTAAGGGTCCTAGTAAAAGTATAGAGATCCTAATTGGCTAAGTAAAGCCTAACTATGGAATGGTAGAGCAAAAATTCTATCAAAAACTCTAGTGATTGGAAATGAATGGTAACGGATTCCGGGCCTTATTCCATGACATGCACACCCATACCTTGAGAGAATAGATGTACTAATTAGGGAAGAGAGCTAAGTGTAAGGGTTTGAATTTTATGTGTCCACTGTACATTTAATTCGAACCTTGTAGTGGCCTTATTAATTTTATTTCAAGTTAATTAAGATCCCAATTCTAGGCCATGACTTCAGGATTATTTATTTTTGCCATTGTAGGCTTGCCTCCTCTTGATTTTTTAGTCTTTTCAAGGCTCAATTAGGAATGATTGGGGAATTGATTCTTATGATGGATGGATGGCCCCAATGAATTTTTATTTGAGGGGAGAAAATCTTTTCAGAAGGACTATTTTTAAATGAGTGTTTGGTCGAAGGCTCCCCATGAAAAGTTCTCCTAGGTGGAGATCGTGAGACCCTCTCCCATTTGGGTGTGTGGACCATCGGTTCCCATTTCTCCCTGTCTTGCGTGTGAAGCCTTCCCCTCCCATTTGTTTTCATGCGTAGATCTCTTCCTTGCCTTTCCTGTTCTAGCGCCTCACCTCCTTTCTCATGGCAAATCTCATCCTCTCCTCCCCTCTCCTCTACAAGCGAGCCCCCCCTTCAATTCCTTACGTGGCTACTATTCCTACTGCACTGTTGCTCGCGTAAGGAGTAGCCTTAGGCGTGGCTACTGTAGCTTGAATGGAGGGGGTGGCTGTAGCATGGGTTGTAGCGGCCATGGTTGCTGCTATTAGGTGCTTCTCACTAAACATGAGGTGGAGTGTCACCCCGTCGAGGCCAAAATGGCCTAGGTGCGTCCCCCTCCCTTTCCTTTTATCCAAATCTTAGCTCTAGGTTGTGTAAGCCTTAGGGGATTTGGGATATTTTTGTGTGTTTTAGGGTTGAATCTTGTTGATAATCTCTGATGTGTTTTCGTTGTTGATTTTTTATGCGAGGAAACCTGGAGTAGCCACCTAACGTTAAGGAAGATGGGAAGCACGAAGCAAGCTGGGAACTCTTAATTTCCCTCCTTTTCAATTCCATATTTTGAATGCCAACTTAGTTTAGCTATGTGATGTCTAGGCTCATGAAAAATTCAAACCTTCTATAAGAGTGTTAGTCCCTTAAAAGTGGTGTAATGTGGATGGTTTTAAGCATGCTAAGCAGTTGGTCAGAGGCATGCCCTTAGTTAGTGTTTAAATAATTTGAGCTACTCCATGAATGCTAAATATTATGTGAAAATGGAACCCAAGTTGTTTGGAACAAAGAAGGGATCTGGAATGGTCACATGAAGCTATTTAGGTTTATAACTGGGTTTTGGAGCCACCCAATACTGGTACTAAAGTTTAGTACCAGTACTGGATGGCTATTCCAAGCTTATGTGGCATACAGACCGGGGCAGTGACTCCCATGTACTGATACTAATTGATCAATACCAATACAGGACCCCAACCGAGGTCTGAATGACTTGCAAGTTGAGGGACTGGGAATGCCTAGTATCAGTACTAACTAGTCAATACCAATACTGGCCATTATCTCAAGTTTGAATGATTTCCAAGTGAAGTTTTGGGGATGCCTAGTACAAGTCCTAAGAGTCAATACCAGTACTGACACTTTATGATGATTGGGGTGCTGTAGACACCCAGGATCGGTACTAAACACTAGTACCAATACTGGTGCCTTAGAATTTATGATGCAATTATTGAACCTTGCCCTAGTCTACAATGAGAAATGGGGGAAAATTGAGAGGAAAACCTAATCTAATAAGGGTACTAAGAACATGAAGATTTAAATGCCACTCATGTTAATGATGGCCAAGAATGTTATGTGCATAAAAATTTCTAAAGATATGGATTGAAAGCTAAATTATAACTGGATAAGTCTAAAATGAAACTCGAAGTTATCGAATCCTAGTGACTACATCATGAATCTAAAAAGGAAGCTTGGATCATAAGGTCTGAGGTTAGACCCTAGGGATCCAGTAGGTCCTTAAGGTTTCGTTCTTGGTACAGGAACAAAAATGGACTAAAAGATGAGTAAGTTTATTAGGTGAGCTTGTAGGGCTGCACTCACTGACTTCATGAACCACAGGTTCACTATTCGAGTTAGAGATCCCAAAATAGATGGTGGCGAGGCACTTGGTACTTGCAGCTAGAGGCTTGTTTAGGAACTCACATATGTGAAAGACGTCAGGGTACTGTGAGGGGCTTGGTTGAGATCTCATTCGACGGTGGATTGAGAGAGCACACTTGGAGACTATGGTCCTAGTGAGAGCATTGGTGTGACCCAACAATTCTGACCAACCTTGCAACTTCTGATCTGAAATGATCTGTGACTGGACCTCGATGGATAGGTGCTAAGTTGCGCTCTTCACCGTTGCAAGATATTAGCTTGGGTAGCTCCCAAGAGGCCCGACTCTTCTGACCAAGGTTAGCGGCATTCTCAATATGTCGAGAATGGGTACGCCTTTTGCTAGGGTTACTAGCTCTGCTAGTCATTTCCCTGGCCAGGGAGAGATTACTAGGCTAGGATCTGAGGGAAGGATGCATTTCAATCTCCTCTGGTAGAGAGGGATGATTCCTAGAATCTGACTTCTGACACGAGTGCGAGAATAAATCATGTGATAATAAAATTGAATAATCATGTGAATAAATCCTGATAATGAGGAAAAGGTATAGCCTGTAGTGTTAATGAAACATGGGTTAATTATCGGAAATGGGAAAAGGATTGTGGTTAGGTTGCTACGTAATTAAGGCATAAGTAAAGAGGGAAATGGCTCGTAGTGGCCTTTAGTGCAAAAACTCGTGTACATTAGCATTGTTTGTTTCGGGTGTTACACATGGTTTTGTCCCTACTGAGCTGCTTGTCTCATCCCTACTTAATGACCCATTTCAGTTTCCATTGCCATGGAGTAGGTGATATGTCATGCTAGGTTTAGGCCTAGGAGGACCTACGAGATTATCAAGGTGTGAGTTTGTGCCTTCATTTTGGGTAGGCCTTTGGTATATGATGTAAATGTTTTAACTAGGCTTCTTTTGTTTAACCTTGTAGTTAGATAGCATTTTAATGTAGTAAGACTTGTACAATTAAATTTTGGGCTCTTGTATATGTTCTGATGATGAACAATGAATGGTATGTCAATGATGTAAATGCTTGTGTTGTTTTAATAACAATATTTTCATGTTTTACCCCTGCTATCTTTCGTACTTTACTGTCTGTGGTTGTAGGGTGTGCCCACATGTTTTCTATTGCTTTTATTTGCTTCATGATGTCAAATATGGGGTGTACCCACCTTTATAAATTTGTGGACTGCATGCATAAGTAGAAGTTATAATTCCAAGTTTTTTGGAAAATATCGAACAAGCAGGTGAAACTCTGTCAGATTTTCGACAAGTTTTAACCTTGCGATTTATGTAAAATTTGACTTTCCTAAAATATCCCTAAATAATTAGACTACAAATTATAACCCGAACCACTTGATAGCTGAGACCTTGATGCCTACACACTTGGTGATCCAGTCCCAATCCGTCGAGAGGATTATTGGGACATGACACTATGGTTAAGAGATGGGTTGCTATCATGGGTTTTATGTAGATCATTACCTTTACGCTTATATGGTTATGTTGTATATTCGTGGGTGTACCTACTTTTCTATTGTTTGTGATATTGTGGTGGTGAATGCATATTAGTTGTAGGGTATGGCCACTTTAGGTTACATTGTGTTGTAGGTTATTTCTATTTACAAGCACAAATTTGGGGAAAGATATGATAAAATAGGGGAAACACTAAGTTTTCGGTAGAATTTTTTACCCTTAAGAAAATAGCTAAAATTTTCCCCTTTTCTCTATGCCTTGTGAAGAAATCGAAGGTTTAAGTAACAATTGAGGGTTGACTAGATAAGCTTAAATACATTGCAACTAGGAGTACAACCTAGGGTGTTTAGCTACATATGTAAAATATGTACACTTGAATATTAGCTAGTGAGCTAATAGAGTTTGTTCAAGAACTCATAGGTGATTGAATTATCCATGAGAGGCTAATTTATAGTTAATAGCCAGGAATAAGTGAGGATCAATTAGTTGATTGCTCAGAGGTTGCGTAGGAATTTCAACCTAGACAAGGTGGGTAGTAGATCCATAAGATGCCTGGATGGTTCAAGAAATGGCCAAGTAGATGGGTTTCTACCTGAGATTTGGACCCAGAACTAAACAACACTAGTGGTAGAGATTGGTCAAATATCTGGAACCAAGACTCGAGGGTGCTTGCAAAGGATCATGTGTGGAATAGTTTTCCAATGATCCAAAGTGGTCTTACATGGAATAGTTTTTTATGGATCCTGAGAAATCTTGTATGGAATAGCCTTTCAAGGGAAGAATCCTATTCAGAATAGTCTTCCAAGGATCTAATGTGTCGAAGAATGAGGGGATCCTATTTGGAATAGCCTTCTAGGGACTTTAGGTGACGAGAATTGTGGGGATCCTACTTCAAATAGCTTTCTAGGGATCTAAACAAATAGAGAGCATGGGGTATTCTGTTTGGAATAGTCTTCCAAGGATCTCAAGTGTTGGAAACATAAGGGATTCTATGTGGAATAATTTTCTAGGGATCATAAGGGTGACGCAGGGAGTCGCTCTCGCAGAATCAATTGTATCAGTGCTTGAGGAGTTTTATGTGGAATAGATTCCAGGGACGTCAAGTGTAGTCAACGTTTCGAAGCCTGGAGCAGGTATCTTTATTTGGTGGATATGAGTGTTTTAATCTCTCCAAAGACCAAATAGGGATTGTTAGTTGATGGGAACACCATCATAAGCCATAACTAGATCTATTTGACCTGATCAACTCATTAAAAGCTCCTACATAACCTGTAGAGGACTGTAACACATGGCATAACCATTCTGACGAAAAGATAAGAAAATAGGATTAAAACTGCAATTTTACCAGCATATCTTGAATGCAGTAGAACCGTGGGTTTTCTAAGGGGGTAATTAATGGTCAAATGATCTTAAATATCCAACAAGTGGGCTAGAACAGACGAAAAAGGGTTTTCACATATTTTGAGAATTAATGGACATCTGAAACCCTAAAAATAGACCCGCTTAATTACGAAAATTATGATCAAGAATAAATTCACCTAAACCCTTTAAAATTTATAGAAAAATATTCTATAGGTTTGGCATTATCAAATTGACCATCAGAACCCGTTTTGACCCAAAACAGTCTCAAATGAAAAGTTACCCTAATTTGGGAAATTGTGCAATTTACCCAGTCAAACTTGGGCAAAATCGAAATCCAGCTTCACCATTGGATTACTTGGGTGCAAATTAGGTTTGTACCAAAATTTGGGCCCAATTTGAGATTGTTTTGACCAAGTTTGCAACTTCTTTTAGTCAAACTCTTTTTATGTCAATTAGATCCCTAACTTTCAAAAAACTTTACAATCAGCCCCCTAACTTCTTTGTAATCTTCACAATTAGGTCACTCCATCATTATCGTGAAGGAATCCTGCTCCGACGATCTTTGACTAGGGATTTCTCCCTGATTGCTTAGCGAATCCCTTCCAAAATTGGAAGAGAGATTCCTTGAGAAATTCTCTCCAATCTGAAACCGTCCATGGGCTCCGAATCTTTCCCAATCTCTCATACGAATGCGTGAGAGATTTGGGTATCAAGAAACACCCAAATCCGATGAAGGTTTCCAAGCTTGGAAGCTTAGCTTCCAAGCTTTCCTTGCCTCTGTATCCCTTTAAAATGACCGCCAGATCTTCCCGAAGACCTCACGCTCGAAATCGGCCAAGATTCCCCCTAAATTCTTCTCTCTCTCACTCAGTCAAAGGTTCCTCGACGTCCAGTGACCTCTTCTGCTTCTCCTTGTCATCTGTCTCCTTGTCATCCGTCCGCCATACCAGCAGCAGATTTATTCTCCCTGTCTCTCCCCACGTCTCGTCGTACCAGCAGACGTCCTTTCCTCCTTCGTCCTTGCCGTTTCTCTCTCACTGGAGCCGCCTTCGTCTCCGGCGCCGGCAACACCGCATCCGACACTGTCTCTGCCTCATTTCGTCCACCAACCTCCTAGCTAAGTCCCCTATTCCCTTTACTTTATTTTCGCATTCACCCCACCGTGTTCGACCACCGACGACCCTCCGCGACGTCATCTCCTCCATCTCCGGTGAGGTGCTCCCACCGCTACGCACCTCCATCCACCTCTCCGACTACCTCAAAACTTCTGCCACACCTCTCCACTCATTTCCCCTCTCTTTATTCACCATTCCACTCACTCACACGCACCCCCGAACACACCCACTCTCACGCACACAGACCGACCTCGACACTCACGCACGAACCTCCATGCACCACATAACCATCACCGTCGTCTTCGCCGTGGTCAGGTGATCTTGCCTGAGTTTTCTGACAGGGCCGAGAGGCCGTTTCGCTGTTTTTAGGTGTTCGACCTCCCCGCCATTGACGAGTAAGCTTCGAGCTTGCTTGAGACCTCGCTCCAAGTGCCCCTGCTCCAGATCTTAGTTCCAGGTCGTGCGGAACCAACTCCCGAATGCGCCTAGGTCCTTGATTGCAAACGCGAGCCCAGCAATTGCTGCTTGAGGAGAAGACTCTTTGCTGCAAACGCGCGAAGACGAGGGACACAGATAGTCCCACATCGGAAGCTGCAAGAGCCGTTGTAGCGTATAATATGCAAAAGTGACGGTAGCTATTCGCCTCAGATCACGAGGTGAGGTCCCTCTCACCCGCTCACCCAGCCTCATCCGCAACCACTACCCGCAGACCTGGTTTGACCCGATAACCCGACCTGCACTCCTCTCTCACCACTGCACGTCGGTGAGCCTGGACCCAGGTTCGCTAGGTCCGATTACCCGACTATCCTGTGGCTCTGGGAGAGCGAATCCTAAATAGAGAAAGAGAGAAGGAGAGAGTATGCGGGGGCAGGGGGGTTTTGCCCTGAGAAGCTTGGCTTTGACACTTAGCCAAATTCTGAAGAAGAGAAGAAGAGGTGTTACAGACACAATGAAAGGAAGAAAGAAGAAGAGAAGGCTTGAACAGAAGAAGAGGTTGAGAGAAGAAGAAGAAGCCATAGCTGAGAAAGAAGAAGAGGAAGGTCTGAAGCAGAGGAAAGACAGAGTCAAAGAAAGAAAGAAGGAAGAAGAAGAGGAAGGCCGTAGTTGAAAAGAAATGAAGAAAATCAGAAGAAGACTTTAACTTGTCTGATTTATAAATCAGGCGGAAGGGTTACTGTGCTTTCATTTCATATATTAACATTGAGCTCCTTAGCTATTATTGTAAGGAGTATATGGTGGTTTAAATCACCATTTTACTCCCATCTTTTTGCACATTGATACCTGATATTGTTATTATTGCAAATTCTTTTAAGTCAAATTGTGATCTTGATTTCTAAATTCCTATATTGCTCCCTGCGTTCGACCTCGGAATCTTTTCGAGTAATAAAAACTTTATTTGTTTGAACGCTATTTCGGATATACTGTAGCGCGACTGTTTTTAAATATCGATTTAGCGCGTTAAACATAGTACAAGTGTACCAGTGGAGAAGGTACATAATGATCTCCTTCAGTATGAAGGGTTGATTTAGCACTCCAGGGATCAAAGTGGCGAGTGATAGGATCATCAATTATTATGGTAGTCAAGTTAAAATGAGTTAGCATAAATCATGGGAATGATTAATGGTGTCGAACCATTGGGGTAGGTAAAGCTAAACCAAGTTTAGGAGTGAAAACCTAGGGTTTGGGATGGGCTAAGGGATCTAGCCTACTAGTGAATCTATGCATTACCTTGTTTTATTGCAAATAATAGTTGTCTATCGCTACTGGGCTGTTTGGCTCATCCCTATTTTCTGACCCACTTTCAGGTGTTGCCAAGTAGTGCTTTGACAGCTTGCAAGATTTGTCATTGGTACAGGAGTTGTCCAGTGATGCTTAGTGTTACGCTCGAAAATCGTCGTATTTAGGAAAATATCGCATCGTAACATAGCGACGAAAATCGATATATTTAAATTATAATGCTCAAAAAATCATGAATTCCGAGGTCGTTCGCAGGAAGCAAGTGTAACAAATCAATCACAAATCACAATATTCGGAGAAAATAATGCAAGTGAATCAAATAATCAAAATGATATTCAATTAAGAGTAAAAATGTATCTCAAAAGTTAGGGACAAAGATATAAAAAGGGAAGACTAAAAGTAGTGGTTAAAACCACCAATTAAACCACATAATTAAGCACAAATCCCAACAGTACTCAAGAGCCAAATATTTCAACAGTGGCTTTCAACCACTAATCCATGTCAGAACCAAGTAGCAGATAATTCCATAGTAATCTCAACCAATGTCAGGCATCGAAGGCCAAGGTCAGATGGCTTAAATATCAAGCATAATAGCTCCACATATCACCTCTGAATTCTCTAACTATTGGCACGTACCTCGATGTGCTACAGTGCAAAATCTCCTCCCTCACTCTTCAGAATTCCTTCTGTCTTTCTCAGATCTGGGTATAGGTATACTGGTAAATAGTAACGGTAATCGGGTTAAGGGGTCCAGGCCCACGTTCATGGGTCGCAAGTGAGGGTGCGCATGTGCGTAAGAAGAGGACCTCATCCCCGTGCATACTAAGGCAGCCAGGTAGTGGCACTAATTCCTTGAATGTGAAAAATAAAATCAAACGTCCCCGATGTGGGACTACCTAGAATGCTTGAAATGTGAGAGCTGTTGCTATTCTTCTTCTCGCAATTGGCTGCCATTGCATTGATGCTAGGCTCGATTGGGGATACAAACGCCTTCAAGAGATGAAGTCATGTTGATTAGGAGTGGTCTTAAGCCCAACGGTGGTCAGCGCGCGGCGATGGATGTCAAAGAAGACGGAGGCGGCAGCGGACGTCCGATGGCACCCGAGATACACGAATACAACCTCGCAGCATAATTAAAAGAGCTCAAATGCTTCGCTGGACCACAGCGAATGTGCTAGTGGTGGTTATGGGTGGTGTGCATGTGCGTGGTGACCGGCCAGTGTCGAAGAAGATGGCCGAATGCATGTGTGCTCGGTGGAGGTGTGGAGGGGTTGGAACTCCAATAGGTAGAGGGCTTTTATTCTAAGGAGCACGACGGAGCTTTTGGACGTGGTGGCACACGATTTGGTGCGGCATAGCACCAGTGCGAGCTCACTGAAGCTCATGCTAACCGTAGGGAAGACGGTGGGGGACTAGGTGATACGATGGTTGATCCTAAGATCTAAGGAGGTAGAGGTGACCTAGAGAGGGAGAGGAAGTGTTTAGGAGGACTTAGGGAGTGAGAAGAGGATGGTGGTTGTTGTAGCGATCTATCGGGGATTTAAATCAATGTATTATCGTCGTAGTTTGAAATCCACAATAAATCGAATAACAGATACAATTTATAACTCGAATATCAAAAATGAAGTCTGAGGTCATTCGTTGGGAGCAAATATGGAATTCACGCACTACTCTCAAACAAATAATGTAGATGAGCATAATTGATTACTCGAAAACTAATATGTAATGTATAGCATGAGTATATGATAAGTTAAAAAGAATTCTAAACAATAATGGTGATTTGGATCACCAATTATTAGTCTAACACATAGAACAATTACTCAAATATAATCAAAGGAAAGAACTGATAATCAGACGTCTGATTTACAATAAGACATCCTAAAAGACGTTGCTATAGTACTCTTTTGTGATTTTTCTTTTGTTTCCTTGCCTTCTCTTTCTCTTCTTCCTCTTCTTTCTTCTTCTTCTTTCTCTGCTTGCACAGGCCCTCTTCCTTCTCCTTTCTTGGCTTCTCTTCTCATGCCTTTGCCTTGTCTCTTTTCTCTCTTTTTCTTTCTTCACACATAGAGGGAACTTCTCAAATTCAGCTAAGTGTTGGGAAGGGTCTATAGCAAAATCCAACCCTTCCCTGCGCTCTCTCTCATTCTCTCTCTAGGTCAACCTCTTTCCCGCCCTTCCAGGGCCATGCACAGTATCAGGTAATCAGGTTCGGGCAAGAGTGTACCCAGGACGAGGGCTGCTTACAGTAGGATAGCAGTCGAGGTGTAGAAGCTTTGGTGGCTAAACGGATCATACCAGGCTCGTGTGGAGAATGTCACGGGCGAGGCGTGAGTGGGTAAGCGGGGGACCTCACCCTCATGTTAGGAGGCGAAGAGGCTACAACAGAAAAGCAACTTATCCCACTTCGGTTGCTTGGTGGCTTCCGAGGTAGGACTAAAGTTCCAGCACTCTTCGTGCGTGCCTGTAGATGAAGCTTCTCTGATTGCGATTGAAGGAGTGCACGATGCTCCAAATTAGGAGCCCTGATGCGTTCCTGGGAGTAACCCGCATCACCTGGAGCGGATGCCTAGAGCATGTGTGGCCTCGAGCTCTAAGAACAAGGCCGGAGATGAGCAACGGTGGTGGAGCTCCGATGTTATACCTGAAACATGAAATACGGGCTAAAAGCCTCGGTTAAAAGGTTCAATAGCATTACCGTGAGGCAAGGAAGTGAACGGCGGTGTCCGTGAGGTGTGAGAGTGCGTGAGGTGGCCGAATGGTGACGGAAAGTGAAGTGCGAAGGTGTGGTGTTCGGCAGAGGTTGTGAGTGGGAGAAAGGTGGAATAAATATAGGGGTTTTACGCAGGAAGGTGAGGTGGAGGTCATAGGCTTTTCGACGAAGTGTTTGGAGCAGTGGAGTGAGCGGAGGGCTTCGTCGGAGGAGTGGCCGGAGACGAGGAAGATGACGGTGTTCGTAGAGTGCAAGGGGGTCTTTTTGGGATTTTGTGTAATAAAAACTAACTTAAGGATAAAAAGAATCTAAACTAACCCTAATCTAATGGAAGAAGGGAGGAGAACGCTGTGTCGGGGAAGAAAGCACTCCAGTAGGGTGATGACGGCGACGACAAGGGGAATTAAGGATGCCCGCTGGTATGGCATGACGCGAAGGAAGTCGAGGGGAAGGAATCTGCCACTGGTATTACGATCAGATGATGAGGAAGGTCAGGAGGAGTCGTCGGAGCTTGCGAAGTTTCTCAGCCAAAGTGGAGAGAGAAAAGGGGGCTTTCACGGTTGGAATTCAAGCTTAGGGAGAACGGTCTACCCTGGGGTTCCTTTTATAGGCCTTTAGAGAGCGGATAGAGCTTGGAAGTCAAGCTTCCAAGCTTGGAAGGCTTGTCGGAGTTGGAAACCCAACTCTTTGAAGGATTCGCATGAGTATTTGGGCATAAGTCAGAGCCCAACGCGTGGCTCAAATTGTAGGAGATCCACTTAAGAATCTCCCTTCCAATTTTGGAAGGGATTGAGCGAGAAATCAGAGAGATCTTCCTATTAGAAGGTCACCGGAGTAGGATTTAGGAAACTGCAGGTGGCGGGGACCTATTTATGAAGAAGAAGATGAAGTTAGAGGGTAAATGCAAATACTTTCAAAAGCTAGGGGTACGGGTGTGAGAGAATGAATCAGACTGGACTGAATTGTAAACTAGGTCAAAATGATCTTAGATTGGACCCAAATTTTGGTACAAACCTAATTTGGACCCAAGGAATCTGATGGTAAATTCGAATTTAGGTTTTTACCAAGTTGGATTGGGTAAATTGCACAGTTACCCAAAATACGGCAACTTTCCGTCTGAGACTCTATTTTAGGTCAAAATGGGTTTTGATGGTTAAATCAAGGATGTAAAACCCTAGAGAATATTTTTATATAAATTTTATAGGGTTTAGGTGAATTTTATTCTGAACAGAACCTCCGTTAATCAAGCAGGTCTATTTTTAGGATTTTAGATGTCCATTAATTCCCGTAACGCGTGAAAACTCGTTTCTGTCTGTACGGACCCTCTTGTTAGACATTTAAGACCATTTATCCTTTAATTGATCCTTGAGAAAACGCATGATTGTACTGTAATTGAGATATGCTGTTAAAACTATAGTTTTACCCCTATTTTTCTATTTATCTCTTAGAATGATTATGCAATGAATTACGTCTCTCTGGCGATTATGTAGGAGCATTTAATGATGGAATATGACTAAATAAAGTTAATTATGGCTGATGATGATGTTATCATCAATGGCGTCCGACCGGTCAATGGTTGAACGTGAAGAAGATGAAGGTGACGGTGAGACAACGGTGAGGAAGGAGAGGTCGATAGCGATCTTGCTTTGGCCGGCAAAACTCTTGACGAAGAGGGCAAGTCGAAGGGTCGTCCAATTTGCTGGTTGGACAGCAAGAGGAGGTGGTTGGAGAGGGATTGCTGAAGCCAAAGATGCGGTGGTCAGAGGAGGAAGAGAGATGTTTTCTGTCTTGTTCTTGCCTAGGGAAAATGTTGAGATGTAAAGGGGCTTTTATAGAGTCGTTCCAAGCCTTCAATTGCAGTGAATCCTTGCGAATTCCCTACAATTGAAGCCAGGAAAGGTCCTCTAAAATCATGAGTTTGCCTAAGTTGTATGGTCCGATTTAGGATCTTTGATGGTGCTTAGATGGTTGGGGATCCTTCAATCAATAATCCCATTAATTTTGGAGGGATTTGGTCGACAAATCAAGGAGAAATCCTTGATTGAAGTCGACGCTTTATTCGTGTGCAGCTTTGTTCACATGACCATGGCGACATGGACTTGAATGCAAGAATGATGAAAATTTAGGGGTATGGATGTAAGGTAAAGGAAAAGGTTAGTGGTTTGAGTGTAAAAAATAGTATTTTTAGGACCTAAAATGCAAACTAGGTCAAGATTAACTCTGATTGGGTCCAAATTTTATTGTTAACTTAATTTGAACCCAAGGAATCTAAAGGTGAACTTGGATTTGAGTTTTTACCATGTTTGACTGGGTAAATTGTGAGAGTTTGCCTGCAGATCTTACTTGGCCACAAATACAAGATCAAGTATGATATCGATTGTAATAAAAAATATGGCACAAAAACAATCCCACAATATACACAAAGATTTATAGTGGAGACCCCTACGGGTAAAAACTACTATCTAAGCCTCCCAGCTTAGGATTTTCCCAACTAGGCAACCTAGTCAATCCACTAACGTACCACTTCAATGAGGGTGGCACAATCTCTTATAACTACTTCTCTTTTTATCCTGAAGAGAAGCAAAAACAACAACTACGGATCTTTCAAACAAACTTGGAATCCGCAAATCAAAATAACAAAATAAACTATAACAAGAATGAATCCTATGGAACCTCAATAAATGATCAAACCAATTTTTCGCAGAGGTTCGAGGTGTTGTGCTTTCGAAGAGCGTGAAGAGCAAGGCGTAATGACCTGTGAAAAAAGCACGAGAAGCTTTAACTACGTGAGGTGGTTTTCTCTTTGAAAATTGTTATTAAAAGAGTTGAGTGCGACCTCTATTTATACAAAAAGTTTTACTTGAATAGGAAACAAAATTGGTCGATCAATTATGTTTAATTGGTCAATCAAAAGGTACTTTAATCGATCAATTAAGAATGTTGGTCGATCACTTGTTGGTCGATCAATTAGCTTGATTGGTCGATCAAGAGGATTTTTCTCAACTTCCTAAAATGGGCTGATTTGATTGGTCAAATAAGTAAGTTGGTCGATCAAAGTGATTTGATCGATCAATAAATAAGTTTGGTCGATCAATAACCCTAAAATATGGTTTTCAAAAGATACACGAAAAAAATCATTTTTGAGTTTTATTTGTGGTTCCTTACAATAAGGTCCTAGACTCAAATAAATTTAAAAGACGCACATCAACAACTATCTAAACTTTTGTCTTGAATAAAGGCTTCAATCCAAGATAGTCCTAAAATGTCAGTTTTAGCAATAAACATAATTTTGATGCATCAAAACAGAGGTGCTTATATTCTCCCCCTTTTTTATGACAACAAAATTATAATTATGAATTTGAAAATAACTTCTCATAATATCTCCCCCTTTTTGTTTCAGCAAAAAGTAAACGTACTGCTGGTTATTTCACAATTAACTCCCCCTTAAACACATAATATAAGCATCAATATATGATCATGCATTGAGAGAGCTAGTAATATAAAATTGAAGGAGATAATATTCATGCAACATCATAACAAAATGTCTAGAAAAGATAACATAGAAAAGAGTCTAGAATAAAATGATACATGCCATAAAAAATGAAAGCAAATATAACAACTAATCATCTAAAATTGCCAAAAAGGCATCCATAGTGCTCTGAAGATCAGTATCTAACTCGAGATCCAGTGATGGATTCGAGGCAAGCAACAGGAGCATATGCTTCATCAAAACAGAGGTCTTAACATTCTCCCCCTTTTTGATATCAACAAAAAGATATATCTCAAGTGGCTTGTTGTTAATCATACTTAAACAAGTAAAATTCTAAGAATGAAATTTACATTTTTCTCCCCTTTCTTCAAGTAATATTCTATTAAGCATGACGTCAAATTTATCATTTGAAAATTTTCAAATTGATGATGAGATGATGAAATTCATGATAGTCTAACACAATGACTATATCAAAATGAAATGAAGTGTTGAGTAAGAGTTATACAGTCCAACATAAATTTACTATCTAAATGCTACTAACAAAGTGATCTTGATTCTTCCCCTCAAACAAGGATCCCTTATCAAGGTTCGATTGTCTTCATTCTTCTCCCCTATCAAGTTTCTATCCCAATTTAATTAATTCAATGCTTAGTCAATTTTATATTAAAAACTTATTTATAACTAAGCATGTAATAAAGATTTAGTTTTGAGAATCATACCTGCTAAGGTATAAGGAGTTATATCTAATAGCAATATCCAGGTGGAGGGGGCCTCCACCAAAAATCTAGCATCCATTGACATTATTGGTTTCACCATCTTTCATAACCAAATTGCTAATTGTTGGCTTATTGAAGGTTGCCTCTCCAATTGTAATTTCCATGTCAATCTTTTCTATAACCTATAACAAAATTTTCTACAAATTTTTTCGGTACCCATATTCTTTTGGATCCGTGGTTGTTAATTCCTTTCAAGTTAGAGGGTCTACTAGAGTCTCTTCTCTTGGCCTTTTGATATAAAAATGCATGCATAATCTTCTTTTGATTCTTCTTTTTAATGTCCTCATTTTTTATCATATGTTCTAGTAGAATATTTAAGGTCATTAAGTGTGTCTTTAAAGTGAATATATTGTTCCTTGAGATCTTCTATTTTCTCATGGAACTCTACATTCACAACTCTTATTTCATCTAATTCCCCTTTTTTATTTCTTAAATCTAGAGATAACCATATTTTTCATTTTCTAAACTTGAGCACTTATCCTTAAGTTCCTTATTTTCCTTCTTTAATATTTTAGCCAATTTGTATAAATCATGATATGCATCTAATAGTTCATTTAAAGTAAGGTCAGAGTTTACCTCTTCTTCGCTTGATTCTGTTGATGCCATGAGACATAGATTAGTAACTCCATCTTCGTGGCTTTGTTCCTCAGCATTTGATCCCGAACTTATGTTGGAATCATCCCATGTTACTTCTTCGTCAATGCTTTCTTCGTGCATGATAGAGAGTTGGTCCCATATCTCATATGCGCTTTTGCATGACACAACATTGTCAAACTCCTCTCTTGTTAATGCATAAAATAGTGCATTCATGGCTTTAGCATTATTTGTTGCTTTCTTTTTCTTTTTCTTCGTTAGCTCTTTTTTTTCTTTCTTCTTTGGCATATATTTGGACTCGATGATATGCCAAATCACAAAGCCCATTGCTTCAAGAAAAATTTGTATTCTTCTTTTCCAATAATCATAATCTGATCCATCAAATAGTGCTGGTTGGAAAAATAATTGCCCGTCCATAAAACTTGTTGTTGCAGCCATGTGAAGGTGAGGTGTGGCATCTCCTTCACGATTAGGCTCTGATACCAAATGGGAGTTTGCCTACGGACCTTACTTGGCCACAAATACAAGATCAAGTGTGATATCGTTTGTAATAAAAAATATGGCACAAAAATAATCCCACAATATACATAAAGATTTATAGTGGAAACCCCTCCAATTAAAACCACTACCTAAGCCACCCAACTTAGGATTTTCTCGACTAGGCAACCAAGTCAATCCACTAACATACCACTTGAACAAGGGTGGCATAAACTCTTACAACTACGGATCTTCCGAACAAACTTGGAATCTGCAAATCAAAACAATAAAATAAACTATAATAAGAATGAATTCTATGGAATCTCAATAAATGATCAAACAGATTTTTTGCAAAGGTTCGAGGTGTCATGCTTTCGAAGAGCATGAAGAACGAGGCGCAATGACATTTGAAAAAAGCACAAGAAGCTTTAACTACGTGAGGTGGTTTTCTCTTTGAAAGTTGTTATTGAAAGAGTTGAGTACGACCTCTATTTATACAAAAAGTTTTGCTTGAATAGAAAACAAAATTGGTTGATCAATTAAGGTTAATTGGTCGATCAAAAGGTACTTTAGTCAATCAATTAACTCAGTTGGTCAATCAAGAGGATTTTTCTCAACTTCCTAAAATGGGCTAATTTGATTGGTCAAATAAGTATGTTGGTCGATCAAAGCGATTTGGTCGATTAATGAATAAGTTTGGTCAATCAATAACTCTAAAATCTAGTCTTAAAAAGATACGCTACAAAATCATTTTTGAGTTTTATTTGAGGTTCCTTACAATAAGGTCCTAAACTCAAATAAATGAAAAAGACGCACATCAGCAACTATCTAAACTTTTGTCTTGAATAGAGGCTTCAATCCAAGATAGCCCTAAAATGTCAGTCTTAGCAATAAACATAATTTTGGTACATCAAAACAGAGGTGCTTACAAACTGCACAGAAGCCCAAATCAAGGCAAATTCCTGTCTGAAACTCTATTCTAGGTCAAAATGGGTTCAGATGGTCAAACCAAAGATACCAAATATCTTAGAATATTTTACAATGATTTTAGGAGGTTTAGATTAATTTTATCCTGACCAAAATGTTTTCAATTTAAGTGGGGTTGATAATTAGGATTTTTAGTACTGTTTTCACCCTCGAAATACGTGAAACCCTGATTCAGTCAGTGTAAACCCACTTTTTAGACTTTTATGTTCAATTGACCTTTAATTAATCCTAAGTAACCCTGTGGTTAATCTACATTTGTGGTGTGCTGTTAAAACAACAGAATTAATCTTGTTTTCTTCTTTTATTCCCAAATCAGATTAGAATGGAATTATGACCCTTAGATGATCAAGCAAGAGCATTTACTAGTTGAATCTGACTAATTGTGGCTAGTTAGGGCCCATAATGGTGTTATCATCACTTAGCAAGTAACTTTTATACTTTGGTTTTGCAGTGGATTTCTGCTTGATGGATGTTGAAATTGTGTTGAGAATTATCATTTATGTGCCATTTTTTTATGCTTTCATAACATCTTATTGATCAATGGAACCTTGTGGTATCTCAACTATAGTTGTTTACCAACTTAAATTAAATAAACTAGCACCTTTATTATTTCCACCCTTAATAATCTAATCCTCGTTTGGAGCATGGGATTATAGGGCGTGACAGTGTCACTTTGCTTTGTGGTAAGGGAAATAGAGGCCACCTAGGGCAAGGTGCTTAAGAGGAGGTAAGGGCGGTAGTAAGTCCTAGTCAACAGCCATAACTTCCACTATGATATTAGCTTTATTACAGGCTAGGGGTGTCTACTAGTGGTACTATTCTTTCCTAGTTCATTGCCCCATCACAATCTTTCCTTTAGTGATGACCACGGGAATCTATCGAGTGGTTCCTTCACTAGTGGTAGTGGCCTCCTCCCAGGTCACATCCTTGATCATTTTGGTTACCTAATTGTTGGGCACTACCCGAAGTGACAATTTCATCATCATCATATGTGTTGGGTCAAGTGAAAGGAATCGTCGCACTCCACAAAGTGGTGCACATTGTCCCAAAATTCCACTATCTTATGAGGTGGGAGAGTGTTGAATTCTAACCAATGAATTTTTGAATGGTAATTTGGTTTTGGTGCCTCGCGTAGTTAAAGTATTGGGATTTTAAGCAATTAAAATAAGCCTTGAAGGTCTCTTCTTTCAATTGCTAAATTTTGATTAATTTCTCAAGGTTCTCTTTAACCCTATTCTAGTCAATGAAGTACTAGTATAACTCATTTGGCAACTATTAGGATGTATAAATTTGACTAATGGCAAATCATTGAACCACTTGAATGCCATCATGGTCAAAAAGGAGGCAAAAGCATGGAACATAACTCTATCAGGGTAGCTATGCACCAACATATGTTGAAGATAATTTTCGATGAACACATCTAAGTTTGAGATCCTAGATCATTAACTCATATTGTGCACCATGACTTGTGCTTTCCTAGGTCAATCATCACTGTGGCTATGAAGTAGCATGCCTCTTTATGAATTGGACTTATAGCTAAGTTAGGTGTGACCTTGATTTTTACCATAATACTATTGTTGAATGTTCCATCCATTAGTGTTGTAGGGAGAAGAGCTATCTAGGGTAGGTTGTTGAAAATATTGAGAAAGTTGAGGAAAAGACATTACTGGATGAGAATGTTGATTGAAAATTCATGAATTAGACTCAATTTAGAGATTTTGATGTTAATAGCATATTTGGAGTTGATTAAATATGTTGAAGATATTATGAAAAGCATGATGGGTAAATTGAAATTTTCATAGTTAAATTATCATGCATAATAATGAGATGTTGCAAAATTAAATTAGATTTGATTAATTGAAGTAGTTAAATCATATGTAGAATATTATTTGTTTGTGATTATTACCATGCAAGACAACTTATGAAGAATGTAGGTGAAAACACATTGTAAGAAAAGCTTGCATGTGTACTTGAATATGATAAAAGGTACAAATTAAAGAATCATGCATATCACAAGAAGAATTGAAGATGATAAGTTAGAGATTGAAATGACCTTGGAGACTACCGCGGAAATTTTAAATTCTCCGAGGTGGTCTCTACATTTTATTTTCACACATCGAAATAAGCCCATGAGGGTAGTTTTGTAATTTTATAAACTCCCAGGGGTCTTATCATAATTTTTCACAATATTATATGGTGCCTAATAGTTTCAAGGAATTTCTCTTAACTGTGGGGACTTTTGCTCAATTTCTGCACACTAGGTCACGTAGGGACCCTATTGTACTCTATTCTCTACATTGGGGTGCTGGGTATAAATTCCACACCTTTAAGTTAAGGGGTAGAGGGGTTCCGACACAAAAGACCTAAAATGTAGGCTAAAATCCTTAAATTTTCCCAACACCACTTGTTTACGGGATAAATTGGTGTTTTAGAATTGCTTCGTTATAATATAGCCGAAATAGTGCAAAAACAAATAATATTTATAACTAGAAAGATCGTTAGAAAATTTTGAAGACAAGCGCAGGGAACAAGTATTGTAATTAATCTCAAGATCACAATATAACCATAAAGATAAGCAATTTATAATAAAGAATCCATGAAAGAATGATATATATATGAATGCCAATGTCAAGGTGCAAAAAGATTCGGGTAAAATGGTAATTTAAATCACCAATTACCCCTTATACAATAATATCAAATAAATGCACAGTATCAATCAAGTATTTTCCACATAATATAAGCAACCAATATAGCCACAGGAACACAGAACCAGCGAAATCAGATGACAGATAAGGCGCTCAGATGCCTTAACAGCAGAGGCTCAAGGTCCTCTCTTCTTCTCTTTAAGCCTCAAGGAGAGGCACAGCACAGAGTCACAAGGGCCTCCCAGCGACTAAGTGTAGAGAGGGCACAGCTGAGGGCAAACCCTCCCCCCCTCTCTTTCTCTTTTCTTCTCTTTTTTCTCTCAAAGATCCAAGGATAGATAGGTTATCAGGTGGGTAACTGGATCCTGAATGGGGCCAGACCCACGTGCGTGACCGCAGGCGAGATGTGAAGGTGCGAGGAGGAGCATGAAGCAAGGACCTGACCCCGGTGTTCTTGGGCTAAGGGATATGAACAAGAAAACAATTTATGCACCCTCTTCCGCTCCTCAATCCACGATGTGGGACTAAGTTGTCCCTTGTTCTTCGCGTGCGAGCAGTAGTTGAGGATGCGATCAATTAGAGTAGAGGGAGTGTTCAATGCTCCCAATGGAGAGCCTGAATTTGCACCTAGGTGAATTCCGCAACGCCTGGAGGTCTTGCCTGGAGCAGCTAAGGCAAGAACACGACTTCAAGGTCTCTTGAAGCTGCTCGTTAATGGCGACGACGACCTGTGAACTTGAAACACAAAGCACAGCCTTGCGGCCTCATCAAACAAACTCCGGGGAAGCACAAAGATGCGGCGAAGGCGATGGTGGTGGTGGCGTGCCGTGAATGTGGTCGGAGGTGGCTGGAGGAGAGGAAAAACAAGGGTGACAAGGGTTACGTTCGGAGGAGCAACTAAGCGGCCACTCCTGTCAATTTCTTGAGGGGTTTTGGTCGCAAGGATGCGGCAATGGTGTAGGGATCGGTGGTGGCCGGTTTGGTGGAGCATTGTGGCCGTATGAGCTTACCGGAGGTATGCCGATGAGGTCGAAGATAGTGCATGTGCGGGTGAGTCGGTGATCGAAATGGAGTTGTAGCAGCACGGTGATGATGCATAGATGGAGTAGAGTCGATGAGGCTAGCTAACGGATGACAAGAGGCGGAGGAGGCGCCAGGTCTGGTATGGCCGGTGCCGGAGGAGATGAAAGCTCCAGCGAGGTAGAGCGGCGACAATGGAAGGTTAGGAGGCACCTCGCTGATATTGCAAGGTGTATAAAGACAAGGGGAGTTGGAACCGACCACCTATGGTATGTGGCGGCCGGCAAAGAAGCTGGGGGAAGGTCATCGGAGACAAACTTGGAGTGAGTAGGAGGTAGAGGAAAGAAGAGGATTTTGGCTCAAAAGTTTGCTAAGGAGGTAAGGCAGGCGAGGGAGGTCCTTTATAGGCCCTAAAGTGAGCTTCCAAGCTTGGAAACAAGCTTTAAGAGCTCCAAAGTCCGATTTTAGGACTTCAGATTTCCAAGAGTTCTCATGAACTCTTAGACGATTTTGGAAATGTGGGAATGAGCTCAGATAAAAGGGGATCTCGTCAGGAGTCCTCCCATTTTTGGGAGAGATCGACCGCAAATTCAAGGAGAAAAGCTCGATTGAAACCTTCCATGTATGGACGGAAGGTTCCAATGGCAACAGGGACCTATTCGTGAAGAAGATGAAGAAGTTGGGGGCTTTTTGTAAGATTTTTAAAAGTTGAGGGGCTCTTTGTAAGAAAAAGAGTCAGACCAGGATTAAAATGCAAACTAGGTCAATATGATCTCATATTGGGCTCAAATTTTGTTAAATCTTAATTTAGACCCAAGGAATCTAATGATGAAGTTGGATTTAGATTTTGGGAAGTTTGACTGGGTAATTTATGCAAAAATCTAAATTAGAGTAATTGTCTGTCTGAGACTCTATTTTAGGTCAAAATGAGTTCAAATGGTCAAAGTAAAGATACCAAACCTTATCGAATATTTTTATCTGAGTTTTAGAAGGTTTAGGTAAATTTTATCCTGACCAGAACCTCAGTTAATTAAGTGGATCTGTTTTGAGGATTTCAAATGTCCATTAATTCTTGAAATACGTGAAAACCCATTTCATTCTGCAATACCCTCTTATTGGACATTAATGGCCATCTAACCTTTAATTAACCACTAAAATACCCCATGGTTATTCTGTATTTGTGGAATGCTGTTAATTTTACAGAAATAACATGTATTCTTCTCTTCCTTTCAAAACAAGATAATATGCCCTTAGGACCTTCTGATGGATATGTAGGAGCTTTTATCAACCCTGTTAGACCAAATTGAGCTAGTTATGGCTCATGATGGTGTTCCCATCACCACCGAACCTCTAAAACCCTAAAATTGATCTTTAAATACCCTTCCCTCACCTCTTTTTCCGCTCACCTTCTACCTCAAGTGGCTCATACCATTCCCTCCATGTAGGAGAGAGAGAGACAAAGGAAAGGTGTGCTTGGCACACCTTGTGCATGCACGTGTAAGAATCGAGGGGAAGCGGTGGGTGGTGCCACATGGCGCTCGAGGGTTGAGCGCGAGGTAGACACGACAGGTGAGGCCTGTGCGGGCACGGCGACCGAGGTACCTTGACAGGCATGCAAGTGCTGGCACGTGTAGGGAGCAAGGGAAGGTTGGCGGGTGTGAATCGCAAGACACGAGCATGATCCAAAGACTGGGAAAGAGAGGATGGCCCCAATCCACAGCCGCAAGCGAACGTAAATAGGTGTGCGACACGTGGTGAGCCACAGTAGGAGAGGGGAGAGCCGATTCGGTTGAGCCAACGAATCGAACTGACCTAGTGGGTCGGTCTGGGTGAACCAGAGGCCATTTTTGTTTATTTAAGGGTCATTTGACCTCCAAATCACACATACAAGGTACCGTTGGAAAGCTCTTTCGATTTCCTATGTTTTTACACCCTATTTAACTTTGTTAGCATGTCATTAACCCACTGACAAATTACTTGAAGCCAAGTGACACCCTATAAACCCTTGAATGGTGTAGGATTGGCATTCAGGAATAACGTGGACCCCAAGAAGAAGTCGTGGAACCCCTGGTGGAGGCACGAACAAACCCGACCTACCCCATTTCTGCCCAAAGAACTAAGGTAGAGTGGCTACCTCTCCCACACCCTAGTTTTCCTAGCAACTAACATGCATA
The DNA here is from genome assembly GCA_037157565.1 of Thalassia testudinum. Taxonomy (NCBI): domain Eukaryota; kingdom Viridiplantae; phylum Streptophyta; class Magnoliopsida; order Alismatales; family Hydrocharitaceae; genus Thalassia; species Thalassia testudinum. The sequence continues at coordinate 1,087,776 of JAZHRO010000065.1, forward strand.
TGTGTATACTTATAGCAACGTGGAGTTACTTTTACAATGCATGCAAACCACTAGCAACTACATAGGCTGATCCTGAACCCTAAGGAAGGCCATAGATGTACTTGTGATTTTGAAATATGGTTTTGCGATGCCGAATTAGTTATCGAAAAAGTAGGGATGAATTTGAACCCTAAGGGAGAACTAGCTATGGGCGACATTTGAAAAACTGGGATAAATGATATCGCAATTGTTAGAAATCAATTAAGGGATTCTCTTGAACTCTAAGGCAAAATAGAGATGATCTTAAATGTGAAATGAAATCTTGGGATTGATAATGAAATGAAAATGGAAATGTGGGGCCATGACCGGCCAAATGGGTATTAGCGTGTTGGTACTAGTGTGGGAATGAGTTGACCCTCAGGTACACATGTATCGAGGAGAACTGACTACCCCATTTTGTAGGGTGAGAGCTGACCTTCTCAGTGGGGATCCGAGGTAGGTATGGCCTCCCTTAACCGACCCTTGTTGGGCCCATGGGGCCAACCAGGATAGTAGAGCAAGGGTGCACAGATTGGTTGAGGGGTACGACTCCTACGTTGTTCTGCGTTGTGTTGTCAGTGTGCACCCATTAGCAGAAACAACTGATCGTGTGCTAGTGCGGGATAGCCTCTAAGCGTTTATCACGTGCGCTGTAGTCACCGGTACGCCACGACCATGACCCCAGGGTGGTAGACCAGGTGTAGGACAAATAGGGGGTGCTCTCCTAGCTAGGAGAGCGTTACGTGCATGCCTTGCATTATGGGAATACTACAAGAAGATCGTCCTGATTGGGGACATGTACAATAAAAGGAAAGGTGATCCAGCCTTAGGGCTATTAGTGGGAGGAAACTAAATGAATTGATGAGAATAAATTAAAGAGATGGGAATCGGATGCGATGCACATTACATACTTTTTTTTCTTACTAGTATTTAAATACATGCACGAATTAATTTCTCTACTACCACTCTACTCAACTTTTTGCTGACGCCTACTCTACTTGCTCGCAGGTCAAGGAAGTAGCCAGTTCCACCAGCTACAGAGGGAGTTGGGCCCAGTCGCACCCAGTCTTAGTTAGCTTAGTGTTCACCTTTTTTGTTGTAGTAAGTATCTAGCTTAATTTAGAACTGTTAGTTTCTACCTTCACTCTTTTATTTGTCTTCATGATGTAATGACTATTGTTCACTCGGCTTGATCGTGTTTTAACAGTTAATTACGTCGTAGTATAGGTGATCAAGCGTTGTCAACAAATAAAAATTTATTACTCGAAAACCTAAGTATCCGAGGTCGAATACAGGGAGAAATTGGAATTTATTACTAATCTCAAGAATGTAATTGAACACTTAGAGTTACTCAAAACTTAATTCAAATTATATATGCATGAGTTTAAAAGTTACTTATGGAAAAAATGACTTTGGAGTAAAAAGATGTTTTCTCCTATCTTGTTCTTCTGACTTCTGATTTTCTTCCTTTCTTCTTCTCTTCTTTTGCCGTGTACTTCTTTGTTTCTTCTCTACAGTTCCTTTCTCTACCCTTGCCCTTCTTCTTCTTTCCTCTATTCTGCAGTTTTCTTTCTCCTTTTCTCTGCGGGTCTTCTTCTTCCTTCCTTGGCTCTGCTTTCCTTGGCTTCAGCTTCTCTTCTTCTTCCACTTGTCTTTCCCTTTCTTTATTTCTTCTTCAGTTCCCTCTTCTCTTTGGCTTCGCTTCTTCCCTCTGTCTTGCCTTTCTTTTTCCTCTGCGGAGCTTCCTTCCTTCTTCTTCTCCTTCGCTTGTAGCGACTAAGTCCCTACTTCCTTCTCTTCCTCCTTCCCTGCACAAACTGAAGAGAGCAAAACCTACCCCTCTCTACTCACACCTGCGTCTCTCTCTCTCTGTGTATCACTCTTCACCACGCTCTCCCAAAGCTGGGTAATCGGGTCAGGTCGTGTGCCCGGGTCCAGGTGCACCGGCGTGAATGTGGTGCGCGAGGAGTGCTCAGGAGGGTATCAGGTCGGGTCGCCAGATCCGCGTGATGAGCTCACGGACGAGGCGCGTGTATAGGTGAGGGACTTCACCCCATGTGTTCTCGGAGGCAACCAGACAATAACACAAAATCACTTTAAACTACTCAACGAGGTTACTACTTATCGAGGTGGGACTAATGCTCCACTGCTCTTTCTCGCACGCCCGCAGCAGATCATTCCTCCAATTACAGCAACTGCAGGTCTCACGGTGCCACTTGCTGGAACAGATGACTTCGTGAGATCTCTCTGAATCTGCTGCACCTGGAATCCTGAAGTCCTTTAGCCTGGAGCAAGCGTGCAACCTCCTCGAGTCACCGCTAATGCGGCTAAACCTTCGACCTTGTATGACACAAAAAGGGCCTTGCGACTCTATCAGACCACAGGAGCACCTTCGCCTTGTCACGGCGAAGGTGAGGCGGTAGGTGGCAGGCCGCGGGGCGGCCTAGGTGTGCGTGCTTAGGTCGCTTGTGGCCGGACAGATGGGTTAGGTCGGGGGGCAGTTGTGGCGATGTAGAAGGTCTGTGGAGGAGTGGAGGATGTTCAATGGAGTGTGGCGGAGGTTGTGCGGTGGTTGGAGAGACGTGTGGGGCTGCGGAGTGACGGGAGCATCTCGTCGGAGGGTGGTCGTAGATGAGGAAGATGGTGGTGCACAGCGGCAGTCAAGGAGCATTTGGTGAAATAGGATGAGGGAAATGAAAGAGGGGATAGAGACGAACAATTCTAACCAAACCAAGTGGACGAAGGGGGAGAGAGGGCGGCTGGCAGTACCTGCTGTCGCCAGAGAAGAAGGCATCCAGTGGAGGAAGACGGCGGCGACGACGGAGCTAGGGAAGCACATGTGGGTGCTGCGCGACGTGGAGGAGGATGAGGAGGATAGCTCTGCCACTGGTATTGTGGCAGAGCGACGAGGAAGAGGAGGGGGGCTCGCCGGAGCTCGCTGGACCCCTTGGCCGAAGGAGAAGAAGAGGAAATTGAGGTGGAATTCCAGCCAAGTCGAGTTGAGAAGGTGCGACCGGAGTTGAGGGTCAATTTATAGGCACTGGCAGGGACTCCTGTGCTTGGAAGACAAGCTTCCAAGCACGGGAATCCTCGTCGGAGATGGAATCAGTTAAGAGACCCAAATCTCTCCTGCATGCACACGAGAGATTGGGTGCAAATCAGGGATTAGGATCGAGTTCAGATGGAAGGGAATTCCTCGAAGAATCTCCCTTCCAAATCTGGGAGATCTTTGAGGAATCAGAGAGTATTCCCCCTCTATTCCTCATCGGAGTAGGATTTCTCCCCATTAATGGCGGAGGGACCTGCTTGTAACAGTGGCGAGGAAGTTAGGGGGGTTTATGCAATGGTTTTCAAAAGATAGGGGCCAAAATGTAATTGGGTGTACTAATTTGCAAAGTAGGTCAAGATGACCTCCACTTAGGTCCAAATTTTGGTACAAACCTAATTTGGACCTAAGGAATCCAATGGTGAATTTGGATTTTAGGTTTGACCATTTTTGACTGGATATTTTGCATAAAAATCCAAATTAGGTCAATTGATGAGCTAGGATCCCAATCTAGGTCAAACTAGGTTCTAAAGGCCAAATTGAATGTTCTAAACCCTAGGGGATATTTTTCCATGAATTTTAGAGGGTTTACTTAATTTTTATCCTGACCAGAACCTTGTTGAATTAAGCGGGTCTGTTTTAGGATTACAAAATGTCATTTAATTCTTGGTTTGCACATAAATCCATTTCTGACTGAACCAACCCACTTTTTATCTTATTCAGATCATTTGACCTATGTTTTGCCTCTGAGAAATCCCGTTTATGTACTGCAATGGTAAAATTGCAGTTTTAACCTTTACTTCATGTTTTCTTATCAGAACACTTATTCCTTCAGTTAAGCCCTTCTCTAGGTTATGTAGGAGCTCTTATTCTCTTTTTTAGGTCAAAATGAGATAGTTAGGGCTCATGATGAGGTTCACATTAGCTATGTGCGAACTCTATTCTATTATCCCGATACTCTTGCGAGCTCGTGGTTTATCTTACTGCTTTCCTGTCATTTCATTATTTTGTTGCTATAATACATGTGTGGAAAATGTGATTATTTTGGTTTATTATTCATTGGATGACCAGGTCATGGGATAATGGACGCAATCTGACCCGGTTCTCGTGTAGAGCTAGGTCTGGTTGTAACAGAGATGATACTTAAAGATAATGACCTCATTAGAAAAAAAATTGATTTTCGATATACATTTTTATATAGTAGAATATTAAAGGTCAAATTAATTTTTCCAAGTAATTCAAGCAACAAAATAGGATGGCTAAATCATTTAAGCTTGAAGCAAATCAATTAGGAGTGAACCAAGCCCATGGAAATGAAGATATTTAAGTGAATTTGAATTTGTAGTGATTTATGGTTGAAATAATGTTTTAGGAAACCATTAAATATGAAGATTTGATGAATTAGTAATTAATTACAAATATGGCAATTTCTACCAGTCAAACATTGTTTAACCAATCATGTAAGAAAAGATAGCTGTTTGTAGAGGATTTTGTAGGATTCAAAATTGATTATTTGAATCACCATTTTAAGGCATTCTAACTTATATGCTAAGCATTGAAAAAGGATCGATTTTCCCATGATATTTAGTCGTTGTATGGGCAACTCCTAGCCCTTTTAAGAGCTAAAGTATATTGCGAGGCTTCATAAGATACAACATAAAACAACTCAACACAAAACAAGAAATCCTTTATAGTGACACTTTGCCCCAAAGCTCTCTAAGAGCATCCTAATTCTAATTCTGAATTTTCGGGAGTTATTATGGTGATTCTGAGATTCTGGTGATTTTTTATAATCGTGAAGGAGCTTCTAGAAAAGTAATTCTAAAGGAGACACTGCTGAAGCAATATTAAAAAAGTATCCAGAAAATTGATTCTAGAGAAGGAAATTATGTAAAGGGCACTCTAGTGCTTTGAAGATTATTCTATAGGAATCTCTTGTGAAATTTTGGCAATCTAGATTTACGAGGAATCTATAGAGGAAATAGAAAATTTTAGGCATGGTGATTCCAAAAGATTCCTTGGCCAGGATTAGATTGACATATCTAAGGATGAAACTCTGTTACCATTGAGATTTTCCTACTAAGCTTCTTGTGTGCATTAATTCTAAACCTTCGCTTTAAAAATCCCTAAAGAAGTATATTTAGAAAATCCTATTTGCCTGATGCATGCACTTTCAACTTCATGATATATTCTATTTGACCTATAGGATTAATTGTTACATATTGTTGTGCATAACCAATGACATGTACTCACTTAGATATTTTGTATTAAGTGACATGCAATCCCTAGGACATTGGTTAGCAGGTGATAGAAGATATCACTTTCTTAATTGTGTGTCAGGGGTAAGCTACCTTGAATAAGCTTAGAACAATTGGTCGTCAACCAATTGTAACAATAACAATTTAGGCTACAGTTGAAAGTAATCTAGCTTATACTGAATTTTGTGAAAAGTGGTAGCAGCAAAATCCTAAGGTGGGACAACAATGGATAATGGTTTGACTTTGGATAGAAAACCACCCTACAATCCTTGTGTCATAGTAAATTGATATTTTGTGGATATTTCCATTGTGACTTGATATTGGGATTGAAGTTTGTGATATAGGATATACACTGCACATTGAGAATATAATTTGTGGGTATCTACAAATTAAGGATATTTTCCATCCACCGTTGGACTCCATAAGGGTGCACTATTTACCCCTCTTCTAATGCTATCCCACTATAGAGCTAGCTTTAAGATTATTTTAAGGTCGTGTGCTAATCACATCCCACTCTATGGATCTTTAAGGAGGGCAAGATCTCCGAGAATCTAAGGTGATCACAATTCAAGAAATCTTGCAAGTAGACGACTCCATGTCATGTATTACCCAATGAATAATTAAAGAAAGATTGAATCGGTGTAACTTAATGAATGATTACACATAATTAACTTCATGATGAATCAAAAAGTGATTAATTAATGCCCTCGAGTTCTAAATAAATTAAATGATAGGTTATATCATGGATTCTTATTCTTTCTTGGTTTTACTTATTACGTTGATCGAGTCTACATATATTGTATTTTACCTATTTTTCTAACATGTTCTACTAGAAACTATCCTCATTAGCTTAACTTCAATTGTAAGCACCTGTTGAACGTGTACGAACCTACGCTAACGAGATTGGTTTTGGAAAACCTGTCGTTGTAGTTTGAAAGCGAAGAATTCGTGTTCAACAAATAAAATTTATACCGAAAATAATTCCGGGTCGAACACAGGGAGGCTACGTTGATCTATTTCCGCAATTATATTTTTTTTAAGATTTTCTTTAAGCAAGGCGTTATAATTACAATGGGGCTATCAAACTATGAGAGAGAGAGAGAGAACGCACGTCCCTGCTTCGCATTAGAGCGCTCGACTGCTGCGCTGCGGTCGCGTTTGTGTCGAGCGCTTGACTTCAGCGCGAGGGCGTCGCAGTCGTTGGATCGAGATCCAACGGCGGAGAGGAGACGGGTGCGCGGTCTTCACAAGATGCAAGCGGTCGTTTGGGCGGCTGAGATGGCGCCACGTGGCGTCATCTTGGCCGTCCATCTTCTGGAAGTTGTAGATGGTGCCACGGATGTCGGATTGACTCGATTTTTGTGTCGTTGGGCTGCGATCGTCGATCCGAATTCATCCATGCGGTCGGATTTGTCATCTGAAGTGCGGATTTACACCATCCTGGCCCTTGATCTTCTAGGGTTCCCCGGTCTCTATCTGATGATACGGATGCCTGATTAGGGCGATCTTGGAATTGTTGAACTCCAATCGTCGCCCTGATCACATCCATACGGTTAGATCTTTGATCCGAGGCCCCGATAAAATGTTTGCCCTGTCTAAGCACATAAAAGGAGACAATTAACCTCCACTTTATTCAAACTACTCTAAATGCGAGATGATGCATGTTATGCAATATTTATATCATGAAATGCAATCCTATGCTTAAGAACATGCATAAATAGACATTTTAAGTAGTGTAAATGTGTTTACATCATACCCCCATGACTATCTTTTGCTAGTCCCTAGCAAAAACTATATGCTATTTATAAAAGAATTAGGTTAGATTATTTGGACCTGAGTTATTTTCAATCATTAAGAAATTGTCTACTTAGGAACTGAACTTTCAAAGACACAACAGTGCCCGGGTATCAGCCAAAATGGAGACTGCCTCAAGCCCTCGCCTTATTCAAAGAAAATTTTCTTTTTCTCTTTTTACTCTTTTCTAATTTTTTTTTGGATTTTCACATTTTAGGGTTCAAGAGTGGCTTTCTACGACCATTCAACTCACCCAAGATTTGATGAGAACCCTAAATTTTAAGCATCTTATTGTGATTGTGATAGACTTCTTGACCGGCAATTAGAACGGACTTCGGATTTCTACGCCTCTAGGTGACCTCAAAAAGAATTCTGCCTAAAGGTGTATCTTTAGAACCGGTAGCTTTCTCCCTACTTTTATTTTTTAACGGGGTCAACACAAGGGTGAATCCAGTGTATATCTCCCCGGTTTATTCTACTTCTCCGCTTCTTCCTAAGTGTTTTGGGAATTTTTAGTGCATTTTCTGAGCTGGGTTCTGGACAACCGGTCGATGAGCTGTTACCACCGACAACTTGCCAGCCATACTCATGCGGCGAAGTGTGGCTTATTTCTTTTTGTTCTTTTCTTCTTTTTGATTTTTTTTTTTTTAAGTAGGTGGCTTCCCTGATCTAAGATTTACCTAAAGACAGCAAAAAGAGAAAGGTCCAGTGACTGGGCTCTGAACAACCTACCTATAGGCTGTTACCCACGATAACTTGCCAGCCATATCACCCTAGAAGGTTCATTAGCTACCCAATTTCCGTTAAAATCGCCGAACAACAAGTCAGTGCAAAGAAAGTGTGTAGATGCTTAAGACTCAAAATTCCCTCACATCAGAGGGCGGGCTGATAAGTCGTGTACTTATCACCCAAACTCATTTACTCCTATTAAAATAAAATTCAAGTTGGCGAGAACTCGAAAAACAAATCCACATTTTAGTGGATACACGGGCTGATTAAGTTCAAAGACCTGAAGGGTCTTTGTGTTCAGATCTTAATGTAGTATTTCTTAAGATTGAAAATTTTCTTAAACCCAAATTCTCTTTCCTAATTCTGATTTTTTTTTTTATATAAAACAAATCTACAGAGCTGACGAATGAATTCAGAGATGAATATCCACCCCCCATGCCTATCTAATGCAATGTCCTCATTGTATTAAAAAGACATAAAACAGAGTGGAAAAGCGTAGAAAGCACCTGAATTGCGTGAATATCAGGTCCGCTCCAAGATGAAAACGAAAAAGAACTGTATAAGTGTTGAGTTTAGTGCCTTCAGCTAGGCACACTATACAAAGAAAAGAAATGAAGAATTCACATGTGTAGATCAGAATTATAATGAACAGAAGAATCCTCTGACCTGTCAGCAGAGGTCCACAGATGTGGACCAGATTGTGATGCAGACCCACACCCCATAATCGAGAATATCTTAGGTTCTGGATAAAAATTACCCAAAACCTAAAATCAGAATGTAAGCGGGATCGGGCCTGCGATTTCTGAGGATGCAACCCAAGACCAAAAAGTCGGGTTACAGAAAATTGAAGCTCAAAAGGATAATCGTTGAATGTGTGCTTGAGTTGAACATCCTCGAAACAAATGTCATAAGAGTTCTGATTTGATGGTTTCAACTTAAAAGGAACCCTTTGACTCAATCTTCCATTTCCTCCAAAATTAACTTCCCAAATCAGAACTTCCCCGCTCCTATCCTCCTCATTAAGTGTTTCAAATTCCAAGACCTCTTGTATATTCATCACCCCGTCTGGAATCTCCAAGTCTAAATGATGTGGCAGAATCAAAATTGACTTGGGTCTAATTATCTCAGAATTAGAATCATCAATAAGCTCAACAGGGTGTAACTGATAATCAGGGCATTGAATTGATTCCTCCAGAAAATGCGATTCTAGATCCGTATCGTGTGCCCTAATAAGATCAGTTTCCTCAGTTATTAGGCTATCAAATGATCTATCAGATTCCTCACAAAAATCATGATCTGAAAACTCGCGTGAGACTTCACAACTTGAATCTTCACCATCAGGATCCGTATCAATGTATGTCCCAAAATCATTTGTCACTTTGCGTTCCAAGGAGACATACGTTTCCTCGTAACCCGGCTCAGGGATTTCAGGTGAAGAAATCAGATCATCCTTAATTGGTTATTTTAATTCAATCTGGTCAGCTTCGTAACACGTGTCCCCCCAACAGGTGCCTGAGCGGGTTCTGTCGTTGGCTTTCCTAAAGAGAGTTCATCCTGGGAATTATTCCAAGATTGAATCAAAGCAACCACGAATCTCATCCTCAATTTCGCTAATTTCCCAAGTAGAAACTCACCCGGGTTCTTATCCTTAACGTCCTGGAGCCAATCCAACAAAGACTTGTTTAAATCATCAATCATCTGAATCAGGGGCTCCAATCTCTCAATGCAAGGTGTTGGCTGAACTTCTAAAGATTGAATGATATTTCTCAAGCTAGCCAGAACCTTATCTTGAACCTGGTTAACCTGAACCAAATGAGTTGGTTCAGGGTTGTTCGGGTTTGGGCTCAATGCAGGGGAATTAACGAATTGAGATTCGTTATACCCTTCCTGATAATAGGTCATTTTAGATTGTTGAAAAGATGGTGATGACCTAAAGGCAGTGAAATCAAAGGATGGGTAAGGATCGGTGTATCCTTCTTGATTGTAGATCGTATTATGCTGTTCATGAAAGGAAGACGATCTATAATCGATGTATCTCCGAGAAGGATAAAAATCAAAATCAAAGTGTTCAGGGTTAGACCCTAAACACGGGGGTCTGGAATTGTATCCCCAATCCGAATTATCCCAACTAACTGATGGTCGATTACAATACGAGTTGGGATAATCGTCATGTTGAGGATAATTTACAACAGGAGGGAAAGAGCGGGAATGCGTGAAATATGTGGAAGGATTCATGATACACAGGAGGAAGAAAGGTGCCCTGCAATACAAACAATCAAACCTGTCCTTAAATAGGTTAGCCTAAAGACCTACGGACTCTCAAAACCCATCTTGAGATAAAGGAACGATTTGATCTACTTCCGTCTGTTCAATCCAACCAGTTAGAAGGAGGGACTGGGGAGAAGGTTCTTCCTTCGGCTTGCGCCTCCGGTTCCTAGTGTACCCCCCAGCCGCGATCGTTTGACTCTGCTCCCCTAGCTAGACATCAGATTGAACAGTAGAAACAGACTAATCTAAAATAATCTTGTTCTGGGTTCTGAAGAGCGAGTCCAATCCTTAAGGCCAATGTCTACTCTATTTTATTTAGGGCTAGGTTTGAATGTGCTTTGGAATGTGATGGGCCCTTTAAATGGGTTGTGCCCTTAATGATTGATTGATTTGTATGTGAGTGCACAACCAGTGGTTTTCAAGCAAGATTGTTTTTGATGTGGTGAATTTTAAGATTCAAATCTTGCTTAGTAGCTTTTAGGATTCAACTTTAGGTGTTTTCAATCAAGTTTCGTTGGCACACCAAGTTTTACAAGCACAGGTGAAGATGTTTTCCTTTAAAGTTTAAAAAGAATGTGGAGTGCCTGGTAAATCCCTAAGAGTTGAACCTAATTGGCAGCTACTTGATGAGTTGATTTTATTTGAAGTGGTGCGTCCCAATCAACTCAAACAATTGGCCTGTTGCACCACTTAATTAGGCACACAAATGATTACCTAATCTGATTTCTACTCAATTATGTGTTTGGATGTGTGTACCGGCTCCTAAGATTGGATTACCGGTTGAGTTTGAAAATCAGATGAGGTTGTGTACCTTTGTGAGATTTTTTTTTCTTTTTTTAATGTGGGGGTTGGAGTGAGTATGGATGTCAAACAACAAACAATCTGACCTTAGAGTTTATAAGAACACCTAGGTTGATTGATGTTTGAATTATTATGTTATGAAATGAAATCTAATGGGTGGGAGGTGGGGGATAACTTACAAAACCTTCCACAGCACTTTACTCCGATCTACCGCTTTTGCCTGTCTCGAAAGAGTACCTGCAATTACAATAAGAAAGGATAAAAGTGAGGTAAATGATTTATAAGTTACAAAACGCGAAGAGAAATCAAAGAGCGTTGCCTCCCCGGCAACGGCGCCAAAATGTTGAACGTGTACGAACCTACGCTAACGAGATTGGTTTTGGAAAACCTGTCGTTGTAGTTTGAAAGCAAAGAATTCGTGTTCAACAAATAAAATTTATACCGAAAATAATTCCGGGTCGAACACAGGGAGGCTACGTTGATCTATTTCCGCAATTATATTTTTTTTAAGATTTTCTTTAAGCAAGGCGTTATAATTACAATGGGGCTATCAAACTATGAGAGAGAGAGAGAGAGAAAGAGAACATGCATTCAATATTTCAATAGTTTATAAAAGTTACACTAGAATGCGGAAAATCAATTACACTATAAAGCAGAAAATTCTACACTAGAAAAGCTGTAAATAAGAATAGGGAGAGAGAAATCCTTCTCGACGGTTGCTTGGAGGACGAGCCGGATGGGACGACGCCTGGACGAAGGAGAACAAAGCAGGACGAAGGAGGACGAAGCAGAAGAACGGGAACGAAGCAGCACGCTGTCGTCGTCGCGAGATCCACTTCCGAAGGGGAACGAAAATTGGACTTTATCTCGCGAGAAGCATCCCGGGTGTGGGACAAGCTTCTCTTGAGCTTTGGAGGGGTAGAGAGGAGAAATAAGGGATGAAAATTTCGTATGGAGGGGGTCTCCTTTTATAGTTGCAAGGAGTGGGGGAAAAATAGACATTACATCTTCAAAATAATAAATAAGGGGTCTTTAGTGACGGATAAATCCGTCACTAATGCCCCGACGTGGCCGTCGCCGCCGCGCCCACGCGTGCCTGCTCGGCTACCCGCGTGCGTAACGCCTACGCACGTCCGCGAAGTCTCAGCCGTCCGATCGCGAGATCGGACTGCTTAAAATCGCGCCTCACCGCTGCCGCCCGCCCGCCTGTGCGTGCGATCGCACGTTCACGCGCGCGTCCAATCGTGCGTCGGCGCTATCGGGCGCGCGCGGCCGTTGGATCGCGATCGTGCGGTCGATTGGAGGCGCGCCACCGCTCCAATTTCTGCGGGGCGCGGCTCGAACGCGCGTCCCTGCTTCGCGTTAGAGCGGTCGACCGCTGCGCTGCGGTCGCGTATGTGTCGAGTGCTTGACTTTAGCATGGGCGCGTCGCAGCCGTTGGATCGAGATCCAACGGCGGAGAGGAGACGGGTGCGCGGTCTTCACAAGATGCAAGCGGCCATTTGGGCGGCTGAGATGGCGCCACGTGGCGTCATCTTGGCCGTCCATCTTCTGGAAGTTGTAGATGGTGCCACGGATGTCGGATTGACTCGATTTTTGTGTCGTTGGGCTGCGATCGTCGATCCGAATTCATCCGTGCGGTCGGATTTGTCATCTGAAGTGCGGATTTACACCATCCTGGCCCTTGATCTTCTAGGGTTCCCCGGTCTCTATCTGATGCTACGGATGCTTAATTAGGGAGATCTTGGAGTTGTTGAACTCCAATCGTCGCCCTGATCACATCCATACGGTTAGATCTTTGATCCGAGGCCCCAATAAAATGTTTGCCCTGTCCAAGCACATAAAAGGAGACAATTAACCTCCATTTTATTCAAACTACTCTAAATGCGAGATGATGCATGTTATGCAATATTTATATCATGAAATGCAATCCTATGCTTAAAAACATGCATAAATAGACATTTTAAGTAGTGTAAATGTGTTTACATCAGCACCCTTGAGAAGCTTACAAGTGAGATACAGACAAACAAGCTAATGAGATTCATAAACTTCACCTTCCTTCTCTAGTTTCTAGTTGTCCTTTTCTTGATTGAGAAATTTGCCTAACTAGTATATTTTCTTTGCAATTTTAGTTGTGGTTTTGCCTTCACTTCATTTGATTGATGATCATATGTCTCATGTATGTGTTGAAAAATCTATATTTAGATTTAAATTAGTGACCCAATATCATTGCATATTTGTTACCTCAAAATCTCTTGTGGACTGGGACAAAATATTGCAATCCGCAGTTGATTAGTGAATTGCTAATGGATCAAAGGTTGTATATCACTTTTCTTAATAAAAGTTAAAGAAATCTATCATGGCCCATCAAAGTTGTATCAAAAATTATGAAGATGGTCAAACATTAGATAAGGAGATTTTTTATGATCCCTGATGCAATCGTAACCATCAACTATAAAGGTCTCCAAATATTAATAATGACCACATGCAATATTTTATGCAAATTGTCTAGACAAAGGGTTTGAATATTCATCTAAATTTGGATATCATAGGCCTTAATTAAAGATGCTGCGTAAATTGTAATGGGTTGGTGGATCAAGTTGAATAAGGAGGCCCAATTTTGATAGCGTTAAACTCTCAAATTTGAATGACAAAGTATATAATTGGTAACTTGTTAAATAAATGCTTGCTTAGAGTGAAAATGGGAAGTGAGACCATTCCCTTTTTCATATGGTATAATTGCATCCATGGGTCAATTAGAAGAGGAGCTCCATAAGTATTTGTTCATCAAATCATAAGACTCATTTTTGTGCTTTTAAAAGTCATTCAAAATAAAGAGGCAACTACCTAAGTAGTCTAAACTCTAGTTTGTCAAGCATTGCAGTTGATGGTCTATAAAGTGTTAGAGATCGAAGTAAAAGTGGCAAAGGAATCAGATGAGTAACTAGATGTAGTGCTAAAGGTAGGAAAATATCAATCCCAATCATTAAGCCAATATTGTTTTCATTACAAAGTACAAACAACAACTGCCTAAGAGGAAAATTTTATGATTTGGCTTTAGAGCTAGAAAATGATAGGTACGTAATGAAGCCTACGAGGGTGGTAAGGATACATCTAGGAAGATCCCATTGATTTTGATTCTTAGTATTATTAATAGTTTTGAATTGCTAGCGACAACAAACTACAAATTAGGAAAAACATAAACTGCATGCTAATGATAAAGATCTAGTAAATAAGACCAAGTTAGCATATGGAGCTACAATCTAGTAAAAATTTGTTCCACAAGATGTAGAATAGTTGGATAGACAATCACCAATTCAAGTAGAGGACGCTAGTTTGGATATGGATCATTTACTTTGATCCTTGGATCAAAGAAAATTATGCGTAAAGTATATAGATGGTGGAGAGAGCTTCCAAAATTAAGGCATGTTATAGATGTGATTAGTAATAATCTTTTTATACAATTGGTTATAGGAAGAGTGGATTTAGAGGGTAGAGGAATATTTGTTCTAGAGTGTTGAGCTATGCCTTGATAGGAGCTCAAGACTCTAAAGTTTGAATCATAGAGGAGCATGAAGAGTGGAGCTAGTATAAAAGTGATGGCATGGGGATCAAGATAAGGTTACAAGTAGACTTTGACAACATGATGTGGAAATGAGGGATGCTATTGGTAGTGGTAATTGCAGCCACTAATGCAATAGTAGTAGGAGTAGAATTGCAATGCCACTAAGATACAAGGAACTATTGAGTGTTAGGTAACATCTTGGGGTTTTGTTGAGGGGTTAGGTACAATGGGGTTTAGGGTGATAATGTGGGTGTAGCTACTACAGTGAAATGGTGGTGGTAATGCAAATGATGGTGATGAAGGTATTATTATGGTTGCTAGTCATTAGGTAAATTGTGTTAGCAAAGCCATGTCCTCACCGAGTCCTCTACTCAACAAATGTCATCACCGAGTCCGCCGTGTCTAGCAACGTCCTCACCGAGTCTCTCTACAAGAACTCGCACAACAACAATATCCGAGAGTTTTGGAGTGAAATGTGTAACCAAATCATCAGTGGTTTCTATAAATAGATCAAGGAAAACGTCAAGTGATTGTGATCCAGAAAATACAACTTTCCTACCTAGCTAACATGGTATCAAATGTCGGACGAGAACCTCTCATCGTACCTCGATCCTTCCTCTACATGTGAGCTCCAACCTCTTGCCGACGCAATCGCCCCCACCAGCCGTGGTGAGCAGAGCTCCGTCGAACGCATCCTATTCGTTATCTTTGCCGCCTTCGTGCCCCGACCCCTCGTCGTCATCAACTCGTAGCCTCACCGCCCGCGCCGCTCCCCACCTTGCGACCTAACCCTAACAACAACCACCCCACCCACCTTATATACACACCCAATACCAAATACCCAAACCCACGTACCTGTTTACCCGAAAACCCCCTTCCCCATTCTCCATCCTCCCTTTCTGACAAAACCCTCCACTGTCCGATGACCCACCCACCGCAACCCAACGTCCACGACTCCCTCCACTTCACGAAGCTCGGCTGCCTCATCTACAGAGCTCGTTCACTACCTACGAGCTTCGCAACGCCACCATCCAGCATGTTTCATACACGCCCTCGTCTCCTACCATCATATCTCTGTGCACGCTTCTATCCAATTGCCATTCCAGAATATATATACGCCCCACCCTCTGACCGTCCATAACTCTCTACATCGCCTCCACCATGCACTCTCTTCCTCGACCAACGACTACAGCTCACCACCCCCTACACGGCAGCTCACTTGCTTCTTGAAGACTACCCTATCTGCCCCAAGTGCTACAATCCTTGTTCCCTCTGCATCTCCATCATTGTCAAACCCTATATTTGTCCAGATCACACGCCGACTCAAGAATTCTTTGCTACAGACAACACTCCTCTCTTTGAATACTTTGTCTCCAGTCGACCTACTCGTCGATTTATTACTGCACATGAATTTCATCATCGCTACTGTCGTCGCCCGGTCACAACACAAGGCTCCACTAGATCATGTCAATGGCCTCTACACCAAATCAAGTCTCCCTTACTCTTGCTCTTCCCTCCGGTGTCCACCACTTTCTCTCTATAAAGCTGACACCAATAAACTATTTACTCTGGAAAACACAACTGCTACCGCTTCTATGATCACACAATCTCCTTGGATTAGTCCAAGGAACAGATGTATGCCCTGCACCTGAGACCACCTCCTCCACCACAGGATCCACAGTCTCCACTAACTTTGCAACCATTCAAGCATCGCGTACTCGTGATCAAATGCTCCTCAGTTGGATAGTGGCGTCTCTATCAGAAGAAGTTCTCCTCACTATTATTGGCCTTACCACTAGCTTCACAGTCTGGAATGCTCTTTATGAAGCATACGATACCTCCTCCCATACTTTCATTCTCCAGTTACGCATGCAGCTCCAAGCACTAAGAAAAGGCGATGATTCCATCTCCACCTTTCTAAGAAAAGCGAAGTATCTTTCCAACGAACTGGCTGCTGCAGGACAAATAATTGATGCTGCAGAATTCAATGCAATAATCTTCAACAACATCGGTGCTGCCTATAGTGATATTGTTGCAGCCCTAGCCTCCCACTCTACTGCAATCTCCTTTCCGGAACTTCAAAGAATATTAGCAGCTCATGAAATTCACATTCAGCACAACATTGTCAGCTTGACAGAAACCCTTCCCACAGTGAACTTAGTCCAACGTACCACCTTGTCCACTCATGGCAATGGTAGAGGTCGTGGATGAAACAACAAAATCTTTCATTCTGCTTGCCCAGTCTGTGGTGTACCAGGTCACAGTCCCTACAGGTGCCATTATCGCAAGACAGGACAAGGACAACGCTCCTCACAACCTCAAGTGCACGTCGCTCAACATCCCTCTCTTCCCCTCATTCTTGCACGTGAAGATTGGTATCCGAACAGCGGGGCCACCCATCATGTTACAAGAAACATCCAAAACTTATCAATTGTAGAACCTTATGGGGGACACAATGACATAAAAGTGGGTAATGGACAAGGCATGAAGATAACACATGTTGGAAAGAAATCTCTGCACTATCTTCTCGATCCTTTTTGCTCACAAACATCCTCTGTGCACCTGCTTCCTCTAAGTCCTTAATATCCATTTATAGATTCTGTAAGGATAACAATTGCTCAATTGAGTTCACTGATCATTATTTTCTGGTAAAGGATCGATGAACCTCTCGGATTCTTCTAGAGGGATCAATGATGGAGGACTCTACCGCCTCCCATCTCACTCCGCTTCTCTGACGGTTCCACCTGCCACCTTTATTGCTGCTAGAGACACCTGGAACATCTGGCACAACTGCCTTGGTCATCTTCAAGCCAAGATGGTGAACGGTGTTCTCAACAACCTTGGTCTAAAATTCATTTCTGCCACTAATAAATGCTCATCATGTATGCTTGGGAAAATGTCTAAAATTCCCTTGCCTACTACAAACACTCATACTACCAGTCCTTTTCAGCTTGTTTGTAGTGATGTTTGAGGTCCTGCACTCGTTAGCATGTCGTTTGGCTTTCATTATTTTGTCATATTTCTTGATGACTACTGAAAGCATGTCTGGCTTTTCCCTATGGTTAATAAAAGCGAGGTTGTTTCTATCTTTCAATCCTTTCACACGATGGTGGAACGTCAATTCAACTCCAAGGTCCAACAGTTTCAATATAATGGAGGTGGGGAATACATAGCCCTCCGCAAGTTCTTTAACTCAAATGGCATTCAACACCGCATTTCCTTCCCACACATGCATGAGCAGAATGGGGCTGCTGAACGAAAAATAAGACATATTATTGATACTGGTCTTACCTTACTAGCATATGTTACTATGCCAAAAAGCTTCTGGCACTTTACATTCATTACTGTAGCTTTTCTCATCAACAGACTTCCTACTGATACCCTCCAACAACAAAGTCCCTACAGACATCTCTACAACAAAGCCCCCCCTACAAGTTTCTCCGGGTCTTTGACTGCGCCATCTATCCTCTTGTCCACCCTTACAACACCCATAAATTCTCCTATCGGACAAACTAGTGCGTCTTTCTTGGGTACGCAAAAGACCACCTCAGTTACTTGTGCTACGACCATCTTACCAAAAAGATATACACTAGCCACCATGTAAGTTTTGATGAGGCTATCTCCCCTTCTAGAACACCTTCATCCTTGGCCCACCACCATCCATCACTCCTTCCTTACCATGGATGTCCATGCCACTCTTGTTAGCAACAATAAGGACATTTGAAGTACCATCCACCTAGATTCCTATCATACCTGCAGTAGTCATTGAACAAGCAACACCGTCGCTGCAACAACGACAGCTCCGCCCTCGCTAACAGGTTGCATATCTCACTCTTGCAGGCCTTCGACGAACCACTGCTTCTACTACCCCTCAAGCAAACCTTACAAGTATCGCGACAATTGAGGAATCAACCTGCTTCTCTCAAGCTAACAAAAATGCAAACTGGCGTGTAGTGATGACAACTGAATATAATGCCCTATTAGCTAATCATACATGGATGCTCATACCACCATCACCAAGAATGACTATAATTGGTTGCAAATGGGTTTTTCGACGCAAGTATCATCCCCATGGCAAAGTTCATAGGGACAAAGCTCAACTAGTAGCCAAAGGATACAATCAATAGGAAGGTCTTGACTACAGCTACACATTCAGCCCAGTAGTCAAACCCACCACGATCCAAACAATTCTCTCTTGCCATCTCCAACAACTGGGAACTTCATCAAATTGACATTAGCAATGCATATCTTCATGGCCACCTTCAAGAAACTATGTTCGTGACACAACCACCAGGATTTACCGATCCAAATAAGCTGCATCATGTCTGTTACTTAAACAGATCACTCTACGGTCTTAAACAAGCCCCACAAGCATGGTATAGTCGACTAAGCAACTTCCTTGAAATAATGGGGTTTCATTCCTCTTGAGCAGACACCTCATTATTCATTTGGATCTCTAGGTCTCATTGCTTATACATTCTTATATATGTGGATGACATAATTATCACAAGCACCTTCCCACCAAAAATAAGTTGGCTAATAAACAGTCTGCAGAAAGAATTTCAGGTATAGGATCTTGGCTCTCTCAACTACTTCTTAGGCATTCACGCTCACCGAACTACCAAAGGTCTACTACTGAGACAACAAAAGTACATGGCTGATCTTCTCAAAAAGGTCAACATGGCCACCTGCAAACTTGTCAAGACTCCAATGGCCGCATCTACAAAACTAGTCAACTCAGGAACACCATTCCATGATCCCACACTATACAGACAAATAGTTGGAGCACTACAATATCTCCTACTGACCCGTCTTGATATTTCCTTTGCAATCAACAAAGCCTGCCAATTCATGCATAACCCAACAGATGACCACTAGGAACACGTCAAACGCATTCTTCGCTATCTTAAGGAAACTCTCTCCTTTGGTCTTCGCATTCAACCCTCTTCGAACTTTACTCTCCAGGCCTATTCAAATGCGTACTGGGCAGGCTTCATAGAGGATCACCGATCATCTAGTGGGTACCTAATCTTCCTTGGCCCCAACCTTATCTCATGGTCTTTGTAACGACCCGATTCCCGAGTCCCTACGAGACACGAGAACCGGACCGACTCGACTAATCCCAAGACTTAGTCGTCCAACGAGGAAGTAACCAAAAGAGCAGTAAAATAAACCACATTCAGCATGAATATAACTAACAGTAAGGAAGTACAGCAGTAAGGAAAGAAACTACTACAGTAGATACCACCACAACAGTAGAACAACATTTATCATATAACAAGAACTGCAGGTAAAGAAAGTACAGCGGAAACAAAAACTACTCACTAGAACAGAAACAAAAGAGGTACAAAAGATTGTGGTAAACTCTACTGGACCCTACTCGGCCCAGCGTCCTCTGCAGCCGCCGACCCTGGCTGCTCAACACCTGGTCCTGAAAAAGGTAACGAGTGTAACACGTCAGCAAAACGCTGAGTAGAGTGGCAAACTAACTAAAGGCAACAGTAGAGTGTACAGTAGCTGTTATGTTCTATTATTTCCTTTATTCACATCTTTCAATTTTTCTCACTATTTCATTTATTTCTCAGATTCTTTACTTGATCTCGAATGTCCTCGTGGGAACGATCTTGATTGTAGTCTTTTCCAAAAGTAGAAGTAGCATGTGGTGCTCTCCTAGCCAGGAGAGTCCCCCGTGGTGATCCTACCCTCAGTCAACCACCCCAAGGTCACTAACAGACGTAACGGTGACTACGGCACGCGCGATAAACGCACAGGTAGCTAGCCCGCACTGGCACGCGGTTAGTCATTTCCGTTAACGGGTGCACCAAAGCACAGCACGGAACCAGGGCAGAGCCCTCTCAGTAACAGGGGTCCAACCCCTCCACAGTAACCAAACCGGGGCCTTGCCCCTCCACAGTCCGCGCACCCTCGCCTGACTACCCTGGTTCGCCCTAATGGGCCTAACAAGTCGGTGAAGGAGGCTAGCAGAACCCCGGGGCCCGTGGGGTAGCTAGTACTCTCCTAACACTAGTAGCTCTCCTCGGTACTACGTACACGAGGGCCAACAAGTCGGTACAGAGCGGCCAATCCTAACCCCGGGTCCCTGGGGTGGCTGGCCCCACTCTGCACTAAACAGGTACAGGTACTTCCCTTGGTACTGCGTACCCAAGAGACAGTACAAACTACATCTCAGTTCCATTCCTTTTTCTTTCCAGGAGTTCCACTCCTAATTTCCCGTAGGGTTCCAGCTCTTTATCTCAGAACATCATATGTTTCACTTTCCAGTTTCACGTTCTCACAATACAGGATCTCAAACATGTTTCTTTATTCATAACAGGCAGCTGTTGATTCAATTTACAGGCAGCTTTATATTCCTTTCCATTTTTCCAAGACTGCAGTATTATACATTCCACTAGTTTTTCCATCCTAGGGTTCATGTCACATCCTAGGATCTAGCATACAACTAGTTTTCCAGCCCTAGGATTCATGCATCACCTAGGAGCTATCATTCCATACATTTCTCATTCCTAGGATTCATGCAATGTCCTAGATTCTAGTTATGGTTCCATACTTTAACAGATTTTAATAAACTTAAGCCACTCTACCAGGTACAACGGGAGTAATGGGGGCGTGATCGGGAATCCCGCGTGCCTCCGCGACTCTCAAGACGGCAACTGAACGAGGTCCTATCACAAGGATCAAACACAAGGAGTGTCTCAAAACAGTGTATAACTACTGTGGACGGGTAGAGGAATTAATTCCGAAAAGAACACAACTCGAATCGCGGAAAACGGAGCCCGAACGGGCCCTAAACAGGTCGAAAAAGATGATACTGTGCAAAATCAGACGTCTGGAACTTCTTCCAGACGTCTTAAACAGTGGATCAGAGAATTACCTGTTCAGTGTGGTTTCCCAGACGTCCAGAAGTTTGCGGGGACGTCTGTCCTATCTCCCAGACGTCCGATTGTCACCCCGGACGTCTGGAGGTCACTCCCGCCATCTGGTACAACTTCCAGACGTCCGATTCGCAAAGGATGGCGAATCAGCGAACCTACGCACAGCCAACTCCCTCCCTTAGTACGGTCGGTCGACAGGAAGGAAGAAGAAAGCGGAAAACACACCTTTCAGACGTCTGTATGAGCTACCAGACGTCGTCCTCGCCGTCTGCCTATAAACCCAGACATCTGATTCTAGAAATTTTTCCAGAATCAAGGTGCTACTCGGCCTCCGCTCGCGACGCTGCCCACACCGCACCTCGCGCGCCTGCTGCTCAGACTGCAGCAGGTCCCTCTCCGCGTCGTTCCGCGCCCCCTGCGCCCTCCGCCGGCCAGCCAAGCCGCTCCGGCGAGCTCGCCCTCACGGTAGAGCTCCGCTCCCGCACTCCGCACCTCCTCCTCGCTCACTGCGGCCGCCGCTGCCGCCCTCGCGCTCGCGCTCACGCTCACGCTCACTTGCTGAAGGAGGAGACGGTGGAGACGGGAGGGGAGGCGCACCCTTTTTAAGGCCGCGCGGAGAGGAGAGAGAAGGATTCGCGGCAGGGAAATCCTGCAGCTACAGGAGGGGAGAAGGAGAATATGCGGTCTGCGCGCTCAGGCACGCAGAAGACTCGCGTGTGTCGAAAATAACGGATTTCCAGACGTCTGTAAACTATCCCAGACGTCTGGTCAGACGTCTGGACAACCCTCCAGACGTCTTAAAATACGTCTGCCACACTCTCGTTACAGTCTTCAAAGAAACAACAAAGTGTTTCCCCATCCTCCACCAAGGCAGAATATAGAGCAATTGCGAATGCCACTGCTGAACTAATTTGGCTTAAATCCTTACTAAAGGAACTCCAAGTATCAACCGATGAAGCTCCCATCCTCTGTGTGATAACATCGGCGCCACTTACCTCTCTACCAATCCAGTGTTTCATTCCTGTATGAAACATATTGAGATTGATTACCACTTTGTTCGAGAACAAGTCACTAAGAAATCACTCTAAGTTCGATTCGTCTCATCTAAAGACCAACTTGCCGATGCTCTCACAAAACCACTTACTGTGCAAGCCTTCCAGCATATACGACGTCATCTACATATTCATTAATCAGCAGTCACGTAATTCCTTGGATTGAGGGGGGATGTTAGCAAAGCCGCGTCCTCACTAAGTCCTCTGCTCAACAAACGTCATCATTGAGCCTGTCGCGTCCAGCAATGTCCTCACTGAGTCTCTCGACGAGAACTCGTGCAACAATATCTGAGAGTTGAGGAGTGAAATGTGTAACCAAATTGTCAGTGGTTTCTATAAATAGATCAAGGAAAACGTCGAGTGATTGTGAACCAGAAAATACAACTTTCCTACCTATCTAACAAATCCGGTGTCAAGGTTCTTGGGTTGGTTAAAGTGGTTGATGGTCAACTGATGATGACAACTAGTTGGAGTCACAACAATAATGGAGGTGACCCTTTAGGTGCATATAATGCTTCGAGTCATTGAACAATGTGAGTGGTTGTTCAATGAAAAGAATGAGGTGATCAGATCTATTGTCAATGAGGAATAACACTAGAGGTGCAATCATGGTGGGAGGAACGAGAAAAAATAGGAATGCTATCTCTTGGAAACATTTGCAAATAAATAAGAGACAAAATATAAGAATGAGGTTTTCTAATGTTATTCTCCCTTGTTTTTTCTTCAATGCAAATAAGTTTAAGGATAATGCATGTTTCTTATAGTTGGTATATATAAGAAAATAGATAAATAAAGGTCATGATTTTTACAATTTTCAGGTTTATTTGATCTAAAACTTTATTCTTGAGCCTTGTTTTGTATCATCTTTAATTAAAGAAAAGTCATTTTTATCTCTTTAAGAAAAAAAAAAGAATGAAGGTCATGCATGTATGACTAGTTCCAATTGCTTTTATTAATGCTTTTCACTAATCTAGTAATAATCGTTCATACAAATTCATGCAGCATAAGAAAACTATCATTTCCATGGAATTATTGATAAAGTATTCACAGGACCAATTTTAAGAACATATGAAATGGAAAAAGATGGAATGAATTCTTATTATTGTTAAATTTTTCGATTATCTTAAAAATGCTTAAGTTAATGAACTTGCAATATGTTGAGATAACTTGCTCCTAGTTTGATGATAAAACTTAGTGAGTTTGTAGTAGTTCTTACTCAGGATCAAGATAACCCGGAGTTCCCATAACAACAGTAGAAACATAACTTTGAAGATTGCTCTCAAATATTCTAGAAAGTCCAAAATCTGCAATCTTTGGCTCCATATTTCTACTTAGTAAGATGTTACTGGTCTTCACATCCCTATGTACTATGACTGACTCACATCCCTTGTGCAAATACTCTAGTCCTGAAATCCAAAATAGAATAATTAGTTTAGATTTGGCATAAAATCAAAATACTCATGATGTTTTGCTTCTATACAAATGAAGCAAACCTTGCGCGGCACCCATTGCTATTTCTAAACGTTTCTTCCAGCCAAAATTTGTCATGTTTCTAGCTTTTCCTTCACCTGTGAATTGACCTTTTATGATCATCGGAAAATTGAGTTTTACCACTAAAATATCATGCAATGCTTTTATTGATATATGCAACTCCATAGAAATAAATGGCATGATTGCTTTGGAGCTCAATTCATGAAAATTTTCATATAAAACAATTGTCTCGTGTATTTAAATATATCTGTTCGTGCATACTTCTACATAATTTCTTACTTGAAAGATGGTCATCGAGGCTTCCTTCTTCCATATATTCATATACAAGTGCTAACTGGTTAGGGTCTTTGCAGTAACCAATCAAAGGCACCAAGTTTTTGTGATGGACTTTGCTGAGAAGTATAACCTTCATATTCAAGAAAAAAAAAGTTGTATGGGAGTAAGATATAAATAAACATAACTAGAATAATTATAAATCCTAGAAGGAACTTTTTAACAACTAAACATTTAAATACTTCTTTTGCACCAACATCATAAGAATCAAAGTGGAAAAACCCAATTACTTTGGCTTTAAAGCAAAAAAGATCATATGCTTCTTGACTAATATGAATTACCTAGATTTTCAAGATAAAGACAATTCAATTTGATGTCCTTTGTGATAAAAAGAGTTATGGGCACATACTTGTTTCAGGAAAGATATAATTTAAATTTTTATTTTTTAGATGGGAATTCACCTACTCAACTACTATACCATTTATGTGGTTAGCTAAGAGACTAGCTAAACATATGTTTAGGGAAAACTTAGTATAAGAGCATGCAAAAAGAAGGGAAAAAAATACAAATTCCTTTTATTATATGCTTTAGTTGTTCCATTAACATAAGACCTTACTTGTTATGTAGGAATTGGAGCACTCTTAGTTTAAGAGGCGCTACATTTGGCTAGAACATAGTAATAGATTTATTTCAAGGCATGATGGCAAGACAAAACAATAACTGCATGACCAATTTATTTGAACGAAGCATATTGATAAAAACTTTCACATAGTATGTGTAGATCTCATTTTTGTATGATGGTGAATCATCCTACAATTCATTTCAAATGGATAATTAGCTTTCCTCTTCTCTCATGTTCAGTAGACCTTACTATTGAAATTAATATTTTTTGAGTAAAAGAGCTATTATATTAATGGGCAACAATCCTTCTACAACCTCCTTCAACTAATCAAAGAAGCCATCTTCATTATACCTGACTGTCGAAATTTACTTGTTGCCAACGGCATCAGTGAGAGTTGCCAACTCTTATTCTAAGATTACAAGCATCAATATTATCCTGCACAGTTTTAGTCTAGCCAAAGTTGATTTTTATTCTGAGATTGGAAGCATCAATATTATCTTGCACAGTTCTGATCTAGCCAAAGTTGAGATGCTGATGATTCTTATCCTAAAAATAATGGTAGGCCCTATAAAAAAATGGTACAATGTGTCACCTCGAAACATAGTTCATAATGGGACGTAGCACACACTGACAGTTAGCCTTCCCTAAGGTAAGGTCATAGAATATCACCATTTCATGGAGAAATCCATGTGAAATAAAAAAGAAAAAGAAAATTTATTGAAAATAAATTTCATTTCTTTGGTAAAGAAAGGGAACTCGAATGGGCATTGATTATTACATATTGGCGGAGTTGATAGGGTCTACTGAGAATGCCCTTAACAAACCATTCAAGAACCCGAATCGAACCCATTTCGTTTTCTCTCGCGTTCTTCTTTAAGAGCTTTGTCTTTCTTGATCTTAGATATAGTATAGACACATTAAAAATATTTACCTCATTCTGGAATTGCTTGAGCCCTTGATGAAAGGATGCCTTGGAAAGGACTTTGACAGCAACTTGGATATTGTCTAAAACTCCATGGTACACACAGCCAAATCCTCCCTCTCCAATTACCTTCGTAAAATTTCCCGTGATCTTGATCAAGTCATTATATGTGAATTGGCTAGTCTCAGAATGCAATACATCTTGTGGATTTGCCTGGATTTGATTACTACCCATGTTCTCTTGTTGCACTTGCCCTTGGTAGAGAGAAATGAAATGACAAATTTTAGTTAAAAGAGAAGAAAATGACGAAAACTAAATAATTGTTAGCCATGTTGCTCAAGCTACAATTCATGAGAAATATTTGATATTTTGGTTCAATCAATGGAACTTACCTAATCGTTTATTTCTATATTTCCTCCATATGTAATATAAAAATAGAACAATCCCACCAATCAATATAGCTGAACAAATG
The DNA here is from genome assembly GCA_037157565.1 of Thalassia testudinum. Classification (NCBI taxonomy): domain Eukaryota; kingdom Viridiplantae; phylum Streptophyta; class Magnoliopsida; order Alismatales; family Hydrocharitaceae; genus Thalassia; species Thalassia testudinum. The sequence continues at coordinate 1,113,980 of JAZHRO010000065.1, forward strand.
GAACCAACTATTGCAGCGACAGCTGTTCGTGAGACTTTTTTCCTGCCCCCGTTACTCTCAATCCTGCTCCAGGCACAAGAAGAAAGAAGTCATCAAAAGTATTTTGCAAGAAAAATGTTTGTTTGGAGACTAGAAGTTTACCGAAGGATCAATGTTCCAGCTACTACCCTATCTTCAAGTTCCTGAGGGATTGATCCGGTGAAATTATTTCCTGTTAGATCTCTGAAAAGTTGTGCATGACGTAAACATTCAACTCTGCGAAAGTATTTTAAGATATAACGTGATATTGTACTTACAGGAACTTCAAATGTCGCAAGCTTGCTAGGAAATTCGGTATGCCACCTGTAAACTTGTTCTTTGATAGATCTCTTAAGTCAAATAAAAGACAAAGAATTTCGTTTAGCATTGAGAGGTTATCTAGTTCTTGGAATGACAAGACCTAAAGAACCTCAAGAAGTAATTAGAACCATACATAAGTCTAATCTTGCAATTAAGTAGATGAAAACTACTTCAATCTTAAACTAGCTTCCACGAAAATAAATGCAACTTGGTAAATCAAATAAAATAAACTACTCTGTGCTATTCATGATTCTAATGAATGGCTTACGTATACTAGAGTCAATGTGTTTATACTGATAGATTTTTTTTTTTTTTATTAAACTTACATATGCGAGACTGTGAAGATGGGAAACAACTTTGCAGCTAAGGTGGTCGGATTCGAATGCATGGACTTGAGCTTAATTATCCTCAGGGTAGGTATGGACGTCGTGCAAGGTGTTGCATGTTCCAACTATGAAGAAGAATATTCTTTCTAGCTCTTTATTAGTTAAAGAGGATTTTGAATTTAATTTTAAATGTAATAAAATTGATATGTTGAGACATGCAATTTTTTGTAAAGCTCGAACCCAAATTCTAGGGTCATTTTAAACTTAAGCATGATAAGACGAAACCACCGATGCTTGCCACCCGCAAATCAAAGCCTGCATGAACTAAAAACAAGTAATCAATGTGAAAGCCCAACGTGTTCTTCATTTTTTCCAATCTGGATCTCAAATTAATGATCCGAAAGTATAGTTAGCTTTCTAGTGTTACGAGGATTCTGACGGTATATTTCATACAAAGGTCAGACCCTGAATACGTTAAATGCATGTGAATTGTACGTAAATCTACATGCAATCCACCTTGGGAATCGCACTATGCGAATGACCTCCATTTTAAAATTCATAGAATTTATTCAAGTACATGTTTTGCAAGAGTCGGAGTTTGTTTGACATAATTTCAGGAATGCTTATAGTTATGGAGAAAAAAAAGAAATCCTAATCATGAGACCATTTCATGGTCGCATTTCCTAATCTCTTATTTTCCGAAACCTATTTCCTAAACCCTCTTTGAACATCTTGTTTCCACCCTCTCTTATAAAATGAAAACCCATGTATCTCACATTACCAAACCCTTGCAACCACAACTCCCATTCTCCTCATGCGTGCGAGAAAGAGTAAGAGAGAGGACATAAGAAGGGAGAGGGAGCCATAGCCACACTGACGTAGGCCATGCATCGTCAAAGCAACAATATTGTAAAGTCCCAAACCCACTTTTCGAGGTCATTTTAGGGCTAAGTACATTGAGACAAACCCGTCAACGCATGTTGGGTGTGAATCGGATTTGTGTACTCCAAAGTCAAGAAAATTACACTTTTGGTCAAACTTGGGAAATGATATTTCTATATATATTTACATTAATTATGAATAACTAATGCTAATATGAGGGTTGATTAAGGTAGAAAGTATTTATTTATGTCAGTTTAGTCGTAAAGGTACATTTTGTGAATATTGCATAATGTTGAGTTTTTAAGCAATTTTCCACAACCTATATCTAGTACCTTAATGTCTTTACTATAATATGTGCAGGTATCAGGTTTGGATCAATTTTGAGCCTTGGACTGCATTTCCAAAATTGAGCTCACTTATGTGGAGGATGAGCCTTTTTTTATGGACCTTAACCTATTTAGCAATTAGGCTAGCCTACTTAGAAACCCAGTTATTCTAACCTAGGACCCACCCACCTAGCCTAATTACACACCTAATTTGGTCAACATAGAGCCTATTTAAAGATCTATATTGGTTGGCTAAGTGTACCTATTTAGATTCTAAAACCACAAAACACCTTATTTTATCCTCTCCTTAATCCTAAAGTAGAAAACACAAATCGTATCCTTTCACTGTAGCTTCTCTTAGGACCCTTAGATGCCTATCCTATGGACTCCATTTAAATCTTATCCTAAGCATTACTACTACAAAATGTGCGATTTGCGACTGTTCATAGGTGACAGTTATGTAATCATCGCTAATTGTAATCTTTAAGGACCGTTATATAGGTAACCATCACCTAAAGTTGCCTCCCTCTTCCCCCAACCAAACTTAACATTCGCAGATCTTGGGGTAAGATTTAGCGACGGTTGTTCAATTAATCATCGATAATGTTTTGTTAGGAGCACGAGCGTTTTCCACGTGTAGGTAAAATATTCGCCAAAAGGGGACGGTTATTTAGGAAACCATTGCCATTTTCCAAGGAAAAAGCACGCCCCTCTAAATTTTAATGCCGACGAAAATGGTATTGTACACTAAATTAAGGATAGCTATAAATAAATTTGTTGCTAAGCGTGCCCCTTTATGTCATTTGGCTATGATTATTTAGGAAACCATCACCATTTTTGAGATATTTAGGGCATGGCCGATGGCCTTTCACCCACTCTTCTCCTCTACTCCTCACCAAGACTGCGTGGCCATCGTCGATAATGCTCCTCCTAGCCTTGCCGCGCGACCACTCCTTGCTCGGTTGTCGACCTTGCCGCATGGCAAGGTAGCATTCTCCCCTCCTCGTCCCTCCTCTCTCCCTCTGGCCCCCAGCTAACACCTCCGCCCCCCCCCCCCCCCCGACCCCAGTTGCCGCTCCCGAACCACCCTCCCAACTTTGATCACCCTACTACGCCACCCCCCCACCCCCTCCGTCGCTGCCCCCCTCCATCGCTACTTCCACCCCCCCTCCCCCCTCTCTATTTATTTTGAATTTTTCTATTAATTTAATTATAATTAACTTGAATTAAAGAATTTATGTAAATTAATTTAGCTTGTGAATTTAAATTTGTATATGAAAATATTGCATATAAATTTTTTAAAATTTAAATTTTCTTGTAAATTTAATTTTAGAAATTAAATTTGCCTGTAAAATAAATTTTGTTAAATTTACATGTAATTAATTATAATTAATAACTTATTAGAAATGTCAATTTTGTTTAATTTTATTAATTGCATGTATTTGACAAATGTTAATTGTGGGGTATGCTCACGATTTCGTTTAAAAATTAAACTGTATTGTTTGATATAAATGTGGGGTGTGCCTACATATACAACATGATATCTTGTAGTATTTTTGTAGGGAATGGAAAAAGTCTAAATTGTAGGGGAAATTCTGTTAAATTTTTTTTGGCTTTGAGTTTAAGATTAGTGTTTATGGTACTTAGATTTATCATTTACTATTTTAAGTTTAGAGTTTAGGATCTTTGGGATAGGTTAGGATATTGATTTATGACATTTGGGTGTCGAATCTTGGGTTTAGATTTTAGTTTAGGTTTAGGGTTTATGATATTGGGTTTTACTTTAGCATTTAGGATTTTAAGCTCTTGGATTTAGGTATTAGGTTCCAGATTTACAAGTTCTTAGTTTACAGTTTAGAGTATTGGGTTTTACAATTTTGAGTATAAAGTCTTGAGTTATATGGTTTTAGGTTTAGAGTTTGGAGTCTTCAATATAGAGTTTTCGATTTTGTATTGAGTACTATTTTGGGTTTAGGGTTTTCAGTTTAGGTTTTTGGGTTTAGGGATTAGCGTTTAGGTTTTAGGGTTTTGGGTTTTGGATTTAGGGTTTCAGCTTTTGGTTTTGTTTGGTTTTGGATTTAGGGTTTTGGGTTAAACTTTTAGATTTTGAGTTTAAGATTTTAAGTTTCGATTTTACGGCTTTAAATTTATGATTTTGGGAAGAGGTTTTAGAGTTTCAAGTTTACGATTTTGAGATTAGATTTTATCATTTTTTGTTTATATTTTAGGTTTTAAGCGCAAGGTTTAATGTTTAAGGTTTATGAGTTAGGGTTTAGGTTTTTTGTCGATGAAGTTTATTTACAAAAATTTAATTTAAAAGTTAAATATTTGATTATCAACCCTTAATACTACACATTTACACAAATTTAGAAGCATTTCATGACAAACAATAAAAATTCTAACCCTTAAGTTACAGGTTGTGTGAGAGATATAATTAGGTCAAAATACTTGCTCATCAAGACTTATGATCATGTTATATGAATAATGCAGAGTGTATGTATACTTCACTTACATGCTCGATGCATTGTCTTTATAACATGCCATAAGTATCGATTGTCTTTAATTCGGTGAAATACAGGGTTAAAGAGGGTTTTTGAAGATTTGATCACAACTTAAGCTTACTTGTTACATGTAATTAGTGTATAGAAAAATTTTGGTCATATTTTATCTCTCTTCTCTAGTGTACCAACCAATCTTAACTCAGTTCCAAAGCACCCTTTAGTGGGGGTTATTGGGAATTTAGTTAAGGTTAATCTTAAGGGGTATATTGGAGAAGTGTAGGGAGATGCTGCTGAAATTTTTCTGCATACTAGTTGCATTTAACAAGTAACGTTGCGATTAAATCTTTAAGGATAGGCTATCAAGTGAAAACCTTCTTCAAAATATAAATATTTTCCATATACTTTCTCCTAACTTACAAGTGGTTTACTAAAAATGTTAGGTTATCATTGACAAGTCTTGGATTGATCTAAGGAATTTGGATTACACTTAATATAAAAGTGGAGTGATCTCATTTCTGGATTGGGCCTTCCATGAAGATAAGAAATAACGTAAATGTGGAGAATGTTTTGAGAAAATATTATGTCCGTATAGGAAGTGTTTTAATGGATTTATCAAGGATAGGAAAACAGTTTTAGAGCATATGATCTGTAATGGTTGGTGGCAGTATTACACAAAGTGGACTACACATGGAGAGGAACCAACACAGGATGACACACGAAATACATTGGAAGTGGATGATTTTGATGATGATGAAGTCGATGATAATCAAATCAACGAGATGTTGTATGGGATGAGAGAGACTGATCCTGATATTGTAAATGATAAGAAAGCATTCAATAGTTGTAATCAGTTTTATGATGCAATGAAAGCAGCTGATGAGCCTATTACACCTGGAATTAGTTCCATGATGAGGCTATTTTTTCCTTTGAAATTATTTCAGATGAAAGTTTTGAATAAAGCTACAATGAAATTGATGTCGGAGGTGCTCAATTTATATGAGAGTTGTTAAATAATCCCAGTGGTATGCCAAATTCACGGTATGAAGAAAAAAAACAAATACAAGTACTTAGTATGAATTATGAGAAGATTCACGCATATCCAAATGACTGCATGTTATATAGAAACGACTACGCTAACTTAACTTTCTACCCAAACTATGGGAAGGAAAGATATAGAGGAGATAAGAAACAAGCCAAAAAGGTTCTTTACTATTTTTCGTTGATTCCAAGGTTGCAACGACTATTTATTTCTAGTAGAACTGCAATGTGGATGACATGGCATTAGGAAAATAAGTCACAAGATGACCTTATTAACCATCCAATTAATTTAGAAGAGTGGAAAACATTTCGACAGCAAACATTTATCTTTTGCAAAGGATTCGCATAATGTTAGATTGGGTCTTGCAAGCGACGGCTTTAATCCCTTCAAGAACATGTACCCTTTGTACTCTATTTGGCCAATTATGATGATTACATACAGCTTACCTCCCTGGCTTTGCATGCGATCCTTGTTTATGATGTTGACCCTCTTAATCCCAAGTCCAAAGCAACCAAGAAATGCAATTGATATCTACCTACAATCGTTAGTATATGAACTAGAACAACTGTGGCACGACGGTGTTCAGACGTTTGATGCAAATAAGAAAGAATTCTTTCAGATGTACACAGCTTTGTTGTGGATCATAAATTACTTCCCAGCATACAGAACCTTTCTAGACGGAGTATGAAAGGGAAGTTTGCCTACCCAATATATATGGATTATACACATCATTTTCATCTTCCTTAAAATAACAAGTTTTCTTATTTAGGACACCGTAGATTTCTTTCCATTGAACACAGATGGCGAAGTTCATAGTTTAAGGATAGATTTGACAATAAAGCTTGTTGATTTTCAAGTAGAAATCCAAGAAATAAGTTGAGCACAAATTCCATTTGGCTATTAGGGTCCGAAGTGTTTGCGAAATTACAAAAGCCTGTCAATGTACGACTGATAAACACTAGTTTATCATCATCCTTAGCATCATTCACATCTAGTTCCTAGGATTTATCAACTACATTACATTATATCATTGCAATTAGCATGCACGTGCATTTAGGGTTTAGAGCATACATTAGCATTCATTTCACATTATCTTATGTGGTATCCATTTTATTGCTAGGGATGAATGCATTGTAAATCAAACCTTGGTAGAATGGAAGGCACTTGGAACAATTGTGAAGATAGAAGCTACAATAGCTAGATCCCAACTCAACTCAGCTGGATCCAGCTCATCCTAGCTCATGGCAGCTCATTACCACTTTGTTTAGCTAGTACTCATGGACTAGCTAAGCTAATACAGCTAAGGAGTCATCATTCAACATCAGCCAGCTCATCTCAACTCCATAAGAGATGTGGCTAGCTCAAAGTCAAATCTACTTAGCTCTACTTAGTAGCTTAGCTAGCTAAGCCAATTGTGAATCTCACCAACAACTCTTCATCAACTCCATTAAGCTCTAAGGCAACTCAAGTCAACTCAAAGAAGCTCCTTCCAACTCCTCCTTTACTTAGCTAAGCTACTAGCTAGCTCCCCCACTATTCCAACTCCTACCCTACTTCCTCTCCACATTAATGGCCATGAACCTTAGCTTAAAAGCCACCCAAAAATACCATCAAAATTCCTCCTTAGCATCCCTTCAAGTTGGCACCAAGATTACCCCCATGACACCCCTTCAAATTGGCGTCAACCCTACCTTCCATGGCACCTCTTCATTTTGGCACCTAGGAAGCTTCCTACTCACCACCTTAAGACATCCACACTACCACAAACACATGACCATCTAGCACCTCTTCATGATGGCGCCGTATTGGCCTCTTCACACCTCTTCATGTCTAACCATGATGGTTCCTAGAAGCCCCCCCCCATTTAGGCACCAAAAGGCTCCTCCCATATCCACCATTCAACCAACCTAAAAGCCATCCTATCCACTCATCCTTGACACCAACCTAGAACATTCAAGAAAACGTAAAAGTTGGCACCAAGATTGAAGGCATTCCTTCATGGTGATGCCCATCAAAAGGTGCCACTCCCATTCACACATGGCACTTACTAAATCCACGCCATCTCTACCATCTAAAATGGTGCCAATCCATCCTTGCCATTCATCCAAAAGGCACAACCACCCTCCTCTCCACACCTATAAAAATCATCATTGACAAGCAACAATTCTTCCTATCAAACACCTATAGCCACCATACATCCAATGGCCAAGAAAGGAGAAAAAAAGAAGATTAAGGGAGAAACCTACCCACTCCCTTGGTGCCTTCTTCCTCTTCCCTCTCCTTCCTTGTGCCCCACCAAGGAGCAAGCTCTTCACTAAGGATCGAGGACGATCAAGCAGGAGGAAAGAAGGGTGGAGGATGTCCACTCTTGAGAGGAGCAACTCAAGGAGCTAGAAGGAAGTCTTCTTCAAGTCTAGGAGCACCATTCTTGGAGCGAAGGCTGTCTCAGCTACTGGAGAGAATGTTCTATCTTTTACTTTGTTGCCTTTTTAATTCTCGTTAAGCATTCATCTACCTAGGGATTAACTAAGTGCACTTGCCTAGGGTGAGCTTAGAAGAGAAGACATCTTGACACTTAGAATTTAGTTGATAAGCGTAGTCTTCTTTAGCGTAGTTCTATCTTCACATTTGTATCCCGATTATTTCCAAACATAAAAATTTGAAAAATCAAAATACAAAAAAGAAAGGAGTTGATTTGATAGAGCGAGAGAGAGAATCACTTATTTGACTAACAATTGGTCTCCTTGGACAACCCTAGATACCATCACTATCTAGATTTATAAATTGTAAAAGTTGATCGCAAAGATACGTGCCTCAACAACTTAATTCGCATATTTAACAAAGCGCGTATTTTCAACATAATGACTCAATCGTCCATTCAAGAAAGATCTGGCAGCTTTAAAGGACTGATTTTAAGAAGAGTATCTTCTTCATGGAGCTTCTATATTGGAAAGATTTCACAATATGTCACGACCTTGATGTGATGCATATTAAGAAAAATGTCATGAACAACATTTTAGATGTATTTAACTTAACAAATAATCCAAAAGACACAGTAAGATCGAGAAATGACATGAAGAAATTGCGTATTCATCTTAAACTACATGTCACCGATGGAGAAGAAACGTCACCAACAATATACAGTCTAAATCAAGGATAGAGGGATAAGATATTCTCCTTTTTAAAAGGAATTTGGGTCCCAGACAGGCATTCTTCATAGCTTCCACCCTGTGTAAATGAATCTCGAAAGAAAATCAGTGGATTCAAAAGCCATGATTCACATATTTGCATGTAGATTTTGTTCTTGCTAGCTATTTGTAGAGTGTTGCCAGATCCAATGGTCGATTCATTCATAGAGATGAGTCAATTTTTTAAAGTCGTTTGCTCTAAGACTTTAACTATGAAATGTTAGACTATTGGAATGATCAAATTATCATCACACTTTGCAAAATAGAACAAATTCTCACCCTAGCTTTCTTTGATGTCATGATGCAGCTAACGCTACATCTTACAAAAGCAAGAGTTGGTGGTCTGTACAATATAGATGGATGTATCCAATTGAGCAGTTGCTGAAGAAGCTCAAAGATTACATCTTAAATAAAGTGATGCCAAATGGGTCAATTGTTGAGGATTGCCATCTAGAAGAATGCATAGATTTCTGTGCTATATGTACATGGACAATATTGACAACAGATTCAATCGACTAGAGAGGAATTTCGATAGGGGATATAACGAAATAAATGATGATTCTATCAATTTTTGGTATAAGGGGAAGGTCGATCCTCCGCACATAATACAGAATGATCGATTTAAATGGTTGGCAATTAGCTCACTTGTATATCTTGAAATAAATTCCCGAGGTAGTTTCGTTTTTCAATGAATTTAAACAATCTTCACCTCATTCTATCCAGGAGCTGCAGTTCCTTGATTGGTTTAAGCAGCATATATATCAAATGAAAGGCAACAATGACCCCATGTTGGGTGGATGGCTTTGATATAATATGTGAAACTCCGTTGAGTTATGGACATTATCATTCTTGGTACATAATTAATGGATTCAGATTCACAATAAAGTCAATCGATGATAAAAAGGCATTGCAAGAGGCTGAAGTTCTTGTGAGTTGTGATATGGGAATAGGTTGTGATGGTTACTATGGGCAAATCAAGCAAACTGTCGAGATGAGTTTCACATACAACTGCAAAGTGGTTTTATTTAAGTGTGATTGGTTTGATGTTTTCAAGGAAGGATTAGTTTCAAAAAGATAACAAACATGGTTTATCAGTTTAAATAAGAACCATCAAATTCTTCAAACAATTGAACCATTCACCCTAGCCTATCAAGTATCACAAGATTTCTATGTGCCCGATAATAGCAGGGATGGATGGATCATACCCGTGAAAATCATGCCTTGTGATTTCTTTGATGCAAAAAAGAATAGTGAAAATTCTTTTCTATTTGAAGCACATCAAGATATTCCAAAAGAAGCAGGAATAGGTCTCGGTGCAATAGATATAAATATTTAAGGTATAATAACTTTTACTTTCTAATGAAGTTAATCATTTTGTTACTTTTTTAAAATTCATTGCTCAAATTTTTCTCCTTTACAATATAAATTTTGTAATATATGTTTAATTAATTCTTTTTTATTCATGTGTAGATGAGGCCACGGAAGAAGCTAGATGACAGGGGGAGACATCCGCCTACCTATGAGGTTAGGGAGGAGACACAGTCCCAGCCTCCCATCTCCCAGCCCCCTTCTAATACCCACCCTCGACTTGTATCTACATCCCATCTACTTTCCCAGTATATCCAGACTCCCTCCCAATATATTCAGTACATACCTCCACATATTCTATCCCAAGGTCATCACCTTCATAGTAGGGGTAAGGCATCGGCCTTTACTTCCCCACCACTAGACCTACATACCTGTCATGTTAGGTGAATCCTCAACATGAGACCTGTTAACGGGCTATCGAGGAGTTTTAAGGAGTAATCATCATAGCAAAGCCTCAATCGCATGAAAATAATTAAATTTATAACTCAGAATCTCAAAAAGAGTCTAAGGTCTATCACAGGGAATAATTAATGGCAATTCAATCTCACTAATCATAATTTAATCAGAAATACAAGCAATCATGACCAAAGCTTTATTTAGAACGATTCAAAATGATATATGTATGAAATCTAGTAGCAAAGTGCAAAAATAACAGGTTAAAATGGCGATTTGAACAATCAAATTAACCCCTAATATTAAGCTCAAATAAATCACAATATCTCTCAATCAAATATGCCACGTCAACCAGTTAAATATCCCAATAGTATGTATCACTAAAGCACCAACATAAGTCTTAAGTCTTAAGTTGCTCAAGGCTCAGCTCCAACAGAGGAGGCAAATGCCTCCTCTCTTCTTCCTTCGTGCCTCAAGAGAGAGGCAAGCATAGCATAGCATAATGGCAAAGGCCTCTCAGAGATCGGCTAAGTGTAGAGAGCAGAGGCGCGAAGGGCAAAATCGCCCCTCCTTCTTTCGCTCAGAGACCCGAGCTTAATTGGGTAATCGACCGTGTAATCGGGCATGAACAGGGATCAGGCCTGCAAGCATGAGTCGCAGGTGAGGAGTGCGCAAAGGCAGGTAAGCAGGTGAGTGGGATATGGGGACCCGACCCCTGTGTCTTAGGCGAAGAGTCAAGGAGAGGAATTCCTTTTATGCATAGTTGGGGCTTCTTTTTTCTACGATGTGGGATTATCTTATCCCCTCTTCATCGCAATGCAGCAGCAGCTGTAGATGCCTCTGATTGAGGTCGATGGAAGCACCTACTGCATCAATTGGGAGTCCGGAGCTCTCCCTGGAAGTCAGCCGCAACACCTGGAGCGGAGAGTGCTGAAGAACATGGCTTGAAGGTAGCTAGCGAAGCTGGAGAAGACGAAGGTGGTGGCAGAGGTCCAGTGGTCACCTAAAAACCAGAAAACGACCTCACTGCCATGTCAAATGTGCTCAAGAGGATCGCCGTGGGACGGCGAGTGCTCTGGTGGGTGTGGCGTTGCGTACAGGTGGGTGTGGAGGTCTGACGACCTCGAGAAGGTAGTGCGAAGGTGCTTGTGTTAGGTAGAGTGCGTGAGAGGCCAATCCCCTCAATTACTTGAGGGTTTTTTGTCATGAAGACATGGCAGAGCTTTCGAGACCGGTGGGGAGCAGATTGGTGCGGTGAGGTGGTTTCACGAGGTCAGCGGAGGTACGCTGAAGATGAGGGAGATGATGGTGGCGCTGGCATGTAGGCATACTGAAGTGGCTATTGGGTGTGTAAATCAAGTCAGTGGGAGATACAAAGTCGAATCAAGGAGGTTATTGACGAAGGGGATGCGGAGGTGGCACCGACCATGATTGGCCGGTGCCGAAGACGATAATGGCTCTAGGAGGGAGGATGGCGACATTTGAAGGGAGAGAGAACCCCTTGCAGGTATGGTGAGGTGCAGACGAAGCTAGAGAAGATGGACCTGCTGCCTATAGTATGTGACAACAGGCCAGGAGACCGGAGGGACGAGGTTGACGGAGCGGAGTCTGAAGCCGACCAGAGGTAGAGGAGATGAGGGAATTTTGGGCCTAGAACTTGCTAAGGAGTTCAGCTATGCGTTAGGGATGCTTTTATAGAGCTTCAAGCAGGCTTCCAATCTTGGAAACAAGCTTGAGAAGCCTTGGATTTCCAGGAAAAAGATCCTTGAGATCTATGAATTCACACGAGCTTCACAAGGGGATTTGGGATCAAAATCTAGGTTTAGATGATTGACTTCCTCGAGAGCATCCTTTCCGATTTTGGAAGGGATTGGTCAAGCAATCAAGGAGGAATCCTTGATTCAAGCTCGAATCTCATGGGTTCACACTTGCCATAGCATCAGGGACCATTTGAAGAAAATGAAGAGAAGTTAGGGAGCTAAATGCAAAGATTTCGAAAGCTATGAGCTTAAGTGTGAAAAATAGAGTTTAAATGGATTAAAATGCAACTAGGTCAAGATGAACTCTAATTGGGCCCAAATTTTGGTACAAACCTAATTTATAGCCAAGGAATTTGATGGTGAAGTCAGATTTTAGTTTTGACTAAGTTTGAATGGGCAATTTGCATAAAAATCCAAATTAGGGTAGAATTGTACCTGTAACTCTATTCAAGGTCAAAATAGGTTTCAAAGGTCAAATCAAGGTACCAAATCTTATGAAATATTTTTCTATAAATTTTGGAAGGTTTATATGGATTTTATTCTGACCAAAAACTCAGTAATTTAAACAGGTCTGAAATTAGGGTTTTTGGTTACTGTTAATTCTTGAAATGTGCGAAAACTCGTTTCTGGCTACATAAACGCACTTTTTAGACTTTTAATGCTCATTTAACCTTTGTTTAACCCCTAGAAAACCTCTTGGTTATTTTGTGTTCATGATATACTGTTAAAATTATAGAATTAACCCTAGTTTTCTATTCTGTTCTCAAAGCAGCCTGAAGTGGAGTTTTGACCCTCAGATGGTTATGTAAGAACATTTATATTTTAAACCTGACTAAAAGTGTCTAGTTAGGGCCTATGATGGTGTTCCCATCAAGACCCAACCCAAGGAGTTTGTCGAGCAGGGGGTGAGCGCGAGATTAAGGAGGTAGAGTAGCCCTTCCAGCAGCCAAATATTGAGGCTTGCACGTCACAGCAGCCTGCTACTCAGGTAGGCATGTCGCAGTAGCCTGCTACTCAAGCAGGCACCAGTACTGGTAAAATTTATAACTTTTTTTTATAAGTTTATTTTATTTCATTTCTTATTTTATCTATTAAAATATGTTGTTTAATGTGCTTAGCTAAGAAGAATACACGAGGTCCAACATGAAATGTAGACCTTGACAGGCTACCTGAGGGCACTAGGATTGTGATGATGATTACTGCAGCTGGGGAAGAGAAGAACTACCCCAGGTTTACCAACCGGTTAGCCACGATTGTTAAGGCAACCGTGCCACTCCTACTTTGACTGGAGGAGGGTCACAAAGGAGTTGAAGTCCTCCATTATTCGAGAGTTGTAGGTATAGATTTTAAAATCATTTTTTAAAATTTATATCAACAATAACTGATTTATATATTATTGAATATAGGGCACTATTGATTGGGGTGAGAATCCTAATGCTCCTAAGGCTATCCTGCATCATACAAGTAGGATACATCATGGATGGAGAAAGAAGATGAAGAGTACGATATGAAATTCCTGTAGATTGACAATTTATTTAATTATTTATTTAAAATCAACCATTTCTAATAATAATTTGTAAAACTATTACAGTTTTTTAACAATAAGCCATATGAGGAGTGATAAGTTACGACTAATCATACCTAAAAAGCTAAAGTTAAGCTAGAAACTAGGTTAAACAATGTCAAATTAACACATAAAAAGAGTTAAGAGTAGGAATCAAAGAAAAAGACCTAAAACATTAATTATGTGTTAAAATTGCATAATTAGGTCATTAAATGAGATATTCTTGAGAAAAAGGCTAAATGGTGATCCAAGTGTAAATTGAACACACAAACGAGTTTAAAAGTTCAAATCAAAAGTATAATTAACTTCTTAAAAGTTCAATTAAGCTTATATAAAAACTTGAAGGTATTTGGACATTATTAAGGCCTTGAAATTTAGGATTTACATTTAGGTCCTTTATGCATTACATTTCACTCATTAGAAAACTTCCTAGGACCTATTTGTAACCTGTAGGGACCTCTTTGAAAGCCCAAAAGGACCATTCTGTTACATATCTTAACCACTTATGGGCCTGCCTACAAATTTTCTACCCCTTCACTGAACGATATCCCTGCAATTTCACCATTAGACTCCAGTGCCTGCAGCTGCCTGCGGATCACTGTTCACACGAAGAACTCACGTGATCTGGACCGTTGATTTCTCTTGATCATTTGATCTGTGGCTCTCCTTGATTCGAACCTTCGCGTGATTCGGTGCGTATGGTCACCTCGCATCCCAGATCTCATCCTACGGTCAGATTTTGATTTGGCAGTCCACGCACTCTCTCCTCTCATCCTCGCCACCGAAGCCCTTGCCGTCTAACTTCACTCGCGTGGTGCCTAGATTCACTTTGCAAGCTACTTAAGCACCTCCATGGTCACGCGCGCAAGGGATCGCTCCCTCCTACATTCTTAGTGGTCATTCGTCCACTCCAGCCACCTCTCCCCACCAATCCCCAGTTTTCACAACCACTGGCTGTGAATTCTCCGACTTCTCTCCGACTCTCTTCGCCGCTAAGGACCACATAGCACCTGAGGGAGACCCTGAACTCCACCAGAAAGTTTTCCCTCCATTGGAGTATCTTCCTCCTCCATTCTTCCTCCTTAGCCGCCGGCTAAGGACCCACAGGTCCCATTCTTCCTGTTATAGTAGTTTTAATGCTTTCTAGGTTAACTGTAGCTTTAGTTAGGTAGATTAGCAGTAGAATTAACGTTAATTTGTGGTGTGTGCTTTCAGTTTAGCTTAGGAGTAGATTTATCCTAAATCATCCCTTCACCTCCTCTGATCATTTCAGATCAGAGGGGACGATTTCCCCCAATCGCTGATCACACTTTTCTCCCTCAACATGTTTTCATATCGCTTCTGATTCCCTCGATTTCATTTCGCAATTCACCCATTCATTAGATCTAATTTCATATCTGAATGGTTTTCAACCTCAAATCTGAAATTAGCGTCAAAAATCATATTAGGGGCTTCTCATTCATCCCATTTTATTCACAAAAGCCCCTAATCTAAGCTGAAAATAGAATCAGTTTGCCAGATTTTCTTGGATTTTAGATTACAAGGATTTTTAATCATTTGAGCTTTGAGTGCTTTGATCGAGCAAACTAAAATGTTTTGATGTGATTCACTGTTTGGCTGTAAATCTAAGGTGATTCTGAAGTCAGAATTCTTCTCAGATGATCCAAAATCTGATCTGTTATTTTTTAGGATTTCCATGTGTTGAATGCTGTGTAGAGCCAAGGAAGATCAACCATGTTGATTGAGGCTTTATAGGGATTCTAATCTGAATTGTTTTTCTAAGAATTTGATTTTCACTTAAGGGATTCTCAATATCCCTTAAGGTGTGTAGCATCCTGAGATTTAGCTGGATTTATTATGTTGATCCTAACCCTTTCTACATGCTGTCTATAGCATTAGAAAGAGTTAAATCAACAGTTTTTATGGACTAACTTGTTGCGATTTTTGTTACAAGGAACTTGGATTTAAGATGCTGAACATCTAAGCATGATTTTCATATAATTTTAACCCTTGTCAGAATGTGATTTAGTAATTTCTATTTTTATTTTGAATCCCAACAGTCATAGTAAATTGCTGCAAAAGCAACTACATTCCCATTTAAATCCAACTAAGTATTCCCTGAACTAGTTCTTTTGTATCCCTGATCAGGTTCTCTCAAATCTGATCTGGGATATAAATGACTGGATTAGGAGATAAGTAGCTGAATTTAGTTCTGTCCCTGCTGCAGATTTGTTCTCTAAATTCTGGATTAACTTCAGCAGCAGTTAAGCCGTCTGAAGAGAAGATTGGTCTGCTGCAGTTGTTGGTGTTCTGCGGTTGCTGCTGTTTTCAGCAGTGTTTCTGATGTTAACAGCTATTAAACTGCTAAATTTCCAGCAGTTACCTTGCTACTGTTGTTTCTGCTATTGTTGCTACTGTTGTTCTAGCAGTTTATGATATGAAAATCTGCAGACTATAGGCCTAGGTTTTATTGTAGTTAATAGCTGACTTGTGTTTAAAGGTGTATTGAGTTGTATACAAGCTTTCATATATTGTAATTGACTTTAATCCTCATTTAGAATGCTTGTAATCTGATTTTTAAAATTCCTTTGCCAGCTAGCTTTCAATGCCTAACTGTCCAACATTCAATTAACTGAAATTCACATCGATTTGCATGCTTTATTGCATATATCCTTTCCATATATTATGTTGAGCATTTGAGAGGTAGTTTACTGCCTTTTAAGCTTTTAGGTTCCATTCTAAAGCCCTTAACCTACCTTTGAAAACCCTTTGAAAGGCTTAGAATGAGTGAACTTTATAATTAAATAAAAATCATATAAAAAATCTAAACAAATAAAATAAACCTGTCTTAGTGAAGATCATGTATTTTTCTACGTTCATACCAAGTTTCATGGTATTCCAAACCCCCGGCTTAGTAGAACATACCAGCCGACGGTTCTGTATACCATGGAACTTAATAAAAGAAACCAACTATAAAAACCCCAAAAACATTTCCTATTTCTCATCTATTTCTTTCCCTCTCATCTCTTACCTCCATAAAAGCTATAAAAACTATAAAAAGTGAAAAAACTTCAAAAATGCCTAAAAATCCATTGTATATTATGTATATACTTGTAAATTATAAGCTATATAGTATATATATATATATATATCTATAGTGTAAATTATACATATATAAGGTATAAATAGCTCACATATATATTATACTATATATATCTTAATTATATAACTATTTATTAATTAAACTAATTTATATGTACTAATAAGCTAGATATATCAATAAACTCTATAAGTAAGCATATTAAGTTATGATATTGTACATACGTATTTATATGTATATTATGAACATATTAAACCTTGTATCAAAATTTAATTATATATATAGAATAAATAATTAATTTATTAAGTTACTAGTTAAGTTATTAAGTTAAATTAAAATAAATTAGTAATTTAAGTAAGAACTAAGCTAACTTATACTGTATATTTATACTAATGTATTTTAAGTAATTTAAGCTAATTTAAGTATATTTATAATGTATTATATTATTTAAACCTTATTTATATGTAAATCAATCCAAAATAAGCTATTTAAATGCAAATAAAATCAAAATAAAACTTGTAAAATACAATAAAAATCTTTATTAAATACTTTAACATCTATACTAAATCGGTATAAGGTCAATTAGAACATATATTAACTAATTTATATGTAGTTAAGGAATAAAACCTAAAAGTAGCTATGTATAAACTGTATACTTTGCCAAATTTATTTATATAGTAAATCTAATTAAAATTATAAATTAATTGTACAATTAAGCAGTACTATGTAAATACTTTATTATCATATAATTATTTTTATTTCATAATAAATTATGGCCCTTGAATTGAGGACTAAAATCATGAAATCGGCACAGCAGCCACTGAGATCCTACGCAGAACCGGCACTCATATAGTTCCACATCATTAGTGGCAGAGCACTCTAAGCGCTATATTAATAAAAAGTGATATGGGTAGTTCAGTTGTCATGAGCGCCAAGCGCCCAAAACAACTGAACATTATACCCATTACCTGAGCATTGTTTGAGCATATACTGAGTACTGTGATGATCTAAGCATCGAGCATGCGATGTGGGCCGAGGGCCGAGGGCCGGATACTGTGCTAGGGCTTGATTGAGCCCAATACTGAGCATAAACGTGATTAACTAACCTAATTAAGAAATTAGGGTGGCACCAAGTAGAGGTTTGGTCCCACCCGGTCCTCTGGTGCTGTGTATCCCTCGAACAGAGCTACCCGCCAATTAAACACTAATTTTTGATTAGTGAAGGCCTAATAAGTTAAGGACAGTGGCTAAGTGTGGAAAACAAAACTGAGAAGAGCTGTAGAAAAAAAAACTAAGTGATGTAAGAGAAGAAGAGGACATAGAGGGTGAGTGTTGAAAAATAGCTAAGTATAAAAGGCTCGCAGAAGAGAAGAGTGAACGAAAAATTCGACTAAGTGTTGAGCCATGAGAAGAGAAAAAGAGCAGAACAAGAGAGAATGAGAAAACTACTAAGTGTCGTAAGTGTAAGAAGACACAGAGTAAAAGAAGACACAGTGTAAGAAGACAGTGTAAGAAAGTAAGAGACTAAAATCGGCTGAGTGTCGCAGAAGATTTGAACGAAGTGTTGTAAATCTGGCTAAGTATAAGAGAAGAACACAGAGAAGAGAGAACTTACAGAGTTAAAGAACACAGAGAAGAAAAGAAGCAAGCAGATGTATACATATTATGTATAATGTATATATATATATGTAAGTAAATAAGTATATCATAAATAATAAGTATATGTATAGTATGTATAAGTAGTATAGTAGTGTTTGAGCTATGTATATGTATATAAATAACTTCATAGCTTTACTGACAGAATAAACCGTCACTATAGGAGAAATAAGTGTCGCTATAGACCCTAGTTTCTACTTTAAAATCTGTACATAGTTTTTCTGGGGTTTAGCAATGCTTGTATTTGTCGCTATAGCTATTATATATGTTACTGTATAGGTTAGTATGTTAAGTTAGTATAGTATATATTATTACTTATTATCCTATATATATGTAAGTATAAGTAATATAAGTTATAAATAGAAAATATAGAGTATGTATAGTAGTGTTTGATGCTTGTTTGTAATTGAGTGTTTGCAAGCATTTTAATTGATTCTTTTTGTACATAATTAAGTTATTATTTCATTCATTGTTGATTCATTCATTCATTTCATTCTTGATTGTATATAAAATTGATCTTTTTGAAATTAAAGTGTAATATTGGACTTAGAGAGTGATGTATATCAATAACTGCCTCCCAGTGAACGGCCTGGACTAAACCAGTAAAAATTATATAAATTAAATAAAATTAACGCAATAACGGTTTATATTTGTGACATATACTACAACAACGATAATTTTTTATACGAACCATGGTCGATCGTTTTACATTTTTGATGCCATTGCCGGGGATTAAAACCCGACAACAGTGCTTATTTGTGAAGTGGTCGATTAGCTTAATTAACTTAATTCATGTGTCATGAAACTTTGTTATTAAGGTGGCATCGAGAAATGTGACTCCTACAATTGCACCTCCTATTTGGAGGGAGTGTTATGAGCATTGGAGAGAGCCAGTGATAAAGGTAAATAAATAGTTTCAAATTTGATTATTAATTTTAGTTATAACAACTAATTATATAATCTTTTAATAATAAAAATTGTATTTCTTACGGGAGCAAATCAGGAAGAACAAAGCCAACAAGGCTCAAGCTCCTCCCTAGACCCACTACTTGGGTCGAATGAGTATTAACTCATTAAAAGACATATATAAGTTTTTTAAATCAATATTTTATACTTAAATAAAGAATTGTAGTTACATTAAGACAAGTTGAAAATTTTACTTCATTTTTAGGTGGAGGCGCACGAAGGTGTTGAGCTAGATCAAGTAGGAGTTTATGAGTAGACTCATAGTAAAGAAACACTCAACAACCCCCATGCATGGATACATCAGATATACCAAGAGAGACATATAAGTAATTACAAGTTACTTACATTAATTTCAGAATAGATAAAAAATAATTACAAATATATATATTTACAGGGTCGTATGCTGGACTTGATCCATTCTCTTGAGATCGTGGACGAGAACTCTGGGACCATTCCACAGACTCTTTCAACACCAGAGGAGGCCTTCAGGACCACGATGCCTCCAGACCAAGGAGGCTTTGTCCGTAGCGATGGGAGGAGTGTGACGATCTCCTCCTGATATGTCAACAGCCTCAACCAAAAAATTGAGACATTACAACATTGAGATGTGAAGCAGGCAACGAGGTTAGACAAGGTCACTCACAGCTGATCATTCAATGTTCCACAAGCCGAGGCACAGCAACGACGATGATGGGGGTGGATCTGGGGCTGGTGGCATAGGTGCCCCAGCATAGTGTTTATGTTTTCTTAGTTTCTTCCCCTTTGATGTAATATTTGAACATCTTTTTTATATATATATAAGTTATTTTGACTATATAATTTCTCGTGATTGAATATTTTAAGCATCTTATGTTTTAAACATCTTTTATTTCCTATATGTTCTTAATTCTCATACTAAAAATGGCAATTGCTTTTAAAAAAAAATTAAAATATTATTAGCAACGACTATTATTGAAACTGTTGTCAAACATAATTGGCGTCACCTGATCGCGCGTTCATTTCCTGCATGCCGTATTACACCTTATTCAATGACCGTTATATACACTAGGAGACGATTTTACAAATAGTTGCTATAAAATGTTCATGGCAATTCTATAGTAAACCGTCGCCAATAGTATGTATATTTTGGTGTGTGTTTTAATCTCGCACCAAGACCAATGGTGACAGTTAAATATATATCTGTCACTAAACGCATGTTGTAACGATTTGAAAATAGTCGCTATAACCTGGATTCCTTAGCGCCCACATGCGATGAAAGGTGATGATACTGGAATGGAACCATCGCAAAATCAAAATAGCGACTCCAGATTCAACTACAACCATTGGCAACGATTTTATGTAGAGTAGTTTCACTCTTTTTCCATACAATTTGTCTACGTTGTGACCTTCCTTGTGTATTATACCGTTTAACATGTGTTTTTGCCTCTTGCTAGGATTGGACCTGTTTGCATATTTCTTGTTACTCTGGGTTTTGGAATATTAGATATTGATGGAAATCAAGTTGTTAACTTGGAATGTGAGTGATCAAAGTGATATAATTAACTGCTGGATTAAAGAGTTAATGACAATTTATTTGATAATTTCATGAAGAAATGAATTATAGGGAATATAAGCTTGTTGGATAGGGCTTTATCATTGCATATACAAAAGGGAACTTTATTTTTGCAAAACTGACATCAACAGGATGGGTAAACAATGATTTGATTGAATCCACAATTAGAAATTGGAAATTTCCTGGAAACGGATAAGTTGGAGGATGATGTAAATATTGGTTAATTCTGAAATTGAAAATGTGAAATTACTAAAGATGGTTTTCTTAAATAGAAGTGAAGGATACAGTTATCTAAAAATGATGAAACATGATGGATACGTCGGGAAAATAAACGGATTAGACAACTGGTTTCATCCCGCTACCTACTGGGATTTCATTCGTAGCATTAGGTCTTTTCAAACCGGTTCAGGGCTGGTTTAGGGGGTTGCTAGCCTCCCTACGACTTTATTTAGCCTTAGCGGCCAACTAGGATAGCGGATTCGCAGGGCTCGAGGTTTGGAGCAGTTCTTTCGGCCGATGGGTGGGTCATTGGCTGTCTATGGCTCAGTGTACCTAGCGCGTGTACGTGTTCACACCATACGACGTAACTGCCATCCCTTTCCGCGATGACCCCAGGGTGACAGAGAGTAGCGACTCGATGGATATAAGCAACCCTCTCAGCCAGGAGGGTGGCTTATATTGATCTTGCACCACAGGAAGTCACATGAAATCGCTTTGTGCCTGAGACATTGATTAACAATTTGAGAATAATAAGAACATGGGCAAATTGAATAAAAAGGACTGGATTTAAAATCAAAACAGACAAACTATCAGAATAATGCCTTAATATACCGTGCTTTGTGCTTAAGTTACTTGTACTACTCGACTCAGTTTTACTGATGTTATCTCAGGTTCTGTACTCAGGTGTTGCTAAGCAGCCGAGCACCGCGGCTGCAGTTGGACATACCCCTACGGAACCAGGTCCTATCTGAGGAGACAGTCCGTACTGAGCCAGAGACTCATAGTTGCAATTTTTTTTGCACTAGTAGGATGCTATTCTTAGTGTTTCTTGATAGTTGTGTTAGACTCTTAATTATTTTTGCTCTAGGAGAACTTTACTTTATGTCAGCACTTTTGTTTTTCGTTTAATGCTTTATGAATCAATGTTGGTTTTGGATGTTTTATGACTTCATGTTGGGTGACTGCGATCTTGTGGGATTTCATGCTAGTTAGCACAAGATGACTTGGGTCGTTACAATGTGGGATACCAAGATATCCAAAGGTAAAGCAGATGCACGGTAATGGGGTCTAAGAAAGTGAATGAAAACTATATTCCAATTTACAGGAAAGCTTGTGATGATTACATAAATTAAGGGTAAAATATCAACAAGAATTTTGTGATATCCTGAATTTTTAGCTTTTAAATTCCATGCTAAGATACGAAAAAGGACGCGAGCAGATAGGGTCATGTTTGGGACAACCAATGCTTTGCCCTGACAGTTAGGGAGTAATAGAGTTTCAAGGATTTTGTATGTAGGAAATTGCTCCTTAAGTGTGTTAAATGCATGACCTTCATTAGGACATTCAGTGATGGTTGACAAGAATTTTGGAGTGATGGTGATTTTCTAACCGAAAACATTTGTAGTTAGGACAAGATGAACTTGATTTTCTTGTTCTTAGAGATTAGCTAAGAACAGACAATTGACATCATGGTATATCCAGGAACATTGGCAAAAAAATGATTCATCAAAGAAATGCATGAGTTTTTGTTCGGAAAGACGAGTGGTAAAATTGAAGAGTTGAAGAGAGAAATCTTTCCACTCAACCGGCCTACAATGTGAAGTTTTAGACCTTTATACCAATCAAATTTAGACCTAGCATTCTCATTGATGCAAAACTTGTGGAAAGCATCTTGAGGTGCTTTTTCCTTACTTTTAGATTTAGGTGCCATCTGAAATCATGCAACAACAAGGACTAGGAAAACAATTAGAAATATAGCATACCTCCTTTCATGTGTTTATACACAAACACAATTAAGCCTGCATATACCAGTACCTGCTACCTAAAGCAGGCTCTGCTGCAGCCAGCTAGTACCATTACCGATGATGGGTACCGGTACCATCTGGTACCCGACATGAAATGCAACAGCAAGAAATGTTTTAAGAGAGTGAAAACAAGAGACAAAATGACTTAATGAAGCACAAAACGACATGAAGATAAGAGTATACCTAGAGTTGAGGCTCAGAGATGATTCTTCTCTTCTTGGCTAGGGCTTAGAGAGGCTCTTGTGAAGAGAACTAGGGTTTGGAAGTGATAAAATGAGGCAAGTGTTTGCACTTGGCCTCTTTTATATGGGATAGGTCATGCGCTAGTCACATGACCACTTAAGTGGTTGAGAGAAATGTAATCAACAACTTAGGTGTAGAAAAATAATGTATTCAACAACCTAAGTTAAGCAACCATATTGCAAACAACACCCTGATATTTCCAGACATATGGAAATATTACAGTTTACCCCTCTTTTAGCAAGCATGGGTAAATTGAAGTGAGGCCCTCAACGATTTTTATAAATACAAACAAATTACATATCAATTAATTTGTTAATTTTGAATCTCTTTTATTATACAAAGTCCTAATTTCTTCTTATGAAGCAAAATCTCTCTGCTACAAGAGGTTTTGTAAAAATATCTGCAAGTTGGTTTTATGTGTCAACAAATTCTAATTAAATGGAACCTTGAAGCACATTATCTCTAAGGAAATGATGTCGAATATCTATGTGTTTGGTACATGAATGATGCACCGGATTTTTGGATAGATTTATTGTGCTTGTATTATCACATAATATCTTGGATTGCGCAAAAATCAATCCAAAGTCAGACAAAGTCTGTCTCATCCAAATGACCTGAGAGCAAGTAAGTGAAGCAGCAATATACTCTGCTTCAGTCGTAGAAAGTGAAACACAAGTCTGTTTCTTAGAAAACTATGATACCAGAGATTCTCCAATAAAATGACATATGCCGCTAGTGCTCTTTCGATCTGTCTAACTCCCTTCATAGTCTGCATCACTATAGGATAATATATCTAAGGTTGTGATTTAGGATAAAAAAGATCAAGATCTTTTGTGTTGTTTAAGTATCTAAGTATTCTTTTTACTGCATTAAAATGAGATTCCTTGGGTTCGGATTGGAATCTCGCACATAAACATGTAGCAAAAAGAATATCAGGTCTAGAAGCTGTAAGATATAGTAGTGAACCTACATGCCCCAGTATTTCTTTTCATCTACCCTCTTTCCAGATAAGTCTTCACCAAGAGAAGTAGATAGAGCAATCGGAGTCTCTTTACCATTTACATTTTCAAAGTCAAATTTCTTGAGAATTTCAAGAACATATTTTGTTTGACTGATGTAAATTCCTGTGTCTAATTGGCCAATTTGGAGTCCTAAAAGAATCTGAATTCACCCATCATACTCATTTTGAACTCAGTCTTTATAGTCTCACAAAAATACTGACACAAGGACTCCTTAGTTGATCCAAATATAATATCGTCAACATATATTTGAACCAGTAGGATGTCATTTCCTTCTTTTACAAAAAGAGTTGAATCAACAACTCCAATTCTATATCCATGCTGAAGAAGAAAGGTCCTAAGCCTATCATACCAGGCCCTAGGAGCTTGTTTAAGTCCACATAACACCTTATTGAGCTTGAATACATGCTATGGGTGTGCTGGGTCCTCGAGCCTGGGAGGCTGATGAATATAAACTTCTTCCTTAATATAACCATTAAGAAAGATGCTCTTGACATCCATTTGATATAACTTGAAATCCTTTTGCACTTGCAAAGGCAAGTAGCATCCGTATGGATTCCAAACGAGCAACAAGAGCGTATGTCTCATCAAAGTCAATACCCTCCAATTGGTTATAGCCTTGAACTAGAACTCTAGCTTTATTCCTGATCACTGAGCCAGATTTATCCAATTTATTTCGGAACACCCACTTAGTTCCAATGATGGAATTACCCTCAGGAGCGGGTAGCAAGTCCCATACATTGTTCCTTGTAAATTGGAGTAGCTCCTCCTGCATAGCTACAACCCATGACTCATTCTTTAATGCCTCATCAACTTTCTTGGGTTCAAGTTGAGAAACAAGGGCATTAAGGACAACATCAGCTCTAAAGTGAGATCGGATTTTTACACCTTATTCAATATCATCTATAATTTGTTCTTAAGGGTGATCCTAATGGTGTATCGATTCTTTTGGAAGATCATGTACATTTTGTGTATCTTCCATTTTTGATACATCGATGAAGGGGGTATCTTCATCATCAGAATCTAAATGATTTGGTTCCGGTTCACCTAAGCTTGTTTCATCAAATGAAACATGCAGGGATTCTTCTATAACAAAAGTCTTTTTATTAAAGATTCGATAAGCTTTGCTTCTTGTTAAATAGCCAATAAAAATGCCTTCATCACCTTTAACATCAAACTTACCAAGTCGATCATGGGTGTTGAATAAATAGCATCGACTTCAAAACACCCTAAAATATGAAATCCTAGGAGACTTATCATAATAAAGTTCGTATGGAGTTTTCTTAATAATAGTCCTTAAGAGAGTTCTATTAACATAACATGCCATATTAATGGCTTCAGCCCAGAAATATTTTTGAAGCCCAAACTCCAAGAGCAAAGTTCGGGTGCATTCTTGTAGAGTGCGATTCTTACTCTCTACAACACCATTTTGAGATGGTGCCTGAGGAAATGAAAATTCATGGGTTATGCGAGAATTGGCACAAACCTTGAAAATTTTTCATTTTCAAATTCACCCCCATGATCAATCCTAAGTCTAAGAATTGAGGATGATTTTTCCTTTTGAAGTCTTCAAGCAAAACTTAGGAAGAAATCAAATGAGTCATCCTTATGTTTCAAGAAGATGACCCAAGTGAACCTAGAGAAGTCATCAACAATAACTAAGCAAAACTTTGATCCATTTAGGCTCTCGAATCATGTTGGCCCAAATAGATCAAGGTGTAACAACTCTAAAGGTTGTGTGGTTGAAAATAAGTCTTTAGGTTTAAAAGAAGCCTTATGCATTTTTTCGAGTTCATAAGACTTGCACAAAGCATCCTTTTTATAAGTTAGTTTGGATAGACCCCTTACTAACTCATTTTTGGCTAACTTATTAAGATGTTTGTAATTAATGAGACCTAACCTACGGTGCCAAAGATCTACTTCAACATGGGAAGCAAGCAGACATTTTACAAATTTCTCTTGTAAAAAATGAAGAGCATAGATATTTCATATCTAAATCCTTCAATTAACACCATATTCGTTCCTTCTTTTAATATTTTAAATCCAACTTTAGTAAACAAAACATCACATCCATTATCACATATTTAACACTAAGTAGGTTATGTTTTAAGTTTTCTACTAAAAGAATATTACGTACCTGCTTAGAAGAATTACTTATTGTACCTTCACCAATAATGAGACAACGTTTGTTGTCGCCCAACTTGACGTGTCCTCCATCTTTGATTCTGGTCCACTTGACAAAGAGGTTGGAGTGTCCTATCAAATGCTTGGAACACCCACTGTCTAGGATCCATTTGTCCTTCTTAACCTGCAAAATAGTTTATTAAATCTATTTTAGGCACCCATTTTCTTTTGGGTCCTTGAAGGTTAGTACCCTTCAAATCCTTAGGTTTATAGATCACCTTAGTGTTAGATCTATAATCTTTAGGATTCTTGACCTTTTGATAAATCCATGCATGTCTAGGTGCATGTGATTTATTTTGTGTGTTCTTTTTATTATTTAACTTGGCTTTTAAATTATTAGAAAATTATGTATTCAACCTAGTTGTTGTTTTTAGATTATTCAAAGTACCCTCAAAGTGTTCATAAATATCTTCTAATTCTACTATTTTTGCATGAAAATGATTGTTAGTTTCTTTTGACATTTCTAATTCTATTTCTAAATAAGATTTTTCTATTTCTAGAGTTTTATAACTATCATGCAATACCTTATTTTCCTTTTTAATCAACCTATCTTTGTGATACAAATCTTCATATGCTTGAAGTAGCTCATTAAAAGTGATTCCAGAATCTACCACATTTTCCGAGTTGTCGTTGCTTGCCATCAAGCAAAGATGTGCAACTTCCGTTTCTGCAGATTCTTTGGAAGATGATTCCGTGCCGAAATCACTATCATCCCAAGTCGCCTTGTATGCCTTTCTTGAAATCTTCTTCTTCTTTCGATCAAGTTCTTTGTCCTTCTTCTTTTCTTCCTTCTTTTTCTTGATCGTTGGACAATCTTTTCATACGTGCCCCTTCTTCTTGCACTTAAAAATAAATAATGTCATTTGTAAATTTATTGACTTTCTTACCTTATTTTCGAATGAATCTTCTGAATCTTCTCGTTAGAAGAGCAAGCTCCTCTTCTTCGTCGGAGTTGGAATCGTCAAGGTCCAACTCCTCCTTTATAGCTTTGAAAGCAAGCTCCTTCTTGATTATAGGTTTTTCCTCATTCTTCTTCATATTCTCCAATTGGACTTCATATGCCATGAGGCTTCCAATCAAGTCATCCAAGGGGAGAGTGGAGAGGTCCTTCACCTCTTGGATGGTTGTTGACTTTGGAGACCAATCGCTTGTAAGGGATCTCAAGATCTTCCTTACAAGCTACTCCTCCTTCAGCTTGACTCCAAGGTTCTACATTGGATTCACGATCTCTCCAAATCTTCTATACATCTCTTTGATTATTTCACCTTTCTATATTCTGAAACACTCATAGCTTTCTGTTAGAATAGAAATATGTGTTTCTTTTACCTTACTTGTACATTCATAGGTGACTTGCAGCGTGTTCCATATCTCGTATGCGGACTCGCATGCAGAGATACGGTTAAATTCTTCCCTTGATAATGCACAATAGAGTGCATTCATTGCCTTTGCATTTCACGCGATCTTTTTCTTTTGGTCCGTGCTCCAAACAACACCTTCCTGCAGCTCTAGATCCGTCTACTTCTCTTGAATGAGAGTCCACGAGTCCTCATCCATGGCATTGAGGAAGATTTGCATCCTCCTCTTCCAATATCCATAGTCCGTCCCATCAAAGTAGGGAGGACGTGTGGATGACTGTCCTTCAGTGTGCTTGACTGATGATGCCATTGCGAGAGAGAAAGATTGCTTCTTCTATTCGCGACCCACTCTGATACCACCTGTAGAATCTATAATACACAAGCACACTAGAAGGTGGGATGAATAGTGTGGTAGATAAAAAATTTGCAAGAATAACCAAACCACAAAAAGCACACAATATGTATAGTGGTTCCCGTCTCTTGGGTACTCACTACTTAAGTCTCCCGACTTAGGATTTTTAACCTGATTCCCTCAACCTGGAGGAAATCAATTTACTAATCACCTGAGGTAATTAACGAGTTACCTCAACCCAAATACAAGATATCGAAAAGAAAATAAAGATATAGGTGTAAGCAAGATGCAAATATAAGCTTACAACTAATTATTAAGTCTCCAACAAGTATATTGCTTAATAAGAGTATGTAAATTAATTTAACGAGAATACTAAAGCGTAAAACAAATGATTTAACAAAGAAGAACACGATTGCCTTTGATGACTTGCTGCAAATGGAGAGTGGCCTTAAGAAGAGTGCAACAAATCAAGCTCTTTTGCAGCTAGAAATTGAGATTTGGAAGTGGAGGCAAGGATAGAATTTTGGCTTCTTGGTTGTGTGCAAAAGACACTCAAAGAGTGCTTATATAAGTCACTAATCACCTCTCCCACGAATACTAGCTGTTAGGGGCAATTTAGGAACATTAGAGATAAGTTTAATTGCAAAATAGCCGTTCAGACTAGTCACAACGGTTAGTTGGTACCGGTACCAAACTCTTGGTACCGGTACTGACTACTTACAGTTAGTCCAACTAAGTCACTAGATACCGGTACTCATGATGAGTACCAGTACTTGTGACTCATAGATTTGGGTCTTGTGACCTACATGTACCAGTACTCATGATGAGTACCGGTACTTATACGGTTCAGGAACTATACTAGTCTACAAGTTGTGAGCACCTTGTACCGATACTCATGATGAGTACCGGTAGTCATTGTTCACAGTTTGGGACTAAAACCCAAACCTGTGGCAAGTACCAAGAATATGAATTTAAGTCAATTTTTAGAGTTATCCCATCTACTATATACGACTTTATTTTGAAAGAGTCGAATTTGAGTTTTAAAACGAATGAATGAACGATATTTTGAACCCTAATTATCTCTACTTTGATTTTAATTCCTAGATTATGTTTTACTTGTTAGGAGACATACAAAGACTCTAAAATACAATGAATATACAATGAATACAATAAACTCTAAAGTCTTCTACCTTCATATTCTATCTTGTTCCTTCAATGCTTGCATCCATAGATTCTTTTCTCCTATAATACTTCATAAACAAATTAGACTTTACAATGGTTTTGTTAACACCAAAACACAGAAGAGAAGTAGAACTAGGTTCAAACAACTCATCGGAGCACCTCCGCTGTCCATGGTGGAGGTCTTTTAGCTTTTTTTTTTTTTTGAAACAAGGTCTTTGAGCTATTTCACAGTCACTTGGGGCCCTTCATCCCCTTTACATCACATTAGGGCCCCAATCTACTCTATAATTTCACCTATAGCCACCTAAACACAAAATGCCTAATTCCACTCAAACTTTTGATCTCGCTATCAATGGCGAGCTTGGAGGAGTTCTATCACTTTATCATACACTCATACACCATCGCCAAGTCATTCTAGGTGTTTCCCCTCACTCAATTGAGTGAGAGGGTAACTCTTGAGTTCTTGCAAACTCAAAGTATGCTGCTTAAGGATTTCTTGATGAATCCACTTATTTGATCACAAATTAGAGCAATTGATTCGATCTTGAGGTTCTTTGTAACCTCAGGAATCCTTTTAGACCAATCTTGATCGGCTTCTTAGAGAATTCATCTCCACTGAGCCAAATTAGTCTTCGCCGGAGTTCCAGCGAGCTTCAGTGACATCATTTGGAGCTTCATCCTTTGAAACTCTTTAAGAAGCTCCAGATCACTTCTTTATGCTATGACGGTTAAATTCAGGTACTGGGATTTGAGTTTCGATGAATGATTATTTCTATTGGACTTCATCTTCCTCAGCTCCGGTAGAGTTGAGGAAATGAATTCTTTATGGTTTAAACCCGAGAAATTAGTTCTGAAGCATTTGCAAACTTCAAAGAATCTACCCTAGGTGTCACTTGGGTCTTAGAACCCATGATTTATCTTATCGACCAACTCCCCGATCAAGTTCAAGCAGCAATGCCTGAGAACACTGTAGGAGCTCTCAAAACTCGATTTTGAGATACTGAATAAATTCCTGAGGTTGAAATAGACCTATCTAGACTTTTAATTTGATCTGAGGAGCTCTACATTTGAAAGTAAACTCTAGATCTTAATTAGTCAAATAGAGATGTGATCTTGAGTTTTTAGGTTTAAAATTATGATTGATTGATTATTTTAAGCTCCTAACATAACTGTGAATCATTTAGAACAAATTTGGATGAGAATTATTGAGGATTTTGTAAGGTTCTAAGTTCTATTCAGTTTGGGTTCAAACTGGAACCTAACACTGTTCTCAGTGTTTTTGTTTACTTTTATACACAAATTTTGCCCAGATCAATCATATTCCACCTCTTGAATAGATTCAGATAAGTGCTATGCACTTTAATCTAACTATGGAACTATTTCACTTTGGAATTCATGTTCTATACATTGAGAGCTAAAGTCTTGAAGATCCTGGAGCTTCTAGATCTCCTCAGACCTTTCTTTCTTCTCCCTTGAGTGTGGTTTGACACCCTGAAGTCATTCACTTCATCAATTGAGCATAATGCATTGATCGTAGGTCATTTGATATGAAATCCAACTAAAAAGCACCTTTCCTTGCACGAGAACAGTGCCATCTTCACTCGTTGATTACTTGGATCAAGAGTGAACCAATTACCAAAGATGCTAAATTTGGATATCTGATGCTAAGATCTTTCCATTGAGCTATTGTGAGCTTGATTTGGTTAAGTGAGTCGACCGGAATCATCATTCGAAGCCCGATGATGACGACACTGCCTGAAGGAGGAAGGGCTCAGATAGTCCCACATCGGAAGTTCTTGAGCACACGCCATAGTATAATATTATTTTATGAACCCAGTGCTTCAGTCGTCAAGCACTAGGTGCACAATCCCCTCTATCGATCTCTTGAGCATGTGCGTGCACATGCAAGAGTGTGTGTGTGCGTGGGCTCGGGTGTGGGCATGAGCTTGTGGGCTTGATTGGGCCTGGTACTGTGCATTCCAAAATGACTAAAATCCACCTAATAAAACTAGGCCTGGGCTCGAGAAGGGTCTAGTCCCACCCTTAGTGGGTGCTGTGTATCCCCAAAAGGCATGGGCCGCCCATAACAAAATTTAGATTAAGTGTTAAATGTGGGTTTAAAGCTTAAAAATCGTTTAAGTGTGGAGAGGCATGAGTGCACAATGAGAAAAGAAGAGGAAAAGAGTCTGAATTAATCGAAGAAAGAGAATTAAAGGAAGAGAAGAGAGAGAGAAGAGTGAAGGGAAAGATTAAGGGAGAAGCATGTGCATAGTGAATTAAAAAGGATAAGGGAAGAAATGGAGAAAAAGAGAGAGAGACGTTTGGTGCTATAATTAGAAGCCTAATTTTTACATTTAAGTCATCTAATCACCTAAACAGACGTCTGAAAAGAAGGTTGAAGGCTAAATCAATAGTGTTTAAGTGCTTAAGCTTTAATTGTTTGAAGGCATTTGTACTTAGCTGTAAATTTCTTTTATGCCTTATTTTGTAAACACTTATAATAATCATTTCTTTTTGCTATTCATTTTAAAAATCTTTCATGTACATTTCTTTTCATATAATGGAATAGTTGCTTGATTTCGTATTCAAATTTATGTGCAATTGTTCACGTGCTTAACATATTACTTAATTATATATTTAATTTATTTATTTATTAGTTAATTATGTATTAGAATAAAAATGGTGAATTACACTACATTTATCACTCCCAGTGAATGACCTGGACTTAACTAGGTAAAAGAACTAAAATCTAAAATGTTAGGTTAGTTTAACCCTATACTACAATTAACAACAACGATTTAATAATTCAAGTTAACCTAAGTCCATTCTGAGATGATTAATTAAGAATAATAACCTTAGTTAATTGTGTTGAGAATTGAATGATCATTTTAATGGCGTCTGATGTAAACATGTTTATATCACATAAACTGTCTATTTATACGTGTTCTTAGGTGTAGAGTTGCATCATACATTATAAATATTGCATAACATGCATCACCTTGCATCTAGGTTAGATTGTGTAAATTTTAGGTTAATTTTCTCTTTTTGTGGTCAGGAAATAGGGCAATATCTTATCAGGGCTTCGAATTGAAGATCCAACTTACGGATCTGATCAGGGCGATAATTGGAGTTCAATGACTCCCAGATTGCTCCAATCGGATCTTCGTAGCATTAGATGTAGTCCGAGAAAAATCATGGGTCAAGGGCCAAGATGGTGTGAATCCGCACTTCAGATGATAAATCCGACTGCATGGATGGGTTCGGATCGACAATCGTAGCCCAACATCATGAAAATCGGTGCAATCCGACATCCGTGGCACCATCTATAACTCACAAAAGATGGACGGCCAAGATGGCTCCACGTGGCGCCATCCTAGCCACCAAACCGGTCCAAGAAAGGTCTCTCAACTTTCTCTCCTTAAACGCATGGACGATCTAGACCATTGGATCATGATCCAACGGCCCAGCAGCTGCCACATCTTCAGTCTCTCTCCTCAGCCTTGAAGAAGCTCAGCCTTATGTGATCTAAGTTGTCCATCTACCATCCAACAATCAAGATGAAAGCGCACATATTCTTCTTCGCAACCATTTGCAAAGACACCGTAGTGGTCTTAAGCGCACCTCTCAACCTGCGAGCGCGAGTTCGAATCACGACGAGGGGGCCGAAGATAGCAGCAGGTGCGCACAATCAAAATTCGGCTGCACGATCCTCATTGAGCAGCCATGGAAGCGGCGACGTGGAGCGCCAAATGAAGACCGCATTTCATGCACATGATGACGCGGCATTGCACAGTTCATCGCATGCGCATGCACGCCTTGAGAGAGATAGGTGCAGAGCTTTTAAGCCATCCCATCTTACGATCAAACGGCTGAGATGAAAAAAACGTGGGCATGCATTGAAGCACGAGGAGAAGGGGTGGGCGGTGTGTGCGCACACGTTGTGCACGTCAGGCCTTTAGTGACGGATAAATCCATCACTAAAGACCTGACAGTATTGTTTTGATGTTAAAAAGACCCATTTACCCCCTCAAACCTCATCAATAAAAAGACCTACGACCCCCACACTTTATTCATCCCTTCCCTCACCTCTCTCCCTCTCTAAAGCTCTAAAGAAGCTTGTCCCAAACTCAGGATGCTCCTCTAGAGTCAAAATCAAAGTTTTCTTGCCCCCATTCTGGAAGTGGATCCCACGACGACAATGACTCCCTGCTTCACCCTAAGCTCTTCCCGCTCCATTCTTCGTATTCCGTCTTCGTCCTCCATCTTCCAGGCATCGCCCCATCTGGCTCGTTCTTCATGCAGCCATCGTGGAGGATAACTTCTCTCCACCTTTTCTTTTACCACTTTCCAGAGTAGATTTTCCTGCTTTCTAGCTATAATATTTTCCCACTTTTTAGCTGTAGAATTTCCCATTTTCTAGTTGTAAAGACATTTTCCAGCTTATAAAAGTGATTGCTCCCTCTCTCTCTCTCTCTTAGTGTTTATATCGAGTTCATTGTAATTATCTCACTTTCTAAACAAAAACAAAAAAAAAATATAACCGCGGATTTCAAATCGACGTAGCCTCCCTGTGTTCGACCTAAAATTCTTTTTGAGTTTTGGTAAATTTATCTGTTTACAGATTTTTTCGCAAATCATACTACGACGATGGGTTTTCAAAACTTAATTCCGATTGTGAAGTTTTCCGCTACAACATTTTAGCACCGTTGCTAGGGAGGCGACACTCTTTGATTCTTCACGTTATCCGACTTACAAATCATTTACCTCACTTCTCTCCTTTCTTATTGTGATTGCAAGAACTCTTACGAGGCGATCGAAAGCAGTAGATTGGAGTAAAGTGCTGTTGAAGGGTCTGTAAGTTTACCCTCACCTCCCACCCACTAGTTTTCATTCCACCACGTAATAACACAAACAAAAATCAACCCAGGTATTCTTATAAACTCTAAGGTTAGTTTTTGCTTGTTTGTCACCTCCACCTGCCTCACCTTCCACATATAAAGAAAAATTTTAAAAATCACACAGAGGTGCGCAACCTCTTCTGATTTTCAAACTCAACCGGTAAACCGATCTTCAGAACCGGTACACACACCCAAACACATAATCGAGTAGAAATTAAATTAGGTAATCACTTGTGTGCCTAATTAAGTGGTGGATCAGACCAATTATTTGAGTTATTTAGGCCGCACCACTTCAACTAAAATCTACTCATCAAGTAGTTGCCGCATAGGTTCAATTTTTAGGGATTTACCAAACACTCCACATTCTTTTAAGTTTCAAAGGAAAACATCTTCACCTGTACTTTCAAAATCTGGTGTGCCAACTGAACTTTATTGAATATACCTAAGTTGAATCTTAAAAGCTACTAAGCAAGATTTGAACCCTAAAATTCACCGCATCCAAAAATAATCTTACTTGGAAACCACTGGTTGTGCATGCACACACAAATCAATCAATCATTAAGGGCACACCCAGATAAAGGGTCCATCACATTCCAAAGCACATTTAAACCTAACTCTAATTAAAACAGAGTAAACGTTGTCCTTAAGGATTGGACTTGCTCTTCGGAGCCTAGACCGAGATTATTTTCGATTAGTCTATTTCTACCATTCAATCTGATGTCTAGCTAGGGGAGCAAAATTAAACGATCGCGGCTGGAGGGTATACTAGGAATTGGAGGCGTAAGCCAAAGGAAGAACCTTCTCCCCAGTCCCTCCCTCTAACTGATTGGATTGGATGGAAAGAAGTAGATTAAATTGTTTCTTTATCTCAAGATGGGTTCTGGGAGTCTATAGGTCATTAGGGTAGCCCACTTAAGGATAGGTTTGATTGTTTGTATTGCAAGGTGCCTTTCTTCCTCCCGTCTGTCATGAATCCTTCCACGTTCTACATGCATTCCCGCTCTTATCCTCCTGATACATCTTATCCCCAACATGATGATTATTATCCCAACTCGTACTGTAATCAACCATCTACTAGTTGGTTAACTCGGATTGGGGATACAGTTTTAGACCTTCGTGTTCGGGGTCTAACCCTGGACACCATGATTGCAATTTCTATTCTTCTCCGAGTTACATCAATTATAGATCATCGCCCTCATTTGGACAACCTAATATGATCTACAATAAAAAGGATACATTGATCCTTACCCCTCACCAGAATACACTGCCTTTAGGTCATCACCACCTTATGAACAACCTAAAATGACCTATTATCAGGGAGGGTATCAAGATTCTCAATTCGTTGACTCCTCTACACTGAAACCAAACTTGCCCAACCCTGAACCGAACCATTTGGTTCAGGTTAACCAGGTCTAAGAGAAGGTGTTGGCTAACTTGAGAAATACTATACAATCTTTAGAAGCTCAGCCAACATCATGCACTAAAGAATTGGAGCCCTTG
Organism: Thalassia testudinum; assembly: GCA_037157565.1. Classification (NCBI taxonomy): domain Eukaryota; kingdom Viridiplantae; phylum Streptophyta; class Magnoliopsida; order Alismatales; family Hydrocharitaceae; genus Thalassia; species Thalassia testudinum. The sequence continues at coordinate 1,149,697 of JAZHRO010000065.1, forward strand.
ATTGAAATGATTGATGATCTGAACAAGTATTTATTGGATTGGCTCTAGGATGTTAAGAATAAGGGCCTAGGTGAGTTTTTACTTAGGAAGTTATCGAAATTTAGAATGAGATTTATGGTTGCTTTAATTCAATCTTGGGATGATTCCCAGGTTGAAACCCCCTTCAGGAGAGCCAATGTCAGAACCCGCTCGGCACCTATTGGGGGGACATGTGTTACAAGATCGAGATTGACCAGATTGGTCTAAAGCAACCAATTAAGGATGAACTGATTTCTTCACCTGAGATCCTTAAGCCAGGGTACGAGGAAACGTATGTCTCCATGGATCAGAAAGTGATTGATGATTTTAAGACATACATTAATGCAGATTTAGATTTCTTTGATTCTGAAGGTGAAGAATCATTATGCGAAGTCTCACCTGACTTTACAGCACACGATTTCAGTGAGAGGATTGGGCCTGAGGAATTTGATGAATCAGTTGATGGCCCTAAAATTGAGGAACTAATCTTATTAGGCTCACATGGCAGATTCAGATCCGTACTTTCTGAAGGATTCAATTTAAAGCCCCGATCCTCAATCACACCCCATTGAGTTTACTGAAGATTTTGATTTTGAAATCACTAAACCTAAGTCCATTCTGATTTAGTCACATTTTTTAGACTTGAAAAATTTAGATGAGGTGATTAAGATGCATGAAGTCCCAGAATTTGAAAGTCTGAATGAGAAGGATAGGAGTTGGGAAATATTGATTTGGGAAGCTAATTCTGAAATAAGCAAAAGACTGAGTCTAAGGGTTCCAATTTGTCTGAAACCACCAACCTTCTACCAGGACCCTTAGAACGTCTTTTCAAAGGATGTCTAACCCAAGCGCACATTCATTGATTATCCTTTTGAGCTTGATTTCTCTGTAACCCGACTTTTTGGTCTTGGGTTGCATCCTCACAAATCACAGGCCCGACCTCGCTTGTATACTGATCTCAGGTTTTGGATAATTTTTATCCATAACCTTAGATAAACTTGACCATGGGGTATGGGTCCGCACTACAATCTGGTCTACGTTTGTGGACATCTTCTCCTGGAAGGCCCAAAGCTAGATTTTCTTATTCTAATTCTGATTTGCACCTATGAATTCTTTGTTTCTTCTTTATTTGTATAGTGTGCCTAGCTGAAGGCACTAAATTCAGTACGTATACAGCCATGAATCCCCTCAATTCATCTCTCCCTCTCACAGCCGAAGGTTCCTCGATGTTCGGCGATCCCCTCTGCTCTTTCTCATCGTCCGTCCGCCATACCTGTGGTGGATTCCTCTTCCCCGCCTTCGTCCGCACCTCGCCATACTAGCAGATGCCACTTACTCCTTCATCCTCGCCGTTCCCACCTTACCGGAGCCACCTTCGTCTCCAGCATCGACCACACCAAACCCGACGCCATCACAGGCCCAATTCGTCCATCAACCTCCTAACTAAGTTCATTATCTCCCCTATTTTCTTCTCCGCTCTTTACTTTCCAAAATTGACCACCGACACCCTTCGCACCTCCATCTCCGACCACCCCCTCCAACGAGGCCATTCTACCTCCACAGCCCACCAAAACCCTCGCCGACCATCACAAAACCTTCGCCACACATCCCTAATCATTTCTGCTTTATTGATTCACCTCGCCACTCACTTACACGCACCCACAAACACACCCACTCACACGCACATAGTGTAACCTAGGTACGCACTTACAGTCACTCTCGCTCCACGCCACCACCCCCATCACATTCGCCGTGCTCCGGCGATGCTCCCTAAGCAGTCTGACGTGGCCGAGAGGCCGTTTTACTGATTTCAGGTGTACGCCCCGTCCGCCATTGGCGAGCAAGCTTCGAGCTTGCTGGTAGGTTCGCTCCAGGCCTTGCTGTCCCAGGTTGAAGTCCCAGAATGTGCGGAAGTATCTCGCGCATGGTCCTAGGTCCCCAATTGAAGTCGTGAGCCTCACGTCTTGCTGCAATTGGAAGGACACTCCCTACTGCAAACGTGCGAAGAAAGGATGCGCGGATAGTCCCACATCAGAAGTTGTTGAAGCCACGCACCCGCTGTTACGAACGCGGCTTCGAGACGATTTTTAAGACGTCTGGGAGGTGGCCCAGACGTCTGACCAGAGGTTTGGAACCCCTTCCAGACGTCTGGGATTCAATTTCTGCGGCGTACGGGGTTGCGTCTGCGCGCATGCGCGCACAGACCTGCAACCGCCACCCGATTTCCTCTTTTTCCCTCTCTCCGCCTACAGGCGCAGTGCTGTGCTCCCTCTCTCTCTCTCTCCCCGCGCGGCCCTCTCCCTCACTCTCATCTCCTCCGCTTCCCTCTTCTTCTTCTCCCAGCCAGTGCGAGAGCGCGAGCGAGACGCGGTAGTGGCAGCCGCGGCGAGTGTGTGGGAGGTGTTGCGCGAGGGAGGAGACGCTCGACCGTGAGGGCTCGAGCTTGCCGGGGCAGCTAGAGCCGGTCGGTGGGGGAGCAGCGAGCGTGGAGTGTCGCGAGAGGGCTGTTGCAGCTCGAGCAGTAGGCGGACGGGGCACGGCGCAGCCGTGCGTCGTGGGCGGAGAGCGAGTCGAGCTCTAATTCTGGAAGTTTTTCCAGAATCAGACGTCTGGGATTCCAACCAGACGACGGTGAAGACGTCTGGAGGACTGTCCAAACGTCTGGCAAGTAAGCTATTTAGTCCAACTTCCTTTTTCGCACGTACGGCCATGCAGCCGTCCGCCGCGCCTTCATCTGCAACCCGTCGTACTGAGAGTGAGGAGTGGATACGTGCAGGTTCTGCTCGGGAGGGCGCGAGACTCGCCATCCAACGCGAATCGGACATCTGGCCGCAATGCCAGACGACGGAGAGGACTTCCAAACGTCCGGGTTGACCATCGGACGTCTGGGAATTTCGCCAGACGCCCCCGCAGGCTTCTGAACGTTTGAGGAACTACACAGAGTGAAGGTATCCTCTGAACCACCTTTTAAGACATCTAGAAGAGGTTCCAGACGTCTGATTTTGGACTGTTTCGTCGTTTTCGACCCGTTTAGGGCCCGTTCGGAGTCCGTTTTTCGCGTTTCGAGTTGTGTTCTTTTCAGAATAAAATCCTCTACCTGTTTACAGTAATTATGTACTGTTCTGAGAAACTCCTTGTGTTTGATCCTTGTGTTAGGACCCCGTTCCATTGCATTCTTGGGGGTTGCGGAGGCATGCGGGATTTCCGACCACGCCCCCAGTACTCCCGTTGTAGCTGGTAGAGTGGCTTTTAAAATTATTAACATAATTTGTTACAATTATGGGACAATTAATAGAACCTAGGGCATTGCATGAATCCTAGGAACGAGAAACCAGATTGAATGATAGATCCTAGGGTATTGTATGAATCCTAGGGTTGGAAAACTAGATTGAATGATAGATCCTAAGGTACGGCATGAATCCTAGGACTGGAAAACTAGTGATATGAATATAGATATTGCAGTCTTGGAAAATGTGGAAAGGAAATAATAGCTTCCTGTAAATTGATTTAATAGCTGCCTGTTATGAATAAATGAATATGATTGAGAACATGGGTTGTATGAACGTGAAACTGGAATGGGGAAACCTGAATGTGTTGAGTTAAAAGAGCTGGAACCCTACGGGGAATTAGGAGTAGAACTCCTGGAAAGAGAATGAAATGGAACTGAGAAGGAAAGATGTGGAAGTGTGTTGTCTCTTGGGTACGTAGTGCTAGGGGAAGCACCTGTTACCTGTTTAGTGCAGAGTGGAGCCAGCCGCCCCAGGGACCCGGGGTTAGGTCTGGCCACTTTGTACCGACTTTTGGCCCTCGTGTACACAGTACCGAGGAGAGCTATTAGTGTAGAGCGAGTACTAGCTACCCCACGGGCCCCGAGGTGCTGCTAGCTCACCTACACCGACTTGTTAGGCCCGCTGGGCAAACCAGGGTAGTCAGGCGAGGGTGCGCGGACTGTGGAGGGGCAAGACCCCTATTTGGTTACTGTAGAGGGGCTGGACCCCTGTTACTGAGAGGGCTCTGCCCTATACTGGTTCCGTGCCGTGCTTTGGGCGCACCCGTTAACGGAAACGACTGACCACGTGCCAGTGCGGGGTAGCTACCCGTGTGTCTATCGCGCGTGCCGTAGTCACCGTTACGTTTGTCAGCGACCTTAGGGTGGTTGACTGAGAGTAGGATCACCACGGGGGACTCTCCCGGCCAGGAGAGCACCACGTGTTACTTCTACTTTTCGGAAGAGACTGCAATCAAGATAGTTCCCACGAGGAACATTCGAGATCAAGTGAAGGATCTGAGAAATAGATAAATTGTGAAACAATAAAAAGACGTAAATAAAGGAAGAAAGAAAATAAAACAGCTACTGTACACTTTACTGCTTCTTTAGTTTTAGCTGCCACTCTACTCAGCGTTTCGCTGACGTGATACACTCGTTACTTTTCAGGACCAGGTGTTGAGCAGCCAGGGTCAGCGGCTGCAGAGGACGCTGGGCCGAGTAGGGTCCAGTAGAGTTACCGCAGTTCTTTTGTACCCCTTTTTGTTCCACTGTAGTGAGTAGTTCTTATTACTCTCTGTGCTTTTCTTTACTTGTCGTTCATGTTATGTTATAATTGTTGTTCTACTGTTGTGGTGGTACATACTGTAGTAGTTTCTTTTCTTACTGCTGTATTTTGTTACTGCTAGTTATATTCATGCTGAATGTGGTTTATTTTACTGCTCTTTTGGTTACTTCCTCGTTGGACGACTAGGTCTTGGGATTAGTTGAGTCGGTCCGGTTCTCATGTCTCGTAGGGACTCGAGAATAGGTTCGTTACACCCGCATAAATTGAAAAACTGACAGTAGCTGCTCGGCTCAAATCCACGGGGTGAGGTCCCTCTCACCTTCACCCGGCCTCATCCGCGACCCGCCCATGCAGACCTGGCCTAACCAGACTCGACCTGCACTCCTCGCTCACCACCGCATGCCGATGAGCCTAGTCCCGAGTACGCGCCTAACCCGATAACCTGGATACCCGTGGCTCTGGGAGAGCGGATCCTAAGAAAGAAAAAGAGAGGAGAGTAGCATGGGTAGGGGGAGGGTTTTGCTGCAGGGACCTTCTGCTAGAGAAGAAGAAGAGGAGGCTTGAAGCAGAAGAAGAAGAGAAAGCAGCTAAGGCCAAAAAAGAAGAGAATTAAAGGCAGAGGAAAGCCAAAGAAGAAGAGATTGTAGCTGAGAAAGAGAAAGAAGAAGGAAGAGAAGGTCGTAACAGAAGAATTAGAGAAAGAGAAGAAGAAGATAGAATTAGTTCTCATTGCATACATATACATTGAGTTTCTTAGTGATATTGTAGGAGTATTTGGTGGTCTAAATCACTATTTTACTCCAATATTTGTTGCACATTGCTACTGATATTATTGTAATCTCTTTTAATTTTGAATTGTGATCTTGATTTCTAAATGCCATATTGCTCCTTGTGTTCGACCTTGGAACTTTTTTGAGTAATAAAAATTTTTTTGTTTTCAAAGCAATTTCGACTATATTACAACAATATTTTAAACTCGATTTCGTCTCGTTAAAACAAGCTTAATCAACCCGGGTGTCCACTAAAATGTGGATTTGTTTCTCGAGTCCTTGCCAGTCTAAATATATTTTTAATTTGATTGAATAAGTTGGGGTGATAAGTACGCGACTTATCAACCCGCCTTCTGATTTGAGGGAACTTTAAGTCTAAGCATCTACAAATTTTCTGCACTGACTCATTGTTTAGCGGTTTTAATGGAAATTAGGTAGCTAATGAACCTTCTAGGGTGGTATGGCTAGCAAGTTATCGTCAGTAACAAGCCATTGATAGGTTGTCTAGAGCTCAGCCACAGGACCATTCTTTTCCTGCTGCCTTTAGGTAAATCTTAAATCAGGGAAGCCACCTATTTAGAAGAAAAGAAAAAAAAAATCCAAAAAGAAAGGAAAAAGAAATAGAAAAGGAGAAAAGAAAAGAAAAGCAAAAAAAAGAAATAAGCCACACTTCAATGCACGAGTATGGCTGGCAAGTTATCATGGGTAACAGCCCATTGGTAGGTTGTCCAGATCCCAACTTAAGAAATGCACGTATAATTCTTAAACACTTAGGAAGAAGTGGAGAAGTAGAATAAGCCGGGGAGATATACATTGGGTTCGTCTTATGTTGACCCCATAAAAATGAAAGTTGGGAGAAAGCTACCGGTCGAATAAATACACCTTTAGGTAGAATTCTTTTTAAGGTCACTTAGGGGCGTAAAAACCCGAAGTCTATTCTGATTGCCGATCAATGAGTCTATCACATTCACGAAAAGATGCTTGGAACTTAAGGTTCTCGAGTCTTGGGTGGGTTGAGTGGCCATAGAAAGCTGCTCCGAAACCCTAAACTCAAAAATCCAAAAAAATTAGAAAAGAAGAAAAACATCGTTCTTGGAATAAAACGAGGGCTTGAGGTGGTCTGCATTTTGGCAATCACCCAGGCGCTATTGTGTCTCTGTAGTTCAGGTCTTAGTTGAACTCTCTAAGTGTTGAAAAATAATTATTACCCAAGAAATCCAACCTAAGTCTCTTATAAATAGCATGTAGTTTTGCTAAGGACTAGCAAAAGATAGGCATGGGGGTGTGATGTAAACACGTTTATATCACATAAACTGTCTATTTATGCGTGTTCTTAGGCATAGAGTTGCATCATACATTATAAATATTTCATAATATGCATCATCTTGCATTTAGGTTAGATTGTGTAAATTTTAGGCTAATTTTCTCTTTTTATGGTCAGGAAATAGGGCAATATCTTTTCGGGGCCTCGGATTGAAGATCCAACCGTACGGATCTGATTAGGGTAATAATTGGAGTTCACCAACTCCAAGATTGCTCTAATTGGATCTCCGTAGCATTAGATACAGTTCGAAAAAGATCATGGGTTAAGGGCCACGATGGTGTGAATCCACACTTCATATGACAAATCTGACCGCACGGATGGGTTCAGATCAACGATTGTAGCCCAACTCACAGAAGATCCGACATCTGTGGTACCATCTACAATTCACAGAAGATCGAGGACCAAGATGGCGCCATGTGGCACCATCCTAGCTGCCCAACCGGTCCAAGCAAGGTTTCTTGACTTTCTCTCCTTAAACGCGTGGATGATCTGGACCACTGGATCACGATCCAATGGCCCAGCAGCTGCCACTTCTTCAGTCTCTCTCCTCAGCCTTGAAGAAGCTCAGCCTCATGTGATCTGAGTCGTCCGTCCACCATCCAATGGTCGAGACGCAAGTGCACATATTCTTCTTCGTGACCATTTACGGAGACACCGTAGTGGTCTTGAGTGCGCCTCTCAACCTGTGAGCGCGAGTTTGAATCGCAACGAGGGGGCGAAGGCAACAGCGGGTGCACACAATCAAAATTCGGCTGCATGATCCTCATCGAGCAGCCATGGAAGTGGTGACGTGGCACGCCAGATGAAGACTGCGCATGCACATGATGATGCGACATTGCATAGTTCATCTCACGCGCAGGCATGCATTAAGAGAGATAGGCACAGAGCTTTTAAGCCGTCCGATCTTACAATCGGAAGACTGAGATGAAAAGAGCGTGGGCATGCGTTGAAGCACGAGGAGAAGGGGTGCATGGTGCAGGTGCACATGTCGCCCACGTCAGGCCTTTAGTGACGAATAAATCCGTCACTAAAGACCTGACATTAATGTTTTGATGTTAAAATGACCCATTTGCCCCCTAAAACCTCATCTATAAAAGGACCTATGACCCCTATGCTTTATTCATCCCTTCCTTCACCTCTCTCCATCTCCAAAGCTCTAAAGAAGCTTGTCCCAAACCCGGGATGCTCCTCTAGAGTCAAAATCAAAGTTCTTTCGCCCTTGTTCCAGAAGTGGATCCCACGATGACGACGACGCCCTGCCTCGCCCCCAGTTCTTCCTACTCCATTCTTCGTCTTCCGTCTTCGTCCTCCGTCTTCCAGGCATCGCCCCATTTGGCTCTTCCTACAAGCAACTGTCGAGGAGGATAACTTCTCTCCACCTTATCTTTTACCGCTTTTTAGAGTAGATTTTCACGCTTTGTAGCTGTAATATTTTCCCCCTTTCTAGCTGTAGAATTTCCCTCTTTCTAGTTGTAAAGATATTTTTCAAGCTTATAAAAGTGATTGTTCTCTCTGTCTCTCTCTTAGTATTTATATCGAGTTCATTGTAATTATCTCGCTTTCTAAACAAAAACAACAAAAAAAATATAACCATAGATTTCAAATCGACGTAGCTTCCCTGTGTTTGACCTAGAATTCTCTTTGAGTTTTGGTAAATTTATCTATTGATGGATTTCTTCTCAAATCATACTACGACGACGGATTTTTAAAACTCAAGTCCGATTGCGACGTTTTTCGATACAACAGTACCGTTGCCGTGAGTCCGATTGCGACGTTTTCTAATACAACAGTACCGTTGCCATGGAGGTTACTTGGTAATTATATTCGCCATTATCATTTTAATTATTTGTTTTGTAAATAGTTTCTTTCTAACTAGTTTTTGTTTTGTTTTGTTTTGTTTCTGTCTTCTTTCAGGGATATCTTCACAGGTATTCTCAGGAGGAAGGTAGGTTTTCTGTTCCGTATTTGCTGTATAAAATCGTTGTGAGTATTTCTTTTCCCTAGCCTTTAGATTAGATTGTTTGTTGCATTAGGATTAAAAAAATAAAAAAAAAACAAAAAATACATCCTTTTCTAACTAGAAGTAGCATACCACTAAGCATACACTCCTAGGAGTACATATACCTGCTAGTAGTTGATGATCTGACTCAGGATTTTTGAGCTCTCGCATCAGTAGGAAAACTTGCGAGAAAAACCTGCGTAAATCCCTATCTTGGATTAAAAAGCAAGACCATCTAATTGTTTGAAAAGATCTTAAAAGCGGTCACATTTACTACTTCTTTCTACTATTTGAAAAAGATTAACTAAAAAGAGGATTTATAAAACTCGTGACATATGTCTGTTTGCAGATTGCATGTGGGCTTTTACCGATCATGTCGTTTGCATACTATCGCGCACACAGTGCGATCACTAGAGTCACACAAGTCTTATACTTCTATCTCTCCTCCTTGCACCTCTTAGGGGTTTGGTCGAAGATCAACAAGTCTATCTCACTACTAGAGCCTCGGGAAACCAGTAATGAACGATCTCGATCCTAGACCTTAGACCTTTGAGCCTTAGGGTACGCACATACGTAGAGATGTATAGGACGCGTATTTTGGGTTGACATATTATTTGTTTGCATCCCTGTATATTTTACGTGTATTCCTAGGATCTTCTTTTCCTTTGAAAAGAAAAACCCGCTTTTTGTGTTGTTTACAGGTTTTGCTTGTCGTTGTTTCACGTAGTGGTGTGAGTGTGCCTTTGCACATATTTTTGCATTTTATGCATCGGTGGCAATCCCTGAAGCTACCTCTCGTATCTTCATTGGCAGGTCTACCCAAGTCGGTTGCACTAAGACAACCAATTTTCCTGTCTGCTTTTTTTGCATTTTTTGCATTTGATTCTATGGATCAACCACAAAACCTGAATTCTGAGATCCCTTCTTCTTCTGGTTAGGGGGGGATTCCACATTTTGATATCCATGAGGTGCTCCTGAACCAGAATCTGCAAATGCTCGAGCAGAACCGTAAAATCAATCTGTTGACAGCTGCTCTTCAAAACCTGCAGGCTCGTCCTCCTCCTCGACTTGAGGCCGGTCTGGATCCACCTGATTTTCCTCCACCTCATCCTCTACCTAGGCCTCTACTCCGTGACTACTATAATCCATCCAATGCCCAAGTAAAGCCTAATGTTAGGATTCTCCTTAGGGAAAATAACCCAGAATTAAAGCCAAACATCATAGGTCTAATCCCACACTTCCATGGCTATGCATCCGAGGATCCATTCCAACACATAGAGGATCTTAAAAATCTATCTCAAACCCTTGGACCTCGAAATCAAAATTGTGAAATCCTACTCATGAAGATGTTCTCCTTTAGCTTAAAGGACAAAGTCGCCTATTGGTACCTTACAATCGCACGACCCATTTCAACTTGGGTTGACCTCAATCTGCCTTTCTAAAGAAATTCTTTCCTATAGGTCGCACCAATGCCCTTAGGAGAGCCATCATCACTTTCACTCAGAATCAAGGAGAACCAATTCATGAAGCGTGGGAGTGCTTTCATGAATTGCAAAGGAAATGCTCACATCACGACATCCCTCGTTAGCAACTCATGCACATCTTCTATTATGGATTGCAAGAAGGCATTCGTAATCTGGTCAATGCCTCTTGTGGAGGTAATTTCCCGAATCACGATGAAGAATCAACCTTAGAATCGTTTGAAGGGATGGCAGAAAACTCGATCAAAAATGCATCTGTCTCAATTCACGTAAGTTATCCAAATACACATCAAAACTCGCATCAAAAGGGCATTCACGAGATCACGAATCCATCCAGTTCAAGGGGTTTAGAGATTATAGCTGAGAAACTGGACAAAGTCGATATCGTAGCGAAGCATCTCGATGAGTGAGTATCGATCGAATACCTTTCCTGTATTTCTGACCGCCTGAATACTGGCTGAGGAATTCTGACTTAGTTATAGGGTTATCAGAACTTAATTGAAGTGTTAATGCCATGAGAGACCACCAAATATATTTACAAATTTGGTAAGATTGTAAGCTCAAAAAGAAAAGGAAAAGAAAAGAAAAAAAAAGGAGGTAAATAGTTGGTAGAAAAGAGAGAGAGTGTGCAAGTGTTCATCACGCTAAGTTGGGATTTTAAAAAGTGTTGCGTTGTAGTATAGCCAAAGTAGCGTTCAAAACAAATATAATTTTATTACTCGAAAAGATTTCTGAGGTCGAACACAGGAAGCAAATTTGTATTTAGAAATCAAGATCACAATTCAGAATTAAAAGAATATGCAATAAGATCAATATCAAAGTGCAAAAATATGAGAGTAAAATGCTGATGTAGATCACCAAATACTCCTACAATATCACCAAATGACTCAATGTATTTGCAATGAAACGAAAGTGATAATCTGTCGTCTAATGAAGGAATCAGACGACTTAAAGTGTCTGGTCCTTCTTCTTTGTCTCAGCTATTCTCTTCTTCTTCCTTTGCCTTGTCCTTCTTTTCTTCTTTCTCTGACTTCCTTTTCTTCTTCTTTTTGCGATCCTTCTCTTTCTCTTTAGCTTTCTCTATCTTCTGTCTTTCCTCTTCCTTTGCCTTTCTTCTTCATTGGCCCTTAGCTGCTCTAGCCTTCTCTTCTTCTTCTTTCTTCTACCTTAAGCCCTGCGGTCCTCCTCTTCTTCTTCTCTTCTTCCTTCTCTGGCTCTCTTCTCTCTGAATTCGGCTAAGTGTTGAAGGCAAGCTCCTCAGAGCAAAAACCCCCCTTACCCTGTGCAGCTCTCCTCTCTCTCTCTCTCTTTCTATTTCAGTCCCGCTCTCCCAGAGCCTCAGCCGGTCGGGTAATCGGATCTATCGCATACCCAAGTCCTGGCTCACCGGCGTGCGTGGTGAGCAAGGAGTGAAGGTCAGGCAGGTAGTCGAGTCGGCCAGGTTTACGTGGGCAATGCCACGGATGAGTCCGGTGAAGGGGGAGGAGGACCTCACCCTCTGTGTTTGGAGGCAAACAGCCGGTGGCACAAAATCAACTTATGCGGTTGAAAGCACCTCTTCACTTCCGAGGTGGGACTAAATGTCCCACCTGTCTTCCGCGCAACACAACAGGGTCTTAGCCAAATTGACAAGGCTGCAGAGGCACACGACTTCAACTGAGGGCCTGGAACCGTGCACGAGATGATTCCGCACGTCCTGGGACTGAAGCCTGGGCGTGGCAGCACTTGGAGCTGCAACAAGCAAGCTTCAAGCTTGCGTGCCAATGGTGGATGGTGCCTGAACCTGAAACACAAGAATGGCCTCGTGGCCACGTCAAATTGCTCAGGGAAGCCCGCTGAAGCACAACAGATGTGCTGGGAGTGGTCGCGTGGCGTGGCAGTGCCTGTGAGTGCGTGTCTAGGGCACACTATGTGCGTGTGAGTGGGTGTGTTCGAGGAGGTGTTTGGGTGAGTGGCGCAGTGAGTGAAGTGAGGGGAAGTGATCAGTGAAGTGAGGTGGAGGTTGTGGGCCTGTCGACGAGGGTTTTGGTGGCCTGTGGAGGTGGGATGGTCTCGCCGGAGGTGGTGGTCGGAGATGGAAGGGATGAAGGTGCGAAGGGCGACTGTGGTCGATTTTGAAAGATAAAAGGCTGAAAAGAAAGTAGAGGGGACGGGGAACTTATCTAGGACATTAAGGAATGAAGGGGGACAGAGAGGGCATTGGGTCTGGTGTGGTCGATGCCAGAGATGAAGGTGGCTCCGGTGAGGTGGGAATGGCGAGGATGAAGAGGAACAGGTGCCTGCTGGTACGGCGAGGCACGAACGAAGTCAATGAGGAGGAATCCACTGTAGGTATGGCAGTCAGACGACGAGAAGGAGCAGGGAAGGTCGTCGGACGTCAAGGTGCCTTCGGTCGTGAGGGGAAGGGAAGAATTGAGGGTATTCGCGGCTGAAATCGAGCGTGGAGTTAAGGCAATCTGAGCTTCTTTAAATAGGTCTCTGAAGGGCGGTTAGGGCTTGGGAAGCGAAGGTCGCTGGAGATGGAAGTTGTTGAGATACCCACATCTCTCATGCGTTTGCATGAGAGATTGGGAGGGAATCAGATCTCAAAGATGGGTTCATACTGATGGGGATTTCTCAGAGGATCTTCCTTCCAATTTTGGAAGAGATTCTCCAAGCAATCAAGGAGAACGCCCCTGTCAAAGGTCTCCAGAGTAGGTTTCCTCCGCGATAATGGTGGAGGGACCTTATTGTGAAGACGGAGAGAAAGATAGGGGGCTAAATGCAAGGATTTTTGAAAGTTAGGGGCCCGATTGAATAAAAGGAGTCTGACTGAGAGAGACTGCAAACTTGGTCAAAATGATCTCAGATTGGGCCCAAATTTTGGTACAAACCTAATTTGGACCCAATGAATCCAATGATTAAGTTGGATTTTGGTTTTGACCAAGTTTGACTGGGTAAATTGCACAGTTGCTCAAATTAGGTCAACTTTCCGTCTAAGACTCTGTTATGGGTCAAAATGGGTTCTAATGGTCAATTTGAGAATGCCAAACCCTAAGGGATATTTTTATATGATTTTTAGAGGGTTTAGGTGAATTTATTCCTGACCATAATTTCCGTAGTTAAGCGGATTTATTTTTAGGGTTTCAGATGTCCGTTAATTTTTAGAATACGCGAAAATCCTTTTCTGTCTAATCCAACCCACTTGTTATCTTATTAAGACCATTTGACCTATATTCAGCCCTTGAGAAAACCCATGGTTGTACTGCATTGTTAAAATTATAGTTTTACCCCTAGTTATTTTTCTCTCAGAATGGTTCTGCAATGAATTTGACCTTCAGTTGGTTATATAGCAGCATTTATTCATTTTATTGGGTCAAAATGAGCTTGTTAGGGCTCATGATGGTGTTTCTATCAGTGAGTACAAGGAACTTAAGAGAGCGTAGTTTTTTTCTCTTCTCTCTAAGTTGGTTTATTTAATAGTCTGGAAATCTAGATTTTATAGTACTAGTCTCTATGTAGCACCAGAGGAATGTGAGCACCAAATACAAATTCATTTAACTAAGACATCTTCTACCTAAGCCAAAAGTCGAGGCTAAATTGGAGATTATTTTATATCCCCGATTGAAAAAGTTTGCTTATCCCAATAGAGTCTTACTAAGGGTCAAGTATGAGCTTTAGGCATGGATTGCCTTTTCGCTAGATCTGTTACACAGGCTACAACACTATATTTCCACAATTATCTGAATTTCTAAATTTTTTGATGAAAACAAAGGAAACAGATATCTAGTCAAACTCTTGATACAATGCATTTAGTCTTGCATTTGGTAGGGACTAGCAAGGTTTAGGCATGGGGGTATGATTATGCAGCAATCATAGGTCCTAATCTACCTAAATTAAGTTAGATCCTAGCTTAACTTAGGAATAATGCATGCATAAGCACCTTATTTTACATCATAGTCGATTTGTTAGCTTTGTAAATAATAATGCTATATTATGTCTTAATTGAGAGGTAATAATAATTGCAGGTAATTTAGGGTTGTGGATGATAAATCTGACTGTACGGATATGTTCAGGACGACAACAGGAGTCCAACGCTTCGGAGATTGTCTTGATCGGACTTCCATAGCACCTTATGAAGTCCGCGGAAGAGAAAAGGCCAAGAAGCAAGGTGGCAAAAATCTGAAACTCAGATGCCAAATCCGACTGTACGGATGGATCAGGATCAACGATCGAAGTCCAACGGTGCAAACATCAACTCTATCAAAGCCCTGCAACACCATTTACAAAAGGGAGAAAATCAACGATCAGGATGGTGCCAGTGGCGCCATCCAAACGGTTGCTACCACCACCCATCCATGAAAGCAATCACTACATGCTTTGTGGACCGTTGGATCATCATCCAACGGCCACAAGAGTGCCATGTCAACTGACGTCCAACACCCTCCATCAAAGGAGGATTATCTCAGCCATTGGATCATCATCTAATGGCTGAGAGCACGCGAGAAAAAAAACCAAATCCACAGCAAAATGTGTGCACAGCACGTTGGAAAGCATGCATGAAGAAGAGCTGGCGGCGAGCATTTGAGGTGCAATCAGCGTGAATTTGAGGCGGTCGCAAGCGTGGACGAAATCGCACCATGCGAGATAATTGAGCGGTGAAACGCAAGCTGCGTGACATACGGAGAGACATTGGATTAGGCGGAAGGCATATGCACGTGATGATGCGCAGTTGGATGCCCCGCTACACACAGGCACAAAAAGGTGGTACGGTGCGCGATCTCAATCATTGATCTTCACGATTGAATAATTGAATTTGAACGCACGCGCGCGCAAGATGAGGCGGTGCTAAGATTAGTTTAAATCGTCCGATCGTAAGATCGGATGGCTAAAAATTGAAAGCAACCATGTGCAGGAGCGAGGCGTGGGCAGGCGGTTGAGTGGCCGACATGTGGCGCAATCCAGTGCATTGCACGCATATAAGGCGTAGGGAGGCTAGTTTAGGATGCGATCTGATCCGTTGATCTCTCGATCGACGAATCTGGTTTCTCCAAGGTTGTTGCACAAGTTAGAGAGCCAAATACCTTCTTTGCCCCTCATTTTGGCTATAAAAATGTCCCCAAAGTCCCCATCTAAAGGCATCTCCTCCTCCATCTCTCCTTTCAGACATCTTCGGACACCTCCAAGCTCCATCTTCCTCTGAAGCATCCATCAAGACCAACTTGGTGCACTACTGTTGCTCTCCCCAACCTCTCCAAAGGCCACCGAGGACCACCCTAGGTGCCCTTGTTCTAGTAGCTTAGATGGTTATTTTTAATTCTAGTTCTAGTAATGTATGTTCTAGTTGTTTAGTTCTAGTTGCAACTATTGATAAAACAATTGCTTGATTCGCTTTATATCTACTGTGATTATTATTTAGTTATAGTTAGTTCTAAATCAGTATTATAATCAAGTCATTTTCTGCCTCCCTAAGTTTGACCAGGACTCATCATCTCGTTATATTTATTTGTTTCGACGTATTTTTGCACTATACTACAATGTACTATCTTAAACGCAATTTTACACCCAAGCAGCATGAAACTAACTTTATTTTCATAAAACTAGCATCATTATGATTATTAAATAAGAACTTAATTGGGACCACTGTTAAAAATTGAAAACTAAGTAGTTTTGTAGTCAATTTGGAAGTGGTGTGACCTGAGCTATTCCATAACTTTGAAACAATGGGTGTAAATGATGAGAATTATGGGTTAATTAATTAACACCAATAATTTAGTTATTTGGAAATAAGTTACTAAAATGATGACGGATTGGTCAAGAATTACTTGGATAACTAGTTTAACCCTACTATTCTTTAGGACTTTAGCTATAGCTTTGGTCTATCGTAAACTAGTTCGACTGATGAGGAAGTTGTTGGCCTTCCTACAACTCATAGCTAGGTTTAACGACCAACTAGGATAGTGGGATGCGTAGCTCGATGGTTTAAGTTGTTTTACTATACTCAATTGGTGAGCATCAGCATGTAAGGCCAACACTTGTTCATGCCACATGGTGTAGCCACCATCCTCACAATGACCCCAAGGTGACAGATTATGGTTTGAGATAGGTATAGGTCATTCTCCTGGCCAAGAGGGTGCCATATTTATACCAATCTTCTCAAAATGTCACGTGGAGATCGTCTCGTACCTCGAGACATATTGAGAGTTGGATGACTATATTTAAATGGGCATTGGTTTAATAAAATAAATGGATCAATGAATAAGGCTAAATAAACTACTTAACTTATGAACAATACCCTTTTCTTTCTAATATTTTATTTTTTAATTCTACTCTATACAGTTTTTACTGATGCATTCAAGTGCAACTGAGCAGCTAGGGGTTGCAGCTATGGTTGGTCCTTCTACTGCAAGACTTAGCGCGATGCCTAAAGATAGTCCGTGCAGACTATAGTTTTAGCTACGTAGGTTTCCCTTTTAGTTTTCTAGTGATCGTACTTAATTTGCTACTCTATTACTGTTAACGGGCTAAAACAAGGTTTTAAAAAAAAAGTGTTGTAATACAGCCATAATATCACGAAAATAAATAATAGTTATAACTTGAAAGATTGTCAGGAAAGTCTGAGGTCGAACATAGGAAGAAAGTATTTCATTCACGTGCTAATCTCAATTAAAATATAAATGAGAATAAAAAATCAAATCAACAATGATATTCAATGAATAATCTCTACTTAAAATTGATATTCAATGTATAACATGAGTATTGTAAGAGTTAAAGATGACAAAAAGAAACCTAGAATAAAATAATGGTGATTTAGATCACCAATTATTAGTCTAAGCACATATATCAATTACTCAATAATATCAAATAAATGAACAGTGGCTTGAACCACTTATGCTTTTAATTCCATGCTAGCAGTGCATACTGTCAAAGCCTCACCAGTCGTTGGGCTCTTAAGTCAGACAACTTAAATGTCACTGGCTATAATGCTTTCTTCTAATCTTCAGGCTTTCTTCTTCTTCTACTTAGCTTCTTATTTTCTCCTTCACAAAATCTCTTCTCCTTCAAAGCCCTTCCTTTCAAGCACAGCCTCTCCTCTTCTTTTCTAAAAGCCTTCCCTCTCTTCTTCTTCTCTTTTTCTTCTCTCGCAACTAAGTGTTTCACAATGCACACAAGAGCAAAACCCTCCCTCCCCCGCTCTCTTTCTCTTTCTCCTCTTTCCTTTCCTCTTCCTCTCTCAAAGATATATGGGCTAATCGGGTATTTGGGTATGCACAGTAACCGGGTCCAAGGCTACGTTCGTAGGGTCGCAACCAAGGATTGATAGGCTAATAGGCAGGTCAAGTGTGCATGGGTGAAGGGGACCTCACCCTCGGTGTCGAGGCTATAAAGCCTAAATAGAAAATCAATTTATGCGGCTGCAGTTCTTCTTCTCCCATCGATGTGGGACTAAACCCACATCTCTTTTTCTTGCACATGACCGCAGCAGCAACAAGTGGTTCCTTCATTCAATTGGCGCATCTGCTGTGATTGGGATCTTCAATCAAGGACTTGGAAGTGGTCATGGGAGACTCCTGCGTCACCAGAGGTGGACTTGATCGTGAATGAGGCTGTAAGCAGACGGTCATGGTCGGACGAAGTGGAGGCGGCGGAGTAGGACGGCATGTACCTGAAAATCATCAGCACAGCCTCTCGGCCACATTAAAAGAGTCCATGAGCATCTCCGAAGGGAGTGGAGTGTGATGGTGGTGGTTGCGAGGCACAAGAGCGTGTGTGGTGGTCAGTCGGTGATGGAGAATGAGATGCGAAGGTAGGTTGGTCGATGGAGAGCTTGGGTGGACAAAAGGGTGAAATAAGAGAGGGGTTTTGTGCGAGTGGAAGAGGCGGAGGTGTAGGGAGTGTTGGCGAGGTGTGTAGCATGCGAAGGACCTCGCCGGAGATGCAGCCGGAGGTGAAGGAGATGACAGTGAACGGCGGCTTCGAGGGTTGTTTTTGGGTTTTGAATAGAGGGAATTAACCTAATAACCTAAGGGAACCTAACTAAACTACTCTAATGGTTGAAAGGGGTAGGATGGCACCTGTTATGGTATGGCCTGCACCGAAGAAGGGAATACCTCCGATGAGGGAGAACAGCGAGGAAGAGAGGGGAAGACAACCCTCGCTAGTATTGCGAGTGATGGAGCTTGAGGAGGAGAAATCGGTCGACTATTATCTATGACGGCCGATGAAGAAGGGAGTTGATGAAGCTCGCCGGAGCTTGCAGAGGGATTGGCCGGAGAGAGGACAAGAAGGTGGAGAACCGATCCAAACTAAGCTAAGGAGCACGGCCTTGTAATATGGGTCCTTTTATAGGGCTCAGGGGGTCGTTTCAAGCTTGGAATCCAAGCTTGAAGCTTGAAGCTTTCGCAAGAATAGGAAATCCAAACCTTTGAAAGGTTCGCATGAGCTTTTGAATAGGAATTAGAGCCCAATGTGCAGCTTAGATTGTAAGGAAACTCTTCATGAATCTTCCTTCCAAATTTGGAAGAATTTGGCAGTGAAATCAAGGAGTAAACCCTGATTGAAGGTTGTCGGTGAAGCGTTTAGGAGTTCTGTAAGTATGGACGCAGCGGGGACCGTTTGGTGAAGAAGATGATGAAGTTAGGTGGGTATTTGCAATATGTTTTGAAAGCGAGGGGTTTAAGTGAGAGAAGAAGAATCAGACTAAACCAAAATGCAAACTAAGTCAAGATGATCTTTGATTGGGCCTAAATTTTGATAAAAACCTAATTTAGACCCAAGGAATCTGATGGTGAAGTCGGATTTTGATTTTGATCAATTTTTACGTAATTTGTGCAGAAACCCAAATTAGGGCAACTATCCAACTAAAATTCTATTTTAGGTCAAAATGGGTTCCAATGGTCAAATCAAAGGTACCAAACCTTAGGGAATATTTTTCTATGATTTTTATAAGGTTTAGGTGAATTTTATCTTGACCAGAACCTCAGTTAATTAAGCGAGCCTATTTTTAGGATTTCAGATGTCCATTAATTCTCGAAATGCATGAAAACCTGTTTCTATCTACATGAACCTACTTATTAGACATTTATGACCATTTGACCTTTAATTAACTCATGAGAAACCTCGTGATTACTCTACATTTAGGATATTCTATTAAAACTACACTTTTACCCCTCTTTTAATGCATTTCTCTTAGAAAGGATATGCAATGAATTATGGCTCTTTGGTAGTTATGTAGGAGCATTTATCAATTGATTATGATTAATTAAAGATAGATATGGCTGATGATGACATTATCATCAATTACTCCTTTCCTTTTACAACTTTCTGTTGGTGAATTATTACTACTTTTGTCAATACTCTTTTATTTGATGCATTATGAATTTCTATTTAGCTATTATTATTATTTTACTATTTTGGGTTGGGTGACTATGACCCTATTGAGTGTCAGATGTTATTCCGTATTCGACAACTTGGGCTCATCAGGTTTGTTCGATGGATAGGGTTTGCGTCCTCATAGATGGCATCAGAGGAAGGTCACCCCAATAATAGTAAAATAGCCTAGGAAAGCCTTACATTATTCTATAATGCATTAGGGTCAGGGAACTCATCCATTATTTTATTATAGTACCTTGTTGCATCTTTTCGCTCTCTCACATTTACATTCACGAATTTAAAGCATTGCTGACTAAGTTCCTTTGGCCCTGCATAAGAGAAAATGCCTCTGCATAGTGTTAGTCGTTTGGACGACATTTGTATGTTGATAGGGAGTGAGAGGATGACCCTCCTCCACAGGCTCTAGACCTGGCAATGCAATTCTAGACCTTCACCGAGACTGTCAGGATTCTGTGGCATAGGCTTCCTCCCATGCACCGGACAGGGGGAGGAGGTAGAGGTGATATGAGTTTACACTCAGTTCCAAGTGCGTATGGACCTAGTTACGAAGAAGTTGGGGAGAAGCTTGAGCCTCCCCCACCTAAGGAAGAGTAGATTGACCCACTTCATTGACATCGTTAGCTCTCTACCGAGTTCAAGAAGCTGAAACATTCGACCTTCAAGGGAGATGAGGATTCGATAGAAGTGGAGGAATGGATTTAGTAGATTGAGAAGCCCTTCAACATGATTCTCCCACCTAGGGACTACAGGATTCCCTTCACGACTTACCGACTGACCAGCACGACACATCGATGGTGGTTGTCTGGGCATGAATAAAAGGGGACTTAGATTGTACCCTAGGGGTGCTTTCCTGGTATGTTCAGTGATCAGTATTACCCTAAAACCTAATAAGATCAAAGGAAGCTCGAGTTCCGCAATTTGCAGCAAAACTTGATGACAGTTAGCAAGTATCGTACCTGATTCATTGAGCTCTCTCATTTCGAGCCATCACCAGTTGCATTTTAGACAGGCAAGTGTAATTTAAAGATATAATATGGTTAGTTATGTTAATTTTTTAGTATTATTACATTATACATAGTATATTTTAGGTCGTAATTGTATACATGTACTTACGAACTAAGAGAAGGTATTTGAACTTAATTTATTATATTTATGAGTTATTTTATGTCCTTAAAATGAGTTTATACAATTTCGTTTTACATTAATTAAATATTCATTTAATTATATATTATTTTATATTTTTATATAAATATATTCAATATTAATCTCTAACAATAAGAAAATGAGACAAAAAGGTTAGGGGAGAAAATAAAATTCAAAACAAATATACGTACTTAACGTTACGTAAAAAATACAAAATAAGAGAAAAAGAAATTGCCATAAGACTCGGACGGCAATCTCTCGATTTCGCAAGTCTTTCGATCCCAATTGGCGCCACTTTAAAAAATAACCCGCACATTTCCTAATTCCCAGAAGGCCCTCGACGTAGACCTCGCACGCCCTCTTGCCAAATTTCCAATATTGCACGTCTCTCCCCATCGCAAAGGAAACTCCAATCCACGTTCTCGCTTAGCCTTCACCCGATCCCTCTCTCTTCTCACTTTGTCTCAACTTCCCACGTAAACATCCCTGCGTCCATGCAACATTAAATGAAAAAAGTTTGTCTCATTAAGATGAGATCTGGGCTAAAAAAATGTGTCTCCCTCTCTCTTCCTCATGAAGGCAGCATCACCAACCCCCCGCTCCTTCCCCTTGCAACTTCTCTTCCTCTATTTTCTTTCCTCCACAATTCCTTTCCCTACCCCTCCACGGATGCTCATTTTCTCCCTTCCTCTACATCAAAACCAACCCTGACTCTCGTCGCACCTTCTTCCTTTGTTCGAACATTCTTTCCCCTCCAGTGAACTCTCAACAACGTCCAATACTTACAGCTCGTCGTCCTCACATCTTCTCCACCCGCACCTCTTCTCCTTTCTTCTTCTTCTCCTACAGCACGATGCTTGCCTCTCCTCTGCTCATAACTCTGGTCACTTCTCCTCTGATGGGTGCACCTCTCCTTCTACGCCCTTTGGTTCTCTTCCTCTCAATAGATGCCCGTCGACCTTCGGCCAGCTCCTTCCCCTCCAGCAGGTTGTATCCTTCCTTATCTTCTTCTTTCTCTTATCCTCCTCCTCCTCCTCCTCTTCTTCACTTCCTTCTCTTTTCCTTCTTCTTCCATGTTCTCCTTCTCCTTCTTCTCCTTCTCTTCCTCTCCTTCTTCCTCCTCACACCCTCTTCTTCCCCTTCTCCTTCCTTCTCTTATTCTCCATGTTCTTCTTCTTCCCTCCCACGTTCTCTCTTCTCTTTCTCTCTCTTCTTTACACCATCACCACCATCTTCTTCCTCCTCCTCTTCCTCTTCTTCCTCCCATCCTACTCCATCCCCCCTTTCTCTCTCTCTTTTTACACCTCTTTCTCTCTCTTTCTCTCTCTACAAACTCTCTCTCTACATGTCTACCACCTTCACCTCGCCCTAGTCATCTTCACACTTTCTCTTGGCATTTTCTTCCTTGTTTACATGTTATTCGACGATTCCCACATCTTCACGACTTCTTGCATGTCTCCTCTGCATCTTCTTTGACTTCTCGCCTCCGCATGCATTTCACCGATGACCCTCGACGGCACTCTCCACCCCCGGCACGACCTCGCCGGACTTCTTCGTAATCTTCTTTACTCTCTTTTTCTTTTTCGTCTTATTATTCTCTATTTTATCTGTTTAAATATTATTCTGACTTTCTAAAGTAATAAAAGTTTTTATTTGCATTATGTGTTTCTTTCATATTTGTCTCTGTGCTTATTTCGTTTATTTGATATTATTATAAATTTTTTTTAAAAAAAAAAGTTGGCTTAGTTAGGTTAGAAAATACTTAGATGTCCCTGCCTCACTGTGAGATGACCCATACTCCCAACGTTATTTGTATTTTTTGGATACGATTTTATAAATTTAAAGCGATGTGTTTTTTCAACTACAACAACTGATTTATCCTTTACACAACTTCATGATCAACAAGCACTGGAAGTTTGTCCAAGGATTATGGCTTGACATACGAACTTACGTGAATCCACTTCCGTTAGACACTTTCACCCAGGTGGTTGACACAGTGATGAACTACGAATAGGGCGATGCTGAGACCTACAAGAAATTTGGTGGGAGATCAGGACAAAGATCAGACTACCAAAATAGCCTTTAGAAGAGGCAAGACCAAAGATACAATCCCTTTCGAGCACCATTCCTTGCACCTCAAGTCTCTTAGTAGCTGATGCTGTACATGGCCTCACAACCTACCCAGTTCCATTCGGATACACGATTACAGACTCAGGAGATTACATGATAGACATGATTAGTCAATTTTAGTTAGAAGCAACACACTTGCTACAAGTGCAAACAACCAAGGCATATAAGGAGGGATTGTCTGACCAAGTTTGGGGCCTAGAGTAGGATGCAAAATACTTATATGGCAGTGCACTCTAAGATATTTCAACTGGCAAGTGGGGCAACTTATTTGTACTAGGCTCGCGGAGGTGGCTCCCAGCGATTTTGTGGAGGCATGACCACTCAAGGACAATAGCCTACTCAAAGTATGGGTTCTCTGGTGCACCTTCGCCTGCAGGGAAAGTCTACGCCTTATCATTGGGGAATGCACATGCCTCTCCTTCAATGGTAGCCAGTTTGGTTACGATTGAAAAGTTGCTGATCTTTACCTTATTTGACTTTAGTACTTTCCATTCTTTTATGCCTCTTGAGTTGCCTCGAAACATGTAAAGCCACTAGCCCTCTTAGATGAGTCTCAGTTATTAACAGCCCATCGAGTTGGTTAATTACTCGTCGAGATAGTCTATAGACACTATGAGATTTGCTTCAGGGACTATGACTATTAGTCGACCTCATTGAGTTGGGATCTTGCTCATTCTCAAGGTGAATTTGATGTTGACCAATCCATATTGGATGGTACTGGCATGAATGAAGGACAATTAATTGAAGTTTTTCATTGTTGAGTCCATAACATCCTAGTTTGTTTCTCTTTAAGGTTCTTATGGACTTGATAGTGTTTTATGTTCTTTTCCTTCAGTAACCTTGCTTGTTTTTTAAGGTTGAAACTTCCTTTAAGGTTGTTATGTTTGTAAAGCCTGAACCAGATTCTAGAGTCATTTTGGACTTAAGAATGCTAAGACAAACCCATTGACGTTTGCCATGCACAAATCAGATCTCACATAAATTAAAACTCCTAATGAAAGTAGAAACCCAAGTATTCTTCATTTTTGTGATTCAGACCTCAAATTGATGATCCAAAAGTATAATTAGCTT
This sequence comes from Thalassia testudinum, assembly GCA_037157565.1. Taxonomy (NCBI): domain Eukaryota; kingdom Viridiplantae; phylum Streptophyta; class Magnoliopsida; order Alismatales; family Hydrocharitaceae; genus Thalassia; species Thalassia testudinum. The sequence continues at coordinate 1,173,558 of JAZHRO010000065.1, forward strand.
TCTGGTGTCACGAGGATTCTGACGATATATTTCATGTAAAGATCAGAACTCGGATACGTGAAACATGTGTGAATTGCGTGCAAACTCTCATGCAATCCACCTTGGGAATAACACTGTGCAATTGACCTCCATTTTAAAATGTGCAAGTTTTATTTGAGTTCTTATCACGTAATGATTTCTACTGTGTGTGTTACGTGGAATCGAAGTTCATTTGAAGTAGTTTTAAGAATGCTCGCAGTTATGGAAAAACAATAGACCCTGTTTGGTGGTCTCATTTCCTAATCTCTCAATTTTCTAAACCTATTTCCTAAACCCCCTTTGCACAACTTCTCTCCACCCCCTCTTATAAAAAAATCAACATATCTCACATAACCAAACCCTCATCACACCACAATTCATGTTCTCCTTATACATGAGAGAGAGAGAGGACGTAAGAGGGAGAAGGGAGAGAGATCTGTAGCCATATTGATGTGGGCCACACGATGAGAGGGCGGCATGGAGTGCTGAGACGACATCGAGGTGAGTTTTCCCTCCTCTTCATGCATGCATAGAGAGGTTGAGAGAGAGAGAGAGAGAGAAACGTGAGAGTGAGACAAAGGAGGAAAGGGAGGATTGAGAGAAGAGGCTGAGCAAGGTTACGATCAAGAGAGGAGGAGAGTCGAGGTCAAGGGGGAAGAGGAGATGATGGCCAATGACGAGAACCTACGCATACATGGCTGCGCATAGTAGGAGAAGAAGATCAGAGGGAGAAGAGGGGGAGAGAGGTGGTGATGGCCACCGATGGTGATGGGCCACCGAAGGTGTGGTGGCGACAAGGTCAGAGGTCGAGTTTGAGCCACTGGCGTGCCTACGCGCGGGTGCATGAGGTGGGTTGCCGTAAAGACTAAACGTGACTTGAAGGAGTGTGAAGGAGAACAAGGAAAAAGAATTTAGGGGATAGAAAATTTACACAAAAAAATTTGAAAGTTTTGGTTATTATGTCTAGGTCCCTTTAAAGAATAATTTATTATTTAAGATCTAACAGCCATAATTACTTCACGCAAATTGAGGGCATTCGAGCCCAAAACTCAATGATCTAAGAATCAATCTTGAGGTTCTCAAATGTGCCAGACACATTCTCACAAATGGACCAAATAGATTCTATTCTGAATCCTGAGGTGCAAATCAAGGGCACTTGGATAGTGCCTAATATTTGTCTTTATTCGAAGTCCCCATCACCTAATGGCAAAGTCAGGTGGAGTAGTTTCTCTTTTCCCTATGTGGTTTGTCTACATCACGATTTTCTTCGTGCATTGCACTGTTTAGCATGCATCGCCTCTTACTGCTGTCGGAACCTGTCTTCGTCTCTTACTATTTTGGGTACTTGAATATTAAATATTAATGCTATAAATAAGGTTGATGACTTGAAATGTAAATAATTGAATTGATATAACAAACTACTGGGATTAACCACTAGATGAAAAGAGGTTAATTACCAATTATTAGTGGTTTCTCATAATTTAATGAATTATGAATGCTTAAGTATTGAAGATGTGACCTATCATCGCATGTGTGAAATGAACATTGCTTTTCATAAAACTAGCATTATTGTGATTGTTAAATAATAACTTAATTGGGACCACTATTAGAAGTTGGAAACTAAGTGGTTTAAAATCAATTTAAAAGTAATGTGATTTGAGCTCTTTCATAACTAGAACTTTAAAACAATGGGTGTAAAGGATGAGAATTATGGGTTAATTAATTGATGCTATTAATTCAATTATCTGGAAATAAGTTAACTAAATTGACAACAACAGATTGATTGGAAATTACTTGGATAACTGGTTTAATCCTGTTACTCACCAAGAGTTTGGTTGTAGCTTTGGTCTGTCTTAAATCGGTTGGGTTGATTAGAGAGTTGTTTGCCTTTCTACAACTCATATCTAGGCTTAAATATTAACTGGGATAGTGGGATGCATAACTTAGCTCGACTAGTGAGGGGATGAGAGGCAATCTGTGGTTCAATGTGTGAGTCTAGCATGTGTTCACGCCTCATGATCTAGCCACCACTCCTCGCAACGATCCCATGGTGATGGATTATGTCGTGGGACGAGTATAGGTCATGATTTAGAGTTGGATGACCATATTTAAATGGGAATTGGCTTAATAAAATAAATGGATTCATGAATAAGGCTAAATAAATTACTTAACATATGAACAGTATCCTTTTCTTTTTGATATCTTCTTGTTTAATTCTATTCTACTTAGTTTTTCCTAATGTACTCTTGGGTTCTGTACTCAGATGTAGTTGAGCAGCCAGGGGTTGCGGATGTGGTTGCTCCTTTTGCTGCAAGACCTAGCGTAGCACTCGAAGACTGTTCGTGTGGACTATAGTTTTAATTGTGTAGGTTTTCCTCTCAATTTTCTAGTGATTGTACTTGTTACTCTAGTATTCCTTTTCCTTTTACTCCTTTCTATTAGGTAAACTCTTACTACTTTTGTCAATACTTTTTTAGTTGATATATTATGAATTTCTGTTTGGCTATTATTACTATTTTATGTTTGTCTTGCATGACTACATTCTTGTTAAGTATCAGATGCTATTCCATACTTGACGACTCAGGTGTCATCAGGTTTGTTCGATTGATAAGGCCTGGGTCATCATCCATGGAAAGGGTCATTTGGTGGATGACAAATGCATAAAAACTAATGATACTATGGCTAAATTTTGTTAGTCTAGTTACATTGTAGATAATTGCATATTAGGCTTAGTGCATGCATTTAACACAAAGTTGCTTTGAGATTAATTATTGTGTTTTGTATATATGCAGGATGCAGCTAGAATAGAGCTAGAAGAAATAAAATGAAGAGCTCAAGACAGGGAGACACTTGGCACCACCTCACTCCACTACACCTCAATCCTAGGACAACCTACCTAATCCAAAACACCATGTCCTAGACTTATTTTGGGAAACCTACCCAATACATCCCTACCATAGATCTCCCATCCTAGGGCTTAGAAATAACTTGCAAAAAATAACCACGCTAGCCCCGTCTCTACCCACCAAATCCCATCTTAAGGCCATATTTGAATCTAAAACCAACTACTTCAGTGTGCTACCCAAGACTCAATCCTAACTTCCATTTTCGATCTAAAGACACACATTAGTGATCCTAATCAACTTACCTATAGCCAATCACAATGAACCTCAAATCCAATAAAAGCACCTACCCACCAATACTTAGAGGTATTCCTTCCTCCATGGGCTGCCCCCTCAGGGGCTTCCTATTACAACTCGATGTTCGCAAGGCGAGATCGATGTTTATAATGCTGCGTTGTAATATAGGTTGAAATCGCTTTGAAAACAAATACAATTTTATTACTCGAAAAAAATCCGAGGTCGAACATAGGGAGCAATATGATAATTCAAAACTCAAGATAACAATTTGAATCAAAGATAGAATATAAATGAAATTGTCTGTCATATACTGCAAAAAGAATGGAGTAAAATTGTGATTTAAATAACCAATTACTCCTCACAATAATATCAAATGAAACTTAATAGTTATGAATAAACTCAAGTCATTCGTCTGATTGAATAATCAGATGGCTTAAACATTGCTTTTCTCTGAGTTCTTCTTTTCTTCTTCTTCTACTCTTCTTCTTCTTCTTCTGCGGCGGCTCTTCTTCTTATTTCTTTCTCTACTCTTCTTACTCTTCTTCTTCACTTTTGTTGCTCTTCTTCTCTTTCTCTTCTTCTTCAACACTTCTTATTCTTCGCACAGGGGGAGAGGAACTTGAATTTGGCTAAGTGTCAGCTAAATCCTCAGAGAGCAAAACACCCCTACCCCCTACGCACTCTCCTCTCTTTCTCTCCTTGGGTCATGCTCTCCCAGAGCCTCCAACAATACCGGGTTATCAGGTATTTGGACCTAGAGCGCACCCGAGTCTAGGGCTGCCGGCCATGAGTGGCAACCAAGGAGTGGAGTCAAGTTAGGCGGGTAATCGGGTCAGGTGCACCAGGTTCGCGGGGAACGTGTCACGGACGAGGAGCGTGATGGGCGTGAAGGACCTCACCCTTGGTGTTCGAGGCAGTAAGCCCTATGCACTTTTCAATCTTATATCATTGCAGGAGGTCTTCTGTATTCGATGTGGGACTATGTCCCTGGCTGTGTCTTCGCACACACAGCTAGTGAGGAAATCGGACGAATTGGCGACTTGCCGCTATGGAACCCTTCACTTGAGGACCTGGAAATCTGCAGGTATTGATTCCACACGACTTGGATGCTTCACCTGGAGTTGCAGGCGAGGAACAAGCCTTGCAAGTTGCTTCGAAAGAGGTCTGCCAATGGCATTGGGGCTGGTTACCTGAAACTCAGAAATAAGGTCTCTCGGCCGTGTTAAAATGCTCAGGAGGCGACCTCGGACTGTTGGTGTGACGGTGGGTTAGTTCAGGAGCGTGATTGGGTGGATGAATTGGCGAATAAAGTGAGGGGTTTTGAAGAGTGGATCACGGCGGAGCTTGTGGAGTCGATGGTGGCGAATTTCGAGCAGCGTAGCGAGGTGTAGGCATCGCCAGAGCTTTGCCGAAGGCAGAGAAGATGACGACATTGAGGGAGTAGTGGTCGTGTAGGCATTGTGAGTGTAGGGGAGTGAAATAGAAAGAGAGAGAAAGAGATAGACTGACTTAAAGACATAGTAGGGATGCGAAAGTAGCCGGTTTTGATCAACCAATGTCGGAGAATGAAGGGGAAGCGACGATATGGTGACAATGATTCAGACAGAGGAACGCCCTCCCGTTGGTTGGGGAGAGTCGAGAGGGAGAGAGGAGTCGGGTAAGCTGACCAATTTGGTCGTTGGATGGTCGGAAGAGGAGGATCTAAGGAGGTGGCTGGAGCTAAGCTTTGAGGTGGCTGGAGAGGGTAGATTAGAGTGATTTGGCTCCCAAAACTTGCTGAAATGGCTGTGCATTGTAGGATCTTATATATGCCATAGGAAGCCTTTCCAAGCTTGGAAAGAAGCTTCCAAGCTCGGAAGGTCATTGCAAAATAGGATACCCGAACCTTTGAAAAGTTCGCATGGCCTTTTGGGAAAGACTTAAAGCTCAAGGAATGGCTTAAATGGAAGGCAACTTCTCAAGGAATCCCTGTATCAATTTTGGGAGAGATTGATTGAGAATTGAGCGAGAAATCCTCACTCGAAACTTGACGATGAAGGTTTAACCTTCCAAAAATGATGCGGGGACCTACTTATGAAGAAGACGAAGAAGTTGGGGGGCTATTTGTCAGAAAATTCAAAAGTTAAGGGTCTGAATGAGATAGAAAGAGTTTGACTGGACAAAAATGCAAACTTGGTCAAACTGATCTCAAATTGGGTCCAAATTTTGGTATAAAACTAATTTTGACCTAAGGACTCCAATGGTGAAGTTAGATTTCGATTTTGACCAAGTTTGACTGGTAAATTACACAATTGCCCAAATTAAAACAACTTCCTGTCTGAAACTCTATTTTGGGTCAAAATGGGTTCTGATGGCCAAATTAAGAATGCCAAACCCTATAGAATATTTTTATATGAATTTTATAGGGTTTACGTGAATTTAATCCTGACCAGAATTCCCATAATAAAGCGGATTTGTTTATAGGGTTTCAGATGTCCGTTAATTCTCAAAACACGAGAAAATTCTTTTCTGTCTGTTCTAACCTACTTGTTGGATATTTAAGATCATTTGACCCTTAATTACCCTCTGGGAAAACCCGCGATTATCCTACATTCAAGGTATGGTTGGTAAAATTACAGTTTTAACCCTATTTTCTTATTTTTTCTCTCAGAATGATCATGCAATGAATTACAGTCCTCTGGCGGTGATGTAGGAGTATTTAATGACTTAATTAGGTCAAATTGAGCTAGTTATGGCTCATGATCATGTTCCCATCACTCGATCACAACTCCCTACAGGACTTGAGAACGGTCCGCCTGGACTAAATCCCAAGACCCAATCATCCAACGAGAAATAACTAAATGCATAAAATCATTCTACAACCACACATGCAATGTAACTAGGCAAAATTAGATAATAGTTAGTAAAGGAATATAGAACAAAAATCTCAAGGTATTATAGGCCGTACACGAAGTAGAAATGTTTACTGACTTAGCCATCACACAAAAACACAACAAAGGTAGGCACTACATGCTAAAGTACTCATTGTTAACAAAAAGGCTATTGCAACGGAAAAGAGAAAGGACTACGGCTGGGCTCGACTGGGCCTAGTGCTCTCTGCAGCCAGTGGTGCTGGCTGTTCAACTCTCTGACCTGAACAGGTTATATATATCTGGGGTCTGCTAACGCTAAGTAGAGTGGCGTATATGTCATTTACATGCAATTAAACATAAAGAAATAAGCAACTAACTAATCATACATTTGCAAGTTATTTATTATCATCCATTTTCATTTATCTTATCTATGTGTTTCTGATTCGATTATTCTAATAAGGGTTCACAACATTTCTTAATTAACTTGTTCCCTAAGGGAACGATCTTGATTGCAGTTTTCCTGCGATGCAGGATGTACATGTGGTACTCTCCTAGCTGAGAGAGTACCTTGTGGTAATCCTACACTTGGTCTACCACCATGGGGTCATGGTTACGATGTAGCGATGACTATGACACGTGCGATAAGTGCACGGATAGCTACCCTGTATTGGCACGCGGTCAGTCGTTTCCGCTAGTGGGTACGCCCAAACGTATAACATAGAATAGAACAGAACAAGGGCTACACCCCTTAACAGTCTGCGTACTCTCGTCCGACTATCCCAGTTTGTTGAGTGGGCTCAATAGGAGTTGGTGTAGGGTGGCCAGTCCTAATCCCGGGTCCCAAGGGGTGGCTAGCTCCCCCTTACACTAAAGGGATAGTAGCTCTCCTCGGTACCATGTACACGAGGTCCAGCTCACTTCCCACACTAAAGGGACATTTGCTCTCCTCGGTACCACGTACATGAGGGCTAGCTCACTTCCCATACTAAAGGGACAGTTGCTCTCCTCGGTACCACATACACGAGGGTCAGCTCACTTCCCTTCTACATCCGATATCCATTCAGTATACGTGAGTTCCTCTCGTAGTTCCCCGTAGGGTTCATGCATCGTACTCATCTTATTTCATTTCATGACATACATATCTATCATATACGGATTTCTCATTCGTACAACAGGTAGCTCGTAATTTAACAAAATAAGCAATCACCACATCAATCAACTATTCAGTTATTAGCAGCAAAGACTTTAACATGTATTTCAGAGTATAACAATGTGGTTCAAGTAATGTACATTCATCCTCCTCAGTCCTAGGGTTCAATAAGATATTTCTAATATAGCATGCACTTTAATCATTTAAATCAGGGATTAGAGAGGACCACTCTACTAAGGTATGCGGGAGATAAGGGGGCTCGAACGGTGGATTCCGATGTCTCTGTGGGTCCTGTGTGCAACATGGACTGGAGACCTATAACGTTGACTAACATGTCAAACGAGCTCGAAATAGTATAGTCATTATACCACAATGTAGGGAATTCCAAATGGAAACCAACGACACTTTGTTTATGAAAAATCAACTCTGTTTGGACCATGAACAGGCCGAAAAACACAAATCCTGACCAAAATCAGACGTCTGGGAAGATTCCCAGATGTCTTAAACGAACCTATTAGCTCACCTTGCTTTCTGCGTCTCTTTTCAGATGTCTGGAACCCTTCATAGTCGTCTGAAGGTGTCTCCAAACGTCTATCGCTGCTCCCAGTCGTCTAGTCGGACGTCTGACGAGGAGTTCAGACGTCCTAAGTGCTTTGAATGTCGTGCCTATGCTCCTTCCCAATGGCCTTGCGATCGCCATACATGCACAGTGAGATAAGACTCACGCTAGGTACGTACACATGCACAAGAAAAAATACCTTGCAAATTTCGCACTATCAAACGTCTAGTGCCACATCTGGACGTCTGATCATATGTTTGTCGAATGTCACAAACGTCTGATTCTGTAGAAAATTTACTTTGCAGAACCCTTCGCGAGCTTCCTTCCTCTGCGTGTTGTTGCACCTCGCAGCAGCAGCTTCTGCCAACGCACTTTGGATCTCCTACCACCCTCCCTCTCCTCCGATCTCCTCCTGCTCCCCGCTCTCTCTCTCCTTCCCCCTCTCGGCTGCTGTGGTGGCGAGCAAATGGAGGAGGAGGGGGGGGGGTTTGGGTTTCATAAAGTGGCGTGGGGGATGGGGAGGTGTAAGGTGGAGGTGTAGGGAATGGGGAGGTATGGTGATGTGGAGGGATGGGTGCCGTGCGAGTAGGGGTGAGGTGAGGGGGTATGGGTGAAAATTGCATCCAGCCCCTCAAGATAGTTCCTGAGGGTGCAACACTTGCATTAAACCCCTTCAAAAGCCAAAATACTTCGCATAAGTCTTCTGGTGGGTAGAAAAAGTTACGAGAAAATCCCTAAAAATTTCTAAAATGTCAAACGACCCTTGGGAAGGGTCATTTCACTTTCCCTCCTCTTCTCTACCTTAGCTTAGTTTACCTTAGCCTAATTAGTCTAGTCCTCCCATCTACCTCTATTTCTTCCTAGCACCTTTGTAAGGGTCTGGAATTTTTATAGCCATTTTCGATATTTAGCAAACCTTTGTCAATTCCATAATTTTAAGAATTTAGGTTTTTCTCTGTGGGACTATCCCAGTGTATTGGTCTTAGCAATTGTTAACAAGGTGCTCTTGGTAACAAAAACTTAGTGGCAGGGACTTACTTGGTGCATAAGTTCAAGGTGAGGGGGCCCTTAAACAATATTCAACACAAATATTTTTATTTCATTTCTTTCATACATTTGTCTCTGAAATTGGCTTGGAGGGGAAGCCAACCCCCCTGCCCTTTTCGGTCCTCATCACGCTGACCTCTCTCTCCTTCTCTTCCCTAGCATCTTCCTCTCCTCCTCTTCCTTGCCTTCTGTGGCTACTACTGTCGCTGCCCATGCTCCTGTTGCTGCCGCTATTCTTGTTCCTGCTGCTACCGCTATTCGTGCTCCTGCCGCTGCCGCTGCTATTGCTGCCGCTGCTCTTGCTTCTGCTGTCGTTGGAGTTGCAGGGGAAAAAAGAAGAGAAGAAGGCCTTTTCGCCTCTTCTCCTCGCCGACCACCTTCCCTCCCTCCATCCGCAGTTCCGTCGCCCACGACCGCCGCCGCCGCTGCGGCTTGTTGCCGCTGCAGCAGGCACCTTCACGCGGGGCTGTGCGATCTGCAGTCGCGCCTGCTGAGGCTGCTGCTACTGATCCTGTGTCACTGTTGTTGCTATTGATTTGAAGGTCAACGAGAACGGATCGACCACGTCGATGCTTGTGGACGGTGGGTGCGTCCCCTTCCTCTTTTATCTTCACCTAATCCTTAACCCTAGGTTGTGTAAACCTTAGGGCTTTGGTAGGCTTATTAGCATTTGGGACTGATCTTGATGTTTAGGATCTGATGTGTGTTGTTATTGATTGTTTGATGCGAGGAAACTTGGTGGGGTAGTTGCTTGTTGTCGAGGAAGCCGAGATGCCCGAGGCAAGGTAGGGATTTTCTCTCGTTTACATCTTCTTATTTCCTATGATTAGGAATATTAAAGGGACCAATTTTGGATGTAAGATAAATGTTTGCATATAGTCTCATGTCATATGTTATGTCTTCGTGCCTTGGTGGGTAGAATCGTTGTAAGTGATTTATTGGAGCTTTTGATTTCCATCATTTAGTGGAGCCTTCACATTTTCAAATGGGAGTCCCGGCAGTCTTAAACAATACCCATCATCGACATTTTGATCCGATTTTTGTTCATCATCTATCGTCTATCCACTGAATGTCAGTGGGGGAGGCTTGCTTGTAAAAACATCGACAAACTAAATGACTGTGTAGACTATGATATTTCGGATACAATGTTTTTTTTGCGTGGCATCTATATCACAATGCTAATAGGAATTGTATGGAAAAGCTGGTGCTATTGTTAGAATGGTATCTATTGTGTGTCGACTCTCGATTATAGCTGTTGTTAAACTGGTTTAATTTCCCAACATAAATAACTGAGAAGGAGATCTTAGTTTTGATCATAGGACAAAGTGTCTTCCGTTTAGATATCAATTGTGGGAATTTTGATGTAAAGGATGTATTTCATTACATGATAGAATCCTACATTTTGCAGAAGTGGCAAACATGGAGATCATGAATGCTCATGCTTTGTTTAGTATAATATGTTGGTTTGGCACTTTAGCATCCAACTGCTATTGTGGATTGGGTCTAACTTGAGATTTTTGGTATCATTTCTTTTCTTTCATAAACTATTTACCATTCTGAGTCTTCATTTTGTTATTTGTTAAACTATCTATTTGTATAGAAGGTTATGTAGCTCATGAATACGAATATTATGCTGTAACAGAATGATCCGAGTCACTTTTCTTAGGTGGTATTTGTAATGAGGGCCTTCTTGTCTGTGTACCTCTTGCATATCGTCATTTAATCATCTTCCTGTCCCCATGCCTCATGTTGTGGTAAAAATTTAGGGTCTTTTAGGCATCAAGAAAATAGAGGACGTGGGATCAATCCGTGTGTATGTGTGTCGGGTGGGTTACAGGAGAGCAAATCCCTTTCATATTTTGATCCCAAGGATTGGAGGGTGCTTACAAGCATAAAGGTTTTCAATGAAGGGGGAGCGTATTTTACTAATTTACCTTGTTACTTATGCTTCGTTGGTGATTGAAAATATATAGATTCGTGTTTGATCATGCTGCGGTATAATGTTGATTATGGGTGGTCATACATGTGATGTTGTAAATCATAGACTGTACAAGAATTTGGTAGTTAATTGAAGATGCTTATGTGGTATTGTGTTAGCGGTAACATGACCTTACTTCTTGCTGTTTTCTCGTGCTTTTACCGCTTTTGATGTGATGTGTACCTGCTTGTGTTTATCGTTGTTTTCTACCGTTATGGTGTGATCGTGGGGAGTGCCCACCTGTATAATTTGTGATATTTTTTATTGCACAAGTGTAGGTTGCAGGTACCAATTTTGGGAAAATATTCGATAAAAAATGGAAATTCTATCGGATTTTCGATAGGTTTCGACTCTAATTTATTTAGAATTTAATTGTCCTATGACGTACCCAATTGACGAGATCTTGAATGCTAACTCGAGCCACCCAGTAGCTGGGACCTTCTCGTGGTATTAGGGTATGGTGTTTTGGGTGCCTAGTACAAGTACTAAGATTTGGTACTGGTACTGACTGATGATGTGGTGATTGCACTGGGGTTGTCCAATATCGATACTAAAGTCCAGTACCGACATGGGTTGGCTTGAATGAGGCTGTGTTGTGAGTGTCTAGTATTGGTGCTAGAGCTTAGTGGGGCAATGGGTACCCAACACTGGTACCTTGGATTAGGACCGGCACTGGTGTACTTGTTTCACTCGGCTTGAACTCCAAAAAGAGGATTAAAAGTGGATAGAACTCGATTAAGCAAAGGATTAAATTCAAAATATGACACCTGATTCGATCAGAGTCTAATAAATGGAATGCTTGGATCTTAAGATCTTGGATAAGAACCCAAGCGATCCATCAGGTCTATAGGGCTTCGTTTTGGACACGGAACCCAATGAAATTAAATGATAGTAGGTTGATTAGGGGAGCTTGCAAGGCTACACCCTTGGACTTGGTGAACCATAAGTTCACTGCTCGGGTAGAGAACTCAAACTGTTGCGTTAGTTGGAGGCTTACCAAGGAATCTGCCTCGGAACTTGGAAAGTTTCCAAATTTGGTGACAGGCCTTGGGCTATCATTCGTGTTTGGTACTTGGATGTATTCAAATCCGACTCGATGTGGAGGTATTCGTGGCTCTAGGCTTTGTTGGCACCCACATGCGCAGCGGGGGACGTCGGGGTATGTAGTACTCCTAGGTAGAGGCTCACTAGGCACCTGTAAATACGGAAGTGCCAGGGTACTGTGATGGATTGATTGGGATCTCGTTCGACAACGAATTGAGATAACACACCGACAGACTACGCTCCTACAGGGAGTCGCTCCTAGAGGGAGCATTTGTGTGGCTTTGTAGTTCTGGTCAATCTTGCGATGATGATCTGGTTTGTTTTGTGACTGGTCCTTATTAGACACGAATTGAGCTTGTGTTTCGTGTTCGCAAGCTATAGGCCTGGGTAGCTCCCAAGGGGCCTGACTTTTCTGACTGAAGTCGGCAACATACTTGAGACGTTGAGAACGGGCACACCTTTCTCGAGGATTAACAGATTTGCTAGCTTCTCTTCTGGCCATTGCGAGACTATCAGGCTGGAATCCAAATAAAATGATGCATCTCAATCTCCTCTCATAGAGAGGGATGATTTTCAGAATCTGATTGCTAAGGCGAGTGAGAGAATAAATATTAATCCCAACTCATGGGAAGAATTGGGCAACTTGATTAATGGGTTGTGGGACCACGGTGGTTGGTTATGTTAGGCAAGGTTTGGGAATTAGAACCTGCGGTGTTGGGTTGGGTTAGGGACTAGTCGGTACTGTATACTATCCTGTTTGGTTGAGATACAGTAGTTGTTTGTTTCCTACTGGGTCGATTGGCTCATTCCTACTTTGTGACTTACTTTGAGGTTGTCGCTGTTGAGTCGTCAACACAAGGGATTTGTCGCTGTGTGGGTTTGTGCCCAATCTGTTAGCAGGTAAACTTTTATGTTTTGGTTTAAAGTAAATTTTTGTTTTGCTACTATTCTTCTATATCATTTATGTGCCATCCTTCCCCTATTTTTTTTCCAATTTATGTATTAAATGAAATTCTTTTATATCTTGACTTAGTTAAGTATAGCCTGAATTAAATAAATCAACATCTCTTCTGTTGTCATTCCTCGGAACTCTGGCCCTTATTTAGAGGCTTGGGTTTTGGGGCGTGTGATAACTTCGCTCTTGAGGCCTTCCACTAGATCAAGATGACTCCATGCAACCTTTGGTTTGGAGACCCTGCTGGGTGTGCCTATGGTTTCACTTCTTAGATTCTCCTCCCTTGCTCCGAGCTATGCCATCGTGGTCGTCTTCTTCAGTATTTTTATTCTTTAAACTTTCCTTTATTTTCATAGTTATAGCTTGTCTATTTTGTTACTTTTGAGAACAGTAATGCTAGACTCTTTGATTATTAATGTAATCAGCTTTTTATTTCCATAATTACGTCTTATTTTACTACTTTCATAGTTAGTTGCTAGAATTACCTTTGCTTGTGATTTATATAAAAATACAAAAGAATAGAAAATATAAAAAGATAAAAAAGAATAAATCTTAGGAAGTGAAAGTGCCTTGTTGCCTCCTTGAGACAACCTGGACTCCATTTTCAAATCGATCATTTTATAAGTTCAGTATAAAAGTTTCTTAAGTATTTACGTGATTTTAACTACAACGAATGTGATTTTACAAAACTAACTTCACATAGATTCGCAAATTTTGATTTATCACTTAGAGTGAGATGTGATATTGATGTATCTTCTAAAAATACTTTAAATATGTTTGTTTTCATTATATTTCGTCTATTCTCATAATATTGAATTTTATGATATATGACATGACATATTGGGTTATGTAAATTTCAATTTTTTGAAAAGAATGATGAGATTAAATATGATTTCTAAACATATCATAGATAAAACTAAGAAATGTAAGAGTTGTGTGCAAAGTAAACAAAGTATGAAACATTTTCACTCTATTACTTGGGATACTAAGGTTTTATAAATAATGCACACAAACAACTACGAGTTCAATGGTGTGTTGATTAGGGATAGTAAAAAAATATTTTATCACCTCTATAGATGACAACAATAGATACTGTTATGTGTATTTACTAATTAAATTTTAAGATGATGCATTAAGTAAATTCATTGTCATCAAGAAAGAAGCAAAAACATAAACCAGGAAAGCTCTTAAGAGACTAAGGTCAGATAGAGGAATGGAATATACATCTAACTTATTTGATAAACATTACCAAGCTTTTGTTATATTTCATGAAGTGATGACCAATATTATTCACAATCTAATGAGATAGTAAAGTAAAATAGTAGGACCTTAACTGACATGGATAACACTTTCCTACAAAGCTTAATATTAGCTACCTACATGTGGATGAAATATCTAAATATAGCATGCCATTTTGTTAATATAGCTCCTCAAAAGCATAAAGAAAGTAGTCTATTTGAGATTTAGAGATATAGGAAACTGATGAGGGGAGAAAAATATCATTACGGATTCGATTGCTAATGGTAGCACCATCATTGGTTTAAGTGAGCCTAAGTTAGCCTAACTACAGTAATAAGTGCTCCTTAATATTCATCAGGAGGTCATAACTTTGTTTTGAACTAAATATGAGAACATAAGAAATCTTGTTAATTCTACTGTTTTAACACCCAATCATAATTGCAGATTAGCTGAGGGATTAATTATGGTTTAATCTAAGGTTAAACGGACTTAAATTTTCAAAAAAGTAGACTTGAGTTGACTGAATCAGGGTTCTTTGAGTTTTGAGGAGTAATTTTATTAATAAAAATCCTAATTTCAGTCTCATCTCAATTAAACGGGTTCTAGTGGAAATAAATGTAACCTAAACCTCTTAAAAATCATTGAAAAATATTCCAAGAGGTTTGGAATTTTCACTTTGACCAAAGGAACCCATCTTGACCAAAAACAGAGATTTATGCAGGAATTTTTCTGTTTTGGGCCTTTGTGTAAACTTTCTAGTCAAACTTGGTTAAAACTCAAATCCGATATCACCATTACATTCATTAGGTCTAAATTAGGTTAATCCCAAAATTGGAGTCCAATCAAAGTTCATTTTAACTTAGTTTACACTTTGGGTCACAAATCTCGGTTTATTACCCATGGCCCCCTATCTTCTGCATTTTCATTACATACACGCCACTAGTTTTTTACTTTCCTTGCAATAAGGTCCCTCCACCATCGTCTTCCTCCTCGAGCAAAGGTAGGTGTAGCAGTTGGAGCCCACCAATGTCGAGATTTGATTCTCGAATTGGATGACCAAATCTCAACGAAATCTCACTAAAATTGGTGAGATTGTCGATAAAGCTATTTCGCATCTGATGAACCGACTCTCGAGCTCTAATTTAGCTTAAATTCATGTCGATGAGTTTGAGATTCACGAGTTTAAATTCAGCCAAATATGCAAGCAAGACTTGCATATTTTGGCTCCTTCGTGAAGGCATTCACTCCTATATAAAGCCTCCTTTGTTTACAAGTCGAAATCGTGCTTGATTGACCGTCAAATCCTCTCTTCTTCTCCAGCAATAATCTGACGCACCTCGGAGCTCCCTCGAACTACTTTCTTGCCCTCTACCATGTACAATAGGTAGAGGGCTTCCCTCCCTCATACATCTACAAAGCTTCACGCGAAGCTTGAGCACCTTTATCTCTTTCGTTGGCTTCGATTTCATTCTCTCCTCGCTGGTGGCCAAACCGGCAACCTCCCTCTGTTCATCCAATAGGTAAATTTGGTTAGGGCTTTTGCTTCTCTTGTTCCCAATTAGGTGTAGTTAGCTTCTTGTCTTCGTTCTTCTCTTCTCTTTCTCTGACTTCGGCTATCATTGCCATTGCCACTTTCACCGCCAACCACATGTGCTTCCCTCTCTCTCAAATTGAGTGGGGCAAAAACTTCTCACCCCACAACGGTTTGCTCAACTCAATTTATCCCTAGATCACCTCTGTCATTCTCTCCGACCACAGTCATCAGAGCTACACACCTCTGCCCAGCCATGCACGTCCACCAACCGCCGAATCACCACCATTGTGACCTTCGCCTTACCATGGCGAAGCTCCCTATATATCTAATTGGGGTCGCGAGATCGTTTTCTTCTTGCAAGTACTTCGCCATAGTCGATCCTCTTCATCTCCAACCGACGTTGACTGGAGACCAATCACCTCGTCACCATCTCCATTAGTTGTGGACCAGCACGGAGGACTCATCTGGGTCTTCAATTTGGCAAACCAACACCAATTGCAGTAGCAATTGAACTAGCTCCCTCACGCGAAGAAACGAAGAACAAGGAGTTATTCTTAGTCCCACATTGTGGGAATTTACTTTTGAATTGCATTCATAACCCTTTGCGTGCCTTCACTGCTTGCCCAAGTTCAGGGGGTCGGGTCCCCACACTCACATGCTAATACGCATGCGCCCTTGCCCGCATATGCACGCCCGGACGGGTCTGGGCTGGGTTCGAATCTGATTAAGGTCTGATTAGAGAGAAAAAAGAAGGGTTTGGTTGAGAGACGGGTAGGGGGGCTTTTGCTCATCCAAGGTTTAGATCAAACGTCTGAGTTTGAAGTTTAAGCTGTCTGATCATTAGTTCCAGACGTTTGATCAGTGTACTAAGTGTTGAGTTGAGTTATTTGAATCACATTTTTTTTACTCAAACATTTATATCTTTTTGGAGTTTTGATATTGCAATTAATTGAGCATATATTCTTTTTATATCAAGCTCCCTGTGCTTCAATTTTATTACTTGATTAGTGACTTAATTGCAAATCATTTGCTCCCTGAGATGACTTTGGAACTCATATTTCAAGTATTATAAATTTTAAATGTGATTCGTTTTCGTTGACTACATTACAACACATTTCTCTAAACTCAACGAAAGCACGTTAGCAACCACACGGAAGATTCGGCTACCCAGTAGAGTACAGAGATCCAATGCTTCAAGGTGGATCTGTTTACCCGGGTCCACATACCCAGCTGTTTGGTGGGTCATGCTGGATCCGAGGAATAGCCAACCGACGGGTTGACTACAGTGATCAAAGAAGAATTATACGAGTATGGCACCGACATATGTTCTAACGGTCATCTGGGGTTACCTTATTAAATACCATTAATAGCCAAGTCTTGAGATTGTGAAAACAGAAAAGAAGCTCGCAATAGGAGGTTCACCCTATAAATACGTAGAGTGGACTAGCTTTTATTTTTTCACACAATTTGGAAGAAAAGAGAACAATAGAGAGATTGTACCACTAAAACACTAGTAAAGTTTGGGAGTATCATCCTCCCCCTAGATGTACACCTCCTTTCGGTGGAACTGAATCATCAAACCACCTGCGTACATTCTTTACGATTGTGTGTTTCATTTGAGGTTCTTATTTTAATGGCTTCAATCAATTGGCGTCGTTTGTGGGAATCGTACAATACTACGTTTCTCAACTTCACCCACCTTTTTCAAAAAAAAAAAAACTTCACCCACCTTGCAATGGCTCCCTCTATGCGTCATTCTTCTCTCGCTAAGTTTGAGAAGCATGGCCCTGCAAAGTCTAGTGTCTCTGTATCAAGGAAATGCTGGCAGTCCTACGGCCCAAGCAAGGGTGAGGAGGTGTAGCCATCGAGCCTTCCTCAGGAGCCTTCCAATGGTAACATCATCATCCTCTATATCTAGTCTATCTTGACGAAGTTCTAGAGTTAAATTCACTTCATTAACCTATAAAAAGGGTATAATTTAAGGATCTTAAGAATTTGAAGTTACGCAAAATAACTACCTTAATTATGAGAAATTAAGAAGGAAGACTTAATTTAGGGTTCACGAGCTATTCACCAAGGCCATGAGAACCCTTGAAAATCTTTAGAAAGGCATAAACACATGATAAGTAGGGTTTTAAGAAGAGAACAAGTTAATCAAAGCCTTGGAACCCTAAATTTCAGCCTGCTAAAATTCTAAGGGCTTTTATGCAAATTTTCCTAAACTTAAACACCTCACAATTAGCTAGAATAATTCTAAGGGTTAGGGTAATTCACTTGAGCAATATGAACTGTAAATGACCTTGGAATACACCTAGACTAATACTACCTAATAAATTGGGTTTATGTGCAATTTTCCTTGACTTAATGAACTCAAAACCCAATTTTGACTTCACCATTAAATTCCTCATGTCAAAGTTAGGTTAACCGTAAATTTTGAATTTGATCAGAGATCATTTCAATCAAAGTTACATCTTTTGTCCTAATGTCTCGAATATTTGAAATAGCCTCTTAGGTTTTCAACTTTATTTCAATTAGGCCCTCAAGTCATCGCCTTCTTTGATCGCTCCTGATTTCAACCACCCACAGCTGCTCCTCAGTTGCCACTTTGATTGAGCAAATCTCGCAGCATCAGCATCAATTGCACGCCAAATTTGGCGAGGTTACTCTTGAGATGATTGCGTGCACGTCTGGCATCGCTAAGCGCCTCCAGCTGCAGGAGTTGCAAGGCTCGATTGACCTTCAAAGCTCTAGCTAGGTGCGCACCCATCAATGGTAAGTTGTAGTTCTCAACACAATTCTTGTTGGAATTCGTTTGTAAAGAATCGTCGCATGACGACGATGGATTTTGTCGAGATTTGGGTCGTGATCCTACCCTCCGCCACAACCACCGTTGTCTTCGACCTCAACGTCTCCTCCGATCTCCGTGCATGCTCCGATCGCGAGGGCTGTGCCACTACCTTCCTCACATTCGTCCGATTCTTGCCAACCAAAGTGGGGCTCCTTTGACCCATTCCTCGCCGTCGGTCTTCTCTGAATCCTCTTCCTTCGCGTCTGGCCAGTCAACACTGGATGTTCTCCGACCTCCTCGTTCACTCCTAGGTAGTTTCTTCTCTCCCTCCCTCTCTGTAGCATAGTTAGGCAATTTAGGTTTAGGAAATAGCCCTACTTTCTCCATCCATCTCGCTTTCTACCCCATGTTCGATGAAGGTCCGACGAAGGCCTTCGCCTTAGTTTGCTCACCATTATTGATCATTGACCACCCCACAAGTTTCTCCAGACCTTGGCGAACAAAAGCCCTTAAGGAATTGAGGCTATTGTTCGCCGAGGTACTCGGTCGGACTCCACCTCCATCTACTGTATTTCTCAAGTTCGGCAAGCCACATCCTCCCTCTCGAGCCGGAGGAGACGGAGAGAGGGAGAGCAAGGGCGAGGGAGGGCGTTGGAGAGAGGAGGCGCGACCGAAGGAGTCGCGGGAACTTGAGGAGAGGAGCCAGAGAGGGAGGTGTGCGTGGGAGAGGAAAGCCGACCAGAGGATGTCGAGGTTCGTCATTCCTTCATCCTTCCCTCACGGTCGTGCGTGTGGGGAGGAGAGGAGGCTGCCGGAGGAGCTCCGCACCTCCTGCAGCTGCGGCTCTGCAGACGAGAGCAGAACTTCACGAGGAAGTTCTACGTACTGGTTTTTCCAGTATCAGATGTTTGGAGCATCTGTCAAACGTCTGGAGGAAGCCTCCGGACGTCCGGAGCTAGAGTCCGACGTCTGACAGCACATAGAGTGTCGAAGTATGAACTTTGTACGCGTCTGCATGCACGTACGTTAAGTTAGTTGTTGCAGTTTTTGAACTGCGGTTGCATGCGTAGGTACAGGCTTTGGAAAGGTGCGTAAGCATGCTCTTCGAGGTGCTTTAGGACGTCTAGACGTCTCTGCTGACATTTGATAGCCATCTCAGACGTCCGGGTACACTGATAGACGTCTGGAAAGACCCCAGGACGACCGTGAGGGGTTTCAGCGTCTGCTAGCAGCGCAGGAACGTAAGGTGAGATTCTAAAGTTGTTTAAGATGTCTACGTTTAGTCATAAACAACTAATTTTAGTTAGTATGCACGTTTTTGGCCCGTTCGGGGTCCAAACGTAGTTGGATTTACGCAAAAGAAGTACCGTTGTTTTCCACTCGAATTTCTCTGTGTTAGTGTCACTCGTGTATATTTTTGAACTTGTTTGATGTGATTTGGTTAATGGTATAGGTCTTCCGCTAGTAGCGTATACGGGGTCGTGGAGACGACATAATCTACGATTCTAGCTCCTATTCCATTTGTATATCTCGGTAGAGTGGTTTTTTTAATATTATGACAATCAAAGTACATGCTATCTTGGAATAATTTGATTTAACCCTTGGATGTGAAATGAACCTTAGGGAAGAAGTGAATGAACATTTCTTGAGCCACACTGTTTACTTTGAGATGCTTGTTAAAACCCCAATGCTAGCAAACGAATGGTTTAATGATGTGATACTTCTTTAGTTATTAAATAACGAGCTGCCTGTTATATGTTTAAGAATCGAGATGTGAATAACGAGATACGCATGCCGAGAAAGAATGGAAATGAATATAGTGCATGAATCCTACGGGAAACTAGAAGAAGAACTCTCGTAAACGGAACGGATATTGAATATAGAAGAGAAGTGAGCTGGTTCTTGTGTACATGGTGTCAAGGAGGGCAATTGTCCCTTTAGTGTAGAGGGGAGCTAGCTTCTCCTTAGGTTGAGGTCCAGGGTTAGGATTGGTCACTCTACACTGACTCTTGTTTGGCCCTCGCATACGTGGTATTAAGGTGAGCTAATTAGTGTATGGGGGGAGCTAGTTGTCCCATGGGGCCTGAGGTTAGGATTAGCCACCATACATCGACTCTTGTTAGGTCCACTGGGCAAATCGAGATAGTCGGACGAGGATACGCAAACTGTTGAGGGGCAAGCCTCTGTTCTGAGAGGGCGAGGCCCTGTTTTGTTTTGTACTGTACGTTTGAGCGTACCCGCTAGCGGAAACGACTGACCGCATGCCAGTGCAGGGTAGCTGCGTGTGTGCTTATGGCATGTGCCGTAGTCACCGCTATGTCGCGATTGTGACCTCAGGGTGGTAGATAGGGTGTAGGACTACCTGGGCGACTCCCAGCCAGGAGAGTGCGACGTGTATATCCTGTATCGTAGGAAAACTATAATCAAGATTATTCTCTTGGGGGAATAAGAAAATCAAGAAATGTTATGGATCCTTGGAATGTTTGAATTGGAAACACAGACAAAATAAACGAATGTGTGATAATAAATAATTGGAAATTTCATAATTATAGTTGCTTGTTTCCTTATGTTAACTTACATGTAAATGGCTTAACAACCATTCTACTCAGCGTTAGCTGACTATGAATTATATAACTTTGTTCAGGTCAGGGAGTTGAGTAGCTAGTGCCACCGGCTGTAGAGGAGTGGTGCAGAGGGTGCTGGGTCCAACTGAGCTCAGACATAGTTGTCTTTTTTCCAGTTTTGAACTTTCCTTTTTGTTGTAGTGAGTACCTGTAGTATGTATTGCTATTTCTATTACATTTCTTTTCTACTTTCCGTTGATTTGTAGTTGTGATGATATGTGATAGTTGAGACATTACGTTATGTTTTCCATTACTGTCTCTTATTTACTTCTACTTAGTTACATTGTATGTGCGGTTGTGGAATATTCTTTGCTTTTGGTTATTTCTCGTTGGATGAGTAGGTCTTGGGATCTAGTCGAGGCCAGCCGATCTCAGGTTCTGCAGGGAGCTGAGATCGGGTCGTAACAAGATAGTATCAAAGTAAGGTTGTCCCAAGAAATGAATCAAATAATCTGAAAGTAACTACTCATGTGCATGTAACTAGGATAATCATCACAACGCATCACTTTGATCTTCGCTTCCGAGTCTTATTTCTTTATGCAATCTGGTATCATTGATAGTGCCTATTCTTTTTCTTTTATCTCCTTGTAGGAGATGCCTCGTTGAGGAGTTCTTGAGGCGGGCCGTAGACGTGGCCATGGGTGTAGTCGTAGGGGTGGATGTGTCGGACTTGAGGCACCAGTCGACCCACCCCTCCTTCCGGGCATCCAGGCTTAGGACCTCGCTCAGCTGATTCGAGACAATGCAGAAGGAGCTCTAGCAACCTCCTCCTCAGCTACCCCTCCCTGAGGATGTGGAGGGAGAGTCCTCTCTGAGATAGGGGAATTGCCGTGATGCTAGATGAGCTGGAGGGGGAGGGGGTGATCCTCCACCACCCCCACCACCTTCAGACACTTCTGAGCACGAGCCCTCCTTGCTTGGAGGCGTACCTGTTCCCTCATTGCGGCTCTACCACGAGCTATTCAGCCAGTTCCAGAAGCTGAAGCCCCCCTCCAAGGGAGATGAGAGCCTATCTGAGGCAGAGGACTGGCTGGAGCAGATAGAGAAGGTTTTTGACATGCTCCACCCTCCCGTAGAGTGCTGCGTGGCCTTTGCCACGTATCAGTTGGAGAGTGCAGCCCACCGGTGGTGCAGGGTAGTCAGAGGCCAGGAGGGGAGAGACTGCGAGTAGTACTTCCTGCAGACCTGGCATGACCAGAGGAGGCAGGAGTTCCACACTCTCCGTTAGGGAGCGATGACAGTGAGTACCGCACGCTTTCCTGAAGCTGTCACGCATCGCCCCAACAGCTGTGTCTACAGAGGAGTACCTGTGGAGGTTTACCGAGGGCCTCTGGCCTGCTATTCGGGGGTATGTGAAACCCCTGAAGTTACCCACTTTCTTTCGCGTGGTCGAGGCGGCCATGACCTATGAGGAGACTAACTCGACTGTACGAGACATTGACAGTGGACGAAAGAGGCCTTACCAGCCGGAATACTCACAAGGTCGTTGGGAAAGGAGGCACACGACGCCCGCAGGGGAGTCGTCTCGTTCTGTGGGGCCACTAGTGGCCTTTGGGGGCCCCAGACAGGGGCCAGCCTCCAGCACCGGACCCCCGCCTAGCCACCAGCAGGGACCAACTAAGGGAGGAGGTAGTGCCCCTCTTTGCTACCAGTGTGGACATTAGGAGGGACTACCCATCTAGGGCCGGAGCACAGCAGATGTTCTTAGCATCGAGCACTGGAGGCTGATCTGGCGGCCGTGGTTACTAGGCACAAGGAGGATAGTAGTTACGAGGAAGGTACCGGCTAGCTGCTGCTCGTTCGACCCAGAGTGGTTGCTTTTTCTGCACCCAAGGCTGAGGGGCGTATTAACGCCCTAAGTCACAACGACGCCAGAGCTTTGAGTTCTGTGGTCGCAGGTATAGTTACCGTTTTTAGCAGATTAGTTTATGTTCTTTTTGATTCTAGTGCCACGCATTCTTTTGTTTCCTCGAGTTTTGCCGTCAGCTTGGGGCCAAGCAATGTACTGTTAGAGGTTCCGTTCTTGATTAAAAGCCCAGGTGGACAGTTATCTGTCGCAGATCAAGTCTTCACAGACTGCAAGGTCTCTATAGGGGGATACAGTCTTCCCGCTGACTTGATCGTGATTACGATGGAGGACTTTGGCGTGATCCTAGGGATGGACTGGCTGCTGTCTGCATATCACACCCTGGTGGACTGTTTTGGGAGGAAGATCGTCTTCTCCATACTGGAGTTGCCTCCCTTTGAGTTTCACGGCTAACCAGTAGATGGAGGTTTCAGGTGCATCTTCGCGTTTCGGGCAGTGAAGCTCTTGAGTCAGGGGTGTGAGGGCTTCTTAGCTTGTGTTGTAGTAAAGCCTAGCCTCGTGGCCGACTTGCAGAGTATCCTGATGGTCTGCGAGTCACCCGACGTCTTTTCAGAGGAGCTGCCAAGACTACCGCCTGAGCGTGAGATCGAGTTTGAGATCTCACTAGTACCAGGGGCCAGCCTCAATTCTACTGCACCGTACAGGATGACCCCACTTGAACTACGAGAACTCAAGTCTCAGTTACAGGAATTGTTAGAGAAGGGCTTTGTGAGGCCAGTGCGTCCATGTGGGGAGCCCCTATATTGTTCGTAAAGAAAAAGAATGGTACCCTTCGGCTTTGTGTCGACTACTAACAACTGAATCTGGTCATCATCAAGAACAAGTATCCGCTGCCTCGTATTGACGACCTCTTCGACCAGTTGAGAGACGCCACAATGTTCTTCAAGATAGTTTTGAGGTCATGATACCATTAGTTGAGGATTAGGGAGACCGATGTATCCAAGATAGCTCTCTGTACTCGGTACGAATACTACGAGTTTTTTGTTATGTCGTTTGGGCTAACCAACGCCCCTGTTGCTTTCATGGATATGATGAACCATGTTTTCAGGTCATACTTAGACCCATTTGTTGTGGTGTTCATTGACGACGTACTAGTCTATTCTCGGGATCAGGCACAGCATGGACAGCATTTACGTATGATCCTGGATACTTTGAGACGACACAGGCTGTACGTCAAGTACAGTAAGTGTGAGTTCTGGTTAAGGCAGGTGACCTTCTTGGGTTGTGTGATTTCAGGAGATGGATTGGCTATCGATCCAGCCAAGGTCGAGGTCGTACTCAGGTGGAAGAGGCCATGCACAATGACAAAGATACGTAGCTTTCTGGGACTGGCAGGTTACTATCGACGGCTTATCAGGAGATTCTCTCAAATCGCACGTCTTATGACCCAGCTGACTCGGAAGGACGAGCCCTTCGCTTGGACAGATGAGTGTGAGTTGTGCTTTCAGGAGTTGGAGAGACTGATTTCAGCTCTTGTACTCACCATCCCAGACAGCAGTGGCGAGTTTGTGATCTACACTGATGCCTCGTTGCAGAGGTTGGGTCGTATGCTCATACAGCGGGATCACATTGTCGCTTACGCCTTACGGCAACTGAAGCCTCATGAGCATAATTACCCCATCCATGACTTAGAGTTGGTAGCAGTTATCTCCGCACTGAAGACATGGAGGCACTGCCTGTGCGGTGAGACATTCAAGATATTCACAGATCATAAGTGCCTCAGGTACTTATTTGGCTAGAAGGAGCTCAACATGAGACACAGACGTTGGTTAGAGCTCCTGAATAACTACGACTGCAGTATCTCTTATCCCCCAGGGAAGGCCAATGTGGTGGCTGACACCTTGAGCCGGAAGGCGTCCGCCCACTTGGCCAGCTTGCAAGCACAGAGTTGGAGACTCATGGAGGAGGTGGGCAGTTGAAGACCGTGGGAGTCACGGGGGTACTGCGGGGCAATGACAGCGACGCAGTTTAGGTGATAGTAGATAGGTTGACGAAGACGGCGCGGTTCTTGTCGATCCGAGTCACCTTTGGGCTGGCACCACCCCCAGATTGACGGGTGACTCGGATCAGAGTACGTGAAGGCCTACCACCCCCAGATTGACGGGTAGTCGGAGCGCACCATACAGACACGAGGACCTCCTACGTGCTTGTGTGCTGACTGAAGAGGCTCCTAGGAGGAGCATGTCCCTGGCAGAGTTTGCATATAATAATAGCTATCATTCGAGTATCGGCATGGCACCTTATGAGACTTTGTACGGGAATAAGTGTACTGCACCCTTGAGTTTGGTTGAGGTGGGGGCCAAGTGGGAAGTTGGTCCCAGGCTGATCCGTCAGAGTTAGGAGGTGATAGAGCAGATTCACAGATGACTCCATACTGTCAGGAGCAGGCAAAAGAGCTATGCTGATAAGAAGCGCAAAGAGGTACAGTTCGAGGTTGGGGATCACATCTTTTTTCGTGTTTCGCCCATGAAGGGCTTGCAACGTTTTGGGGTGAAAGGGAAGCTTGCGTCGGGGTTTATGAAGCACTTTGAGGTCTTGGAACGGGTATGACTCATTGCTTACCGGCTTGCCTTTTCTCCCCAGCTCTCTGGAGTGCATGATGTGTTCCATGTGTCTAATCTCAGGAAGTACATAGTTGATCCCAGCCACGAGAGCGTTGAGGTGGGAGGTGATTTGACTTATCCTGAGAGGTTGATGCAGATACTAGATAGAGCCGTTCGGAGTTTAAGACGGAAGCAGGTACCACTGGTGAAGGTTTTATGGAGAAGCCAGCGGTACGAGGAGGCAACCTGAGAGCCTGAGACAACGATGCGAGAGCAGTACTCAGAGCTTTTTGAGGGTACGTCGCTTCTGACCTACTTTGATCCTCTTTAAGTTGTGCTTTTACATTATTTCTGCACCTTAACTAGCTCAAGTTTCAGGGACGAAACTTCCTTTAAGTTTGTTATATTGAAATGACCCTTCTCAAGGGTCGTTCGAAGTTTTTTTTGGAAAGATAGGGGCGTGAGTGTAATTTTAAACCCCCTGGGTTTAGGTGTGTGGGCCTTGCGGGAAAGAGATGTTGCAGGAGGGAATCGTACAATTTTCCCTCTCTCTCTCTCTCTTCCCACGCACACACCCATGCACACGCCCATGCACACACACTTTACTTTCCCCCTTCGAACCCTAACCCCCTCCCTTCTATTTAACAACCTTACCACTCTCTCCATCACCCCATACCCACCACCTCCACCTCCACTCCAAGACCTTGCCACCAGCTCCTCCCCCGGTCCACTTGCGACCACGAGAGAGTGCGTGGGAGGGAAGCTCGAGCTGGAGGAGAGGGAGAGCGTGGGTGAGGGAGAGGGAGGGTGTGGGAGAGAGGAGGCGCGGCCGGAGGAGTTGCGGGAACTTGAGGAGAAGAGCTTGAGAGGGAGGTGTGCGTGGGAGAGGAGAGTCGATCAGAGGACATCGTCGTTCGTCGTTCCTTCATCCTTCCCTTGCGGCCGTGCGTGTGGGAAGGAGAGGCCGCCGGAGGGGCTTCGCGACCTCCTTCAGCTGTTGGAGTCGTAGTTGCAGCTCTGTAGATGAGTAGAACTTCACGAGGAAGTTCTGCGCACTGATTTTTTCAGTATCAGATTCTGAAGCATTTGTCAGACGTCTGGAGGAGCCTCAGGACGTCCGGAACTAGAGCCGGACGTCTGACAGCACGTAGAGTGTCGTGGTATGAACTTTGTATGCATTTGCATGAGCGTACGTTAAGTTAGTTGTCGCAGTTCTTGAATTGCGGTTGCATGCGTAGGTACATGGTTTGGAAAGACGCGTAAGCACGTTCTTCGAGTTGCTTTAGGACGTCTGGATGTTTCTACAGACGTCTGATAGCTACCATAGACATCCAGGTACACTAACAGACATCAGGAAAGACCCAAGGACGACCGTGAGGGGTTTAGACGTCCACCAGTAGTGCATGAACGCAAGGTGAGATTCTGAAGTCGATTAAGACATCTGGGTCTAGTCCCAGACATTTGATTTTAGTGAGTATGTGCGTTTTTGGCCCGCTCGGGGCCCAAATGAAATTAGATTTACGCAAAGGAAGTACCGTTGTTTTCCGCTCGAGTTTTTCTACGTGTTAGTGTCACTCGTATATTGTTTTGAACTCATTTGATATGATTTAGTCAATGGTATAGGTCTCCCGCCAGTAGCGTATACGGGGCCCGTGGAGACGACGGGATCTGTGATTCTAGCCCTCATTTTACACGTGTATCTCGATAGAGTGGTTTTCTTAATATTATGACAATTAATCAAAGTGAATGCTATCTTAGAATAATTTGATTGAACCCTAGGATGTGAAATAAACTCTAAGGCAGAAGTGAATGAACATTGCTTGAGCTGCACTGTTTACTTTGAGATGCTTGTTAAAACCTAATGCTAGCAAATGAATGGTTAAATGATGTGATACTTCTTCAGTTATTAAATTACGAGCTGCCTGTTATATGTTCAAGAATCGAGATGTGAACAACGAGATATGCATGTCGAGAAACGAATTGAAATGAATACAGTGCATGAATCCTATGGGGGACTATAAGAGGAATTCTCGTAAACGGAACGGATATCTAATGTAGAAGGGAAGTGAGCTGGTCCTTGTGTACACGGTATCAAGGAGAGCAATTGTTCTTTTAGTGTAGAGGGGTGCTAGTCGCTGCTTTGGTTGAGATCCGGGATTAGGACTGATCACTCTACATCGACTCTTATTTGGCCCTTGCGTACGTGGTACCGGGGTGAGTTGATTAGTGTAGGGGGGAGTTAGCCGTCCCATGGGACTCGGGGTTAGGACTAGTTACCTTACATCGATTCTTGTTAGGTCCACCAGGCAAACCAGGATAGTCGGACGAGGGTACGCAAACTGTTGAGGGGCAAGGCCCCTGTTCTGAGAGGGTGAGGCCTTGTTCTATTTTGTATTGTATGTTTAGGCGTATCCACTAGTTAAAACGAGTGACTGCGTGCTAATGCGGGGTAGCTATCCGTACGCTTATCACACATGTTGTAGTCACCATTATGTTGTGACCGTGACCTCGAGGCGGTAGACTAGGTGTAGGACCACCACGGTGGACTCTCCCGGCTAGGAGAGTGCCACATGTACATCCTGTATCGCGTGAAAACTGCAATCAAGATCGTTCCCTTGGGGGAAGAAGATTAAGAAATGCTTTGGATCCTTGTTGGAACATCTGAATCGGAAACACATAGACAGGATAAACTAATGTGATAATAAATAACTGAAAATTTCATAATTATAGTTGCTTGTTTCCTTAGGATAAATTGAATGTAAATTGTTTAACCACTACTCTACTCAGTGCTAGCTGACTACAGATTATATAACTTTGTTCGGGTCAGGGAGTTGAGCAGCCAGTGTCACTGGCTGTAGATGGTGTTGGGCCTAGCTGAACCCAGCCATAGTTGTCTCTTTTCCAATTTCGAGCTTTCCTCTTTGTTGTAGTGAGTACTTGTAGCGTGTATTGCTGTTTCTATTACATTTTTGTTCTACTTTCCGCAGATTTGTAGTTGTGATGGCATGTAATAGTTGAGACATTACGTTCTATTTTCCATTACTTTTTCTTATTTACTTCTGCTTAGTTACATTGTATGTGTGATTGTGGTATATTTTTTATTTTTGGTTATTTTTCGTTGGATGACTAGGTCTTGGATTCTAGTCGAGGCGAACCAATCTCAGGTTCTGTAAGGAGCCGTGATCGGGTCGTAATAAGGCTGGTTTTGAAATTTCAAAAATAAAACATAAGGTGTTCATGGATTCTGAGATGTGCTAAATGCCCATTGGGTTTGTCAAGAACCAAACTTTTAGAAATTATTGCTCTCTTTCTTTTTGGCACTAATCTAATTTGTATTACTTTTAAGTTTGATTGCTATTTTCTTAACATAGTACATTTGTATGAAACTTTTGAGCTTCACATATTGTACATAACTAGATAGTGGTTTTTGCGCTTTATTTTTCTCCCGAGATCGACCTCATATTCTAACTTCGAGAATTATAAATTTAAGTGTTATTTTCACTTTTTGTCGACTATGCTACGACATGTTCTTAAACTTAGGCTCAGCGATATTAACACCTTTCTATCAGGAGAGCCCCTAGGAAGATGCTCACCTTGATATGCAAGTGAAGGAAGACGAGTATGAGGTTAAGCTGGCGGCCCTAAGGGTTGAGCAATAGCTAGTGGCGGAGTAGTTGCAGGAGATCCGGTTGATGAGAGATTGGGCTAAAGCCTAGCAAGAACCCCAAAGTTCTAGCCCTACCAACGACCAACTAAAATGGCGTTGCATGGTGGAAGAAGAGAATGCCTACCTATGCGAATAGCTCGAGAAGAAATGCGAGCTTAGTAGCCAGAAGGGAGAAACCCCTCTTGGTCCACTAAAGGCCCCCCTCCCACCTTTGCGAGTGTCGGATGAGCAGTTGGGGGCTCATCCTTTGGTGTCTAGTGGTGGAGGCTTGATTCTCGAGATTGCTCGCTAGGTCACCCGGGTAATGAGAGGTATGAAGCTCTGGGCGTACGTAATGACATACCCCTTCACTGAGGACATGACGATTACCCCACTCGAGAAGTTCAAACAACCCGTCCTGGCTTAATATGATGGGATGTCGTACCCTAACAGCTTTGCAGGGAGATATAGGTAGATGATATTGGTCCACGGATGCTTGGATGGAGTTCTCTATTGGGTAGTCTTGTCTTATTTATCCAGGATGGCTCATGAGTGGTTTAATGAATTGTCGGCAGGCTAAATCACTTGCTTTCAAGAGTTGGCCAACAAATTGTCAGTATTTTGTCGGTTATCAGCGGATCAGGGATAATCCAGAAAGGCTGTTGGAAATTCAGTAGGGAAGACAGGATTATTTTCGATCTCTTCTAGATTGATTGAAGACGCATTATTTCAGATGCAAGCAGTCGCATGATGCCATCTCTATCCAGTATTTTAAGTTAGGTTTAGTGACTCAAAGGTTCTAGCACAATATTGATGATTTTCCTCTTAGAGACATAGTGGAATTGTGGGATCGCGTCACAAAGTTTGCAAAGCAGTATGACTCCTTCCGCTCCCATAACCGTTTGGCAGATGGACATGGTGAAGACCGTACCTCCCCCGAGGAGAGGAAGATCCTAGTCGAGGCAGCACCAATATCAATTTGAAGCAGCGACTGCCTCAATAAGTAGAAAGGGAATTTCACGGATCTAAGTGAAGGCCTGAACAAGAACCAATCCAATTGTCCCTACCAACCCAGGCGGGACCTCTATGAAGAATATACTCCCCTGATCGTGAATCAGGCGAATGTGTTAGTTGAAGTCTGGTCAGCTGATAAAGACTTACTTTCTCCACCAAAGCCTCTAAAGAAGAAGATAGAGAGTGATCCTTATTGTAAGTACCATTTGGCCTGGGGGTACGCTATGAAGGACTGTTGGGATTTGTGTGAGCAGATCGAGTTCCCAACCTGACATGGTAATTTGGCTCCTTTATTTCATTAAACAAAATGGAAGCCAAGATAAAGGCAAGCGACCTGTAGAAGGTCCTGAGAAGTATCATCGAGAGAACCTTCAACAGCTCTGAGGAATCCATGTAGTATCCTTTCCGGAGCTGGAGGTAGAGGAGACCACAACCCTCATGGCCCGGCAGGAGATTCCACTAAAACTCCTGCCTGAGGAATATCATCTCCAGGTCATGGTGGCATTAAAGGTAGGGCTTTTAGGAGGTCACACGGCTAGAGTCTCGTCTCCTCAACCGACATTGTGTCCACAATACTTAAATCAAAGAGCAGATAGACGTGATCTTCGGTGTCAACATCACCACTAGCCCAGGGGCCGCCCCTGCACCTATGGGGACCACCGGGGAGGTGTATCCCACTTTGCAATGGGGTGAGAGGAGTTCCGTCAGGCAAGTCACCTTGAGGCATTTCTCCACCCTTCTGGATCTGGCTGATCATACGGATCCCTTGTTAATAACTCTCCTCCTGGCTGGACGACAACAAGCCTGTCTCCTTGTAGACAAGGGTAGCATTGTGGATGTCCTTTTCCTTAAGATCCTCACGCAGTTGGGTTTCAGTGAGGAACATTTGTCCTTGCCAACCCTCCCGGTAGTGAGGTTTGGGAACCACAATGTAATGCCGAGAGGAGAGATTAGCTTGCTGGTATCAATATGTGATGGAGACAATCACCTTAACAAGACAGCCACCTTCATAGTAGCTGGGCTGGTGGGGGTTTTGAAGGTATCATAGGTCGTCCCAGGATCCATGCTTTTCAGGCAATTCCCCGTATTTTCAATTCATACTCTTCCATTCCTTACATGGAATCGGAATTGTCCATGGAGATCAATTAGCCGACTGAGAATTACCATGCATTGAGCTCGAACGCTCAATAGAGAGGAGGCCCCCCAAACCTCCTAAATAGAGAGGACGAACCTCCTATCTAGCCTCCTTTCCTCAACCATGGCTGTCTAGTTATACTCTGAGGCAACTGACAAACTGGTCCAGATAGGAGTTGAATTGCCCGTGATCGAAGTCCACGAGTTACTCCTGTTAAGGGCTAATGCGGATATTTTCGCATGGTCGGCCAACGACTTGTTGAGAGTAGATCCATCTCTGATTAATCACTGACTCATTATCCATTTGGGTTCTCGAGAAGTCAAGCAAGCCCGATTGCATGAGTTCCCTGAGCAATGGCCGGTCATCGCTGTGGAAGTAGACAAGCTACTGGAGGCGGGATTCATTGAGCAATCTATCTACCTGAAATAGCTATCCAATGTTGTGATGGTCAAGAAATCAAATGGAAAATAGAGGATGTGTGTGGACTTCACAAATGTAAACAACGCCTACCCAAAGGATGAATTCCCCCTACCAAAGATTGATGCCCTTGTAGACTCTTGCAATAGACAGTCACACATGCCTTTCCTTGATGCTTATAGTGGTTATTACCAGATAAACCTAGCTTTAGCTGACAAGCCTCATAGTCATGTCTTTTGACCTGAAAAATGATGGAGCTACTTATTAGCATCTTGTAAATCTGGTGTTTGCTCATCTAATAGAAAAGTCATTTGAAGTGTATATTGATGATATGCTTGTAAAAGAAATTTCTCCCAACACTTGGAAAACTTAGCCCAGGTGTTCCAAGTTTTAAGGGACACTTGGCTCTGCTTAACTCTCGAGAAATGCACGTTTGGCGTATCGTCGAGAAAATTCCTAGGCTTCATGGTCTCTAACCGTGGGATAGAAGCTAACCCTGACAAATATCAAGCAATTGTGGCTCTAACGCCCCTGACTAATATGAAGGGAATCCAGTGGTTAGTGAACAAGATTACGGCTTTAGGTCGCTTTTTGTCTCGATCTTCTGATAAGTTCATCCCTTTTTTTGAATGTATCAAGAAGGAGAAAGACTACACACTAGCACTTTGGACCCTTTAATGCCATTAGGCCCTCGAAGAAGTCAAGAAATCCCTTCAAAAACCTCCCATTCTCACAGCTCCCAATGATGAGGAAATCTTGTTCCTTTATCTGGCGGCTTCTATCATTGTCGTTAGCGTTGTCCTATTATGTGAGCATAATGGAATACAGTAGCCGGTGTATTTCGGTAGTAAGACTTACCAAGGGGCGAAGCAAAGTACATCGTGATCGAGAAACTTGGCCTTTGCCCTGGTAGCTTTTGCCAAAAAGCTATGCTCATATTTCTAGGTCCACACAATAGTTGTAGTCACGGATTACCCCTTGCGCCAAATGCTTTACAGGCCAACCGGGTCAACCCGCTAGATGAAATGGGCTATGGATTTGGCGGAGTTTGATGTTAAATATCGGCTTCGGAAATCCATTAAAAGCCAAGTCTTGGCGGATTTTGTGGCAGAGTTCATGGATCTGGGTCCTCCTACCACTTTGCCATGGAAATTAGACGTTGATAGATCCTCCATGATGGCAGGGGCCAGCGCCAGAATCGCTCTGATGGCTCCCGATGACACTACTTATAAGTATGCCATCAAGTTAGCTTTTCCCACCTTCAACAATGTTGTAGAGTACGAGGCCTTGTTAGCCAGTCTCAGGGTAGCAAAATCCATGGGAGCCTTGTGTTTAAAAGTCCACGTGGACTTGTAGTTGGTAGCCAACTAGATTAATGGTGAATATCAGGCTAAAGATCCTAATATGAGCCTTTACACAGAATAAACAAAAGAGGAGCTGTTAAATTTTAAGACCGCCATAGTTGAGCGGATACCTTGGTCCGACAACCTGTTGGCGGGCGCCCTAGCCCGCCTGGCATCCGCCATTTCTGTAGGACAAGAGGATGATATACTTTTGCAGGCATTAAGTAAACTTACAATGCTCCCTCCACAAGCATTCATTATCCAGCCAACTATCTCTTGGATGGCTCCAATAATAACTTTCCTAAATATAGCTGAGTTACCTTCCAGGAGCCTCACCCTAAACCTTTCCGATTGAAGGTCTCATGCTACATACTAATAGGCAGATAGTTGTATAAAAGGGTTAATCAACCCCCTTATTACGTTGCCTCACCCTGGAGGAAGTGCCTCAAGTAATCTAAGAGGCCCACGGTGGCATTTGTGGCAAGCATGAAGGAGACAGAGCCCTGTTAGCCATCTTTTTTCAAATGGGTTATTTTTGGCCCTAGATGAAGCGACAATGCTAAGAGTTTGTGCGCAAATGTGATAAATGCCAAAGATTCTTCTCAGTTTGCGTCTCCTGCCTAGAAAGATGGTGTCCATAATGTCCCCAATTCCCTTTGCCAAATGGAGAATGGACTTTGTTGGTCCTTTCTAGCCAGCACCTACTAAAAAACGTTTCATTTAGGTGGCAGTGGATTATTTTTCAAAATGGATTGAAGCGGAGCCTATGTCCAGCCCGACAACTGAAGGGTCTTAACATTTGTGCGGAAAAATATTATTACTCGTTGTGGATGCCCAAGAGCCATTGTTACTAATGATGGGACCTAGTTTGCCTCCAAAAAGTTTGAGGACTTTTGTATAAGTTGGGGCATCTGCTTGTGTTTTACGACCATCGCCCACCCCCAAGCAAATGAACAAGCAGAGGTATTCAATTGTACGATCATTGCTGCACTTAAATGACAGTTGGATTCTGTGAAAGGAAGATGGGCGAATGAATTGCCGGATGTACTATGGGGGTATCGCACAAGTCAAAAGATTGTGATCGGCTACACATCCTTCAGTTTAGTGTGCGATATGGAGGCCCAATTGTTGATTGAGACAATCGTCTCCACGTACCGTTCCTAGTTACATACCCACTCACTAATGAGGACCAAGTTCGCCCAGTGTTGGACTCTGTAGAGGATGTCAGAGAGGAAGCATTGAAGGCAATGAGTCTGCACAAAGAAAAGACGACCGTTGCCCATGACAGGCAAGAAGAGAATTTTTTGAATGGGCTTGGCATTGCATCGCAGCGGGGCATCCCAACCGGCAGTGTTAGGCGACAAGCAGGATGCCAATTGGGAATGACCTTACAAAATTTGTGAAAGATAATGACGATGATTATTATAAATTGTAAACGCTTAGCGGTAGGCCAGTCTCTTGCACATAGCACACTAGCAATTTAAGGATGTATTACAAGTGAATAGTAGCTACATTATTACAACTTCCAGGGGCCATTCCCATCAAACGACCTATAAAAAAGTGAAATTTTAAAAAAGGAGGAAAAACTTCACTAACAAAGGGGGGATGGAGAGGAGAGGCGACCAAGGGGGCGATGGTGAGGGCAAGTGGAGGAGGGTGGAGCGATGGTGTAGAGGCAACGTGCGTGGTCGGTCATCGGTGAGGGGGAGGCCATGGAGAGGCGACAACACTATAGGAGGAGGTTTTGGTGGAGGGGATACTCGAAGGTGGTATAGCAAAGATGTGATTTACTATAGGTGCTGTGAGAGAGGGCACATGGCTGCCTCATGTTGTAATCCCATCGTGTGTTTTAATTGCGGAGGATTGGGCCACCGAAGGAGCTCGTGCAGGAGAAGACCCTACGTTGATAACGTAGGATGTGGTTGTCTTGGTGGGGCCGCCCAATCACAACCTAGAGGGTGCCCAAACCCTAGCCGATGTGTGAAGGAGCAAGAGGGCCCACGCTCGGGTGCTCATCATGTGGAGGATAGACGTAGGCGTGCATGGAATCCCCCTCCCCCGCCCACGGCACCCCCGCTAGACGTGGAGGTGCCCTTGTTGCCGGAGGTCCTAGTGGCAAAGTGGGGCCCTCGTCGAAGAGATAATGGTCGACACCCCTTCCTTAGATGACCTCCAAGGGTTTGTATGATCCCTCTCTTTTGTCCTCTCTCTGGAAGATTTGTGTGTCGAACCCATCAAGGTTCTTGGTTTTTGGATTGTCGAATGTGAATGTGGATCTCCTGAAGTTTCGCTCTTCTACGTTTGGTGCAACTTTGGTGATTTGGTGCCTTGTTTCTCCTTTTGATGGTGCTTTGAATGAACGATCGCCGCAACGGGTTTTTGTTCGTGATGGTACCGTGCAGATTTATGGTTTGCCTTTTCATCTGTGTTCCAATATGGTGGCTAGCAGTGTCATTGTCGAGTTTGCATCTTGAAGGTTGGAGTGCACCTTAGGCATGGAGGACCTTTTCAGGAGAAGGTTTTCCTTAGATGTGGTGGCTCCTCTTGGCTATTTAACATAAAGGTGAGGGTGTGCCAAGCTTGAGAGGCGAAGGAATGTAGAAGAGGACAGGGTTTTTGAGATCGAGAAGGGTGAAACTATGCAGTGGTGTAAGGTCCTTAATGAACAGAGTCATGTAGGCGTAGGACAGAAAAAATGTAAGGTTGTGGAGGATCCAGTGTCGATGCATGAAGGGGAGTCTGTTGGACGTCCATAGGAGAGATGGATTGTGGCGATTATAGGGCCATAGTGGTCCACAAGGTGGATGGTGATCCTCAACCAAGTGCCAAGGCAGATGATGTTCCGTTTGTTTTCTCCACTCCGAAGGGTGTCTTGTATAATGTTGGCTCCTCTTTGTCTTCAAGGGGAGGAGGATTAAGCAGAGGAAGATACAATCTCAGAAGCTGTGGCCAGTTACACGTAGATGTTAACCAGGTGGCAAAGATCTTACAGGTGTCACGCTTGGAGGGTGAGGAGGGGGCTGGCAACTCCTTATGTTAAGGGTCTTGATGTGGAACATGCGGGGGCTAAGAGACTGCACGAGAAGGGGTATTCTGGTGAAATACCTCAGGGAGTGGGGAATTGATTATGCGTTATTGCAGGAAACACACATTGAAGGAGAGGATGGCATCTTGTGGTAGCCATTGTTGGTAAATGGGGAGGCATCTTTGAGATGTATCCTAGCTTGTGGGAGAGCAGAGGGGGTCTATGTATGCATGGTGGTAGTCAGCAGTGCTTCAGTTGGAGGATGTGAAGGTGGGTTAGTTCTCAATCACGTGTAGGTTGTCCAGGGTAATTGATAGTGCTCACTCGTTTGTGACATCAGTCTATCGACTGTGCCTTCAGGGAGAGAGTCCCCCTTTTTGGAGGGAGTTGCGTGATATGTCTACTTGGGTACCAAGGCGCAGCGTGCCTCTTGGGTGGCGACTTCAACGCCACATTTTCGTCAGATGATTGGACAGATGGGAGAACGGATTCTTCTACGTTTGATTAACAATCTGTTGTATTTGACGTGGAGTTGGTTGATCTTCCTTCTTCAGGGCCAGTTTCACGTGGTGGAATGGCAGTGGTCAGATGTCCAGATTAGATCGCTTCTTGTGCAATGTTGAGTTGATGGGCTCTTTTCACATGATCTTGGTGATTGCTTTGGGGTGCCCATTCTTTGATCACATGCCCCTTGTTTAGGAGAGTGGGGAGGGTGTAAAGGTGTGAAGTTACTTTAAATTTTAGAAGTTCTAGCTTAATGAGGAGGGGTCCAAGGATATGGTCTCGTCGTGGTGGGTGGCTCAGGAAGTAATGGGGTTGGTGACTTAGCAGTTGGTATCGAAGTTGAGGGGGTTGCGTCTTATGCTATTTGAGAACAAGAAGACTTTGGCCCGCCAAATATCTTAGAAGAGAAGGGATGCTGTGGAGGGTGTGAAGGAGTCCTTGGCCTTGAACGAGGAGGAGAGGGTGCAGTGGAAGGAGTTATCTTTTATTACTAAAGAAGACCTGCAGAGAGAGATTGGTTAGCGTCAAAAGTCACGCCAGCTGTGGTTGAAAGAGGGAGATTCCAATACGAAGTTTTTCCATATGGTGGTGAGCGCAAGGAGAAGTTTTTCCATACGTTATATCCTCCTTAGATATGAAGACCATGTGGTCACTTCCCTTCTTGATATTTGTAATATTGCAAATAAATATTATACTGACACTACATGTGCTGGGCCAAGGTGTGGTTGGAGATTATCTAACTCTGGTGTGCTAAGGCTTGGAGACGTGGAAGGGCAACAATTATGCAGATTGATTGAGGAGAGTGAGGTGGTAACAACGTTGAAAGGCTTAAAGGCAGGAGGATTGCCAGGACTAGATGGCTTCCGTGTGTTGTTTTATAGAGAATTTTGGTAAGTTGTTAAAGCTGATGTGTTAGCAGTGATTGCAGAATTCCAAAGGGGGAACTAGAGTTTAGAGAGAATTAATCGACCTTCACTTTTTCTTCTTCCAAAAAAGTCAAGGGCGGAGGACTTTCAGACTTCAGATCGATTGCACTTTCCAATTTAATCTATGAGTATTGGTGAAGTGTTAGCTAACAGGATGCAGGTGTTATGAATGATAGTATTAGCCCTATCCAGTCAGCCTTTCTGAAAGGTCGATCCCTCCAAGAGTCATTTATATTGGCACAGGAAATGGTGTCAGGATGGGTGAGGAGGAAAAAGGCCTATATGTGGAAGGTTGATTTTTCCAAAGCATACAACTTAGTCTCTTGTGCGTATCTTTGGGAAATCTTCAGGTGGAGGGGGTTTCTTGAGGTGTGGGTTCAGTGGATTAAAAGGTGCGTTATCATCTCATCCTTCTCCCTTCTTATTAATGGCCGGCCTACAGGACAATGGATACAGCCGTAGAAAGGGGTCAAGTAGGGGTATCTTGTGGCCCCCCTCATTTTTATTCTGGCAATTGACATCTTAGCCTGTTTTGCCTTTAAGGCATGTTCAGGTGGCCTCCTACACGGCTACACCCTTTCCTCCTAAAGAGCGTTGATGGTAACACCATCATTTGTCATAACTAATTTAAATTAGTCAAATTCAAGTGATAAATGCTCCTAAATGATCGTTTGAGGATCGCAATTCCATATTGAATTGATTTGAGAAGAAGACAGAAAAATGGGGTTAATTCTGCTGTTTTAACATTCAATTAATTATGCAGATTAACTAAGGGGTTGATAAGGGGCTAATTCAAGGTCAAATAAACTTAAAAGACCAAAATATGGGCTTATATTGACTGAATCAGGTTTTACACATTTCGAGGAGGAAAATAGTATTAAAAATCCTAATTATTAGCCACACTCAAATTGAAGGGGTTCTGTTCAATCTAAACTTCCTAAAAATCATTGAAAAATATTCTAAGAGGTTTGGTACTTCACTTTAACTATTTGAATCCATTTTAACCAAAAATAGAGATTCAGACGGGAATTTACCTTAATTTGGGCTCCTGTACAATTTACTAGTCAAACATGGACAAAACCTAAATCTAAGTTCACTATTAGATTCCTTGGGTCCAAATTAGGTTAACACCAAAATTTGGGTCTAATCAGAATCCATCTTGACCTAATTTACCTTTTGAGCCCTTAGATCTCTATTCTTTTTAATCAAGCCCCTAGGTTCTACATTTTCTTACAAATAAGTCCCCATATTTTCACCACTTTCGCGGAGAGGTCCTTGCCACCTTCTCTCTCCTCCCCACCTTCTTCATGGTATGAACAAAAGCTTCAACCCATGGCAGCCAAGATTTGATCGCCAAGTTGACTGACCAAATTGAGACTAAATCTCGCCAAACATGGTGAGATTTATCTCAATCACCTTCCTGATCGTTTAAGCTCTGTCTCGAGCTCAATCGAGGCTGGAAATCTCACCTGTGAACTCAAGATCTCAAGCTTCAAAAACCAACTTAGAAGCAGGTCAAAACTTGCTTAAATTGATTCATTGAGGAGAGGAATCGATTCTATACAAACCCTGGGACATTTCCACGAATTCTTTAGCTAGGTTTACGTCGGAATTCCCCCTCTTCCCTCCTCTCTGGCCACGAACTCCACCGGCTCTGGCGACTCTCTCAATCCCTTTCTTCTGACCACCCAACGGCCAAATTGGGTGGCCCAACATCTTCACCACCTTCTGCTCCTTGCCGTACCAAGGAGGAGCTCTCAACCTCATCGCCGTCACCGCTTCTCATCACCGGAGACTTCATCGTCCGCGGTGCTCACGAAGCAAGCCACCGTGGACTCCTTTCCCTTTCGTCTAGTAAAGTAGTCCTCTATCTCCCTGTCTTTCTTCTCCGACTCTGGCCATGCCCTTGGCATGGTCGCATGCGACCACCTCCACAACCTTTGCCATGACCCATTAATCAAAAGCCCTAAAGAAATTTGGGGCTTTGATCGTTCTTTCATCCCGTCGAACACACCCATCGTCGGCCACCAATACCGACGTCGTTTGACCTTCACAAACTCCCAATCACCAAAATAACATTGCTGCTACCTTCGTCGCCTCACGGCAGTGCTTATGAAGTATTTAATCGGGGCCAAGAGCCCATATTCTTGATTTCAGGAGCTTGTCGAACCGCCACTCATTGCCATCGTCGTTCGCCGTCATCAGCCATCCTCCGATTCCAATTCCACCACCAGTAGTTGCGGAATGCTTCCACGAAGCCTTCCAGGGCTTGAATTGGAGAGGCACCAACAGCAACAGCAGCAATTGGAAGAGGAGCTTCAGCAGCAAACACGCGAAGAGGGGCTGCCCAAGATAGTCCCACATCGTTAGATTTTAATTTGGATTTTGATATTTAAGGTTTTACGTGCATTGCTTTGTTGCCTTCGACATGGAGGTCAGGTCTCCCTTCACACGAGCATGCACACCCCTCACTCATGCTCACACGCATGCGGGCCTAAGATATGAACCGATTACCCGATTAGGTTTGGAGAGAGAGGTTTTCAGAGAGAGAGAGAGGGGGGGTTTTGCTCCTAGGAACTGTGCTTGGGACTTAGGCAAATTTGAGAGGCATTGGGCTTGGAGTTTAAGGCGTCTGGAGCTTACCCCTGACGTGTGATCGTGGCCTTGTTGAGATATCTAATGCCCTTTGAGATATTATTTGATATTGGGTTGGGAATTGAGCCTAAATGTTGATAGAAGATTGGTGATCTCAACCACCACTTTATAGGCTCTTCATTATATTTTTGTCTATTGAACTTGGGATACAACTTGGATCTTTATTGAATATATTTTGTGATTAATTATTCATGGCATATTATTCTTGTGATTATTGATTATTGTTCTCATATTTATCTAATTCGATTAGTGGGTTGAATTCTAATTTTGCTCATTGCGAACGACTTCAGAACTCACGATTTTTTGAGCACTATAAATTTAAATGTTGGTTTGATTTCCATCACTATACTATGACGCAATTCTCTTTCCTAAACAACGACGAATTATTAACGACCAACATTTTGGTGCTATTGCTGGGGAACAACGCCCAATCACCACTATTCATATCATTCTTGAGTTGATTTCTAATTTGCCCTATCTGCTTTGTTTTGTTGTTGCGAGGTGAATCACGAGAAGATCTTCTACATAATCAACCACTCAAGGGGCAGGTAAATTTTTTCTTCTTCCCTAATCCCCTCCTAATCTTGGGAAGACAAAAAGGAAACAAACCAATTAGGATCCACTTGCCTTACTTTTCTAATGATATCATTCAAGGCAAAGAGTTTCCTGATTTGCAAAATAGATTGAAACTAGATTGAAGTTGATGCGATTTGATTAAAGATTCCCCAGCATCAATTCCTGTACCTATTAAGGATTCGCGGTAAATTTCTCAACACCTTGGACTACTTACTTTCTTGTTTGAGTCCAAGGTGTCATATTTGGAAATTGTATTTAGAATAGAGCCAATTAGGGTTACACGTTAGGGTTTTGAAGTGTTAGTACACACTTGCTTGTAATTAAGGAAATTGATCTTCCCGCATTTGTGTATTACCCAAGCCTTTGTCTGAATTGATCTAATTAAGTGAACCTTAAAATCAAGGCTCTAAATTCACTTGAACCTTAAAATTTAGGACCTAATAACCTGTTGAGAACAAATTTAGGGTGATATGGGTGCTTTGACCCAAATTTCATTCTCAACCTTAGAATAGGTCAAGTGAAGCTGGTTTACTCAGTGAACTAATCAACCAACAAATTAGGTCACAATTTGAAATAACTTCTAAATCAAGTGAAATTCAAGGCACAATTAGAGTTACAATTGTTAGACTTAGGTCTCAATCTATACATTCAAGGTCTGGTGTGAGAAACTTTGTAACTTGTGAGGACACTCTACCGTGCATGAGTATTCGCAGGACTCTTCTCTCCTAGCTACCCAAGTAATTCTTGGGTGTGTGGATTTTTGATCAAGAGGTCCATCGACCTAAAATAACCTTAGTTATCTAAAATTTTTGGGTGCCTTGATCGGATCTAATACCCATCTAGTCCCTCATCTAATCCTTACAAACACAGGCAGAGGTCCCTAGGTTTGACCTAGAGGCCTCCATTAGAGTTGATCTTATTGGTGAAACCTGATCTGATTTGATCAAATCAATCTGGGCCTAAATCTGATTCTTCATCTTGATCCATCACTTGATTTGGAGATGCAACTTAACAACATAGGAAACGTTTTCAACCTTTAAGAGAATAAAAGAAAAAATGATTTGAGGCTGCTATCAGAAATAGCGATGAATCTTACAAAACCTCTAAGTCTTGGAAAAGATTTCAGGTTAGGAAACAAGAGATGACAAACATTTTGGACCACATCAAAATGATGGCAACACAAATAGCATGTGGTTCAACCTGGGAAACCCAGTCAGGACATTAAGGAAATTGCATTTCAATGAGGGTTTAAAATACGTCTCAAATCCACAACTTTGGAAAAAGTGCCAAGATGATTTTCGACGATATGCGGAGCTAATAAATCAGTTGGAAAATGCAAGTGAAGAGAGATACCCAGATTCCCACCCAAAAATTTATGATGCATCTTGGAGCAATTTTAAGAATCAATACAATTTCCTAGAGCCTAGGTATGAAAATAGAGGCTATTTTTATGGACCCCCAACCTAAATAGAATAAAATTTTGATTTTGGACAAAATGACATACTTGATCAAGCTATGGGTTGGGCAGATTCAGCTACAGGTGTTCCCGATTATGAGCCAGCCATAGGAAGTTGTGAAGTCGGTCATCATGCTTAGACTTTCGCAACATCTGTAATGAGTTCAATTCAGAACATCTCGAGGATGTAACACCCGTACTTTATCCTACTAAGGTATTTGTTGAAAGTAATTCTGACATCCTAATAGAACCAAGTCTAGATTTTAGTGACCTAATTCTTACACCTAACCTAGAACCTAGATCTGAGCCTAGTTGGGATGATCATGAGACTAAATGTGATGAGAGCAAGATTTTAGATTTAAACTATGATCTTGAGCCTGTATTTGATGATGATACATCTCTAGACTCTTCAGAAGAACAAATTGATCTATCGAAAGTCAAATCGATTTATGATGCAGAATCAGAGGAGTTGGAAGAATTGGGATTTGATTGGATCTAACCCTAGATGGCCTGAACCCAAGCCTATGCCTAATAAAGGATATCTCAGTGAGTTTAGAATTTGAGACTAGGTTAGATCAATGTCAGGTTGATAACTCCATGCATCTTGATTTATTTAGTGGTGGAAATCCCGATTTGAGTCAGGTTTAGAAAATGATTTTTACAAATTCTCCAATGACTTTGGATCATACTTTGATTTAGGAGAATTATTCTTTCCAAACGATTATGAGTCAATTTACGACCTCGGTATCTATTATCCATTCTTTGATTCCGATTTTGAGGCCAATGATTTGGAACTCGAAGTAGCCCTACCTCCCACTCTAGAGCCAGAACCTTTCAGAAATCGATCCCAAACCCGCCTTGCCACCGGAATAAATTTCTTTTCTGACTCACCTCTTTCTGATCTGGTGGCACATGATTCACCACCTCAATTCAACAACGAATGGGACACTGATTAAATCGATGGTTATCTAATGTCCCCCTTTGATCCCACTAGTAGGGCTCTTACATTTGTCACAGACTCATTATCTTTTGAGGACCCCTATTCTTATTTGGTTGAGTCGATATAGCCAAGTCCCCAATTCTCATTTCCACACCTATTTGAATCATAAAGCATCTGGTGAGCTCTACACCTATTGATTCATATTTCTCAATGCACCAGACTAATTGGGTTTGATTTGTATCATTAACCAATTTATCTAAACAAGCACCTGGTTGGATCTATAAGGCTAATCATCAAGGTGCTTGTCTTACAAAATTCCACCAATCTGACCATGCATTCTCTTTGACCTACTCGATTGAAGGTATTGAATTTAGCGCTTAACAAGAAGTAACCCGTTATTTTAAAAATTTGAGACCCTTTTGATATTTTTGAGGTACATTCCTATTGCACTTTAGAGTTCAAACTTTAGAATAGCTGATTTCACCTCCGCTATTCATATAAGAACTTGAAATCGTTTGCAACAATCATCTCGACCTATTCACCTCACCCTGTTCTAAACTATGAACTAAGCTGAATTCGAATCCACTTGGTTTACAATGAGGATATTGTAAAACTTAGGCATGGAGTGTGTTAAAGTGTAAAATAAATGGAAAATTCAATTCTTTGAGGGGTTTTTACTATATATATATATATATATATATATATATATATATATATATATATAAAGGAGAAGGGAGGAAAATTTTGTGAATCGAATGAAAAATCTTTTTTGAGGGGGAAAAGAGAGAATACAAAAAATGATAAAGGACAAAAAAAAAAGTCTTAGCAATTGATTATGGATCCCACTTAAATTCTATATCAAATCAAAACAAGGATTAAGTCCTGAAGTGCTAGAGACATGGAGATAAGTAAAGAGTACTGACCTTAGGCTTCTTGGACCTATTCTAGGGCTTAAACACTTACGTATTTGCTAAGATTCAGACTATTCCTTACGAGGTTGAGGAAGTTGTGAGTCTAATGTATTAAGTCTAAAGGTTAGGGATTATTAGGCTTCGTTACCTGTCCCTTGGTTTGCGAGACTTGGTAACCTAGGCACCCAAAAATCACACATCAGTTTGGTTCAGTGCGCATAATGAAGTATAATTTCAAAAGTGTTTTGTTTTGAAAATATTTTCCCGAAGATCTGGCTTAGGAGCAGCTTGAAGACACAAGTTGATTGGACGAGTTCCCGACGAGGAGAGGAATGAAAAATATTCCCCTGGAAGATGCGTTATAATATATCGTCTTCTCGGTGCTTGTTTCCTAGGATATTTGGACCGAAGGCATGTAAGCACCTTGTGCTGGTTCAGGTGCCATGGGTAAGATTATTTCGAAATGTCGATTGTCAGGGCTTGAATTTAGCTACAGAACGTCATGGGCGGCATAATCATGAAGTGTCAAAAGTTAGGAGTTTTGAGAGTTGCTGTGGGCTGTGTTATCCCGAAGCATCGAAACCCAGGGATCCTTCGAGGATTGATGGTGGGGATAAGGAATCCGATACAGACTGTATTTAGGGTCAATCCGATGTTGGAGTTAGGGGAAATTAAAAA
Organism: Thalassia testudinum; assembly: GCA_037157565.1. Taxonomy (NCBI): domain Eukaryota; kingdom Viridiplantae; phylum Streptophyta; class Magnoliopsida; order Alismatales; family Hydrocharitaceae; genus Thalassia; species Thalassia testudinum. Next base: position 1,218,122 of record JAZHRO010000065.1, read on the forward strand.
GAAAAGAGAGCTCTCAGAATAAATATCCCTCTCTATCTCTTATCTAAAAAATGCAGTAATAAACTGAACCTGGACTTTCTATGAATACACACGGGTGCTTTAATTACTAGGTCAATGAACCTCTAGGTAGTTTTTGCGGGCCTTAGAAACTTTTACGACAAACCCAAGGCTGAGGCAGGTCAGGTCTGAATTTTGGCTGGTACTTAAGTATCTCTAGGTCTATTGTTGGTATTCTAATTTGATTTCTATGGAAGTGACACAAATAGGCATTTGAATATCAAAATTATGGTCTAAAGATCTAATTCTTTCCGTAAGATTTTGGTAACGACTAGCAAAAGTTAGGAATAGGGGTATGATGGTAACACCATCATTGGTCATAACTAACTTAAATTAGTCAGAATGCTCTTAAATGATCGTCTGAGGATTGCAATTTCGTATTGAACTGATTTGAGAAGACAGAAAAATGAGATTAATTCTGGTGTTTTAACATCCAATCACTTATGCAGATTAACTAAGAGTTTGATCAGGGGCTAATTCAAGGTCAAATGATCTTAAAATATTAAGAAGTGGGCTCACATTGATTGAATCAGGGTTTTATATATTTTGAGGAAGGAAACAGTATTGAAAATCCTAATTATCAGCCACACTCAAATTGAAAGAGTCCTGGTCGAGATAATTCAACCTAAACATCTTAAAAATCATTGAAAAATATTCTAAGAGGTTTGGTACTTTCACTTTGATCATTTGAACACATTTTGACAAAAAATAGAGATTTAAACGAGAATTTACCTTTGATTTGGGTTCCTGTGCAATTTACCTAGTTAAATGTGGTCTAAACCTAAATCTAAGTTCATCAATAGATTCCTTAGGTCTAAATTAGGTTAACACCAAAATTTAGACCCAATCAGAATCTATCTTAACCTAGTTTACATTTTGAGCCCTCAGATCTCTATTCTTTTCAATCAAGCCCCTAGGTTCTACATTTTCTTACAAAAGTCCCCATCTTTTCGTCACTTTCGCAGAAAGGTCCTTGCCACCTTCTCTCTCCTCCCTACCTTCTTCGTGGTATGAACAACATTGTTTAAAAAAACGTGCCTCGAGACGCTTGAGGCTTGCGCCTCGAGGCGAGGCGTGGCAAATTAGCCTCGAGGCTGAAGCCTTAGCTTGATTCTGCGAGGCATGTGCCTCGCTTTGTCGAGGCGCTAAGGTGTTGGAGAGGCGTCGCCTCGGGTATGTGAGCAGCCTCAAGCACCTCATCGCAGCCTCCACCAGCAGACCGACAGCTCCTGCTCCATCGCATCGCAGCCTCCACCGGCAAGCAGCCCCACGCAGTGCCAGCAACGCAAGTAGCTCCATGCAGCGCAGCGCAATGCTACACGCAGCAGCAACGCTCCATGCAGTGTAGCGCAGTGCTCCAGCGCCAACAGCGTGAGCACGCAGCGGCAATGCTCTACGCAGGGTAGGCTCTAGCACAGCGCAGTGCAGCGTAGCGCAGGCTCCACGCAGCGCAGAGGCAGGCTCTAGCGTAGTGCAGTGCAGCGTAGGTCCACGCAGCACAGCGTAGCGTAGTACAGTGCAGCGCAGGCACGTAGCGCAGCGGCAGGCTCCAGTGCCACTGCAGGTCCAGCAGCGCAGTGCAGCTCCAGTAGCGCAGGCCCGAGCAGTGGTCCGAGACTCCGAGCGCAGCTCCAGCGGTAGTGCTCCACTCTTCAGCAGGACGCATTTGAGGTTAAGGTTAGTATGTTGAGGTTGAGCTTAGTATGTTGACTATAAGTTTAGGTCATTTCATTTAGGTTTATTTTTCAAGTTTAAGTCATTTAGGTTTATTTGATTATCTATCATTTCATTTTCTATATTTTTTATGCAAATCTTGAGGCTTACGCCTCGACCGCCTCGAAGCTTATGCCTCGCCTCGATGAAGGCAAACCACCTTGGTATCGCCTCACATTTTTTAAAACCTTGATGAACAGAAGCTTCAACCCATGGTAGTCGAGATTTGATCGCTAAGTTAACTGAATAAATTGAGACCAAATCTAGCCAAACTTGGTGAGATTGATCTTAAGGATCTCCCTAATCGTTTAAGCTCTCTCTCGAGCTCAATCGAGGTCGGAAATCTCGCCAGCGAACTCAAGATCTCAAGCTTCAAAATTGACTTGGAAGCTGGTCGAAACTTGCTTAAATTGGTTCATTGAGGAGAGGAATAGGTTCTATATAAATCTTGGGACATTTACATGAATTCTTTAGCCAGGTCTACGTCGGAATTCTCCCCCTTCCCTCCTCTCCGGCCACGAACTCCGTCGGCTTTGGCGACTCTCTCAATCCCTCTTTTCCAACCACTCAACGACCAAATTGGGTGGCCCAACATCTTCACCACCTTCTTTCGCTCCTCGTCGTACTAAGCAGGAGCTCTTAACCTCGTTGTTGTCACCGCTTCTCATCATCGGAGACTTCATCGTTCGCGGTGTCGGTGAAGCAAGCCATCGCAAACTCCTCTCCCTTTCGTTTAGTAAAGTAGTCTCCTATCTTCCTCTCTTTCTCTGGTTTAAGATTATGACCTCAATTTCACCTTAGACTTGCTCTCTCCCTCTCTTTCTTCTCCGACTCTAGCCACGCCTTTTGCGTGGTCGTAGGCGACCACTTGCACAACCTTTGCCATGAGCCACTGATCAAAAGCCCCAAAGAAATTTGGGATTTTGATCGTTCATTCATCCCGTTGAACATACCCACCATTGGCCACCAGTACCAACGTCATCTGACCTTCAAACACTCCCAATCACCAAAATAACACCGGCGCCACCTTCGCCACCTCGTGGTGGTGCTTATGAACTATTTAATCGGGGCTAAGAGCCCATATTCTTGATTTCAGGAGCTCGCCGGACTGTCGCTCATTGCCATCGTCCGCCGTTGGCCATCCTCCGACTCCAATTTCACCACCAGCAGCTGCGGAACGCTTCCATGAAACCTTCCAAGGCTTGAATTGAAGAGGCATCAACAGCAACAGCAGCAATTGGAAGAGGAGCTTCAGTAGCAAACACTCAAAGAGGGGTTGACCAAGATAGTCCCACATCGTTAGATTTTAATTTGGATTTTGATATTTAAGGTTTTACGTGCATTGCTTTACTACCTTTGACACAGAGGTTAGGTCTCCCTTCACACGAGCATGGGCACCCCTCTCCCGTGCCCATTTGCACGTGGGCTTAGGCTTTGATCTGATTACTCGATTAGGTCTAGAGAGAGAAAGATGAGAGGTTTTTAGAGAGAAAGCGGGGGGTTTTGCTCTTGGGAACTGTGCCTGGGATTTAAGCAAATTTGAGAGGCTGTTGGGCTTGGAGTTTAAGGCATTTGAGGCTTGTCCCTGATGTTTGATTGTGGCCTTATTGAGATATCTAATGCCCTGTGAGATATTGATTTGATCTTGAGTTGAGAATTGAGCCTAAGTGTTGAGAGAAAATTGGTAGTCTCAACCACCACTTTTTAGGCTCGTCATTATATTTTTATCTATTGAACTTGAGATACAACTTGGATCTTTATTGAATATATTTTGTTATTGATTATTCATTGCATATTATTCTTGTGATTATTGAGTATTGTGCTCATATTTATCTCATTCGATTAATGGGTTGAATTCTAATTTTGGTCCCTGCGAACGACCTTAGAACTCATGATTTTTTGAGAACTATAAATTTAAATGTCGATTTGATTTTCGTCACTATACTACGACGCAATTCTCTTTCCTAAACAATGACAAATTACCGACGATCAACAGGCGTTGACTCCAATTTTGCAGTTTGCCAATGATACAATTTTTTTTATTGGAGGGATCCATGAGGCAGAAGTCCTAAAGCTTGTGGTGGATATTTTTAGTGAGATTTCAGGTCTGCAGATCAACGGTCCAATGTCCTCTCTAGTTTGTTTTGGTGATGTGTGCAGGTGGAAAGAGGTGGTCTTTGGCTTTGCAAATGCCTGTGGTTGCCCTCCTAGTGTGATAGCTTGGCTTGCGCCTACAAGCCAAGAGAATGAAGAAGAAGGATTGGATGTAGCCCTTTGAGAATTCCTTGAAAATGGCGAGTTGGTCTGGTAGATTTTTATATAAGGAAGGTGGATTGATTTTATTGAATTCAGTACTTTTAGTTATCCTGGTCTTCTTTCTTTCCATGTTTAGGCCACCTGGTTCCATCTTGAAGAAGATTGATAATTGGTTCCATCTTAAAGAAGATTGATATTCTGTGTAAGTGTTTTTTCTGGAAGGGCCCTTCACATACTGGTCGTTTCATGTAGCCTGTTAAGTGGCAGACGGTATGTACCCCAAAGAAGCGAGGCGATTTGGGAGTGTGCTCACTTCGAGAGTTTGGAGACTCTCAGTTGCTTAAGTAGGGTGTTATTTCTGTGGGGAGATGAAGGTATGTGGCAAACTATAGTTAGAGACTCTTATGAGGATGGTAGGATGAGGGACTTGGCGCATCACACTTCTACTTCCCCCTTTTGGGACTCTATGTCTAAGGCCTTGGTGGAGCATTGGAATCTCTTCTCTTCGGTGCTGGGAGTGGGGAGAAATTGAGTTTCTAGGAGGATGACTGGTGTGGCTTGGTTGGCTCATGGACTCTTATCCATGTGTGTATGGGGCCTCTGAGGAGAAGCACGTTTCCGTGGCAGATATGTGGCAGCAAGAGATTGAGGAGTGGGAGTTCCCCCCATCTAGTGATATGCATCTCACTAGAACAGGAGAGGAAACGAGTAACCTGAGGATGGTTTTAGCGGCTTTCAAACCAAGGGAGGGTGTGGATAGGTTTGTGTGGAGGAAAGGAGTATATGCATCGAGTAGTGCATATGAGGTTCTTACACACGAGCAGAGTATAGGCCAGCACTAGCGTGTGTGCTCTTAGTTGTGTAGATTGAAGATCTCGTTGTAGGTTCAGGTATTCTTGTGGATGGCCAGGCATGAAGGCTTGATCACTTGGGCCTATAGGAGAAGGATGTTAGGTGCTCCGAAGACTCTCTGCCCTCTATGTTGTTTTGATGAAGACGACACTTGCCACCTCTTCAGTGCATGCCTAGTTACAAATGATGTGTGGAGTAGGTTATGTTCCTCGTCTCTTCCCACGTGGGATGTGTTGTGGTCAAAGTTTCTATCTTCTAATAAGCCATGTGTGTTTATGGCTGCTGTCTTGTGGGCGGTGTTGAGAGCCCGAAATGATGTAACCTTCAATGGGGGGAATGTGTGGGTGGAGAATATTTATGCTGATGTAGCGTTGAGTGCCAGGGTATGGCTTGATACTTTGCAGCTACTAATTTTCATTAATAAATATAGACTACTGTAAATGGTAATAATCCTCTCTTCTCTTAAAAAAAAAAACTTCACTAACTACAAAGGTGGGACCTCATTACATATCATCAAGAAGGATGACCTTGGGAGTTGGGGGAGTTGAGGCAGCCTTGTAGGCAGGATTGAGATAGCCAAAGGGCTGTTCACTATCTCCAACAGCATGCAGGGTTCTCACTGGGCTAATCTTGTCCAACCCCTCTTCAGGAGTTAGACTATTAGCCTGGTCCCTAGGCTGGGTGATGGGAGCCTTATCTTTTATAAGGACCTCCTTCTGGTGGACATGCTCGACATTTAATTGGTCAATGGACCAACTGCACAGCTCCTGTGCTAAGGTATATCCATCCTCTAGAATAGACTGCACAGTCGCCAAGGTCTACTTCCCAGCCTCAGTAGAGACAAGGTTCCGACTTGTCTTCATCGAAGGATCTAGTGCAAAAGATTCCATCACAATGCCAGGAACCTTCTCTATAACAAGAGCACTCTCCGGCTCCCAGATTTTTCTAGCCCTCTCCTCAGTAAGCTGGCGGGCTGTGACAAGCTCCCACCTTAGCTCCCAAGCGTTTGCCTCTGCCTTCTCCTGCACCTCCCTAGCCTTGGCGAGGTCGCCCATGGTGCTACTCAGGTAGAGGCATTCTTCCTCAAGAGATCTTTCATACTCCTCTGTGGTAGAAGAATGGCATGTCTTGAACACCTGGACCTCTTCCTTCAGCCACGACAAGTTGGTGACGGCCCCCTCCAGCTTGTCTTCAAGCTCTCCTATCTTCTTAAGATCCTTCTTGTGGATCTTTCCAAGAGAATCATCTAGCTTGGTAGTCGTCTTTTCCGACTATTCTTAACCCCAGTCAGACAGCATTTGCCTGCTTGCAGGCGCAGCTGAAACGAGCAAGGAGGTCCCCAAAAGAGTTCAGCTTCTTTGTAGCCCCCTCAGCCTCCTTGTCCACCTTTAGGTAGGCGACATTGGCCTCCTCTAGCTGGCGGATAAAGTTCCTCTGTTCGCTCTAGCAGTAACCACCCACCTTGCTGCCAGTCCATCGCTTCACTGGGGGTGGTGAAGGTGGATCCAGAAAGAGAAGCGCTCGTAATAGAGTCGGGTATAAATTTTAGCTCCAGAGTGTCCACCTACGCAGCAACATAATAGGAATTGTTGTAACATACTTGGGATGGCACCATGGAGAGCACAAGTTAAGAAGAGCAACTTACAACACGAAGACAATAGAAATAGATGTGCTTCATAGTAACTGTCCTACTTAGAGGTTTAGCTTAGCTGACAACATCCTATAGGTGCCGTAGCACCTGCCTCTTGAGGTCAGCCAAGGCAGGGTCGATGCTTGTGTAACCCCCTATGCCTTGAGCTTGAGATGCTGACAAACTCCCGGGGGTTGGCGATGGTCCGCCAGACATGACAGCCTATAGGGTAGCGATAAGATCTCGACTGGGGGGTGTTGCCTGAAGCATGACTTGGGCAAAGCTTGCAGTCCTCTACCCATAAGGTATGAAGCCACTTATATCCTGAGAACTAGCTGAGGTACTAGTTTCAAGGGCTCTGTGCACTGATTGTGGTGGCTCAAATACACTGCCAACTGCAAAACCTTTCCTTGTGGTTGCCTACTCAGCCACGCAAGCGAACGGGCTAGGAGTACCAGTTGAGCTAGGTGGGAAGCCTGCTTGGCTTCTTTCGTCCCATTTAGTAGGAACTTCTGTTCGTCCCATTCAGTAGGAACTTCTGCACCCTCAACCCCTGCCGAGGTTGGCTGGCGGGAAGATGAGGGGGTGCTTTCTTCACCACCCGCCCCCTTAGAGTTAGAGGAGATATGCACAGCTCTCACCTGTCTCCTCTTCTGTTTGAGGGACACTTCGTCAGCGCTACTAGAAGCCTCCTCTGCCCCCCTCCTCTTGCTCTCCTGGTGGCGGGGGGGCTGTTTTCACTTGCCCCTTGAGGCTCACGTTTCCTCGTGTCCCACTTTGTTCCATGAGAACTCCCGAAATGCCGCCTCGAAGTATCCCGTTTGGCAAACCCTTTAAAGGCTGCAAAAGCAAAAGGACTGCGGTTAATGTCATGTAAAAAAGAAAGTGGTCAAAGTCATTTCCCCATAACTTACATGGCATGGGGTACAAATTTGCTACCCATGTAAATGCCGCTTGTATGTCTAACTGCCTCAACTTAGAGTGGGCTATGGGCTTAAAATCCATTATTTTCCTTGCATCCACCTCTGCAGCTGGGTCAAGCTCGCGAGAGCCAGGCAACAAGTCTTTCTCAGGTGGATTCTACTAAGAATTGGGGACTTCTAACTTCACTTTATGGAGAAGGAAAAAATGATGGTCTGGCCTCTTTAAGCTATTTGGCAGGTCGGTTATTCTATATCTAGTCTGCCTGTTGTATAAAGTGTAGGTCCCAGAGGGTTGCTTGGCCCTCTTCACTTTTAGGGACATTAATCAAAAAATGAGGCGGAACAACCCCATTCGTGGGCGGATGCCCAAGTGGAAGCAGAGAATAGTGAAGATGTTTAAAACAAGCCAGCAGTTAATGCTAAGTTGGGAAGGTGCGAGGTGAAAGTATGAAAGAAAAGATGTAAGAAAAGGGCTCAAAAGAACCCTAAGGCCATTTTCAATGGCATATTTACAAATCACAAAAAGGTCTCCTCTAACCGGGAACACAGGCAAGTTAAGATGCTTGGTACCTAGAACTAGACATCTCCGAGTCCTTGTTCCCTCAAAAACCCTTGAATAATGGGTTTGCTACGAAAGTCTGATTTGAAGGTATATAACCTAAACGTCTCATTAGAGAGATGGGCGCGGAGGAAGATGACTCACCTTTCCTAGAAATGCTTGACATCCTTTTCAGAGTAAGAAACTTCAGCGAGAAAAGATTACCCTTCTTCGACGGGGTCACTCCTTCGGGGACGGCGACGCCTGCGAGGTTTACGATTTTTTTCTCCAACAACGAAAACGTGGGGGTAAGGGCATTTATTGCCCCAACTACCCCCTATTTATAAGTCAAGGTTGCGCGTGGATGCCAACGCTATTAAATCTCAGTAATCACTGGGTGCAATGAATGCCCCTATGCATTGGTGAGATTTTGTCATAACTGCGACAATTAATGTACGTCTTGTCTACATAAAGTGACAAATTACTCCTGCAGTAATTGACCATCATTCGCGAAAGACGATGCTTACATTGTAAATTAAATGCCCAGGCAACTGGCTTCTTAAAGCCAATGGAAAAATCAAGCGATGACACGCCCATTCTTTTCTGAAAAAATAAGCGGTGACATGCTTGTAAATTAAGTACTCGGTCCCTTGTCCGCCCGAATACATATTAGATATACAGGCAGCATTCCACTCTCTTACATAACCCACGAATGAATAGGCCTTAACCTATGCATATAAGTGGCTAGCGGCTAATTACCTGCGAACATCAATACTAGACTTTGTGTCTATTTCTCGATGATGGACCGTCTGGATACCACTCAGCTTATTATTAGGGTCATGGTACACACTAAGTAAAAAAAAGGAAGAGAACCTGTTACTGTCCTTGCCGATGACTCAAGCAAAGAGAGTTTGGGCAACTGATGATGGGAGAAAAATTACCTCACGGATCCGATCGCACGGAAGATCTAGCTACCTGGCAGAGTACAGAGATCCTGCACTTTAAGGCAGATTCGTTTACTTGGGTCCACGTATCCGGCTGCTAGGCGGGCCATGCCAGATTTAACAACCAATTGACGTGTTGACCGCAGTGATTAGAGAAAAATCATATGAGTATCGCAGAAACATATGTTCTAATGGTCACCTGGCGGTTATCTCATTAAATACTATTAATAGCCAAGTCCTGAGATTGTGGAAACGGAAAGGAAGCCTGCAATAGGAGGCTAACCCTATAAATACTTAGGGTGGAGTAGCTTTTATTTTTTCATGCAATCTGGGAGAAAAGAGAATAATAGAGAGATTACACCACTAAATCACTAGTAAAGTTTGGGAGTATTAACTTCCCTCCAGACATACACCCCTTTCGATGGAACTGGGTTATCAAACCCCTTGGGTACATTCTTTGCGATTATGTATTTGAGTCGAGGTTCCTATTCTAAGAGCGTCGATCAGAAACCAAGTCTAAAATACCTGATAGTGTGGGGCTACCTTGCAAAGGTGACTATCCCAAAACACAAGAGGAAGAAGCTTGGACCTAAAACTACTGACGTAGTCTTTCTGAGTTATGTTGAGAATGATTATGCCTGTAGACTTTTCGTTATAAAGTTTGAGATTTCAGGTATAGATGTCAATACTATTTTAGAGCTTTGTGATGCTATATATTTTGATGATGTCTTTCCTAGGAAGACTGGATTACCGCAAAATGTGTCTTTAGCTACCACATTTGATTCGATTCCTGAACAAGTGGAAGGGATGGCTAATGTATGGGGTAGCTCTTCCCATTCTTGATCAAATGAAGTAGAGGATTTTGTACCTTGGAAGGGTAACGACCAAGAATTGTCAAGGATTTGGAAAGTAATTTCATTGCCTACCAAATTCAGGGTAATCTGCCTACTTATTGTGATGTGGCTTCTTTTGAAGCTAAGCATCGAAAGTATGCCATTAAAATTGAGACGAACCTTATTCAAGATTCCTATGAGACTAATGTCTCACCTGTTGGAGTGTTGAGGATGCATAAGGCATCCCCATTTTGGTCTTCCGTGTCTAAGGCCACATTGGAATGCCGGGAATGCTTCAAACCTACTCTTGGTAATGGAGCATGCTTTAGATTTTGGGAGGATAATTGGATGAATGAGGGGGAGTTTAGTGGGCTTTTTACACAGGCATATGACGCTGCACCTAATAAGACACAGAAGGTGGTGGAATGTTGGAATCATGATGAGGATAGCTGGAGCTTTCGTAGGCCATCTGGACCATATTACAGTCAACTGCAAGTGGAGATGTGGCGGCTTGAAGAGATGGTGGAGACCTTTAGGTCGATTGTAGGCGTGGATGGGAACTGCTGGAGGGAGGGCTTGTATAGTTCAAAGCGGGATTATGATAAGTTGCTGGATTTTCATGGAGATGATTCACATGCGTCCATGTGTGCGGCTATTTGGAAGCTGAGGATTCCCCTCAAAATCCAAATATTTCTGTGGTTTTTGATACGTGGTGGACTGCACTCTGGATCTTTGCTTGTGAGAAGGTTGGATATACAACCATTCATGTGCCCCTTGTGTAATTTTGCAGAAGACGGCACCAAACATCTTTTAAGCTCACGTCTAGTCACTGCCAAGGCATGGTTGCGTTGTGTGGGTTCCCCTTTACTCACGTGGGATGGTTTATGGGTTCTCCTCCTCAGTCCATCAACCTCCTGAGTCATCATGACTACAGTTCCGTGGAATGTATGGTGTACAAGAAATGATGTCATATTCAATGGAGGATGTGGGTGGATAATATTTGTAATGGGGCTCATGTCTTGCCATGCCAATGGCTTGCTCACTGGTAATTTCTCCTGTATTAATAATATAATGGATTGCTACTGTTAACGATAGTAATCCTTTTTCCTTTAAAAGAAAAAAATTTGAGGTGAACCCAATTATCTCTAATGGGACTTGTGGATTTGTTTATCAACCTATAGGATGTTCTACTATTGGGTGCAAATGAGTATTAATTAAGAGGCAACTCAAGCTTGAAGGATCTATTAAAAAATATAAAGTTAGACTTTGCTAAAGGATTTAAGCAAACAGAATGTATCGACTATTTTGATACTTATTCTTTGGTAACTAGGATAAAATTATATAAAAAAATACAAAAATAGAAAAACTTTTATCATTAAACTTCTCTTCACCACTGTTGTGCTCGGATCAAGCTTATCATCTAATTTCAAAAATTCACTTTGAGAACTTGGAGCAATGAAAATTTTTGAAATTTTTATTGAATATTTAGCATGAAACCCGAAACAAACCCACCAATATTTGCTTGAAAATTATCTTTATATTTCTTTGAAAAATTATGTAAATGCAGATGGAGCATTTTGAAAATAGAACATAAAAATTTTGGATTCATAGAATTTTCCTATCTTTATAATGGTCCAAATTACTTGAATTTTGTTGCATTGGATTTCTTATCAGGTATAGTTTTTGAGATAAATTTTTGAAAATTTTATAACAAGTGGACATAGTTTCCTGAAATTTCTTAGTGGTCTGTTCTGCCTCATTAATGTTGTCATGTAAAGAAAATTTCTTTTAAATTATTTAGACCCAGTAAAAATTTTGAAAGAGATTATTTTTGTGATTTGATTGAGTGGTGCATAAAAACCTTAGTTTCTTTGTATTGGGTTACACCACTCTTAAGTAAAATCAATCCATTTTGTTAGTAGTTACTAGATTAGGAATTTAATTTTAGGGATCAACTTTGCATCTAGAACATGCCAACATTTCGTTTTGCTTTAAAAGGAAGATATATTCATACTCATTGAAAGTTTAACTGTAGTGGCAACCTAACTTAACCGAGTAGAGATCTCATCGAGTAGAGATCTCACAAAGTAGGTTTAATATGGTAATAACAAGCTATATAGCAAATTGATTGGGACTCATGTTAGATGCTCTTGGAAGCCTAAGTGCATTAAGTTGCAAAAGAAGGAAGAGCAAAGACTTGGAATCGGTTCAAGACTTTCATGGCAAGATGTTAGCAGTTTATCCTTGAAGAGCGCCACATATCTATATGCTATTATGAGCCACAATTAAGGAAACAAGGTCTTTTCTGACTATACTCATGAAATAGGACAAGGTGCATGAGTCTTAAGTGCACCAACCCTGAAGCTTATCATCAATAACTTTTCTTAGTTATCACCATTGTATACCTCACATCAAAGGTATAAAGTTCAAGTTAGTTTTACTTTATTTCTATGATGGTGAAAGTGAATGACTCAGGTAAGAGTTTAAACTAGAAGGTTTCTTTACTGAAACCTAACTGTGGCAGGCATGAAATCTTTTCTCTTATCGTTCAATTTAAATGATGAATTTATTGGGGAATGTTGAATTTAAGAGGTCTGTCGCATTAATTGGGATGGAATTGGTGGGTGGCGAGATGGTAATTCATTTTGAAATCAAAGAGATTTTGGGAGAGGTTTTTAATACCATATTGGAAGTGGGTAAACCTCTTGGTTGTTATAAAATACTTTTGTTTGCCATTACTCATATAGCAAAGAGTGAGAGGTAAGATTAGGAACCATACATGCATGTGTGTCCTATCGCTCTCGGGCTTGGGATCGAGTGAGTATCAATTTGGAACTCATACCCTTTTGCTACTGAAATCACCTTGATTTTGTGGGTTAATTGATTCATTAATGGATTAATTAACCTTATTGAATCCTATAATAGTCACTCCAGGTCATGTGCTCTATATATGAGCCACAAGGGTGCTCCCATTGGATATAGACAACACTTCCCACTCTTCTCTCTCTCTCTCTCTCTCTCTCTCTCTCTCTCAAGTTGCATATGGCATAGATTGGTCGATTAATCCGCTCGGAGTTGAGAGAAGTTAACAAGAACTGATTGATCAACAATTTATTTTGGACAATCAATTAATTAAATTAGCCGATCAATCCAAATTCGGAGTGTATTGATTCTTAGAGATGGATTATCATATCCTAGGAGGAGCTTGTTAGATCCTAACGCATTGTTATTGTGAGGGGGTGATTCCTTCTCTAAGGAAAGTCATACATGGATACTTCGATCATAGTAAACTCTAACTTTTCTTTGTTTTGTTTATGTGTTGTAGCATGTTATTTGTTCTATATTTTTATTTGGATCTTTCCATTGGATTTCCATCTTCATTGACTTAGTTTAATATTTTGGGTTTGCACGAAAACATTGGAAATTCATATGTTTAAATAAAACAATTATCATGTAATTGTTTACATGTTTAATGTATATCATATATGTGTAATTTTCAACATTACTCCCCTCTTATACTCCTCTACCATAAGGTTCCATTTGGTTGTTGAATAAGTGACAAGTTCGATAGATTGAATGTGTTATTTTTCTAAAAGTAGAAGTGACAATAATTTGTTATATCAAAACTTGGAAAAAGTTGCGTTGATTATTTTATGAAATTACAAAGTCAACTTTATTCCCTAATATCGACAATAAAATCCTCTTTGATGGATAACCCTTCAACCAAACATATCCTAAATCCATGTGTACACAACTATTATGCGTATTCATCTGTCTCCATGTTAACTAGACGTAATACAGATTCTAGAAAACTCCGTGCAAACTAGACTAAAACAAGAAAGAAATATTGATGAATTTTTTATGACTTACAGGTATCGGAGTTGGTCGAGATTTGCAATGGACGTTGGAACTTTACTGGCAAAGCAACTTGAAGAAATGTTTCTGCAAATTCTAGAAAGATATTAGAAGGGAAAAGACCTTCACTCATGATACCTTTGTAACTAGGGGGTATGCATACTTACAAGTAAGTGATCCTTGGGCTACTTGAAATACCATAGCTACAATTCAAGCCATTCCAAAGGAAATCCACCGGCACACAAGGGTCACCCATCCAATTGTTCTTTAGTTGGCACAATCCTTTAATCTCCATGACCGCACCAACTTTTTTTTGGTTAACCATTGCATTGTCAAAGAAAAAAATCAAGATGAAATTCAAGTTTTCAAAATAATAGTAACAACTTGAAAGGTGGAAAATATCATGGGAGGATGCTTAGGTTAATTTTGTAAATACTTTATATTTTTTATGACGATGGTTGCCTTCCGGAACAATTTACACCGTGTAGTTTGTTGGCTATTACATGTGCAAGACTACAAATTGTGACATGTTTTTCTTGTTGCTTTGAATAGAAAGTATGCTTTAGTCTAGTATTCCTACTTCCCCGTTGATTTTACCTTCAAAGAAAGAGAGTTATGGATGATTTAAAACCCGTTCTTATTTGATATGAGATACAATAATTGATTTTTATCTAAAGATGCAAATTGAGTGATTTTATAGAAAAGGGAGATGATTGAATGTTATCAGGGTACCATGTTGAATGTTTCTACTAAGATAATGGTAAGAAATTCAAATAGACGTGCACTCTTGAATGTACACCTCTAACCTAAGTTGATGTGGGGGTAGAGACATAAAATAGGAGGCATCAAGGAGGCAGAGCAGAGCAAAAGGGTGACAATAAAGTATAGTTTCATTACGTAGGAGAGGGAGGAGGATAAGAGAATTATTCTAGAGGAGGAGCAAGAGTCATGGATGATGATCGTGATATGGTGGAGGCGTAATATAAGTAGAAGCAATATTCTGGATTCTTGCGAGCCATTTTAAAGACAGAATAGAAGTAGAGGATGAAAGTGTTCCGACCCAAAGGATACAATGCCACTAGTGCAATAAACAAAATATTATTACACCAATATTGCGTGTGATCCATGTCACAACACTAGTGCAATATCATTGATACTTAGCATGGTTATTACATAATATTGAGACTATAACATTGTGCAAATTGAAAGATATGGTGACATCAGTGTTGAAATCAACAAAGGGGAGAAAGTGAGGTGTGGTTGTAAGAATGTATTTGGAAATGAGTTTGTTTTCATTTATTTCTTTTTCAATTGGAGATCTTGCCCCACTATTAATTAACTAAAGCTAGCATTGATGCTATAGTATTTATCCTCTAGACTTTCTCATAGAAGATTGATTTACCAGCATGTTTACTTAAAAGATTGATTTACCAACATTTTTACTTAAGTTTGGATGAATAGTAATGCAGTTGTTTTGATTTTTACTTCTTTGGGTGCTAAGATGATTATACTTCTCGTAGTATAAATAAGCTCTTTTTTCTTCTTATTTTTATCTTCTATAAGTCATAGTCGCATAGGTTTGGATATATTTTCTTTTGATAAATGTACAGTTGCTGACTTATAGCCTGTGAATTGTTATACTGAGCAAGACTTACCTAATCCTCATTTTTTTTTGACATACTTAAGTTGGGATCAAAGAATTTGTTAGATTAACTCTCTATTCTCTTTGGAAAGGAAAAAATGCTGGACATTTGGGTAACTTTATTTAAAAAGGAAAAGAGCACAAGTGTAATCCAACGTGATTTAGAAAAATCCTTATTCTTAAATTATCGTACTTTTTAAAAAGAAAATAATAAATGGAAACATAACTATCAAACATACCATCACCAGCATCGGTTTCCAATTTTGAGAAGTCCAAGACCGTGTAGACCTCAAAGGCATTGATGATCGGTGGCAAGGTTGACTCGCTCGCAGTGATTATCTCAACCTCAATCTCGTCATAATTCTTGGGACTACTTGAAGGAGCTGTGGTTGTTTCCAAGTAGCTAGGTTTGACATTCCTACTCCATATTTCATTATTAACGTAAACGTTGAATATCCTTGCTGTGCTGGAATTGAGAAGCTCGAGTTCTGCGAAGTGCATCGCCATAAAGTAGTAGGGTTTGGGTATTTTTTTATCTACCCTTGGCCTCCAAAGGACGTGTAACGATGTGCCTGAGGTTGGTGTGACTGCCGTGCTCATGACTTTCGATGGCACTCGAAAGCTCGTTGCCGAGGCAACGGGAGATGTACTGTTGATTGCTGTCCACCATTCAAGGATGGTTGGCCTCCACATACGATCGTAAATGTCATCTGGGTACCTAAATAATGTGAAACAAAAATTAAATAGGTGAATATCTAACAAAGATACGCAACGCCTATTCAACTTTAAGGAAATTGTAGGCATGTGATAATCTTTTAGTACTTAAACATGACCATTGGCTTGAACCTGGTTTTATCATCCTATTTCAGGGTAAATATTCGGCCAAGAGATCATATCAAAGAAGCGAGCTGAAGTTTGCGAGTAATGGATTGGAAAGAGGATGCTGGTAGTGGCTTAGTTAAGATAACTGCAAGCTGCTCCTTGTTGGAAACGAAGCATAAGTGTACTTGACGTAAATTTTAAGCAACCTGATCTCTTATAAAGTGATAATCTATTTTAACATGCTTAATTTTAGCATGAAACACTAGATTATGTGACAAATAGGTAACTCCAACATTGTCATACCACAAAATGGGAACTTCCTACAAAGGAAAGGCCAATCTCCAGAAGAAGCCACACTAGTTCTACCATGCTATTAGCAATAGCTTCGTATTTTGCCTCTGTTGAAGAGTGCACTACACTTGTTTATTTCTTGGAGCTCTAGGAGATGGGATTGTCGCCCTAGGATATAATGAAACCAGCCATAGATCAATGTTGCCCAAGGTGGGCTTAAACGAAGTATTATAGAATGACCCTAAGGTAAGAGTGCATTTGACATAGCATAGAAGCCCTTTTAGTGCCTCAAACTGGATTGTAGTTGGCCAATGCATAAATTGGGAAAGTTTATCCACTAAGAAAGACAAATCAGGCTGAGTAAACAAAGCATACTGCAAACTACATACCAGTGAGTTGTTGGTAGATGGAAGGATTAGGCATAGGGTTAGCATCAGTAGTTGATAAAAGAGTTGAGGCATTAACCACCATAGGAGCTTTTAGAGGTTTAAGACCAGTAAACTAAATTTGATAAGAATATCAGCCAAAAATTTTTATTGTGATAACTACAACCTAGTTGCTACCATATGAAACTAGAGTCCAAGAAAATAAGAGGGGAAGCCCAAATTTCAAACAAGAAATTCTTCTTCGAGCTTCTCTAAGAGTTGCTACATGAATTTTTTGTTGAGATGATAAGAAGTATATCATCCACATAAATCAAGAGATACACCAGACTATTAGAAGTGCATTTGATATTATGAAAAGAATCTATTTTGGATCCAACAAAGCCTAATTGCTAAAGCAATGATGTGAAGTGCTTGAACCAGGCCCTAGGTGCTTGTTTGAGACCACATAATAATTTATGGAGCTTGCAAACATAATCTAAATGATTTGAATGAAGAAACCCATGTGACTGACTCATATAAACCTTCATCCAATTGTCCATGTGAGAAAGCATTATGAACATCTAATTGTGTTATAAACCATTGATGTGTAAGACCTAAACTGTGAACCAAATGAATTGTAGTAGGTTTGTCTATAAGACTGAATGTTTCTATACAGTCAATCCCTTCAAGTTGATGGAACCCCTATGCTACAACCCTCACTTTGTAGAGTTCAATAGAACCATCAGGTCGCCTCTTTATTTTATACACCCATTTAATTTGTTTCCTACAATATTAATATTGGGTACTTTTAGTACCAATGACCAAGTGTTATTTTTCTGCAAAGCATTAAAATCCTCCACCATAGCATGGACCCATTCTTTGTGATTGTTGGCTTTAGTGAATGAGTAGGGCGCCCTTTCTTTGTACAAAATGTGTAAATGCTGTGGAAGTGGACGGACAAAAGCTGCATAACACTTCTTAGTAATTGATGAGAATACCATTATGATTCATAACTAGCTCAATTTGATCTGATTAAGTCAGTAAATGCTCTTATATTATCGCCAGAGGACTATAATTTATTGCATAATCATTCTGAGAGAGACAAGAAAATATGGTTAAAACTGTAATTTTAGCATCATATCTTGAATGCAGAATAACCACGGGTTTTTCTAGGGGTAATTAAGGGTCAAATGGTCTTAAATATCCAATAAGTGGGTTAGAACAGACAGAAAAGAGTTTTTGTGTGTTTTAAGAATTTAATGACTTCCGAAACCTTAAAAACAGACCCGCTTGATTAACGAGAATTCCGGTTAGGATGAAATTCACCTAAACTCTTTAAAATTCATATAAAAATATTCTCTAGGATTTGGCATCCTTGATTTGACCATCAGAACTCGTTTTGACCTAAAACAGAGTCTTAGATAGAAAGTTACCCTAATTTGGGTAACTGCACAATTTACCCAAGAAAACTTAGTCAAAACTAAAATCCGACTTCACCATTGGATTTCTTGGATCCAAATTAGGTTTGTACCAAAAGTTGGGCTCAATCTGAGATCATCTTGACCAATTTTGCATTTTTGTCTAGTCAGACTCGTTCTATCTCATTTAGTCCCTTAACTTTTGAATTTTCTTACAAATAGCCCCCCAACTTCTTCATCTTCTTCACAAGTAGGACCCCATGCCATTTTTGGAAGGTTAAACCTTCATTATCGAGTTTCGAGCGAGGATTTCTCGCTCGTTCTCAATCAATCTCTCCTAAAATTGATATGGAGATTCCTTGGGAAGTTACCTTCCATTTGAGCTATTTCTTGGGCTCTAAGTCTTTCCCAAAAGGCCATGCGAACCTTTCAAAGGTTCGGGTATCCTATTTCACAAAAACCTTCCGAGCTTGGAAGCTTTTTTCCAAGCTTGGAAAGGCTTCCTATGGCATATATAACATCCCACAACGCACGACCGTGCTCTTCAGTAAGTTTTGGGAGCCAAATCACCCTAATCTACCCTCTCCGGCCACCTAGAAACTTTACTCTGGAGACCTCCTCAGATCCCCCTCCTCTGGTCGCCCAACCATCAAATTGGACGGCCTAAGCTGTTCCCCTCTTCGTCGCGACCCTCTCCTACCAACGAGAGGGCGTTCCTCTGTTTGATTCGCCGTTGCCGACTTGCCGCTTCTACTTCCTTCTCTGGTGTCGGTCGATCAAAATCGCCTCCTTTCGCCTCACTCCCATGTCCTTAAGTCACTCTATCGCTCTCTCATTCTGTTTCACTTTCCCACACTCACCACGCCCGCACGACCACTGCTTCTCCCTCAACGCCATCATCTTCTCCGCCTCCGGCGAAGCTCCGATGATGCCTACACATTGCTACACTGCTCGAAACTCGCCGCTATCACCTCCACCAGCTCCGTCGTGCTCTGCTTTTCAAAACCCCTCACTTCATTCGCTCTTTCATCCACCTACTCACGCCCTCGAACAAACCCACCTCCATGCACCTTCTTCGACATTGCCACACACTCTCACACACACGCACGCCAAACCGACGCCACCGTCGCACTCGTCAGTCCTCGACGATCATCCTGAGCCCTCTAACTGGGGCTCTCGATCTCGTATTCTCGTTTTAGGTTTCTCGCCGGAGCTTCGTCGCCGCCACCTCCTTTGACCGCTTTGTTCATCGTGTTCTTGCTCAAACCTCCCAGGCGCTACGCCCAGGTCGCGTGGGGACTCTCCAGGCTGGTCTCCAAGCCTCCAGTTGGAATCAATACATGCGGCTGCTGCTTCAATTTGGTGAAAGACATCGACTTGCCTGCTGCGCAAACAAGCCTTGTGGGATTAGTCCCACCTTTGTAGCTGTTGAAGCCTGCGTGCGGTATAAGGATTTTTTGTGATACAGGCTGGCTGCAGGGGTCGGTGAGGGCGCTGAAGGGGCGAGTAGGGGAGATGCTAGTGGGGCGTTGAAACTCTTAGCCGCTGCTGAAAGTGAGCGGAGGTATAGGAGCGAGTGATGACTGGGTGGCCTTCAGGCACATGCTCGCAGTAAGTTGCACAAGCCACAGATGGCGCGGTAGTCTGTCACCCCGCTTGCCTGTAGTGGTGTGGACTTGCGCTCGCGGTAAGAGGCCGGTGGTGGTGGAATGGAAAAGCTCTGATGCTCTGCATAGTGGTGGATCGAAATGGTGGTGGCCTAGTGAGCCCGGTTGATGCTCTCCATTCTTTTATGCTGCAAGAGGAGTGCGGGCAGTGGAAGCAGACGTTGGTTGAAGAAGAGGTGAAGCAACGTAGATCGTGGGAACAAAGATCCACGATTGTCGCTTGTGCATTTAGCCAGCGCACTCTCCCTACATGCATCCATTGGAGATAAAATAAAGAAATTAAATGAGTGTTATTTATATACAAAACCCATAAGAAATACTAAATCCTATTCTTATTTAAACTATATATGTAATGCATGTATGCAAGCTAATTTATAACTAGCCACTTTGATTCTAATGCATGCTTACACATGGATGAAATATGTATGAAAGTATATTTGTAAACTATTTTATTTACATATTAATACATGATATGTATATCTAATTATAAACTTAATGTCTAGGCATTTAAATAATAAATTAGCCCAAAAATATGAGCTCATCAAATGCCCCCATGCCTAGTTTTTGCTAGTTCCTAGCAAATTCAAGCAATAACCCAGCTCTTCAAGTGGATTAGCTAACCCAATCGGTCTTCTCTTAGAAACATGTTAAGTTCAAACTTTAGACCTAAGGTTCCCAAGTAGTTGCTAAATTACAAACTAGGTCGGCTAAGGATGAGTTGCAGGCATGGGTTTCTCTGATTTTTAACTCTACCCTAGGGTTATTGGTCCTAGAGATTAAAGCATCCGTGTATGTGCAATT
The DNA here is from genome assembly GCA_037157565.1 of Thalassia testudinum. NCBI lineage: Eukaryota > Viridiplantae > Streptophyta > Magnoliopsida > Alismatales > Hydrocharitaceae > Thalassia > Thalassia testudinum. The sequence continues at coordinate 1,238,729 of JAZHRO010000065.1, forward strand.
GGTCTGATTTATTTGAGGTTGGTATGATTGCTAACCTAGAAAGAGGATTTTTTTTTATATGTATATATATTTTTGTTTGATTCCTCTAAGTTTAACCCTGGATCAGCTATCATCATGGTCTGTGTTGAATTCATTGTCCCCATCACCGTACCTCAAAGGGTACCTAGCTTTTGATGCTTCGAGATAGCACCACCCATAGCGACCCCAAGAACTCCTAGCAATCGACACTTCGAGATAGTATCACCTATGGATTTCTAAAGCAAATTCAGGTCTGTGGCAATCGACACTTTGAGATAGGTCCGCCCATGGTACCTGAACCGCACAATGCGCTTTCATGCCCCTAGTAGGATGGATATCCTAAGAGACAAGTGTCGAGAAGGTGACATGTTATCATCGCATCATCAAGGTGAGTATATACTCCACCTCTCATGCGGTAGGAACTCTTCCAATCAACTTGTGTTTTCAAGCTTCTCCTAAGTCAGAACTAAGAGAACCAACTTTTCTTAAAGAAAGGAATTAAGGTGATCGTTATTTACATAAGACCAAGTGTGTGTGAAATGTGGATGCTTAGGTTACAAAGACCCGTAAACCAAAAGGTAGAAGAAGACACTAGGTACTTCCCAGCCTTTAACTCAATCCCTAGTTTTCCTTCCTCAACTTCTTGAGGAATGGTTCGCAACTTAACTCCTACTTAAGTTTTTAAGTCCACAAAGGACCCTAAAGGTCAAAAGCTAGTAGCTCAACTTAGCTTCTAAGTCAAACCTTCGAGTCAACTTAGTCTAACCTAATGTTCTGGTCTGCCTAAGAATACAAGGTCTAGCCACTTAAGCTCAATAATGTGTTTTTTTTCTAATATATTTTTTTATTTTTATATTATATTATTATTATTATTTTTAACAATGCAAATGTATGCAATGCAGAATGTTTTAACTAAATGCACGAATGCACTATGTATAAATGCTATGTGTAGATGCCTCAGGTCCTATCCCCCCATGCCTTGTTCAAACAATGTCTGCATTGAAAGTAAAATGACCAAGGGAAGATATTACCTGAGGTGGAAAAGCAAGGAGCTAAGGCTTTTCGAGACTGACCTCGTCAACCAGATGGCTATCCAAAGTAACATAAGGTTTTAATCATTGGCCGTTGACGGTAAAGGGTGTTGCTGAAGAAGAGGGGTTCTTGATCTCCACAGCCCCATGCGGAAATACTTTGGTGATAATATAAGGCCCATCCCAACATGATTTCAATTTTCCTAGAAATAGCTTAAGTCTGGAATTGAAAAGCCAGACTTGATGGTTGGGCTCTTCTAAGGATGTACTTGTCATGAAAGACCTTAGTTCCCTCTTTATAAGCTTGAGAGGTGTCATAAGCGTCATTCCTCAGCTCCTCAAGCTCAGTCAACTCCAATAAATGTGCTTTACCGGTTTACTCTAAATCCATGTTGACACTTCGGATAACCCAAAGTGCCTTATGTTGAAGTTCATCGGGTAAGTGGCACGCTTTCCTGTACACAATCCAGAAGGGAGACATACCCAAAGGAGTTTTGTAGGCTGTTCGATAAGCTCATAAAGCGTCATTAAGCTTTTGGGACCAGTCCTTCCTATCTGGCCTTATAGTCTTTTCTAAAATGTTCTTAAGCTCCCTATTTGACACTTCAACCTGGCTGTTGGTTTGAGGATGGTAAGGGGTAGCAATCTTGTGAGTTACTCCTAGACTCCTGAGTAGTCGATTGAAGTGATGGTTCTGGAAATGAGGTTTCCCATCACTTATAATTGTCTTGGGGCAGCCAAAGTGAGATATGATATTGGCCTTCACAAATTTCAAGACCACAGAGTGGTCGTTTGTGCACATAGGAATGGCCTCTATCCACTTGGAGACGTAATCCATTGCCACCAAGATATACTCAAATCCATGGGACGAAGGGAAGGGACCCATGAAGTCTATCCCCCAAACATCAAAAATTTCCACAGGTTGGATAGGGTGTTGGGGCTTCTCATTCCGCTTCCCAATCGTTCCAGTCCGTTGACATCTGAGACAGGCCTTAACAAAGTAATGGGAATCCTTAAATAAGGAAGGCCACCAAAAATTGGACTGGAAAAGCTTAAAAGCTATTTTTTTAGCACCAAAGTGTCCTCCACAATGAAGCTCATGGTAAAATCTCAACACACTCTGTTTCTCATCTTTAGGCACACATCGTCTCCAAACTTGGTCTTGTCCAATATTAAATAATTCTAGCTCTTCCCAATGAAAGAATCTAGCTTGGGATATGAATCGCTTCCGTTTCTGCTTATCCTAAGAGCTAGGAGTTTCTCCAGTGACCAAGTAATTAACTGTATCTGCATACCAGGGTGACGTTGGTGTTACCGCCATAAGGGTTTCATCGGGAAATGTCTCGCATATGTCTCCAGATGGAGAGTCATCAAGGGGAAGGTGAGACAAGTGGTTAGCCACAACATTTTCCACTCCTTTCTTTTCATGAATATCCAAGTCAGACTCTTGAAGAAGTAGAATCCATCTAATTAAACGTGGCTTAGAGTCCTTGGCAATGAGATGTTTCACTGCCGCATGATCAGTAAAAATGACCACCTTGGATCCAAGAAGATAAGACCTAAACTTCTCCAGAGCAAAAACTACAGTAAGTAATTCCTTTTCAATGATTGTGTAGTTTTGCTGTGATTCAATTAAAGTCTTGCTAGCATAGTGCAGCACATGTGGTTTTCCCTCAACCCATTGTCCAAGAACGGCTCCCACAGTATAATCCGAAGCATCACACATCAGCTCAAATGGGAGTGTCCAATCAGGAGCTCGGAGAATAGGTGTAAAGGTCAAGGCCTCCTTCAGTGTATGAAAAGCCTCAACACACTTTGAATCAAAATCAAAGGAAGATTCCTTCGCCAATAAGTCGCAAAATGGCCTAGAAATTTTGTTGAAATTCTTAATGAATCGCCTGCAAAAGCCTGCATGGCCCAGAAAGGATTTAATCTGTTTGACATTCGTGGGCAATGGGAGTTTCGAAATAGAATCAACTTTAACTTTATCTACTTCCAAGCCCCTTTTAGACACAACATGCCCAAGTACAATGCCTTTCTGTACCATGAAGTGGCTTTTCTCCTAGCTGAGGACTAAACCAGTCTCCTTACATCTCTTCAGCACATTCTCTAAGTGTAGGAGACACTGGTCAAAAGACGAGCCGTAAATGGAGAAGTCATCTATAAAAACCTCGACGCACTCGTCAATCATGTCCAAGAAAATGGACATCATACACCGCTGGAAAGTTGCAGGTGCATTACATAATCCAAACGGCATACGCCTGAATGTAAAAGTGGCATAAGGACTCATGAAAGTCATCTTCTCTTGGTCATCAGGGAAGACTGCAACCTGGTTGTACCCAGAATATCCATCAAGAAAGCAATAATACTTGTTCTCTGCCAATTTCTTGAGAATTTGATCAATAAAGGGCAAAGGAAAGTGATCCTTCTGGGAAGCAGTGTTCAGTTTGCGGTAGTCAATGCAAACCCTCCAGCCAGTTGAGGGTCTGGTCACCACTTGTTCACCTTGGTCATTTGTTTCTACAGTGAAGCCTGCCTTCTTTGGCACCATATGGATTGGACTAACCCATTTGCTATCTGCGATGGGATAAATGATCCCAGCATCCAAGCACTTCAGAATCTCCTTTTTAACCACCTCCCTCATGTTGGGGTTAAGACGTCTCTGCATGTCTCGAAAGGGTTTGATGGAATCATCAAGATAAATGTGATGCATGCAGAGTGTAGAGTCTATACCTTTAATATCAGCAATCGTCTAAGCTATGGCTTCCTTGTGCCTTGATAAACAGTCTAGCAAGGCTCCCTCTTACCCTTCAGATAGTGCAGATGAGATGATTACAGGGAGTGTATCATTTGTGCCAAGGAATATATACTTGAGAGAGTCAGGGAGGGGTTTTAGTTCAAGGTTTGGGGCTTATATGGTTGAGGGTTTCATAATAGAAGTCCTCATCTCAGGTAGCAGATCTACCTTCGGCAGGTACGATGGGGAGAGAGACTCAGTAGAAACTCCAAGTAATTCCTCAAGTTCTAGCACATCCCCTTCACATTCCTCCAAGAGATGGGAATTCTCATTTAGTATGACATGCTAAAGGGGGTCATCACATAAAATTGCAGTAGTTGTCTCTTCAATCAGATCATCTACCACCACAACTTGGGAACAATCCTCAAATCCAACTTGTTTATAAACATCAAATACATTCAGCCAAATTTTCCTGTTCCCAAAGCCCATTTTTAATGCCCCAGTGTGACAATTAATTGAAGCATTAGAAGTCGCAAGAAAAGGGCGGCCCAAGATGATGGAGGGCTTGGTTGGTTTGTTGGTAGGGTCAGTGTCCAGTACTAGAAAGTCAACGAGGAAAAGGAAATCCTCCACTCTCATGAGGACATCTTCCAGCAGGCCCCGTGGTGTCTTCAAAGAATGGCCTGCAACTTGGAAGATTACAGAAGGCTTCAGATTGCCTCCTCCAAGTTGTTCATATACATAGCTTCGAAGAATGTTCACCCTCGCACCCAGATCAAGTAGAGCCTCGTCTATATGTAGGTCGCTAATGACCACCAAGATGTATGGGGCTCCTGGGTCCTTAAGTTTCGAGGGTGTCCCGTGTTGTATAATTGAGCTAATAGAATCAGGCAGGATAACTTTTGATTGGACTTGTTTCCTTGATTGCCGCTTTTTCGTGCACAGGTCCTTAAGAAAGCGGGCATAAGACAGAATCTGCCTGATAGCTTCAAGCAAGGGCAGGTTAATATGCACTTATTTGAAAGTCTCCATTATTTCGTCCGTCCTATCTTTGGCTCTAGATGAGCCAGCAGAAGTCTGCCCAGAGTCAGATAAGCACTCAGGAAAGGGCACTCTCGGTTTCTGGGTGGAAGGGTTGTCATGTCGAATAAGTGGGGGAATGGAGACAACCTTTTCCGGTGAGGTGATTTCAAGCGGAGAAGAGTTGGACAGCTCTTCTTCGGTGGGGGAGAAAGTCGGGGTGGATGATTTTTCAGAAGGTGGGACTGTAGGAGCATCAGGTTTGGAAATTTCTTTCCCACTCCTCAGAATAGTCACCGCCTAGGCTTGCTCCCTAAACATAACCCCTTTCCCTTTAGGATTCTCCCCAGAAGAACTGGAAAGCTTCCCAGTTTCCCTTTTGCTCATGGCCTCAACAAGGTGTCAAATTTGTGATTTCATCTCATTAATTGCCTTGTCATGAGATTGGATGATCATGCTTTGATTCTCTTGCAAGGCTTTAAGCATGGCTTTAAGTTCATCCATCTTAGAAGCCTTGGATGGTTGGGAAGGCATAGAAGGTTGATTATACTATTGAGTCTGAACGGGTTGGGATCTGTAATTCCCTGTATTAGAGATATTCCCCTGTCTCCATGAGAAATTAGGGTGGTTCCTCCATCCCTCATTATAAGTGTTGGAAAATGGGTCATTACGAGGTCTGGGACGGATCCCTTGGGCGGCATTCAGGTCCGCCTGTACAAGGTCAAGGAATTGTGAGGCCAAATGACAATCTACAGTAGCATGTGTATTGCCTTTGCAAATGGAGCATTTAGAAGCTTGGGAAGTGGAGGCATTTGGCATGAGTTGGTGGTTTGTCATAAGCCTTTCCATGTTTTAATTCAACAACTGAATCTGGAAGGCCAAATTCTAGGTATCCCTAGGCTCATTTGCCTCAATCTTACATTGCATAAGAGTGGGTTTCCTATCCAAATAGGCAGAATTTAGGTGGATAGAATTCTCGCTTAAAGTCTCAAAAAGATCCCAAGCCTCATCTTCAGTTTTTGTGAGAAAGGTTCCTACACAGGCACCATCCACTGTTTGCCTGTGCTTGTCATTTAATCCAGTGTAGAACCTTTCTTCAAGTTGCCATCTTGGCACTTGGTGATGGGAACATAAGAGTAACAAATCCTTGAAGTGCTTCCATGCATCATGAAATTATTCTCCATCTTGTTGAGCAAAACCTATGATTTCCCTCCTATAGTGATTAGTCTTGCTCATGGGAAAGTATTTTTTAAAAAATTCTCCCTTCAAGGCATCCCAAGTATCCACTCTACCATCTGGAGTGTGATACCAATGCTTCGCCTTATCCTTGAGGGAGAAAGGAAAGAGGGTTTGCATTTGGGCGTCATCGGTAACACCCTGCAATCTCACGGTGGAACAAACCTCGGTGAATTCCTCCAGATGCCTGTAGGGGTCCTCCCTAGAAGTACCATAGAACGAGAGCAATAGAGATATGGTACTGTTCTTGATTTCATATGGATTATTCCCCCTAGGTCTTCTCAGTGTATGGCCAGGTTGATTGATAGGGATAAAATAGTCTCTTAATGATCGTTGATTCTCCACTATCACTTCTTCAGCCATCTCTCTTTTCTCTTGGTTGACTCTCCTAAGGATTCTTTCGGGTTCCGAATTAAACACAAGTTGTCTCCTCAAAGATCGCCTACCAAGCATACACCAAAAACACAATTCAAAAGGAGTTTTATGTCTTTAATCAATTAAGGCCTTTGAGATTTTAGTCCAATAGTAGGTGACAATACAGATTGCCCAATCAATTACATGCCTATTTTCGACCTACAAAATGCCTTAATAAAGACCTAATTGGAACTTAGGTGCTCTGCCCTAAAGTTCAAATGGTAAAGTACTCCAAGGATGGAAGATCGAGGGATACAAGTAGGCCTAAGCCTTCCTTTGAAGCTGTGCTTTCGCGGTGCTTCTTAACTACCCTCAAAAATCCGTGACAAGGTATCCCCCTCCTTGGACTTACAAAACCTTTGAGCTTAAGTTTCAAGTACTTTGGTATCCAATGATAGGAGAGTTCTTTCCTAGCAGCTCAAAAACCTAGGAGTGTCTAAACGCGTGCTTAGTCTGCAGCTATGCACATGTGCATTCACCGTAAAAGTTTGAATTTTTGAACTACAGCACAATGTCTCAAATCAACTCCTTGGGTTTTATATGTTCCTCCTTTAATTAGTCCTTTTTCAGAAAATGTGACCACTTGTTAAATTATTTCAAGATAACTTATGTGGTCTTGGAATTAAGTCCAAAATGCAATGCGTGATCAGAATATGGGTGTGATGTAAACACATTTACACTACTTAAAATGTCTATTTATGCATGTTCTTAAGCATAGGATTGCATTTCATAATATAAATATTGCATAACATGCATCATCTTGCATTTAGAGTAGTTTGAATAAAATGGAGGTTAATTATCTCCTTTTATGTGCTTGGACAGGGCAAACATTTAATATGGGCCTCGGATCAAAGATCCAACCGTATGGATGTGATCAGGGCGACGATTGGAGTTCAACGACTCCAAGATCGCCCTAATCAGGCATCCGTAGCATCAGATAGAGACCGGGGAACCCTAGAAGATCAAGGGCCAGGATGGTGTAAATCCGCACTTCAGATGGCAAATCCGACCACACGGATGAATTCGGATCGACGATCGCAGCCCAACGACACAAAAATCGAGCCAATCCGACATTCGTGGCACCATCTACAACTTCCAGAAGATGGATGGCCAAGATGGCACCACGTGGCGCCATCTCAGCCGCCCAATCGGCCGCATGCGTCTTGTGAAGACCGCGCACCGTCTCCTCTCCGCCATTGGATCTCGATCCAACTGCTGCGGTCGCTCGCGCTTAAAAGCGTCCGCGCGACCATTTCGTCCGCATAGCGCAGCGGCGACGCAGCCGCGGGCGAAGCGGAGGTCGCGGGTTCGAGCCGCGGTGAGGGGGTGGAAGGCGCGGGCAAGCGGGCGCGGACGAGCGTCAGATGAAGATCCAACGGCTACGCGCGCTCAATCAGGACGACGCGCGATTGGACGTCGGGCGTAACGCGCGATCGCACGCGGGCGGCGCGCTACGCAGCGGGCGCGGACGCGATCTAAGCCGTCCGATCTTGCGATCGAACGGCTGAAACTACGCGGACGTGTGTAGGCGTTACGCGCGCGGGCAGCCGAGCGGGTGCGCGTGGGCGCGGCGGCGACGGCGACGTCGGGGCTTTAGCGACGGTTTTATCCGTCACTAAAGACCCCTTATTTATTATTTTGAAGATGTAATGTCCATTTTGCCCCCACTCCTTGCAACTATAAAAGGAGACCCCCTCCATACGAAATTTTCATCCCTTCCTTCTCCTCTCTACCTCTCCAAAGCTCAAGAGAAGCTTGTCCCACACCCGGGATGCTTCTCGCGAGATAAAGTCCAAATTTTCGTCCCCCTTCGGAAGTGGATCCCGCGACGACGACGGCGTGCTGCTCCGTTCCCGTTCTTCTGCTTCGTCCTCCTTCGTCCCGCTTCGTCCTCCTTCGTCCAGGCGTCGTCCCGTCCGGCTCGTCCTCCAAGCGACCGTCGAGGAGGATTCTCTCTCCCTATTCTTTTTACTGCTTTCTAGTATAGATTTACTGCTTTCTAGAGTAGTCTATTCGTCCTCCGAGCGATCGTCGAGGAGGACATTTCTCCCTCCATTCTTTTAATGCTTTCTAGAGTAATTGTTTTATGTTTTCTAGTTGTAACGAAAGAACTCTTTTATGATAAATTCCTTGTCTATTCTACATCTCATTTTGATTTCCATGTATAGTATTCTTTCTCTCTCTCTTACTCCCTCTCTCTCTTTTATTTGTTGTAGATACTTAGATAGTTTAAATTGAATTTCTTTGTGACAAAATAAAAAGAAACGCGAAGTTTTTAAATCAAACGTCCGCCTCCCTGTGTTCGACCTGGAATTTTAATTTCGGTATAAATTTTATTTGTTGAACTCGAATCTTTCGCTTTCGAACTACAACGACGGGTTTTTCAAAATCGAACACGTTAGCGTAGGTTCGTAAATCGTTCAACATTTTGGCGCCGTTGCCGGGGAGGCAACGCTCTTTGATTTCTCTTCGCGTTTTGTAACTTACAAATCATTTACCTCACTTTTCTCCTTTCTTATTGTAATTGCAGGTACTCTTTCGAGACAGGCAAAAGCGGTAGATCGGAGTAAAGTGCTGTGGAAGGTTTTGTAAGTTATCCCCCACCTCCCACCCATTAGATTTTATTTCATCACATAATAATTCAAACATCAATCAACCTAGGTGTTCTTATAAACTCTAAGGTTAGATTGTTTGTTGTTTGACATCCATACTCACTCCAACCCCCACATTAAAAAAATAAAAAAATAAAAAAAAAATCTCACAGAGGTACACAACCTCATCTGATTTTCTAACTCAACCGGTAAACCAATCTTAGGAGCCGGTACACACATCCAAACACATAATCGAGTAGAAATCAGATTAGGTAATCATTTGTGTGCCTAATTAGGTGGTGCATCAGGCCAGTTGTTTGAGTTGTTTGGGCCGCACCACTTCAAATAAAATCAACTCATCAAGTAGCTGCCAATTAGGTTCAACTCTTAGGGATCTACCAGGCACTCCACATTCTTTTTAAACTTTAAAGGAAAATATCTTCACCTGTGCTTGCAAAACCTGGTGTGCCAATGAAACTTGATTGAAAACACCTAAAGTTGAATCCTAAAAGCTACTAAGCAAGATTTGAACCTTAAAATTCAACACATCAAAAATAATCTTGCTTGAAAACTACTAGTTGTGCACGCACACACAAAGCAATCAATCATTAAGGGCACAACCCATTTAAAGGGCCCATCACATTCCAAAGCACATTCAAACCTAGCCCTAAATAAAACAGAGTAGACGTTGGCCTTAAGGATTGGACTCGCTCTTCAGAACTCAGAACGAGATTATTTTCGATTAGTCTGTTTCTACTGTTCAATCTGATGTCTAGCTAGGGGAGCAGAGTCAAACGATCGCGGCTGGGGGGTACACTAGGAACCGGAGGCGCAAGCCGAAGGAAGAACCTTCTCCCCAGTCCCTCCTTCTAACTGGTTGGATTGAACAGACAGAAGTAGATCAAATCGTTCCTTTATCTCAAGACGGGTTTTGGGAGTCTGTAGGTCTGTAGGCTAACCCATTTAAGGACAGGTTTGATTGTTTGTATTGCAGGGCACCTTTCTTCCTCCCGTGTCTCATGAATCCTTCCACATATTTCACGCATTCCCGCTCTTTCCCTCCTGTTGTAAATTATCCTCAACATGACAATTATCCCAACTCGTATTGTAATCGACCATCAGTTAGTTGGGATAATTCGGATTGGGGATACAATTCCGGACCCCCGTGTTTAGGGTCTAACCCTGAACACTTTGATTCTCAATTCTATCCTTCTCAGAGTTGCATCGATTATAGATCGTCCTCCTTTCATGAACAACCTAATGCGATCTACAATCAAGAAGGATACACTGATCCTTACCCATCCTCTGATTTCACTGCCTTTAGGTCATCTCCATCTTTTGAACAATCTGAAATGACCTATTATCAGGATGGGGATAACGAATCTCAATTCGTTAATTCCTCTACATTGATGTCAAACCCGCCCAACCCTGAACCAACTCATTTGGTTCAGGTTAATCAAGTTCAAGATAAGGTTCTGGCTAACTTGAGGAATATCATTCAATCTTTAGAAGTTCAGCCAATACCTTGCATTGAGAGATTGGAGCCCCTGATTGAAATGATTGATGATTTAAATAAGTCTTTGTTGGATTGGCTCCAAGATGTTAAGGATAAGAACCCGGGTGAGTTTCTACTTGGGAAATTAGCGAAATTGAGGATGAGATTCGTGGTTGCTTTGATTCAATCTTGGAATAATTCCCAAGGTGAACTCTCTTCAGGAAAGCCAATGACAGAACCCGCTCAGGCACCTGTTGGGGGGGACACGTGTTACGAAGCTGACCAGATTGAATTAAAACAACCAATTAAGGATGATTTGATTTCTTCACCTGAAACCCCTGAGCCGGGTTACGAGGAAACGTATGTCTCCTTGGAACGCAAAGTGACAAATGATTTTGGGACATACATTGATACGGATCCTGATGGTGAAGATTCAAGTTGCGAAGTCTCACACGAGTTTTCAGATCACGATTTTTGTGAGACGATTGGGCCTGAGGAATCTGATAGATCATTTGATAGCCCAATAACTGAGGAAACTGATCTTATTAGGGCACACGATACGGATCCAGAATCGCATTTTCTGGAGGAATTAATTCAATGCCCTGATTATCAGTTACACCCTGTTGAGCTTATTGATGATTCTAATTCTGAGATAATTAGACCCAAGTCAATTTTGATTCTGCCACATCATTTAGACTTGGAGATTCCAGACGGGGTGATGAATATACAAGAGGTCTTGGAATTTGATACACTTAATGAGGAGGATAGGAGCGGGGAAGTTCTAATTTGGGAAGTTAATTTTGGAGGAAATGGAAGATTAAGTCGAAGGGTTCCTTTTAAGCTGAAACCATCAAATCAGAACCCTTACGACATTTGTTTCGAGGATGTTCAACTCAAGCACACATTCAACGATTGTCCTTTTGAGCTTCAATTTTCTGTAACCCGACTTTTTGGTCTTGGGTTGCATCCTCAGAAATCGCAGGCCCGATCCCGCTTACATTCTGATTTTAGGTTTTGGGTAATTTTTATCCAGAACCTAAGATATTCTCGATTATGGGGTGTGGGTCTGCACCACAATCTGGTCCACATCTGTGGACCTCTGCTGACAGGTCGTAGGATTCTTCTGTTCATTCTAATTCTGACCTGCACATGTGAATTCTTCATTTTTTTTTCTTTGTATAGTGTGCCTAGCTGAAGGCACTAAACTCAGCACATATACAGTTCTTTTTCATTTTCATCTCGGAGCGGACCCGATATCCACGCAATTCAGGTGCTTTCTACGCTTTTCCACTCTGTTTTATGTCTTTTTAATACAATGAGGACATTGCATTAGATAGGCATGGGGGGATGGATATTTATCTTTGAATTCATTCGTCAGCTCCGTAGATTTGTTTTATTTTATATAAAAAAAAAATCAAAATTAGGAAAGAGAATTTGGGTTTAAGAAAATTTTCGATCTTAAGAAATACTATATTATGTTCTGAACACAATGACCCTTCAGGTCTTTGGACTTAATCAGCCCGTATATCCACTAAAATGTGGATTTGTTTTTCGAGTTCTCGCCAACTTGAATTTTATTTTAATTGGAGTAAATAAGTTTGGGTGATAAGTACACGACTTATCAACCCGCCCTCTGATGTGAGGGAATTTTGAGTCTTAAGCATCTACATACTTTCTTTGCACTGACTCGTTATTTGGCGATTTTAATGGAAATTGGGTAGCTAATGAACCTTCTAGGGTGATATGGCTGGCAAGTTATCGTGGGTAACAGCCCATAGGTAGGTTGTCCAGAGCTCAGTCACTGACCTTTCTCTTTTTGCTGCCTTTAGGTAAATCTTAGACCAGGGAAGCCACCTACTTAAAAAAAAAAAAACAAAAGAAAAAAAATCAAAAAGGAGAAAAGAACAAAAAGAAATAAGCCACACTTCACCGCACGAGTATGGCTGGCAAGTTGTCGGTGGTAACAGCTCATCGATCGGTTGTCCAGAACCCAGCTCAGAAAATGCACTAAAAATTCCCAAAACACTCAGGAAGAAGCGGAGAAGTAGAATAAACCGGGGAGATATACACTGGATTCACCCTTGTGTTGACCCCGTTAAAAAATAAAAGTAGGGAGAAAGCTACCGGTTGTAAAGATACACCTTTAGGCAGAATTCTTTTTGAGGTCACCTAGAGGCGTAGAAATCCGAAGTCCGTTCTAATTGTCGGTCAACGAGTCTATCACAATCACAATAAGATGCTTAAAACTTAGGGTTCTCATCAAATCTTGGGTGAGTTGAATGGTCGTAGAAAGCCACTCTTAAACCCTAAAATTTGAAAATCAAAAAAAAAAAAAAAAAAAAAGAGAAAAGGGTAAAAAGAGAAAAAGAAATTTTTCTTTGAATAAGGCGAGGCTTGAGGCGGTCTGCATTTTGGCTGATACCCGAGCGCTGTTGTGTCTTTGAAAGTTCAGTTCTTAAGTAGACAATTTCTTAATGATTGAAAATAACTCAGGTCCAAATAATCTAACCTAATTCTTTTATAAATAGCATATAGTTTTTGCTAGGGACTAGCAAAAGATAGGCATGGGGGTATGATGTAAACACATTTACACTACTTAAAATGTCTATTTATGCATGTTCTTAAGCATAGGATTGCATTTCATAATATAAATATTGCATAACATGCATCATCTTGCATTTAGAGTAGTTTGAATAAAATGGAGGTTAATTGTCTCCTTTTATGTGCTTGGATAGGGCAAACATTTAATCGGGGCCTCGGATCAAAGATACAACCGTATGGATGTGATCAGGGCGACGATTGGAGTTCAACGACTCGAAGATCGCCCTAATCAGGCATCCGTAGCATCAGATAGAGACCGAGGAACCCTAGAAGATCAAGGACCAGGATGGTGTAAATCCGCACTTCAGATGGCAAATCCAACCACACGGATAAATTCGGATCGACGATCGCAGCCCAACGACACAAATCGAGTCAATCCGACATCCGTGGCACCATCTACAACTTCCAGAAGATGGACGGCCAAGATGGCGCCACGTGGCGCCATCTCAGCCGCCCAATCGGCCGCATGCGTCTTGTGAAGACTGCGCACCGTTTCCTCTCCGCCGTTGGATCTCGATCCAACGGCTGCGGTCGCTCGCGCTTAAAAGCGTCCGCGCGACCATTTCGTCCGCGTAGCGCAGCGGCGACGCAGCCACGGGCGAAGCGGAGGTCGCGGGTTCGAGCCGCGGTGAGGGGGTGGAAGGCGCGGGCAAGCGGGCGCGGACGAGCGTCAGATGAAGATCCAACGGCTGCGCACGCTCAATCAGGACGATGCACGATTGGACGCCGGGCGTAACGCGCGATCGCACGCGGGCGGCGTGCTACGCAGCGGGCGCGGACGCGATCTAAGCCGTCCGATCTCGCGATTGGACGGCTGAAACTACGCGGACGTGCGTAGGCGTTACGCGCGCGGGTAGCCGAGCGGGCGCGCGTGGGCGCGGCGACGACGGCGACGTCGGGGCTTTAGCGACGGTTTTATCCGTCACTAAAGACCCCTTATTTATTATTTTGAAGATGTAATGTCCATTTTGCCCCCACTCCTTGCAACTATAAAAGGAGACCCCCTCCATACGAAATTTCCATCCCTTCCTTCTCCTCTTTACCTCTCCAAAGCTCAAGAGAAGCTTGTCCCACACCCGGGATGCTTCTCGCGAGATAAAGTCCAAATTTTCGTCCCCCTTCGGAAGTGGATCCCGCGACGACGACGGCATGCTGCTCCGTTCCCGTTCTTTTGCTTCGTCCTCCTTCGTCACGCTTCGTCCTCCTTCGTCCAGGCGTCGTCCCGTCCGGCTCGTCCTCCAAGCGACCGTCGAGGAGGATTCTCTCTCCCTATTCTTTTTACTGCTTTCTAGTATAGATTTACTGCTTTCTAGAGTAGTCTATTCGTCCTCCGAGCGATCGTCGAGGAGGACATTTCTCCCTCCATTCTTTTAATGCTTTCTAGAGTAATTGTTTTATGTTTTCTAGTTGTAACGAAAGAACTCTTTTATGATAAATTCCTTGTCTATTCTACATCTCATTTTGATTTCCATGTATAGTATTCTTTCTCTCTCTCTTACTCCCTCTCTCTCTTTTATTTGTTGTAGATACTTAGATAGTTTAAATTGAATTTCTTTGTGACAAAATAAAAAGAAACGCGAAGTTTTTAAATCAAACGTCCGCCTCCCTGTGTTCGACCTGGAATTTTAATTTCGGTATAAATTTTATTTGTTGAACTCGAATCCTTCGCTTTCGAACTACAACGACGGGTTTTTCAAAATCGAACACGTTAGCGTAGGTTCGTAAATCGTTCAACAGGGTGCAAAGTAAGTGAATGCATACCTTGCTTCCAGCAATCAACGATGTGAGAATGCATGCAATGCAAAGAAATAAATCTAGAGGCTGCTCATATAAACCTAAATGGTTCATCCTAGGGGCAGGCAACTCGTGTTTTGTTTTTTATTTTTTTATTTTTTTTACCTACTTATGCACAATCAAGAAAAATTAAAATCAATCCACAAAAGAAAGAAAAACCTAAGTCTAAATAAATGGGAACAGACTCCCAAAAATTACCCAACATGGGCCGAAAATAAAATTGGGGAACAAACCCCTAAAACTAGCCCTAAAGTACAAGGGTGAGAAAACAAATAACTAAACTAAACCTAAAGAGTCTACTCTAAATGCTGAAAAAGTCTAAGAGGAGGAATCCTCCTAGATGGTCCTCCGTGCGTCTCTACACGTGTGGGGTCAAGGCCCACAGGCTCCTGTGATGATTTCGAAGATGGTGGCCAAGTCCTCCAAGATGCGAAGCTTAATCCCTCCTCCAAGTGGTGGAAATAAGGTCCACTACGGTGTTGCCGAGGCCGATGCGACAACTCATATGTAATATACATACCTCGCACCAAATCAAATAGAATAGGTTAAATATGCCTCAATAATAATGTGTGAACAAATAAGATAAATGTAAGTTTAACAAGCCTGTTGCTTCCTCGGCAACGGCGCCATTTGACGAGTCGATTCTTCGCTTTTAAAGTCATTTGTAGTTCTATGTGGTAGAAAAATCGACCAATCAACAATTAAAATAACCACTCAATTAGGGGCGGGTCGTATCCACAGAGAGGCAATGGCCTATTTAAACTCGCAAGGATCAAAAATCGATGTTCACTATTAATTTTGTCACGAAACCAAATCAAAATCGCTTTCAGATTAGGTAAACAATAAGAGCTAATGCTGAAATAGCAATTATGCACAACTAAAGGATATATTTTGCAATACAGCTCAATAAAATAATAATAAAAGTTCACAATGGCACCAAATGTAAATTTTAATAGGAGTTTTACTGTAGCAAAATAGGGGAAAACTTCCCCTTGTTCGTGCACGAGGAGGAGGATATGGCCGGACGTGCGAAGCTCGGAGGAAGTTCTCTAGACTAAGGGCTTCGTGGCGGTGGCGGCGGCGAGTTGTGAGGTGGTCGGAGCCGGCTGGTCAGAGCTTCGGTGAAGATGGGTTCCGGTGGCTCTTGCTGGAGGGGGCGCAGAGGCGTGCGCGGGCGCTGCAGGTGCGCACGGGCACTGCAAGCCGCACACAGAGAGGTGCTACGCATACTGAAGGAGGTGCGGAGGTGTTGGTGCAGCGTGAGGCTGCAGGTGCTGGAGTTGCAGGGGTGCTGAAGGGGCGAGCTGCGGAGGTGCTAGTGGGGCGCATGCAGGTTGCGTGCACGCAGAGAAGGCGCTCCTGCTGGAGGTGATGCACACATCTACTAGAGGTGATGCACGCTGCTACTGTGCACTGGAGGAGGTGGTGCATCGTGGAGGGGTGTAGCTGCTGCTGCTGAAGGGGGCGCGGATGGCGTAGCTGCAGGTGGTGCTGAAGGTGCACAGCTGCTGAGGCATGCGGGCCGTGCTGTTGCAGGAGCGTTGGCAAGGGTGCTAAAGGGGCGAGCTGTGGAGGTGCTGGCAGGGCGCTGAAACTCTCAGCAGCTACTGAAAGTGAGCGGAGGTGCAGGAGTGGGTGATGACTACGTGGCCTTCAGGCACACGCTCGCAGTAAGTTGCACAAGCTATAGATGGCACGATGGTCTGTCACCCCGTCTGCCCGCGGTGGTGTGGACTTGTGCTCGTGGTAGGAGGCTGGTGGTGGTGGAATGGAAAAGCTCTGATGCTCTACACAGTGGTGGATCGGAATGGTGGTGGCCTAGTGAGCCCGGTTGAGGCTCTCCCTTCTTTTATGCTGTAAGAGGAGTGCGGGCAGTGGAAGCAGACGTTGGTTGAAGAAGAGGTGAAGCAATGCAGATAGTGGGAACAAAGATCCACGATTGTTGCTTGTTCATTTAGCCAGTGCACTCTCCCTGTATGCATCCATTGGAGATAAAATAAAGAAATTAAATGAGGGTTATTTATGTACAAAACCCATAAGAAATACTAAATCCTATTCTTATTTAAACTATGTATGTAATGCATGTATGCAAATTAATTTATAACTAGCCACTTTGATTCTAATGCATGCTTACACATGAATGAAATATGCATGAAAGTATATTTGTAAACTAGTTTATTTACATATTAATACATGCTATGTATATCTAATTATAAACTTAATGTCTAGGCATTTAAATAATAAATTAGCGCACAAATATGGGCTCATCAGCTGCCTCCAAGAGCATTGGGGTGAGGTCCCACTTGCATGCTCCCACGCACGCCCTCGCCCACGCTTACGCCTCCCGGGTTTGGGCTCGGTCTGATTACCTAGATACCCGGGTCTGGTCTGGCTTACTGGTTTTGAGAAAGGAAGAGGAGAATGGGGGGGGGGGGGGGTTTGCTCTGCCGCCCTCCTCTCAACACTTGTGATATCTGAGAGAGGTCTTTACCTCTGCTGGCGTTGCTGAGCCCTATGCTGTGCCTTCTCTGAAAGAAGGCAGAAGAAGAGAGAAAGAAAAGCAAGGAAGAGGCAGAAGCAAAAGAAGAGAGAAGCCAGAAAGAGAAGAAAGAAGAAGGAGCTGAAGAAGGGTGCCCTCTTGGCACTGTAGCAGAGAGCGGGATAAGTCGTCTAACCTACTGAGTAGACGTCTGAGTTCATTTGAAGTGCACTGCACTTATATTCTGTTAAACCGAATTGCTTAATAATTGTTAGGGGTAATTGGTGATTCAAACCACCATTTTACCCCATTCTTTTTGCATTATCTGACGTTTAGTTTCATTCATATTTACTTGGAATTCTATCAATTACATCTTTGATTCAAATTGTAATCTTGAGTTTTAAATTGCCATATTGCTCCCTGTGTTCGACTTCAGATTTCTTTCGAGTAATAAATTTTATTTATTTTCAAAACGATTTCGATTATACTATAACACAACATTTATAAACATCGATCTCGCTCTGCGAACAGTAATCCTATGCATGGACCTTGTTAACATCTACTGGGTATAAATAGAGGTTTGAGGAGGTGAACTCTGCTACTGATGAGTTGGAACAAAAGCTATATGAGATGGACCTATAGGAGAAGGATCAGGCTTTATTGCTAGCACATTTGGATAGATTACAATAGTAATCATACAACAATGAAATTGTCTTATAGCAGTAGCTACTGGGAAATTATTTGAACCATCAGATGTGTTATCACTACGAATAGAAATTGGAATTGGTAACAAATTAAGAGGCTCAGCAATATGTCCAGAAGACTAAGGGACTGAAGATGACCTTAATTGTTGAGATGGATAAAGGGCTTCATCGAAGGTGACATGGCAAGCTATAACAAACTTGTTTGTAATGAGATTAAGACATTGATATTCTTTGTGAATGGGACTATACCCCAAGAACACATGTAATGTGCTCCTTGTTTGTAGCTTATGCTTGTTATAAGGACGTAATAATAGATAACAAGCACAACCATGAGTGTGTAGAAATCCATAATCAGGAGACTTTTCATAGAATAGTTGATATGGAGAACAATTATCCATTATAGGAGATGGAAGAATATTAATCAATTGTGCAATTGTATTTATCAAGTGTCCTTAATTTGGATTACTTTAAGATGTTCATGGAACTTCAGTTTGTGCAATCACAAGATAATCATCCTAAACTTCAATATCAATTGAAACAAACACTTTACATCGTGTAAATATTAAGTGTCCAACACTTTAGACTCGGGTTGCGTGTAACTAAACTTAGAATCACTCCTTATATACTCAAGATTAAAAGCTAATGGTACGTGAATTCGACTTTCATTACTTAACGAGTATCTAACCCTTTAGAGTAGGGTTGTATCATCAACTGGTTCACATTGATGGACACCTCATATGTGAGCTACACAAATACATCTCTTTTTTGATTTTATCTATTTTAGCTGAATTGAATGATACATCTTTGTCAAGGACTATGTTTGGTTGAAAACATTAAACTTAGCGCTTATTAGGATGAAACTCAACACATTATTTCTTATATATATTAGATTAATGTTTGTCAAAAAAAAAATCTTGCAGATCCAAAGTTAGTCATTCCTCAATGTGTACCAACTAAGAATTATTTAGGTGATATTTTCCTTTCTCATGCCTATTTACAACATACGATGAGAACATTGCATGAAATAGGCATAGGGGGGTTGATATTGTTTTTGCTAGGTTTTCTTATATACCTAGTCTCTAGAAATTTGTCAATTTTTGAAAAAAAAAAGAACATTTGAAATGATTTTGCTTGAGTTTCACTTAAGTTTTGTTGACTGCTAAATTAGGAAAGGATGATGATGTAGGTTCTTAGGATTCTTTGACCATAGGAGTGTATTAGAGATCTTTCACCTAGACTCCTTAGGTCATTTTCAATTTAATCAACTTAAGTATTTACTAAGATGTGAATTTGTTTCTAAGTCTTCGAGGAGTTTGATTCGCTAACATATTTAGTTGACGGTATAGGGAGTATATGGCTTGTTTTTCTTCCACCTTTTAGATTGAATGTTTTGAAAGTCTGAGTATCTCACCTTTGCACTTATACAGTAGGTGACTTGGCATAATATCTTTATAAAACTAGGCTTTTAGAAGGACTCAAAATCTGAGGGCTTAAATCTCTATATATTCCCACTGATGAGATGTTTTCAAATGCATTTGGAGGAATCCTTTATCTTTATGAAATAAAAAGAAAAAAAGAATATATATATATATATGTGCATATCTAAATATGCACTTAAAAAGGGTCTAATGCCTCTTACGGTGTCATCCTGAGACATCAAAGTGTAAGGCTTGGCCTAGAGGGTGCTTCTTATTATTTCATCCTAAGATGTTAGAGTGTAAGGCCTTCTAAGGATGCCTCTTATGGTGTCATCCTGAGGCATTGAAATGTAGGGTGTTGGTACTAGAGCATTACGATTGTTTATTTTGATGATAACAAAACACATGTCATTTAACATTTACACTTGAAGTCTTAGATTTCAGATCAATCACAAATGGAGACGTGGTTAGATGGAGTTCGAGCTCGCATCCAGGATGGATTGGAGGAGCTTGACGGAGAACAGAGGAGCTTCGCAAAGAGCAATGGCTTGAAGAAGGAAGGAGATGAAGAATATGATAGATTTCCTTCTCTTGTACTCTATGTTTTTTTCATTTCTTTTGTTGCTCTTTATTTTTGTTACTTAGATTCATGTTAAAGAGCCTCAAAGAACCCTAACAGTAGTCCTAGGAACACTGGCACAACCCTAGGATACTTAGGAT
Organism: Thalassia testudinum; assembly: GCA_037157565.1. Taxonomy (NCBI): domain Eukaryota; kingdom Viridiplantae; phylum Streptophyta; class Magnoliopsida; order Alismatales; family Hydrocharitaceae; genus Thalassia; species Thalassia testudinum. The sequence goes on from JAZHRO010000065.1 coordinate 1,258,987, forward strand.
TTCTGTGGAGAACTTAGAAAACCAAAATAGGGTTCAAACAGCCTTTTCAGACGTCTAATCTGAAAATTAGACGTCTGATAAATACTTTTAAGACGTCCGACTGTTGACTCAGACGTCCGATTATGTCTAGGATGGACTTAGTTAGTTCTGTCTGATGAAATCAGACGTCCAGACCTTAGTCCAGACGTCTTAGAAGATGTCTAATGATTTTGCCAGATGTCCAATTAGTGGACCGTTGGCTGTCTTGCAAAACACTGAAGGAAATGACTGTTAGAGCCTTATCAGACGTCCGTAAGTGTTCCCAGACGTCTGATAAATGACCGTTTTGCCTCGGCTGACCCAAAATCTCTTCTCAGAGATTTTCTAGCCGTTGCACTCTCTTGGAAATCCATTACCACAGAAACATAGGTTTCCAGACGTCCAGACTTAGTACCAGACGTCCTGTGTGTCGTCTGATAATAATACACTAGAACCCTGTTTAGATCTGATTCAAGTTAGGATGGAAACCCGCCTAAAATCAGACATCTAACTTTGTTCCCAGACGTCTTAAACTGATTTTCCAGACGTCTGATAACCCTGTCAGTGTAATGATTAACCCTGATTTCGGCCTGATTTTCTTGGACCTTGCACCCAACGGCTATGGAAGCTTTCCAAAGCCTTCTTAAGGCATCTATAAATAGAGGGGAACCTTTGCCACTCAAACACACACCTAGATATACAAGACACATCTAGTAATACACTTTCACACCTTTTTTGTGTCTCTTGATCCTAAGAAGCAAGCTCTTGCTCTCCAAGCTTACATGCTACATCTAGAAAGCTGATCCGATTGCACACCCGCTCTCCCGCCAACGATTACGAGAGCGACGAAGCGCTACCGCGTGGTTCACGCATCCGCGTCAAGTCGATGCACCTCTGCAAAGGGAAGCATCCTAATTCCTATAGAAGCTTAGGTTAAGATCATCATTGTTGGCTCTATAGGGTTGTTGTTATTTATCTTTGTTATTTGGTTGGGTATTCACTTTGCGAATTCCCGTCTCCTTCGTGAGACAAAATCCTTCTCGTGAAGAGAAGGGGTTTGAGGTACGCTACCCTCGTATAAAGTAGCGTGGTTGTAATTGAGGTTGTACTACCCTCGTTTGAAGTAGTACGTTAGTGGATTTGATTAACTTGGTTGATCGAAAAATCCTAACTCGAGAGGATTAAGTGGTGGTTTTCACCTGGGTTGGGTTTTCACCTAAAAAATCTTTATGTACTTGTGATTGTCTATTTCTGTGAGATTGTTATATTTTTATTCCGCATTTTATACGTCACGCTGATTTTACCCCCTCCAAGTAGGGATTTACAATTGCTATCAGAGCGAGGTTCTTGCAGATCGGAGTAACACCCGGCAAGAAGATCATGGAGGGGAGCAGTTTTGCAATCCGGATCTCTGAGGGGCAGTCCACGACCCGTCCGCCATTCTTCGACGGGAGAAGCTACCCCAACTGGAAGCTGCAGATGAGGACTTGGCCTCAAGCCAGTGACTTCACGATTTGGGCCAGGTGCAAGACGCCATTTGACATCCTAGAGAAATCCGTGGGAGGCTACTCGCAACAACAAATTCGTGAACTCTCCTTGAACGCGAAGACCATGAACGCCCTCTACTGCGTGCTCAGCCCGGAAGAGTTCAACAGAATCTCGCAATGCGCCACCGCATACGAGATTTGGCACACACTTGAGTTAACTCACGAAGGTACCTCTAAGGTAAAGTCTTCTAAAATTAATTTACTTTCATAAGAATTTGAATCATTTTCTATGAAGACTGACAAAACTTTGAGTGAGATGAACACTAGGTTCACTCTCGTAGTAAATAATTTGAAAGCTTTAGGAAAGACCATCAAGGGGGAGCTTCAAGGAAAGCTTCTTCGTTCCCATGGACCAGAATGGGAGCAGAAGGTCACCTCGATTGAGGAGGCAAACAAGGTGGAGGACCTCAACATGGAAGATCTCCTAGGCAATCTAATGGCCTACGAGACAAAGTTGAAGCAGAAGAAGAAGGATACACCGGAGCCAAAATCGAAGAAGACTCTCACCTTCAAAGCTGCGTCGGATAGCGAGGTAAGTTCCGACGACGAAGACTTTAAAATTTTACTTAAAAAGTTTTCCAAGTTGTGTAGGGATCAAAGAAGAAGGAGAAAAAGGAGAGCCTGAGACATTGCTACCACTGCAACGAGAAAGGGCATCTACGACCAGAGTGCCCTCTTCTCGAGAAGGAAAAGAAGGAAAAGGAGAAGAAGTTTAAGAAGAAGGCATTCCAAGCAACCTGGGATGACTCAAGCTTAGAGGAGGAGGAAGAAGAAAATCCTGAGAAGAATGAAACCGCTTGCTTTGGTTTCATGGCCTTAGGAGAAAGCGACAGCGAAAGCGGAAGAGACTTCGACAACGAGGTAAATTCTGATTTACAAAATGCATTTAATGAGCTATTTGAACTTAGTAAATCACTTAAGATGGAAAACAAAAGTATTAAAAAGAACTTTAATTTTCTTAAAAATGAAAATGAAAGGTTAGAGAAACAGTTCAAGGACATAGAAACCAGTCTTAAGGATAATAACCTGCTATTAGAGAATAAGGATTTAATCGATGAAAATACTAAATTAGTTGAGGAAAATGCTAGTCTAAAACTAGAAATTTCTGATTTAAAGACTAAGATGAATATTATAGAAAAAGAAATCGCATGTCCCAGGGAGAATTCTAACAGATTAATCAACAAAGTAGAAGATTTGCATAGCCCTAAGGTTGAGAAAGGATCTCCGTCAAGGAGACCCGCTAATAAATCTGGATCCAAGCTCACTTGGATATCGAAGACAGATTTGGAATCTTGTTTTGTAGGTTTCAAAGGTGACTACAACACAAAGGACTGGACCTACAAGCTCAATGCTGGTCAACTCGAGTTGGGAGAACCAAGGAGTAGACCAAGGAGGAGAACAAGAAGACCGACGAGACAGCGAACAAACGATGGACCCGCTGCACGTCGACCGCCAGATTGGAGACCGGCGCCGATGCCTGGGCCTTCAAGCTACGGATGGGAGTCCCATCCGATCTGGCATCCACCACCTCCATTTGGGCCATTTTATTAGCCATGGTAGGTGAGGTAAAACCCTTTTTACTCTATCTTTGTTTATCATTAGCATATAGATAGGGGAAGTTAAAAACTATAAGCTATTTGTCAATCATTAAGGGGGAGATCTTGTTAAATTAGCTATATTTCCTTTAGTAAGGGGGAGAAAAATAATAACTATCTTGTTGTTACAAAAAGGGGGAGGACATTACTCTTGATAAAAGAAATTTATAGAAGAGCATGTTTTAAGGGGGAGTTATAGGAAATTTAAAATCAATTTAACCTTTTTGATAATGTCAAAAAGGGGGAGAATTTTTTGCATTATTATTTATGATTTTGTCATCATAAAAAAGGGGGAGATTATTGGTGCTAGAGCACCGCGATCGTTTATTTTGATGATAACAAAACACGTGTCATTTAACATTTGCACTTGAAGTCTTAGATTTCAGATCAATCGCAAATGGAGACATGGGTAGATGGAGTTTGAGCTTGCATCCAGGACAGATTGGAGGAGCTTGACGGAGAACAGAGGAGCTTCGCAAGGAGCAATGGCTTGAAGAAGGAAGGAGATGAAGAATAGGATAGATTTCCTTCTCTTGTACTCTATGTTTTTTTCATTTCCTTTTTTGCTCTTTATTTTTGTTACTTAGATTCATGTTAAAGAGCCTCAAAGAACCCTAACAATAGTCCTAGGAACACTGGCACAACCCTAGGATACTTAGGATTTCTGTAGAGAACTTAGAAAACCAAAATATGGTTCAAACAACCTTTTTAGACGTCTAATTTGAAAATCAGACGTCAGATAAATACTTTTAAGACGTCTGACTGTTGACTTAGACGTCCGATTATGTCTAGGCTGGACTTAGTTCTGTTTGATGAAATCAGACGTCTAGACCTTAGTCCAGACATCTGATGATTTTGCCAGATGTCCAATTAGTGGACCATTGGCTGCCTTGCGAAACACTGAAAGAAATGACCGTTAGAGCCTTATCAGACGTCCGTAAGTATTCCCAGACGTCTGATAAATGACCATTTTGCCTTGGCGACCCAAAATCTCTTCTCAGATATTTTGTAGCCATTGATGAATCTATTCCCGCAGAAACATAGGTTTCCAGACGTCCAGACTTAGTGCCAGATGTCCTGTGTGTCGTCTGATAATAATACACTAGAACCCTGTTTAGATCTGATTCAAGTCAGGATGGAAACCCGCCTAAAATCAAACGTTTGACTTTGTTCTCAGACGTCTTAAACTAATTTTCCAGACGTTCGATGCCAGAATCAGACGTCTGATAACCCTGTCAGTGTAATGATTAACCCTGATTTTAGCCTGATTTTCTTAGACCTTGCACCCAACGGCTATGGAAGCTTTCCAAAGCCTTCCAAAGCCTTCTTAGGGCCTCTATAAATAAAGGGGAACCTTTGCCACTCAAACACACACCTAGATATACAAGACACATCTAGTAATACACTTTCACACTTTTTTGTGTCTCTTGATCCTAAGAAGCAAGCTCTTGCTCTCCAAGTTCATGTGCTACATCTAGAGAGCTGATTCAATTGCGCACCCGCTCTCCCGCTGACGATTACGAGAGCGACGAAGCGCTACAGCGTGGTTCACGCATCCACGTCAAGTCGATGCACCTCTGCAAAGGGAAGCATCCTAATTCCTATAAAAGCTTAGGTTAAGATCATCTTTGTTGGCTCTATAGGATTGTTGTTATTTATCTTTGTTATTTAGTTGGGTATTCGCATTGCAAATTCCCATCTCCTTCGTGAGACAAAATCTTTTTCGTGAAGAGAAGGGGTTTGAGGTACGCTACCCTCGTATAAAGTAGCGTGGTTGTAATTGAGGTTGTACTACCCTCGTTTTAAGTAGTACGTTAGTGGATTTGATCAACTTGGTTGATCGGAAAATCCTAACTCGAGAGGGTTAGGTGGTGGTTTTCACCCGGGTTGGGTTTCCACCTAAAAAATCTTTGTGTACTTGTGTGATTGTCTATTTCTGTGAGATTGTTATATTTTTATTCCACATTTTATACGTTACGCTGATCTCACCCCCTCCAAGTAGGGATTTACATAGGGTTGTCCATGAGATAAAGAGGGAACGTTGATTCCTATGTGTAGTAAGGCAAATCTAAATTGGATACATAGGGTGATTGGTAGATTCATACCCTGATGAAAACTTAAATTTCGATAGAGAGTTGCCCACTTATCACAATGGCTATCACATACATAGATACTCTGTCCTTTTAATTCTTTTCAAACCTTTGGGTGGATTTCTATGCTGTAGAAACCTATACTTGAGGCCTAAAACCACGATTGATCAGAGACTAATAGGACTAGGTGATTTGTATTTTGGTTGGTACTCGAGTGCTATTAAATCTTCATGTTTAGATTTCATGTATATTTTCTACAATTAGTATTGAATGAACTCTACTGACTTATCAAAAATGTAACTTAGCCTCATTGCATTTTTGTTATCAATTTTCTTATCGACTTTGTGGGTATGTCGGTTGCAAACCCTTAGGAGACTATAACCTAGGGGCTTAAAGCCATGCTGCATGTAATGAATGCAACCACAATTCCTATGAAAGTGAGTTATGTTTTCCAGTTTTGTTTTATTTTGCTTGACTTGGGAAATAGCAAAACTTAGGCATGGGATGTGATAGCATCCCAATTTTGTATAATTTATTTGCCTATTTTTCATATTTGTTGAGAATTTTTCATATTTTTATTTTACATTTTTACAAATTAAAAAATAATCTACTTTCTTTAATTTTTGATGTAGGGGATAGAGTAAGAGAGAGTAACATAGCCAATAATTGTCTCAAATGAATGATCCTAAGACGAGGGGGCTAGTTACGAAGAAAGAAATCGAAAAAAGTGCACATGCAAAACATTGGGAAAGAAATGTCGAAAAGATAAGAGGAATCCTTTTTTTTTAAAGTTAAGATCACTATAGGAAGGGTAGAGTGCTTTTGTATTGTGGTAGGCCCAATTGGGCTAGTGGGTCCAACAAGGGCGCACGTGGGTCAAGGATGGTGGAAAATTAAGAAAAAAATAAGGAAAGAACAAAAGGTTGATTGACATCCCAAGCACTATGCTTATATGATGTGAACACATTTATTTAGAGAAAAATGACTATTTATGCATGTTCCTAGGTTAGTTAGATGTACATAACACTGTAAATATTGCACAATAGCATCATCATGCATTTAGAATAGATTATATAATTTATATATTAATTTTCCTATTTTAATGTCTAGGGAACAGGGTAGCATAAATCGAAGCCTTGGATGATGAATCCGACTGTACAGATGGACTTAGAGAGACAATCGCAGTTCAATAACGTGAGAATCTTCTTGATCGAAGTTCTGTAGCACCTGATACAAAGAGAAGAAGATGGACGACCAGGATGGCGTGCCATCCTAGCGGCCCAAAAATCATCCTCAGCCGCTGCCCCGCCTCAAAAGGGTTTTCCTCATGTGATCTAGGCCCTTGGATGTCCATCCAATGGACACCATGCAGCTACATCACCCCACGCCTTATACTCTATAAGAAATCATGGCCGTTGGATCCGATGGCCATGATCCAACAGCCACCGCGGCCGCGAAGGGATCTTCATGACAAAAGAGCACCCTTAGTGCAGTGGTGAGTGGACACACTCCTAAGCAAGCAGCACACATTCAAAATGTGCTGATTGCTCTTTAATCCGCAGCGAGCGAGGCACGTGAAATTGGACCGTGCGATGGCAATAGAGCGGTGATGGCACCTACTACGTGCAACATGGATGAACAGAGAAAGCCATGCGCGATCTGATGCGCTCCAGCATGCGTTGGCAAGCGATCGCGACCGTAGAATATGGATCGGACGACTGGTATCCATTCTTGCACGTCACGCACAGGAGGTACGTGTAGAGCGTGCGATTAAGACTCTTTCTGGGTTGTTAGATTGGCAATCAACGCCCAGCATTGCGCCACATGGCAAGAGCTTGTTGAAAGTGTGTAGGAAGCACAATGGAGGCTGGATCTGAGCCCTTTGATTACGATTGGATGGCTCTCGTACGTCCACACTATGTCATACAATTGGAGGGCCTCAAATGGCTGTTTTGCTCCTGGTTTCCCAATATAAAAGGGGTCCTAGACCCCCCTTTCCTCATCCCTCCTAGTCTCTCCTCACCCCCTCCAAAGCTCTACAAGCTTGTCCTAAGCCTAGGATGGTCCATTAGAGTGTAGAAAAAAAATTTTACTCCCTCTCTCTCATCCCTTTCGTGGAGCACCCGTCGGCCGTCCCCTCACCTAGTTCTAGAAGCAGATCCTTGCTGTGACACCGTCTTGTCCTCCTTCCTCCAGCTCTCACCTTCGTCTTTTGGGAGTCACGTCAACATGAGTTATTCCCCAAGCAGCCATAAGGGGGATTCTTCTCTCTCATATCTTTTATTCGCTTTCTAGAGTAGATTTTGATTTTTTCACTTAGTTGTAATACACATTTGAATTATCTATAATGTTTGTTTCTCTCTCTCCCTCTCTTTCTATGTCTCCCTCTCTCTCTCTTTTATTGTGCTAATAGAGTGGCATTAGGTAGATAATATTCTGATCTAAACTCTTGCTATATAAAATACGAAAAGAAATAGAAAAGTAGAAAATCTCAAAAAATAATTAAATGTAAATGCGGATTTCCCACGTAATCAAACGTTGCCTCCCTGTGTTCGACCTGGGACTCACTTAAGTTTCTGTTAAATTATTTAATAAGCAGATTTTCGTGACTGCGATGACTAAGTTTTCTAAACTCCAAATTTCTCACGTAAAATCACGTTGATCATTTTGACGCTATTGCCAGGGAGGCAACGGATTTTGATTCTTCTGTGTTCTTAGCCTTACTTACACATTTTGTAACCTCTCTTTTCTGTGATTTACTGTCTTACAGGAACCTGATCCAGGATACCAAAGAGCGGTAGATCGGAGTAAAGTGTGGGTCTGAAAAATCTATAAGTCCACCCCTACTTTCCCCCCACTAGATTTCATTTCGCTACACAAATAACTCAATTCGAATTAACTTAGGTATTCGCATAAACCCTAGGCCAGATTCTATGCTATTTGTCACCTTCACCCGCCTCACTCGGCCTCTGCATAAATTAAAAAAATACAAAAAAAAATTCTGCTCTGATTGTGGGAATTGATATGAAATATACATACATTAACACCCACAACTCTCGTCCTAATGCACACCACTCTATTTTGATTCTACAACTTAACTGGAACCTAACTTGTGGATCCGGTACACATTAACTCAATACAAACATAAGTGAGTATAAATTTGGATAGGTTAAACATCTTTTGCGTGCCTTAATTAAGTGGTGCAATAGGTCAATTGTTTGAGCTGTCTAGGCCACACCACTCCATTTAAAATTGATTCATCAAGTAGTTGCCCCATAGGATTTAATTTTTAGGTTAGAACCAGGCAAACATTTTATTTCTAATTTGTAAAGGAAAATATTTATACCAGTGCTTTCAAAACCTAGTGTGCCTCACAGAACCTTGATTGAACGAGCCTAAAATTGAATCATAAAAGCTACTAAACAAGGTTGAACCCTAAAAGACAAATCATTTAATAACCTTGTTTGAAAATCCTGGTTGTGCACATAAAAATTAATTGATCTTTAAGGGCACAACCCAGATAAAGGGCCCATCACATTCCAAAACACATTCAAACCTAAGCCTAATTAAAATCAAGTAGACATTGGACTTAAGGATTGACTAGCTCCTCAAGGTCCAGATTGAGATTATTTTTGATTAATCTGCATCTACCAGTCCATCTGATGTCTAGCTAGGGGAGTACCATCAAACGACAATAGTTGGGGGGTATCAAAGGAACTCGATGCGCAAGCCAAAGGAAGAACCTTCTCCCTAATTCATCCCTCTAATTGGTTGGATTGACCGAATAGAAGAAGGTCAAATCATTTGTAATCTTAAGACAGGTTTTGGGAGTCTATTAATCTTTAGGCTACCCACCTAAGGATAGGTTTGAATTGCTTTTACCGTAGGGCTCCTTTTCTTTGTTTTCCCTCTTACTTTTCCATGTATCCTTCCACCTCTTACAAACACTTCCACTCCTACCCTTCTACCAACATTTATCCCCAAGATGATTATTATCCCAACTCGGCCTATGACCATCCATCCATTAGTTGGGATAACTCCAATTGGGGATATGATTCTGAGCCTTAGTGTCTAGGGCCTAACCCTGGACACCACGACTTTGATTATTATCCTTTTCAAAGGATAATAGATTATAGGTCTCTACCTTCCTATGAACAACCTGATTTGATCGACAGTCAAGAAGGATATGATGATTACAACACCTACCCTCCCTAGGATTACACTTCTTATAGGTCACCACCCCTCATTGAATAACCTAAAATGACCTACTATCAGGGAGACCCCAAGAACCTCAATTCCTTGACCCTCATAAGCTAAACTCAAACCCACTCAATCCTAAATCAAACTATTCAGCTCAGGTAGACTAGGTCCAAGACAGGGTGTTGTCTAACTTAAGGAACATCATTCGATCTATAGAAGCTCAGCCAACACCCTACACTGAAGAATTGAAGTCCTTGATTAAAATGATTGATGATCTAAATAAGTCCTTATTAAATTGGCTTTAAGATGTTGAGGATAAGGACTCGGGTGAGTTTTTACTTGGGAGGTTGTCAAAATTGAGGAGATTCGTAGTTGCTTTAGTCCAATCTTGGGATGATTCTTAGGATGAACCTCCTTTAGGAGAGCCAATGTTTGAACCTGTTCAAGCACCTATAGGGGGGACACATTTTATGGGACTTGGGATGAGAAGGTTGAATCTGAGCAACCAATCAAGGATGTATTGATTTCTTCACCTGAGATCCCCCGAGCCAGGGTATGAGGAAAAATATCTCTAATGACCAAGGAACAATTTATGATTTTGAGACATATTAATAAGGATCACAATTTCTTTGATTCTAAGGGTGAATGATCTATAAGTGAAGTCTTACTCGAGGTATTCGAGTTTATGGAAAATGATTTTAGTGAGATGCACAAGTCTGAGGAACTCGATGAATTATTTGAAGGCCCTTTAGTTGAGGAATTTGATCTAGTTGGGGTTAACATGGAGGATTCAAACCTGGATTTAATGGAAGATTTAATCAGTAGCCCCAGTCCTCACCCACACTCTGAAGAGTACAATGACTTTATTTCCAAAATCATTGAATTCAAGTCAATCATGATTCAGCCACAATTGTTAGACTTGGATATTTTATATGGGGTGCATAATAATCTAGAGGTCTCGGAAACCCTAATTTTGGAGGATAGGTATATGGAAGTGAAAATTTGGGAAGTCAATTCTGGGGATAACGGAAGGGTTCCTATGTGCCTAAAACTACTGACTTTTTACCAGGACTCTTATGATATTTTTTGGGACAGTAAACCCGAGTATAGAATAATTGATTATCTTCTTGAGTCGAATTCTAAATGGACAACTGCACTTATTTATCAAGACCTACCTATTGTCCAACACTTTAGACTTGGGTTATATGAGCACGAACCACAGGTTCGACCCCACAAGCTGAAAAGTCTTCGGTTCTGGGTATTTATCACTCAGAGCCTTAAAACCACTCGACCTTGGGGGATGGGCCTGCATCACACTCTCGTCCACATCTGTGGACATCTTCTGTTAGTTGGTTTGAAGATCAATCTTTTAATTCTGATCTTGATCCATACTTATGAGTTCTTAATGTCTTCTTTGTTTGTATCTTATGCCAAACTGAAGACACTAAACTCAGCATTTGTATAGTCTATTTGTGGAGCTGACTGGATCTGTCATAGAAATTTAGGTGATATCTTGTCTACTCCACTTCTTTTGATGCTTTTGTTCTTACAATGAGGACATTGCATTGGCCAGGCATGGGGGGGTGGATATAGTTATTTCTGGATTATTTTGTCAGCACCATATATGTTTTTATTTACTTTCCCTTTAATTAAAAAAAAGTGTTGTTTTGAGAATTTAAGCTAGAAAAGATCAATTATTCTCAATTTTGAGGATTCATCAACCGTAGGAAATGTAAATCAAAGTCTTTCCGCCTAGACTCTTCAGGTCTTGATAGACTTAATTTTCTCGAGTATTTACCTAAATTTGGATTTATTTCCCAAGTCTTTGAAGGGATCCGAAAAAGCTAAAAGTATTGAGTTAAAGGGGTCATAAGTGAACAACTTATCTTCTTACCCTATCATTTGAATAGTCTTTAAGTCTCAAGAATTTTAAACTACACTTTGCACTGACTCGTCTGTTGGACGAACTTATTGAGTCCTTAGTAGTTAATAAAATTTAGTCTTAAGGCAAAAGATCCAGAGGAATTTTGCTGTGTTTCTAGTTCTTAGGACTATTCTTGTTTGTAGGACACGCATTTAGAACGGATGAAGGAAAGCCACTTAGAAAAAAAGATTTGGAGGAAATAGAAAAAGAGAAAATGGAAAATGAGAAGGAAAAAAATATTTTAGCTTTATCCCATTTATCCCACCAAATAAAATGCACCTCATTACAAATGGATGCAAATTCTTCCACCAAATAAATAAAGCATCTTGCTATATATGGATGCTACCCTTTACCCATCACAATAAAAGCACCTCACTATAAATAGATGTTCACCAATAGATTTGAAAAATATGGAGAATTAGGAGTCCACCGGGGAGATATATACCTGGAGTGTTGACCTCAGGGTAGAAAAGTGGTGAGGAGAAAGCTGCCAAATCTTAATATGGCTTAACTGAAGACGAGATTGTCCAAGAGAGAAGCTAGAAATATTCTAAGTTTTATTGAATACTAGGAGTCAATTTTGTTGTCCCTTATGGTGGGTCAAATGATTTCACACACAAGATGCTTTGGTCTTGCATTCGCTTCAAATCGTGGGTGGGTTGATTGAGTTGAAGAAAGTTACCTTCGTTAGTCAAGTCTGATGGCTAATAGGGTTCGTGATTTGATTTGGGTGATCTGAATTTGAGTTGGTACTCAAGAACTGTTGAGTCTTTGCCGTTGAGGATTTGTTTACAATTTCCCCTCATTGGTGATAAATATGATTGAGGTCTTTGATCCGAAGTTAGCTTAATATTTTAATAAGAATATGGTATTGCGTAGAATAGTTTTCTTTCAACAAAATAAAACAAAACCCACGCTCTCACTTTTCGCGATTTCTGTAGGTTTTTCTTGTGTCAGTTTTGCTAGGGACTAGCCAAAGATAAGCATGGAGGTGTGATGTGAATACATTTATTTAGAGAAAAATGCCTATTTATGTATGTTCCTAGGTTAGTTAGATGTACATAGCACTATAAATATTGCATAATAGCATCATCATGCATTTAGAGTAGATTATATAATTTGTATATTAATTTTCCTATTTTAATATCTAGGGAATAGGACGGCATAAATTGGAGCCTTAGATAACGAATTTGACCATATGGATGGACTCAGAGCAACGATCACACTTTAACAACTCAAGAATCATTTCTATCGGAGCTTTGTAGCACCCAATACAAAGAGAAGAAGATGGATGGCCAAGATGGCGTGCTATCCCATCCAGCCAAAAATCACCCTCAGTTGTTGCCCCACCTCAAAAGGGTTTTCCTCGTGCACGCCACCCTTCACCCCATGCCTTATACTCTTCTAGAAATCACAACCGTTGGATCTTGATCCAACGGCCACCCCTGGTGCGAGGAGATCTTCATGACACAAGAGCACCCTTGGCGCAGTGGTGAGTGGAGGCACTCCTAAGCAAGTGGCGTGCGTTCAAAATGCGCTAAGTGCTCTTTAATCTGTAGCAAGAGAGGCATGTGAAATTGGACCGCGCAATGGCGATAGATTGGCGATGGCGCCTGCTACATGGTAGCACGGATGAGCGGTAAAAGTGACACATGCGAGATGATGTGCGATCAGATGTGCTCCAGCGTGCGTTGGCATGCGATCATGATGGTAGAATCTGGATCGGATAGCTGGTATCCACTCTCGCACGTCACACACGAGAGGTGCACGTGATCAAGACTCTTTCTAAGCCATTGGATTGGTGATCAGAGCCCAGCATTGTGCCACGTGGTGCGAGCTCGTTGAAGGCATGCAGGAAGCATGCTGGAGGCCAGATCTGAGCCATTTGATTGTGATCGAACAGCTCCTGCACGTCCACACTGTGTCGTACAATTGGAAGGCCTTAATGGCCATTTTGCCCCTGTTTTCCTACTGTAAAAGGATGGCCATTTTGCCCCTATTTTCCCACTATGAAAGGGGCCCTAGACCCCCTGTCCTCCTCATCCCTTCCTAGTCTCTCCTCACCCCCTCCAAACCTCTACGAGCTTGTCCCAAGCTTGGGATGCTCCATTAAAGTGTAGAAAATAATTTTTACTCTCTCTCCCATCCTTTCGTGGAGCACCCGTTGACCGTCCTCTCATCCCATTCTGGAAGTGGATCCTCGCTGTGACGCCATCCTACCTCGTCCTCCTTCCTCCAACTTCGTCCTCCTTCCTCCAGCCTCTCACCTTCATCTTCGGGGCATCACGTCAACGTGAGTCGTTCCCAAGTAGCCATCAAGGGGGATACTTCTCTCTCTTTTATTTTATTCTCTTTCTAGAGTAGATTTTGATTTTTGCACTTGGTTGTAATAAACACTTCAAATGATCTATAATATTTGTTTCTCCCACTCTTTCTCTTCTTCTCTATCTCTCTCTTTCTTTCTCTTTTATTGTGAAAGTAGAGTAGCATTAGCTAGATAATATTCAGATATGAACTCTTACTATATAAAATACCAAAAAAAGAGAAAAGTATAAAATCTCCAAAAATAAATAAACGTTAACGTGGATTTCTCACATAATCAAATGTTGCCTCATTGTGTTCGACTTAGGACTCACCTTAGTTTCAATTAAATTAATTGATAAATAGATTTTTATGACTCGACGACCAGGTTTTCTAAACTCTAACTTTTCTCAAGTAAAATCTCATTGATCACTATGCAAAAAATATAAGGAAAATCCCATTCCTAATAGGATTTGGAGTAATTTTACCTATGGAAAGTTACCAAATTTTGGGAGGATGAAATTTGCATTAAACCTAATAGTTTTTGGAAATTAAAGGGTCTCCCCTCCTATGTAAATACCACCCCCTCCCACCCTGTGACTCCTTGGCTCAATTCATCTCTCTTGTTATTCTCCTTCTTCCTTTCTCTCCCTCTCCTTCTCTCTTGAGCATGGGGATTCTCCATTGTAACTCTATCGCTCCACCACCACTCTCCACTCATCATCGTCACACCAAGAGTCATCCCTTACTCTCTTCTCTCTTTCTCTCTCTACTCTCTCTTTAGTTGTAATCTTTACATTATTTTGGTTAATAAAAATTCTTCTTTTGTTATTGATCAAGGTCGAGGGACCTGATTGAAATGAATATCAATAATGCAGGGAAAATAACAAACAATACAAGCATTCGAGAATTTGTTACGTAGTTCCATCATGAGGGGTCTATGTCTGGGGAGGAGATCTAACCTTTAAAGTTTCTACTACTAGTATTTTTGGGAGTTCACTCAAATACAAGGGTATCCCCCTTTCTCATGAGTACAAGTCTCCTTTTATAGGGGAAAGAAGCGCATCTTCCTTACAAAGAGGATACCTCCTTGAGGGGCTTCGTGCATCATGAGATAAGGTCGATAGGAAAAACCTCTAGCCGACCTTTAGCCTTTTTAGCCTACCCCCTTACTGAAGGTGCAACCTTCATGAAAGCTACGTAGGGTTGTCCATAGAACATCCTTGAGGTCCAAGCCAAAATAGAAAGGACAAAAAGAACAAAAGGTGTCTTGGGGAGTTGTTGTTAGTGGCATAAGAAGGGGACTTAAATTGTGCTTAAAGAATTTAAATAAAAATATTTAACCAATCACAAATATTAAGTTAAGGATTTAGAAAGGAAACCCTTACAGGAAAAATCTCTACATATATCTCCCAATCTAGGATGTTGCCCCTACACAAGTAGAAATTACTATCAACAAAATGATATTACAAAACTCCTCTCTTGGACATACCCTAAGGAGAGTTTTTCCCTTCTACTACGAGGAATCGGGAAATCCATAACTTGGGCACCCAAACAAACTAATAAAAATAATATATATAAAAATCCTATGAGCCTTGCAAGATAGAGAATATAAAAAGGCTTAGAATACTCCCTTACAAACCTAGGAGATGCAGAAATTCAGAGTGACAATAGGATTGCTCTTAAGAAAATGTTAAGAGAAAACGAGTGTAAGCTAGCTAGAGAGATAGAACACAAGTAAGAATGAGAGCAAGATTTTTAGCACTAGAGAATTGCTTTGCGTTGTGTATATGCTAGAGGCCACCTTAGGTGGGCATTTATAGGAGTAGAAGGTCAGGTTTAGGCATTTGAACTCATTTGAATTTGCACAAAATAAATCAAGGTGAAACAGATACCCAACAATTAAGTGAAAGTTGATTAAACTAGACATCTAAAAAC
Organism: Thalassia testudinum; assembly: GCA_037157565.1. Lineage (NCBI taxonomy): Eukaryota > Viridiplantae > Streptophyta > Magnoliopsida > Alismatales > Hydrocharitaceae > Thalassia > Thalassia testudinum. Next base: position 1,274,600 of record JAZHRO010000065.1, read on the forward strand.
TCCATATAGATGTTTGGAAATCAAACTTTAGATGTTTGAACTAAGGATAGACATTTGAAACACTAATAACAGGCATCCTAATGACTACTCAGACGCTAGATATTCAATGACCATAACGCTTGAAAGTTTTTAGTAACTAAAGCTTATTTTTGAAAAAGGAAGAGATGTCTGAGAGAAGATATAAGACATCTCAAAATAATTATTCAATCATCTAAATTATAAATAGGATGTCTGAAAAGAATAGCTTCAAAAGTTAGATCAAGTTAGTTGAAGCTCGGTCGATGCCTTACAATAGGACTAGTTGACCAACAACTAAAATAAGTCGACACCCTAATAAAGGAATCAAAGCTAGATGTTCCTAGATTTAAGAAAATAAGCCACACGTCGGCAGGTTTTTAGTATTAGTGACCCCAGGGAAATTCCAAAGTCTTGAAGAAAAGCCTAGATGTCTGAAGGTCTCAAAAACACTTGATTAAAAAATGTAACTGAACATTATCAAATGGTCAAATGATTTGAATTTGAAACTATGATCGTTAAGGTGTTATAGAACCTAGATAGATGTTTGAGGTAAAGTATAAACATCTAAAATTAAAGATAGTTCTATAGAACTCTTAGAGAAGAAATGGGCAAAGAATATATGTCCAAAATAACAGATTTGACATTTGAAAATGGCCTATCAGATGTCTTAGAGTTTGAGAAGATGTCTCAAAACCATAGAGATAGAAAGTCTTGATACTAGAATGGGATTTAGGCATCTCAAGCAGGGAAATAGATTTTTGAAATTTTGACTTCAGACGTCTGAAGATAATATAAAACGTTTGAAATTTTAACAGAATGAAAATTTCAAGATTTCAAGATAAGGAAGAGTATTGGAAGGTTATAGAGCTTGTTCTAAGGATATTTTTGAATGGAAATCCTTGATCTTTAGCTCAGACCATCCTTAGCTTTCCTTAGCTTTCACGAAATCCTACAATACTTATTAACTCTTACATAAAGCAAGTATCCGCCATTATCAAAAACTACACTTAACCATATTAATAATAGTTGTACGCCGTTGATGTGGTTCCTAAGCCACCACTCCACTCTCCTGTTTTCATTGGTCCTGTTGCGTGCATGCTGTGGGAGGTCCAACTAAGCAAGTTGGGTAGCTCAAGGGAACACCACTAGAAGGCTCTAACTTCTAGCCTAGTAGATCCATGCAGGGCCACTCGGGGATTCCCGCCGAGATGGTAGCACATGGCAGGTGTTCTCTCATGCTATCTACTAATAATGTTGGCTACTTCCACCCAACCCTCGTGGCTGGGGCTCGTCTACGTCATTTTGGGCTCTAGTCCTATCTCTGTTGTTGGAAAAGGCTTTATGGGCCTTTGCCTGCTGGACTAGGCCTTTCCACCCTCATTAATTATTTATTTTCATTCTCTTTAGTTTAGTTTATATACTTTGTAGTTAGTATATAGTTAGTTTGTGGTTAGTTTCTTTATTTGCATGCAACTTTTATTTATTAGTTTAGGATTAGTTCTTATTCCCTATTCCAAAATTAAAAAAAATTCCAAAAAAAATACTCTAGGTTAATTATTAGTAATTTAGACTATTTTAATTTACCTATTTGAAGATGACTTGGACTCATGCTATACCTATTCTTATTTGTTTCAAGAGATTGAAAACTTTGTAAACAATCATGCTTTCACGTATAGTGACACTTCTTATCTTCCTAGCTTGCAAATTCTTCTTTAGTTAAAAAAAATCAAAAAGTGATCATTAAATTCACAAGGAAGATAAGAAGTGTTGTGCACAACATGATTGTTTACAAAATTTTCAAATTCTCGAATCAAATATAGACATAGAAAATTGTCTAAATTAGTAATTACTAACCTAAACTAATTTTTTAGATTTTAGAATGCGGAATAAGAAGTAATCTTAAATCTAATGACTACTCCTAAATTAATAAATAAAAATCACACGCAAATCTAGAAACTAACCACGAACTAACTACTGGCTACAAACTGTGAACTAAATTAAATAGAATGAAAGTAAATAACTAAAGAAAATTTTTCATTAATCAAAACAATGTAAAGATTTCAAGTACATAGAGTAGAGAGAGAGAGAAAAGTAAGAGAAAATTTTGGTGTAACGGTGACAAGTGGAGAGTGGTGGTGGATATTGATCACGGTGATGAAGAGATAGAGTTACGCTAGAGAGTTCATGCTAACAGTGCTATTGATAGGAGTTAAAATGTCATTTTGTTGTAGTAAAATTCTCCCAAATAGTTCTTTCATCAAATATAATTTATTACTCGAATTTAAGTCTGAGGTTGAACACAGGGAGCAAATATGGAATTCACATGCTAATCTCAATAATAATATAAATGAGCATAATTAATGATTTTCAATAAATAATAATTACTCAAAACTAATAATCAATGTAGCACATGAGTATATCAAGAATCTAATGAGGTAAAAAGATATCTAAGATAAAATAATGGTGATTTGAATCACCAATTATTTGTTTAGATACATATAAATTAAGTACTCAAGACATGAAATAAATGCACAGTGACCTGAACCACTTAAACTTCAATATTTCCACAATGTCAGAACCCTGCTTTAGCCAATCAGACGTCGCCTTCTCAAGTCAGACGACTTAAAGTGCACAGGCTTCTCAAAAGCCTTTCTTCTTCTGTCTTCTTTTCTTCTTGAGTCTTCTCCTTCTTCTTCTCAGAGCTTCTCCTCTTCTTCTTCCTTCTTTCCTATGCACAGGGGGGGGGGGGGGCAAATCCTTCTCAGCAGCTAAGTGTTGGAATATCTGAAGAGCAAAACCCCCCTTTCCCCATGCTTTCTCTCTCTCTCTCTCCTATCCTCCTCTTCTCTTTCTCTCAATCAGGCGAGTAATCGGGTACGCGTACTCAGGAGCAAGGCTGCGGGCTATGAGCGCAGCCTCGCAGCCGAGGTGTGAAGGCTATGTGAAGAGGGACCTGACCCCTTGTGTACTGGGCAAGGGGTTTGGGTGGCTTTTTCCTTTTATTCTACTGCGGGGACTCGTACACTTACGATGTGGGACTAAAGACCCACACCATTCTTCAGGCAAATACGAGGTAGCTCCTTCGTTCAATTCATGCGCGATGGCGGTCAACGCCTTCAATCTTCGGCCCTCGTGAGTTCCTGGAGCATTTCCGCTCCACCTGATGCTATGACTTGGAGTTGGAGATGTAGAACGAGCTTTGAAGCTTGCTTCGAAAAAGGTCCGCGAATGGCATCACGGGTCGGTACTTGCGAATCACGAAATAGGGCCTCACGGCTGCGTCAGAAGACTTCAAAAGAGTCGCCGGGTGACGACAAATGCAATGTAGGTAGTTAGGTGCGGTGGCGTGGTTGGAAGACCTTGGGCGAGGGCCATGAGTGAGTGCAAAGCATGTATGTTCGGTGGCGCGAGAGAGGGATCAATAGCCCTAAGTGAGTTAAGGCATTCTATCGTGGTGTTGTAGCGAAGGTTGTAGGGTAGATGGTGAGGCGGTTGGTGGCTTGTGGTGAGAAATGGGCCTCACTGGAGTGGTGGCCGAAGATGAGAATGAAGGTGGCATGCGGTGTCGTCGAGGGGTCTTTTTGGGTTTTGGATAAAGGGATTTAACCTAGGAAACTAAGGAGACCTAGCTAGCCTATTATAATTGGACGAAGGAGAGGAATCCACGCTAGTTTTGGCACGCCGGTGATGGAGAAGATGAAATCTCTGTTGAGGTGGACGGCAAGGAAGAGAGGGTCTGAGGGGCGCTCCCGGTGTTGCGAGATGTGGATGAATGAGATGAAGAGGAATACGTCGGCTATTGTTTGTGACGGCAGACGAGGAAGGAGATCGGAGAGCTCACTGGAGCTTGCGAAGGATCTCGACCAGAGAGGGGAAGAAGGGAGGAATCCGGTCAAGAACAAGCTGAGGAGGTTGGCTTGACCTCAGGGGGTCTTTTATAGGGGTTAAGGAGGCCTTCCAAGCTTGGAAACCAAGCTTGGAAGCTTTCAAGCTTCGTATGCAAGAGATACCCAAACCTTCAAAAGGTTCGCACCAGCTTTTTGGAAAGAAGTAGAACCCAAGGAATGGCTCAAATGGAAGGAGATTCTCTCAGGAGTTCTTCCAATTTTGACAGAGATTGGTTGAGAATCGAGCGAGAAAATCTCACTCGAATCTAGCCGGTGCTTGGTGTGTACACACCAATGGCGGCAGGGACCCGCTTCTGTCTGCATAAACCCACTTATTAGACATTTATTATCTTTTGAGCTTTATTTAACCCCTGAGAAGCCCCGTGATTACTCTGTAATTAAGATATTATATTAAAACTGTCGTTTTATCCTTGTTTTACTGTTTATCTCTCAGAATAGATATGCAGTGAATTATGGTCCTTTGGCGGTTATGTAGGAGCATTTATTCATTGATTATGGCTAATTAAAGTTAGATATGGCTGATGATAACTTTATCATCAGTTCTCATGCTCAAGAGAGGGCGAGAGAGGAAGAAGAATAATAATAAGAGAGATGAATTGAGCCAAGTAGTCATGGAGGGTATTTATAGATGAGAGGAGACCCATTGATTTCCAAAAATCATTGAGATTGGTGCAAAATGCATCCTTCCAAAATTTGACAACTTTTCATAAGTAAAATCACTCTAACTCCCATTAGGAATGGGGTTTTCCTTTTATTTTTCGCATACAAATAGTCTTGGGGTGTCCATCAACCTTTTCGGGTTCTTTGCTTCCTTTTTCCTTCATTTTCCACCATCCTTAGCCCATGTAAGCCCCTAATGGGTCTGCCACCACGAAAGCCCATGTGGTATTTCTCTTTCTTCTCCTACACTAATTTGGCAAGAGAGAGAGAGGCATATGTACCTACCATGGTGCTTTTTTTCTTCCTCACCTTTTCTTCATTTCTTTTGCATCATTTTGTGTGTACACTTTCATTTTTTTCTTCAAGACTGACCCTATCATCGCATGCTATTTCATTTGAGATCAATATTGATTATGCTCATCTCTCGTTCTGTCTATCCATTAAAAATTAAAGAAATTAGATTATCTTATAATTTATAAAAATGCAGAGCACAATTCAAAAAATGCTAAAAAAAGGGTAAAGAAATTATATAAAATTGTGATGTGATCAATGTCTTCTTGCAACGTTAAATTGATATCACATGTAGAAACTAAGCATAGACACTATAAAGTAGGATGTAATGTATGGCACAAAAATAACATGTAAGAAAAACAAATCACAAGATATAAGATATACAGTGGTTCCTTAGCCTAGGTAGTTTTATTACGTAAGCTTCTCAACTTAGAATTTTTAAACCTGATTCTCTCATCCGAGGGAAGTAATTCCACTAAACAAAACAAAAGATTTTTGACAAATATAATTTTATTGATTTGACAAACAATATTGATTTTAAAAATTGATTTTTTAAAAGATGTTCGTTGCAATATAAATGAAATTGCCTAAAAAACAAATATAATTTTATTACTCAAATGTTGAGTCCGAGGTCGAACACAAAGAGCAAATGGAATTTATTAACTAATCTCAATAATGTAATTTGAATACTTAAAGTTACTCAAAACCTAATTCAAAGTATAATGCAAGAGTTTATGAATTAAAATGTAGCAAAAGAAGAATTGGACGTCTGATTCTGTAATTAATCAGACGTCTTAAAAAATATTCTTCTTTTTCTCTTATTTGGCTCTTCTTTTCTTCTCTGGCTCTCTTTCTTCTCTTTCTGCTTCTCTTCTTTCTTTTCTTCTTCTTTGGTTCTTCTCTTTCTCTACGTGCTTGCCTTTTCCTCTTTCTTCTTTATTTTTCTCTTTTCTCTTTGGTTCTTCTCTTTCTCTTCTTAGCTTTGGCTCTTTTTTTCTCTGACTTCTCTTGCACAGTGCCTTTCTCCTTCCTTGTCTTCTTCTTCTTCCTTGGCTTCTCTGCAGCTACACCTTCTTCCTTGCTTCCTTCTCGACCCTTTAGCTTTGCCTTGCTTCTACTTTAGCCTCAGCTTCCTCTTCTTTTCCTTCTTCCTTCCCTGCACACACAAGAGTGCAAAACCTATCCCCTACCCTCCCACGCGTCACTCTCTCTCTATTTCTCTCTTCGGTTTGCTCTCCCAGAGCTAGCCAACCGAGTAATCGGGTCGGGTTACACGTGCCTAGGTCCAGGCGCACCGGCGTGGGTGGTGCGCGAGGAGTGCTTGGTAGGGTAATCGGGTCGAACCCAGGTCCGCGTAGCGTGGGGTCGCGGACGAGGCCGTGCGCGAGTGCGTGGCGCGCTACGCGTGCGTGGGCGAGGGACCTGACCCTTGTGTATCGAAGACAACTAGCGAGTAACACAAAAACAACTTATACTAGTCACCGTGTGCTAAAGTTTCCGAGGTGGGACTAAAAGTCCCAGCCGCTTTGCTCGCGCACCCGCAGGGAGACTTCGCCTAATTGCCGCTGCTGTGATCCCTCTCCAGGCCGCTCACTTGGCTAGATGTGTGTGCGAGTCCCTCGCGTGTCACCTGGGACTCTTCTGCCTGGAGCACGTGACTTGGAGTGAAGCTCGCAAGCAAGCTTGCTTGTTTGTCAATGGTGACAGGGTGGCCTGACCTGAAACACACAAGTACGGCCTTGCGACTTTGTTAAACCACATGGGGAGCTTCGCCATGTCACGATAAAGGTAAAGCAGTGGGTGGTTGGCCGCGAGGTGGCCTAGGCGTGCGTGCCTAGGTCGCTCTGTGGCCATGAATATGGGTTTGTTCGATGGGCGAGTGTGGAGGTGTTGGCGGTCGATGGAAGGGCGGATGATGATCAGTGGGAGATGGCGGAGGTGATGAAGTAGGTGGCGAGGCATGTGGATGTGTGGAGTGGTGGAAACGCCTGCGCCGGTGGTTGGCCGGAGATGGAGAAGGTGGTGGTGGTCTGCAGCATCGAGGGGTCAAAAACAGTAATAGAGATAAGGGAAATAAAGAGGAGAGGGAGAGAAAGAGCTCTAACCTAACTACGTGGACGAAGGGGGATAGGAGGTAGATGGCTGGTACCTACTGTCGCAGGAGAAGAAGCTTCCAGTGGAGGGAGAACGGCGACGATGATAGGGCTGGAGGCGCCCGTGTGGGTATTGCACAATGCAGAGGAAGAAGACGAAGATGGCTCTGCCACTGGTATTGTGGTAGAGCGACGAGAAGGAGGAGAAGTCGTCGGAGCCTACTGGACACCTAGCCGGAGGAGGGGACGAAATTGGGGGTAGTTCTCTAGGCAAACCAAGCTCCCTTTTCGCGGTCGGAGGTGGTAGACCTTTTATAGGTGCTGGCAAGAGCTCTTGTGCTTGGAAGACAAGCTTCCAAGCACGAGAATCCTCGTCGGAGTAGGAAACAGTTGGATACCCAAATCTCTTGTGCATTCGCACGAGAGATTTGGTGCGATTCAGATCTTGTGATTGTGCTCAGATGGAAGGGAATTCCTTAGAGAATCTCCCTTCCAAATCTGAGAGATCTCTGAGGATTCGAGGAGAAATCCACCTTCGAACCTTGCCGGAGTAGAATTCCTCCGCTTTAATGGCAGAGGGACCTAATTGAAAAGGTGGTGAGGAAGTTTGGGGTTTCTTTGCAATAGTTTTCAAAAGCTAGGGGTCAAAATGTAATTGGGTGGACTGTTTTGCAAAGTAGGTCAAGGTAACCTCCCCTTAGGTCCAAATTTTGATACAAACCTAATTTGGACCTAAGAAATGCAATGGTGATGTTGGATTTTATGTTTGACCATGTTTGATTGGACATTTTTCATAAAAACCCAAATTAGGTCAAATAATTAGCTAGGACCCTAATTTAGGTCAAAATAGTTTCTAAAGGCCAATTTGAAGCTTCTAAATCCTAGGGGATATTTTTTCATGAATTTTAGAGGATTTAATTTTTTTTTATCCTGACCAGAACCTTGTGAAATTAAGCGGGTCTGTTTTAGGGTTACAAACTATCATATCATTCTTAGATCTTATAATAACTTTTTTCATATTGAACCATCCCACTTTTTATCTTGCTTAGTCCATTTGACCTATGTTTATACCCTCAGATATCATGTTGATGTACTGTAATGGTAAAATTACAGTTTTATCCTTTATTTCATGTTTTCTTCTCAGAACAATTATTCCTTGAATTAGGCCCTTCTCTAGGTTATGTAGGAGAAATTCTCTTTCTTAGATCAAAATGAGCTAGTTAGGGCTCATGATGATGTCATCATCAACAGGTTACCTCAACCCTTGTACAGTGATCATGAAAAAAAAAAAAACTAAGAATAAGTGTCGTAGGGATGAAATTCCCTTACAACTTTTCCTAGGCCTCCCAAAAAGATCTCTGAGGATTCAAGGAGAAATCCACCTTGGAACCTTGCCGGAGTAGGATTCCTCCGCTTTAATGGCAGAGGGACCTAATTGCAAAAGGTGGCAAGGAAGTTTGAGGGGTCTACGTAATAGTTTTCAAAAGCTAGGGGTCAAAATGTAATTGGGTGGACTATTTTGCAAAGTAGGTCAAGGTGACCTCCCCTTAGGTCCAAATTTTGATACAAACCTAATTTGGACCTAAGAAATCCAATGGTGATGTTGGATTTTAGGTTTGATCACGTTTGATTGGACATTTTGCATAAAAACCTAAATTAGGTCAAATAATTAGCTAGGACCCTAATCTAGGTCAAAATAGGTTCCAAAGGCCAATTTGAAACTTCTAAACCCTAGGGGATATTTTTTCATGAATTTTAGAGGATTTAGTTTTTTTTTATCTTAACCAGAACCTTGTGAAATTGAGTGGGTCTGTTTTAGGGTTACAGACTGTCATATCATTCTTAGATCTTACAATAACTTTTTTCTGATTGAACCATCCCACTTTTTATCTTGTTTAGTCCATTTGATTATGTTTATACCCTGAGATATCCTATTGATGTACTGCAATGGTAAAATTACAGCTTTACCCTTTATTTCATGTTTTCTTCTCAGAACAATTATTCCTTGAATTAGGTCCTTCTCTAGGTTATGTAGGAGCTTTTATTCTCTTTCTTAGGTCAAAATGAGCTAGTTAGGGCTCATGATGATGTCATCATGAACATATTACCTCAACCCTTGTACAGTGATCATGAAAAAAAAATAACTAAGAATAGTTGTCGTAGGGATGAAATTCCCTTACAACTTTTCCTAGGCCTCCCAAAAACAATTATGAAAAGATCTTACCAATTTTTAGAGCCTAAGAAGTTAAGAATTTGCATGTGCATAGGAAACAAAATGAAAATCAGGCGTAAGGAGTGATGCAAAGCACCTTGAAAGTATAGAGTTGATATTTAGAGTCCAATAGGTTTCTATTGCTTTTGTATATAAAAAGTGAGGTTGGGGGGTTTTATTTATAAAGTTAAGATGGTATGGCTTCATAATACAGCCATTAGGAGTAATTACAAGCTAAAAATCCCATCAAATTGTAGAAAAAAAGGCAAGTAGACTCGAGCTAACAATTAGCTTGTACCGATACTAAATAGGATGTATCAATGTAGGTACCTTCCCATCCACTTGGTACACAACTCAAACCTAAGTCCAAGACTCAGGGTGCACTAGTACTACAAAACTATTCGCACCAGTACAACTTGACTCCTGTTAGGATCCAAGTTTGATCCAATACCTAAGGTGTATCAATACATATCTGTGTACTAGCACAAGTGCCTTCTTGAACTTATGTTCTCATGGTCATTGATTGATTCTAGGAATGAATGCATATTAGTACTAATAATACTGTACCGATTAGGTACACAGGTACTCATTTCAATTTGAAACTTGTCTCAGGTTTTCGTTAAAAGGAAACCTTTTTGAAATATGATAAGGTCTGAAAGCGATTTTCGATAGGAATCCCACCCTAAGATATCTCTAATTTTCTTTTAGGAAATACTGTGTTAATTATCTTGTCAAGGAGGCTACATAACTTCTAGAATAGAAAAACCATTCAATGATATTTTTGTCACATCTTGAGTAGCCTTCGAGCTTTGTGTCGTATCTTGGATATCATTGGCCTTCATCTACCATCAATGGATTTGCCTGAATTTATACTCATCATATCTTGATTTCAACACTATTCTCTCAGGGCAATCTTAATGCAGACATAATCTTGGGAGAAGGTGTGGTTAACACTAAAACTGAAGTGATGTCCAGCTCCAACATTTTTTCATTTCGGGAAGGATACGCACGTGGTTCGCTCTACAAAAGTTGCAAAATGACTTCGGGAGGGAGGGTGTGTAGTCTCCACTAAGGCATCATTTATTTACCAAAATTGAATAAGAGAGATTGAAAAATAAAGTATTGGGATTGTACTTCAACTGTGGGATAAATTAATTTTTGAGTTTATTTGTGATAGTTGATAGTTTTGAGATTAAAACAAGTAATCCTATATTTGATATAGTTGGATATATTTTTAAAATTCACCAATATATTTCACATGTGCATTCGAATATTCCACTCATTGATTATGAGAATCCACCGGTAAAGTCTTATAATACATCGATCGATGTATTGGAATCCAAAATCTATGTGTGAGATTGTGTGTTAGATTAGACTATCGCAACCCCCTTGAATAGAATAATATCATGATTGTAAGCTTTAACCTGATATCATTCTATCTTGAGATAAACTCAACCAAATGAAGGATTGCAACAATAATATCGCCAAACAAATGATACCTAAGTAAGTTGCAAAATGATCTATAATTATTTATTTATAATATCTTGACACACAACACAAGTGGCAGGTCTCACAAAAATTCAAGAAATAACTGATATTTTTTTTATATAACTAAAAAAATCATGAGTAATATTTCAAATATTACCAATAGTATTTATTTCAGAGTCAAAATATTATCGATAATTTTTTTTATTCAAGAAATAATATTTACTTGTATCATTGAAAAAGTCACACATAGACTTACAACGCATGTGATGGGATCTACCAAATATCAAGAAATCATCGATATTTTTTATATATAATCATATAAGTCATTAGTGATAATTTAAAAATTATATAACTTCATAAGCAAATATCATTGATAATTTTTTTTGTTCAGGCAGAGGTTGGCATGGGGTCTTCAATTACAGGAGTTGTAAGATGGTAATATTTGAATTAAAGTTAGGTATCACCGGTGATGTTTTATTTTAAGAAGAGGTAGGCATGTGATCTCCACCAACGGAGATGCAAAGGGAGTTTCCTTGCATGTGAAAAAAGACCTTTCGAAGATTTATTTGTTCATTTCTCGACAATCGAACCCATAAAGGTTTGTAATTGTTTGATCACTTCCTATCGATCGAACATGTACAGCTTTTAACATGTAAAGATTAATATCATGCGCCATGATCCAAATAATGCCACAAGTAGACAAATTAAAATTCTGCAAATAAATATCAAAACCTCGATCAAAAGCTAGTCAGTGTATGCGTTATGCAGAGAAAGAAATTAACATTTATGCTGTAATCAACATTCTAATTTACCGGTAATCTCTGGTTCCTCCGAAGTTCGTCAGGCTGTATGTTCGCAGTGCCTGAGAGGTGTTAATCTGCGTGTACAAGTAATCGGAGAGGGGCCTCACCTCAATGGCTGATATAAAGGGTGTCCCTTGACCAATATTTATTAGACAAAGAGATATCGAATCGGACGTAGCGACGGTCGTAATCTCATGCCAGTAGTAATGTGATACATTGGCTGTGGTGATTGAATCCCAATAATTAACCCCCAGATGGAGATCGAAGCTTGGCATTTTGTTTAGCCCGTCATAGTTCCCGTGCAAGAATCTAGCCCTCACCAGATACTTCCTACCTGGCCTGATAGGTTTCAAGGTGTAGCAGTTTCTGGTTCCGTCGGGAAAGCTCCTCAAGTCACTGGAGTCTTCATGATAGCCTAGAGAACGATATTCCGGCGAAACATCATGAACCTCACCCGTGTCTACATACCCAAAATCTGAAGTGTAGATTAGTCCTCGGTCGTCCTCATCTGTGAAATTCACAGGCTTGCCGCAATCGATATTTAGGAAGTCTGCATGCATGATTAACACATAACGATTTTATGAAGTTCTTAGAAATTTTCTCTAAATTTAAGTAAGGGAACTTCATCTACCGGAAGATGATTGCGCACGGACGTTGATGGTTGCGGCTCCTAAAAGGGAAAAGCATAGTCCCGTTAAGAGGAAGCTGTGACCATCCATGTTGCTTCACCTGCATACCGTCGCTGGGAACCAATTTAGAGGAAATATTGTCCGAATTGACACAACCTTTCTAGACGGAGAGGCCAAAATTACAAGCATATAATTCGGTCAACGTGTAATGGGACGCACACAGATTAAACTCACGGAATGCACACTGTTTAAATTAATATATTTCATATTTTGCCACTCACGTCAGTGGATTTTAATATTATATTACAACACGATGGGTACTCTATATCTGAAAATTTTACTTTGTTTTTTTTAAGAAGATGCTAAATTCGATGCATGAATCTCCGAAGTGCAACGGCTGATTTCGTTCGATCCGTCATGTATTGTTGCCTTTTCTTTACCTCGAAGTTGTACATTGTTTTGCGTAGTGTTCTCCGTTTTGAGTTTAATCATTATTAATTTCATACCGCACACTGTTGGAGTCTTTTTTTTTTTTTTTTTCCGGAGAGACACTACTGTTGGAGTTAAAAATCGGACGAAACCTTCACACAAAGAATTTTTTCTTTTTTTAAAATAAAACATTTTATCGTAGAGGAAGTATCCAGTACAAGAGATGTGATTACGAGGGAAAGGGAGAGATGGAGAATCTTCACCCATGAAAGGGTGAAATACGTCCCGTAGAAATGAGGGAGCGTAAAAATAAAAGGCAATACAAGAAATAAAGGAAAAAGAAAAAGAAAATCCATCCCAAGACTTGGAATCGAACAACCTCGCGAAGGAGGGTGATCTTACACTCATAGATACGACAAAGTACCGATGAGATAAAAATCTTGAAAACTACGCTAACGAGTCTGAATAAATCAAATCCTGACATTCGTAAGGAAAACTCGATTGTGTAAAGCATAGGATCTCACGTGATCCCAATAAAAAAAACTATACTAAAAAAAGGAAAAGAATGGATCAATCCAACAACAACAAACAAGAACACACAAATTCCCCAACATGCGACTGGCATGCTATGAAGTCGACGCCTGGAGCCGCCACGTGCAGGTAGGGCACGCCTGGAAACGTTGCACGATAGTCGAACCGTCGTTCGCAGTCGAGTTACCGCCACCACTGCACGTTGCCACTGCTTAAGGCTTCGCACGAACAGAGAAGATCCCTCCGGTAGCCTTGCACCAAACGAAGGAGCTCGATGACCTCCACGGCCACACTGCCTCGCTTGCTGAGTCCGATCTCCGATCAGAGGAGCTCAACGACCTCCACAACCTCCGTCGCCTCACCCGCCAAGTTTGACCTCTACCGACCACAGGGAGCCATGCTTGTCAAGCATGTTGATGTAGTAGAGATCTAAAGGGAGGAGGGAAGATTCGACAAGAGTGGGGGGGCTCCGATCAACCCCGATGGCTAATCGAAATCCCTACTGTAGTAGGTTAAGTTTTCACAGAAGAGAAGGGAGAAGGAGACGAGAGCGCTCCACTAAGTTAATTTTCCCACAAAGAATGTTACAAGAGGGTTTTATTCATTGCACTGTGAGGGTTGACATGTTAATAAAATCGAACAAGAAGCATTAAATAAGCTCAATTTTTTTTGTGCTAATAAAGATACTAATTAGTATTGGCTAACATGATTGCTATATAGATTACCAAGACTAAGGTGGATCATATTGATAATTATATGAGAAAAAAATCTTGTCAAAGCATTTAATTTTGAATCACATGCAAGTTATACAAAATTGTACAGAATACTTACTTTTGAGTCATAAGTGAGTCATAAGCAATTCAAAATTTTGACTACTGTAGTAACAATGGAATATTTAGGTAGGTTGTAATCTATCTATATCTTACCCTCACAAAGCATAAGTGTAATGGCCTCTAATTTTTTGAGATGATTGTAATATCATATATGCTCATTGTTCTTGATTGATATTATTTGTGGACGTATGGTGAGATTTTCGAAAAGGCTAGCTAATAGATTGAGCCTCCTGCTAATTTAAGTTATTAGGGATTTGAAGTAGGAGGGGCTACTTCAAATATAGATAATATTTAATGGTTATAACCAATTGCGTATGTGTCATGGGAGGAGATAAAACCTTCAATTTACTACAAATTTAGGTGAGTTCTCATTATCACTCTTTTTTTTTCTTTTTTTTTTTCAAATGCGAACACCTTAATAGTAGCCTTAGAGTTTGCAAGGGAGATGGGGATGAACCCAAGAACCCAACTTCCCCGCAGGTTACATCTTAAGACAGAACCGAGCCAACACATGTGCCGCCCTGACCAGAGTTCTATTAACCTTAAACAATGAAAACCCAGCATTGGAATTTAAAAAAGAAGAGCAACATTATACCAGACTGCGGGTTTTCCAATTCGACTACTGTAGGGCATGAATCTGTCTCACTGGATTAATGGCATCAGACAGGACCACCACCTCCAGCAAGCCAGCATGTAAGGCCAGGAGAAAGCCTTTTAGAATCGCCCAAATCTCAGCTTCTTCACTTGATATGGTAGGAATCTGAATGGCCACACATCTAATGCACTTCCCTTCATCATCCAATAACACAGCTGCTGCTACCGAAAAAGAAGTCCCAACTGCAGCATCAACTCTGATCTGGGGGGAATTTGGAGGATAGTTCACTGACAATGCAACTGCAGATGCTGAACTGCCCTGAAGTGTTATAATGTTCCTGATTTCAATAATCAATAGAATAAGACCTTGTAATATTAAGTGCATGCTGAATTACCAGTGATGGGGAAGGAGTGAGCCCTTCACTAACTACCTTGCAACAATGCTGCCAAACCACATAAAACAAATAAAACATCAAATATCATGTAACAACCATCAGCTGATTCATTTACAACAGAAACTCCCACTAGAATATTTCCATTCAACTAATTCTTAGCCCCCAATAAAACAAAATAGCTCTAATGAAATGGCATTCCCATAGAAGATGGTCCCAGCTCTCAATCCCACCCAAGCATAAGGGGCAAGATGCATCATCCATCATAAATCTTTTAGCCAGTTCAGCTCGTAATGGTAAAGCACCTACCAGTATTTTCCAAAAAAATATTTTTACTTTGGGTGCCAAGTCCCTAATACCCCATAGTTTCTTGCAATAACTTAATACCTAATCAGATAACCCTGCAGATAATCCCATCTCCTACACTATTCTAATGTATAACAATCTAACAGAGAACTCCCCTTTAGGGTGTGGCTTCCAAATATAGATATCCGACCCTGAATGCAAGGGACTTGGCAGAATAGCTGGCGCATCATGTTGCTGAAAATAATCCTTCACCAATGCATTCTTCCAGTCAGTACCCTTAGCATTAAGTAAATTAGAAACCTTAGAAATCTGCAAAGCTATCTAGTTTTTAGGTAAACTGACATGATCATGGAAGTCTATCCAATTATCCGACCGAATATTTATTTTATGCACATTACCCACTAGCCACCTCGAATTCTATTTAAGCAAACTGAGAATCTGTCCTATCGCCTTCATAAAAGATGAATCACAGGCTTTACTATAAAATTCCCAAATTGTGCCAATAGGAAAATAAACTCCCTTCAGATATTACTGTCAATATCCATCATCCTCAACTATCAGCTGCCATGCTATTTTCATAACCAACACCATATTTAATTGATGCATTAACTTAAAACCCATACCACCCAATTGTTTCAGCAAACAGTGCTTGTCCCACGCCTTCATATAACAATGTTTTCTATCATCAGAGTAACCCCACCAGAAATCCCATCTAATCTTATCCATCTGTTGGCAGAGCTTCTTTGAGAAGAGCATGATTCTCATGAGATAAATTGGTATTGCATTTAAAGTGCTATGTATAATAACTTCTCTACCTGCTTGAGATAGTCGTTTGGACTTCCAACCTTCCATCTTGCTAGTAAACTTTGTCAAAATCATATCCTTCAATTTGGATTGATTCCCATCATCCAGCAGTGGTCCCCCCAAGTAAATTTCATCCTTAGCCATCTTGGCCACTTGATAAATTTGTAAAATATTATTCTGCACTTCTTCAGTAACCATTTTATTAAAGAAAATTCTAGACTTCCTATAATTCACCTTTTGGCCCGAACACCTTTCATATCGTGCAAGAATACTTAGAAGCTCTTGAGCCTCATCAGAAGAGGCTTTTGCAAAAAGAATCATGTCATTGGCGAACATTAGATGTGTAATTGGAACAGACTGACTATTCAATTTGTAACCTGAAATACATTTTGAATGCAATACTATATCTAAAGACCTAGATAAGTACTTGGAGCACAGAATAAAAGCATAAGGAGACAGGGCGCATCCTTTCCTGATACCCCAGCAAGGCAAAATGGCGGTAGACAGAGAACCATTTACTAGCACTTGAAAAGAAGCTGTAGTTATGCAAGACATAATCAAGTTTAACAGTGGGATAGGAACATGCAATTGAGTCAGGAAATATTCAATAAACGCCTATTCAACTCTATCAAAGTCTTTTTCCATATCTAACTTTAATACCATAGAGCCCTCCTTTTTCTTTTATTTTTTCATAGCATAGATGACCTCTTTAGCAAGAATAATATTATCTATAATCTGTCTTCCTGACATAGAAAGCAGATTGGCTACGAGAAATTATTCTTTTGAGAATAGGCTTCAATCTTTTAGCCACCAACTTTGCCACCAACTTATAAAGCATATTCGTCAAACTGATAGGACGATGGTCCTTAGGTTCACTAGGAGACAATAGCTTTGGTACCAGTGATAAATAAGTTTTACTCATCACTAATGGCATGGTTTGCTTCCTAAAGCAATATTGGACAAATAGAATAACTTCATGACCCACAATACTCCAGCCATTCTGATAAAATAGGGCAGGAAATCCATATGGACCTGGACTTTTTGTAGGGTGCATGGAGAATATAGTATTACGAATCTCCTCATCATCAGGGATTTGTAAACACCACCTCCTCTCAACTTCTGTAGGCCAATCATTAACGTTAAAAACCTCCATCAAATTAGTAGATACCTGTTGAGAAGCATAGAGGTTTGTGTAGAAATTAAAGAAACATTGCCTGATTAAATCCTGATCAGATGTTTCAACCCCCGAAGGCAGTTTAATCCATTCAATGGAATTTTTCTTCTTTCTATGTTGGGCAAAAAGGTGATAGAACCTCGTATTTCTGTCACCTCTTTGAATCCATTCATGACAGGATCTTTGGCACCAATAAATTTCTTCTTGCTATAGCACTTTCTCATACTGTCTTTGCAGCCAATTCTCCCGATTTATATCACTATTTTCCTGCGTAGCTGCCTGCAAACCCGCCAATTCAGATTCAATTTTCCCTTTTCTCTTCCTCCTGTTAACATCTGACTTTGCATGCCATTGATTTAATTTTGTAGCAACTAAATTGCCCCTTTCCCTGATAGGTAGCTGCCTGGAACCATCATTCACATCCCATGCATTCTTCACAACCCCTTTATAATCATCTCTGACACACCACTCTACCCCAAACCGCCAAATTCTCCTTGGTTGATTAACTTTCCTACAAAGTCTCAACAGAATTGGATTGTGGTCACTGCTTAAAGCGGGAAGATTCAGTACCCCTGCAGTAGGATAATTTAAATGCTAACCACCAGAAACAAGCACTTTGTCAAGATGCTCCTTGATTAGGAAACCCAGATTCCTTTTATTACACCAGGTGTATGCTTGCCCCGAGAAACCCAAATCAAGCAACCCCAAGGAGTTAGCAAAATTTTGGAGGCATAAGAATTCTCTTGGAGGAATAGAACTCCCCCCAACCTTATCTACTTTCGACATAATGGCGTTGAAGTCCCCTATACAAATCAGATTATCGGCATAATTTTTAAGGAGACTCGTCATTCTGCCCAAAAATCCTTTTTAGAATTATGCTTAGGAGTACCATAAATGCATGCAAGATACACAACAAAACCAGCCACCACTACCTTCATTAATATGCAGAAGGTTTCAGAAAATATGATATCTACATTGACATTACTAGATATTAACATACCTAAACCACCAGATCTGCCACAAGCATCTACAGCAAAAGAGGAATAATTATGGAACTTCCGTACCAGCTTTTCTAACTTCTTCCTTGTGGCATGAGTCTCCGAGATGAATATTATGCCAGCACCAGTAGCTTTCAAAAGGGATTTTAGATGTAGAACTACAGAGGGTGATCCCAAACCCCTGCAGTTCCATGCCAAAACGTTCATTTCCATAGTGGCAGTTGAATAAGCCCAACTGCCAAAGGCACCACCCCCTCTATCAGCAGCAAACAGATTCTTTTTTCCCCTTTCATAGTTTCCACTGCTTTCCTCAAGAAGAACGAGGAAGAATGGATTGCTTTGAGCTTGATATCTCTAGCTATTATTTTAAGTTCCTTCATGCATGGACTTTCCTGAAACCCTTTGTTTCCATAACTTCCTCATTTAGTAATGAATTATGGCCTGGCTGTTCGCCCATATAAGAAGAGGAAGCAGGTAGAAGGAGCATCATATTCGCCTGCAAGGACCAAGAACTGGAAGAGGACTGAATGGATGCTGACACCCAGTTCTCAGCATCAATGTGGAATTCCCTATGGACCAGCACAACGTCCAACAATGCACAGAACCAAAAGATCCCCCACAACCCCTCGACCAGCAGTAGCTGCGACAAAGGTTTTCCTATCAACCAGCACTACGACCTGCCATGCATGGACCCAAGAGAGCTTCGCAACCCCTCTACTAGTAGAAATCAACGGAGTTTGCCAACTAGCAGAACACATCAAACCCCAAAAGAAGACTCAAAACCCCAAAAAAGGGGGAACTGATTCAAGCGATGTGGGTACACTCAGACATCAACATCCATGTGCAGCATGGGGATAGGTTACGTTCCTACTCCTATTATCACTTTTAGTCATAGTGCGAAATGGATTTAGTGAAATAAAACTGGATGAAAATTGCATTAAGAAATCCATCCTTCTTGCGATAAGCCATGCACCAAACCTTGGTAGAGTAGTTACAAAATGCATCATAATACTAGGACATTCATTTGCATGCCTTTTGTTGCTATTGACATTTGCATACCATCGCCCATGGCATGCCTTCTCAGCAAGTTCAAGGAGATGATGGTATTGGCAATGCTTCTTCACCTCATGAGATGACCACAAAGATGGTAGTTTCTCCTACCAAACATACTGCTCTATCATCCTCTTGGTCAACCTCGACAAGGTCAAGAGGGGTGCTTCACCTCCTTTTGATGATAACGTCATCATCAGCTACATCTAGTTTTATTTAGTCATAATCCATTAATAAATTCTTCTACACAATCACCAGAAGACCGTAATTCACTGCATATCCATTCTGGGAGATAAACATGAAAATAGAGGTAAAACTGTAGTTTTAATAGAATATCCTAATTACAGAATAATCACAGGGTTTCCCCGGAGTTAATTAAAGGTCAAATGATCATAAATGTCTAATAAGTAGATTTATACAGACAGAAATGGGTTTTCATGCGTTTCGAGAATTAAATGACATCAGAAACGCTAAAAACAGACCCGCTTAATTAACAGAGGTTCTGGTCAGGATAAAATTCACCTAAATCCTCTAACAATCATAGAAAAATATTCTATAGAATTTGGTACCTTTGATTCGACCATTGGAACCCATTTTGACCTAAAATAGAGTCACAGACAGAAAGTTGCCCTAATTTGGGTAACTACGCAAATTACTTAGTCAAACGTGGTCAAAACCTAAATCTGACTTCACCATCAGATTCTTTGGATCCAAATTAGGTTTGTACCAAAATTTGGACCCAATCTGAGATCATCTTAACTTAGTTTGCATTTTAATCATGTCTGACTCTTTCTCTTACACTTGTGCCCCTAACTTTTGAAATTCATTACAAAAAGGTCCCTAAGTTTGTCATCATCATCATAAAGAGGTCCCTGCCACCATTGGTGTGAACACACCATGCTCCATCTAGATTCGAGCAAGGATTTCTCACTCGATTCTCAATCAAACACTCCCAAATTTGAACCAGAGATTCCTTGAGAAATTCTCTTCCAAATGAATCCGGCCTTGGACCCCACATCTTTCCCAATCTCTCATGCGAATGGTTTGAACACATGGGTATTAAACGTGCACGAAAAGCTTGTAGTTTCCAAGCTTTTGGAACTCCATCTGAAGCCCTATAAATGGACCTGCATCGCATACCACACCTCCTTAACAAGTTTTGGCGAGCCAAATATCCCTCTTCCTCCTTTAGCCTCTGAAACCTCTACTCTGATAACCTCCTCCACTCATCCTCTTTCGGTCGTCCAACCATCAAATTGGACGGCCTATCTTCTTCCTCTCATCATCGTGCGCCTCTCCAGTTAAAGGGAGGGTGTTTCCTTGCCTCGTTCGTTATCGCCGCCTTGTCATCTTCTCCATCTTCCTCGGCTCCAATCGGCCAACACCAAAGCTCTTCGCCTCTCTATCTCGTCCCTAAGTATCTCTATCGCTTCCTCTCCCTCTCTACAATATTTTCCCACACTCGCAACACACGCACGACCACTAACTCTCCCTCGATGCCTTCATCTTCCTCCACTCCAGTGATGCTCCGGCAACGCCAATCTGCTGCTACATCGCTCGCTTCTCGCTACCCTCACCTCCACTAGCTTCGTCGTGACCCCACCAACAAAAGCCCTAACATAGCTCCACTTATTCGCCACTCCAGACCCCCTGCGAACACCACACCTCAGACCTTCATCTATAAGCCCGATTGACCACTCCATGCCACCACATGCCACGAGGACTTCATCGTTACACTCGTCGTTCCTCAGCGATCCTCCTGAATGCTTCTAATGTGGCCGCAAGGCCGTTGTTCGTATTTTAGGTATTTGTTAGAGCGCCGCCGCCACCTTCTTCTCAGACCTTGTTCCTTAAGTTCCAGTTGAATTTAGCTTCGCTTCCACGCCCAGGTGACGTAGCCCAGCTTCAAGCTCCTTCCCAGGTGCTCTATTGCAGCTCTAGGAGTCATCCTCCCCTCCAATCAGAAGCAGCATTAGCTGCTGTTGCGTAAAGAAGAAACGCAACTCTTTAATCCCACATTGTAGGAGTAGAAGATGCTGCTGTGAGATAAAGGAAACAACTACATTAGGCTCTTTTCTTCAAGCATAAGGGGGTGAGGTCCCCATACACTAAACCTGCGCACCCTCGCCTGCCTTCACGCCAGTGGGCCTGGACCTCTGACCATATACTCGTATACCCGAATATGGATCCAATTATGCATTAGGTCTGACAGAGAGGAGGAAGGAAAGAGAGAGAAGAGAGCGGGGGAGGGGTGGGTTTTACTCTTCAGAGAGAAAGCTCGACCCTTAGTCGCTGTGAGTAGAAAGAAGAAGAAAAGAGAAGAAGAGGAAGAAGTGAAGCAAAGCAGAAAAGGAAAGAAGAGAGCCATGCCTGAAGAAGAAGAGGAAGAAAATCAAATAGCACTGTAGCAAATGATTTTAAGTAGTCTGATTGCCAAATCAGGCATCTGATTATTGTTCACTTATTTGATTCTATTGAGTCTTTGATAGATATGTGCTTAGACTAATAATTGGTAATTCAAATCACCATTATTTTATCCTAATCTCTTTTTATTATAGTAAACTCTTGCAATACTCTTGTTCATTATTGAATATCATTTGAGTAATTGTTATTCATTGCATATCATTCTTAGCTTATTTTTGGGCTCATTTATGTTTTAATTGAGATTAGTGCATGAATTACAATACTTGCTCCCTATGTTCGACCTCGGACTTTCTTGATGATCTTTTGAGTTATAAATCTTATCTATTTTCATGCGATTTCAATCTATACTACAACGAAGTATTTTAAAACTTGATTTCGCGCGTCACCTTATGTGGAAGACCCAGACTATGAATTTCATGATATTGATGAGGACTCTAATTTTTGTGATAGATGACAAGTTTTAAAATTTTTAATTCTAATTCTTGCTTTCTTGATGGGATTTTAACTTGATGAACACCTCTATTTGCTTTCAACTTTTCTTTCATAGGTTCTACTTCTTGAACTCTAGTTATGTCTTTTTTATTATGACAAAAAAGAGGGAGATATATGCAAAACATATGAAAAGATATGAGGTATGATGTTGCACATGGCATTTTCTTAGGATAAGTATACAAAGAAAAAATCTTCTAATTAAGGGGCGCAAAATATTTGCTACTCAAAATGTTGCAATAAATTTTCTTGATTCATACTTCATTTACTTTATGTCTTTATATTCCAGGTATATCTTTTTAAGATTTTGCCATCATAAAAAAGGAGGAGATTGTTGTTACCCTTAGTTTTGATGATAAGAAAATCCATATATTTGCGATTCTATGAACTAACATTTCAAGAAAATGGTCTTAAAATTCAAGATCAAGTTTGCAAAAGTAAAAGTAAAGTCATCCTTGATCCATACATGATGCAATGAAAGCAAGAATAATGGCATCTTAAGTAGAGGAGAAGAAGAATCGATGCTCGAAGAACATCAAAGTAAAAGTTTAAAGAGTTATTGTATTCATGTTGTCATTTGTAAGTGTTTAAAGTGTTGTAATTTTCATTTTATAAAATGCAAATGAACCTCAAATTCTTTTGAACACCTTAGGATTAACTTCTCTAACTTAAATAGAAGTCTTACCTAATTTTGATCGCCGATTTGTCCTTGATTTGTGATTGATCGCCGATTTGTCAGTGATCTAGTCTTGATTTGACATTTATCAATGAAAAGGAACCCAACTTTTGAATTCGCAGCATTTGATTGATCAACATAACTTCTTAGTCAATCACAATCAGCTTTGACGAATCAATCTCAAGTTTTGATCAATCCTTTCGATTGACCATCCTTTATTCCCAATTGATGAATAGTTACATTTGATCGACCACACAGTATAAGATTAAAACTTCGATTCAACACATTCTTCATTAACCAACATATATTTTTGATCAACTAAAAATCCTATTTGATCAACCAACAATTACCTTGATTTACCATGTTATGTATGGTTTAAAAACTATTTTTCTATGACCTTTTTATTAATCATTGATCAATTTACCCTTAATCGATCAACTTGTTCACTACAACAAAATATAGATTTAACAATATTTTCCTTTACAATAAATAAAGGATTTGTCGCTAATAGTACCATTTAGCGACTCATCCAAATAATTCATTGCTAACAAAAAATGTTAGCTAACAAATTTTTTTAACGGCAAATTTATATGTCTGTAACTATTATGACCATTGTTTATGCTAATTATCTTCCAATTTTGGTTAACACTATGTCTCTATAAGTAAAGAATCATTTCTATTTAAACAATAATAACTACTCCATTCTCAAATGCATGAAAAGATCAAAAACACTCTTTGGAGAACTTTCATGGTCTTTACACTCACAACTCTCTTCATTCTTTAGTCCTTCCACTCTAGTGCTCCAAGATCTCAATCTTTCTCATTCTCCATGGACACTCCAAAAGTAGTTTGGTTAACCCTATTACTTTTTCATATTGATTATGAGGTTCAATAGCACCATTTGTATACTTTCATTTCTTCACTTTTGCTTCACTATTTGTGAAGTTGCTCGACATGTCAAGTTTCCATTCTCCAAGGGAGATAAAAGTACTCTAGTTTAGGGATCTAGAGTTGTTTGTGGTGAAGGTACTCACATTTTAAGTCTCTTAGTATAGAGGGTTGATCAGTTGGGATAGATCATGAAAATTCTAAGTTAGGAGGCTTAGGTAATGATTTTTACTTATAAGGGTTTTCACTATAAATATCTATGCAATTTTGTGGATTGATTGGTTATTGATTCATGATTGATATGTAACTTCTCTTTACATTTAGTTTCTTGAAAATACAATAGGTGCCATGTACCACCCAGTCGTATAGCTTGTGATCTCCAAAAAGAGTTATGCGCTGATCGATATTTCATAAAATATGCATTGTAGTCTAGTCAAAACTCTTGAAAATAACTTTTGAAATTTGTAATTCTTGAAATAAAGACATATTCCAAGGTCGTTTGAAGGAAGCAACTAGATGCATAATTACCATTATTTAATTATTTACAAATGATTTTGATGAACTTACAATAGAGGTTAATTTTTAAAAATCAAATAAGTTCAAATTTGTACTTGTTAAACAAATAAAGAGATGAAATCCAAATTCAAGCGCAATAATTATTTAATACTCAACAAAATAAAGGGATTTTTACATTTATATCCTTATAATATTTGAATATTATATCTATATCCATATATTCTTTATAATTACATAATTACCCCTTGCATCTTTTCTTTGTTAACAAAAATGCCCTTGAGTTAAGAGCCATTTGGTTAAACCATAACCGCCGTTAAGTTAGGGGTATTTTTGTTAATTAAGAAAAGATATAAGAGGTATTTTTGTAATTATAAAAAATCTCCAACATTCAAATATCGGAAGGAAATATGCACTAATTTTCTCTTGAAGTTAGAACACGTACTGTCATGCGCTCTTTCAGATACGATCTGACCACTAGAGCAATCCCTTCGAGCTTTTCCCAACCATCGAAGAAACCACCTAACCTCTTCATCCACTCTAAAACAATGAGTCGCAACCTCTTGTCCCAGATCCACAAGGTGATGGCTAGCTAACTCTCAGTGCCGAAGCAGGACCCACCGGAAATGCCAGGCTCTCATGCATCGGCATCGGCCACCATGGATATCCAGAGCACGATGTGGGGGCTCCTCATGCGGAAGAGCCTCCGAGACCTTTAGGGGCTGGATGTGGAGGTCGGCGTCATCGAGCGTCAGATTTAGAGGTCCCTCGACCTCCTCCTCTCTGATGAGATCGAGAGGCTCCGCATCCACAAGGTCCTCGTGGTCATCCTCCTTTGCCTCAACGCCATTTGCGTCTACCACGGGAAGGTGATCCACTGCGCTCTGGCTCTCCAAGAATCGTTGGATTCCATCATCGGTGGAGACCCCGGATCCCTAGTGCAGGAGGAAAAGATGGATGAGGGGGAAGAGGAGGAGGATTTAGAAAAGAGGTTGGTGGAGGAGAACGTAAGTCTGAAGGGGGCGGTGGAGGGGTTGTTGGAGGAGGGTGTGGCGATGGCGAGGAGGGTGGAGTAGGAGAGGAAGGCGCAGTAGTTGAGGAGTAGGAGGAAGGGGAGGTGAGGAGGGGTTGTGCTTAGTTGGAGGAAGCTTTGAGGAGACGACCTCCAAAAGGAGAACCCCACCCTCCTCCTAACTTCACCCTTCAAGAACTCCAATCCACCGCCCCCCTGATTAGTGCCATCACCACTATCGCCTCCTCTGAGGTCAGCTGAAATAGTCGTATGGGTGGAAGTACCTTGATTTTGACGTACCAAAATTATGTTATCCGTTTAAACTAATCTTTTAGGACCCTCTAGTTGATTCATGGAAAGTAGAAAAAAGCTCATCGCAGTCTTTCATTGAGTCTTTTATATTTCTTTGAGTCTAGATTATTTTGTAAGGAACCTTAAATGGTTTTCGTACTAAACGTAAATTTCTAAAATCAAGTTTTTAAGTTAATTGATTGACTAAACTGCTTTGATCAACCAAATCCTTAGTTAATCGATCAATCTATTCAAATTAGGAAGTTGATTAAGATACCTTTAATCGACCAATTAGCTTAATTAATCGACCAATAGGTGATCGATCAAATAACTAATTTGATTGACCAAAAGTCATTTTGATCGATTAAACTACGTTAATTGATCGATCAATTGGATTATGACAACTTCCTATTGAGGTCAATTTTCTAATATAAATAGAGATTCGTGGTAGCCCTTTCTTACAACACATTCAAAGAAGAAAATGCTCTAGAAAAAGAGCTCTCATGTTTTCAACTAAGGTGCTTCTGCGCTTCTGCTTCTACACTTTCAAAAAGGCACGCCGATCAAAAGAACCTCTGGGAAAATATCGGTTCGATTTCCTTTGAGGTTCCATAGGATTTTATTGTATTTATCTTTATCTACTGCTTTGATTTGGGTCCCAAGTTGTTAGGAAGACCCATTGTTGTTATGCTTCTCTTCAGGTTGATAAGAGAAGGGATCTTGTAAGAGGTTGTGTCAGCCTCGTTCAAGTGGTGCATTAGTGGATTAACTAGCATTGCCTAGTTAGAAAAATCCTAAGTTAGGAGGCTTAAGTAGTGGATTTTAGCCAATAGGGTTTCCTGTATAAATTTAGGTGTCATTGTGCATGATTTTTCTGTGACTTGAATTTACACTACAAGAAAAGGCACGTCTTGCGACGATTCAAAATCGTTGCCACATTCTGCCGCCAAAACGTGCATCGCTTCATCTATTTGATGATGGTGTAAATGATGCACTGATGCTAATTATCCCAAGTCCAGGATTGCAGGCCTTGAGAGTTTGCGACGGTTACCGATAGTCGCCAGTTATATTTTGGAACGGTTGTAAACGAAACCATTGCGAAATGTTGGGGCAGGAAGTATTCACGCGAAGGTGGAAATATTTCCATGGCGGTGAATAATCATCGTTGTATACTAAAATACCATCGCTAAATAACGGGACTTGTAGGAGTGTGATATGGCGAGAAAATCTGTCATTTGGCGACGGTAGTAACCGTCGCTGTTCGTTACGTAAATCGCGTAAATGATGAGCACGTTGTAGTATAGCGCGAAATACATCTCAAGCAAATAAATTAACGGAACTGTTGAGTCCCGGTAGATTACAAGGAGGCAGAAAGTGCTTTTGATTTCATGCATTTGTTTCAAATATAAAGAGTAAGTAGAAGGAACAACCAATCACAATATTTATATTACTAGGAGAGATTAAACATGAATTGGATGCATGCATTTGAATAAAACATAAAATAAATAAACTACTGTTGTAACAAAACAAGGGCACCACGGGTGATCTGTGGTGGCCTTCTGGAGAGGTTGGGAAGAGCAGCGACGACCCATCAAGGTGGCTCAATGGGTGCTTCAGATGGAGATGCAGAGACGGAGGCAGAGAAGAAGGGAAGAAGAAGAAGGTAGAGGAGTTGTAAAAGGAAGAAGAAGAAGAAAGTTCATTGAATGCCTTTGAAAGAGGACCCTTAGGGCACTTTTTATAGTTGTTGTGAAGGGTATTTAGGGCATTGCAGCCCCTAATTTTGTGGAACAACTTTTGGGTTAATCAGATTATTAGGCTTTAAAAGGCCTTCTAAATCCTTCTCTACGCTCGGATGTGCTCTGGTGGCGCCACATGGCACAATGTGTGCCCTCAGATGAAGATCGCACGGTTGTATGCGCGTTGCTTCTCCTCATGCGCACCACAAGCCTTGTTTTAGTGCCTTAACATCAGTTGTCTGATCTTATGATCGGACGGCTTAGAAGCACGCAACAAGTGCGCCTTTGAATCCTAAAGCACGTACACGCGCGTCTCCGCACGCGTCGTCGCGCGCGTTCTTGATCCAGCACCTCTGCGCTTGCCACGCATCCGTGCCTCCTCCGCTTGATGCTGATCCAATGGTTTAATTTCATCCTCGCTTGATCGACTCCCACATCGCGACTCGAACCTACGTCATGTGTGGTTTGTTAAGCACACTTTCCGCTACGCTACGCAGCCAAGTTGTTGCGTTAAACAACTTGCACGTGGCCATCATCAGCCGTTGGATGAAGATCCAATGGCTGATGTTTGATCCTCCTTGATGAAGCTGATGGAGCAGGTGACGTGGAGCATTCATGACCATTAGATGGAGATCCAATAGTCCATGACGTGTGAAGAGAGGCCTTCAGAAGTTGGGGCGCGGCGAAGGGGCAGTTGTGATGGCACCACGTGTCGCCATCATGGCAGTCCATCTTCTTCTCCTTATATTTGATGATGTAGACCTCTGATTGAGTTGATTTTTGCATCGTTGGGCTGCGATTGTTGATTTAGATCCATCCGTGTGGTTGGATTTGTCATTTGAGGTTCAGATCTTCTTCAATTTGCCCCTTGGCTCTTACTCTTCTGCAGATTCCCTAGGATGCTACGAGAGTCTGATTGATGAGATCTTTGAAGCGTTGGACTCCTGTCATAGTTCTAAACAGATTCATAAGGTTGGATCAGTCATCCGCAGCCCTGAATTACCTGCAATGAGTAATAACTCTCAAATAGCATAGTAAAATGCATAAAACATATAAATCAACTATGATGCAAAATACGATGTGTATGCATGCAGAATGCCCATGTTAAGCTAGGTTCTGGCTTAATTCAGGCGAATTAGGGCTTATAATTGCCGTGTAATCATACCCCTATGCCTAAATCTTGCTAGTCCCTAGCAAGTGCAAGACTAAATGCATTTTATTAAGAGTTAAACTAAAGATTTATTTCTTTTGTTTTATCCAAAAATTTAGAATCCAGATAACCATGAATATGTAATGTTGTAGCTCCTACAACGAATCCAAGCGAAGGTCGATATACATTTAAAGCTTGTACTTGACACCTAGTAAAATTCTATCGGGATAGGCGAACCTCTTCTCTCAGGGTTATAAAATATTCTTTGGTTTCAGCCCCAGTGTTTGGCTTGGGTAGGAGATGTCTAAGTTAACTAGATTTGTATTTGGTAGCTCACTTTCTTCTGGTGCTACATAGATACTAGTATTTCAAAACCTAGCTTTTCAGATTATTGAATAAATTAACTTACAGAGAGGCTGAAAAATTGTGCTCTCTTCAGTCTTTTGTACATTTTCTTTTCTCTCCTTCTCTCTTTCTCTCTCTCTCCCTCTCTTTCTTTTTTTTTTCCTGAGCTCACATCTCACTAGATTTTCAAATGTATTTGGTGGTCTCGCATGGCATTACACTTTAATTAGGTTCTAATAATGCTATGACTAAGTCAGAAGCCCTCAGCCCGTATTCAGGCAGTCAAAAATACAGAAAAAGTAAGTTAAGGCTGTATTTGGTGGTTCGCGGGGGTGGTAGGTGTTTTTGCCTCAAAACATTTAACTTGACTCACATCACGCAACTACTTCACATAACACTTTTTTTTTTTCAAGCAAATACCTCTTTTGTATGCTTTTTCTTCTTCTCTTTTTTTTTTGTTTTTTTTCATATCTACTGGCATAATGTCGTTACCAACATAAAAAAATGCAACAATGCAACACGACATACGTACTTTTATTCATGAGGCATTATTTGGGATTTTTGGGGATGACCAAGAGGATCTTGGGTGGCTTATTTGGTGGAAGTGCTTATTCTCGACACTGGGTAGGGAACGGATAGGATGACATATTTCTGACCTTGACATCAGTACCGTCCTTCAACCGAGGATTCCGCAGAGGACTGTCATGACCATCCACCTTAGTCCTAGTTTTATCAGAACCCACTCTCCGTGTTTTTGCCTTATTTGGTGGTTCTCGTACGGAATTTCTCACAGAATTAGTATGCAAAAACTGAGAGTGAAAACTATGCCCAACTCCTAGTGTTATCATTCAATTATCCAAAATTAAAGATTCCTTATACTAGCCTGAGAGCACTAGTAGACTCTCCACTCTCACCTCACATATGTTTTGGTGGATCTACGAGAAGATAGTTCACCTGATTCCCTGATTGGTGTCCAAGGGTTAGGGAGAAGAAGCGATGCTTCTTCTCGACAAACTAGAGATGTCTATTGGTTTTCACAGAGGATCCATTGCAAAATCTACATGCAAGTGTGAAATTATACTGGATTCTAAGTGTAGGAATCTACTAAAGAATAAATCACTAATAAAACCTCTTGATAAAATGATCTAATCCCCCAATTGTTGGCAAAAAAATTTTCAGTTTTTTTGGACTACCCCCCCATGCCTACTAAGTTTTGCATGTCCTCATGCATGAATAAAAGAAATTGGAATAAGGTAAGGTGTACGAGTATAGAATTCACCTGGAACTGCTTCTGAGTTGTCGTTTAGCTCATGCTATCACTGCAATGCCATACACAATATATGCAAAACAATATGCTAAAATGAAATATACTATGTATATATATATATGTATATATATATATATATATACGTGCTGAGTTTAATGCCTCTAGCTGGGCATCTCATCAGTTACACATCCTCGAGAAGATGCATCATTTCGTCAGTAGGAGGAGGTTCCTGGGCGAAAAACGGTTTGAGGCGCTGGCCATTAACCGTAAAAACATGCCTAGATTTTGGGTCTCTAATTTGGGCCGACTGGTTAGGATACGGGTGGACCACTAGAAACGGCCCAGTCCACTTAGACTTGAGCTTTCCTGTAAAGAATTTGAGTCGGGAGTCAAACAACCAGACCTGCTAGTTAGGTGAGAACTCCTTCCTCTGGATGTGTCAATCATGGAAAGCCTTAGCCTTGTCTTTGTATATTTTTGCATTCTTGTAAGCTTCCCACCTAATCTCTTCTAACTCACTGAGCTGGAGCTTCATTTCATAACCTCCCGCCTTGAGGTTAAAATTACACTTCTACACTACCCAAAAGGAACGGTGCTCTAGCTCCATAGGAAGGTGACAGGCCTTTCCATACACCATGCGGTATGGCGACATTCCGAGAGGGGCCTTGTTTGCGGTCTAATATGCCCATAGTGCATCAATCAACCGATCGGACCAATCCTTCCTATCAGGTCTAACCGTCTTTTGAAGGATAAGCTTGATTTGACAGTTTGATACTTCAGCCTGCCCATTGTTCTGTGGGGGATACGGGGTAGAAATGCAGTGCTGCACCCCGTATTTCTTCAATAATGACCTGAAATGGGCATGGATGAAGTGACTACCCCCATCGCTTATTAGGACGCGGGGAACTCCGAATCTCACAAAAATGAATTCCCAGACGAAGGATATAACAGCCTTATGATCAACCCGTCTTGCCGAGATAGCTTCTACCACTTTGAGACATAGTCTACTGCGAGGAGTATGTACTCAAAGCCATGTGAGTTCGGGAAGGGGCCCATAAAATCGATTTCCTAGACATCGAACACTTCTACGACCAAAATAGTTTAGAGAGGCATCATGTCTCTTCGGGTCATAGAACTGACCGACTAGCTCACAGCATCTGGCAAACTTGTGTGTATCTCTGAAAATGGTTGGCCAGAAAAATCCCGACTGCAAAATCTTTGCAACGGTCTTTCGGCCTGAGAAATGACCCCCACAAGCATTGTTGTGGTAGAAGGATAGCACACTAGAGATTTCTGAATCAGGGATGCATCTATGAATGATCTGATCAGCCCTAATGCGAAAGAGCAGTGGGTCGTCCCAAAAATAGAATTTAGCCTCTGAGATGAATTTGAGTTTTTGATCCTTGGATAATCCCGTAGGTAGCCTGCCTGCGATGAGATAATTCGCTATATTAGCATACCAAGGAAACTCTACAGAGTTGATGGACATCAGAGACTCATCCAGAAATCAGTCCGATATCGGTGGGGAGTACGGAATATAGTCTAGGTCTAGCCGAGACAAGTAATCCTCCACAACATTATGTGCTCCGGCTTTGTCGTGGATCTCGACATCAAAGTCCTGCAAAAGAAGGATCCATCTGATAAGGTGAGGTTTGGCATCCTTCTTTGCCAACAAATGCTGGAGGGCAGAATGGTCAGTGTAGATAATAACTCTGGACCCGAGTAAGTATGACCTGAATTTCTCCACCCTGAATACCACAGCTAGCAATTCTTTCTCGGTGACTGTATAGTTACGCTGAGCCTCATTCAGCATTTTGCTGGCGTAGTATATTGCAAATGGATGGCACACCTGACGTTGGCCAAGAACTACTCCGACAGAGAAGTCGGAGGCATCACACATCATCTCAAAGTTAAGAGACCAGTCGCGAGGTTGGAGAATAGGTGCACTTGAAACAGCGCTTCGCAAGGTCTGGAAAGCGTTGAGATACGAGGAGTCGAAATCAAAGGGAGTGTCAGTTACCGGAAGATTTGTTAATGGACGAACAATTTTCAAGAAATCTCAAATGAATCTTCGATAAAATCTGACATGCCCTAAGAATGATCTGATTTGCCTGACTGAGCTAGGAGGAGGTAGTCGCAAAATGATTTCAGACTTAGCTCGATCAACCTCGAGTCCATTAGAGGAGATCCTATGACCTAGAACGATGCCATCCCTCACCATAAAATGGCTTTTTTCCCATGAAAGTACTAGGTTAACTTCTATACATCTCCTCAGGATCTTTGTGAGGTTACCAAGACAAGACGAAAAATCATCTCCAAACACGGAGAAGTCGTCCATGAACATGTCTACTTAGTCCCCGATCATGTCTGAAAAGATGGCCATCATGCATTGCTGAAAAGTAGCTGGTGCATTGTAAAGGCCGAAGGGCATCCACTTAAAAGAAAATGTTCCGAAAGGACACGTAAAAGTTGTCTTGTCTTGATCTTCCAGGTTGATCGCTACTTGATTCTACCCGAAGTATCCATCCAGAAAGTAGAAGAAACTATGCCTGGACAACCGTTCTAAAATTTGATCAATAAAGGGTAAAGCAAAATGATCCTTTTTGGTAGCCGGGTTTAGCTTCTTGTAATCAATGCAAACCTGCCAAGAAGTCGTGGTGAGGGTTGGGATGGATTCACCCATTTCATTTTTTATCATGGTGAGTCCCGCCCTTTTAGGCACAATCTGAATGGGACTCACCCACTAGCTGTCGGAAATTGGATAGATAATGCCCGCGTTCAGCCATTTAATGATCTCCTTCTTGACAACCTCCAACATATTTGGATTTAGGCGCCTCTAAGGTTGTGTCGACGGTCTCACCCCTTCATCAGTGTAGATATGGTGAGTGCAATATGAGGGGCGAATCCCGCGGAGATCAGCAATGCCCTACCTGATAGCAGCCCTATGTGCTTGCAGAACAGAGATCAACTGGTGTTCCTGGTCTGGAGTCAAGTGAGCATTGATAATCACGGTATATGTCTCACTTTCTCCCAGAAACACGTACTTGAGCGAATCGGGCAAGGGCTGTAACTCTACTAACGAAGGGTGGGGAGAGGAAGCAATAGCGGAAATCAACTGGTCCTGAGTAATGGAAAATTCATCTGTAGTGGTCATGTAATCCTGTCTTAAGATATCAGTACTAGATGGGATAGGATAGTCAGGATTAGGGGTGTTAGGAGCAGATGAACACCCATGACAACCAGATCCATGGGATGAAATGTGTATGTCATTAGTCTCAGTCTTGTGTGGACCATGATCTATGATCCCTGATAGTAAGGATGAATGTGCCATTGGGTCGTTGCGGAGGAGCCCCATGTCCCTACAGAAAGCCGAATCTTCATCTTCACCATCCTCCTCGATTATATCGCAATCGAAATTCTTTGATGCCCTGAAAATGTCCAGTCTAAGCTTTTCGTTCCTAGGGCAATCTCCATTCACCCCGATGCATAGTCGATATTCGTGCAGGCGGTTGCCAAGAACGGGCGACTTAGAATAATCGGTGCATCACGGAGATTAGGAGGAACCTCCATATCAAGAACAAAAAAGTCTGCTGGAAAGCAGAATCCTTAGACTTTCACTATCACATTTTCAACCACCCCCCTTGATGTTTTCACCGATTGGTTAGCCAACTGTGTGATAACTGAGGTGGGCTTTAACTCCTCGAATTAGAATCGATCAAATACTGCAGTGGGAGTTAGGTTGATGGACGACCCCAAATTAAGAAGGGACCTATCAAAAGGGGAATCCTGCAAAAAGTAGGAAATTAGTGGGGTGCCCGGGTCCATCTTTTTGGGTGGTAAGTCAGCTAAGATAACAGCACTGACTTCCTTAGATAATACCACCTGTCGTCCAATTTTCTGTTGTCACTTTGGAGTACAGTAGTCCTTGAAGAACCTAGCAACAACAGGGATGTGATCTATTACTTCGAGGAGAGGGACCTGAATGTGAACTTCCTTGAACATAGATTTCAGGTCCTTGAAATTCCACATATCTTTTTTCCATGCTGAATCTCATGTTAGAGCTGGGAGAAAAGGGATGGGAATCTCAAGGTCTAGGGGCTTCTTTCCTTTATCTAATGAAGATGGCTTGTGATAAGAAGAGGGTTGTGAGCCATCTTGTGTAGAGACCAGGAAAAATCATTACCCGCTTGCCTAGGTAGCGGGTCCTGTGTAGTCCTTCCGCTCCTCAAAGTGACAGCTTTTGCATCAGCGTGCTGTCCATGAAGGGGCAAAGGTGTGGGTTGGCCTGAATACACAGGGTTTGACAATAGAGGTGGCTAACCGAGCCCATAACCAGGTGGTGTGGGAGGTGCTTGCAGAACAGCATGTGCCTGCCCTTGTGATGCTTGGAATTTAGGCAAGGCGCCCTGATTCTGCACATGTCTCGATTTTGGGATAGGTTGGGAGGGCAAAGCTCCCTGTGACCTATGCTCTTGCATCATCTGGTTTTGCATGTTTTGTATGCTCTGAATTTGGTCAGCCATTGCCTTCATTATTTGCAGGTTGTCATGAGTAGATTTTTGAATTGATGCCTGCAATTCCTCCTTCAGAGTCTCCAAAGGGTCAGCCCGCTTTGGAGGGTAGTTGGTAGCTTGGTGCAGTGGCTGGTAGATAGTGTCTGCTGCTGCAATGGGAATGGCTGTTGAATTGGGTATGCGTTCTGCCCATTCTCGTATTGCCTGGTTTGGTAGTGTGGAGCTTGACTCGATCTCTGTGGGTTGCCAAACCAGGAGAAATTGGGATGCTGGCGCTAACCAGGGTATACGTCTCAGAATATGGGTTGTTACGCCCGTAACCCTGAATAGCATTGACATCTTCGTAGGCCGAAGACGTCTCAGATGTAAATTCATCAAAAGAATACACACTCGTGTCGTCATGTGGTGCGTAACCATGATTGTACGACGCCAGATCCACGTTGTTCATGGGTTCCTGGTATGCAGGATCCCGCGAAGATGGAGAGAAAGCATCTCGAGTGAGCGGATATGTACAAGTAGAGGGGGCTCGGGATGCTTGAGAGGAGTGAGATGGAGCAGTGCTGCCAGAAAATCCAAATCTCGCTCGCATTAATTCATCGAGCTTCTTATCGAGTAGATCCACCTTATCTAGCTTTTTTCGTGATAATGTCCATGTCGGCTCAGGCAGACTCAACTTGAGCTTCGTGGACACTGACTCGTTGCTATCCAGGTCGATGGAACTGGTTCATGGAGGCAACATTCATCGAGTTCTCTGCTAAAGACTCGAACAACTCGAATGCGTTGTTCTCATCCTTAGCGAGGAAATTCCCACCGCTAGATGCATCGGCCAAGTACTGATGTGTGTCATCCAACCCATGGTAGAATATTTGTGTGAGATGCCATCTAGGTACTCCATGGTGCGAGCACTTCTTGAGAAGGCTGTGAAATTTGCCCCAGGCGTCGTGTATCTTCTCTCCCGGGCCTTGGGAAAAAGTCATGATCGCACGCCTCATTACATTCGTGTGACCAATCGGGAAGAACTTTTGGAGGAATTCGCAACGTAACTCCTCCCAGGTTCCAATTGGCCTCCCGATGGTCTTGAACTAGTATGAGGCTTTATCCTTGAGAGAGAAAGGGAAAAGCTTCATGAGAACAATTCCAATATCAATGTTTTTGGGTCGAACTAACTCCGCAATTTGACTTAGATCCTCAATGTGCTGGTGTTGATCACTGGATTACTACGCTATCGGAATTGGTTTTGAAAACCTGTCATTGTAGTTCAAGTTGCGTTGAAATCCATTCAACAAATATAATTTATATCAAAAAACCTGTAAAGAAATCTCGAGTCAAACTCAGGGAGGCTACATCGATCAAAATTCGCAATTATATTTTTGTATTTTCTGTTTAAAGGGAGGAATAATCACAATGAAATCAATATATACAATAAGAGAGAGAGGAGAGAGAACATTCACTTGATATTGTAAAATATTTTTACAACTAAGAAAGCGAGAAATGATTACACTAGAAAGTGAGAAATTATTACAACTAGAAAGCAGGAAAATTCTACTGTAGAAAGTAGTAAAAAGAATGGGAGAGAGAGGTTATCCTCCTTGACGATCGCTTAAAGGACGAGCCGGACGTGACGATGCCTGGAAGACGGGGAACGGAGCAGGAAGAAGGATGATGAAGCAGGAGGAATGGGAACTAGGCAGCACGTCATCGTTGTCGCAAGATTCGCTTCCAGAACGGGGGCGAAAACTTGATTTTGGCTCTAAAATAGCATCCCGGGTGTAGGACAAGCTTTCTTGAGCTTTGGAGAGGGAGGGAGGAGGAAGGGATGAGAAATTCATATGGAGGGGGTTAGCTTTTACAGTTGCAAGGAGTGAGGGTATTTTGGTCAATACAATTTGGAAAACATTAATTCAGGACCTTTAGTGATGGATAAATCCGTCACTAAAGGCCTAAACGTGGCCTTCATGGGTGGCGCTCGCGTGCCCGCTCGCCTTCCGCGCCTAAAACGCACGCTTCACGTTCTTCAAATCTTGGTCGTTCGATCGTGAGATCGGATGGCGTAGATCTCTCCTTGCCACGCCTTAGCTGTGTGCACCTACGCGTGCGATCTCACGTTCTTGCCGCGCGTCCGATCACGCGTGGGCGCAATCGACTGCGCAGCACCGTTGGATCACGATCGCATGGTTCCACTCCCTTGCGCGCCCGCTTGCCCCCGCTCCAAATTGAGGCGCTCACGGCTTGAACGGGCGTCTCTTCTTCTCGATAGCGTGCTCGACCAACGCGCTGCGGGCGCGTTTGTGTCGAGAGTTCGTTACGTGCGCGCGTGCTCCGCAGCCATTGGATGAGCATCCAATGGTGGAGAAGCGTCACTCAGATGAAGAGGAAAGGCTACGGCGGGTGCATGCAGCCGGTTGGGCAGCTGAGATGGCACCATGTGGTGCCATCTTGGCCGTCCATCTTTTGAGTGATGTAGATGGTGCCACGGGTATCGGATTGGATCGATTTTCACGTCGTTAGGCTATGATCGTCGATCCGAACCCATCCGTACGGTAGGATTTGTTGTCTGAAGTGTAGATTAACACCATCTTGGCCCTTGCTCTTCTAGGGTTCCTCGGTCTCTATCTGATGCTACGGATAGCTGATTAGGGCGATCTTGGAGCCGTTGAACTCCAATCATCACCCTAATCAGATCCGTACGGTTGGATCTTCGATCCGAGGCCCTGATAAAGAGTCGTCCTGTCCCTGACCATAAAAAGGAGACAATTACTGTATAATTTATACAACTTAATCTAAATGCATGATTATACATGTTATGCACTATTTACAATGATGCTAATGTGACACTAAGAACATTCATTAATAGACATTTTAGGTTAATCAGATGTATGCACATCAGCTGGAAGGGGTCCTCATTCGAGTTTCCGTAAAAGTGAGTTTGAATTAGACTTATGATGTTTGTCTTCAACTCGAATGCGTCGCCGCCTGCGGGAATCTAGATTTGAGGTGCGATAATCAGCGCGGCCGGATCGTAGAAGTCCCACAGTTGCCCTCCGCATGGTGGATGCTTCATTCTATTTAGTGTTGTGAGGATCCTGTTAATGCTCTGCTCGTAGCGTTGCTCGGACTCCTCAACCCTTGCTTCCAGACAAGCCACAAGGTCTTGATTTTGAGAGCCCTGACCAGCTCCAGGACCGGGATTAGCCATCTCAACTAATTGAGAAGACGATGTGTGGGATGAAGGGTAGGGCTGGAATCACCTTTGTTTCTTTGGGTTTGGCTCCCAAGGTCCCTCTAGAATACGTCCTAGTGATCGTCTTCCTTACATACACCAACACAAGGGTTGGTGTAGTCAAGCCGAACAATGCTAAGGCCTTGTTA
Organism: Thalassia testudinum; assembly: GCA_037157565.1. Lineage (NCBI taxonomy): Eukaryota > Viridiplantae > Streptophyta > Magnoliopsida > Alismatales > Hydrocharitaceae > Thalassia > Thalassia testudinum. The sequence goes on from JAZHRO010000065.1 coordinate 1,312,490, forward strand.
ATCAGAGTTTCTTTTAGATCAGATGACTAGATTTTTTGTTTAAGTTCGTGTTATTGAAGAAAATTGGGTGAGAGACCGACTGCTAGGAATTCCCACCTCTCAGGCTAACCCGGCCAGGCTGGTTACGAGGGGATTATGGATGCGGAAAATCGTGTGATTTGTAATTAGGGTTTTTAGAGTTGTTGTAACACGCGAGATCGCATACGCTTTTAGAATTTCTAACCTAGATAGGGAAGTATCTAGGGTCTTCCAGGGAGGCAATTTGGTTACAAAAATCGATCTCTTTCTCGGAAATGGAAATCAACTTTCTTTTTGGTCTTTTTCAATATATCACTTTTATGTTTTTGAAATAACGACGAATATACAAGTTGTGGCGGGAAAGCAACTAACACCTAACTTAATACACTACTCCTAAAGTGAGAGGTAGAGCCTCTCCCTAAGATCACTCTAGGAAAGTGGAGGCCTAGAGTAATTAAGGAAAGGGAGTGAAGAGTGCTAGAAATAAAAAATGCAACTAAAAAGAAATTTCAAAGAAGGCAACTTGATTAATGAGAAAGTGTTGTACAAAAACCCTAGTAGAGGAAAGCTTCTACAACAAGAATTATAAGTACAAAGTAAAGAAACACTAATCCTCTAAAAAATTGATGAAGAGGGGAGGCTCTTTTCTCCAAGCCTAGTAGCTCCTGAGCTTGAAAAGAAGTGCTCCAACTCTTTGTCTTTGAAAGCTCCGCCAAGTTGATGTCCTCCAAGGCAAGCCCTAAGGGGGTGTGCCCTAAGCTTTTCTCCAAGGGTGGACGTCTACCCTAGGTCCTTCTCCTTTGCGTGGCCATCCTCCTTGAAGTGAGATGCTCCTCCTCCTTGGCGTGGCACAAGATGAAGAGAGTGGGGAGAAGGAGGAACCAAGGGGGCGGGTGATGTGCCCCTTTAATCTTCTTCTCTACTCCTTCTTCTTGGCCGAAGGTGTGGGTAGGTCTAAGGTGGAACTAATCTAAATGGAGGATGGGAATTATGTGGTGGTAGGATAGGGTATTTATAGGATGGGAAGGGAGGTGGTTATGGTTTTTTTTTGGAGGGAAATGAAGGGGCGCTTGGATATTTTTGGAGGGAAAAATGGGAGGGAAATGAAGAGGTGCCTTGGTTTTCCCTCCAAAAATACCTTCTAGAAGGCATTGATTTTGGAGGGAAAAAATGGAGGGTGGAGATGGGTTTTGATGGTGGATGTAGGGTGGTGATGAAAGGGATAATTGGCACCAAAATAAAGTAGGAGTAGGTGGTCTTTTTGTTGGAGCTTAGGTAGTAGGGTAGTAGGCTTTGGTGCCATGGAGGTGGATTAGCTAAGCTAAGCTAAGCTAAGCTAGCTTAGCTAGTAATGGAGTAGAGGAGTAGGCAATGGGAGCTAGGGTTTGAGGAGAGGAGCTGGACAGAAGAGGTCTGGAGCTGAACTGGAGCTGGCAGCTGCTGAAGAGGCTAGCATGGGGCTACTCTAGCTGGCTTAGCTTGCTAGCTCTTTGCTAGCTGCTAAGCCAAGCTAAAGTGAGCTGGCTTCTACTATAATTAGCTAAGGTGAGCTAGGTTTGGTGCCCCTGGGGATGATCAGGCTGGGTGAGGCAGCTAAGGTAGCTTAGCTCAATTGAGTTGAGCTAAGTTGAGTTCCCGGGAGCTGGACTTGAGCTTCCTTAGCTGGAATGAAGTCGTCTTTAGCTAGCTGGAGTTTAGCGGAACTGGATGTAGCTGGACCTGAGCTAAAGTGAACTCCAGTCAACTCAGCTGAGCTAGCTAGAGCTCCCTGTGATCTCATGGGAGCTGAGATGAGCTAGACTCAGCTAAGTTGAGCTAGATCTGAGCTGACCTGAGCTAGGGTGAGCTAAGATGAGCTCTCTTGAGCTGCCATTCAGCTGAGATGAGCTGAACCCTAGTCCAAGTGAGCTGGAATCCAGCTATGGTGAGCTGGATCAGGCTGAGTTCCAACTGATCTGAGCTTCTCCTTCACCAGTTGCCTTCCTGAGTGCTAGGGTTTTAGGTCTCTGTTAATCTGTTTATGCCTAACACTCACAAAAACACATTAAAAAGGCAATAAAAATGCAATGCTTGCCTAACCTAATTAGTGCCTAAATGCAGTCCAAAAACCTGTTTGCGGAGTCAAATCCTAAGAGCTAGATTTGTTTTAGAGCTTAAGGATGATGATAAACTGGTGTTTATCAACTACGAGGAAGGTTCTTCCTTTGGCTTTCACCTCCAGTTCTGTTACCCCCCAGTCGCAGTCATTTGACATTACCCCGCAGCCTTAGACACCAGGTTTTGCAAGAGAGGTTGAAACTATCAAATAGCTTCAAGCCGACTGTAGGTTATTTGAAGTGTTCTTTGTGAATTTTAACCTGTTTCTTCAATTTAGTAAGTGGCGGGCGGTCTACAAGGTGACTCGCCTTACCGACTAACTCTTGGGCTCATCGGAGTCCAAGTTAGTCTATGTGGTCTTATTAGGTCATGCACTTCTAAGTTTTTTTTAATTTTGAAGGCCAAAAATCAAATCTAAAAGGAAGATGGAATCCAAATGATTTGAAAATTGTCAGGAAGATTCCTTTTTCAAAAATCTTTTCAGAGAGTATTTTTTCAAAGTTTTTACTATTCCAACTAGTAGTTATGAATTTTTAACTAACAAGGGGTCAAATTTGGGATTTAGACCCCATGTTGGTTTCTCTGTTGGAAACCATAACAAATATGCTCCAAAAATTTTGTAAAAATATGTAATGAAAGCTAATTTGATTATCTTTCAAACCCCACTAGTCGTGAGTAAATCAGATTTGTATGTTGGTCAAAATTGATTTCTAAATTTCATGAAAGTTCTGTTTTCAAGCAATTTGACCCATATGTACTCCATGAATTTTTAAAACTTCATAGATGGAATTTATTTTTGGGAAAGGTGGTGTTGTAAAGATAATTTGAAAATCTAGTTCCAATCCAAATTTAAGGATTTTTGGAGCATCATAACATGGCTATTTAATTTTAAAGATGGCATTCAATTTTTGGCTGAGTTTCAAACAATATTGTGTGCACTTGATTCTCGCAGTGCCCGCTTTGACTCGTTCGTCGCTCCTGTGGTTCAATCCTACTCACACAAGTAATATGTAAGTGATGAAATCAAAAAATTACCGTGCCTCCCCGGCAACGACGCCAATTTGTTCGTGTGTAGATTGTGTAAAAGATGAGCACGTCGTAGTATAGAGCAAAATATGTCTCGAGCAAATAAATTAAGGGAACTGGTGAGTCCCAGTCGATCATAGGAAGGCAGAAAGCGCTTTTGATTTCATGCATTTGTTTCAAATATAAAGACTAAGTAGAAGGAATAATCAATCACAATATTTATATCACCAGGAGAGATTAAACATGAATTGGATACATGCATTTGAATAAAACATAAAATAAATAAACTACTGTTGTAACAGAACAAGGGCACCATGGGTGGTCCGTGGTGGCCTTTGGAGAGGTGGGAAGAGCAGTGATGACCCGCCGAGGTGGCTCAACGGGTGCTTTGGACGGAGATGCAGAGACAAAGGCAGAGAAGACAGGAAGAAGAAGAAGAAGGTAGGGGAGTTGTAGAAGGAAGAAGAAGAAAGTTCATTGAATGCCTTTGAAAGAGGACCCTTAGGCCTCTTTTTATAGTTGTTGTGAAAGGTATTTAGGCATTGCAGCCCCTAATTTTGTGCAACAACTTTTGGGTTAATCAGATCCATTGATCGAGAGATAACAATTCTGATTAGGCTTTAAAAGGCCTTCTAAATCCTTCTCTATGCTCAAATGTGCTTTGGTGGTGCCACGTGGTGCAATGCGGGCCTTCGAATGAAGATCGTGCGGTTGTGCGTGCTCCGCACGCTTGTTGCTTCTCCTCACACGCATCGTAAGCCGTATTTTAGCACCTTAACATCAGCCATCCGATCATAATTAATGCACCTTTGAATCCTAAAGCGCGTGCACGTGCGTCTCTGCACGCGTCATCGTGAGCGTTCTTGATCCAGCGCCTCCGTGCCCTCCAAGCGTCTGCTTCTCTTCTGCCCAATGCTGATCCAACGATTTAATTTCATCCCCTCTTGATCGACTCCCACATAGCGACTTGAACCCCTGTCATGCATGGTTTGTTAAGCGCACTTTCTACTGCACTATGCTGCCGAGTTGTTGCGTTTAACAACTCGCGCATGGCCGTATGGCTGACATTTGATCCTCCGTGATGAAGCTGATGGAGCAGGCAACGTGGCGCATTCATGACCGTTGGATGGAGATCCAATGGTCCATGATGCGTGAAGAGAGGCCTTCAGAAGTTGGGGGGTGATTGCGCAGCAATCATAGGTCTTAATTGACTTAAATTAAGCTAAGACTTAGCATAAGTTAGGGTTATTCATGCATGCACACGCATTATCTGCATCTTTACTGCTTTCCTTTAGCTATGCATAAAATAATGTTATAATTTGCTGATTAAGTGTATTATGTCGATTGCAGGGAATAAACAGATCTGGAGCTGGATCTGGAGCAGGATCTGAAGCTGGATCTGGAATAATGGGAGTTGTAGTAGAGCTGGAGCAGAAGGCCTAGTTTAGATGTAGGAATAATAATGTAAGGGGGTTAAAGGTTTTCTATTCTATTAAGTAGAAATAAAGCAGTAAAATGTGAAGAGCTTAGGTCCATCCTAGCCCTAGGATAGCCTAGAGACTTCCTCAAGCCTTAGCCACCCTTAGATTAGGTCACAACACCCTAGGAAGCCCTAAAACCCTAGTTCCAACCCTTCTCTGGACGTCCAGATAAGTTTTAAGACGTCCAGGACCCTTAGCCAACTCCCGCACACTTCAAACCCACTTCTGCAGTATTATTGGACGTCCATACACTTTGTCAGACGTCCAATTTCTGCAGAATACCCAAAACAGAACCCGAAACCCTTCCTGACTCTGATTGGACATCCAGACAATAAGTCTGGACTTCTGATTTTTGAGTATAAGACGTTTGATTCTATAATTAGACGTCTGATACTGCTCTCCAATTCCTGTTTTGAGATTTAAGCCTTGATCTTGGATCTCTAGGTCCCTAAACCCAATTCCAACCCCATAGGAACCTAAATTAAGGTGCCATAACCCTAGTACATCACCTCTAGACCTCCCTAAGGGCCTAATTAGGTCCTCACTAAACCTAATTGACTTGGATCTTAGTTAATTCCATCAACCTATTCAATTGGACTCATTGAGTCCAATTGAGCCCTGATCTCAGCACACACTGTCCAATTGGACTCAGTGAGAGTCCAATTGACCTAAACCTGACTTAATTGAGTTTTTTTACTCTCAATTAAGTTTCCACACACCCAATTAAACTTGTATTAAGTTTAATTGCACTTTACCTTAGTGAATTAGGGTTTATAACCCTAATTTGAGACCTACCTTGACCTAAACCCACTAGAACCCAACCTAATCAACCTAGCCACCTAAGTTTCGACCCACACACACCATCCACACGAAAATATCTAGCCTAGAGTTCTCTAGAACTCTCTGCCATGTGTGGTTGCCTTGGTTGCCAAAAATAGTAACCAAGAGCCATTCAATTTTTAGATCCACATTTGGTGGATCTAAAAACCACCATCCACCCTCTCTCTCTCACTCTCCCACGAGCTCCCACCATAGGCCTCTCTAGAGAATTCCATAATTCTCTAGAGAGCTTCCATTGGGTCTATAAAAAGACCCCATGGGTGGCCATTGGCACCCATTCACTTCCTTGGCATCCATTCCACTTAGGCTAGCCACTTCCATCTTCACTCCACCTCCACGAGTTGAGCACCACCATGGAGGCCACCATCTCCACGCCAGGAAGCTGGATCAGCTCTCCAACCTCTCTCCAAGGGCCGGCCTAAGTTCCATTGGCCGCCCCTCCTTCTCTCAACCACTCAAAGGCCATTAGGGACCACCCCTGAATGCCCTTCCATTCTGCTAGATTTAGATTATGCTCTTCGTATATTTACTGCTTTTATTTAATGCTTAGTAGCGTAGTCTTATTTCTCCCCCAATGATGCATGCGAAATCCCCCCATCGATTCTTGTATGCGATCATTTTCTGGTAGCTAGATTTAATTTTCAAGCATTTATGTACAAGCATCCCTCTACGTTTTATGTTGCAAACGACTCTACTGCTAAATGAATGAAAAATGCATTTATATATATATATATATATCTTTATGTGTTTGAAATCACCATGAGCTGAATGATTATTTTATTTGCGTGATTTAAGTACCTGTTCTTTAACCGCGTATATATTGCGCACCAGAATACTAAGTAGAGCGGCTTTAAGATCGATTTCAAAAATAGCAACACGCCTCCCAGAGATGAACGACTGGGACTCAAGTCTCGTTATTTTACAAAACAATATTTTTGATGAACGTTTTTGCGCGACTATACTACGATTTTCGACGACTTTCAAATGCACGAAAATGGCTTTCTGTCAGGGGGCGGCAAGGGGGCGGTTGTATTGGTGCCACGTGGCGCCATCATGGCCATCCATCTTCTTCTCCTTGTATTTGATGATGTAGACCTCCGATTGAGTTGATTTTTGCGTCGTTGGGCTGCGATCGTCGATCCAGATTCATCTGTGTGGTTGGATTTTTCATCTGAGGTTTGGATCTTCTTCAATTTTTCGCTTGGCTCTTGATCTTTGTAGATTCCCTAGGGTGATACGGGAGTCTGATTGATGCGATCTTGGAAGTGTTGGACTCCCATCATAGTTCTAAATAGATCCATATGGTTGGATCGGTCATTCGCAGCCTCAAATTACCTGCAATGAGTAATACCTCTCAAATAGCATAGTAAAATACATAAAACATATAAATCTACTACGATGCAAAGTACGATGTGTATGCATGCAGAATGCCCGTGTGAAGCTAGGTTCTGGCTTAATTCAAGCGAATTAGGGCCTATGATTGCTGTGCGATTAGTCGCCAAATCATGTGAAAACTGTCTCCATAGTTTATGAATGGGCGCGCATACAGGGTGGGCACCTGATAACTCTGCTTTCAATGATGATAATTCCACCAACTAGAGTTTATTTTGAGGGTATATGCGTGCTAATAACATACCATGATGGGCGTGGGAGCATTGCATACATTACAAATTAAGATTGCTTATAATCAATGTTTAATGGACATTTGTATAAGTGCATGTTGAAATAGGCCTGAGATGAGCAATCGGATGGTACGGATGGATCCAGATTGACAGACGGAGTACAAAAGACTCAAAATCGCCTCAATCTGACATCTAGAGCTCCCACAACAAGCCTGAGAAGTTGTGACCGTTGATCTAAGGATCAACGACCAAAAACCCACCACGTATCGCGCGATCGCGCTTTGTAAGCCACTACCGCTTCTCTTCATTGCACGTAGGAGCCACTTTAGGCAGTTTGATCAAAGATCGGACGACTGAGAATCTGTGGAGAATGTGACCTTTTCCCGTTAATGGTGCAATGGTCAGCACCTCCATCCCACGCATGAAGGCACCTGCTAGAATCACCAGCAACGCTTTAAATTTGCGGAGCATGCGCGTAGATGAAATTTTGCAAATGATTTTCTATCGGGTGGTTGACACGCAGCCACGCAGCGCAATAGATGCACGTGGATGCACCCAGGTGAGAATGCGCACGATCTGCAGTGCACGACCACTTGAGTTCTCGACCGTCGATCATGGATCGGACAGCTCTGAGCCAATGCACACAGATCGTGAAGGGAAGAAGAACGCGTACGCGCTTGGACCGGCGGGCAAGGGGCTACATCGACACTTTTAGAATGGTTTTAGTGACATCCTGGATGTCACTAAAGATCCTTTCTTCTTTTTGGAACCCGTTCTTTTCTATAAAAAGCCCTATACCCCTCCATTCATCTCCATCTCTTAGCATTCAATTCACACACACTCTCCATGCAATACTAGCCCTCTCTTAGCTCCACCAAACACCCATATCCACCCTGGAGTTGTTGAGCCACCGATGAGATCCCTTCTACCACCGTGGCCGCCTTGCCTCCTCCTCGCACTCTCTCTCTTACTCTAGTTTTATGTTGCACTATTTTAAGCTTTCATCTATTGTTGTATTTGTAAACAAACTCTAATTGCATGCTATATGTTGATGTTGCTTCTTATATCATAGCTCACATCTCCTTAAAGTGATTGTCATGTTTTAAACACAAGCTCTAACCCTACTCTCTCTCTCTCTCATTTTCTCTCAAGCAAACAAAACAAACATTCTTGTGACATCTAAAGCAACAAACTAATCCGATCTCACGCCTCCTCGTGTTTAACACTTGGACTCACCAAATCAAAATCTTAAATTAAAACCTACATCGCGAACACATGCTACAATGACATAATTAACCAATGCGTTCTGCGCACGTCAACGCCAAAATTTGATATTCGACGGTGGTTTTATAAAAGTCATGGTATCTTAAGTGATAGGATCTCAAAATAGATGGCTACGCACACAAGCGCTCAAGCAAAGTCTTAGTAATAACAAGAAAATTTGTACAAAAATCAAACCACAGAAAATGACACAAGATATATAGTGGTTTCCCACTCATTTGGGTACTCCACTACCTAAGCATCCCAACCAATTGGCTCACGTGCTCACGTGGAAGTGGGTGGCGCGTGTTCGAGCCATGGTTTGCGTGAAATCGAACGCGTGTTGGGCGTGGCATAATGGGTTGTTGGATCTTGATCAAAGGGGCATCAAAGTGACTGCATGGAGTGATCAGAGTGTGTCGCGGGCGGACGCGCGATTGTATTCATTTTATGAAATCAAGAAGGCGATGGGCAAGCGTGCTATTGGCTGTTGGATCAACATTGGAGGGCGGAGGAGCGAACACGTGGCTCGATCTGAGTGTTCAGTGGCTGTACACGTGAACTCACGCATTTCCTACATTGCGAAGGAGAATTGCGAGCATGAGTTAATCCGTTCGATCTCTTGATTGGACGGTTGAGGATCATTGGTGGGGATTTGGAATTTGAGCGCATGCAGGCATGAATCTGAGTGTGAATCTAAGCTATTCGATCAAGCGATAAAACGAGGCATGTAGGTGCGCGTGAAGAAAGCAGAAGCAGGTGAGTACACACGAGGAAGCAACGGAGCCGTGCAATCATCATCTAAGCGTCCAGAAGCCACCACATGTCGCCACTAAAGCAAATCCAAGCGTAGAAGTCCTTTTGAAGGCTACTTTAAGGCCAAATCAGAGCCGTTGATCTCCCGATCAATGGATCTGATCAAGCAGGAGTTGTTACATGAGATTACGGGCTAAAATACCCTTTTTGCCCTCCATCAAAACTATAAAGAAGGCCTAGGGCCCCACCAGTTGAAGGCATCAACTTAGAATCTCTCTCCCATCAACTCCAGATCTCTTCTATCATCTTCTTTGCAACTCTCTATCCCTTTGCAACTCCACTTCAACGTTCATCCCAGTGCTCTGGATCTGAGGTGCTGTGGCACCTCGCACAAGCATCCTACAAGCGGTGTCATCTCTCTTCCTCCTTCTTTCTCTCTCTCCCCTCTATCTATCTATTTATTTCTAGTAGCATTTCTATTGTGAAAACTCTATTTGATTGCAATAAAATTCTAATCTTCTGAATGCATGATATTTGATTCGTATAGATATATACATATATAAATACCTATTTAGAGCAAGTTTTATTGAAAAGCTTCTGTGTAAATTGTGATTGCCTCCCTGCGAACGACCGGGTACTCACCAGAGTTTTATAAATATTATTTGTCGTCGTGTTTTCGCGCTATACTACAACTAAATAATCTTTTAATCACGATCATGCACCGAACAACAGGTTACCTCAACCCAAGTACAAGTACGGGTTATCACAACTCAACAAGCAATAAGCTTAATTACAAATAGAGCATTGGTGTAAGAAAGATGTGAATTGCCTTGTGAATCTGTAAACGAAACACGTCGAAGAGTTTGCAAACGTGTAGAGATATTGGAATCATGTATGGGGTGATAGAGCCTACGTACAAATTCACTTTATGGGTGTGCAAGCGCTGGTATTCCACCAATGTGGCACTAAAGCCACTGCTTCTTCTCCTCGAGCAAGAGCCCGCAGCAGCTGCTGAAGAGGTGGTTGTTCAATTCGTGCAAGCCTGTAGTTGGGACCTTTGATTTAGGACTTGGGCATGAACCTGGAGTCAAGCCACATGACCTGGGAGTGAAACCTGGAGCTTTTGAGGTCGGAGCATGAAGAACATGGCCAGAGACAATGGCACGGCGGCAGCGAACTGGCGAAGACCTGAAGTCACAAGAATGGCCTCATGGCCACATTAAATTACCTCAGAAGCTTCGCCAAGTGTTAGCGAATGTGATGGCGGTGTCCTCGTGGTGTGGGAGTGCGTATGGAGGCATGGCGAAGTCAGAGGAGGTCGTGTGAAGGTGGGTTGATGGACGGGGAGTTTGGGTGGACGAAAGGTGAATAGGAGAGGGCTTTTGGTCAGAGGTGTACAACAGAGCTTTTGGAGTTGATGGCGAAGCATTTGGTGGATTGTGGAGGTGTGGAGGGCTCACCGGAGATGTGGCCGGAGAGGAGGAAGATGATGGCGTGGGGTAGCGTTGGTGGTCAGATTGAGGGATAAAGGAGATGAAAAGGAAGTAAAGGGAGTAAGGAACCTATCTAACCTAAGCTAATTAAACGAAAAGGGGAGGATTCCTACACCGGTATGATGGCCGGATGTGGAGAAGATGAATTCTCAGATGGGAAAAGTGGCGACGACGAGGGGAGGTAGGTGGTGCTCGCTGGTATTGCGATGCGCAGAGGAGTGAGAGAAAGGAGAACCCACCGGTTATTGTCTGTGACGACGAGCGAAGAGGGCAGTAGAAGAGGGTCGCCAGAGTTGGTGGAGACGGAGATCGGGGAGAAGAGAAGGGGATTCCGACCTCCAAACCAAGCTAAGGAGCACGGAAATGCAATATGGGTCCTTTTATAGGGTTCAGGGGGTCGTTCGATGCTTGGAAGCTTGGAGCTTTCATGAAATAGGAAGCCCATGAATTCAAACGGTTCGCATCAACTTTTGGGCAAGAATCAGAGCGAATATGCAGCTCAGATGGAAGAGGATCTTCTCAGGAGTTCCCCTTCAATTTTGGAAGGGTTTGATCGTGAAATTTAGGAGATCTTCCTGATTGAAGGTCGGTGGTTCAATGCGTTCAAATGGCAATGGCAATAGGGGCTTCTTGGTAAAGATGATGACAAAGTTAGGGGGGTATTTGCAATAGATTTTGAAAGTTGAGGGGCTATTTGAGAGAAAAAGAGTCGGACTTGATCAAAATGCAAGCTAGGTCAAGATGATCTCTGATTGAGCCCAAATTTTGGTACGAACCTAATTTTGACCCAAGGAATCTGATGGTGAAGTTGAATTTGGTTTTGACCAAGTTTGACTAAGTAATTTACACAGAAACTCAAATTTGGGTAACTTCTTGTCTAAGACTCTGTTTTATGTTAAAATGGGTTCCAATGGTCAAACCAAGGATACCAAACCTTATAGAATATTTTTCAATTATTTTTAGAAAGTTTATGTGAATTTTATCCTGATCAGAACCTTAATTAATTAAGAGGTGCTATTCGCTCAAAATTAGGTTTTAAATCATTGCATTACAGTATAATTGAAAGGTCACAAAAAATAGATAATATTTATAACTCAGATGAAATCCAAGGTCGTTCGCTGGGAGCAAGTAGGAACTTAATCTCAAAATCACAATTCTAAGTAGAAGAGATAAGAAATTGCAACTAAACTTGATTCAGAATAATATAGCAATAATGTCAGGTATCAGACTGCAAAAAGAAGGGAGTAAAATGGTGATTTAAATCACCAATTACTCCTCACAATGATAGTTAAGAGATGCACAATATCAATTAAGAAGCTCAAATCAGACATCTGATAGTAGGATCAGACATCTGATAGTGGGATCAAACGTCTTAAATGTCAAGTTCTACAGTGATTTTCTGTCCTTGCTTCTTCTCTGCAGATGCTTCTTCTCTTCTTTCTTTCTCTTTGGCTCTATCTTCTCTCTTCCTGGTTCTTCTTTTCTCCTTCGTAGACTCTTCCTCTTCTTCTTTCTTTGCTCTTTTCCTTCTCTTCCTCTTCACATAGAGGGGGAAAGGGTCCTTAGATTTGGCTAAGTGTTAGCAAATTTTCCAGAGAGAAAAACCCCCCTAACCCCCGCTCGCTCTCTCTCTTTCTCTCTCTAGGTCATGCTCTCCCAGAGCCTTCCACAGTATCGGGTATTTGAATATTTGGATTGAGTGTGCACTTGGGTCTAGGCTCATCGACAGTGGGTGGTAAGCGGGAAGTGAGGCATAGGCAGGTCAGGTGTGAGTGTAATGGGGACCTTACCCCTTGTTTCTGAGGCAATAAGCCCCAGACACAAATTCAATTTATGCCGCTGCACCGCTTGTAATGTCAACAATGTGGGACAAAACCCCATAGCTTCCTTCCGCGTGCAGCTGCTGTGAAGGTGTCTTCGAATTGGAGTTGCAGTTGCACTTCTTCCTCCCAATTGGGAACCTGGGAACCTGCAGGTGTTGATTCCGCACCAACTGGACGCTTTGCTTGGAGCTGCAGTGGATAGAATGGGCTTCAAGCTTCCTTCGAAGCTCTGCGTCAATGGCAAATGGCTACCTAACACCTGAAACCAAAATATGGCCTCTTGGCCTTGCTAAAATAATTCAGGAAGGATCACCAGACGTTGTGGAGTGCAATGGTGGCGGTGGTGTGCTGTGAGCTTGTGTGAAGCGGTTTGACGATCTCTAGGAGGGTGGCCGAAGGAGTGTGAGTTCGGCAGAGGGTTTGGAGGAGCAATCGGCCTAACGAAGTTAGGGCTTTTAGTCCTGAGGTCGAGGTGGAGGTGTGAAGCATGGGAGCAGTGGCGCAGGTGGTCTATGGTGGCCGCTAGCACTCACCAGAGGTATGCCAGTGAGATGGAAGATGGAGTCGTAGACGGCTGTGCAAAGGTTGAAGTGGAGTGTTGGATGTACTGTCGTGAAGTAAAGAAGCTAAGGAGTTGATTGAGGTAGGTAGCAGATGAAGAGAGCCGGAGATGGCGTTGGTGCCAGAGAAGGAAGGAGCTCCAGTGGGTAGGAAACGTCAAGGAAGATGGCGAAAGGGATGTTGGCGGGTACGGCTCGATGCGGAAGAAGATAAGGAAGATAGCTCCATCACCAGTATTGCAAACGGATGAGGAATAGAAATAGAGGAGGTCGCCAGACGTCGAGGACCATTTCGGCCAAAAAATAAGAGAAGAATTGGAGGTTATTCTAGTTGAATTCGAGAGTGGAATGGATGGTATGCATTGGGTCTTCTTTTATAGGCCTTTGGAGGACAATTTGAGCTTGGGAAGCAAGCTTCCCAAGCTTGGAAGATCGTCGGTATTGGAAATATCCATGATACCCAAATCTCTCATGCGTTCGCATGAGAGATTGTGAAGGTAGTTGGGGTCATGGTCAGATTCATTGGAGAGAGAACTTCTCAAGGAATTGCCCTTTCAATTTTGGAAGAGATTCATTGATTAGAGAATGAGTTCTCTTCAATCAAAGGTCACTGGAGTTGAAAACCTCCGCGATAATGGTGGAGGGACCTATTTTTGAAGATGATGAAGAAGCTGGGGGGCTATTTGTAAGGAATTTTGAAAGTTAAGGGTATGGTTGCGAAACAAAGAGTAAGACTGGATCAAATTGCAAAATAGGTCAAGATAGTCTCAGATTGGGCCCAAATTTTGATAGAAACCTAATTTATACCTAAGGAATCTAATGGTGAAGTTAGAATTTTTTTTGACCTAGTTTGATTATGTAATTTATGCAAAAATCCAAATTTGGGCAAATGTCTATCTAAGACCCTATTTTGGGTCAAGATGGGTTCTGATGGTCAAATTGAAGGTACCAAACCTTAGAGAATACTTTTATATGAATTTTAGAGGGTTTGGATGAATTTTATCCTAACCAGAACCTTAGTTAATTAAGCGGGTCTATTTTTAGGGTTTCAAAAGTCATTTAATTTCCGTAACGCGTGAAAACCCGTTTCGTTCTGTATGAACGCACTTGTTAGATTCTAAAGCATATTTTGACCCGAGAAAACCCGTGGTTACTCTTTTTTTGTGATAGAACAATAAATTTGCATAAATAACCCTATTTTCTTTATTTTCTTCTCAAATTAGTGTATGGTGCCCTTATGACCATCTGATGGATATGTAGGAGCTTTTATCACTTTAAGCCAATCAAACAAGGCTAGTTATGGCTTATGATGGTGTTCCCATCAAGAGGCTTTGAAATTAGGGTTTCGGATGTCCATTTATTCTTGAAATGTGTGAAAACCCATTTCTATCTGCATGGACCCTCTTGTTAGTCATTAATGCTCATTTGACCTTCATTGAACCCCTGGGAAACCCTATGATTACTCTGCATTTATGATCTTATGTTAAAATTGCATATTTATCCTTGATTTAATGTATTTTTCTTAGAAAGAATATGCAATGAATTACGACTCTCCGACGGTTATGTAGGAGCATTTGTCAATTGATTCTAACTAATTAAAGCTAGTTATGGCTGATGATGACATTATCATCACATTCTATAAAATAAAAAAACTAATCTAGAAAATCTAAAGGTCGAAGATGATCTTCTCCTTGTCATCTTGCCTCCTCCTTGTCATCATGCTTGTTTGCCTTGATCTTGACCTAAATTTGAAAAGCACTCAATTGCAAACATTAATTCATAATAATTTTGTTAACACCAAAATAAGATGTGGAACAAGGTTCCAACATTAAGTAGCGATGGGTTTTATTAAAACCGTCGCCAAATGTATCTTTTTTTTAAAAGGATTTTTAGTGAAGGGGTATATCTATACCTGTCAACCTACTACAAAAGTAATGCACATCACAATTGAATATTAATTGTATATTAAATGCAATTGAAGAAGAAATCATATATATATATATATATATATATATAAAGAGTTTAACTATTTCAAAGGGTGAACGTAAAAAATTCACTACGCTGGGGCACCTATGCCACCAGCACCTGGTCTACCCTTACTGTCGTCATCCCATGGTGGAGGCTCGTGAAATGTCGAATGCTCTGGTCCAGATCCTCGGAGGAATGCCATCAACTCTCTCAACTGTAAGCTTTACCACTTCAGTAACCGATCCTGTCGCTGCATCCTGTTAGTGGCTGCCTATAGTTTTGAGGTCATATCTTATAATCTCTTCTCCCTCTCCATCTCTTGGTGTTCCATTGTCTCCATATTAAGATTGTCCACCTGAGATGTGGACGATGCCAATCCTTTCCTCCCATATTAGGAAGAGATAGTCATGCTCCTGCCCCCGCTACGATCAAAGCCTCCATGCTCCAGAGGCATCATAGTCCTAAATGCCTCCTCTGGAGTCATCGAAGATGCCCGGGGGACAGTCGTGGAGTTCTTGTTCGTGACCTCAAGAGGATGGATCAAGTCCATCATACGAGTCTGTAAATATATAAATTTGTAATTCTTCAAATATTTAATAAATTTAGTAAATTAGTAGTGTATAATTCATGATACTTACATGTCTCTCCTGATATGCCTTATGAATCCATGCGTGGGGGCCATCGAGTGTCAAATTACTGAGTGTGCTTATAAACTCCCACTTGATCCAACTCAGCACCCTCGCGAGTAACAGCCTAAAAATATTAATAAAGAATAAACGATTAGGTTACAAATAATTTTATAAAAATATTGAACGTAAATAACTAATTTTACTTACATATTTTACTCATAAAGAGTCAATACTCATTCGACCTAAGCAATGAGTCTATGATGGAGCTTGGTTCCTATTGGCCTTATTTTTTTAGCTTGTTCCTACAAGAAATTATTAGCAAATAATATAATAATTTCAACTAAGAGATAAGTAGGAGTACTCCAATGCTCACACGTCTCCCTCCAAATATCAGGCGTAACCATTGGAGGCACATTCCTCAATGCCTCCTCAAATGACCTATTCTTAAAGTGCCGAAATATTTATATAAATCATTATTAACCTTTCAAAGAAATATTGTAAATGTTGTAAAATTAAATCGTTAAATATATCTTGCCGCACTCTTGAGCTTCTCTCTCCAACCACAGTGGATCTTACTCGTGTGCTTCAAAATATATTTGGGGACGTTCGGATCGGTCCCCCAATCAAATATCCCCTATAATTATGAAGTAAATGTAATTCTTATATAAAAGAAATTAAGACTTAAAATGTATGGAAGTGGAGATGCATTTACGTGCAGCTCGCGAATAAGTGTTGCCTTAATGTCCTTCAACACTTTCCTCCAGTCGAAGCATGAAAGGGGCACTACTGACTTGGTAATGGTCGCCAGTCGACTTGTTGATGCATTCACACAGCACGAAAGCTATGAAGAATACCCATCAGGGACCCTTATTCTCTTCAAGAAGGAGAATAGCATTTCCCTTTGATCTTGATTCAAACTATACATAGCATATGGGAAATCCTTTCCCTCCATAACATGCAATTCAAGATGAATACCCAATTTCTTCATGTCATTTCTCATTCTTAACGTGTCTTTTGGGTTATCTGTTAAGTTTAACACATCCAAGATGTTGTCCATGACATTCTTCTCAATATGCATTACATCAAGGTTGTAACGGATTACAAGATCTTTCCAATAGGGGAGCTCCATGAAGAAGATGCTCTTCTTTTTGAAACTCGAATATTTCAAATCTGTAAGGTCCTTCTTGAATGTATGACCTAATTGAATGTTGCCAAGTTTTTATAACTTCTCCATTACTTCAAATCTGGACAACCTGATGTAATATGTTCTTAGCATATTTCCCAGATTCCTGTTTGAATATCGACAAGTTTTTCCATCTATTGTTTCTTTGAACTGTGATGTTCGCCATCTATGCTCAATAGGAAGAAATTTGCAGTTTCTAGTGTTGGAAAAAATCATCATTTTAGGAAATGATTGTGTCATAGTAAAGTGAAGAAAATCACAACGACAATTAAATTTATAAGCTCGAGAAATATAAATGTAAGTTCGAGGTCATTCGCAGGAAATAAATATGGAATTCACACACTAATCGCAATATAAAATAGATGAGCACTATAATCAATTGCAACAAAGATATTTAATGAATAATATACTTAAAAATATATTCAATGATAAGTCAAATTGTATCTCAAAATTCATTGGATAAAAAGAAGATTAAGAAACCCTAAAAATGGTGGTTTGAATAACCAATTATATCCACCAATCAAGCACATCCCAATGTAATTAGCCAATTCAATTTTGCTATAGTGGTCTTGAACCACTTGCCATGTCAGCACCAAAATATCCATGTTAGATAATGTCTCAATAAGTCCACGGTGCCTTTTAATCAGACGTCAGACCCTAAAATCATATGCCTTAAGTATCCACAAGGCATAAGAGTACCAAGCATAGAGAACCAACTCGAGGCCTAAGGCAACCAATAGCCTTTTCAGCATAAAGCCTTAAAAACATCTAAGTGTTGGCATGTGTGGGCATGAATATCGAGGCAACAGTGCATGTATCCCAATGCAAAATGACCCCCTCCTCAGATTTTCCTCTTCTTTCCTAATCCAGAACTGGGTATAGGGTAGTCGGGTAATCAGGTATAGGGACCAAACTCATCGACGTGTGAGGCGGGTGAGGTGTGAGCGAGAGTGAGCATGGGGACCTCACCCCCAATGTTGAGGCAACGAGCCCAATGCAAGAAAATAATTTATGTGCCTCTTCGCGTTTGTTGTATATGAGGTGGGACTAAGCGGGGGCTATCTTCTTTGCGTAGCTGTTGGGAAGTGCTCCAATCAATTGAGGTTGCTACGGTTGCTTGCTTCTCTAATTGAGGCTATAGGCACGTTCTTGGAATGAGTCTGCAGCTCCTGGAGGTGATAGCAAGGTTGATTGGCGGACGGATGACAGTGGTCAGTACCGGAGAAGATGATGGCGGAGGAGGAGGAGCCGACACAGAAAATATTGCCCTAGGGCCCAATCAAGCACATAGAAAGCTTCGCCGTGATGAGGTGAAGCTAACAGCGTGGGTGGTTGGATGCTTAGAGGTCTAGAGCAACCAGACGATGTTGGAGTTGATGATGACGAGGTGCGGTGGTTGGCGGAGTGGTTTAATGGTTGAAGCTTCTAATTGGAAGAAGGGTTTTGGTCGGTGAGTGATGGGGAAGCTTTTGGAACTGGAGGCGAAACGCTTGGATGTGTGTAGTGACCATGCTGCTTCATAGGAGGCATTGTCGGCCGTGGAGAAGATATTGGGGAGAGTATGGTTTAGCAGCTCGAATCAAGAGAAAAAGGGGTTGAAGAGTGCTAAAGAGAGAAAGGGAGAGATAAACCTACTTATGGATGAAGGGGAAAGGAGATTTGCATCGACTTGTCTTGTCGGCACTAGAGGTGAAATCTCCAATGAGAGGAACGACGGCGAGGAAGGGGCTCAGAGCGGCCGAACTATGATTGCTTATGGTTGCAAAGAATAGAGGAGAAGCTTGGTGCCTCCAATTTAGAGGAGAGTCTAGAGGGTCGCCGGAGTCGCGGTTGGAGATGGCCGAAGGAAGAAGAGAAGAAGCATTTTGAGGCCTAACTAGACTAAGGAGGAGCCTGGGACCTAGGGGAGTTCTTATAGAGCTCAGAACCAGGCTCTAATAAGAAATTCATCATGAATTTCTCGCGATCGGTTTGGTCTTTCCTTGCGGATTCTTCAAGCTCACCTGTTAACAAGGCTAGATAGGAGTTTAATGTTTCGTCATCGTAGCACACTTCTAAATAGATCAATCAACAGATAAAATTTATAAACTCAAAATCTACAATGAAGTCCAAGGTCGAACACAGAAAGCAAATGTGGAATTCACAACATTAATCGCATTCAGAATCAATAAGCATAATTTATTGAGTATTCAAATAGATATTCAATGAATAATAACCTGTCACATTAGTTATTCAATGAAATCCAATGTATCTAGAGACAAAAAGAATGGAGAGAATCTAAAAAGTGGTGATTTAGATCACTAATTAGATCCTCTAATTAAGCATGCATTCAATATTTCAATTCAACCTTAACCATAATACTTAAATAATGCAACATTATTTCAAATAATGCTCAATCAGAAGACAGACTTTCCCTTCAGACGACTTAAGTGCATAAGGCTTTTCAAAGCCTTTCTCTTCTTCTTCTCTCCTCCTCTTCTTCTTCACTTCAGCTTCTCTTTCTTCTTAGAACCTTCTCTTCTTCTTCTGTAGACCTTCCCTTTCTTTTCTTCTTCTTGATCCTTCTCTTTCACAGCATAGGGGAGCTAAGGCTTTCAGCAACTAGGTGTCGCATAGAGCACAAGAGGGCAAAACCCTCCCCCGCTTTCTCACAAATTCTCTCCTCTTCCACCTCTCTCACAAACCCAGCAAGCATATAGTCAGATCTGGGTATTCGGGTCAAGAGCATGGACCAGGGTCACCAATGTGGGTGATGATCGAGGTGTACATAATAGGTTGGGTTAGCAGGTGAGATAGGTAATGAGGGACCCGACCCCTCATGTTACTAAGTGGTAAGCTCAAGTCACAAAGTCAATTTATGCTCGCTCACGCACCCTTCACTCCATGAGGTGGGACTATCTTAGGCCCCCTCCTTAGCACAACAGCAGTAAGGAGAACCTCATCAAATTGGAGGGGATGTCGTGGGTGAGGCCTCCAATTGATGGCCTGGAGAGATGCCTGGAAGGTGTTCGCGTGACCTGGAGGTGAATTCTGGAGCTTTCGTGGCCGGAATGTTATGAACGAGGGCGGAGATGATGGCAGTGACGGCGGAGTACCGGTGAAGACCTGAAATACAAGAATGGCCAAACAGCCATGTTAAAACCCTTCAGGAGCTTTGCCTGGGCTTGGAGAAGGTGGTGGTGGGTGTTTCGTGGAGTTTATGGAGGGTTAGGGTCTGCGGAGGTTGAAGATGATGTTGTGAAGGTGTGGTGATCGGTGGAGGTCATGAGAGGATGAAACGCGGATTTGATTGAGGGGTTTTGTGTGGGGATGAGCGGCGATGCTAATGGGAGTTGTGGCTTGGCGAATGGAGGCGTGTAGCGGGCTCGCGACCTCGTTGGAGCTTGGCCAGAGCAAAGGAAGACGGAGAGGGAGGTCTGTGGTCGTGAGTCAAAACTAGGGTTTAGAGAGAGGAAAAGAAAGTAGAGGGAGGAACCTAACTAAACTAACCTAACCGAATGAAAGGGGAGGAAGGCATCAGTTATGGTATGGCTGTTGCCGGAGAAGGTGAAGCCTCCAGTGGGAAAAGTGGTGACGACGAAGGGGTGTGGGTGGCGCTCGCTGGTACTGCGACGTGTAGAGGAACTTGAGGAAGATGCTCCCGTTGACTATTGGCTGTGGTGGCGGGCGAAGAGGTCAAACATAGAAGGTTGCCTGAGCTTGTGGAGCATTTGGCCAGAGAGGAGGGAAGAAGGGTAGATTCCGACTAAAACCAAGCTAAAGAGCATGGCTTGTGATCAAGGTCCTTTTATAGGGCTTGGGTGGAGCTTCCAAGCTTGGAAACAAGCTTGAAATCTTGAAAAATCAGGGATTAAGAATCTTGATTTCAAGGAGTTCACATGGGCATCTCTACTCAAATTTGAGCTCGAGATTGCATTCAGATGGAAGAGGAAGGTCTCAAGATCCTCCCTTCCAATTTTGGAAGGGATTGGCCGTGAAATCAGGGAGATCTTCTTGATGGAAGGTCAGTGCTTGATGGGTTCACATGGCGATGGCGGTAGGGGCCTCTTGGTGAAGGTGATGATAAACATATGGGGCTAAATGCAATAGATTTCGAAAGCTGAGGGGCTATTTGAGAGAAAAAGAGTCACACTATACCAAAATGAAAACTAGGTTAAGATGATCTCTAATTGGGCCCAAATTTTGGTACAAACCTAATTTGGACCCAAGGAATTTGATGGTGAAGTTGAATTTTAGTTTTGATCAAGTTTGACAGGAAAATTTATGTAGAGACCCAAATTAAGGTAACTTCCTGTCTGACTCTGTTTTAGGTCAAAATCGGTTCAGATGGTTAAATCAAGAATTACAAGCCTTATGGAATATTTTTATATGAATTTTAAAAGGTTTTGGTGAATTTTATCCTGACCATAACCTCTGTTATTTAAGCGGGTTTGAAATTAGGGTTTTGGATGTTGTTTTGACTCTCGAAGTGAGCGAAACCTATTTCTGTCTGTACGGACCCTCTTATTAGATATTAATGAACATTTGACCTTAGGTTAACCCCTGGGAAATCCCATGATTATTCTGCATTTATGATCTTCTGTTAAAAGTGCAGAATTAAGGTTATTTTAATGCACTCTTCTCAGAAAGGATATGTAATGAATTACGACTCTTTGGCGATTATGTAGGAGTAGTTGTCAATTGATTCTTACTAATTAAACCTATTTATGGCTGATGACGATGTTATCATCAAACCCCCATGCCTAACTTTTGCTAGTCCCTTAGCAAAATCTCATGAAAAGAACTAGAGTTCTAGACCATGTATTGATGTTCAGAGTCCTATTTCTTATTACTTTTTAGAAATTAGGTCAGAATACTAATAGTAGGCATAGAGGTGCTCTAGTATCAATCAAGATCCAGACCTGACTAGTTTCAGCCTGAGTCTACCACGAAGGTTTCTAACGCCTGCAAAAACTACCTAGAGGTTCGTTGAACCCAGTAGTTAAAGAACCCGTGCGTAAACGTAACATGTCCAAGTTCAGTTTGCCAGTGCATTCTTTTGTAAGAGAGAGGGATAGAAGTATAATTTTTATTTGGAGAGCTTTCTCTCTTTTTTCTTTTTACTTTTCCCTAGATCCGGCCTCGAATTGGCCTTAAACACGATCTGTATCGGATTCCTTGTCCCTACCATCAATTCTTGAAGGGTCCTTGGATTTCGATGCTTTGGGACAGCACCTTCCATGGAAACACCCAGAACCCTAGGTTTCGACACTTCGAGATAGTGCCACCCATGGTGTTTTGTAGCTAAATTCAGGCCTTGGCAATCGACATTTGGGGATAATCCCGCCCATGGCACTTGAACCAACACAAGGTGCTTACATGCCCTCGGTAGGATATTTAGATATCCTAGGAGACAAGCACCGAGGAGACGATATGTTATTACGCATCTTCGAGGGGAATTTCCCACCTCTCCGTGCCAGGTGATAAGTTGTGACTCATCATAGCTAAATCACCTAAGTTAAGCTAGAAACTAGGTTAAACAATATCAAATTAACATATAAAAAGGGTTAATTGTGGGAATTAGAGAAAAAGACCTAAAACATCAATTCTGTGTTAAAAACACATAATTAGGTTAATAAATGAGATATTATTTCAAAAAAAGTTAAATGGTGATCCGAGTGCAAATTGAACATACAAATGAGTTTAAAAGTTCAAATCAAAAGTGTAATTAACTTCTTAAATGTTCAATTAAGCTTTTATAAAAACTTGGATGTATTTGGACATCATCAGGGCCTTGCAATTAAAGATTTACATTTAGGTCCTTAATACATTACATTTCATTCACTAGAAAACCTCTAGGGACTTGTAGATCGCAGGGACCTATTTGTAAGCCCTTAAGGACTGCTCTGAAATGCTTTTTAAACACTTATGGGCTTCTGCATAATTTTTCTACCCCTTCGCAAGGGGTCTTCCTTGCAAAATCACCATGACACTTGTGTCCACCCAAAGCTATGCTTGAACATTGTTCACGCGTAAGAACTCTTGGGATCTCGACCGTTGATCTTCTACTCCCTGTTCGATCTGTGGCCTACCTTGATTAGAAGCTTCGTGCAACTCCGTGCGTGCGATCACCACTGCACCCAGATCCCATCCAACAACTGCTTTTCAATTTAAATTCGCATGCGCTCGTCTCCTCAAATCCTCGCTGCCCATGCCTCTTGCACCTTATCTCACCATTGCGGTGAGTGTAATCACTCTAATCTACTACTTAAGGAGCTCCATGCTGCACGCGCAAGGGATCGCTCCCTCCTATACCTCTCAGCGATCATTCCTCCCCTCCAGCTACTCTCTCCACTTCTCCCTACTTTCACGGCCACCGGTTGTGAATTCCATTTTCTCTTCGACTCTCCTCGCCGCTAAGGACTCCGTAGTACCTAAGGGCGACCTAGAACTCCACTAGAGAGTTTTCACTCTGCTGGAGTGTTTCTTCCCTCCTTCTTCCTCTCCATCCACCGGGTGGAGATCCAAAGGTCCCATTCCTCCTTTTAGAATATGTTTACTGCATTTTACATTAGGTGTAGTGTAATTAGATAGTTTAGCAGTAGCATTTAGATATAGATTAGATCTGATCTGCTGTGCGTGCTTGTCGTGTAGTTTAGGAGTAGTTTTAGCATAGAAATTCCCTTGTTCACCTCCTCTGATCACTTCAGATAAGTGGGGACAAATTCACCCACACACTGATCACTGTTTTTCTCCCTCTACACGTTTCCATTTCACTTTTGATTTCCTCACTTTTTAATCCACAATTCACCCATTCATTTGGAGTCAAATCCCCATCCCATTGCTTTGAAGCTTTGAGATGAGGATTTGCGCTCAAATCCATCTAGGGGTCTTCCCATTCATTTCAGAATTCCACAAAGACCCTTGATATGATTTAAAATGAAATCGATTTGCTTGATTTATTTTGAATTTGGGTTTAAAGCAGGATCGCAAGATTTTGAATCAATTGAGTTTTGAATGATTTTGATCAAGAGAATTGAGATATCTTTGTGTAGCTCAGTGGATGGCTGTGAATCTGAGATGATCCTAATGAAGAATCCTTCCTCAGTTGTGCCATGATTACATTTGTCATGATTCAAAAGTTTTCATGGTTTTGAATGCATTGTAGAGCCAAGGAAGACCAACTATGTTGATTGGAGGCTCTACCCAGAATTCTGCTACTGTTTTCTGAGAATCTGATTTTCACCTAAGGGATTTTCAATATCCCCTATGGTTTTCAACACTTTGGGATTCAAATTGGACTTATTGGGCTGATTCCAACACTTTCTACATGCTATCTATAGCATTAGAAGGTGTTGGACCAGCTGTTTTTCTGATCTGATTTGAAATGAGAATGTTGACAAGGGTTTTTCCTTTAGAGTTTAACATTTGAGAGAGTTTTTTATGCGATTTTCAGTCCTTGTCAGGCTTTTTAAGAGATTTCTGTGTGTTGTGAATCTTAAAACAATCACATTAAAGTGTTGCTTCAGCAGCTACATTTCTTTAAAAGTTTTGTCTCCAAATTTGATGCAAATCATGATCTGAATTTCAATTTAAAGTATCCCTAACTAGACTGTATCAAGCCTGATCTGGGATAATTCATACTGATTTTAGGTGTGATCTGCCAATTTGTGAGTCTAGATCTGCTGCAGATGATTTCTCTAAACTTTGGACACTACAGTGAGGACCTAAGCTAAGTTAAGATGTCCGGGCTTTGCCTAGAACGTCTGGAGCAATACAACAGTTGCTGTTGCAGTTGATGTTTGCTGCTACTGCAGTTGATGGTTGCTATTGCTGCAGCTGGATGTTTAATTCAACTGGCTGGTTTGTCTGGACTGTTAGGGTAGTGGATGGAGTCATGAGTCTTTTTAAAATGGTTTACCTATTTTCAATGTTGTAAACATTATATACAAGCTTTCATATATAGTTAAATGCCTTTAGATCCAATTTGATTGCTTGTAATTTTATTTAGAATTCTTTTGTCAGTTAAAAGTTTGCCTAGCTGTCCAAATGATTAAAAGTAGTGTCAAACTCATTGAAAATCATGTTTGACTGCATGAACATCTTCTTTATGTCTTAATTCTTATTTCTAGATGAGTCCACTGCCTGTCCAGCACTTAGAGTTCCATTCTAGGTCTTAGGTTCACATAGGAAATCCTCTTTAGGCTTAGAATGTGTTTCACTTGAATATAAATAAAAATGTTATAAAAAATCTTAAAAAATAAAATAAACCTGTCTTGGTGAAGATTAGGTATATTTTTAAGTATATACCAAGTTTTATGGTATTCTGAACCCCTACCTTGGTAGAATATACTAGCCGACGGTTCAATATACCTTGGAATTTAATAAAAGAACTCAAGCATGAAAACACCAAAAATATCTTCATTCTTATCGTCTATCTCTTTCTTTCTCACCTCCTATGTTAAGACCTGAGTCTTAAGCCTTTTTAAGACGTCTGTACTTTAGGTCAGACGTCTGGTAAGACGTCTGGACTGAGGGTTAGACATCTTGTAAGACGTCTGGACTCATTCCTAGACATTTGGAAATCAAAATTTTCATGTACGTCCTCGTGTCTGCGTGGGTGCTATGGGCAGACAGTACGCAACCTCGTTTTCTTCTCCTTCTCTCTCCTCTCGTCCGATGCAAACCCTAACCCACACCATATTTAAACCCCCTCCTCTCCCTCGTTCACCCCACCTCCAGCCACCCATCTCCTTCCTCCAGCGAGAGCAGTGCGCAGCAAGTAGCGAGCAGCGGGCGTGAGCAGCGTGGGAGGAGAGGAAGAGCAGCGAGGGGAAGAGAGGAGAGCAAGCACGCGAGCTCTTGTGGGAGATGGCAGGAGATCTCACGGTCGGTCGGCGCATGCACAAGGCGGAGAGGTGCGTCGTGGAGGTCCTCCCCGACACTGCTGTAGTCGGAGCAGCAGGTGAGCGGGTGCGGTGCGGCCATGCACGGCGCGAAGAGGCGAAGGCGGGTTTTGGTTTTGGGTTTTTTCCAGAATCAAACGTCTGGATCAACGTCCAGACGACGTAGACGACATCTAGAGGAGGTTCCAGACGACTGAGAGGTAAGTTTCGCCGCATACACCTTCTTTGCGGATACAGCCATGCAGGCTGTTCCGCCGAGGCATTGTTTCGTGCCATATTGAGAATATTTTCGTTGAAACGTGCAGGATTCGCTTCGGGAAGGTGCGGGACACGCCCTCCCATGCCTTTCAGACGTCTGGACGAGGCACCAGATGACTGGAAGCGTTTCCGGACGTCTAGAGAGGTTGTCGGACATCTGGAATTGGGTCCAAACAGGCCAACGGAGTCCCTAGACATCTGAGGCTTAGCGCAGAACTAAGGTATGTCTCTGGACTCTTTTAAGACATCTGGAAGGTGTTCCAGACGTCTGATTTGAGTCAGATTTACTATTTTTGACCCGTTTAGGGTCCGTTTGAGATCCGATTTCCGCAATTAAGATACCGTTGTTTCCCGTATGTTTTTTCCTACTTGTTGGAATACTTTCTATGCTATTCTAAGTAGTCTCTTGTGTTTGATCCTTGTGATAGGACCTCGTTCCGTTGCAGGTTTGGGATTTGTTGAGGCACGTGGACCTGTCGATCAAGCCCCCATTACTCCTAAGTTTACTCGTAGAGTGGCTTCCCCTTAAATTAGTTACAATTTAAATGCATGTGTGTAATGAATGATTAGAACCTAGGATATGGCATGAATCCTAGGACTGGAAATACTGAAATGTTTGTATTGAATGAATGAATTGCAGTCTTGAATAAGTAGATAGAATGATAACAATTGCCTGAAAATGAATAACAGTTGCCTGTGAAATATGTAATATTTATGTTACTTAACTGCTGAATGTATCTTTCCTGTCGTACCGTGAAATGACATAATACGAGCTGCATGTATATAACTTGAAAATGGAAAGGTGAATGTTGGAAACACGAACTACCTGTGAATGACCTGGATATAGAAATATGAATGATAGAATCACCAGTTGCTTGTGTATAACCTGAGAATAGAAATAGAAATGATGAAACCTGGTATGGAATGACCTGAGGAATATGAGCATGAACCCCACGAGGGAATAGGAGTTGAACTCCTGGAAATACATGGAATAGATTTGGAAAATACTTTGGGAAGTGTGCTTACCCTTGAGTACGTGGTACCAAGGGAAGGGCACGTTACCTCTTAGTGTAGAGGGGTGCTTGTCGCCTTTCGGGTTGAGACCCGGGGTGGGTTTGGCCACTTTGCATCGACTCGGTGGCCCTCGTGTACACTGTACCGGGGAGAGCTACTAGTGTAGGGAGAGGGTTAGCCACCCCACGGGACCCGGGGTTCAGCTAGCTGCCCTACACCGACTTGTTAGGCCCACTGGGCAAACCAGTGTAGTCAGGCGAGGGTGCGCAGACTGTGGAGGGGTGAGACCCCTGTTTGGTTACTGAGAGGGGCTAGACCCATGTAACTGAGAGGGCTATGCCCTATACTGGTTCCGTGCTGTGCTTTGGGGGCACCTGCTAATGGAAATGACTGACCGCGTGACAGTGTAGGGTAGTTACCCGTGCGCATATCGCGCGAGCCGTAGTCACCGTTACATTTGTCAGTGACCTTGGGGTGGTTGACTGGGTGTAGGACACCACGAGGGACTCTCCCGGCTAGGAGAGCACCACGTGCTACTTCTACTCTTCGGAAAAAATTGCAATCAAGATCGTTCCCACAAGGAACATTCGAGATCAAGAAAGAGACCTGATAAATAAACCAAGTGGTGAAAGAAAGAATAATTAGTTAAAGAAAGAAAGAAATTGAAAAACAACAGCTACCTATCCACCTTTACTGCTTTAGTAGTTGGTTGCCACTCTACTCAGCGTTCGCTGATGTTTTGTACCCATAACCTTTTTCAGGTCCAGGTGTTGAGCAGCCAGAGCCTACGGCTGCAGAGGGTGCTGGGCTCAGTAGAGCCCAGTAGTTGTAGTCTCTTGTACTCTTTTGTAGTAGTGAGTAGCTTCTTGTACTTTATATTCCTGTACCTATTTAATTTTCTACTATTGTGGTGGTGTGTACTGTAGTAGTTTATTTCTTTACTGCTGTACTTTTATTACTGTTAGTTGCTTGTATGGTGAATGTGGTTTATTTTATTACTTTTTGGTTACTTCCTCGTTGGACGACTGGGTCTTGGGATCAGTTGAGTCGGCTCGGTCTCGTATCCTGTAGGGATTCGGGAACCGGGTCATAACATCCTATCTCCACAAAACATATAAAACTCATAAAAGGTGCAAAAACTCTAAAAATACCTAAAAACACCTTGTATACTATGTAAATACATATAAATAATATATTAAGCTATCTAGCTAAATATTGTAAAATAGATATATATTAGGTATAAGTAAATTATGTATGTGTTATATAATGTAACTTAAATATTTAAGTTAACCTAAATTGTACATAGTTTAATATAACTATTTATTAATTGTACTAACTTATATGTACTATAAGCTATATAAATTAATAAACTCATACAAATAAACATATTCACTACTAATATTGTACATACATATTTATATGTATATTATGTACATTAGGAGTCCTATACCATAATTTAATTATATATATATAATAAATAATAAATTTATTAAGTTACTATCTAAGTTATTAGATTAAATTAAAATAAATTAGTAATTTAAGCTAAAACTGAACTAACTTATACTGTACATTTTTATTAATATATTTTAAATAAATTAAGCTAATTTAACTATATTTTTAATGCATTATATTAGTTATATCTAATTTATATGTAAAACAACCTAAAATAAGCTATTTAAATGTAAATAAAATCGAAATAAACGTTGTAAAATTCAATAAAAATATTTATTAAATACCTTAATATGTATATTAATACTGTATAAGGTCAATTAGACCATACATTAACTAATTTATGCGTAATTAAAAGATAAAGAGTAATAAAGAGTATGTATAAATTGTAGACTTTAACTGATTTATTTATATAGTAAATATAATTAATTCTATAAATTAATTGTACAATTATGTAGTGCTATGTAAATACTTTAATATCATATAATTTAATTTTTAATTTTAATAATTTAAGGCCCTCAAATCGAGGACCAAACATTGCAGATCAAAATAGGTCGCATTGGACTTCAGCGCTCAAACATGGCGAACAGAGTAATACGTCATGTGGCAAGGAGTGCTTGTAGCGCTATAAGATTTTTTTGTGTTTTACGCCGTTCACTCGACATGCGCCGGGCGCAAAAAGAAAACCTTTACCCCTTAAGCATTGATACGAGTATTCTGTGATGATTTGAGATGTGTGTGCGGTGTGGGCTGTGGGTCCGACACTGTGCGTGAGCTTGAATAGGCCCGGTTCTGAGCTTAAAATGGTATTAAAATGATAATTAACCATCAGGGTGGCCCTAGTAGAGGTCTTGGTCCCACCCGTAAAGGTGTTGTGTATCCCTCGAAAAGGTCACCCGCCAACCTTAAAGCCTAAATTTTGAACTAAGTGAAGCCTAAGTGAGGGGTTAAGAGAGAAGAGAGTGAATTGAAATATGGCTAACTGTAGAGCCGTAGGAATAATTCTAAGTGTTGAGAACACAGATAAGAAGAGAGTTAAAAGTTGGCTAAGTGTCAAGAGAGTGTTAACCTACAGAGAGACTAAAGGGATAAGAGAACTAAGTGTTGAAAACAAAGAATAGTGGATGAGAGAGCCGTAGAAGTAAAGAATAAGAAGAGAATGCAAAAATTGGCTAAGTGTTAGAAGAAGAAGAGTGTTAGAGCCGAAGAGAACAGATAGAAGAAGAGAACTTAAGAAGAAGAAATGGTTAAGTAAAAGATGAGACAAAGAAGAAAAAGTATATGTACGTGTAAATGTATATATGTATACGTATAGTGTATATACATATATATAAGTAAATTGTAAATAATAAGTATATGGATAATAAGTATACGTAGTATAACATATATTTGAGCTATATATGTATATAAATAACAGTATTGCTTTACTAACAGAATAATATGTCACTGTAGATAGAATAAATGTCACTATAGACCCTATTTTTGAATTAGGTTATGTACATAGTTCCTCCTAAGGTTACCAAGTCTCACAAACCAAAGGCACCCAACGGGGTCGAATAATCCCTAAGCTTTAAACCTAATACATTAGCTTCTCACTTTCCTTAGCCTCTTGAGGACTAATCTGGATTTTAACAGATACGTGAGTGTTTAAGCCCTAAAACAAGCCCAAGAGGCCTAAAATCAGCACTCATACTAATCTCTTCGTCTCTTTGTCATTTTAGGACTTAATTTTTCTTTTCTTTTTGATTAGGTCTAGAACTTAAGTAATCTCCATAATCAAGTGCTAACATCTATTTATTTTGTTCTTGATTTTTGCTCCTTTTTTACATTTGCATTTTCTCCTCCTTTCCTCCTCATGAATGATAAGCAATCAATTCTCAAAAATTTTCTCCCTTTCTCTATTTTTCTGTTATTTTTCAATTTTATCAATTTTTGAATATTATATTTTTTGTGAGAACCTTTTAGAGAATTGA
Organism: Thalassia testudinum; assembly: GCA_037157565.1. Classification (NCBI taxonomy): domain Eukaryota; kingdom Viridiplantae; phylum Streptophyta; class Magnoliopsida; order Alismatales; family Hydrocharitaceae; genus Thalassia; species Thalassia testudinum. Next base: position 1,342,825 of record JAZHRO010000065.1, read on the forward strand.
ATTTCCATATGTCTGCACTTTAACACCCCCCCATGCCTAAGTTTTGAATGTCCTTATTGTAAACCAAAGGGTATGAAATCATGGTTCAAGGATTTAGAATAGGATCAAAGGGTGAGTGAATGGGTTGGGATAACTATTGCGGACGATTTCAAGCTTTGATACAAGTACCAAAGGTAGAGTCGACTGGTCTAAAACTGAACTTAGAAGTGCAATAGGAGTGTAGCTCAAAAAATGATAAGAAGAGTCTCGGGTTTTTGGAATGATGGCTTGCCTCCCGTTAAGAGCTAAATTCAATGCTTTCAGCCGAGTAGAAGGTGGTCAAGGAGAAGGGGTGGTCAGATCAGAAGAGTTTTGTAGAACAAGCACCTTGATCAATAGCCTGATTGATCCGACCAGGTGCTTATTCTGATCAACAGGCTGATGATGTAACCCAAACCCAATCCGTCTGGTGGGTTGATAGATGTGTATCAAAAGATGTGGAGCCCACCAGATACTTTGAGGCTTAAATGGATGTGGAAATGAGAATCCAGGGTTTGGCTGAGTCGGACCAACCTGGTTAGAATAGGGATCCTCAAAAGAAAATGGCTCTGTGGAGGATGTAGGAACCCTACAGGTGTGATAAGAGACGAATGGGATGTGATTTGCGATCTGATCAATGTCCGAATCCCGATCAAAAGATAGAGAAGATTCATATGCGACTGGATCAGAGAGGGGTGAATCGGAGTAGAAGTTGATTCTGGTGACGAGTCGGGGTTGCGATCGGGTTTTGCAAGGCTCTATGTGTGGATCAGAAAATGTGGCTTCTATGAGATCTGTTTGTGTTGAGGGCTCTTCTAGAAAAGATTCAAACGTCGGTTCATCTAGAGGGTCTTCATGATGCTCGTCAAAATAAAAGGTAAATGCTAGGAGAGTGCTTATAGGATCATGGAAATCTGAGTCAATAAAAGATTCGAATTCTAGATTGCATACATTCTCAGCACTTAGTGTTTCTAATTCCTGTAGATCATAAAAGAATGATTCCATCTCAATGGAACATGATTTTGAATCAATGATCTCGGGATCAGGGACCTCAGAGTCAAAGTCAAAGAACGGATCATGGATTCTGATGTCGTAAATTGGTTCATAATCGTCAGGAAATAAAGGCTCTTTGAAATCAGAGTAAGATTCGAAATCATCGGAGAATTTGCGAAGATCAGTTTCTGAACCTAATTTTAGATTGGGATTTCCACCATAGAATGAATCAATATGTGTAGAATCAGTAACCTGACTTGGATCTAACCTAATTTCAAATTCTGAGCTCAAAGTGGTGTCCTTTTTAGGCATGGGCTCAGGTTTTTGGTTCCTAGGATAGACCCAATCGAATCCTAGCTCTTCTAACCCCTCAATTTCTGTAGCATAGATTGGTTTGACTTCTGAGAAATCAATCTATAGCTTTAAGGCAGTTGGAGAGGTGTAATCATCGATCAAATATAGGCCCACAATCATAATCTAGATTCAAAATCTGATTCTCATCACGTTGGGCCCCTTTATCATCCCAAATAGGCTTGAATCTTGATTCTAGGTCAAATGTAGGTGTTGGGGAAATCTAGGTTTGATGGACTAGCTTCATGATTTTCTAGGACTGATTCGGAATTCTGAACACCTGCAATCAAATCCTCCCAACCCATCTCAAGATCAGGTGTGTCATTTTGTATATAGTTTGAATCAGATTCCATCTAGGTTGGGGGTCTACAACAACCTCAATTCTCGAACCTGAGATTTAGGAAATCAAATTGATCCTCAGTCTTCTTCCAAGATTCTCATCATCTTCTGAAGGAATGTATGCGTATCTTTGATCAATTGCTTGCTGTTGGACATACGAATTGCTACGCTAACGTATTTGGTTTCAAAACCTTGTCGTTGTAGCTTGAAAGCGAAGAATTTGTGTTCAACAAATACAATTTATACTGAAATTTAAATTCCAGGTTGAACACAGGGAGGCTACGTCGATCTATATTCATAATTATATATTCTTTTTAGAGTTTTTGAAAAGTGAGGCGATATAATTACAAAGAAGCTATCAAACTAAAAGGAAGAGAGAGAGAGAGAAAGAGAACATGCATTCAATATTTCAAAATGTTTATACAATCAAACCGAATAAAAGTTACACTAGAAAGCAAAATTCTACACTAGAAAGCTGTAAAGAAGAATGGGAGAGAGAAGTTATCCTCTTCGACGATCGCTTGGGATGACTCCTGGATGAAGGAGGACGAAGCAGGACAAAGAAGGACGAAGCAGAAGAATGGGAACGGAGCAGCACGCCGTCGTCGTCGCAGGATCCACTTCCGAATGGGGACGAAAATTTTAAAGAAAAAAGTAGCATCTCGGGTGTGGGACAAGCTTCTCTTGAGCTTTGGAGAGGTAGAGAAGAGAAGGAAGGGATGAGAATTTTGTATGGAGGGGATCTCCTTTTATAGTTGCAAGGAGTGGGGGCAAAATGGTCATAACATCTTTAAAATAATAAATGAGGGACTTTAGTGACGGATAAATCCGTCACTAAAGCCCCAACGTGGGCGTAGCACCTGCGCCCACGCACGCCTCCTCAGCTGTGCCCTTTCTCAACGCCCGCGCACGTTCTTTAAATCCCAGCCATCCGATCGCGAGATTGGACGGCTTAAGATGCATCTTCGCCCGCTGCCACGCGCCCGCCCAGCGCGTACGATTGCACGTCCATGCCGCGTATACAATAGTGCGTGATCTCTATTGAGCGCAGAAGGCCGTCCGATGACGATCCAACGCCCGCCATCGCTCGCTCGCCCGCGCCTTCCTCCCCTTCACTGCAGCTTGAACCCGCGGCTGCAGCTCGCGCAAGCGCTCTCACCCGCTGTGCTGCGGGCAACGAATGGTCGAGCAGACGTTTTAGGCGCGGCTGTCCACAGCCGTTGGATCGAGATCCAACGGAGGAGAGGGAGCGGGTGCGGGGACTTCAGAGATTGTATGCAGCCGTTTGGCCGGCCAAGATGGCACCACGTGACGCCATCTTGGCCATCCATCTTCTGGATGTTGTAGATGGTGCCACGGATGTCGGATTGAGTCAATTCTTGCGCCGTTAGGCTGCGATCATCGATCCGAATCCATCCGTGTGGTCGGATTTGTCGTTTGAAGTGTGGATTTACACCATCTAGCCCTTGCTCTTCTAGGGTTCCCCGGTCACTATCTGATGCTACGGATGCCTGATTAGGGCGATCTTGGAGCCGTTGAACTCCAATGTCGCCCTGATCGCATCCATACGGTTGGATCTTCGATTCGAGGCCCCGATAAAATGTTTACCCTGTCCAAGCACATAAAAGGAGACAATTAACCTCCATTTAATTCAAACTACTCTAAATGTAAAATGATGGATGTTATGCAATATTTATAGCATGCAATGCAATCCTATGCTTAAGAACATACATAAATAGACATCTGAAGTAGTGTAAATGTGTTTATATCATACCCCCATGCCTATTTTTTGCTAGTCCCTAGCAAAAACTATATGCTATTTATAAAAGAATTATGTTGGATTATTTGGACATAAGTTATTTTCAATCATTAAGAAACTGTCTACTTAGGATCTAAACTTTCAAAGAAACAACAGTGTCCGAGTATCAGCCAAAATGCAGACCGCCTCAAGCCCTCACCTTATTCAAAGAAAAATTTTCTTTTTCTCTTTTTCCCCTTTTCTAATTTTTTTTGGATTTTAAAATTTTAGGGTTTAAAAGTGGCTTTCTACGGCCATTCAACTCACCCAAAATTTGATGAGAACCCTAAGTTTTAAGCATCTTATTGTAAATGTGATAGACTCGTTGACTGGCAATTAAAACGGACTTCAGATTTCTATGCCTCTAGGTGACCTCAAAAAGAATTCTACCTAAAGGTGTATCTTTACGATCGGTAGCTTTCTCCCTACTTTTCTTTTCATAGGGTCAACACAACGGTGAATCCAATGTATATCTCCCCGGTTTATTCTACTTCTCCGCTTCTTCCTAAGTGTTTTGGGAATTTTTAGTGCATTTACTGAGTTGGGTTCTGGACAACCGGTCGATGAGATGTTAACACCGACAACTTGCCAGTCATACTCGTGCGGGAAGTGTGATTTATTTCTTTTTTTCTTTCCTCTTTTTCTTTTTCTTTTCTTGTTTTGATTTTCTTTTTCTCTTTTTAGGTAGGTGGCTTCCCTGGTCTAAGATTTACCTCAAGGTAGCAAAAAGGGAAAGGTCTAGTGACTGGGCTCTGGACAAACTACCTATGTGCTGTTACCCACGATAACTTGCTAGCCATATCACCCTAGAAGGTTCATTAGCTACCCAATTTCCGTTAAAATCGTCGAACAACGAGTCAGTGCAAAGAAAGTGTGTAGATGCTAGAAACTCAAAGTTCCCTCAAATCAGAGGGCGTGTTGATAAGTCGTGTACTTATCACCCAAACTTATTTACTCCAATTACGATAGAATTAAGATGGCGAGGACTCGAAAGACAAATCCATATTTTAGTGAATACACGGGCTGATTAAGTCAAAAGACCTGAAGGGTCTTTGTGTTCAAATCATAATGTAATATTTCCTAAGATTGAAAATTTTCTTAAACCCAAGTTCTCCTTCCTAGTTCAATTTTTTTTTTTTAATAAAAGAAAATAAAACAAATCTACGTAGCTGACGAAGGAATTCAGAGATGAATATCCACCCCCCCATGCCTATCTAATGCAATGTTCTCATTGTATTAAAAAGACATAAAACAGAGTGGAATAGCGTAGAAAGCACCTGAATTGTGTGAATGTCAGGCCCGCTCCGAGATGAAAACTAAAAAGAACTATATATGTGCTGAGTTTAGTGCCTTCAGCTAGGCACACTATACAAAGAAGAGAAATGAAGAATTCACAAGTGCAGGTCAGAATCAAAATAAACAGAAGAATCCTCCGACCTGTCAGTAGATGTCCACAGATGTGGACCAGATTGTGGTGCAGACCCATACCCCATAATCGAGAATATCTTAGGTTCTGGATAAAAATTACCCAAAACCTAAAATCAGAATGCAAGCGGGGTCGGGCCTACGATTTATGAGGATGCAACCCAAGACCAAAAAGTCGGGTCACAGAGAATTGAAGCTCAAAAGGATAATCATTGAATGTGTGCTTGGGTTTGACATCCTCAAAACAAATGTCGTAAGGGTTCTGATTTGATGGTTTCAGCTTAAAAGGAACCCTTCGACTCAATCTTCCATTTCCTCCAAAGTTAACTTCCCAAATCAAGACTTCCCAGCTGCTATCCTCCTCATTCAGAATGTTAAATTCCGAGACCTCTTGCATGTTAATCACTCCGTCTGAAATCTCCAAGTCTAAATGATGTGGCAAAATCAGAATTGACTTGGGTCTAATTATCTCAGAAACAGAATTATCGATAAGCTCAACGGGGTGTAATTGATGATAATCAGGGCATTGAATTGAATCCTCAAGAAAATGCAATTCTGGATCCATAATGTGTGCCCTAATAAGGTCAGTTTCCTCAGTTATTGGGCTATCAAATGATCTATCAGATTCCTCAGACCCAATCGTCTCACAGAAATCGTGTTCAGAAAACTCGCGTGAGACTTCGCAACTTGAATCTTCACCATCAAAGAAATAGGATCCATATCAATGTATGTCCCAAAATCATTTGTCACTTTCTGTTCCAAGGAGACATACGTTTCCTAGTACCCCGGCTCAGGGATCTTAGGTGAAGAAATCAGATCATCCTTAATTGGTTGCTTTAATTCAATCTGGTCAACCTCGTAACACGTGTCCCCCCCATTAGGTGCCTGAGCGGGTTCTGTCATTGGCTTTCCTGAAGAGGGTTCATCCTGAGAATCATCCCATGATTGAATCAAAGCGACCACGAATCTCATCCTCAATTTCGCTAATTTCCCAAGTAGAAACTCACCCGGGTTCTTATCCTTAACATCCTGGAGCCAATCCAACAATGACTTTTTCAAATCATCAATTATTTCAATCATGGGCTCCAATCTCTCAATGCAAGGTATTGGCTGAACTTCTAAAGATTGAATGATATTCCTCAAGTTAGCTAGAACCTTATGTTGAACATGGTTACCCTGAACCAAATGAGTTGGTTCAGGGTTGGGCAGGTTTGGGATCATTGCAGAGGAATTAACGAATTGAGATTCGTTATACCCTTCCTGATAATAGGTCATTTCAGATTGTTCAAAAGGTGGTGATGACCTACAGGCAGTGTAATTAGAGGACGGGTAAGGATCAGTGTATCCTTCTTGATTGTAGATCGTATTAGGTTGTTCATGAAAGGAAGACGACCTAAATCGATGTAGCTCTGAGAAGGATAGAAATCAGAATCAAAGTGTTCAGGGTTAGACCCTAAACACGGAGTCTCGGAACTGTATTCCCAATCCGAGTTATCCCAACAAACTGATGGTTGATTACAGTACGAGTTGGGATAATCGTCATATTGAGGATAATTCGAAACAGGAGGGAAAGAGCGGGAATGAGTGTAATATGTGGAAGAATTCATGAGAAACAAGAGGAAAAAAGGCACCCTGCAATACAAACAATCAAACATGTCCTTAATTGGGTTAGCCTACAGACCTACAGACTCCCAAAATCCGTCTTGAGATAAAGAAACGATTTGATCTACTTCTATCTGTTCAATCCAACCAGTTAGAAGGAGGGATTGGGGAGAAGGTCTTCCTTCGGCTTGCGCCTCCGGTTCCTAGTGTACCCCCTAGCCGCGATTGTTTGATTCTACTCCCCTACCTAGACATCAGATTGAACAGTAGAAACAGACTAATCGAAAATAATCTCGTTCTGGGCTCTGAAGAGAGAGTCCAATCCTTAAGGCTAACGTCTACTCTATTTTATTTAGGGCTAGGTTTGAATGTGCTTTGGAATGTGATGGGCCCTTTAAAATGGGTTGTGCCCTTAATGATTGATTGATTTGTGTGTGTGTGCACAACCAGTGGTTTTCAAGCAAGATTACTTTTGATGCGGTGAATTTTAGAGTTCAAATCTTACTTAGTAGCTTTTAGAATTCAACTTTAGATGTTTTCAAACAAGTTTCATTGGAACACCAAGTTTGGCAAGCACAGGTGAAGATGTTTTCCTTTAAAGCTTAAAAAGAATGTGGAGTGCCTGGTAAATCCCTAAGAGTTGAACCTAAGTGGAAGCTACTTGATGAGTTGATTTTAATTGAAGTGGTGCGGCCGAATCAACTCAAGCAATTGGCCTGTTGCACCACTTAATTAGTCACACAAGTGATTACCTAATCTGATTTCTACTCAATTATGTGTTTGAATGTGTGTACCAACTCCAAAGATCGGTTTACCGGTTGAGTTTGAAAATCAGATGAGGTTGTGTACCTCTGTGAGATTTTTTTTTTAAATTTTCTATTTTTTAATGTGGGGGTTGGGGTGGGTGTGGGTGTCAAACAACAAACAATCTAACCTTAGAATTTATAAGAACACCTAGGTTGATGTTTTAGTTATTATGTTGTGGAATGAAATCTAAAGGGTGGGAGGTGGGGGATAACTCACAGAACCTTTACCAGCACTTTTCTCCGATCTACCACTTTTGCTCGTCTCAAAAGAGTACCTGCAATTACAATAAGGAGAGAAGTGAGGTAAATGATTTGGAAGTTAGAAAACTCGAAGAGAAATCAAAGATTGTCGCCTCCCCGGCAACGGCGCCAAAATGTTGGACGTACGAATTGCTACGCTAACGTGTTTGGTTTCAAAACCTTGTCGTTGTAGCTTGAAAGCGAAGAATTCATGTTTAACAAATACAATTTATACCGAAATTTAAATTTCGGGTCAAACACAGGGAGGCTACGTCGATCTATATTCGCAATTATATTTTTTTTTTGAGTTTTTGAAAAGTGAGGCGATATAATTACAATGAAGCTATCAAACTAAAAGGAAGAGAGAGAGAGAGAGAGAAAGAGAACGTGCATTAAATATTTCAAAATGTTTATACAATCAAACTGAATAAAAGTTACACTAGAAAGTGGGAAATCAGCTACACTAGAAAGTAGGAAAAATTCTACACTAGAAAGCTGTAAAGAAAAATGGGAGAGAGAAGTTATCCTCCTCGACGATCGCTTGGAGGACGAGCCAGACGGGACGACGCTTGGATGAAGGAGGACGAAGCAAGACGAAGAAGGACGAAGCAGAAGAACGGGAACGGAGCAACACGCCATCGTCGTCGCGGGATCCACTTCCGAATAGGGACGAAAATTTGGACTTTATCTCGCGAGGAGCATCCTGGATGTGGGACAAGCTTCTCTTGAGCTTTGGAGAGGTAGAGAAGAGAAGGAAGGGATGAGAATTTCGTATGGAGGGGGTCTCCTTTTATAGTTGCAAGGAGTCGGGGCAAAATGGTCATTACATCTTCAAAATAATAAATGAAAGGTCTTTAGTGACAGATAAATCCGTCACTAAAGCCCCAACGTGGGCGTAGCACCCGCGCCCACACGCGCCTCCTCAGTTGTGCCCTTTCTCAACTCCCGTGCACGTTCTTTAAATCCCAGCCGTCCGATCGCGAGATCGGATGACTTAAGATGCATCTTCGCCCGCTACCGCGTGCCTGCCCAGCGCGTACGATCGCATGTCCATGCTGCACGTACAATAGCGCGTGATCTCTATTGAGCATAGACGGTCGTCTGATGATGATCCAACGCCCGCCATCGCTCGCTCGCCCGCGCCTTCCTCCCCTTCGCTGCGGCTCGAACCCGCGGCTGCAGCTCGCGCAAGTGCTCTCGCCTGCTGCGCTGCGGGCGACGAATGGTCGAGCGGACGTTTTAGGAGTGGCTGTCCACAGCCATTGGATCGAGATCCAACGGTGGAGAGGGAGCGGGTGCGGGGACTTCAGAGATTGTATGCAGCCGTTTGGGCGGCCAAGATGGCGCCACGTGGCGCTATCTTGGCCGTCCATCTTCTGGATGTTGTAGATGGTGCCACGAATGTCGGATTGAGTCAATTCTTGCGCTGTTAGGCTGCGATCATCGATCCGAATCCATCCGTGTGGTCGGATATGTCATTTGAAGTACGAATTTTCACCATCTGGCCCTTGATCTTCTAGGATTCCCCGGTCACTATCTGATGCTACGGATGCCTGATTAGGGCGATCTTGGAGTCGTTGAACTCCAATCGTCGCCCTGATCGCATCCATACGGTTGGATCTTCGATCCGAGGCCCCGATAAGATGTTTATCCTGTCCAAGCACATAAAAGGAGACAATTAACCTCCATTTAATTCAAACTACTCTAAATGCAAAATGATGCATGTTATGCAATATTTATAGCATGCAATGCAATCCTATGCTTAAGAACATGCATAAATAGACATCTTATGTAGTGTAAATGTGTTTACATCACTTGCTGTAATTTATTTAGCATGTACCCACGTTTCTCCATGAGACCTTGATACATCTCCTAAAGTCATGGATTTGAGAAATATTGCATATACTCAATATTGTGTAGTCTCCACAATTCACTATATTCTGATAAAAGATTATCCCCAGTTAAACCATGTAAGATTAATGTAAATAGCATTCCAGCATAGTTCATAATGTGGGTTGTTGTTTCTGGAACATTAACCGAAATCCCGATAATTGGATTTGCAGTTCTCTCATAATGTTCATAATGTTTGAGGGCATCCTCAATCATTCTATCTTTTGTGGACATTTGGGATTTAGGTTTCCTAATTGGTCTTCCTAAATTCCCAGGTTGCATTTTCAAATCAGGTGGTTGATCAGGATGTAGAATCAAATTCAAGTTCAGATTGAAGTAATCAGATCAGATTAGAAATCCCTGTAGAAGATCTAATGAGGCCTCTTAGGTTAAAAAACGTAAGGACCTTCCTGTGTATGTGCTCTAGAGAAAGGATGAGGGACTGGATGTGATTTGGACCCAAAGAAGACACCCAAAGATTTTTGGATGACTAAGGCTTGTTTCAAGGCGAATGATACCTCTGAATTAAAAATCGGCACACTTGAGAATTACCTGGGCAGTCGGAAAGGGAGAGCCCCGCAAAGACCCCTATATGGTAGAGCATCCCCACGGGTTACAGGGTTTCCCCCAACCGACCTTCCTTGTCACTACGGTTCCAAGTAGACTGGTATGTACTAATTGAGACCTTAAGTCTACCAATTTTGTTCCGAGTTTTGCCTTAGATTCCATTTGATTGGAAATTGATTCAATTTGTGACCTAATTTGGAGGTTGATTATCCTACAAAGTAGACTAACTTTACTTGACCTACCCTAAAAGATGCAGAATGAAATCTAAGTCAAGACCCAAAGATCACCCTGAATTGACTCTCAGTTTATTAAGTCCAAAATTTTAGAGTTCAAGTGAATTTAGAGCCTGATTTTAGGATTCTTTTGTTTAGATCTTTTCAAGCAAGGGTTTAGGTAGCACACAAATGTGGGAGGGTAAATTTCCTTTGATGCAGGCAAAATGTGAGCTAACACTTCAAAACCCTAGAGTAGAGACCCTAATTGGCTCTATTTCAGGTCCAATTTGATCTTTAGGTGTACACCTTGGACTTCAAGCAAGAAGGTGAGTAGTCCAAGATTATCAGAAATTAAGCGTAAATCCCTAGTAGGTACAAGAAATCAGAGTAGGGATCTCTAAGAAGAATTGTCTCAACTTCAATCAGATGGGAATTTTTTCGAAAATCAGGAAACTTGCCTTTTGAATGAAAATTACTATGAAAATAAGGCAGGGATCTAAGTGGAATTGCTGTTCTCAGGTGATCATTCAAGAGCATTTATGTCTTGATTTCAACTAATTCAAGCTAATCATGGAGAATGATGGCATTACCATCAGTGTACTAAGCAACAAAATTTGTTACTTTTAGGCAAACACAAATAATGCGTATCCTCGAAGACAATTTGACATGCTAACTTCCCTTTCGTACTCCATCCTAACAAGTTTGCATACACTGGGAAGTCAGTTATGGTCCATAACAGTGCTGCATGCATCTTAAAAATTCTTTCTCATTTGCATTGTAAGTTTGAATGCCGTCCTCCCATAGTCTTTTTAGTTCATCTACCAGTGGCTGTAAATACACATCAATTGCATTTCCCAGTTGCTTAGGACCTGGGATGAGAAGTGTCATCATCATAAATGAGGATCACATACAAAGCCAGGGAGGTAAGTTATAGCTAACCAACACAACTAGCCAAATGGAATACGACAGATACATGTCTTAGAAAGGATTAAATCCGTCACTTACAAGCCCCAACCGAACATTATGTGAATCTCCAGTGATGGAAAAATGTGTGCTGTCAAGTTTTTTCCACTCTTCAGAATCTCCTGGATGACAAATACGACTGTCTCGTGACTTGTTGTTTGCATGCCATGTCATCTACGTTATTGTTTTACTTGATATAAAGAGTCGTTGCAGCCTTGGAATCAATGAAAAGTATCAAAGAACCTTTCTTCCTTGTTTCTTATCTCCTCTATATTTTTCCTCACCACAGTTTGGGCAGGAACTCAACCCTGTGTACTCTTTTCTGTATAGAACTCAATATTCAGACATGCATGAATCTTCTTACAATTCAAACCCAACCCTTGAATCTACTTCTTCGCTTCATACCATGACTCAGGAAAACCACCAGGAGTATTCAACAACTCCTAAATGAAATCAAGTACCTCTGACAATAATTTCGTCATTGTTCTATTCATAACTTTCATCGGAAATAACTTCTACAAGAACGATAATCGAGTCATGGAACTAATTCCAGGTGCAATTGGTTCTTCTGCAGCCTTCATTGCTTCATAAAACTGATTATAGCCTCTCCATGTTTCTTCCTCATTTCCAATCTCAGCGTCACTTGCTCTCATCTCATTAAGCATCTCATTAATTTGATTCCCTTCGATATCATCATCCGATCCATCAACTTCCATTGAATTCCCTATGACCTCTTCAGTTAGTTCCTCTCCATGTGTTGTCCACTTCGTGTAATGCTACCACCAACCATTGCAGATCACATGCTTAAACATAGTGTTTCTATCCTGAATAAATCCATTCAAACACTTCCTACACAGACAAAATATCTTCTCTAGATGTTCTCCTCGTCTATATTGTTTCCTATCCTCATGGAAGGCCCAATCTAAAAATGAAAGGACTCCACTCATATATTGCAAAGTCGAAGGGTACCGTCCTTCTTCTTTACAAATAGGACAAGGGCTCTCTACGGGGATGCATTGGGCCTCACGAAGCCCTTCTCTAACAGTAACTGTGACTTGAGCTCTTGCAGCTCAAGCAAGGCCATTCGATATGGTGTAGTAGAGATGGAGCTGGTCCCCGATACCAGTGAGATCTCAAACTAGATCTCACGCTCAGGTGGCAGTTCTGGAAGTTCCTTTGGAAAGATTTCGGGGTACTCACGAACTACTGGGATACTCTGTAAGTCGACCACGGGGCTAGGCTCTGCCATGACACAAGCGAGGAAGCCCTCGCACCCCTGGCTCAATAGCTTCGCTGCCCGAAGCGCGAAGATGCACTGAATCCTCCGTCTACTGGCTGGCCGTGGAACTCAAAGGGAAGTAACCCTGGTATGGAGAAAACGATCTTCCTCCTAAAGCAGTCTACTAAGGAATGATAAGTAGCCAGCCAGTTCATCCCTAGGATTATGCCGAAATCCTCTATCGGGATCATGATCAGGTTAATCAAAAGACTGTATCCCCCTATCACTACCTCACATTCAATGAAGACCTCCTCAGTGACAAACACCTGTCCACCTAGGCCTCTAATCATGAATGGCTCCTCTAAAAGTACACTGCTTGACCCTAAGCTGACAACAAAACTCGTAGAAACAAATGAGTGCGTGGCACCAGAATCGAAAAGCATGTAAATGAGCCTGCCAGAAACTGTAACCATACCTGCCACTACAGAGCCTGAAGCTCTAGCATCTTTGTGAGTTAGGGTGTTAACACGCCCCTCAGCCCTTGGTGCAGAAGAAGAAACCATGCTCTAGACCAGACGAGAAGCAGCTGGCCGGTACCCTCCTCGTGACTGCTATCCTCCTCCTCGAGCCTAGTAATCGCGGCTGCCAGATCGGCCTCTAGTGCTCAATGGTGGGAGCGTCTGCTATGCTGTGGCCCTGGATGGGCAGTCCCTCCGTATGTGGCCCGATTGGCTACACTAGTAGTAGAGGGGAATGTGACCTTCTCCCTTTGTCTACTGTCCCTGTTGGAAGCTAGTCGGGGGTCTGCTGCAGTCTGCTGGTCCCTATCTGGGGCCCCCAAAGGTCCTTGGTGGACCCACAGAATGGGATGGCTCCCTTGCTGGTGCTGTGTGCCTCCTCTCCCGATGGCCCTGTAAGTGCTCCTACTGGTAAGGCCTCTTCCGTCCTCCCTCGTCGATGTCTCGCACGAACGGGTTGGTCTCTTTGTAGGTCATGGTAGCCTCGACCACGTAGGAGAAGGTAGGAAGCCTCAGGGGTTTCACATACCCCCGAATGGCAGGTCGGAGGCCCTTAGTGAACCTCCACAGGCGCTCCTCCTTGGTAGACACAGCTGTCGGGGCGAAGAGTGATAGCTCCAGGAAATGCGTATGATACGCGCTAATCGTCATCGTCCCCTAGCGGAGAGTGTGGAACTCCTGCCTCCTCTGATACTGCCAGGTCTGTGGGAAGTACTGCTCGCAGAAGAGCGCCACAAATTGGTCCCATGCCAGCTCTCCCTCCCCCTGTCCTCTGACCGCCCTCCACCACCTGTGGGCTGCACTCTCCAGCTGATACGTGGCGAAGGCCAAGCGGCACTCTGTAGGAGGATGGAGTGTGTCGAAAATCTTCTCCACCTGCTCCAGCCAGTCCTCTACCTCAGACGGGTTCTCCTCTCTGAAGGAAGGGGCTTAAGCTTCCTGAATTAGACAAAGATCTCGTGGTGGAGCCGCAATGGGGGAACGGTTGCACCTGCAGGCAAGGAGGACTTGTGCCCCGAAGTGTCTGAAGGAGGTGGGGGTGGTGGATGATCACCCCCTCCCCCTCCAGCTCGTCTAGCGCCGTGGCAGCTCACCTGTCTCACGGAGGACTCCCCCTCCGCATCCCCAGGAAAAGGTGGCTGAGGAGGAGGCTGCTGGAGCTCCTCCCATATGAGATCCCAGATCAGTTGGGCAAGGTTCGGGGCCTGAATGCCCAGAAGGAGAGGTGGAGCTACCCCGCCCTCGGCTATTGCTCGTCCTCCCCTACGATCAAGCCCATAGCCATGACCACATCCGTAGCCTACCTCAAGAGCTTCCTGGAGAGGCATCTCCTACACGGAGATCGAAGAAGAAACAGAGCTGTCAATGACTTTTTGATTGCAGAGGAAAAGTAAGACTTAGAAGCGACAACCAAGATAATATGTTGTGATGGCTATCCTATCTACATGTACAAGCGTGGTTATTTCCAGACTATTCGGTTCTTTTCTTGGGACGACCTTGCCCTGATACCATCTTGTCACGACCCGTTCCTGGCTCCCTACAGAACCTAAGAACGGCTCACCACGACTAACCCTAAGATCCAGTCGTCCAATGAGAAATAATCGAATACATTCTCATTCTACAACCATACGAGTAATATAACTAAGCATAAAATATAAAATTGACAGTAAAGAAAGAGAGCGACAATCACATTAATATTATAGGCCATTAATGAGAAGTACAAGTACATAACATAGTCCTCACAACCGAAACTAGTACAAATATGATAGAAATATAGCTGAAAATAACCATGAGCTACAGGTACTCACTACAACAAACTATCTGAAGTAGAAAAGAAGAAAAACTTCAACTGGGTTCGACTGGGCCTAGTACCCTCAGTATCTGGTGGCTCTGGCTGCTCGAATCCCTGACCTGAACATGGTTATAAAATCTGGAGTCAGCTAACGCAGAGTAGAGTGGTGGCTAAAACATGTAATGTAATTTAAACAAGCAACTAAAATGTTATCATCAATTTTCCAATTATCTTGTTACGTGTTGCTGATCTGATTATTCTAATTAGGTTCCATGACATTTCTCAATCTTCTTGTTCCCTAAGGGAACGATCTTGCTTGTAGTTTTCCCACGATGCAGGATGTACACGTGGCACTCTTCTGGCCGGGAGAGTCCCTCGTGGTAGCCCTACACCCGGTCTACCACCCCGAGGTCACAGTCGTGACGTAGTAGTGACTACGACATGCGTGATAAGCACATGGGTAGCTACCCTGCATTGGCATGCGGTCAGTCATTTCCGCAAGCGGGTATGCCCAAACATACAACACATAATAGCATAGGGCCTTGCCCTCTCAGAATAGGGGTCTCGCCCCTCAGAAATAAGGGTCTCGCCTGTCCCAGTCCACGTATCCTCATCCAACTATCCCGATCTGCTCAGTGGGCCTAACAAGAGTTGGTGTAGGGTGGCCAGACTTAACCCCGGACCCCCTGGGGCGGCTAGCTCCCCCCTACACTAAGTAGCTCACCTCGGTACCACGTACGTGAGGGCCAAACAAGAGTCGTCGTAGAGTGGCCATTCCTAACCCTGGGTCTCCACCCAAGGATGGCTAGTTCCCCTCTACTCTAAAGGAATAGTTGCTCTCTTCGGTACCACGTACACGAAGGCTAGCTCACTTCCCTTAACCAAGTCCGAACAGCCGCCCGTGGGTGACATGTTCCAGAACCATCCGGTTCTCCATACAACAGTATTCTCGTTTCGTTCTACATTCCCCATAGGATTCGTACATGAACTTTCTTATTTCCATATCTGGTTTGTTACATGCAAAGTAGGTAGCTCAAATTCCACCATTTATCATCCAGTACAAGTATCTATTTCCATTCATGACATAGTTCATTACAGGTAGTACAGGCAGTTCATAATTTATTTCATCACGGTAACTCAATCATTCGTTAATTACGCATGCATTTCTTTGTTCATGTCACAACCTAGGGTTCGATCGACTATATTCTATAGCAGCCTGCATTTATCTCTTCCTAGGGTTCATCTCACATCCTAGGTTCAATTAATTCTTCGCATGCAATTAAATTATTAATTCTGAGATTAAGGTGAGAACCATTCTACCAGGGTAACCAGGTGGAATGGGGGCTCGTATGGTAGCTCTCGACGTTTCTGCAGGTCCTGTATACTCGATGGACTGGAGACCTGCGACATAGATTGACAAGTCAAATGAGCTCAAAATGGCAAAGACAATGTATCATTATGTAGATCAACTTGAACGGAAACCAATGACATTTCATTTGTGAAGATCCAACTCCGTTCGGGCCCTGAATGGCCCAAAAACACCAACCCTGACCAAAATCAGATGTCTGGGAAGAGCCCCAGACGTCTTAAACTAACTCAGGGACTCACCTTGCATGGGGTGCCTTTCTCGGACATTTGGAATTCAGTATAGACATCTGAGGGTGGCTCGAGACGTCTGAAACTGCGTCGATCCTCTCACTAACACACTTCCCAATCTCTGACATATGCACGTGCATGGTCAGAACTTTGGTAGGAAAATAATCGAAAGAAAATGCTCTACCAGACGTCTGAGATTACATTTGGACGTCCGACCCGACGTCTGGAGGTCACTTCGGACGTTTGATTCTGCAGAAAAATGATTCCACAGAACTGTTTATGAACCTTTTCTTGCAGTAGAAGCGGCAGTAGCCGCAGCACCGCCTCTCTACCTCGCGAGTGTTTCACTCTCGGCCTCCAACTCCTTCACTCTTTGCTCTCCCTCTCCTTCTCGCCTCACTCGGTTGGTGTGGGGATGAATGGAGGAGGGGGTATATATGGAGAGTGGAGGTGAGGGAAACGGCACGGAGGTGGGTGAGGGAGGTGAGGGTGCTGCAGGAGGGGGAAAGGCGCGGCGTGTGGGGTGAGGGGGGAAGGAGAGAGGGTGTGTGTACGGTGGGGAGTGGTGGTGGGGAACTTGTGGGGATGCCCCTGCAATTTTCCTCCCCCTCACAAACCCCCAAAACAAAAGGTAAGGGGTTTAAAACTGTAGAAAAACCTCTACAGATTTTGGAAACACCAAACGACCTCAGGAAAGGGTCATTTCAAGGGATGATGTGAGTTAATTTTAATGAAGGTTTTTACTTGATAGCCCATCCTTGAAGATTTGATCACAATGTTACTTGTTACATGTAACCGGTGTCTGGCGAAATTTTGACAGCATCTCCTCGCACTTCTCTAGTATACTCCTAAAGACTAACCTTAATTACATTCCTAATAACTCCCATTTAAGGGTGCTTTAGGAACGTAGTTAAGATCAATTGGTATACAGGAGAAGAGCGAAAATATATTACTGAAATTCCTTCAGACATCGATTCCATGTAACAAGTAACCCTAAGTTGTGATCAAATCTTCAAGGACCCCTCTTAGTTCAGAATTTCTCTGAACTAAGGATGATGACTCTTATGGCATGCTATAAAGACAAAGCTTCGTGCATGTAAGGTATATGCACACTCTACATTATCTGTATAACATGATCATAAGTGTCGATGGATAAGTATTTTGACACAGTTTGACTCTATAACTTTTACCCTAGGGGTTAGAATACCTAGTGTTTGGCCTCATGTGCATCTAAATTTGTGCAAGTGTGTGTATCTAACTATTATAATAAATTTGTTTATCACAATTTAACTTTGCATTAATGAATTTTAGAAAAATTTTGGTAGAGTTTTACCTTAAATATTTAATTTTTCCTATAAACCTGCATTTCAAAAGAGCACACCATACATGCAGAAATAGAAGTGGGCAGACCCCATATTTAAAAAGTAACAAACAAAATACATAAATGCATAACATCTAAATTTACAAAAAAAGAAAGAAAAGTAGGCACACCCCACCATCAATTCACCAAAATATAATTAGTACAATGAGCAGGATATGATGGATTTTTGGGTAGACATTAACTAATGCGCATTTTTTGTAAGAGAGAATATGTTAGGTAATAGCAAAATGAAATAACAAAGGCAGAGAGATTTGGGTTGTTTAAAATGATTTAACACTGTTTAGGGGGAACCTCTGTACATATTTTTCTAGGGCGTCCCTTCCATCTAGTTGGTTAAGTAATTTAGGGGTCAAGGAGATTTAATTTGACCTTAATTGTATCCGAGTTAGGTCCTTTAGGCACGGGATGAAACCATCTCACAACCCCCCCACGAAATCGGATAATACCGTGAGTTTATGTCGTTTAACCTGATTTTGCCCCATCCATGGTTGAACTTTCCCAAATAGGGGATGCACTATCCAAGCCCACAGAATAAACGCTACCTTAGGATTTATAGTTTAGGGCTAGAATTTGTTTGCTTGGATATTAGCTTGGGCACAAATGCTCTCTTTTGTTCCATTCTCATCTATGTATTCTTCCAACACAAAGCACATGGACTCTAACTACTATCCTTCAAACTTCTTTTATCCCTAAAATGATTATAATGCATGTTCCGATTCAACCCAAGTCTTATTCATCTTAACTCTACCTCCAATTAGGGATACAACTTGGGGTTACAATATCCAAATCAAACTCTTCATCCCCGAAATAATTATAACCTTGATCTCAATGCAACTCAATCATATCCATCCTTCAATTGGGATAACACTACATTAAATCACGGATATCATTTTGGATATCGAAATCAAGATCAAAACTCTTATCCTCCTAATAATCACTATCTCAATATAACCCGAAACTAAAGAGGAAATCCTAAGAGTGATTTTAACCCTAATCCCAACTTGAAACAACCTTATCCAACTTCTAATTGGGACAATTATGCACCAATTGGTGATATCACAATCAAGTATCTTATCCTCCTAATGTAACTTCTAATCTTGGTCATTAAATCTAAATGATTATCCGAACATGACCTATAACCAAGGAGGACATTTAGAACCTTTTTATTCCAATCCTCAAGACTTAAACCCATACCTGCCCACCCCAAATCCAAATTATGGGCTCAATTAGTATCAAACTCAGGATCAAATATATGGAACCTCAACCAACATCTATGAGTAAAAGGAAGCAAAAGGCTTCACTTTTGTGGGATAATTGATAGGGATTTAAGAAGAAAATAAAAGCCAAATTCTCCTTTACAATTCAACGATTACAATTCAAACCTAACCCTAACCAAAATATATTAACATCTTGTAATTCTACAAAATTAATACAAACTAATCCAATTCAGATATATTCATTTCAAATAAAACTAAAAAAATTAATTAACACATTCTAACAAAATATTTTCTTAATAACTTTAACACAAAAAACTTTAATTTTGAAAAAAATTGGGATATAGGGGGAGGAGTGGGGAGGGGGCTACAGTGTGGAGGGTTTCATACAGGAGGAGGTTGAGGTGGAGGATAAGGAGGGGGCTAGGTATTGCTGGCTACAGGGGGAGGGGTGGGGAGGTGGAGGGGGATAGGGGGTGGTAGGGAGTTAAAGGAGGAGGACAGGGGGGGGGGGGTGGTCTGGAGGTGGAGGACGAGGACAGGGATGGGGGGGAGGATAGGAGGAGGAGGACAGGGGGGGTGGAGGGGGTTGATGGGGGTCGGAGGAGGTTGGCAAGGGGTGTGGAGGGGGGTGGTGGGGAGTTGGAGGAGGACGACACGTGGGCGAAGGGGGGTGGTGGGGAGGAGGAGGTCGGGGAGGCGAAGGAGGAGGAGAGGGGAGTGGTGGGGTGGAGGGAGGTGGTGGCTTGGAGGAGGGTTTCGGAGGGGGAGGTGGAGGAGGAGGAGAGGGTGATAGCTCAAGGGCGAGGCAAAGGCGTGGCGGTGCGGAGGAGGTCATCGGCGAGGAGGAGGAGGCAGAGGTGCTGTGTGGAAGATGGAGATGGAGATGACTCGGGGGGGGGGAGGGGAAGATGAGTCACTGTGTGGCGCACCCTAATAATACACATTTAAACCGTCGCCAAAATATATTATAAAATTAATTAGATTGGAAGATTAGTGACGGTAATACTAATATCGTCACTGATTTCATTAGTAAAATTTCACCTTGCGTGCCAACCCAAATTTTGAGACATTGTTCGGCGACGGTATCGTCATAACTGTCGCCAATTACATACAGGAATGATTTTGTAATAGTCATCGATTTCAAGATAATTCAGAGTCTGTCCCATAAGGAGCATGGGTTTCCATTACACTTTAAACAACGATTTCATAAATAACCATCATAGATGATCACATTCGATGACAATTAGGAAATTGTCGCAAAAGTTATGTCGTAAAACGTGCCTATTTTGGTAGTGTTATCTTGTAGTTATTCTTTTTTAATTATGGAGCAATTCTATTCACCCCTCCCCTCTAGTATACCGCTTAGATCTGCAGGACCATCATTTGGTATCAGAGCCTAAGCTATCAAGAAGATGTCAAAAATCCTTTGCCGACATTGATGCTGAGGGTTAAGCCACGGTTTGACCTCCACTGTTCCATGGAACAAATTATGATTACTAGAAGACTGGGATGCAGATCTTCCTGGAATCCATGGGCTTCGAAGTGTGGGATGTCATCGCCTCAAAATATACACATCCGGAGATCAAAGAAGGAGTAGCAGTGACGATAGACCAGAAGAAGCTGGTGACGCACAATGGCAAGGCAATGAATGCCATCTTCTATGGACTCTCGAAGGAGGAGTTCAATCGAGTGTTAGCCTATAAAACTGCTCATGAGATCTAGAGTATCTTGGAAGTCACCCACGAAAGCACCTCTAAGGTAAAAGAAACTTGAGTTAATTTACTAACCCAAAAATATGAGTTGTTTAGGATGAAGAAGGAGGAATCTGTCAAGGAGATGTTTACAAGGTTCATGGACATTGTAAACTCTCTAAGGAATTTGGATCAAGAGATCAAGAATGAAGCCCTGGTAAGGAAGATTCTTTGATCTCTCACCAATGATTGGGAAACAAAGACCACTGCATCCAGGAATCAAAGGATCTATCAACCTTAAAGCTGGATGATCTTATTTGTAGTCTCATGGTGTATAAAGTTTAGCTCCAACATATGAAGGAGAATGAAAGTGAAGGAATCAAGAAGAAGACTATAGCACTTCAAGCCATCGATCACTTAGAGGAAACCTCAAGTGACGACATCACTATTCTCTAATGAAAGTTTAGAAAGTTCATAAAAATAAGAGGAACTAGAGAAAGAAGAAGGAAGACTCCAAGGAAGAAGCCATTATCTGCTACAACTGCAAGAGGAAAGGACACATCCGAAAGGATTATCCACTCCTTAAAAAGGGGACAAAAAGAAAGAAGATGAAGAAATTCTCAAAGAAGGATGGGAAGAAGAAAGCTCTTCAAGCAACCTAGGATGAGTTTGACTCAAGCTCAGAAGAAAAAGAGACCTTTGGTGAAGAATCTTTTCTAGGACTCATGGCTCTAGAAGACTAGGCAACATCTTTCACTCCCGATGAATTATTAGAAGCCTTTTATGAAATGTATGATTTAGCTAAGTCTCTTAAAATAGAAAATAGAAAATTAGTAAAACCTTTAGAAGAAGAAAGAGCACTAAAGAATATTTGCATCACGAAATAAGGAGCTTTCACTTGAGATCACATCACTTAGATCACAAATAGATGACTTAAAGCTAGACATTGTAAGCTTAAAGAAAAGCCTGTTAACCTTATAAATGATCTAGAAAAAATTACAAAAGGTAGTCGTAACTTGTATAAAACACTAGAAACATAAATCCAGACCACCACAAAATTTGGGTTAGGATACATACCCAAAAATGATTATGAATCTTCTAATTCAAACCAAAAGATCGAGAAAGGTAGCTTGCCTAAATAGGTAGCATCAACTAATAATCGTGGACCCAAACGAAAATATGTACCAAAAACACTCTTGAAATCTTATTTTGTAGGTCAAGTAGACGATAAAAGGTAGACTTATCGTGAATCAAATAGAAGCCTAAAGGCAATATATAGATCCCATGATCCCAGTCTTCATAGACATAAACAAATGACAGGATCAAGTAGAAAGAAGGTGGATCATGGACAGCGGGTGCTCCAAGCACATGACAAGAGAAGAAGGTATGTTCCTACATCTCAACTGCCAGGAAGGTGGTATAGTTACATTTGGGAACAACTACAAGGGTCGTATTATTGGTACTGACCAAATTGGTAACTCTTTTGCCTCTTTTGATGATGTGCATTTAGTTAAAGGATTAAAACATAATTTCCTTAGTGTAAGTCAAATCTGTGACAAAGGTTATAAAATTAGTTTCACCTCAGTTGGTTTTAAAATAAAAGACAAACAAAACAAGCAAATCCTCCTTAAAGGTCACAGATATAAAGATATTTATATTGTCAACTTTGACAAATGTGACAGCTTTGAATGTTTAGTCACATCTGACGATGAGGCAATACTCTAGCACAAATTACTAGGTCATGCTCGCATGAAAAATATCAGTAGACTTGTGAAACATGAGCTAGTCAAAGGCTTGCCAAAAGTCAATTTCAATAGAAGCAAAGTTTGCGCTTCTTGTGAAATTGGTAAACAAACTAAAAACTCTTTTAAGCCAAAAGGGATGGTCAGCACTTCTCGACCCTTGGAACTACTCCACTTAGACTTATTCGGACCAACCAAATTCGAAAGCTTGAGTGCGTGTCGATATTGTCTTGTCATAATTGATGACTTTGCAAGATTTACCTAGGTATCTTTCTTGAAAAGTAAGAACTTGACTATTGATGTTTTTAGTAAACTTGTAAGGGGATTACAAAATGAGAAAGGATCTAAAGTCATTAGGATAAGAAGTGATCATGGTGGAGAATTTGAGAATCAATCATTTTTTGACTTCTGTGATCAATTTGGGATAAAGCATGAATTTGCTTTTCCTAGAGCTGCACTTGAAAATGGAGTTGTTGAAAGGAAAAATAGGACCTTGCATGGGTGTGCTCGCACAATGCTATGCGAGTCAAAGTTGGCTCAATGTTTTTGGACTGAGGCTGTAAATACTGCTTGCTATATTCAGGATAGATCCTTGATTAGACCTATCTTAAACAAAGCACCTTTTGAACTTTATCATGGGAGAACACCTAGAATTTCCTATTTCAAGGTATTCGATTGTAAATGTTTTATACTGAACACAAAGGATGATCTTGATAAATTTGATGCTAAGAGCTTAGAAGGAATTTTCTTAGGTTACTGAACCAAAAGTAAAGCCTATAGAGTCTTTAACAAGAAGAATTCTGTTGTTGAGAACCCTGCATGTATCTTTCAATGAAACTCTACCTCAACCACAATCCTCCCACATTGATGATGATGACCAACTAGGAGATCCTTCAAACATACTAGAAGAAAACATTGATCTGAGACGAATTACCAAAAGATGTATCATACATGATGGATCACCTAAAGGAATTAGTAATAGGAGAACTATCCAAAGGAGTTCAAATGAGATCTTCAAGCAACACCTTAGCATTTTCAACCTTTGTCTCCAAACTAGAACCTAAAAATGTTAAGGATGAATTTTCCGATGAATGCTGGATTATTGCAATGGAAGAAGAATTGAATCAATTTGAGAGAAATCAAGTATGAGAACTTGTTCCAAAACCAAATTATGAAATTATCATAGGAACCAAATGGGTTTTTAGGAATAAGTTAAATGAATCAGGAGAAGTAGTTAGAAATAAAGCTAGACTTGTTGCGCAAGGGTATAATCAAGAGGAAGGAATTGATTTTGATGAGACATATGCACCTGTAGCTTGCTTGGAATCCATCAGAATGTTGTTAGCCTTTTCCGTCCACAGGAAGTTCAAACACTTTCATATGGATGTCAAAAGCGCTTTTCTAAATACATTTATCAAGGAGGAAGTCTATGTTAAGCAACCTCTAGGTTTTGAAAATGTAAACCATCCAAAATATGTCTATAAATTAAATAAAGCCTTATATGGTCTAAAACAAGCTCCATGAGCTTCGTATGACAGATTAAAAACTTATTTAATCAAAAATTATTTTAATTTTTAGATAAAATTAATTATCTTTTATTAATTCGAATCTATGTTGATGTCGTCATTTTCGATTCTACTAATGATCTTTTATGGCAAGAGTTTGCCAAGGTTATGCAGTATTAGTTTGATATGAGTATGATGGGAGAGCTTCAGTTCTTTCTTTGTCTTCAAATCGACCAACTATCCTCTGGGATATTCATATCCCAAACAAAGTACACCACGGAGATTTTGAAGAAATTCTCCATGGATAAGGTGAAAGGAAAAGAAATGCCTATGGAAGCTTCAACTCAACTAAAAAGTGATGAAACAAGTAAGTCTATAGATCAAAAGTTATATAGAATCATGGTAGGATCTCTACCTTATTTAACTACCAGTAGACCTGACATTCTGTTTAGTGCTTGTTTGCATGCTCGTTTTCAAGTTGACCCTAAAGAAACACACCTAAATGCCGTAAAAAGAGTACTTAAGTACCTAAACCACACATTAGACCTAGGACTAGTCTATCCCAAGTCAGCCACATTAGATCTTTATTCCTTTTGTGATGCTGATTATGCGGGTAGTTTCACAGACCAAAAGAGTACTAGTGGAATGTGTCAGTTTCTCGAAAATTCACTAGTCTGTTGGTTCTCTAGAAAACAACATACTATTTCCTTATCTACAATAGAAGTTGGGTACATAGCTGCATCTTTAGCTTGTTCACAATTATTGTGGATGAAACAAACCCCAAAAGATTTTGGCTTATCTTATAGAAACAACAAAATACTTTGTGACAACACTAGTGCCATTAGCCTATATAGAAATCATGTACAACATTCTAGAACAAAACACATTGATGTTAGGCATCACTTTCTAAGAGATTATGTCCTAAAAGGTGAAATAAACTTAGAGTTTGTTCAATCTGAAATCAGTTTGCTGGTATCTTCACCAAACCCTTACTAAAAGATAGATTTAACCTTATATGCCGTGGCCTAGGATTAGCAAAGTTAAAAGAGCTAATTGAAAAATAATGATTGATATGTTTTGCACTTTTGATCGATCAAAAATTTTCTTTTGATCGAGCAAATTGTTTGATCGATCAAACTTGCCAATTTGATTGACCAAATTTTTGGCAACAATTTTCTCTCCAAAAATTTTAAGTTTGGTCGACCAAAAATATTGTTTGATCAGCCATTTTGTTTATGAGGGACTTTTCCCTCCAAAAGTTTGAATCTTGATTGACCAGGAACCTTAACTAATCGATCAATTTTAGTTTTGATAGACCAAATCATGATAGAATCCAATTTCACGATTGCGATCCTAATTGCATCTAATCTCAGTTCTTTCCACCTAATCTGTGTCTAATCCGATTGATTACCTACCCTAAGTGTTTTTACCTTACTTAACTTTTTTGAACATATATAAATAACCTACTTTGTTACCCAAATCTCTTTCTTTACTCAACCCTACGCCACCAAAAGTTATCCCCACCCCACAACAAACCCAACCAACCAAAACCTCACAACCGTCTCCTCCACCTCCATAGCCAGCACCACTGACCAACGCTGCTGACTTCCCGTGTAAGATCTACATCCGATCTCCCTCCCTCTGTTCATCCTCTCTATTTTTCCCTTGTGTGGACCTCCATCCGACCTCGATGTCGCTCGCTGCTCCATCTCCTCAAGCGTTGACTGTCGCTCCCCGTGAGTGTCCTCTTTATGACACCCTCAACCTCGCTAGACAGATCGACCCCCTCGGTCTCTCCTCTAGTTCCCTTTTGATCGACCACGGTAGCCCCCTAAGCCCTTTCAAAATCCTTGTTTTGAATTTTTTTTCCCCTGTGCTTAGTTGTTGTTTGCTACTATATGTGTAGATCTTGTGCTTCTTGGTTAACTCCATTTGTGGTATATGTCAGCAAATCAACCCATGGAAGTCTATTTTTTCGCATAAATCCATTTTGATCGATCATTTTACCCAGTTGATCGACCAAAAATCCGTATTTCCAGAAATACGTTTGCTTGTCTTTTGATTGACCAACACGTCTCCTTTGATTGACCAACGTAATTATTGTTTGCTATTATGGCCCTAAAATGTGCACGCGCTTCCTCCACCTCACGTAATGATACCTTTGTTCGTTATTTCATTACTGAGGCCGCCTGTGAGCATGTTTCCATATTAGCTAAGCTCTCTCCAAACATTGGTTGAGCTATTGATTTTTAGTATCTTAAGACGATCTTTCCCATTCTTCAAGATAAGTTTGTATATCACCAGATTCTGTGTCTTTTTAGCGTAACTTTTATGCCGACTCTAAAAATAGTCATATCTGTCGTGTTGAGCCCATGGCAAGTCACCTATTTTAGGCAAATTTGAAAAATATAGGTGAGGGGTTCAACATTGAGCTTACCTCTAATGTGTATGGGATAGAGGTATTAGTCAATGCTGATGTTCTTATGGAGATTCATGGCTATCCTACTATTGATCCCTCTTTTGTTGAGCTCCACTAGCAGACCTAGAGTGACACTACTAGCTAGGGAGACTTTGCTTACTTCCACACATTATGATTCTCATCTCCTCCCTCGTTTTCTTAATCATGTCTTTTTGTGGAATTTCTTGTCTAAATCCACCTCCTTTGAGAATTGCCTCGGGATCATGCTTATCACACTCTATGCTTTCTTAAAGAACAAGCAGTTTAACTGGAACCACTTGATTGTTTACTTGATGGATAAGAAAACCACCAACTCCTTCCAGTTTGGAACACTCCTATCTCACATTTTCCTACATTTTAATGTCCCAATGGATATAAACCACAAACAATTTATCACGAGAGTCTCCATCTTTGAGAAGCTCACTGTTGAGAGCAGAAAAACTACGCAAAGAGGTGTTGAGTTTTGAAAACCCATCGATGTAGTATTATTTGCGAAGAAATCTGTCAACAAATAAATTTTACCGAAACTTTAAAGGAATTCCGGGTCAAACACAGGGAGGCGGAGGTTTGATTAAAAATCGCATTTGTTTTGTTGTCACAAAGAAGATTAACTAGTCGAATTGGATCTAAACTAGCTATCTACTTAAAGAATAAATAATAAAAGACAGAGAAAGAATATTACAAATAAAGAGAAAACAGAGATAAAATAAACATGAATTTCATGGCCATAGAGCAATGTTTATTACAACTATTCGCTACACTAGAAAGAAGGAAATCTATACCAGAAAGTGGTAAAAGAGAAGGTGGAGAGAAGTTATCTTCCTTGACGGTTGCTTCGAGGACGAGCCACAACGACGGAGCACCCAGACGAAGGTGGTGAGATGCGGGATGAAGGAGAACGACGAAGGATGATGAAAATGGGGCAGGTCGACATCACAGCAGGATCCGCTTCCTAAATGGCGGTGAGAGGACCACTGCGGGATGCTCCACGAAGGAGGTAAGAAGGTGGAAAAATTGTAATTTCAACTCTAATGAAGCATCCTGAGTTTGGGACAAGCTCTCAGAGCTTTGGAGGGGTGAGAGAAGAGAGGAAGGGATGAAGAATTCATGTGATATGGGTCTCCTTTTATAGTTGTAGGGATTGAGGGCAATTTGGTCATTTTAAGCTTAAAAACATTAACTCAGGGTCATTAGTGATGGATTTAAGTGTCACTAAAGCCCTTGAACGTGGGTGTAGGTCACGCGCACGCTCCCACCGCTTCTTCTCCCTTGGCTTCAATGCACAATCATGTCCTAGCGCTCTCAGCCGTCCAATTGCGAGATTGGACAGCTTAAACACACAATGCCTCATGGCGCACCTGCGTCATATTGCACGTGCATGGCGCGTCCGATGGCACGTTCGCGATCCGTGTAATCTGGTGACACCACATGGCCGATCCTACCGCTGTTCATCCTCAATCTAACGATCGCAATTGGCTCGTGCCTGCTTGTGCCCACGATTTAAGGCGCCTGTAGTCTCGAAACTGCTACCTTTACGTCGCCCACGGGCGCGCGACCGCTGCACCATGCATTGCTTTGAGGTGAGTTGATGTTTTGAGCTTAAGCACCCTAGACCATTGGATGAAGATCCAACGATTGAGGTGCATTAAGCGTTGGATCTTCAGAAGAGGAGGAGTGGCCTTGAGTGAATCTCGGCTATTGGATCAAGATCCAACGACTGAGATCGTGAGATGGAGAGGCCTTCGAGGGAGAGGAGTGGGCTGATGGTGCTTTTGGATGGCTGGGATGGTGCCATGTGGCACCATCTTGGTCTTCCATCTTCATATGCTCGTAGGTGGTGCCACGGATGTCGGACTGGACCGATTTTTGCTGCGGTCAGATTTGTCATTTGAAGAACAGATTGGATTGATTTTTGCTGCAGTAGGTGGTGCCATGGATCGTTGATCCGAACCCATTCGTGTGGTCAGATTTGTTGTTTGAAGAACGGATTTACACCACCTTACCTTTTGACCTCTGATTTTCTCGGCTGCATTTGATGCTACGGAAGTTCGATTAGGGCGATCTTAGAGTCGTTGAACTCTGATCATCGTCCTGATTAGATCCGTACGGTTGGATCTTCAATCTGAGGCCCCGATTAAATGTTGCCCTATCTCCCAACCATGAAAAGAGACAATTAACCTAAAATTTATACAATATAACATAAATGCTAGATGATTCATGTTGTGTGATATTTATAATGTATGATGCAACTATATGGCTAAGAACGTGCAAAAATAGATGATTTTTGTGATATAAACGTGTTTGCATCACTCACATATGCTAAAATGAAGAAAGCTTAGGGAGCCTGTGGTGAGGATGTAGATCCCCAGCAGTAGTAGCCTCAAGAGCCTGACCGACCTTCTACTCAGGGAGCATCTTCTGTTGTACCTCCAATCTTTCCACGTTACGAGCATTTCACCGCCACCTATCCTCCTCCAGCTCGACCTTCTCCTTCCTTCTACGACTAGGAGTAGGGTCTTTCAGAGAGACAACTCTCAAGCAAGGACTACATCAATATTCAGGATTTTACTGACAGGATATCTTTGATGACACATGAGCAACTGGAGACAAACTTGGTGATGATGAGACACAGGAATCAGGTATTCGACTACTTGAATGCGCAAGGACAGTTCTTGGATATACTTGAAGACTCTATTCATATCCTGCAACAGTAGTTTCACAGGCAGAGACTCTATTCAGAGCTTGTAGCAGTAGATTCACAGGCCTCCTTGTCCTCACCGCTCTATTACAATTCCTCCCTTTGCAACACGTCATCCTCCTCCAACAACGAAAGATCAGCTGATCACTCCTCCTCACCAAATAGTTAAGCATCCACCTGATGATAACGTCATCATCAGCCATATCTAGCTTTTATTAGCCATAATCAACAGATAAATGCTCTTACATAACAGCCAAATGACCCTAATTCACTACATATCCATTATGAGAGAAAAACATGAAAATAGGGGCAATAGCAGTTTTAGTAGCACATCTTAATTTCAGAACAACCATAGGTTTTCTCAGAGGTTAATCAAAGGTCAAATGGTCATAAATGTCTAACAAGAGGGTCCATACAGACAGAAACAAGTTTTCACGCGTTTTGAGAATTAAATGACATCTAAAACCCTAAAAATAAACCTTCCTGATTAACTGAGGTTCTAGTCAGGATAAAAATTCACCTAAACCCTCAAAAAATCATAGAAAAATATTATCTAGGGTTTAGTATGCTTGATTTGACCATCATAATCCATTTCGACTTGAAAAAGAGTCTCAAATGGAAAGTTGCCCTAATTTGGGTAACTGCACAATTTACCAAGTCAAAATGGGTCAAAACCAAAATCCAATTTCACCATTAGATTCTTAGGTCAAAATTAGGTTTGTACCAAAATTTGGACCTAATCAGAAATCATCTTAACCTAGTTTGCATTTTGGTCCAGCCTGAGTCATTTCTCTCACACCATGCCCTTAACTTTTGACTTCTCTGCAAATAGCCCCCAAACTTTATCGTCTTCTTCACAAATCAGTCCCTCCTCCATTATCACTCAAGAATCCTACTCTGACGAGCTTCATTTGGAGAGTTCTCCTTGATTGATTGACGAAACTTTTCCAAAATTGAACCAGAGACTCCTTAGGAAATCCTCTTTCCAACGGACCTGGCCTTGTGCTCCAAGAGCTTTCCAATCTCTTATGTGAACACATGAGAGATGTGGGTATCCCACATGCACAATAAGCTCAAAGTTTCGAAGCTTGTTTCCAAGCTTGGAACTCCATCCTAAAACCTATTTAAGCATGCCCAATACAAGGCTGACCTCTTTAGCAAGGTTTGGGGCCAAAACCCTCTTCAAAACCCTACCTCCGACCCCACTCTGCCTTAGCTCCAGTGAGCCTCTTCCTCTGTCATCTTTGGCCTCCCAACTGCCAAATTGGGAGTGCCAATATCTTCTTCTCCTTCGTCCGCTCCTTGACAGCCAAATCAGGGGCATCTCCACCTCATTCTTCGCCGTCGTCCCTCTTCAGACCCTTCATCTTCCACGGCACTGGCCAATCAAAGCCGATGCCACTCTGTCGCTTTTGTCCATAATTCTAGGGTTAGTTAGGTCCCTCTCCCTCTCTACTTTCTTTCCCTCTCTTTAAATTCTCATTTCGACCCCTCAACTACACCGCCCACCACCTTCGTTTCCACCTCCGGGAACATCTCCGGCGAGGCATTCTGTTCGCTCCACCGCACCACAAGCCTCTCCACTTACCTCAAAAGCTCCACCATCATCTCACTGACAAAATCCCTATCATTGCAGCACCTATTCGCCACTCCAGATCCCTACCGAACAAACCCACCTTTTCCAACCTCCTCCACCTTCGTCAGCTGCTTCCGACGATCCCCACGGCAAGCCACCACCATGATCACCTTCGCCACTCCCTTATGAAGCTCCTGAATGTACTAACTGGGGCCTATAGCCTGTACTTTGCATTTCAGGTCCATTCGACATCAAGCCATTAACGAACCTCCTTCGAAGAGCTCGAAGGAGGTGTTCTTGCCGTTGCTAGCCCAGGTCTCCACACCAGATTGTGCGGAACCCTTCCAGAAAGACACCCAGGCCCTTCCTTCGAAGCATCATCTGCTCCCTCACCTTCAATTGAACCAGCTTCATTCACCTGCAGTGCACACGAAGAAAAGACCTAAAGATAGTCCCACATTGTGTGGGACAAAGCACTTAGCCACACATAAATTGAAAAAGTGATATGGCCTCTTCGCCTCAACATGAGGGGCAAGGTCCCCTGCACCCCTTTACGCCTCGCTCGTGACACCTCTATGCGGGCCTAGTCCAAACCCGATTACCCGCCTAAGCCTCTCACACCTTGGCTGTGACAGTCACGCACACAGCCTTGCTCCCGGGTGTGCTCATGTCTGATTACCCGAATATCCCTAGATCTTTAGAAAGAGAAGAAGGAAGGAAAAGAGAGAGAGAGCATTGGGTTAAGGGGGGTTTTGCTCTGGGAGGATTCCAACACTTAGCTAATTTCAGAGAGTCCTTCTCCCTTGGGTGTGGAGAAGAAGAGAAGAAGAGGAGGGATGAAGAAGAAGAAAAAGTGAAGGAAGGTAGAAGCCAAAGGCAGAAAGGAAAAGAGAAGAAGAGGTTAAGGAAAGGAAAAAGAAGAAGAAGCTTCTCTGAGGCACTGTAAAATTTGGTCGTTTAAGACGTCTGATCTACCAAAGAGACGTCTGAATACTGTCGAGTTATTTGGTTGCTTGCATAGTTGAAAGTACTATTTGAATATTTGATATATTGATTAGCTAATATATATGTATCTAGACTAAATAATTGGTGATCTAAATCGCCATTATTTTATTCTAGATCTCTTTTTGCTTTATCAAACTATTGAAATACTCATGTTTTATATAGATGATCAATTTTGAGTAATTGTTATGCATTGCAATATCATTTTTGGTTTAGTAATTGTGCTCATATATATTAATCGAGATTAGTGCGTGAATTCCAAATTTTCTCCCTACGTTCGACCTCGAACTTCATTTCTTGATTTTGAGCTTATAAATTTTATTTGCTGTTCGATTTATTGTGGATTTCAAACTATGACGCCAATACTTTAATTTAAATCCCTGATAGATTGCTCTAACATTTTGGCGCCGTTGCCGGGGAGAAATGTGCAATTGATCGCTATTCTCTGCTTTATTTGATTGTATCTTGCTCACTAACTTGCCCTATTTACTTTCTTGTGATTTTTATGAGGTACGTCATGAGGCGATCTTCCGCACAAAATAGCCACACCTAGGGTAGGTAATTTCTGTTCTTCCCTAATCAATCTCTTAATCCTGGGAAGATAGAAAAAGGAAACAAACAAATTAGGATGCACTTGCCTTATTTTTATAGAAAGCATCATTTTAAAGACAATCTTTCATGATTTACGAAAAAATTTCATATCTGATTGAAGTTTGAAGTGATTCTATTTAGAATTCCTTACCCAAATTGCCTGTACCTATTAGGGATTATGCTTAATTTCTAATCTTTTTGTGCTACGCACTTCTTGTTTGAAGTCCAAGGAGAATATTTTGAGAATAATTGGACTAGGATTAGAGCCAATTACGATTTTTACATTAGGGTTTTGGAGTGCTAGTTCACACTTGTCCTACATAAAAGAAAACAAATCAACCCACATTTGTGTGCTACCCAAGCCCTATTTGAAAAGATCTAATCAACAAAAACCCTAAAATTAGGCTCTAAGATTCACTTGAACCCTAAAAGTGTGGACCTAATAACCTAAGAGTCAAATAAGGGTGATTTCTGGGTCTTGACCTAGATTTCATTCTGCCATCTTTAGGGTAGGTTAGGTAAGGTTGGTCTACATTATAGGCTAACCAACCACCAAATCAAGTCACAAATTAAATCAATTTCTAATCAAGTAAAACTCAAGGCACAAGTTAGGGCATAAAATTGGTAGACTTAAGGCACTCAAGTCATACATTCCAGTCTACCTGGAATCGCAGTGATAAGGAAGGTCGGGTAGGGGAAACCCTGTAACCTGTGGGGACGCTCTACCGTGTAGGGGTCTTTGCGGGGCGCTCCCTTCCTAGCTGCCTAGGTACTTCTCGGATGTGCGAGTTTCTGATTCAGAGGTATCATCCATCTCAAAATTGCCTGAGTCATCCAAAAATCTTTGGGTGTCTTGATTGGATCCAATTCATATCTAATCCCTCATCTTTTCATTAGAATACATACACAGGAGGGTCTTTAGGTTGTTAACCTAAGAGGCCTTAGTAGCTCTTCTTGGGAATCTCTTTTCAGATCTAATCAACTTCAATTCTGAACCTGAGTTTGATTCTAAAATCCTGATTCCACCACTTGATTTTGAAGATGCAGCCTGGCAAGTTAGGAAGACCACTTAGGACACCTCAATCTCGTATGTCTTTGAGAGATAGAATGATTGAGGATGCCCTTAGATTTTATGAGATTGATGACAAAACCTCAAATCCAGTTGATGACATTTAGGTTAATGTGCCAGTAACAACAACCTTCATCATAAACTGTTCCCAATTAATATTGACAAGCAACAAATGGATCAACTCGGGATATTCTCATGACAGGATACATTGAGTTAGAGAAATTGCATAACTTTGAATATCTCCAATGCATGACAAATCCTGTACTTTGGGAAAGACACCAAGATGACCTTGAGAAGCGGGAAGAGATGATA
Source organism: Thalassia testudinum (assembly GCA_037157565.1). NCBI lineage: Eukaryota > Viridiplantae > Streptophyta > Magnoliopsida > Alismatales > Hydrocharitaceae > Thalassia > Thalassia testudinum. The sequence continues at coordinate 1,376,399 of JAZHRO010000065.1, forward strand.
AACTGTTGAATTAGATTATCAATAAAAAATACCTGTATATTCCCCAAGCATTTAGCGAAACATCTTGGAATAATATTGAGGATCAATCTAATTTTGCAAATCCCAGGTTCAAGAATCAAGGTTGTTGTGGATCCCCAACCCAGATGGAGTATGATCCAACTTATGTGCAGACTGATACACCTAATCTTGAGTTGGGTTGGGAAGATCCAATTGCAGGTGTTCCCGATTTCGAGCCAGCCCTAGAGATACAAGAACCTGGTTCGCCTAGCTTTGAATTCCCAAACACTTGTAATGATGAGCTTAAAATAGAACTCCTCGAGAATGTAACTCCCGAGCCTTATCCTGTTAAGGTAATTCTCGAGGATGATTCTGATATCCCAATAGAGCCCAACCTAGATTTTAGTGATCCAATCCCTACCTTTAACCTAGAATCTGGATTCGAGACTACTTAGGATAATTATGAGGCCCCATGTGATGAAACTCAAATTTTCAAGTTGAACTATAATTCTGGGCCTATGTTTGATGACTACACCTCTCCAGACTCCTCCGAGATACAAATCGATTTTTTGGAAATCATGCCAATTTATGACACAGAAATCGAGGACTTGGAAGAGTTGGGATTCAATTGGGTCTCTCCTAGGAGCCAAGAACCCGAGCCCATGCCTAATAGGGACACCTTTTTGAGTTTAGATTCTGAGTTTAGGTTAGATCTAACTCAGGATGCTGCTTCTCCATGTCTCCATTTACTCTGTGATGGAACATCCGATCTGGAATCAGGTTTAAGACATGATCTTCTCAGGTTCTCCGATGATTTTGAATCTTACTCTAATTTTGGGGAATCTTGTTTTTTAACGACTACGAGCTAGTTTACAACCTCAGCATCCATGATCCATTCTTTGACTCTAACTCTGAGGTCCCTAATCTCGAGATCATTGATTCAAAATCATGTTCCATTGAATTGAAATAATTCATCCTTAATCTGTAGGATTCGAAAATCGTAAATGTCGAGAGTGACAGTAATCCAGAGTTCAAATCTTTTCTTGACTAAGATTTCCTTGATCCTATAAGCACTCTTTAGGCATTTACATTTGATTTTGATGGGTTCTATGAGGACCTCTAGATACACTTATCTTTGAACCATTCTTAGAGGAGCCCTCACACACAGTTCTCTTGGAAGCCACCTCTTCTATTACACATGCAGAACCTTCCCAAACCTGTTTTCAACATCGGCCCTCAACTAGACTCAATTTCTACTCTGATTCTCCTCTTGACAATCCGGTTGCACATGACCCTCTCCACATTTTGATCGGGTTTCAGACATCGATCAGACTGATAATCATGCCTCATCCCTCTCTGATCACCCTTGTAGGGACCTCACATCTTCTTCAGATCCATTTACTTTTGAGGATCCCTACTCTGATCAGGCTGATTCTAAGCAGCCAAACCCACGATTCTCACTGCCATATTCGTTCGAGTCTCAAAGCCTCTGGTGGGAACCACATCTCCTGATCCACATCCATCAACCCGCCAGACTGATTGGGTTTGGGTTGCATCATCAGCCTGTAGATCTGAACAATCACCTGGTTGGACCAACTAGTCTTTTGATTAAGGTGCTTGTTCTACAAAACTCTGCTAATTTGACCACTCCTTCTCTATGACCACTTCTACTCGGCTAAAGGCATTGATTTTAGTGCTTAATGAGAGGCAACCCGTCATTCCATAAACTCGAGATCCTTCTAATTATCCTTTTGTACTTCACGTCTAGTCGGGCTCGGACAGGTTGTGTTAATATGGTGAAATTAGCATTGAGGTGAGTATAGTGGTTAACCTAAATCGATCCTAACCATCTTTTTACAAACTTTTTAACCTGGCCTACTTAATTTTATCTTGGTCACTTTTAGGCCCATGGTCGAACTTAGGGAGGTGGGAATTAGAGGTGAATAAGTTTCTACGCCTTTCCTACAAAAAAATCTCTTCCGTGCGTTTATTATGTTTTTGGTATTTTTTTTTCTATTTAAGATTTTTTTTCTGATAATTTTGTCCTTGAGGTACACCCTGAAAATAGGTCCTTGGCTTAGAGCCAAATTGTTCTTGGCTTTGAGCCAAATTAGGGTTCCAAAAATGGGCCATGCTATTCGCAAGACCGAGTACCTACAAGACAAGGATTATCTTTTCTCTTTTACTATTCTTTTTAGCTTTTTAATAGCAGGAAACAAAAGAGAAATAGAAGTTGCTTGTAAAGAAATAAATATAGTATATATATAGATATATATATTATATATATAGGGGTGGGGGTGGAAATGGCATGTAGCATGGTGTCAAGTTGATTGACGTCTAGAAGGCGTAACCAACAGGACGAAGTGCCACGTGGAGTGTAGGATGGATGTGTGGGAGTGTGTGCGGAGACACTTTCTGTACGCGGGTGGTGCAGGGATACAAGTAGGTGATATGAATGTAAATATATATATATATGTATATATGTATTTATATCTATAGATATATATGTATATATGTATATATATATGTGTATAAATATATATATAAGTATATATATATATATTTATGTATGTATGTATATATACTTATATATAGTTGTATAGGTACTAATATGTATATATATATATGTATATATATATAAGTATATATATATAGGTGTGTAAAAGTGAGTGTGTATGTGTACACAGGAGTGTGTACAAGTGTGGTGTGTGTATGTGTGTGTCTGCAGGAGAGAGTGAGGGAGTGGCTGTGAGAGAGGGGCGCAAGCGTTTAAGGCGTCTGGTGGAGGCAGCCGACGTCTGATGGCACAGGCGCAGGTGCGCAAGGGTGCACGCGTGCGCTAGAGGGAGCAAGCGTGAGGGAGCGCAACGCAGCGCATTGCGTAACGCAGCGCACCGCACTGCGGGCTGGAGTGGACGCGGACGAAGATGCGGATGCAAGCACGGGTAGGTGCGGGCGCTGGAGAGGAAGCGATTGTAGAAACGCACGTAGGCACTGGAGTGGGCGCGGGCGCTGACGCGACGACAGGCTGGAGGCGGTTGCGACGCGGAGAGAGAGAGCGCGGTGACCGGATAAGTGAGAAACTTTTCGGTCACCACACTGTAGCTACAGTGCCGTGCAGAAACGCGTGAACAGTAGCTACAGTGCCCGTGTGGCTCGAACAACCGGTTGCGGCCGGTTCTACGTGTGTGGGTGCACTGGAGCGAGCCTGCACATGCAGAAGGAGCTTGCGCCAGCTGCTAGCTTGCGTGCGGGGGCTTGCGCGCGGGCTGGAGGCTGCTGCTGCCGTGCTGTTGCTGCTGCTGTGCTCCAGAGCTTGAAGCTGCAGCAATGGCGTGAAGGTACTGAGCAATGAAACAAAGAGTGGATCCACCACGCCCACCTGCTCTTGGATGATCTGGGCGATGGTGGGACTCACAGTGGTGGTTGTGGGACCACTGTGAGCCTACTCCTGCCCGCAGTGTCTCTCTTCAGTGGGAAGAGGTGCTGCGTATGGAGGGGACAGAGGGAGGAAGATGGCCTGGAGGCGAAGGTTGCTGCTATGTTGTATGGACCAGGCTCCCTTTGTAAGGAAGCGGGCAGTGCTTTTTAAAGGAGATGGTAGCATGCTCAGCCATGCCCAGGGTGTGCATGCCCAGCCATGCAGCTGGCAGGGCATGCGTTGGCAGAGAATGGCGCGAAGAAGAGCAAGCCATGCCCTGCAGCCGCGCAGGGAAGAAGATTTCAAAAGAAATAAAGAAGGTGAAAATTACAATGCAACCCTTGAGGAATACGCTAATTACAAGGCCAATTATTCACTTTCCTCCCCTCTCAAATAAATGCATGCATGTGTTAATTTTTACAAATGCAACTATGGCTACCTAATATGCAATGGCAATGTTAGGAAATAACACAAGATGGCATAATTGTTGGTGTATTTTTGCTGTGCAATCATACCTCCATGCCTATCTTTTGCTAGTCCCTAGCAAAACATTTTGTATTGTATTTAGAAATGATCTTAAGCTGAAGATCTTTTTTTTTTTTTTTCTGAGGTGACATGGGTGTGTTTATTTGTTGGATATTGTGAGAACCAATTGCAAAGAAGACTACCAGTACTTTAAGTCTTATGTAACATAGACCATCTCTCGACTAACCTGGACTCTTGATTTTTAAACCTTAAGTACGATTTCCAGGACTCAAAAGGTTTTTTCCGTACTCGAGAGCTCAAGAGATTATGGTTTGTGCATAGTGAAGGATCAAGACTGACCAGATGAACATTAAGACTCAAGCCCAGGGTTTCACGAATTTTTAAGTGTAGGTTGCTCCCAGTTTCAGCTCATGTCTTCGGATTGACCCTTAAAAAGTTGATGGGAAACTCAACTCCCACTTTATTACATTTGTGGCTCAAAGAATATATGGTAGAAACAGGGCATTTGTAACTTGCCCTGAAAAACTTTTGTAAGGAGAAGACTTTACAGATATTTATGAGATATACTGACTTATTTGCACAGTTTTTTTTTTTTGAAACATGTGTCAGTATATCTCTTACAACTTTATTTGGAGGAGCACACTTTTCTTTTGGTGGGAGAGTTCCTTTTTGGTGGAAAGAGTCTCTGCTAAACACAAGACTAAAGCCTGGGATAAAAAGTGTACCTACGTGCACAGGTAAGGACTCCACCTTCCCTAATGAACACTGGGGTTGGATCTTATGTTCACCTGGTTTTTCTTGATATGTGTAGTGTGAACCAAGATTACCTAGGATCTCGAGTAGAAGCAAACCAACGGATCCTGTACTAGTGTCTTAGGTACAAGAATATGTCCTTAGTTAGGAGAGATTCCGATCTGTCTTATCAATGCTCAAGTGACTTAAGCCGAGCCTGAGCGAATCAAGCTTCTATGGCCTGGAAAGTGCTGTAAACACATTTACACTACTTAAAATGTCTATTTATGCATGTTCTTAAGCATAGGATTGCATTTCATGATATAAATATTGCATAACATGCATCATCTTGCATTTAGAGTAGTTTGAATAAAATGGAGGTTAATTGTCTCCTTTTATGTGCTTGGACAGGGCAAACATTTTGTCGGGACCTCGGATCAAAGATCCAACCGTATGGATGTGATCAGGGCGACGATTGGAATTCAACGACTCCAAGGTCGCCCTAATCAGACATCCGTAGCATCAGATAGTGACCCAGGAACCCTAGAAGATCAAGGGCCAGGATGGTGTAAATCCACACTTCAGATGACAAATCCGACCGCACGGATGAATTCGGATCGACGATTGTAGCCCAACAACACAAAAATCGAGTCAATCTGACATCCGTGGCACCATCTACAACTTTCAGAAGATGGACGGCCAAGATGGTGCCACGTGGCGGCATCTCATGAAGGCCCAGCGCCCGATCGCTCTCCACCGTTGGATCTTAATCCAACGACTGTGGTCGCTCGTACTTAAAAGCGTCCGCTCGACCATCCGCGCCCAATAGCGCAGTGGTCGAGCGTGCTTTCGCGAGCGCCGGGCTCGGGTTCGAGCCGTGGCGAGGGGCTGGAAGGCGTGGGCAATTGAGACGCGTGGAGCGTCAGATGGAGATCGGACGGCCGTGCGCGCCCGATTGCGTTCACGCACGATTGAACGCGTGGCGTGGACGCGCGATCGCACGCACCAGGCAGGCGCACAACGAGCGGGCAGAGACACATCTTAAGCCGTTCGATCTCGCGATCGGACGGCTGAAAATCGATGAACGTGCGCAAGCCGTTGAGCGCGCGAGCAGGCGAGGAGACGCGCGCGAACCGCCCACGACGCCCACGTTGGGGGCCTTAGTGACGGATTTATCCGTCACTAAAGACCCCTCTTTTATTATTTTGAAGTTGTAATGTTCATTTTGCCCCCACTCCTTGCAACTATAAAAGGAGACCCCCTCCATACGAAATTTTCATCCCTTCTTTCTCCTCTCTACCCCTCCAAAGCTCAAGAGAAGCTTGTCCCACACCCGGGATGCTTCTCGCGAGATAAAGTCCAATTTTCGTTCCCCTTCAGAAGTGGATCCTGCGACAACGACGGCGTGCTGCTCCGTTCCCGTTCTTCTACTTCGTCCTCCTTCGTCCTACTTCGTTCTCCTTCGTCCAGGCGTCGTCCCGTCCGGCTCGTCCTCCAAGCAATCGTCGAGGAGGATAACTTCTCTCTCCCATTCTTATTTACAGCTTTTCTAGTGTAAAATTTTCCTGCCTTATAATGTAATTGATTTTCCGCTTTCTAGTGTAACTTTTATTTAGTTTGATTATATAATCAATTGAAATATTGAATGCATGTTCTCTTTCTCTCTCTCTATTTCTCGCTCTCTCTCTCTCTTTTAGTCTGATAGTTCCATTGTAATTATATCGCCTTGCTTATCAAAAATCCTAAAAAAATATAATTGTGAATATAGATCAACGTAGCCTCCCTGTGTTCAACCCGGAATTCTTTTCGGTATAAATTTTATTTGTTAAACATGAATTCTTCTCTTTCGAACTACAACGACAGGTTTTCCAAAACCAAACACGTTAGCGTAGCGATTCGCAAAACGTTCAACATTTTGGCGCCATTGCTGGGGAGGCAACGATTTCCGATCTTTTCTTCGCATTTCTTGCACTTTATTTGTTTTTCTAACTAGCTTTCTCTTGTGTCTATTGTTTTGCAGAGACCTCCATCAAGGAATCAACAAGTGGTAGACTGGAGTAAAGTGCAGTTGAAGACAACTGTAAGTGCTCCCCCATTCTTTCCCCCTCCATAGATTTCATTCACCACATTAAATCCAAATCCCAATTAACCTAGGTGTTTGCATAAATCCTAGGAATAGTTTGGTTGTTTGGATTTTCACTCACATTCATTCCACCCTCATTCATAAAAAAATAACAAAAAGATAATCTTGTGGGGTAATTTCCAACAAACACACAACACACACCCACATTCAAGGCACTTGATCAACTTGATTTGTTTTCTACTTAACCGGGTTCTAATCTGTGGAACCGGTACACACAAAGCAACACATAAAAGAGTAGAAATCATTCTAGGTTAACCATCTTTGAGTGCCTAACTTAGTGGTGCAATTGTGGCCAATTGTTTGAGTTGTTTGAGCTGCACCATTTTATTTAAAACCAACTCATCAAGTAGCTCCTCCTTAGGGTTTTCAATCTAGGTATATTCCAGGCACTCCACTTTCTTTCTGATTTTAAAGAAAAACAATCTTCACCCGTGTTTTACAACTTGGTTTGCCTAGAAACTTGATTGCAATTCACCTAATTTGAAACCCTAAAAGCTACTTAAGCAAGATTTGAACACTAAATTCACACATTATCAATAATCTTGCTTGGAAATCCTGGTTGTGCACGCACTTACACAAATCTCAATCAATCATTAAGGGCACAACCCATTGTAAGGGCCCATCACATTCCATAAGCACCACAATCCCAGGCCTTAATAAAATTGAGTAGATGTTGGCCTTAAGGTTTGATTCGCTCTTCAGGGCCCAATCTGAGATTATTTTTGATTAACCTACTTATACTGATTAATCTGATGTCTAGCTAGGGGAGTAGCGTCAAACGACCGCGGCTGGGGGGTACACTAGGAACCGGAGGCGAAAGCCAAAGGAAGAACCTTCTCCCCAGTCCCTCCTTCTAACTAGTTGGATTAAACAGACATAAGTAGAGTAAATCACTTACAGTCTTAAGGCTGGTTTTGGGAGTCAGTAGATCCTTAGGCTACCCCACTTAAGGACAGCATTGTTTTGTTATGCTGCAGGGTTCCTATCCCCAGTCCTTCTGACCTTCTAGTTTATGCTGGGAAGACGGTCATTGAATCCTCGATTGGAAGGACTGTTAGAACATTCTAGGAGGCGCAAGTTAGATTTTGGTCAATTTGATCCCATGGCCGAACAACAGCCTCCTCTGCTTGAAAATCCACAAGAAGAATTTCGAAGGCAACTGGAACAAATGCAGAGAATGCAGGAATGGTTCCAGAGAATGCAGGGCACTCAGCCCTTGAAGGATTTTTATGATCCTTCAAATTACAGTGAACGTCCCGGCATCCAGATTCCAGCCGGTGACGTAGAAATCAAGCCCCAGGTGTTAAGCCTGATTAAACATTATCATGGGCTTGGCTCCGAAGATCCGTTTCAGCACTTGGAAGATTTAACCACTTTGGTCCAGACCACCAAGGCTCGAAACGTTAACGAGGAGCAAATGATCATGAGGCTCTTCCCCCACTCTCTTAGGAATAAAGCCGTGCATTGGTATAGGACAATAGGAAGACCAATTACAACTTGGAATGAGTTGAAATCGACCTTTCTGAAGAAATTCTTCCCAGTCGGTCGTACCAATGCTTTGAGACGGGCAATCACTACCTTTACCCAGCGACTGGAGGAGCAGTTTCATGTGGCCTGGGAGCGATTCCAGGACTTATTGCGGAGGTGTCCACACCACGAGGTGCCGAAATGGCAACTCGTGCAGATCTTCTATCATGGGTTGAATGAGCAACTCAGAAACCATGTGGATGCTTCTTGCGAAGATAATTTCCTCAATAAAGATGCAGATAGTGCACATGATTTATCTGAGGAAATGAGTGAGAATTCAATTAATCATGCCTCCATGGATACTTTTAACCGGTCCCAGTAACCCAGATCAAATGTCAATGAAGTCCATGACTCTCATTTATTTGATATGGAATTGATTTGTAATAAACTTGATAAGGTGGACTTGGTTGCTAAAAGAATGGAAGAGTGGATGGCTGGCAATTCTATGAACAACTATCAATCCACTCAATCCCAAAATTCGGGATTCCATTCCTCATGAGCTCCTTCTAGATGGGAGTTCGTGAATCAACTCGATGCGACTCAACCTATGAGTCAGCATTTCTCGGAACCCCATGGGTTCCCAACTGGGGCCTTTGATCCCAGTTTTTCTGATCCTTCCCTTTCTTTCTCTCCATCCTCACCCTATGAGGATGTCTGTGGTGTACAAGAGAATGTTAGATCCAACCCCTACTCGAATGCCTATAATCCAGGTTGGAGAAACCACCCTAACTTCTCTTGGAAAAATCCGGGGCAACAGACCCAATTCTGACCCGGCAACTATGCTCCGTAACGACCAATGGGTCAAGGTCAAGTATATACTCAGTTGCCTCCGAATCAGGTCAATCAGCCAGCTTAGAATGCCTGTCAACCCGCAGGGCAGGCTGATTTGAACCGTCAAATGGTAGAGATGCAAGGATCTATGCTCCAGCTCATGCAGCAAATGAAAAACTCGCTGGACAACTTGCAATCCGGGCTCATTGCTAACTCTCGTCAACCTGGATCTCTACCATCCCAACCCGTACCCAACCCGCGAAACATTATAAATTCGGGCAATCAAGCCCAAGGGTATGAAAATCAGAGGGACCCGCACACACATGCTCAGGTGGTTGAGCAGGGTTCCTCGTCTTCTTCTTCTGCAAATCAACAATTCATGGTTAATCAAGCCCCTCCAATCTTTCCTAATCCTCCCCAAGACCTAAATTCTTACGCTTCTGCAAATTTTGTAACTTTAAGGAGTGGTAAGAAGACTTAGGATCCACAACCACACTATTCTGATCTTTTGAATCCTGACGAATCTGAGGAGAGAGAGGAGAATTCTAGAGGAGAAATCAAGGCTCAGGAACCTGATTCCAAAGATCTGACTCATGTTCCTTTTCCTGAAGCCTTAACCAAAGCAAAGAAGAAGAAGTCTGTTGATAGTAATGAGGAGCTTCTGAATTTATTTAAGAATGTTGAGATCAATATTCCGCTCCTTGATGCTATCAAGCACATATCGGCTTACGCAAAATTTTTAAAGGAATTATGTACACAAAAGCGTAATTCGAGAGAATCTGTTCCGAGGAAGGTGGTACTCTCCGAGCAGGCTAGTTCTGTTATCCTGCACTACCTCCCTCAGAAAAAGAGAGATCCTGGTGCTCCTTTGATTTCTTGCGTTATCGAAGATTACACATTTAATAGAGCACTTTTGGATCTCGGTGCATCCATCAACCTAATTCCGACTTCTCTTTATGAGAAGTTTGGGTTAGGTGAACTTCGGCCAACTTCAGTAACGCTACAGTTAGCAGACCGTTTGGTCACAAACCCACGAGGCATTATTGAAGATGTTATAGCTAAGGTCAAGGATTTCTATTTTCCTGTAGATTTCCTTGTCCTTGACATGGATGTACCAGATAATCTAAGGAACACGTCCATCATTCTGGGGCGTTCGTTCCTGGCTACCGCAAAGGCCAACATTAATTGTGAAAGCGGTAGCATGGAAATCGCCTTTGGGGACCAACGAATGAAATTGGATATTTTTAAGGCGATCAACAAATTTGAGGATTGTGGATTTATTGAGAAACTTGATGAGGATAATGTTAATATTGAAACTTGTTTGACAGTTTCTTCAATTGAAAGTTCCTCTTTAGTTGATGAATTTGACCCGCAACCCTCTGACCCGACATCTTCGGAAGAGGTTACTAATTTTGTTCACTCAAAACCTCTTCCTCTTGTTGAATCTTCAGCATCTACCCTACCATCAATCATTACCCCACCCCAGCTTGAATTGAAACCATTGCCCGAGGATTTAAAATATCAATTTTTAGGACCGCAGAATACGCTCCCTGTGATTATTAGTGCTAAATTGACAAAGGAACAAGAGATTAAATTGATTAAGGTCCTAAAGGAACATAAGGAGGCAATTGGTTGGACCATTCATGACCTCAGGGGGATCGAGCCATCTTACTGTAATCATAGAATATTTTTGGAAGATGGATCCCGCCCTTCTCGCCAGATGCAAAGGAGATTGAATCCAAATGTGCGAGAAGTGGTCAAAAAGGAAATCAAGTGGCTCGATGCAGGAATTATTTATCCAATCTCTGACAGTCCCTGGGTAAGTCCCGTTCAGATTGTTCCAAAGAAAGTCAGGATTACTGTTGTGACTAATGAGAGAGGAGAATCTGTCACAACTCGTTCAGCTTCCTCTTGGAGAGTTTGTATTGATTACAGGAAGTTGAACACAGCCACTAAAAAGGATCATTTTCCCCTGCCCTTCAATGATCAAATCTTGGAAAAATTAGCTGGGCAGAAGTACTTCTGTTTTCTTGATGGCTACTCGGGATACAACCAAGTTCCTATCCATCCCGAGGATCAGGAAAAAACTACTTTCATCTGTCCCTATGGAACCTTTGCTTTTCGTAGGATGCCTTTCGGGTTATGCAATGCACCTGCGACTTTTCAAAGGTGTATGCTAGCCATATTTTCCAACATGGTGGGAGAGTTTATGGAAGTCTTCATGGATGATTTCTCTATTTTCGGAGAATCATTTGACTCTTGTTTGGATAATTTAGAAATGATTCTTAAGCGATGTATCAAGACACGACTGGTCCTTAGCTGGGAAAAGAGTCATTTCATGACCCAAGAGGGCATCGTTTTGGGTCATGTAATCTCTGAACAGGGAATTGAAGTGGACAAAGCTAAGGTTGATGCTATCGCTAAACTTCCTCCTCCCACATCTGTTAAACAAATCAGATCATTTCTTGGCCATGTGGGATTTTATCGAAGATTCATCAAGGATTTCTCGAAGGTTGCTCGTCCTTTGAGTAATTTTCTTACCAAAGAAGCGCTGTTTGTTTTTGACGAATCATGCCGAAAGGCATTTGATTTTCTGAAAATGGCAGTCACCTGTGCTCCAATTTTGCAACCACCAATTTGGACAGCCCCATTTAAGATCATGACCGACGCTTCTGATTACGCGGTCGGGGCTGTCCTGGGTCAAAAAATTGACCGAAAGCCCTTTGTCATTTACTATGCTAGTAAAACTCTGGATGAAGCCAAGAGGAATTACACTGTTACTAAAAAGGAATTACTAGCTGTAGTATTTGCGTTGGAAAAATTCAGGGCTTATCTCTTGGGGTCTCATGTTATTGTTTATACCGATCACTCGGCCTTGAAACATCTCTTGGCTAAAAAGGATGCTAAACCCCAGCTTATTCGTTGGATTCTTCTTCTTCAAGAATTTGATCTTGAAATCAAGGATAAAGCCGAGGTACAAAATGTGGTAGCAAATCATTTGTCGAGACTCCTAGGTGATTCTACTTGTCCGGACATTTCGATTGCTGACACTTTTCCGGACGAAACCATTCTTATAGTTTTAGGTGTCCACACCCCATGATTTGCTGACATTGTTAACTATTTGGCCGTTGGTCAAATCCCCCAGAATTGGACCAAGCAACAACGGGATAGACTTAAATCGGAGGCCAAATACTACTTTTGGGAGGACCCTGAACTGTATCGCATCGGCTCTGATCAGATTATTCGCCGATGCATACCGGAGAATGAATTCAACAGTATACTCGAGTTCTTCCATGCATCTGGGTGTGGTGGACATTTCTCCGGGAGAAAGACGGCTGCAAAAATCTTGCAATCTGGCTTCTATTGGCCATCTTTATTCAAGGATGCCCAGGACATCTCAAGGTCATGTTCTCGATGTCAGTCACTCGAGAACATAACTAAGAGAGACATGATGCCCCTAAACCCTATTCTTCCTGTAGAAATTTTCGATGTTTGGGGCATCGATTTCATGGGACGCTTTATCCCTTCATTTGGACATCAGTACATTCTTGTTGCTGTTGATTATGTGTTCAAATGGATTGAGGCAATTCCCACCCGAACCAATGACCACAAGGTGATCATCAATTTTGTCAAGAAAAATATCTTCAGTCGGTTCGGGATTCCGAGGGCTATCACCAGTGATGGTGGCACTCATTTTACTAATGCCCAATTCTGAAATTTATTGGCCAAATACGGGGTTAATCATCGAATTTCCACACCTTACCATCCCCAAACGAATGGACAAGCCGAGATCTCCAATCGAGAGATCAAGAACATTCTGCAAAAAATGGTTAGGCCTGATCGCAAGGATTGGACTCAAAAGCTTGAGGACGCTCTTTGGGCCTATCGTACGACGTATAAAATGCCCATCGGGGAGATACCCAACTCAGAAAATGCATTAAAAATTCCCAAAACACTTAGGAAGAAGCGGAGAAGTAGAATAAACCGGGGAGATATACACTGGATTCACCCTTGTGTTGACCCCGTAAAAAAAAAAAAAATAAAAGTAGGGAGAAAGCTACCGGTTGTAAAGATACACCTTTAGGCAGAATTCTTGTTAAGTCACCTAGAGGCGTAGAAATCCGAAGTCCGTTCTAACTGTCGGTCAACGAGTCTATCACAATCACAATAAGATGCTTAAAGCTTAGGGTTCTCATCAAATCTTGGGTGAGTTGAATGGCCGTAGAAAGCCACTCTTAAACCCTAAAATTTGAAAATCCAAAAAAATTAGAAAAGAGAAAAAGAGAAAAAGAAAATTTTCTTTTAATAAGGTGAGGGCTTAAGGCGGTCTGCATTTTAGCTGATACCCGGGCACTGTTGTGTCTTTGAAAGTTCAGTTCCTAAGTAGACAATTTCTTAATGATTGAAAATAACTCAAGTCCAAATAATTCAACCTAATTCTTTTATAAATAGCATATAGTTTTTGCTAGGGACTAGCAAAAGATAGGCATGGGGGTATGATGTAAACACACTTACTCTACTTAAAATGTCTATTTATGCATGTTCTTAAGCATAGGATTGCATTTCATGATATAAATATTGCATAACATGCATCATCTTGCATTTAGAGTAGTTTGAATAAAATGGAGGTTAATTGTCTCCTTTTATGTGCTTGGACAGGGTAAACATTTTGTCGGGACCTCGGATCAAAGATCCAACCGTATGGATGTGATCAGGGCGACGATTGGAGTTCAACGACTCCAAGATCGCCCTAATCAGACATCCGTAGCATCAGATAGTGACCCAGGAACCCTAGAAGATCAAGGGCCAGGATGGTGTAAATCTACACTTCAGATGACAAATCCGATCGCACGGATGAATTTGGATCGATGATCGCAGCCCAACGACACAAAAATCGAGTCAATCCGACATCCGTGGCACCATCTACAACTTCCAGAAAATGGACGGCCAAGATGGCACCACGTGGCACCATCTCAGCCACCCAAACGGCCGCTTGCATCTTGTGAAGGCCCCGCGCTCGATCGCACTTCGCCGTTGGATCTTAATCCAACGGCTGTGGTCGCTTGCGCTTAAAAGCGTCTGCTCGACCATCTGCGCCAAATAGCACAGTGGTCGAGCGCGCTTTCGCGAGTGCCGGGCGAGGGTTCGAGCCGCGGTGAGGGGCTGGAAGGCGCAGCAATTGAGGCGCGTGGAGCGTCAGATGGAGATCGGACGGCCGCGCGCGTCCGATTGCGTTCACGCGCGATTGAACGCGCGGCGTGGACGCGCGATCGCACGCGCCAGGCGGGCGCACAACGAGCGGGCAGAGACGCATCTTAAGCCGTCCGATCTCGCGATCGGACGGATGAAAATCGATGAACGTATGTAAGCCGTTGAGCGCGTGAGCAGGCGAGGAGGCGCGCGCGAGCCGCCCACGATGCCCACGTTGGGGGCTTTAGTGACGGATTTATCCATCACTAAAGACCCCTCTTTTATTATTTTGAAGTTGTAATGTCCATTTTGCGCCCACTCCTCGCAACTATAAAAGGAGACCCCCTCCATACGAAATTTTCATCCCTTCTTTCTCCTCTCTACCCCTCCAAAGCTCAAGAGAAGCTTGTCCCACACCCGGGATGCTTCTCGCGAGATAAAGTCCAATTTTCGTTCCCCTTCGGAAGTGGATCCCGCGACAACGACGGCGTGCTGCTCCGTTCCCGTTCTTCTGCTTCGTCCTCCTTCGTCCTGCTTCGTTCTCCTTCGTCCAGGCGTCGTCCCGTCCGACTCGTCCTCCAAGCAATCGTCGAGGAGGATAACTTCTCTCTCCCATTCTTATTTACAACTTTTCTAGTGTAGAATTTTCCTGCTTTATAGTGTAATTGATTTTCCGCTTTCTAGTGTAACTTTTATTTAGTTTGATTATATAATCAATTGAAATATTGAATACATGTTCTCTTTCTCTCTCTCTCTCTCTCTCGCTTTTAGTCTAATAGTTCCATTGTAATTATATCGCCTTGCTTATCAAAAATCCTAAAAAAATATAATTGTGAATATAGATCAACGTAGCCTCCCTGTGTTCGACCCGGAATTTTTTTCGGTATAAATTTTATTTGTTGAACACGAATTCTTCGCTTTCGAACTACAACGACAGGTTTTCCAAAACCAAACACGTTAGCATAGCGATTCGCAAAATGTTCAACAAAAAGTCTTCAAAACAGTGGTTGAATATCCATAAACACTTATTGTATTTTTGTTTCAGCCTTCAGATCATTACTAAACACTATTTTTTTTTTTTTTGCTATGTACATAGATGGATGGAAGCTGCATGATACCATATAATACCCGGATCCTATGGATGCCTATCCACCCCCCCATGCCAAACGATGCTATGTCCTCCTATGCATGCAGGGTAGGGTAGAGGAAGGACCAAAGATTTGGTAACGAGAGCTAAGGTGCATGGTATTTAGCAGGGTGGTAGGGTGGGTGGATGGTGGGTGGTGAAATGAAAAGGTGAGAAGTGAAGTGTACGTGATAGTGGAGTGTTGCTGGAGTGCCTCCAAATGAGCCCAACGGGGGAAGGTTCATGAGTAAGATAAGGTTTTAAACAGTGCCCATTGACCGTAAATTTATGCCCAGATTTGGGATCTTCAATTTCAACGGCCCCGTTGGGAAATGGTCTTGAGACCAGGAAAGGACCAGTCCATTTGGACTTCAATTTCCCAGGAAAGAATTTGAGCCAAGCATTGTAAAGCCAAACTTGCTGAGGTGACTCAAATTCCTTCCGCCAAATACGGTTGTCATGAAAAGCCTTAGTGCGTTGCTTGAAAGTTAAGGCAGAATCATAGGCTTCACGACGAAGCTCTTCCACCTCTTGGAGTTGGAGTTTCCTTTCTCGACCACATAGGTCTGGGTCGATGTTACATTGGCAAACCGCCCAATAAGCGTGGTGCTCCAACTCCACGAGCAAGTGACAAGGCTTCCAGTAAACGATTCTATAAGGAGACATACCTAGGGGAGCCTTGAAGGCAGTCCGATACGCCCAAAGTGCGTCAATCAGCTTGTCGGACCAATCCTTACGGTCAGGTCAAACTATTTTCTGGAGAATTTGCTTGATTTGCCGGTTCGACACCTCTGCATGGTCGTTCGTCTGAGGATGATACGGAGATGAGATACGATGGTGGACTCCATATTTCCTCAGAAGTGCCCGAAAAGAAGCATGGGTAAAGTGTCTTCCTCCATCCGAGATAATTGCTCGAGGGATCCTAAAGCATGCAAAAATGTGGTCTTTGATGAATCGAGTGTATACGACATGGTCAGCATGACGTGTGGGAATAGCCTCGATCCATTTCGAAACATAATCAATAGCTACGAGGATGTATTCGAAGCCATTGGAAGGAGGAAAGGGACCCATGAAATCAATTCTCCAAATGTCAAAAATTTCAGCAACTAGGATGGGTTGCAGAGGCATCATGTCACGACGTGACATTGACCCTAACGACTGGCACCTAGTGCAATGTTTGCCACAATTATGTGCATCCTGGTGAAGGGAGGGCCAAAAGAAACCTCACTGCAACACCTTGGCTGCAGTTTTCCTCCCAGAGAAATGGCCTCCGCAAGCCTAATCATGGCAGAAGGATAGCACACTAGGGATTTCGCTGTCAGGAATACAGCGACGGATAATCTGATCAACACCTATTCGAAAAAGGAGTGGATTATCCCAAAAATAATACTTTGCTTCTGCAATGAGACGCTCGCGCTGGTTTTTAGGCCAGCCACGCGGAAGGGAACCGGAAGCAAGGTAATTGGCAATGTTTGCATACCAAGGTCCACTGGCCACATTAATTGCCAATAGATGCTCATCGGGAAAAATTTCATTAATCGGTAGGGTAAGTCCAATGTGGTCAGGGTCCAGTCTCGAGAGATGATTAGCCATAACATTCTGGGCTCCGACCTTATCGCGGATCTCAATGTCAAATTCTTGGAGCAGAAGAATCCAACAAATCAGTTTAGGTTTGGCATCCTTCTTGTGCATGAGATGGTGAATGGCTGCGTGGTTAGTGAAAATAATAACATGTGAGCCCAGAAGGTAAGAGCGGAATTTCTCCAGCCCAAAGACGACCGCCAGTAGTTCTTTCTCACTGGTAGTATAATTATGCTGGGCCTCGTCCAACGTCTTACTGGAGTAGTACACCACGAAGCGGTGTCTATTGCGTCTTTGTCCCAAGATGGCTCTGACTGCAAGGTTGAAAGCTTCACACATGAGTTCAAAGTCGAGGGACCAATCAGGTGGCTGGAGAACAGGGGCCTTGGTGACAACATCACGCAGCTGCATGAATGCTCGTATGCAGTCGGGGCCCATATCAAAGGGTACGTCGGTCGATAAGAGATGAGTTAAAGGTCGAGAAATTTTGGAGAAGTCTTTGATGAATCTCCTATAGAAACCGACGTGTCCCAGGAAGAAGCAGATTTGTTTGACATAGCCAGGCACAGGTAAATCAGCAATTACATCAAGCTTAGCTTTGTCAGCCTCGATACCCCTATTGGAGATGATATGCCCGAGAACAATTCCCTCATGTACCATAAAATGACTCTTTTCCCAGGAAAGCACGAGGTTCACATCAATACATCTCCTAAGGATACGGGTCAAGTTGGCAAGACAGTCATCAAGAGAGGGTCCAAAGATCGAAAAGTCATCCATGAAAACCTCGAGAAAGTCACCTACCATGTCATGGAATATCGCCAGCATACATCTTTGGAAAGTTGCTGGCGTGTTACAAAGTCCGAACGGCATCCTTCTAAATGCAAAGGTGCCGAAGGGGCAGGTAAAGGTGGTTTTCTCTTGGTCCCGAGGGTCAATTGCCACCTGGTTATATCCAGAGAATCCATCCAGGAAACAGAAAAATTTATTTCCCGCTAACCGCTCCAGAATTTGGTCAATGAAAGGTAGCGGAAAGTGATCTTTCTTAGTTGCAGCATACAGTTTCCTATAATCTACACACACTCTCCAAGATGTAGGAGTGCATGTAGGGATGGATTCTCCCCTGTCATTGACACGGATGGTGAGTCCTGCCTTTTTGGGCACGACGTGAATTGGACTCACCCAGGGGCTATCACTAATCGGGTAGATTATACCCGCATCCAGCCACTTAATAATTTCCTTTTTAACGACCTCCTGCATGTTAAGGTTGAGACGTCGCTGCATCTCACGGGAAGGTCGAGCCTCCTCCGTATATATACGGTGAGTGCAGTAGGAGGGGCTAATGCCAGTTAAGTCTGATAACGACCATCCAATGGCTGCCTTGTGTTCCATCAGGACCTTTGTTAGTTTGCACTCTTGCTCCCTAGTTAATTTTGAACTAATGATTACAGGGAGCATTTCATTTGGTCCCAAGAAAACATACTTAAGCGAATCAGGCAACTCTTTCAGCTAGGGAGTGGATGGTGAAAGATATGGCATTCCTTGGGACGAGAGTGTCCCAAGCGGATCAGAAGAAAACAAGTCAGGAGGAAGAAGTTGGCCCTCAGTTTGGCCAAGAAGAGGGGCATCTTGGATAGTTGGATCCAAAAAGGGATAGCCCCAGCGAGTAGTATTTGGGCTCAAGGTTCCAATGTGAAGTTGCAAATCCGCCTGATTTGGCAGGCAAGAAAGGGCAATCTGGTCTTCAAGAGTGTGGACCAGCGGTGAGTAGCCCGGATATGACTCAGAGCACGAGGTATGGGAAGCGGAGAAAACCTCGTCAGAAGTCTGGTCAGGAGAAGGTACGGGACAAGGGAGGGATGGGGGAACGTCACAATATGTGTCGATCAGGCAATTGTCAGTGTTTAAAGGCAATCCACAGCAGTCAGAATAGGTCCCAATTAGTTCGATACACGCGTTGACGACCATGTCCTTGTCAGATGTGTCATCCTCGATGCAATCGCAATCAAAGTTCTTGGCTGCCTTGAAGATGTTAAGCTTGAGCTTCTCAGATCCAACAGCAATCTCAATATAGCCCAACTCGCAGTCGATATGGGTGCGGGCTGTGGCCAAGAAAGGTCGACCAAGGATGTTCGGACAATCAGAAAGTAAGCTAGGAACTTCCATATCCAAAATAAGAAAGTCAATAGGAAAATAGAGATTGTTGACCCTAACCACCACGTCTTCCACCACACCCTTTGGAATTTTGACAAAACGATCTGCCAATTGTAACGTGACAGGGGTGGGTTTCAGATTTCCTAAGGCAAATTTCTCAAGCATGATGGTTGGTATAAGATTGATGGAAGATCCTAGATCAAGTAGGGCACGGTTAAAATTGCAGCCTTGGATGCTACAAGAAATAAGTGGTGTGCCCAGATCTTTCTGCTTCGGTGGTAGATTTGACAGTATAGCACAACTCGCATGAGGTGAGAGAACCACCGGATTCTTTGTTTTCTTTGACTGTCGCCTGGGTGTTGTGTAGTCTTTGGAAAATTGGACGACAGTAGGTATGTGGTCGATAGCCTCTAATAGGGGTACCTTGATTTCAACATCCCTGAATAAGTTACGTAGGTTATCAAAGGCCTGCGTATCCTTCTTTTTACCTTTTGGCTCCCTTAGTAGAGCCTCAGGGAATGGGACCGATTCTGGCACCGGTTTGGGTGTATCGTCCTCTCACAAATGCGGTGCGCATCCCGAATGAGAAGGCGATGAAGATGGGCCAGGATCAGGTCGAGGCGGATCGACGGTTTGCTTACCGCTCCTCGTAGTAATCACATTGGACATCGTAGGTCCAGTGGGATCATAAGGCAGAGGAGGGTTCGCAAGAGGGACATAAGAGTAAGGTGCTGCAGCGGGATTAGCCTGAAATCCCGGTGGAATGATCGGAGCCTACAGAATCTGATGAACCTGCCCCTGAGAAGGTCGTACCTGTGGTTGAGGACCACGGGGTACGAAATTTCATGGGTTGGGAACAGGTTGGGCTGGAAGAGTGCCTTGAGATCGAGTCGCCATGCGTAGTTGACTTATCTCAGCATTCTGCTGCGCCAATTGGTGCTGAAGAGAGGTCATGTTCTCTTCATGGCGCTTTGACATTTTCGTCATCATTCGCATCAATTTCTCAAGAGGACTTGATGCGTGTTCTATTTGCGGTATGCAAGGACCCGATGGTGGATTCGCCACAGGATTAGACTGGGCCCTTGGGATGATGGGTGCGGACGGTCGCATTGGCCCACCTGCGGGGTTTTGGCACTGCAGGTTGCTGGACCACAAGAAGTTCGGATGATTTTGCCACCCTGGGTTATAAGTAGCAGAGAACGGGTTGTTCCCTAAGGCGCAAGCGTCTTCTAAGCCAGAAGACAAGTCCGCATGTAAATATGCTTCCGAGTACACGAAGGCTTAGTCCTCCGTGTCAAAATACTGGCTTGTAGAAGCCAGATCCACATGACTTACCAAATCACTCGACGCGACACTCGGTAAGGAAGATCTCACGGGGTTTCTAGGGATAAGCCTAGCGTTGGAAGGATTGGGACAGTGACGAAGTGGTGAGGTGGGGGTGTTTGCCATAGAACGGGTGGGATTGGCCAGAAGCTCGTCCAGCTTCTTGTGCATGACGGAGACTTCATCCAATTTCTATGCAATAAGGCTAAGATCTGTGGATGAATGGGAGGGTCCCGTGTCAACTTCGTGAACATTACGGGGTAGGCTGGTACGATTAAAGGTGACAATGGAAGCATTGTTCATTGAGTTTTCGCTCATGTTTTCAAATAATTTGAATGCTCCATTCTCATCTTTATTCATGAAATTCCCTCTGCAGAAAGTGTCTGCAATCTGCTTCAAAGTCTCATTTAGCCTATAATAGAAAATCTGGGCTATATGCCACTTAGGCAGACCGTGGTACGGACACTTCCTGAGGAGGTCATTATATCTCTCACATGCCTCATGAAACTGTTCACCGTTTTGTTGCGTAAAGGAAGTTATAGCACGGCGAAGCGCATTGGTTCGCTCGATTGGGAAGGACTTCTTGAGAAATGTTGTTCGCATCTCTTCCCAAGAATGGATGGTTCTCCCAAGGGTGTGTAACCATTGCGACGCTTTATCCCGCAACGAAAATGGGAACATTTTCATGAGGACAATAGATAACCCGATGCTTCTCAGTTTAACAGTTTCAGCCAATCGAGTTAGGTCTTCCAAATGGAGAAAATGATCCTCACTTGCAAGACCATGGAAGTGGAAGTTTATTAGGCCAATTATGTTGGATTTCAATTCAAAGTCGTCCCCGCCCATGGGGAGCCGAATTTGTCCTATGATCTCTGTAACAGTGGGATTTTGATAAGAGCTAAGAGACCTAGGCTCCCATTCGGGAGGGTTCTGCATTTCCTCCAAGGTTTCCCAAATGGCTTCAATTTACTCATTATACATTTCCATTTTGGCTTGGAGGTGGGTTATGGGATCCATGGCTCCACCACCTGGTGGGTTTTGAGAGCGGTTTCCTCCCTCGGGATTTGGGGGTGGGCGTGCAGCCATGTTTGTGGAGGAGGATGACGAGTCGGCTTCTTTCCTAAAATTATCAGACAATTCAAACAATTCAGGGTTCTGTGACCTCCTCCCAAACATGCACTACTACAGGAAGAATTGGGGGGATAAGAAGGGAAAAAGAGATGAGAGAAATGACGCCACAAAGGTACACTTGATGACAAATCAAGACAATCAAAGCCCTAACCTCTATAGTGTGCCCTTAGACCTAAAGATTTAAGTTACCTACTATCACGACCTATGGAACCAAATGCGAGCACCGCGGAACCACCGGGCCAGATTGAAAGGCCGTTTGCCCCAGTCTTAGACACCCGATAGCACGCGGGAACCCACACCAACACGTAGGGCTACACGCAGGTAGTTAGACCTCCAATCCTTAATAAGGGTCAAGTTGCTACTAGTTTTAATTAAAGGCTTAGGATCAAGTGCTTCTGGAATGTGAAGGGCGTTGTTTACGGGTACTACCCAAGTGCATTGATTTTAAAAAGTGTGTAAACCAAGCATGCAACGGGGAAATCTCCTCGAATTGAAGTTTTAGTTGATGAATGGTTTTTAGAGTTTCAGCCTTAAGTAGTATGGATTTTAAGATTTCGCTGAATTACCAGTTCAACCAATCTCCGGGTTTTGAGAGAATACAAGTTTTTCTATGCCCAACAAACCCTTCTTCAATGTGAGTTGGTTAATGTATGCTAAAAATGCAATAGGCTCCCTAGCTGGAAATTTCTATGTGTAGATGCACGAGTCAATTTTAGATTAGTATGAAAGGGAGCCAAAGCACTTCAATTCAAGTGCTCCCAATCACCAAAATGAAGTTCCACACACAAGGCTCAACCACAAGATAAAGTAAAGAAAATCAAAGTGTTGGGGTTGAAGTATTCGGGATCGAATCTAAGGCATGTGAAAGGTCGTGATGGGGTTGGAATCAACTCAATTCCAAGTCTCCCCACCGAAAATGTGATCCCGAATTGTGAATGAATGAGGCAAAGAGGGATGGCAATCAATCTATTTATTTTTACCTCAAAGAATACTTCACACGACGAAAGATTCAAGAATCAAGATTCTTGGATCTTTGCTTTGCGAAGTTTGGCGAGAAATCCCAGGACAGTGGGAGTGATGACAAATAATCAAACAACTGATTTTTAATTCACTTGCCCCAAGAAATCCCAAGAAGTTTTTTTTTTTATTAAGGTGACAAGTTGATCTAAGTTGCTAAGAGAGAGACCTACCTTTTCTGCAACGTGGGCGAAGCTCTAGTGCGACGCCGGCAACTTCACGTTCTCGTTCCTGCCTTGGATCTACCCATGTCTCTGACTTCCTTTGCTTTCCTCCTCCTTGCAACTGGTTCACCTGCACACCAACAAATAGAAACACCCGTGAAGAGAAGGGTGTGAGAAGAGAAAATTAAAGGAATGGAGTAAAAACTTACCTCAATGCGTACCTCCCCGGCAACGGCGCCAGAAAAAGTTATGGTCGGGCTCGGATAGGTTGTGTTAATATGGAGAAATTAGCGTTGAGGTGAGTATAGTGGTTAACCTAAATCGAACCTAACCATCTTTTTACAAAATTTTTAACCTGGCCTACTTAATTTTATCTTAGTCATTTTTAGGCCCAGGGTCGAACTCAGGGAGGCGAGAATTAGAGGTGAATAAGTTTCTACACCTTTCCTACAACGAATCTCTTCCGTGCGTTTATTATGTTTTTGGTGTTTTTTTTTCTATTTAAGATTTTTTTTTCTGATAATTTTGTCCTTGAGGTACACCCTCAAAATCAGGTCCTTGGCTTAGAGCCAAATTGTTCTTGGCTTTGAGCCAAATTAGGGTTCTAAAAATGGGTCTTGCTATTCGTAAGATCGAGTTCCTGCAAGACAAGGATTATCTTTTCTCTTTTACTTTTTTTTTTAGCTTTTTAATAGTCGGAAACAAAAGAGAAATAGAAGTTGCTTGTAAAGAAATAAATATAGTATATATATATATAGATATATATATATTATATATATACGGGTGGGGGTGGAGGTGGAAATGGCGTGTAGCACGGTGTCGAGTTGATTGACGTCTAGGAAGGCGTAACCAACAGGACGAAGTGCTGCATGGAGTGTAGGATGGATGTGTCGGAGTGTGTGCGGAGACGCTTTTTGTACGTGGGTATTGGGGAATATCAGCAACTGGTGCAGATATTCCCACGATACAACGTGTGGTGCAGGGATACAGGTAGGTGATATGAATGTAAATATATATATATATATGTGTATATGAAAAGATATATATTTATCTATATGTATAGATAGGGTTGTAATTATATAGATGTATAGGTAGTTATGTATATATATGCATATAGATATGTAAATATATATATAGGTATAGATATATATGTATTTATAACTAGATATATATGTATATATATAACTATATAGATATAGATATATATATATATGTATAATAATATATGTATATAGATATATATATATATGTATATATGTATATAGATATATTAATATAAGTATATATATATGGATATATGTAGATATATATATCTATGTATGGATATGTATATATATGTATTTATATCTATAGATATATATGTATATACATATGTGTATAAATATATATATATAAGTATATATATATATATATATTTATGTATGTATGTATATATACTTATATATGTTGTATAGGTACTAATATGTATATATATATATATATATATATATATATATATATATAAGTATATATATAGGTGTGTACAAGTGAGTGTGTATGTGTACACGGGAGTGTGTACAAGTGTGGTGTGTGTATGTGTGTGTCTGCAGGAGAGAGTGAGGGAGTGGCTGTGAGAGAGGGGTGCAGGCGTTTAAGGCGTCTTGTGGAGGCAGCTGACGTCTGATGGCCCAGGCACAGGTGCATGCAAGCGCAAGAGTAGGCGCACAAGGGTGCACGCGCGCGCTAGAGGGAGCAGGCGTGAGGGAGCACAACGCAGCGCGCTGCGTAGCACAGCGCACCGCGCAGCGAGCTGGAGTGGACGTCGACGAAGACGCGGATGCGAGTGCAGGCAGGTGCAGGCGCTGGAGAGGAAGCGGTTGCAAACGCGCACGCAGGCGCTGGAGCGGACGCGGGCACTGACGCGGTGATGGGCTAGAGGCGGTTGCGGCGTGAAGAGAGAGCGTGCGGTGACCGAATAAGTGAGAAACTTTCCGGTCACCGCACTATAGCTACAGCGCAGAAACGCGTAAACAATAGCTACAGTGCCCGCACGGCTTGGACAACCGGTTGCGGCCAGTTCTGCGTGCGCAGGTGCGCTGGAGCGAGCCTACACGCGCGGAAGGAGCTTGCACCGGCTGCTGGCTTGCACGCGGCCTGGAGGCTGCTGCTGCCGTGCTGTTGCTGCTGCTGTGCTCCAGATCTTGGAGCTGCGGTAATGGCGTGAAGGTGCTGAGCAGTGAAATAGAGAGTGGAATCCACCACGCCCACCTGCTCTTGGATGAGCTGGGCGGTGGCGGGACTCACAGTGGTGGTCGTGGGACCACTGTGAGCCTGCTCTTGCCCGTAGCGTCTCTCTTCAATGGGAAGAGGTGCTGCGTATGGAGGGGAGAGGGGGAGGAAGATGGCCTGGAGGCAAAGGTTGCTGGTGTGTTGTTTGGACCAGGCTCCCTTTGCAAGGAAGCGGGCAGTGCTTTTTAAAGGAGATGGTAGCATGCTCAGCCATGCCCAGGGTGTGCATGCCCAGCCATGCAGCTGGCAGGGCATGCGTTGGCAGAGAATGGCGCGAAGAAGAGCAAGCCATGCCCTACAGCCGCACGGGGAAGAAGATTTCATAAGAAATAAAGAAGATGAAAATTGCAATGCAACCCTTGAGGAATATGTTAATTATAAGGCCAATTATTCACTTTCCTCCCCTCTCAAATAAATGCATGCATGTGTTAATTTTTACAAATGCAACTATGGCTACCTAATATGCAATGGCAATGTTAGGAAATAACACAAGATAGTATAATTGTTGGTGTATTTTTGTTGTGCAATCAATGTCTACTACACTTCGAGTTCAGTTTTAGCATAGTCGACTCCACCTTTGGTACTTATACCAGAGCTTGAAATCGTTCGCAACAGTCATCCCGACCCATTTGCCTACCCGTTTATCCTGTTCTAATCCATAAACTCAAGCTGATTTCATACCCTTCTATTTACAATGACATTGCAAAACTTAGGCATGGGGGGTGTTAAAGTGCAAACACATAAAAATCCAAAGTTTCTGAAGGGTTCTCACAAAAAAATACATATTCCAAAAAATCAAAAAAATAAAAAAATTGAGAAAGAACAAAAAAATGGAGAAAGGGGAGGAAATTTTGAGTGGATTAAATTGCATATCATTATTGAGGAAGAAGGGAGGAGGTAATTAAATGTTAAAAAGGAGCACAATTTGAAAGAAAAGAGATAATCATTAGTAAAAAATTATGGAATCTACTTAAAGTCTAGACCAAATCAAAAGAAAGAAATAAAAATTAAAAGTGCTAAGAGACAAAGAGATTAGTATGAATGCTAATCTTAGGCCTCTTGGGCTTGGTTTAGGCTTAAAAATTCAAGTATCCATTAAGATCTTGATAGTCCTCAAGCAGTTGAGGAAAATGCGAATCTTAAGTATTAGGTCTAAGGCTTAAGGATTATTCGACCTCGTTAATTGACTCTGGTTTGCGGGACTCGGTAACCTAACCACCCTAGTCCACACGCAGTCTAGTTTAGTGCGCTTAATAATCAAAATCACGCAAATGCATTAACTTTATTCTGAAAATGCCACCAAAAATAGGAGCGGCTTATCAACACAAGTTAATTTGCATGAGTTCCCGATGTGGAGAGGCGAGAAATTCCCCTCGAAGATGTTCAATAACATACCGTCTCCTCGGTGCTTGTCTCCTAGGATATCTAAATATCCTACCGGGGGCATGTAAGTACCTTATGCTGATTCAGGTGCCATGGGCGGAATTATCCCAAAATGTCGATTGCCAGGACCTAAATCTAGCTACAGAACGCCATGGGCGGCACTATCCCGAAGTGTCGAAAGCCAGGGTTCTGGGGGTTTCCATTGATGGTGCTATCTCGAAGCATCGAAAGCCAGGGACCCTGCGAGGATTAATGGTGGGAACAAGGAATCTGATATAGACCATGTTGTAGGCTAATCCGAAGCTATAACAAAAGAAAAGAAAAAGAGAGAGAAAACTCTCCAAAAAAATGCAAAAACTCTTCTATCTCTCTCTCTTATAAAAATGCACTACAAACTGAACTTGGACTAACCACATTTTAAGCACGGGTGCTTTAACCGTCGAGTTCAACGAATCATAGGTTAGTTCTTATGGGCCTCAGAAACCTTCAAGGTAGACCGAGGTGAAAGCTAGCCAAGTCTGGATCTTAGTTGGTACTTGAGTACCTCTAGGCCTACTATCAGCATTCCGACCTAATCTACAAAAGAAAGCACATATCAGAAACCTGAGCGTTAAAGGCATGGTCTAGAATTTGAGTTAATTCTATAAGATTTTGCTAAGGGACTAGCAAAAGTTAGGCATGGGGGTATGATGATAACGTCATCATCAGCCATATCTAGCTTTTATTAGCCATAATCAATAGATAAATGCTCCTACATAACTGCCAAAGGACCTTAATTCATTACACGTCCATTCTAAGAAAAAACATCAAAACAGGGGTAAAACTGTAGTTTTAACAGCACATCTTAATTTCAGAAGAACCATGGGTTTTATCAGGGGTTAATCAAAGGTTAAATGGTCATAAATGCCTAACAAGAGGGTCTGTACAAACAGAAACGAGTTTTCACGCGTTTTAAGAATTAAATGACATCTGAAACCTCACTTGATTAAATGAGGTTCTAGTTAGGATAAAATTCACCTAAATCCTTTAAAAATCATTGAAAAATATTCTCTAGGGTTTGGTATGCTTGATTTGACCATCAGGACTTGCTTTGACCTGAAACAGAGTCTCAGACGGAAAGTTGCCTTAATTTGGGTAACTGCATTGTTACCTAGTCAAAATAGGTCAAAACCAAAATTCAACTTCACCATTAGATTTCTTAGGTCCAAATTAGGTTTGTACCAAAATTTGGACCAATCAGAAATTATTTTGACCTAGTTTGCATTTTGGTCCAGTTTGAGTCTTTTCCCTCACACACATACCCCTAATTTTTTAATTCTTTGTAAATAGTCCTCGAGCTTTGTCGTCTTCTTTGCAAATGGATCCCCCCGCCATTATTGCTCAAGAATTCTACTTTGGCAACCTTCATTTGGAGAGTTCTTCTTGATTGATTGATGAAACTTTTCCAAAATTAAACTGGAGACTCTTTAGGAAATCCTCTTTCCAACGAACCCGGTCTTGCACTCCAAGAACTTCCCAATCTCTTATGTGAATGCATGAGAGATGTGGGTACCCCACATGCACAATAAGCTTGAAGTTTCGAAGCTTGTTTCCAAGCTTGGAACTCCATCCTAAAACCTATTTAAGCACGGCCAATACAAGGCTGACCTCTTTAGTAAGGTTTGGGGCCAAAACCCTCTTCAAAACCCTATCTCCGGCCCTGCTATGCCTTAGCTCCGGTGAGCCTCTTCCTCTGTTGTCTTCCACAGCGTCGGCCAATCAAAGCCGACGTCGCTCCATCCTTTCGTCCGTAATTCTAGGATTAGTTAGGTCCCTCTCCCTCTCTACTTTCTTTCCCTCTCTTTAAATTCTGGTTTTAACCCCTTGACTACATAGCCCACCACCTTCGTTTCCACCTCTAGAAACATCTCCAGCGAGGGTCTCCATCAGCTCCACCACACCACAAGCCTGGACACCTGCCTCAAAAGCTCCGCCATCATCTCACAGACAAAAGCCCTATCATTACACCACCTATTCGCCACTCTAGACCCCTACCAAACAAACCCACCTTTTCCAACCACCTCCACCTTTGCCAGCCACTTCCGACAATCCCCACAGCTTGCCACCTCTACAATTTCCCTCACTGCTCCCTTGTGAAGCTCCTGAACGTACGAATTGGGGCCTATAGCCCGTACTTTGCTTTTCAGGTCCATCCGACATCTCGCCATTAACAGACCTCCTTCGAAGAGCTCAAAGGAGGTGTTCTTGCAGTTACCAACCCAAGTCTCCAAACCAGATCACGCAGAACCCTTCCAGAAAGACACCCAGGCCCTTGCTTCAGAGCATTATCTTCTCCCTTACCTTTAATTGAACCAGCTTCATTCACATGTAGTGCACGCGAAGAAAAGACCTGCAGATAGTCCCAGACAAAGCACTCAGCCACGCATAAATTGAAAAAGTGATATGGCCTCTTTGCCTCGACACGAGGGGTGAGGTCCCCTGTACCCCTTTACGACTCGCCTGTGACACCTCCATGCAGGCCTGGTCCAAACCCGATTGCCCGCCTAAGCCTCTCACACCTTGGCTGTGACACTCACGCACACAACCTTGGTCCCGACTGCGCTCATGCCTGATTACCTGAATATCCCTGGATCTTGAGAAAGAGAAGAAGGAAGGAAAAGAGAGAGAGAGATAGCGTGGGGTTAAGGGGGGTTTTGCTCTGGGAGGATTCCAACACTTAGCTAATTTCAGAGAGTCCTTCCCCCTTGGGTGTGGAGAAGAAGAGAAGAAGAGGAGGGACTGATGGGAACACCATCATGAGCCCTAACTAGCTCATTTTGACCTAATGAAGAGAACAAAAGCTCCTACATAACCAACTGGAGGTCCTAATTCACTGTATAACCTTTCTAAGAGAAAAGTAAGAAACAAAGGGTAAAATTGTAATTTTACCATTGCAGTATAACAACAGGTTTTCTCAAGGGCTAAACACAGGTCAAATGGTCTTAACAAGATAATAAGTGGGTTGAATCAGATAGAAAAGGGTTCATATGAATTCTGGAATTAAATGACTTCTTGTCACGCTAAAACAAACTCACTTGATTAAACAAGGTTCTGGTCAGAATAAAATTTACCTAAACCCTCTAGGAATCATATAAAAATATTCTCTAGGGTTTAGAGTCTTCAATTTGGCCATTGGAACCTAATTTGACCTAGAATGGGATCTCAGTTAGATATTTGCCATAAATTAGGTTTTTACATAAATTACCCAGCCAACGTGGTCAAACCCAAAATCCAACTTCACCATTGGATTCCTTATGTCCAAATTAGGTTTGTACCAAAATTTAGACCAAAGTGGAACTCATCTTGACCTACTTTGCAAATAAGTCTAACCCAATTACATTTCTACCCCTATCTTTCAAAACCCTTACAATTGACCCCCTAGCTTCTTCTTTGTTCTTTACAATTAGGTCCCTCCACCATTATAGCAGAGGGAATCCTACTTCGGTAAGCTTTATAAGGAGGATTCTCCTTGTTTGCTCAGAGAATCCCTCCCAAAATTGGAAGGGAGATTCTCTGAGTAATCCTTTTTAGTCTGAACCCATTGATGCGTCCTAATTCCTACCCAATCTCTCATGCGAACGCATGAGAGATTTGGGTCTTTTTGAGCTTCCAACTCCGGCGAACATACCATGCTTGGAAGCTTGGCTTCCAAGCACAAACTCGACGTCCAAGACCTATTTAAGAAACCCCAGAGTCACCCCGCATCTCCCAAGCTTGAAATTGGCTGAGAACACCCCTAAAATTCGTCTCTCCCCCTCTAGCCAATTGTCTCAGCAAGTTCTCGTGACTTCCCTCTCTTTCTATCGTCGCCTAGCCACAATACCAATGGCAATTTCCTCTTCCTCCTACTCGTCCGCGTCGCGTCGCACCTACCGACACCTTTGCAGCCCCTTCGTCCTTGCCGACCTCCCTCACTGAGCACCTTCATCTCCGGCGTCAGCAATATGAGCCGACCGCCATCCCTGCCTCCCCCTTCATCTCTTTACGCTCAGATAAGTTCTGTCTCCTTTCTACCCCTTTCTTCCTTCTTTATCTCTCAAAAACACCCCTCGCCACACTCTATCACCATCATCCCCTTCACCTCTGGCCAGACCTCTGGCGAGGCGTCCCTGTCGCTCCGCACCTCCATCCGCCTCACCAACCATCCCATAAGCTCCGCAACACCTCACTGAACGTAACCCCTCGGTCCATACACGCCATCACTCAACCACAAGGGCCCCTGAACACACCCACTCACACGGCCACAGGTTTCCCTAGGCACGCACACTCAGGCAGTCCCATGCCACGCCGACCCCCGCAGTATACTCACCGTGCCTCGGCGAAGCCTCTTGAGCATTCTGACGTGGCCGTGAGGTCGTTTGCGTGATTGCAGGTACAAGAGGGTCGCCGCCATTGATGAATAGCAAGAAGCTTGCTTGGAAGCTCTCTTCAGGTCCGCCCGCTCCAGGCCAATAATCCCAGGTTGCGCGGACTTCCCTCGCGCACAACTCCAGGCAACTAATTGGCATCAAAGGCCGAAGCCGCAGCTGCAATCAAGCGAAGCATCCTTGCTGCAGGCACGCATGAGGGAGGTGGGACATTTAGTCCCACCTCGGAAACTCTTGGACGCCCGCAGCTGCATAAATTGAAAAACTATATAGGCCTTATCACCTCAGTACCACGGGGTGAGGTCCCACTCACCTTCACCTGCCTCGTCCATGACCTTGCCTCCGCGGACTTGGCTTGACCTATTTACCCAACCCTGCACTCCTCACCCACCACTACACGCTAGTGGGCCTGGTCTCGGGCGCGTATCTGACCCGATTACCCTAGAAATGGCTCTGGGAGAGTGAACTTAAGAGAGAAAGGAGAGAAGAGAGCTCACGTGGGTAGGGGGAATGTTTTGTCATAGGAAGAAGAGGAAGGAGAAGAAGCTAAGAGCACAGAGAGGTTAAGGCAGAGAAGGGCTGCAGCAGAAGGAAGAAGCTGAATCGCAGAGAGGCTAAGGCAGAGATAGAAAGAAGAAGGAAGGAGTCATTAGAGAACAGAGAAGAAAGAAGATAAAGAGAAAGAGAAAGAAGAACAACAGAAGAAAGAAATCAGAGGAACAGGCATTGTTGCACTTCATCTTTAATATGTCTAATTTTGTAATCAAACATCCAATTCTTCGTAACTCCTCAATTATATTTTTAGCTACATTTATTCTTATTATCCATATACTCATGCTTCATATTTTTCATTAGATTTTTGAGTAATATTATGTGTTCATTGAGCTTAGTACATGAATTCCATTTACTCCCTGTGTTCGGCCTCAGACTTTAAAATTCGAGTAATAAATTATATTTATTTTGAACGCTTTTTGACTGTACTACAACACGACTTTCTAAAAATCGATCAAGCGAATATCCCCGGATCTTGAGAAAGTGAAGAAGGAAGGAAGAGAGAGAGAGAGAGCATGGGGTTAAGGGGGGTTTTGCTTTGGGAGGATTCCAACACTTAGCTAATTTTAGAGAGTCCTTCCCCCTTGGGTGTGGAGAAGAAGAAAAGAAGAGGAGGACCGAAGAAGAAGAGAAAGTGAAGGAAGGTAGAAGCCAAAGGCAGAAAGGAAAAGAGAAGAAGAGGTTAAGGAAAGGAAAAAGAAGAAGAAGCTTCTCTGAGGCACTGTAGCATTTGGTTGTTTAAAACATCTGATCTACCAAAGAGACGTCTGAATATTGTCGGGTTATTTAGTTGCTTACATAGTTGAAAGTACTATTTGAATACTTGATATATTGATTAGCTAATATATATGTATCTAGACTAAATAATTGGTGATTTAAATCACTATTATTTTATTCTAGATCTCTTTTTGCTTTGTCAAACTGTTGAAATACTCATGTTCTACATAGATGATCAATTTTGAGTAATTGTTATGCATTGCAATATCATTCTTGGTTTAGTTATTGTGCTCATATATATATTAATCGAGATTAGCGTGTGAATTCCAAATTTTCTCCCTGCATTCGACCTCGGACTTCATTTCTTTATTCTATGCTTATAAATTTTATTTGTTGTTTCATTTATTGTGGATTTCAAACTACAACAACAATACTTTGATTTAAATCCCCGATAGATCGTTCTAAGTCCAACACCATCCCCGTCAGCTGAGGGATGCCTCTGTCTTGGCTGTCCAACCTCCTCAGGTCTCTCAGACTTGATGGACCTTAAGCTCTAGAGCACCTTGGATGCATTATGGCCTCTATAGAGTAGTTTTCATATATTACTATGTACTATTATCTAGCTAGTAATTTATAGTATTTTTTGGTCTATAGAATTTATCTTATGTGGACTTGATCTTTCTATTAGAGTTTAGATGCATGCTTATATTTGATATTTTTTATAGTTCAGCAGCATACTTATATTTGAGATATTTCTATAGTTGAGCCGCATCTTATTTATATTCCTGCTTCAACTACTTGTTTAAGGGGAAGATAAAACTTGAAGTTACATACTTAACTTTTTGCTGAAACAAAAAGTAACAGATATTATGCATGTTTTAAAATCTTAAATTTTTCAGCTATCTCTCTATACATAATTATAATTTTGTTATCATCAGAAAGAGAGAGAATGTAAGTACCTTTGTTTTGATGCACAAAAATTATGTTATCTGTCTAGACTAATCTTTCAGGACTCTCTCGTTGACTCATGGAAAGGAGCAAAAAGCTTACCACAGTCTTTCATTGAGTCTTTTATATTTCTTTGAGTCTAGATTATTTTGTAAGAACCTCATGATTTTTGCGCTAAATGTAAATTTCTAAAATCAAGTTTTTAGGTTAATTGATCGACCAAATTATTAATTAATCGACCAAACCACTTTGATCAACCAAATCCTTAGTTAGTCGATCAAATCTATGCAAATTAGGAAGTTGATTAAGATACCTTTAATAGACCAATTAGCTTAATTAATCGACCAATAGGTGATCGATCAAATAGCTAATTTGATCGATCAAAAGCCATTTTTATCAACCAAATTACCTTAATTGATTGACTAATTGGATTATGAAAACTTCCTGTTGAGGTCGATTTTTTAGTAAAAATAGAGGTTCATGGTAGCCCTTTTTCACAACACATTCAAAGAAGAAAATACTCTAGAAAAAGAGCCCTCGCACTTTCAATTCAAGTGCTTCTACATTTTTGCTTCTGCAGTTTCAAAAAGGTATGCCGAGCAAAAATATCGAATCGATTTCCTTTGAGGTTCCATAGGATTTTATTGTATTTATCTTTATCTTCTGCTTTGATTCGGGTCCTAAGTTGTTAGGAACACCCATTGTTGTGTTGCTTCTCTTTAGGTCGATAAGAGAAGGGACCTTATAAGAGGTTGTACCACCCTCGTTCAAGCAAAGCGTTAGTCGTTGCCTAGTCGGAAAAATCCTAAGCTGGGAGGCTTAGGTAGTGATTTTTATCTCAGAGTGTTTCCACTATAAATCCAGGTGTCTTTGTGAATGATTTTTCTGTGACTTGAATTTATCTCATAGTTATATTTTTTTAATTATTAAGCAATACTATTCACCCCTTCCCTCTAGTATACCGCTTATATCTGCAGGACCATCAACAGGGCCCCTCTCCCCCTTCTGATGGTGACACCATCATCATTCATATCTAGCTTAGTTATGCTAAGTTCTAAGGTTAAATTCACCTAATTAATCATTAAAAGGGTATATCTTAATAATATCAAGAATTTAAGGGCATGCATAAAAATAAGTTAATTCTGTTGTTTTAACAGAAAAAATAAGTGTAGATTAACTCAAGGGTGAACCTACAATTAATTGAAGGTCAAATAAGCTTTAAATTCAAATAGTGGGCTTGTACGGATTGACTTAGGATTTTTTAGAAAAATCAAGCTAATTTACATATTAAAACTTCTAATTTAAGCCCTACTTTAATTTAAGGGTTTTGATGAAAATAAATGTAATTTAAACCTTCTAAAAATCATTGAAAAATATGTTATAAGGTTTAAAACATTCAATTTTACAAAATGAGCCCAAATTGACCTAAAACGAGGACCAAGGCAAGTATTTTATACATTTTGGGTTAAAATATAAATTGACCAACCAAACTTCATCAAAACCAAAAATTGATGACATCATTATTGATGATAACGTCATCATCAGCCATAATTAGCTTTAATTAATCATAATCAATTGACAAATGCTCCAACATAACCACAAGAGAGTTATAATTCATTGCATATCCATTCTGAGGATATGCATTACATCAGGGGTAAATCTACAGTTTTAACAGAAGATCATAAATCCAGAATAATCATGAGGTTTTCCAGGGGTTTAATGAAGGTCAAATGAGCATTAATGACTAATAAGAGGGTTTATGTAGACAGAAACGAGTTTTCACGCATTTCAAGAACTAATGACATCTGAAATCCTAATTTCAGACTTTCTTAATTAGCTGAGGTTTTAGTCAGGAAAAAATTCACCTAAACTTTCTAAAAATCGTAAAAAAATATTCTATACGATTTGGTACCCTTGATTTGACCATTTGAACCTATTTTGACCTAAAATAGATTCTCAAATGGAAAGTTGCCTTAATTTGGGTTTCTAGGAAAATTACACCACCAAACTTGGTCAAAACTAAAATCTGACTTCACCATCAGATTTCTTGGGTCCAAATTAGGTTTGTAACAAAATTTGGGCTCAATCAGAGATCATCTTGACCTAGTTTGCATTCCAGTCCAGTCTGACTTTTTTTTCTTACACACACCCCTAGCTTTTTAAATTATTTGCGAATAGGTTCCTAAGTTTGTTGTCTTCTTTACAAATTGACCCCTCCACCATTATCGTGGAGGAACTCCTACTCTGGCGACCTTCAATCAGAGATTTCTCTCTGATTTCTTGACGAATCTCTCCCAAAATAGAAAGGGAGATCCCTGATGAAATCCTCTTCATTTGAGTAATGCATTGGGCTCTGAATCCTACTCAAAACCTAATGCAAACCTTTCAAAGGTTCGGCTCTCCTTGTTGCACAAGAACCACGTGCTTCCAAGCTTGGTTTCCAAGCTTGGAAGCCCCAATGAAGCC
Organism: Thalassia testudinum; assembly: GCA_037157565.1. Classification (NCBI taxonomy): domain Eukaryota; kingdom Viridiplantae; phylum Streptophyta; class Magnoliopsida; order Alismatales; family Hydrocharitaceae; genus Thalassia; species Thalassia testudinum. Next base: position 1,411,899 of record JAZHRO010000065.1, read on the forward strand.
TATAAAAGGTTCCCTGAGGTCAACCTAACCTCCTTAGCTTGGTTTGGATCGGAATACCCCCTTCTTCTCCTCTCTTCAACCAATTCCTCCACAAGCTCCGACGAGCTCCTTCGACTCCATTCTTCGTCGACCACCACAGACAATAGCCAACCAGATCTTCCTACATTCCTCCGTCGCTCGCAATACTAGTGAGGGTCTTCTTCCTCATCATCATCGTCGCTTCTCCCTCATCTAAGGCACTTCCTTCCACGGCGTTGACCACACCATACCCGGTGCCCTTTCTCCCCTTTTGTCCAATTAGGTTAGTGTACTTGGTTCCCCTTTCCCTCTATTCGTTTTTCCTCTCTTTTAAACCTTGATTCAACCCACACCACCACCATACGCCACCTTCGTCTCCATCTCTGGCGAAGCTCTGGCCATGCCTCCACAATGCCACACTCCACCAAACACCTCCATTCCACTTCCAGAAGCTCTGCCTTTACTCCACCTTCAAAAGCCCTTGAAAAGTCAGTTTTCGCTTTTGTTGTTTCTCACATAAAATGACGCATCATTTTAGTATCAAAGTGGTGGAAAATCGCTTAACAAAACAACTAAAATAAACCACTTACAGGAGAGTGGGTCATATCTGATGAGTCCATTTTAATGGACTATTGTTACGCCTAAGTACTTCAATTCTAACATAGTATGTTTGTTAATAATTACATTAGGTCATTAAATAAGCACAAGCAACATTACTTGAGTTTTTATCTATTTTATTGCATTCTATAATTTAGTATGTAATTATTTTATGTTTTGTTGTTTTGTAGGAATAAGGTTGGAAAGAGTAGGGGGTGAAAGAAATTTCCCAAACAACCAACTTCACCTCACCCAATCTCCGGCGGCCTCAACACCCTCAACAACTGCCGGCCAAAAATAACAAAGGGATTTGAAAATCCCTTAACTCACGCATGCAGGGAGAGGAGATAAAAAGGTTGGGAAAAGTTGGATCAATCTTCATCTTCTTCTCCCCCTGGCAGGGACCCAATGCGGAGAAGAGTGGCGAGCGTCTGCGGGCGCTTGGCGTGTAGCGCCTACGGGGCACGGTGGCTGGGCACAGCGCCTACGGGCGTTGGGCGTAGGTGTAAGCGCTGTGAAAGCGGGCACAGGCGAGGGTGCGCTACAGTGGGAGCGCTGGAGAATTGCCTGCAGGCAGTGTGGGTGGTGGAAGGCTTGGCGCTACGCGCTTGCAGGCAATCTTGCAGGGCGCTAGTGCAGGCGTTGTGCAGTGGAGGTGGCGCTGGAGGGGGCGTGCTTGTGGGCGCCTGGCTGGAGGTGTGAGCGCCTACAGGACAGAAGGTTGGAGGTGTTGGGGGGTGGTGATGGTTGAAAGGCGCGGCTGTGGGCAATGCAAGGGTGCATGCGCGTAGGCGGTGGAAGGTGGGTGCGGCGCTGGTGTTAGGTGTTGGTGGGAGGCGTTGGGGGGCGGTGATGGTCCACAGTGCAACTTGAAGGATTTGCACCTCCCAACGCCTCCCACCAACACCCAACACTAGCGCTGCACCCACCTTCCACCACCTACGCGCATGCACCCTTGCATTGCCCACAGCCGCACCTTTCAGCCATCACGCCCCCTAACGCCTCCAACCTTCTGTCCTGTAGGCGTTCACACCTCTAGCCTGGCTCCCACAGGCGCGCCCCCTCCAGTGCCACCTCCGCTGCACAACGCCTGCACCAGCGCCCTGTTAGACCGCCTGCAAGCACGCGGTGCCAGGCCTTCCACCGCCGACAATGCCTGCAGGCAATTCTCCAGCGCTCCCACCGCAGCGTGCCCTCACCTGTGCCCGCTTTCACAGCACCTGCACCTGCGCCCAACGCCCACAGGCGCTGTGCCCAGCCACCGCGCCCTGCAGGCACTGTAAGCCAAGCGCCCGTAGATGCTTGCCGCTCTTCTCTACACTGCCTGCAGGCGTTCCACCTTACCAAGCGCCCTCACCAAGCACCCGCACCAACACCCGCGCCTTCGCCCGCAGGTGCCCCTACGCTGCACCGCAGCCACCCGCAGGTGACCGCAGGCCCACAGCCGCACCCTGCAGGCGCTGCAAAGGATCGCTCCAGCGCCACCATCAACGCCCTTGAGTGCACGCGTGCCCAGCGTGCTGCAGCAACAGGGTTCCCGCGCATCCTCGCGCGGCTGTCTTCCAGCAGCCAATAGGTCAGCGGCCAACCTCCTCCGCCCAGCCGCCGTCGGCCACCTCCGACCGCCCCGTCACCGCCGTTGCATAGCCCTCATCGAGGTGCATCTCCCCGTCGACTCTCACAGCCAACCTTGTACGGCCGCACACGCGAGGAAGAGAGAGGAGAAATCCTCTATTTTTATCTTTACTAAAATTTACATTCAATGCCATTGCCACCAAAATCAATTTTAATTTATGATTATTTTATTGTGGTGAAATTGTGACTGCATACTCATATTTTCTGATAATTGCATGGTTATTGATATTCACATGTTTATCATTGGTTTTGGGATTAAAATGTGCACCAATTTTCTCTAATACATGTCAATTGGAAATTACATAAAATCATCACATATTTATTGAATATTTCAGTGAGGAAAAATTGCACGTATACCCTTATATTTTTTAAGTTATTGTGCATCTTCTTTCCATCGCATTTCATGTCGGATTTGATTTTGGATTTCGCACTTGATTGAAAGAATATGAAATAATTAAGATTTTATTGCATCATTGCCTCCCTGTGGACACGACCCGCTCTTTTGTGAGTGGTAATTTTTATTGTAATTATTTTGTTAAGCGATTTTCCACCACTTTATTACTAAAACGACATATCATCTTAATCACATTATTCGAAAGCGAGAATCGACTTATCAGTATCCACAGGGAGGCAAAGGCCTATTAAAATCACAACTTGGTAGAAATCTAGTTCACAGAAATATTCGTCATATCAAACAATGTATATGTCGCTTTGAATGTAAAACTTAAATTTATGGAGAAGTCAAGGGTTGTTGACATAATTTTCACGTAAGAAAATAGTTCATGTGCAGGAGTATATCATGCACTTTTCACTTGCATGCATACTAAAATGTAATTCAAATTTAAATGTAATGCATATTGTGATGAATCATAAGGGCTTAACAATTATATAGAAGAATAAGCATAAAGCTGTAATTTCACCTCAATTTAATTAATCTAATAATTTAGAAAAATGACTTTTGACAATGGCAATTCCCATAAATTATAATGCAAACCAAAGCAGGGGATTCTTCCTCTCTCCACCTCGCGCACGGGAGATAGGTTCATTCGAGGAGCTACTCTGGGAAAAGGTCGGCCAGAGCGAGGCCTTCGCGATGGCGTAGGAGGTGTGGCCAAAGGTGGCCGGTGGTGGGCGCTCACCTGTGGGGAGGCCGGTGGTCGTGCTGCTGCATGTGCGCACAGGTGGCTGTGCTACTAGGCATGCGCGTGGCTGAGGAGGGTTGCTAGGAGAGCTCCGGTGGTGTTGGCGGTGAAGATGGTGCTCGACGATGGTGGCTACATGGAGGTGGCAAGTGCTGGCTTTGGGTTCCTTCGTGAAGTTGTAGGCAAGTTGAAGAAGAGGAGGAAAAAGAAGAAGAAGAAGAGGGCGTGTGCAATGGCTGGCATGCGCAGGCTGTGGTGCAGCGCTGCTTGAGGGCTGCACGCGCACGGGCTGTGGCGCAGTGCTGTTGGAGGGCTGCACGTGCGCGGGCTGTGGCGCAGTGCTGTTGGAGGGCTGTACACGTGCTGGCTATGGCGCAGCACTGCTGCGGGTGTGGCGGAGGCACTGGAGGCAAGGGGGAGCGCAAGGACACGCGCACCGGAGGCATGTGCACTGGATTGTGCGTGGCCTCTGCTACACACGGGCAGAGGCGTGGCAAGGAGAAGGTGGAGCTCATTGCAGGAGCTTGTGCACACGAATGGCTACGCGTGGCGCACGTGTAGCAACGGCCTGGATGGTTGCAAGGCGTAGGCGTGGTATGCTGCAGGTGTTGGTGATGGGTTGGTTGAGTGTGTGAGGCACTATGATGGAAGAGGTGAAGAAGAAGCATGGTGATGGATTGCGAGACTCAGTAGATGGCGGTGCGAGCTGTCACCCTGGATGCCACAGTAGGGAAGTTCTCGCCGCAGTGGAGGCCCACGGTGGTGAAGTGGGTAGGAGCTTGACGCTCTGCACGGTGATGGTACAGGGTGGTGGCCTCCCTTAGCATGGCAGCCGCTCCCCCTCTCTTGTAGCCGTCTGCTATTCAAATGGAGTGATGGAGATCCACTTCTTCCGGTCTTCAATGGTTGCCAGCCGATCCCTTCTGCCGTTAACAAAGAACAGAATAAATAGATAAAATGAAAAAGAAATGATGGGTTAATTATGCACAAACCCTTGACTTTTATGTTAAACCAAAATGATGCATGTAATGCAACTAATTGGCTAACTAATTAAATGCATGCAACTCTAAGTTAATTATAAATGCATTTAGATATGAATGAATGCATGAAATATGCAAATAAGTGAATAATTAGACTAATCTATTTACATCTTATTATATGCTATTTATATGTCAATATTAATCTAATGCCTAGGCAATTAAGTAACTAATTAGCCCACAAATATGGGCTCATCAAATGCCCCCATGCCTAGTTTTTGCTAGTCCCTAGCAAATTCAAGCAATAACCTGGCTCTCCAAGTGGACTAGCCAACCCAATTGGTCTTCCTTTAGAAACTTGTTAAGCTACACATTTTAGACCTAAGGTTCCCAAATAGTTGTTAAGTTACAGACTAGGTCGGCTGAAGACGAGTTACAGGCACAGGTTTCCCTTATTTCTAACTCTACTCTAGGGTTTATTGGTCCCAAATGTTAAAGCATCCATGCATGTGCAATGGTCTGATTTATTTGAAGTTGGTATGATTGCCAACCTAAAAAGAGGATTTTTTTTTTCATATATATATTTTTTTGTTTGATTCCTCTAAGTTTAACCTTGGATCAGCTATCAACACAGTCCATGTTGGATTCATTGTCCCCATCACCGAACCTTGAAAGGTGCCTGGCTTTCGATGCCTCAAGATAGCACTGCCCATAGTGACCTTAAGAACTCCTGGCAATCAACACTTCGAGATAGTATCACCCATGGAATTCTTAAGCGAATTTAGGCCTGTGACAATCGGCACTTCGAGATAGGGCCACCCATGGTACCTAAACCACACAATGAGCTTACATGGCCCCAGTAGGATGGTCATCCTAATAGACAAGCATCGAGGAGGTGGCATGTTATCATCGCATCCTCAAGGTGAGTATATACTCCACCTCTCCTGCGGTAGGAACTCTTCCAATCAAATTACGTTTTCAAGCTTCTCCTGAGTCAGAACTAAGAGAAGCAAATTTTCTTTAAGACATTAAGGTGATCATTACTTATACAAGACCAAGTGTATATGAAATGTGGATGCTTAGGTTACGAGGACCTGCAAACCAAAAGGTAGAAAAAGGCACCAGGTACTACCCAACCTTTAACTCAATCCCTAGCTTTCCTTCCTCAATCTCTTGAGGAATGGTCCACAACTTAACTCCTACTTAAGTTTTTAAGTCTACAAAGGACCCTAAGGGTCTAAAGCTAGTAGCTCAACTTAGCTTCTAAAGTCAAATACCTAGAGTCAACTTAGTCTAACCTAAAGTTCTGATTTTTTGCCTAAGAATGCAAGGCCCAGCCAGTTAAGCTCCTAAATGCAAATTTTTTTCTTCTTTTTTTTTATATCAATGCAAATGTATGCAATGTAGAATGTTTTAACTAAATGCATGAATGCACTATGTATAAATGCTATGTATATCCCCAAGTACACCCCCCCATGCCTAAAATCTGCAATGTTCTCATTGCATAGAAGGTATTACCTAGGTCAGAGACGGGTTGCTGTTATTTTGTTAGCAGGTAAGTAGCCAAAGAACCTGCAAATCAGGTTCAAAGATCGTAGAAGTAGGCCCTAAAAATGAGAAAAGTAATGCAGGCCTAGAAAATAGGTAACCTAGGATGTTGGCGAGCTGATGATGAATCTCGATAGCAAATGCTCGCCCAACCAAGATGGGAATGAAATCTTCCTAGGTCACAGGAGGTGGTTCTAAAGGATATACTGGAATAGCGGCCTCTAAAGGGATAGGAGGATGATGACAAGGATCCTCCAAAGGAAATGGGGAAGGAATAGTGTAAAGATAAACCCCCAAGGTGATGGACTAACCATAGAAAGCATCAATCCATACCCAGTACTCCATTACAAGAGATATTGGTCTATTAAGCCCCCCAGTCAAAATAGAAGTGAGCAGATCTCTAAGACAAGGATTGTCTAGGTTGTCCAAGTTTTGAGGTTGCGGGATGGCCATAAGGTCTAAGTTGGGTTTAATCGGCTTAGTGTCCATCCCTAACACTCTTCGTAATTCCTCAATGGCATTCCTAGCATCCCTTGTACTATCACAAGTGTCTTCCTGCACTTCATTAGTGATCATTTTTGCACATGGAGTCAAATTTTTGCCTTCAGACATAGGTGAATTAGAGGATGACTCCTAATCAAATGAAGACAGGTTGGAAGCAACATATCTTGGGATTACCCTATCAATCTCATCTCCGGGTTCTTATTCTTTACTCAAATCCTCCCCAGAGTCTATATATGAATCCACATAAATCTCAAAAGTTTCTTCCATGTTTTCTTGTTCTTTACTCAAATCCTCCCTGGAGTCTATATGTGAATCCACATAAATCTCAGAAGTTGCTTCCATGTTTTCCATTGTTTCGTGATAAGGAGAGATATCATCAATGGGTGTGCTAAGGAAACCTAATTTGGTCAAATTTGTGACATCCTCAGGGGCTAATTCTTCAAATAAGACATAATCACCTTTAGTGCCACTCCAAATCTTGAATGTAGGGTCCTCATATAATTCATCGTTCTCCTCATCATATGATTCATCATATTCCCAAGGTCCAGAATCATATAAAATCTCAGCAAATCCCCTAGGGCACTCTATCTGGGGTAAATGGTTTACATTTGTAACATCAGACTCCTCAGATAGGTGAATTTCTTCAGGGTTAGGTTCCCTAAGGGTGGGCTTGAGTTCCATCTCGTGATCAGAAGGGAGGGCGGGATTAACAATTTGACTTCAACCCACTTCGTCAAATGTGACGAAAATAATATCATCTGGGTCGAGGTCTTCTAATGGTACCATCATTCCCTTCTTTTGACTCCAATGAAATTCAGGCGGATACTCAACATGATCATCATCTTCCTCGGGTTGCCACCTTTCTTCATCCAATGTATAGCTACTTTCATACATATCCTCCTCCCACTTAAGGCATGGACCTCTCAAGGAAGTGTCATCTAGCGGGGAGGTTTCAAAATCAATCCTCGAAAAATAGCTATTCTCCCTTACATAATCTCCAAAATTTCCCTCCAACTTAGGGTGTGGCTCTCCCACGGGAGATGAATCTAGTGTAGAGGGGTGCATTTCATCCTCAATGGGGTAGGTTGGGTGGCTAATGGCTTCTTTTTCTTTTTTGGCCTGCTCTCGAAGATTCTCTTAATAAATCAATAATTTCGTCTTGCATTTTCTGTATTTGCATCTTTAAGGAGGAGAGGTCATCATTTCTATCAGGAGAGAAGTCAGGCTCAGGCTTATAGTACCTAGGAGTTTCTGTCCAACCATTATAATCATTCAGGAAGGGTGGGTTGGGTATTTGTATGGCGTGCGGGACATTGGGCAAGGCAAACCCTGCTCCTAGGTTCTGCTCACTGATTTGGGGCTTAACCAAGTGAATACTCCTATAATAGGAGTAAAAAGGATCCCAATAATTGTCATTATGTCCATCAAAGGATGGACCATCATGGCGTATGGGATCAAAGATCGCAGAGTGGGGGTAAGGGTGTGGACAAGATGTGAAAGGATGATGGTCGAATTGGTCCATTCTAACACCATAGTTAGATTTCCCAAGCAAACACAATTCCAAAAGGACTTTTTAGGTCTTTAATCAGTTAGGCATTTGAGATTTAAGTTCACTTGTAGGTGACAAATCAATTTGTTCAATCAATTTACGTGCCTATTGTCGACCTACAGAATGCCTAAGAAGACCTAATTGGAACTTAGGTCATCTTCCCTAAAGCCCAAAAAGTTTAGTCACCAACAAGTATGGCAAAGAGGGATGCAAGTAGGGTCAAGCCCTTCCTTTGAAGCATTGCTTTCGTGGTGCTTCTTAACTACCCTCAATCCATAAGGTTTGGAGGCAACTTCACCTCTAAACTAAAGTTCGGGTGACTTAAGAACCCAGTAATAGGAGGCTCTAATCCTGGCGGTTCAAAACCTAAGGAGTGTCTAAAAGCATGCCGTGGTGCAAGAGATATAAGTGTGCATACACCGCAAAAGATTTTGAATTCGAATTTTGAATCGCACGCCAAGTGTGAAAATCAAGTCCTTAGTTTTTAAATGTTCTTCCTTTAATTAGTCCTTTTTCAGAAAATGTGATCACTTGTTAATTCTTTCAAAACAATATAGGTGATCTTGTCTTAAGTCCAAAATGCAATGCGTGATTAGAATAGGATGCAAAGAAAGAACATACCTTGTCTCCAGTAATCTTCAATGAAATGCACGCAATGCAGAAAATAAAATCTGGAGGCTTCTCATACAATCCTATATGGTCATCTCTAGGGGCAAGCAGCTTCTAGCAGGTAACTTGTTTTTTTTTATGTTTTTTTTTACTTATACATAATCAAGAAAAATAAAATCAATCCACAAAAGAAAGTAAAAACCTACGTCTAAATAAATGGGAACAGACTCCTGCAAAAAATACCCACGCAAGGGCCTAAGACAATTACGAGGAACAAACCCCTAAAAATATACCCCAGAACAAGGGTTTTTCAAATGAATGTACCAAAATTAAGAGAAAAAAAAATAAAAATCTATCTACAGCTGAAAGAATGAAATGAGGATGTGGTCCTCCAGTTATCTCCTCTAGTGGTGGAAACAAGGTCCACCAAGACATTGCAGAGGTGGATGTGATGCATCTTCTCCTAGTGTTGCGACTCTACTGGCGTTGTCAAGGATCACCTGATCTTTGAGGCTGGTGCAACAAGATGTCTCCAAATACGCATACCTCGCTTCAAATAGATAATCAAATTGAAATATGCCTCAAATAAAATGTGAAAAATAATTAAATAAATGCGAGTCTAATATTTGAAAAGTCGATTTTCGCTTTCGTTGCTTCACACATAAAATGACACGTCGTTTTAGTATCAAAGTGGTGGAAAATGGCTTAATAAAATAATTAAAATAAATCACTCACAGGAGAGCAGGTCGTATCCACAGGGAGGCAGAGGCCTATTAAAATCACAACTAGGTAGAAATCGAGTTTGCAGAAATATTCATCAAATCAAATAATGCATATGTCGCTCTGAATGTAAACCTTAAATTTATGGAGAAGTCAAGGGTTGTTGATGTAATTTTCATGTACGAAAATAGTTCATGTGCAGGGGTATATCATGTACTTTTCACTTGCATGCATACTAAAATGTAATTCAAATTTAAATGTAATGCATATTGAGGTGAATCATAAGGGCTTAACAATTATATAGAAGAATAAGCATAAAGTTATAATTTCACCTCAATTTAATTAATCTAAGAAATCAGAAAAATAACTTTTGACAATGGCAATTCCCGTAAATTATAGTGCAAACCAAAACAGGGGATTCTTCCCCTCTCCTCCTCACGTACGGGAGAGAGGTTCGTTCGAGGAGCTGCTCAGGGAAAAGGTCGATCGAAGCGAGGCCTTTACAATGGTGTAGGAGGTGTGGCCAGAGGTGGCTGGCTAGCAATCGTGCGTCATGGTGCTGCGTGTGCGCACAGGTGGCTGCACTGCTAGGCGTGCGTGTGGCCAAGGAGGGTTGCTAGGAGAGCTCCGGTGGTGTTGGCAGTGAAGATGGTGGTCGACAGTGGTGGCTGCATGGAGGTGGCAAGTGATGACCTTGGGTTCCTTCGGGAAGTTGCAAGCGGGTTGAAGAAGAAGAGGGCGTGTGCATTGGCTGGCGCGCGCCGGCAGTGGCGCAGCACTGCTGGAGGGCTGCACACGCGCGGGCTGTGGCGCAGCGCTGCTAGAGGGCTACACGTGCGCAGGTTGTGGCGCAGCACTGCTGCGGGTGTAGCGGAGGCGCTAGAGGCGAGGGGGAGCGTAGGGACACGCACACCGGAGGCGTGTGAGCTAGATTGCGTGTGGCCTCTGCTACAAGTGGATGGAGGCATGGCGAGGAGGTGGCGCTCGTTGCAGGAGCTTGTGCGCGCAAATGGCTGTGCGTGGAGTGTGTGTAGCGACGGCTTGCATAGTTGCGAGGTGTCGGCGTGGTATGCTGTAGGTGTTGGTGATGGGTTAGTTGAGTGTGTGAGGCACTGAGATGGAGTAGGTGAAGAAGAAGCACGGTTATGGATTGCGAGACTCCATAGATGGCGGTGTGGGCTGTCACCTCGCATGCCCACAGTAGCAAAGTTCTCGCCACGATGGAGGTCCATGGTGGTGAAGTGGGTAGTAGATTGACGCTCTGCACTGTGAGGGTATGGGGTGGTGGCCTCCCTTAGCATGGCAGTCGTTCCCCCTCTCTTGTAGCCGTCGGCAATTCAAATGGAGGTGTGATGGAGATCCGCTTCTTCCGGCCTTCAATGGTTGCCAGTCGATCCTTTTTGCCATTAACAAAGAAGAAAATAAATAAATAACATGAAAAAGAAATGATGGGTTAATTATGCACAAACCCTTGACTTCTATGTTAAACCAAAATGATGCATGTAATGCAACTAATTGGTTAACTAATTAAATGCATGCAATTCTAAGTTAATTATAAATGCATTTAGATATGAATGCAATGCATGAAATATGCAAATAAGTGAATAATTAGACTAATCTATTTACATCTTATTATATGCTATTTATATGTCAATATTAATCTAATGTCTAGGCAATTAAGTAACTAATTAGCCCACAAATATGGGCTCATTAGCCCTCTACCAATTTCATTGTTCACCCACCGAAACCCTCTGTCGAACAATCCACTGTCGCACCACCTCCACCGTATTTGCCAGCCACCTACGACCACTCTCACGACACGCTACCACCACCATCACCTTCGCCGTGTTACAGAGAAGCTAAGGAGCTTCTAATTGGGGCTTTCGCCCTCGTATTCTTATTTCAGGGTTTCACCGGCCTCTGCCTATCGATGCCTCCATCTCTGACGTCATTCAAGCTCCTTCGACATTGTTCTTACCCAATTCTTGCTCTAGGTGCTGTGGATTTGACCCAGGAGTCTTCCTGGGCAGTTAGTTGAAGGAAGCAACAAGTGAGCCACTCCAATTGCTCGAAGACACCTCACTGCAGAACGCAAAGAAGAGATGTGGGAACATAGTCCCACATTGTAGAGGGAGATGCACTCGGCAACACATAAATGTATTTTGTGCCTTAGGCTTATCGCCTCAAGATCACGGGGTAAGGTCCCCTTACCCACTTACCTGTACTCGCCTAAGCCTTCACTCCTCAGCTACTACCCATGCCGATAGCCCTAGACCCAATACTGCTTAAACCTGATTACCTGATTGGCTACCTGGTTATTTGAGAGAAAAGAGGAGGAATTTGTGAGTGGGGGGAGGGAGGTTTTGCTCTTCAGGGCAAACTCCCAACACTTAGTCACTGAGAAGCTTGCAAAGACCCTTGTGCGTAAGAAGAGAAGGAAGAAAAGAGAAGAAGAAGAAGAAGAAGGAAAGCTTGAAGAGGAAAAGGCTCTCTAAGAGCACTGTAGCAACGACATTTAAGTCGTCTGCCTTGAGAGCCCGATGTCTGATTGGATCTGACAGCAAGCACTGTGGATCTATTTGGCTGGCATAGAAATTGGCTTAAGTGGTTTTAGATACTGTGCATTTATTTCATCTATTGAGTAGTTAATATATTTGTATCTAAAACTAATAATTGGTGATTTAAATCACCATTATTTTATCTTAGATATCTTTTTGTCCTCTTCAACTCTTGCAATACTCATGTTCTTCATTGAGGATCAGTTTTGAGTAGAGATTATTCATTGAATATCATTATTGGTTTGATTTCTTATGCTTATTTATATATTCATTTCGATTAGCGCATGAATTGCAATACTTGCTCCCTATGTTCGACCTCAGACTTCATTTTAAATATTCAAGTTATAAATTGTATTTGTTGATTGAGCTATTTGGGAGATTTTATTACAAGGAAACATATTTACACTCCCATCTGGCCTCTATTAACAATTCTAGTCCTTAGGTTCAAATTAGGTGACCCACAAATTTTGAGCCTAATCAGACTCTATCTTGACCAAGTTTACAATTTGCTCTTTCAGTTTCTAATTTGTACAAACCCCCCCTAAGTTTTGAAATTCCTTACAAGATGGTCCCTGTGACCGTCTTCCTCAACCAGCGGTAGCAAACACCATGCCATGCTCGCCGCTGCATTTTAGGGAGCAAGATGTCCCTAATCTTGCGACGAAATCCCACCAAAATTGGTGGGATGATTCCTCAATCATTCCCATGCATCCTCACGGTTTTTCTAACCATTCTTGCCAACTACAGAGACCACGAATCTTGCCCAAAGTTCTTGCCAAAGCACAATTACACAGCACCCATCTCGACCTTGATTTGGCCACGAATCAACCACAATTGCCTCCGCTGTTCTCCAACAAAGCTCGACTATGCCCTCTCGAGCCTCGTCATTGAGATTTGATCGTGTTCCCTACCCTTCTTCTTCTCCATGATTGTCGTTGTCATCTCTAACACCAACGACTCCTCCAATCTCTTCCTTCATGCATGCTCTGACCTCAAGAGTGGTGCCATCTTCTTCTTCAACTTCCTCCAACCCTTGCCAGCCAAAGCAGGGGTCCTTTGACCCATTCCTAGCCATTGGATTTCTTCCCTGTCTCCTCTGTCTTCTTCACGCCCGATGAGCCAAAATTGTCATCTCCTACCCCCTTTATCCAATATAAGGTATCTCTTCTTCCTTCCCTTGCTCCATAGAGTTTTCTAGGCTGTTTAGATTTATGAAACACCTCCATTTCCCCCGTTGTTCCCACGTTCGTCTTCTCCATGCATGGCCAGTCTCCAGAGTCCACTCTAGCATCTTCCAATCGCGATTGCTGGCCCTCCTCCCTCGTCGCCAACCACCCACGAAGCTCCACGACATCATCCTAAGCAAAAGCCCTCTTCCAATTTGGGCTTTCGACGCACCCCTCGCTTTGCCGAACACCACCCTCCGCGATGTCTTCCTCGACTCCGACCATCCTCCTCTGTCGTCGCCTTGACAAATCACCACCACCACCACCTTCAATGAGCTCAAGCGAGGCTTCTCAAATTCTTTTGTTGAGAGCTTCACGCACTCCACTACCAGTCCGACCTCCTCTACCGCCGCTGTTTCCCTCACCTTCGATCGGCCGCCATCAACACCCTTGAGCTTCCAAGCTTCGCGATAAGCTTCGCAAAGCTACGTGGAGCCATTTGCAACATTGAGTTGGGGGCTTCACACACTTAGCCCCCTTGCCAACCTCTGTCGTCGCCACCATCTTCTTATGCCTCTTTCGTCACCACCATCATTCCAATCGTCCATCAAAACTCACCATCAAGTTAGCGAATCTTCCACGATCATCCTCAGCCATCAACAAGCCCCATCCAACAGCTGAAAGCCATCGCCAACGTCTCTCCGGTGAAGGCCGAGCCGCTTTCCCATGAGATGAAAGGAGAAAAAGTCAATGACTTGTTCGCAAGAAAGAGAAGAACCAAACAGAATTCTTAGGGACCCATGTGTAAGAAAAAGTGAACATTTTCAAGGACCTTTCTATGATATTTGCCTCCTTAAGTTTTTTATTGATCTATTACATTCAAAAAAAAAAGAAGAGACATTGACTTGTTTTTAATGCTTAAGTACATCATTTCTTGGTTATCTTTAATTAGGCATTAAATAATTGAATTTCCTCAACTGCAAGAGTAAAATTGCATGTTTCAATCCGCTCTGCATTTTTAATCTCAATATCTTTGAACCGGAATCGATACTTAGAAGATCGAATGAGTAGCATCTAGCTCCTGAGCTATACATTCGTGATAGCGGTGTTTGCACCTTTGATTGTTCCATGAGAACAACCTCGGAACTCACTTCGAGAAAATATAAATTTTAAAAGTCGATTTATGTGATTCGATTGTACTACAATGCGTATTTTATCTAATCTCATTTCATGCATGTCACTTTTTTGCACCGTTGCCAAGGAGAAACATGTGCATACCACTATCATTGTATATATTTTTCATTTTATTCTGTATATACTTTGTATTTATCCTCTTTTGTTTTATTTGTGAATATTTGTATTTCTAACTCACTTGCCCTTTGTTTTGGTTGATTCTCTTGGATTCGATCAAATTCAATCGATCCAACCACCTCACCAACAGTTCAACCACACCACAGGTAGGTAACCTTCTTTTCTTTTATTCCTTAATCCCCTTTTCTCTGTATATGTATAAAGAAAAAAAAAATTTAAAAAAACTAGGATCACACCCTGGCCTTATTTTTTTAAATCATATCACTTGTGGCAAGTATTTCTTAATTATCCTCTATGCTTCAATTTTTGAAGAAGTGGTTAGATTATATCACACAACCATTAATTCTTGTGCCTATTGGGGACTTGTGCTTAATTTTAGCACTCCTGGACTAACATCTTCTTGCTTGAGTCCAAGGTGTGCATTTAATTAAATAAAATTGGATTCCATTTAGAGCCAATTTGGGTTGAAACATTAGGATTGTTAGCATACATTTGTAAACTTTAAAAGGAAATAATTTCCTACATTATGGGCTACCCAAGCCTTGTTACAATTAATTTAAAAATTCAAATCCTAAAATCCAAGCTCTAAGATCACTTGAACATTATAATTCAAACTTAATAAACTGTTTTCAAACCAAAACAGAGTGGTTCGGGTGAGTGTAACACGGATTTCATCCTCGAATCATAGTATAGGTCAGGTGAAGTTGTTTTCATTGTGAATCAACCAACCTAGAAATTAGGTTACAATTGAAATTCATTTCTAAATCATGTGATAATTAAAGGCACAAGCATAATTAGGCCTTAAAATTGATAGACTTAGGGCTCAACTCACACGTTTCCAGTCTACTTGGAGCCGCAGTGACAAGAAAAGTTGGGTGAAGGAAACCCTATAACTCGTAAGAACACTCTACCATGTAGGGATCTTTACGGGACTCTCATTTCCTGGCTGCCCAAGTAATTCTCAGGGTAAGTTTCTGATCTAGAGGTCCATCTACCTCAAATCAACCTTAGTCATCCAATTATTTTGGGTGCCTATTCGGTCGTATAATTGCATTTAAAGGTGATTAAGTTGTAGTATAGCATGAAAATACCTCAAAACAAATAAATATAATTAGATGTGAGTCCCGATCGAATTCAAGGAGGCAGAAAATGACTTGATTATAATACTGATTTAGAACTAACTAGTGCTAGAATAATCATATATATATATATATATTGTTCAAATTAGATTGTTCAAATATAAGAACGACTAAAACTAGAACTAAAGGAAATTAATAAAACTGCTAGAAATAAAAATAGCTTTCTAAGCTACTAAAACAAGAGCACTAAGGGTGGTCCTCGGTGGCCTTTGGAGAGGTTGGGAAGAGCAGCTGATAAGTCCACTTTTGTGGACCATTATTTGGCCTAAGTACTCTTTAATTAGTTGTTCTTAGTTGTTAATTAATTAGGAGTTAAATGGCAATTCACCTTAGTCTGCATATAATTTTATGTGTTAATTTTACATTTAATATGATCTATTTGTTGAATGCAGGCCAGGTGCAAGGGTCAGACGTCCATTCTGCTTCTATAAGACGTCTGGAGCTCAGATCAGACGTCTGGAAACTACCATCGTAGACCCCCTGAGGTCTGCACTTTTTAAAACGTTTGGAGTTCAGACCAGACGTCTGATGACGTTATTGCCAAACTTATCCATCTGTTTCAACCACTCGTGATGTTCTTGAGTGGTTGGAGAAGTCGGCTGTCGAAGCAAAACAACCGAAGACCTTTTTAAAAAGGAGGTCAGCCATTCGAAGAGAATCCATCCCTCCCCCTGGTGGGGACTCCTTCCTACTCCACCATGGATCTTGCCTGCACCGTGAACCCTAAGCGTGCACTGTGGACCCAGCTTGCTCCAACGTCGCCGCTCGTCTCCGACAAAGTGGTGCGTAGTGACAGCACACACCACACCCTTTCCCGCTCTTCTCTGACGAGAACACATAGCACCACCATCACCAGTACACCACTAAAAACACCACCACGCCCTCACCCACTGCCATCCTCTTCCTTCTTCTACATCATCGTCATCCTCCCTTCACCATAGCCTCCCCCACGGCCAGAACACTATCACCTCCATCCATCACCAGCACCTAAGCCCCTTCCCTCTCCATGCGAGCTAGCCATCCACCGCCACCCCTTCTTTTTCTTCTTATTCTTATTCCTCTTCTTCTTCAACCCGCCTGCAACTTCCCGAAGGAAGCCAAAGCCACCGGTGGTCCTTCTCCATGCAGCCACCTCCTCCAACCTCCTCGAGTCATGTCGGCAGCACCTACACACTCGCCACATCCTCGCCATCGATCCCACCCATCCGTGCTATCTCTCAAGCAACTCCACGCAAGTCGATGCTAACCAGTGCTATCCTCCCTCCTCCGCTCCTCCGCCACCAGTTGACCAGCTCCGATGACCATCGGCCGCCCCGTCACCACCATCTCGAAGCCCTCATCGCAACGCACCTCTACCGTAAGCAATTCACGCCGCCATTGACCCTCGTGCGCACACAGTAGAGAGAGGGGAAATCCTCTGTTTCACGTCACATTAATATTTTCCACATATGCCATTGCGAAAATCACTGTTGATTTATTTATTTGATTATTATATTCAGTTAAATTTGCATGAATATCTCTCTATTCTTGATAAATTACTTCTGGTTGAGTATCTCATGAATTAGATAAGAGTATGCCACACCGCGAACAAGGAATGTTTTATTAGAAATTAGTATTTACATTGATTACCATTATCAAGATTATTATTTAATAGAATACTATATTATGGTAATTTTGCATATAAATACCTACATTCCTGATCAATTGTTTAAAACGAGCATTTATGTGAGAAAATGAGTTGCACTAAATAATGTGCACACCCATTGAGATTCCCGAATAAACAAAGCACTATGCAATAGTCCAATAGGCTAATTCCTCCCTGTGGAAACGACCTAACTATTTTTGTGGTGAGATTTTGAGTAATAAATATTTTTGAAAAACGATTTTCTACCACACAACTACATACAACACCGCGACATTTTATGTTAAATTTTTTATCAAAAATAAAGATCGCTCTTTCAAATGACGTCATTGCCGGGGAGGCAATAGGCCTAGTACACTCGAAAGTATTCTTTCTGTCTGCATTAAGTTCTTATTGAGATTATATTCATTAATCTATCATTTTTTTTGTGTGAGGTACATCGAAGGAGACCGGTGCATACGACGGAGACAATATTTTTGGTGGACCTTGACACCACCTAGAGGGTAGCAACAACAGCATATGGGCCTTAATCCCACGTGCGTGGAGGAAGGATCAACAACTAGAGACATATTTGTCTTTCTTTTAGATTGAGATTAGGCTAAATAGACATTTAATTTCTATTTTGTGGACCCGTGTTGGGTATTTTTGTGAGCGTGTTCCCATTTTATTTAGATTATAGGTTTATTGGAATTCTTTGAACTGTATGTTAGCTAAATTAAATTAGGTTTGTTTCCTTATTATTAAAAAAAAAAAATCAAATTGCTTACTAGAACCTGCATATCTATAGGGCGACCATCTAGGATTGAATGAGTAGCATCTAGTTTATATTTTTGCATCGCATACATCCCTACATTGAAGAAATCTAGAGTAAGGTATGTCCTCTCTGTAGCATCACATCTCTGTCATACATCTGCATTGGACTTAAATCCAAGGCCACCTAATTGAGTGAATCTAATTAATTCAATGGTCACATTAAGAAATTGGGATTGCTAAGAGGTTGGACCTTAAAATTTGTTACTTAAAATTGCGTGTAAAAGGACTTGATTGTGAGATTTTAAATACAAAACTCGTACGTGTGTTGCACACCTGAGACACTGT
Source organism: Thalassia testudinum (assembly GCA_037157565.1). Taxonomy (NCBI): domain Eukaryota; kingdom Viridiplantae; phylum Streptophyta; class Magnoliopsida; order Alismatales; family Hydrocharitaceae; genus Thalassia; species Thalassia testudinum. The sequence continues at coordinate 1,430,112 of JAZHRO010000065.1, forward strand.
GCACATCACACATAAGGTCACTAGTTAAATTTCTACCTCTCCTCTTTGTACCACAAGGGAAGTTAGTCGGAAATCAACAAGCCTATCCACGAAGTTACTTCAGTTTCTCATGTGTGGGCTCGATTCGAGACTTCCATCCCTTGCGAGTAGGTTGTAGGCACCAACGAAAGTCAACCTAGGAAGCGTAACTCATGAAAAACTTGTTTGGCCACCAACTGAACACTTAATTCTAAGACCTAGAATCTACTAAAAATAGATCCCATTATATTTGCGTTTGTTTTGACAATGGTAGAACTCTCTAGGAAGTTTCAATTTTTAGTCTGATTTCTTCTAAGTCCTAAGAGAGTTAAACCATTTGATTAAAAGAAATGGACTATCCTTACTCCTATCATTTTAACCAGAATCCCATGCCCTGAGCGTATCCATCATTTGATGGGTACAATGACAATTCATGGGATCAATCCTATTCCTATCCTAGGAGTACTGGCCTGATAACTCCCACATTTGAGCAAAGCCTAGGAGTGGAATTTTCCAATTTGCAAACACCCAATGCTCCCACCCATCATGATTTTCCTTACCAAGGTTGGACCGATACTCCTAGGCAACCAGAGCCTGAGATTGACTATCCTCCCCAATCTTATAGCAGTAGACTCACCTCTTTTATGATAGAAATGTAGAACCAATAACAAGACATGATGGAGTCTATGGGAAAGATGTTGAGGACTAGTTAACAATTGAACAAGCAAATTAGACAGCTTAACTACTCTCTTATTATTAATTCTGATCCCTACTCGTACAACCGTGGTTATCAAAATAATTATGAGGAAACCAATGACAATAGGGATCCCGTTTTGAGTAGTTATCACTTAGATTCTCCCCATGAGACACGAACACTAGAGGAGAATGACCCTAGCAATTATCCACCTAAGTTATATTGGAGTCAAAAGAAAGGGAAGATGGTACCTCTTGAGGACCTTGACCTCGATGACAGTATTTCTCTTACCCCTTATTATAACTCAGGTTAAGGTCATATTGTTCATGCCACTTCCCCTATTAATCATGTGCTGGAGCACCATTCTACCCTTAGTGAGCCTAATCCCGACCCTCCACTTAGGGAATCAACACCTACCATTTAGCATTCTGAAGATTTAGATGCGCTCACTGAAGGTGACCCTAAGGGAATGGTGGATGAATTGGATCAATTTTGGTCTCAGGGATACAAAGACTCTATTTTAGAGGAGGATGATAACCCAATAGAGGAACCGGGACTTAGAGTTTGAAGTGAATCTTGAGGGGATTATGTGTTATTTGAGGACTTATCTACCGAGGATATTAATGATTTGGTGAAATTCAGATTCCTTCCTACTTTTGATTTTGAAAAGCATCTTGCGCAAAATTAGGAAGATATAGAGTTGACGTTGGAGGAGGATGAACATAATAGTGAGAAGCCTAGAAGAGACTCTCGAGGATAATACATATCAATTGAGGATTTATGCCCTAAGGAGAACAAAGAATTGAACTATATAGGCTTTCTCCATTTGTATAACATTGAGAATGATCATCCTCCTAAAGATATTAAGGATAATGAAGTAGCACACAAAGCCCTCGAAAAGGATGTAATTGACGAGAAATAACCCGAGAATGGACTTGATGATAATTATGATTTCGCTACTTCCCAAGAAACCCAACTGTTGTCAAAGCATGTTGATCATGAGTCTACTAATGATAATGAGATAATGAATTCTGTACATGACTCATCTATTGAAGAGAAGCAGTTGGAGGTTCATGAAATAATGAAGTTACATAAGGATGTGGAAGAAGAATTCTTATTGGGAATGGAACCTAAACAGACTAAGCCGACTTAATATTTACCACCCAATCACTCAAGCAAACTATAGATTCCTTACTTAATCAATGGCTCAGGTCTCTTCTCACTTACATTCTTTCTAGGGAGAATATTATGCCAGTACATACTCAAGTGGAATGGCAAGTTTGGATTGATACTTGTAATTTTACTCTCGCCATTCAAGGGTCTAACATACTTATGGTTACATCGTTTAAAACCCTTCATGCATTGGAGGATCCTTGTTACCCTCTACATATTCTATTTCAGGAGGTCCCTTCTCATGTTCCTTTTGCTAGTCCTAGACCTCCCAAGGTAGCCTACGACGTTCTCTATTTTCTTGTCTTCTAGCGAGCATTTGGAATCACGTTGCATCATCAACTCGCCAACATTCGTGGCTACCTATTTTCTAGGCCTACACTGTTACGCATATTTTTAGGGCCTAGCTCTTTCTGTTCGAAACCAGACTTATAGGTTCCCTATAAGTATGGCTACCGACAGAAAATACAGTGCTTGTTGAAAGTCAACCCAACATCCAGAATAAAGCCTCCATCAGGTGCTTTCCTTCCTTTCTCCCCTTGTTTTAATTTTACAATGAGGACATTGTAGGATTTAGGCATGAAGGGGTGCATTTCTAGGTAGTATTCATACATTTAGGTTAAGTGAATTATTAAAAAAAAAAAATCTCTTTTATTTTCTTGTACTGAATTGGTTAGCCCTAGCAAAATATTTTTATCAAGGAGGTGTCATTAAAGATTTTCTTCTTAAATTGTTTCAGAGTTTGGAATCCAGTACTGTTGCTTCACTTGCACATAGACTTGGTAATGGATCTTTGTAAAAAATCAATAAGCATTTTTAGTCTGCTGAATCCTTGGATAGTTTGAAGGGAGTCAGGTATACTATCTTCTATTAGATCCACCTAATATTTGTGAGAGGAAAGTAGAGAGACTACTAGTGTCCTAAGTCTAGTGCAAGGACTCTTAACTTTTGGATAATTAGATGATGATACCTTAAAGTTAGGCATGGTTTTCACTCCCTATTCCTATGTGCAAACATTATACGAATTCCTAAGAGTCACCAAGTAAGGCAAATACACAGAGATTGAGTCCGAATAAAACTATGACTATGGTGGAGGGTTACGACCGTCCTTCATAGAGTCTTTGGCTGAAGGAGTGTAGTAATGTCAAAGGTCAGAAATACGATTATCCTATCCATTCATTCTCGATGGCAAGAGTAGGCACTTCCACCAAATAAGCCACACATTATCCTCTTGACCATCATCATTCCTAATAATGCCTCATAAATAAAAGTATGCATCATTTTGTGTTAGTAGTTGAAAAAAATAGAGAAAAAAGGAAAAAAAAAGAAAAGAAAAGAAAAAAGAGAAAAAAAAGAAACATTTATATTTAGAAAAATATGAAAAAAAACAGAGAAAGGAAAAAAGAGAATAGTTGAAGTTTATAGTTTTGTCTTCGTATCATTTTTCATTATGTGTCGATGTTTTTGAGGCAACAAAAACACCCATTGCGATCCACCAATATGACCTATACCTACTTTTCAGTATTTCTGATCGCCCGGATATTGGCTGAGGACTTCTAACTTAGTTGTAGGGTTATTAGGATTTTAATTAAAATGAGAATATCATATGAGGCCACCAAATAGTGAGTACATTTACAAAATCGGGTAAGCTATGCGACTCAGAAAAGAAAAAGAAAAAAAAAAAGAAAAAGAAAAGAGAGAATAAGTTAGTGCACAGGAACGCAAAGAGAGCACAGTTTTTTAGCCTCTCTTTGGGTTGACTCGTTTGGTAGTCTAAAGATTTAGAGTCTGTAGTACTAGAAGACATATAGCACTAGATGAGTATGTGCCACCAAATACGAATCCATTCAACTCAGTATCTCCTACCTAAGCTAAAAAGTCAGGCTCAAACTACAAATTGTTTTCTGCTTTATCCTTAAGGGAAGAAACTACCTATCCCAATAAAATGTTTACCAAGGGATAAGTAAGAGCTGTAAATGTAAGTTGGCTTTTCACTTGGATCCGTTACCTAGGCTATTATCACTTCACAATTGTCTGGATCTCTAAGTTTTGGAATCAGGGAAGAAGAAATCTTTTGGTTACTTCCATTGTTTTTCACTTTTGCTCGGGACTAGCGAAACTTAAGCATGGGGCATTTGATAAGTCCTATTTTGTGGACCATTATTTGGCCTAAATACTCTTTAATTAGTTATTCTTAGTTGTTAATTAATTCAGAGTTAAATGGGAATTCACCTTAGTTTGCATATAATTTTATGCGTTAATTTTACATTTAATATGATCTATTTGTTGAATGCAGGCTAGGTAAAAGGGTAAGATGTCCATTCTGCTTCTATAAGACGTTTGGAGCTCGGATCAGACGTCTAGAAACTACCATCATAGACCCCCTGAGGTTTGCACTTTTTAAGATGTCTGGAGTTCAGACCGGACGTCTGATGACGTTATCGCCGAACTTATTCATCTGTTTCAACCACTCGCGATGTTCGCAAGTGGTTGGAGAAGTTAGCAGCCGAAGGAAAACAAACAGAAGACCTTTTTAAAAAGGAGGTCGGCCATCCCTAAAGAATCCATCCCTCCCCCTGGCGGGACTTCTTCCTACTCCACCGTGGTTCTTGCCTGCACCGTGAACCCCAAGTGTGCATTGTGGCCCCAGCTTGCTCCAACATCATCGCTCATCTTCGAAGAAGTGGTGCGTAGTGACAGTACGCACCACACCCTTTCCAATTCTTCTCTGACGAGAACACACACCACAACCATCACCAATACACCACCAAAAACACCACCACACCCTCACCCATTGCCATCCTCTTCCTTCTTCTACATCACTGATGAGACACTCATCATGATCTCTAATTACCCCTAATTAACTAGTCTTCCTAGTTAATTAGCTAAGATTATGAATTTATAAGGGTTAATTATAGAATAAGGGATATATAGTAAATGACTTCAAAATAAGTTAAAAATGATATTTTATCATTCAATTAACATTATTAATAATCTAGATAATAATTGGACTCAAAATCCTATTAATCATTCCCTTAATTAATAAGTTAAGTAACTTAAACTTAATGTATACCTAAGAATATAATAACTTAAGTAATTTTACTTAATCTAATAAATTAACCTAAAAAGGTAAAAAATGTAAATTCAAGGAGCAAACATAATATTTACCTTATTTACTAACATATATAAAAAGTTGAAAAAGATCTAAGTTAAAATAAACCTTCAAAACCTGAGTTTACATTTTAGTCCTTAAAACTTATTACAATCGGGTCCTTATTTTTCATATAGGTCCTTAAGATTCATTACATATAAGTCCCTCTTCGTCTCCTTCTTCTTCTTCAGCTGAATGAATGGCTGGCGGCAGAGAGTCACCCCACCACGCGATTACCGCCCTGCCGACATCATCCTTCTTTGTCCAAGCTCTCGCAGCTTGCGCTCACCACCTCCACTTCATCCTCCGATCTGGATTAACCGGAAATCCTATTTTTCAGTGGGAGATAACCTCACCGTCGTCGTAGACGACGACGGAGGTTAAGCTCCTCAAGCTCCTTCTTCGGCCAGACCCTGTCATTCTCTTCGCCGCCAACTACTATAAATACCCCTTAACCCCTCAGATCTCACTCAAGTTAGCTCCCTTCCCTCTTCTAACATTGCAGCCGACCCAATAGGCTATTCGTCCAAAACTCCAGTGACTTCCCATTTCAATTTCCGACTACCTCCATCCATTTTTATCAGCCAAGGAGATCCGCCGTGGTCTTCTGCATCTCTGACACAGGCACCGACCCAAGGAATCCTCTGCTCCACCTCAAATCCGCCTGCCGAAGATCTTTCTTTCACCCTCTGATTTCGTCGTCCGCCATGAGGCTTCGGCGGAACCCAATTGATCCCTTCGTCCAGGTAACAGTAGATTATGAGTAGGAGCAGGAGTAGTAGTAGGAGAAGGCTAGCTTAGTTAGTTAGTTGAGGTAGTTAGATTAGAGTAATTTCAGATTTCAGTGTCATCACCTCCGACTCCAGTGAGTTCCTTGAGCTCGCCAGAGCTTAAATCTTGTCTTTTAATTCACTGTACACCTTCCCGTATCTTCCATGACCATTTCTAAATCACTTAATCGCTTAATCGATCACCTAATCGCCTAATTCAAATTCCACCTTCACCGATTACTATCACTGTCTATGGTGACAGTAATCAAGTTAATTTTACCTCCACTGGGTTCTTTCATCATCTATCCACCACTTTAGAACCCTAATCAACACCATAATGCATATTAATACCACATATAAATTAAACGCCTAAATTTTAATTAAGTTCCTGAGCTCGCTATCCATGGCGGCTCAGGAACAGTTCAAACTATAAATTAAATATATATTTATGAATATAAACACTTGTTGACTTGTTTTAACCTCTCAATCGAGTGGTTAAACAAGTCCTGAGCTTTAACCACTCAGATCCTTTAAGAAACAAATTCACTGTCAAATCTTACATATAAAGAGACAAATGAAGAATTAAATGTGATACTGAGGTTCCTTGCAACCTCAAGATCCTTTTTGAATAAAAAATGGCAAGTTTAATCAATCTGTACACACTTTTCATATTTTCTGGACTCACCAGAGCTCCGGCGAGCTCTGGCGAGCCAAATTTGTGTTTCAGCCTCTAGAACTTAGCAAGAAGCTCCAGAATGATAAAGTATGGATCACTGATTAATTTGACGATATTTGTTTAAAGATTTAACCACTGGAGCTGTAGATTGAACTTCATCTTCTCCAACTCCGACAGAGTTGGAGAAGTTTGATAAAGAGATTTAAGAAGCATTTAATGATCTTAGAAGCTTCGGTGCAATGCACTGAAGCTATTTAAACCTTTGAAACACTGTAACAACCTCTGAATGATTCTAACAAACACAAACCTTTTCAAGTTCAAGCGGCGAGCTTGAAACCCTAGGAATCAAGGTCAAAACACCTTCCTGAAGATTTGAATAAGTTCTGGATGTTGAGGAGACTATAATTAAGGCTTTAATTTCTTGGGAGGAAACTTTAAACAGAAAGTCAATTTTTGTGCTTCCACAGTCAAACATGAGTCTGATAATGGAGATCTGAGCTTGAATTGAGGTATTGAGGAGTGAACATTGTTTCTGGGAACTTGTTTAATGAATCTGAAAGTGATTAAAGTGAGCTCAGATGATTTATTTAGCGAGAATTTAGTTCCTGTCAATTTGGGTTAGTTTCAAACCCAAACCAATAGCAGTGCCATTTTGTTGAAATTTAAACTTGAATCCTGCCCAAATTAATCTGTTATAACCTTTAAAACTAATCTAAATCAATTTGAAGCATTCTTAAGTGTCTGTTGCACATAATGAAGTCTGAAATTTGAACTCTGAAGCTTTCAGAGAAGTGAAGAGCTTCTCTGCTGGTCCTGAAGGTCTTAAGAGCTTAAAACCTAATCTAACAGATGCGGAATCACTTGTATAACATGTATAGACCTTTAAATAAAAGAGAGAAGTCCATCTGCGGACTCTGTAGAAATAATTTAACTTCCAGGCGTTAAAATAACCCATAGGAACCCATGATTTTATCTTTCAAATTGAAGAGGAAAACATTTTTAAAACCTTAATTTGACCATGCAATTATGTAGATCTATCTTAGAGCTTTCTAACAAACTTTAAATCACTCGATTTTGAGCTCTGGGTAGAAAGTTGTGATCATTTGAAGTTGGCTCTGGATGGGGTGGGATAGTCTCACATCGCTAGTTCACGAGTGTGTGCTTGGGGATAAAATGAATTCATTGCATTGGCTACCTAGTCGTCAGCGCCTGGCACACCGGTTACCGATCTGATCTGAGCATTCTGAACATTGTGCATGTGTGTGTGTGTGCGGGCTTGTGTGCCTGCGGGTGTGCTCCCTTGTGGGCGTGAGTGTATGTGCCCTAGGAGGGCGAGAGGCCTGGGAGGCTGGGTTGAGCCGAATTGGCTCATGACTGTGAACCAATATGAAATGAACCAACAACGAACCTAATTGAGATTAAGCGAGGGCTGAGTAGGGTCTGGTCCCACCCTGGTCTCAAGGTGCTGTGTATCCTCGAAAGGACCTCGCTGCAAATTAAACACATTTTTGGTTGAAAAGTGAAAAACACCCAGTTCAGCTGAAGGACTTAAGGAAACGAAGAACTGAAGGATAAAATGTTAAGTGTTGAAGCTGAAGGCTAAGGAAGAAAGGAGCACAGGCACTAAGGAAGGAAAAGAGATTAAGGAACAGAAAGAGAAAACTAAGGGAAGAAGAGGAGAAGGAAGGAACAGAACAGAAGAAAGGTAAGAAAGAGAGCTCGAGAGAGAGAAGAAGAGAAAAGAAAGAAAGAAGATAAGAAGCTGAAGAAAATAAAAAGGCATCAATACTTTGGAAAATAAATGAATTTTTCTTGCATCATTTATTTTTGTTCTTAATTGTAAAAAGGCATGTTTTAATAGAATAACTTTTAATTGCCTTAATTTCTTTGGAATGAAATTGAATTGGAAAACTAGAATGTTTACTTGTTAATAAAGTATAACATTTTAAGTAAATATGTTTTGCATATGAAATTTTGTATACTCTTTATAGTTTAAATATTTTGACAAAATTCATGTTTTAAAAATCAACTTAGTTATACCTCCTAAACTTATAGAGAAATAAAGGAGAATTGGTGAATTTGGAAAATTATTATACCTCCCAGTGAACGACATGAACTTAACCAGTAAAAATTTCTAAAATGTTAGGTTAATTCGACCCTATACTACACAACCGACATAATTTCGAGTTAACTTAAGTGACTTTTTCTACTCTTAATTAAGTGAAATTAACTTAATTACTGAGTTGAGTATAAAAGCACGCATCATTTTAATGCATCAAACTCCCTTCACCGTAGCCTCCCCCATGGCCAAAACACCATCACCTTCATCCACCACCAGCACCTAAGCCCCTTCCCTCTCCATGCGAGCCAGCCATCCACTGCCACCCCTTCTTTTTCTTCTTATTGTTCTTCCTCTTCTTCTTCAACCCGCCGCAACTTCCTGAAGGAACACAAAGCCACCGTCAGTCCTTCTCCACGCAGCCACCTCCTTCAACCTCCTCGAGTCACGCTGGTAGTACCTACGCACTCACCACGTCCTCGCCATTGATCCCACCCATTCACGCTATCTCTTAAGTGGCTTCACGCAGGTCGATGACAACTAGTGCGGTCCGCCCTCCTTTGCTCCTCCGCCACCAGTCGACCAGCTCCGGCGACCATTGGCCGCCCCGTCACCGCCATCTCGAAGCCCTCATCGCAACGCACCTCTACCGTAAGCAGTTCGCGCCGTCGTCAACCCCCGTGCACGCACGGTAGAGAGAGGAGAAATCCTCTGTTTCATGTCACATCAATATTTTCCACGTATGCCATTGTGAAAATCACTGTTGATTTATTTATCTGATTATTATATTCAGTTAAATTTGCATGAATATCTCTCTATTATTGATAAATTGCTTCTGGTTGAGTATCTCATGAATTAGATAAGAGTATGCTACATTGATTACCACAAATAAGGAATGTTTTATTGGAAATTAGTATTTACATTGATTACCATTATCAAGATTATTATTTATTAGAATATTATATTGTGTTAATTTTGCATATAAATACCTACATTCCTAATCAATTGTTTATAATGAGCATTTATGTGAGAAAATGAGTTACACTAAGTAATGTGCACACCCATTGAGATTCTTGAATAAATGAAGCACTACGCACTAACCCAATAGGCTAATTCCCCGCTTTAGAGACGACCTAACTATTTTAGTGGTTATATTTTGAGTAATAAATATTTTTGAAAAGCAATTTTCTTCCACGCAACTACATACAACGACGCGACATTTTATGTTAAAGTTTTTATTGAAAACGAAGATCGCTCTTTCAGCAGCGGCAGTGCATCAAGGTGGTTTTGGTGGATGCCTCAATGGAAGAGGGAACTGGAGAGAGAGATGGAGGAAAAGATGCCTTTAGATGGGAGCTTTGGGGTCCTTTTTATAGAAAAGATGAGGGGCAAATCTGGTATTTGGACCTCCAACTCATGCAATAACTTTGGATTGGCCAAATCCGTTGATCGGGAGATCAATGACTCTGATTTTGCCTCAAAATAGCCTCCATAACACCTTGTACACATAGAATGCCTCTGGTTGCGCCACGTGGTGTGCTCTGGGCCCTTAGATCCCGATTGCATGGTTGTGCACCCATGCCTCGCTGCCGCCTTTGCTGAGATCCCACGTGCACGCTCGTTTAATTTTAGCCCTCCGATTGAAGATCCGACACTCGAATTTCGCCCGTGCACACCGTCTCTTTAATTTTCCCCTCCGTGCATCTCTAACGCTCGTCGCCTCTTCTATTTCAAGTGCGCTAACCACCTGCTACGTACGTGGATGGTCGCTTGTTTGATTTCTCACGTATGTCACCCTAGCCGTTGGATGAAGATCCAACGGCTGTGAGTGATTCTTCCTTGATGAGGCACGTGTGAAGCGGTGACATGGCATGCTTGTGACCATTGGATGATGATCCAATGGCCCACAAGGTGCATGGAATTCCTTTAGTGGATGGGGCGGCAGCCTTGGATGACTATGATGGCCCCACGTGGTGCCATTGTGGCCATTGAATGACGATCCAATGGCCCACAAGGTGCGTGGAATTCCTTCAGTGGATGGGGCGGCAGCCTTGGACGACTATGATGGCCCCACGTGGCACCATTGTGGCTATCCATCTTCTTTGCTTTGTAGATGGTGCTGTAGGGCTCAGATTAAGTTAATTTTTGCACCATTGGATTACGATCGTTGATCTGGATCCATCCATGTAGTTAGATTTTACATCTGAGGTTTGGATTTTTGCCACCTTGCCTCTTTGCCTTTGCTCTTCTGCGAACTTCATAAGATGCTACGGAAGTCTGATCAAGACAATCTTGGAAGCGTTGGTCTCCCATCGTCACCCTGAACAGATCCGTACGGTCGGATTTATCATTTACGGCCTTGAATTACCTACAATTAGTATTACCTCTCAATTAGGACATAATATAGCATTATTATTCACAAAATTAACAAATCAACTATGATGCAAGATATGATGCTTATGCATGCATTATTCCTAAGTTAAGCTAGGATCTAACTTAATTAAGGTAGATTAGAACTTATGATTACTGCGCAATCATACTCCCATGCATAAGTCTTGCTAGTCCTTAGCAAATGCAAGACTAAATGCATTCTATCAAGAGTTTGACTAGAGATCTATTTCTTTTGTTTTCATCAAAAATTTAGAAATCTAGATAATCATGAAGTATAGTGTTGTAGCCTATGTAACGGATCCAAGTGAAAAGTCGATCCACATCTAAAGCTCGTACTTCACCCTTAGTAAAACTTTATTGGGATAGGCAAACTTCTTCCCTAGGGGATATAAAATAATCTCCAATGTAGCCCTAGCTTTTGGCTTAGGTAGAAGATGTTTGAATCAAATAGGTTTGTATTTGGTGGCTCACACTCCTCTGCTGCTGCATAGAAACTAGTACTTCAAAATCTAAATTTCTAGATTACCAAATAAATCAACTTAGAGAGAGAGAGCGAAAAAACTATGCTCTCTTAAGTTCCTTGTACTCATTCTTTCTCTTTTCTTCTCTTTTCTTCTCCCTTTTCTTCCTTTTCTTATTTTTCTTTTCTTTTTCTTTTTGAGCTCACATCTCAGCAGATTTGTAAATATGTTTAGTGGTCTCTCATGGCATTAATACTTCAATTAAGTTCTGATAACCCTATAACTAAGTCAGAAATCCTCAACCAGTAAAGTAGGTCAAGGCTGTCTTTGGTGGATCGTGAAGGTAGTGGGTATTGTTGCCTCAATGTGCTTGTCATAAATGAAATAAATCCAACTCAACACACTTTTTTTGTCTTTTTTCTTTTCTTTTCTTCTTTTTTAGACTCTTTTTTTTATACTTTTTTTTTTTGCATATATATCTACCAACACAATGCAATACAACATGACATATGCACTTTTATTCATGAGGCATTATTCAAGATTGGTGATGTTCAAGAGGATATTGGGTAGCTTATTTTATGGAAGTGCCTATTCTCGGCACTGGGAAAGGAATGATTGGACAACGTATTTCTGACCTTGACATTAACACCCTCCTTCAGCTGAGGATTCCATAAAGGACAGTCGTGACCATCCACCTTAGTCCTAGTTTTATTAGAACCCACTCTCTATGCATTTGCCTTATTTGGTGGCTCTCACAAAGATTCACAGAAAGAATTTGCATGTAGGAATCGAGAGCGAAAACTAAGCTTAACTCCAAGTATCATTATGCAATTATCCAGAAATTAAGATTCCCCGCACTAAACTTAGAACATTAGTAGACTCTCTACTCTCACCTCACAATTGTTTAGTGGATCTACTAGAAGATGGTTTGCTTGACTCCCTAATTACTGTCCAAACATTCAGGAAAAGAAGTAATGCTTCTTCTCAAAAACTAAAGATGTCTATTACTCTTCACAGCGGATCCATTGTAAGTTCTACGTGTAAGTGTGAAATTGTAGTGGATTCTATGTTCAGGAATCAACTAAAGAATAAATCCTTAACAAAACCTCTTGATAGAATGATCTATTTCCTAAGATGTTGGTAGAAAATTTTTCAGTTTATATGTACTACCCCCCCATGCCTAATTTCTTGCATGTCCTCATGCATGAATAAGAGAAAATGAATTAAGACAGGGAGTAAGTGGATAGAAATCACCTGGAATTGCTTCTGATTCATCATTCAGTGAATGGCAACACTACAATGATAATCACAATATGCAGACTAATATGCCAAAATGAAATATGCTATGTATAGAGGATATCTATATATGTATAAGTGCTGAGTTTAACGCCTCCAGCTGGGCGAAACACCAATTACACGTCCTTGATAAGATTAATAACTTCATTAGCAGGAGGAGGTTCCTGAACCAAAAATGGCTTGAGGTGCTGGCCATTTACCGTAAAAACATACCTAGATTTTGGGTCCATAATTTGGATCGCCCCATTAGAATATGGGTGGATCACCAGATACGGGCCAGTCCACTTGGACTTGAGTTTTCCCGCAAAGAATTTAAGCTGAGAGTCAAATAACGACACCCGCTAGTTAGGCGTGAATTCCTTCCTCCGAATGAGGCAATCATGAAAAGCCTTAGTCTTATCTTTGTATATCTTTGCATTCTCATAGGCTTCCTACCGAATTTCTTCTAATTCACTAAGCTAGAGCTTCCTCTCATAACCACTTGCATCGAGGTTAAAATTACACTTCTGCACTACCCAAAAGATGTGGTGCTCCAGCTCGACAGGAAGGTGACAGGAGTTTCCATACACCATGCAATATGGCGACATTCCAAGCAAGGTCTTATACGTGGTCTGATATGCCCAAAGTGCATCGATCAGTAGATCAGACCAATCCTTCCTATCTGGCCTAATCGTCTTCTGAAGAATAAGCTTGACTTGATGGTTAGAAACTTCAGCCAGCCCATTGGTCTGTGAATGATATGGGGTAGCAATGTGGTGATGTACCCCATATTTTTTCAATAGCGATCTAAAATGAGCATGGATGAAGTGACTACCCCCATCGTTAATCAGAGAACGAGGAACTCTGAATCTTGCAAAAATAAATTCCCGAACAAAGGATATAACGGTCTTATGATTAGCTTATCTTGCTGGGATAGCTTCAACCCACTTCGAGAAATAGTCAACTGCGAGAAGTACGTACTCGAAGCCATGCGAGATTAGAAAAGGGCCCATAAAGTCAATGTCTCACATGTCGAACACTTCTACAACTAGAATGGGGCATCATGTCTCTTCGGGTCATAGAACCGACCAACTGACATCGCTTGCAACATTTGACAAACTCGTGTGTATCTTTGAAAATTGTTAGGTAGAAGAACCCCTATTGCAAAATCTTTGCAGTGCTTTTTCGTCTCGAAAAATGACCACCACAAGCATAGCTGTGGCAAAAAGATAACACACTCGAAATTTCTGAGTCGGGGATGCATCTTTTGATGATCTGATCAGCTCCGATGTGAAAGAGCAAGGGATTATCCTAGAAATAAAATTTGGCTTCTGAAATGAATTTGAGTTTCTGGTCCTTGCATAACCCTGTGGGAATCTTGCCTACAACATGATAGTTTGCAATATCAGCATACCAATGAAACTCAACAGAATTTACAGCCAAACGGGACTCATCCGAGAATTGATCTGAGATAGGCGAGGAATATGGGATGTGTTTAGGGTTTAGCCGAGACAATTGATCCGCCGCAACATTATGAGCTCCAGCTTTGTCACAGATCTCGACATCAAATTCCTGCAAAAGAAGGATCCATCTGATAAGATGGGGTTTAGCATCCTTCCTTGCCAACAAATGCCAGAGGACGGAATGGTCAGTGAAAATGATCACTTTTGACCCGAGTAAGTAAGATCTAAACTTGTCCAACCCGAATACTACAACTAGCAGTTCTTTCTCAGTAACCATATAATTTCACTGAGCCTCATTTAGCATCTTGCTAGCGTAGTAAACTACAAATTGATAGCACTCATGACGCTGGCCTAGAACGGCTCCTTTAGCGAAGTTGGAGGCATCACACCTCATCTTGAAGTCGAGAGACCAGTAGGGTGGTTGGAGAACAAGTGAGTTAGATACAACACTTCATAAGGTCTCGAAAGTGCTGAGACATGAGGAATCAAAGTTAAAGGGGGCATCGGCTGCCAAAAGATTTGTCAAAAGACAGTCAATTTTCGACAAATCTCGAATGAATCTTAGGTAAAATTCGATGTGTCCTAAGAATGATTTGATCTGTTTGACTGAGCTAGGCAGAGGTAATTGATGATAATATCATCATGAGACATAACTAGCCTTAATTCATCATAATCAAGTGACAAATGCTCTTACATAGTCGCCTGAGAGTCATAATTCCTTGTATATCCATTTTAAGGGAAGTACATTAAATCAGAGTTAATTCTGTAGTTTTAATATCATATCATGAAAGCAGAGTAACCACAGGATTTTCCAGGGGTTAATCTAAGGTCTAATGAGTATTAAAGAATAATAAGTGTGTCTATACAAACAGAAACAGGATTTCACGTGCTTTAAGACTCAATACAGCACCCAAAATCCTAATTTCAAATCCACTTAAATTATAGAGGTTTTGGTTAGGATAAAATTCATCTAAAACTTCTAAAATTCATAGAAAAATATTACTGGAGGTTTGGTATCCTTGATTTGACCATCTAAACCTATTTTGACCTTAAATAGAGTCACAGACAGAATTCTGCCCTAATTTGGGTTTCTATGCAAATTTCTTAGTCAAACTTAGTCAAAAATCAAATCCGACTTCACCATCAGATTCCTTGGGTCCAAATTAGGTTTGTACCAAAATGTGGGTCCAATCAGAGTGTATCTTGACCTAGTTTGCATTTTAGTCCATTTAAACTCTATTTCTTTTAGCAAGCCCCTAACTTTTCAAATTCTTTGCATTTCACCCCTCAACTTTGCTGTCTTCCTCACGAAAAGCCCCCTACCGCCATTGGAGGTCAAGTGACCTCTAGGCCAACTTTGAACACTCCTAAACCTACTCAAATCATCATCAAATCCCACCAAATTTGGTGGGATTGATGTTCACACTATGGGGATTTGATTGGGACCGATCTTGGCTTCCAAATCACAAGGAAAGCCTCATGCGAACACATGAGGTTTTTGGGTGATTTTCCTTTAATCGCAAGCCTTGTAGAAGCCCTTTCCTTGTCTAGAGCTTGCTCAGAAGCTCTATATAAAGCTCCAAAACTCAAAGCCTTGATCTTTAGCTCGGTTTGGTCACATTTCTTCACCAATTGTCCTTCTCCGGCCACCTCCACTGCAGCTTTGGCAATGTCTTCTTCCTCGACTTCCTCGCCTGGTACCACATACCATAGGCAGTGGGATTGCCTTCCTCACCTTCCTCTTCTTCTCGCAATAGCAGCAGAAGCCTCCCTTGCCCTTTCTTCCATTAATTTATGCCTTATTTTCTCCCTCTTCTCCTGAATCTCCCCAACTCCTTCCTCTTCTATTTCACCCACCAATACGCCCTCACACCCTCCATCTTCCTCTGCTTCGGTTGAACTATGGTGAGGCTATCTGCCCTCCACAAGCCACTAAACTCCATGCCACCGGTCCCACAACCTTTGCCGAACCTCCATGACCAAAACCCCTCAAGAAATTGATGGGATTAACCACTTAAAACCCCCACCTAACACCACTCTCACCGCACCTCTTCCTTGACTTCGCCAGACGCCTACACGCACTCAATCACCACCACCTTTGCCATCCTCCGATGATCCTCCTGGACCTTCTAATTAGGGCTTTTGAGTCTGTATTCTTCTTTTTAGGTTTGTCGTTCGCTTGCTGTCACCGCCATCATCTCCGATGTTGTCTGCCTTGCTTCGACCACCATCGGCTATCATTCCACACCTAGGTGTTGCAGCTTCATATGAGGAACACATCTACACCAGCAATTGGAGGAACTAGCAGCTGTAGCACCATAATTAAAGTGGGCTTCACTTGCTGCTGCTACGCGAAGGAGTCCCCAGGAGATAGTCCCAAATCATGTGGGACAAACTCATTACAGCGCATAAATTGCCTTTGTCCTTTAACCTTATCGCCCAAGTCACCGGGTGTCAGGTCCTCGCACACCTGTGCTCACATAGCTCGCTTACCCTCACGCCCGATGAGCTTAGTCCCTTGCTCGAATCTGATAGCCACATACATGCCCGATTACCCTCGGGTCTGAGAGAGAAGAAACAGGAGAGATTTGTGAGAGGAGGGGGGAGGGTTTTACTCTGAAGTGCCTTAGGCATGTGCTGAAGGAAAGAAGGCTAACACTTAGTTGTGTGCTGTGCTTGTGAAGGCTGCGCTTGAGAAAAGCCTTGGACTTGGAGGCTTGCTAGAAGAGAAGGCTATTGAGAGAGCCTTGTGCTTGTGAAGCTATGCTCCTGTTAAGACATCTGATCTTTGGTTTTGGTTACTGTTGCATTATTTAAGTACCTGAGTTGAATTGATTGAAGATACTGTTGAATTATTTAAATAAATTGAATATGAGATGCATATTTAATTAAAGGGATCTAAATGGTGATTTAAATCACCACTTTTTAGGTTTTCTCTATTCTTTTTGTCTCTACATTCTTTGAGATATTGTTGATTGTTATTGATTATCAATTTGAGATATTGTCATTGAATATCTTTTATCTAGTGCTCAATTTATTGTGCTTATTTATTCTGAATGAAGATTAGTGCGTGAATTCCACATTTTCTCCCTACGAATGATCTCAGACTCCAATTAGAATATAAGTTTTATAAATTTAAGTGCTTGTGTGATTTTTTGGATTATACAACAACATATATATTTCTTAACACTCGACGAAACCGTACCAACAGTAATCGAGAAATGATTTTGGACTTAGCTCGATCAACCTCGAGTTTGCTAGAAGATATCCTATGACCTAGTACAATGCCATGCCTCACCATAAAATGGTTTTTCTCCCATGAAAGTACTAGGTTAACTTCTAAGCACCTCCTTAGGATCTTTGTGAGGTTATTAAGACAAGACGAGAAAGCATGTTTGAAAATGGAGAAGTCGTCCATAAATACTTCTACATAGGCCCTGATCATATCAGACAAAATGGCCATCATACAATGCTGAAATGTTGCTGGTGTGTTACAGATGTTGAAAGGCATTAGCTTAAATGCAAACTCACCATGAAGTCATGGTGCAGGTCAAGATGGATTCGCCATTTTCATTCTTGATTATGGTAAGTCCTGCTTTCTTTTTTTTTGAAAGGATGAGGAATGCTATTGAAGACGATAGCAGACCAGAAAAATTTTACTCATAAGCAAAGGAAGCCATTACATACTGTCATTCCACTCTTTCACATGTACACAACAATCTCTCACAATAGCTCCCATAATACAGGAACCCCCCTGAATAGACACTCATTACGAGCACGCCAAACACACCACATAGTAGCCACCATCATCGTTTACAAGTTCCTCGTCATCAATATTTTCCTCCAAAGGTCATCCTACGTGGGTAGTGGTTCCCCACATAGTCCCCTCTAGATCTGACCCGTCACCAAACAAGAGGTGAAAAGGTGTATCTTGCTATCCGTATCAAGTCCACATAATGGACAATTTTGCGGTGGAGTGCCCAGCTTCCTACTTCTTAAATCGCCGGTTACAAGCCCATCCTGCCTACACAACCAAAGGAAGATTTTAAGCTTTAGAGGAACTCTCAGTTTCCAAACCATGGCACAATCAGAATCTACCGATGTGAGGGCACCAGCCATGCTAGCCATTAGCCTCTTGTATGCCGTGGTAGGTGTGAACTGACCATGTATCCACCGGTAGCCATCTTCACCTTTTGCCGGTTGGGATGAGGTGTAACGATGTGATGGTATTAAGGTTATGTGAGGTTATGATGGTGGTTAGTATGATACTGAAAACCTCATAAGTGTCATTGTAGTGGATTGTATGGAATATCAACCATCATTACAACCATTATTTAATTAACTAATTTTTACTGGTTTTATTCCAGGTCGTTCACTGGGAGGCAGTTATTGATTTACATCACTCTCTAAGTCCAAAAGTATCCTTTAATTCCAAAAAGAAGTTTTATGTCTAGCAAGGAATGAATGAATACTTAGTTTAATTGTGTACAAAGAATCAATTAAAATGCTTGCAAAAACTAATTATAAACAAGCACCAAACACTTCATCACTATACTCTAAACTATCTCTCTATAAGTTATATTACTAATACTTACATAAATATACACTACCAACTAATATTACATAGCATACTAATTCAATTTACTATACTGACACCTACAGTAACACATGTAATAGCTATAGTGACAGATGCAGACGTCGCTAGACCCCAGAAAAAGCTATATACAAACTAAAAGAGGGAAACCAGGGTCTATAGCAACTGTTATAGCGACATCTTATTCTGTTAGTAAAGGTATGCAGTTATATATATAAAAGTGGCTGAACTACATACATATGTATATATATATATATATTATGATTGTGTTATACAGTTTTTGTCTTTACGTTATATTTGTATTCTCACTCTCTCTTTCTTCACTATATGTATCTACACCTTCACTCTCTCTCTTTCTACATTACCCTTCTTCTGCCTTTCTTCTTCTTCTTATTCTGTGTTAAGCCTTAGCAACACTACAGCATGAAAGGTGATTAACTGCTGTCATTACCCCTCTTAATTAATCAAAAATGTGTTTAATTTGCGGGCACGCTTTTCGAGGGATACACAGCACCCAGAGGGTGGGACCAGACCTCTACTAAGCGCCCTAATTGTCATTAGGCCGCTTAATTGTGTATTATCAAGCTCAGATCAGAGGGCCTCTCAGCCCATGCACACACACACACCCCCGGGCCCCCAGCCCCAATGCTCATATCATATGCTCATGCTCAGAAGGTAAGGTTCGGTTGTTTCGGGCACCCGGCGCCCGTGACGACTGCACCTTATACTTACAAATTCAATTTATACTACAGCGCGTGCTCTTCAGCGCACGATGTGGCGCTATTTGAGCGCTGCATCTGCGCTGAAATTACATGCGGCTGCATGACAAAGGGGATTTTGGCCCTCAATTCTAGGGCTATAATTTATTTTAAAATAAAAATAGATTACAGAAAAATAAAGTATTTATATAATACTATATAATTGTACACTTGATTTGAAATTTTAATTATGTTTACTATATAAATAAATTAACTAAATTATCCAGTTTATACATACTGATTTTTATGTTTAATTCTTTAATTACATAGATATTAGTTATTACATGGTCTAATTGACCTTATACAGAGTTAGTATACATGTATAAGTATTTTATAGACATTTTTATTGTATTTTACAGATTTAATTTTCGTTCTATTTACATTTAAATAGCATATTTTGAACTATTTTCTTTATAAATTAAGTTTAAATAATATAATAAGATATAACTAGACTTCAATTATCTTAAATTACTTAAAGTACATTAATCTAAATATACAGAATCAGTTTCCTTAATTCTAACTCTAAATTACTAATTTATCTAATTTAATCTAATAACTTAAATATTAACTTAATAAATTAATTATTTATTATATATATGAATTAAATTAAGGTACAGGGTTTAATTTGTTTATAATCTACATATAAATATGTATATACAGTATTATAACTTAATATTGTTATTTATATTGTTTATTGATTTATATAATCTAAGAGTACATATAAGTTAGTTTAATTAATAAATAGTTATATAATTAAGATATATACAGTATAATATAACTAAAATACCCAATTTACAGTATACAATATATACATAAGTTATTTGTATAGTTTATATACATAGGTTACTTATTTACATATATAACTTAGTATAAGGCTTATATTTTCAAGAATATACTTAATATACAAAGTACTTTTTAGGTATTTTTGAAGTTTTTCACTTTTTGTGATTTTTATACATATTATAGAGATAAGAGATGAGAAGGAAAGAATTAGATGAGGAGAAAGAGGTATTTTTGATGTTTTTAGATATAACTTCTATTATTAAGTTCCATGATATATAGATCCATCAACTGGCAAATTATACCAAGTCGAGGATTCTGAATACCATGCAACTTGGTATATAGTTAGAAAACTTTCTGATCTTTAATCAGACAGTTTTGTTTTAATTTTTTAGAATTTTTACTAATTTTTATTGAATTTCCAATCTCATCCATCCTAAGCCTTTCAAAAGATTTTTAAGGGGTCCTAAAGGCTTAGGAAGGATCTTAAAGAGGTCTAAAAAAAAACATTGACTGCCTTTCTTACAATCAGTATGAAATTTGAAAGGAATTCTACCCATTTTAGCACACTGATCATTTTTTATTTCATTTAGTTCATGTGTTGGACAGTTAACTGCAAATGAACTAGCTGATAAACTTTTAGAAGAAGTATAACAAGCATTCACAGAATTGAAATTCAATTACTTATACAGGAAAGCTTGTATACAAGGAATGCAATACAACTATATGTCAGCTATCTTCAGACTACATTCTACAGGGTTTTTAAATCAGACTTTTTTTGCTACAATTTAAGACAACAGACACAACAGCAGCAAGGACTCTACACACCAACCCTGCAGCAGATCAGATTTCATTCCAGACGGCTTATTTGCTGCTGCAGTTAGTCCATCTGGAATGAAATCAGACTTATGGAAAGAAGGGGAATGTAGCTGCAATTGCAGCAATCTTGCTGTGACTCTGGGATTAAAACCAGAAATTCAGACTTAGAAATTCCCTCAACCCCATCTGACAAGGGTTTCACTTCTCATCAAAAACACTGAATATTCCAACTCAAATGTAAGAACCCTTGTCAATAAATTCGCATCAGATTAAATCAGCAGAAGAACTGATCTAACTCTTCCTAATGCTATAGACAGCATGTAGAAAGAGTTAAATCAATCAACTAAAATCCACAATTCAAACCCCAGATTCTGGAACCTTGAGTATTGAGAACTCCTTAGGTTACAAATCATCAATGCTCTCAATCAAACACAAACTTATGAATACAAGATAGAACTTCAAATCACCACAGTGATTTTCCTTAGCTCTATCATGCATTCAATGCATTAATGTCCTCATAAAAACTCAGATCAGATTATGGTTCTTCTGAGATGAATTCTGACATCAGAAACATCTCAGATTCCTTGCCAAACAATGAATGAGAATTAGAATTCCTCAGTTTGTCAGATCGACACAGTCAAAACCCAATTAAGTAAAAATCCTTGAAATCTGAGTTAAAGAAAAATTCGACAAACTGATCACTTTTTAGCTCAGATCAGGGGCTTTTGTGATCAAAATGGGGTGAATGGGAAGCCCCTAATGTGCTTTTTGACTCCAATTTCAGATTTGAGGTTAGAAACCAATCAGATCTAAAATTAGGTCTGAATGAATGGGTGATTTGCGAGAAACAAATCGTGGAAATCAAAAGCGAATATGGAAAACATGGAGAGGGAGAGAATTCATGATCATGGACTGTGTGAAACCATCCCCTCTGATCTAGAATGATCAGAGGAGGTGAGGGGGGAAATTCTACTCTAAATTTACTGCTACAGCTACACTAACCAAATAGTGAAATTAAACACTACCAATTACTTTAATTCTACTTCTAAACTACTTAACTACAGCTACAACTAAATTGCAGAAAGGTAAATCTTTTCTAACAGGAAGAATGGGACCTATGGGTCCTTAGCCGATGGCTAAGGAGGATGAAGGGAGGAAGATGACTCCAGCGGAGGGAAGAGTCTTCTAGTGAGGCTCCAGGGTCATCCTCAGGTGCTACGATGTCCTTAGCGATGAGGAGATCGAGAAGAAGGCGGTGATTTCACAGCCAATGGCTGCGAAATCAGAGAATGGGTGGGGAGAAGAAACTGGAGTGGACGAATGATCGCTAAGAGATGTAGGAGAGAGCGATCCCCTTGCACACGTGACCACTGAGGTGCTTAAGTAGCAAACTCAGTGGCTCATATCACCGCGCGGGTGAGGATAGCTGATGAGGCAACCGACAGCAGGGATGAGAGGAGAGGGGCGCACGGCGAGCCAACTCAAAAATTGACCGTCAGATGGGATCTGGGGAGAGGGGTGAGCGTACTCGTCGATTCGCGCAAAGCTTCGGTTCAGATCCAACCACAGATCAAAATCGCTAGAGAAAATAGACGGTCAATATGTACTGTGTTCTTCACGCACTACAGTGCATACGAAGAGCAGCAGGCGGATCTCGAAATGTTGGGAAAATTGCAGGGAAAACCCCTGCACAAAGGGTAGAAATCTTGTATGCAGGCCCATAAGTGAAGAGAATTGTAACCAGATGGACCCTGCAGCCTTACAAAGGTGTCCCTGTAGGTAACAAGTAGGTCCAAAAGGAATTTCTAAAGACAAGAATGTGATGCATGAAGGACCTAAGTGTAAACTCTATATTTTAAGGCCTAAATGATGTCCAAATGCCTTCAAATTTTTATATGTGCTCAATTGAACATTTTAGAAATTAATTGTAGTTTTGATTTGGCCTTTTAAACTTATTTATGTGTTCAATTAACGCATGGATCACCATTTGTCCTTTATCTTCAGAATATCTCGCTTTGTGACCTAATTATGCAATTTTAACACAGAATAAAAGTTTTAGGTCTTTTTCTTTGATTCCCACACTTAACCCTTTTTATCTGTTAATTTGATGTTGTTTAGCCTAGTGTCTAGCTTAACTTCAGCTTTTTAGCTATGATGAGTAGCCACTCATCAGAATGCAACCAGATCAGCAAGCAGTCGCTCCTGCTCTATTTGAGTCCTTCCCCCATTGCGCCCAGTAGCTGCATTCAGAGCCCACCTGCCAGTCGCCTCATCCCAGCACTCCCTAACCGACGCCCTACTATCTACTGTAGCAGTAAAGCTCCTTGGGTATTTCTCACTTATCTTGCCTAGGTCAGACCACACATCTTCCTTGAATGCAAAGCTTTTGCCATCCCCCAGTGTTGGTGCAAACTCTCACCAATGATTGTGGACCGCCCTCCTCACTAACTGCCAGAACGATGAAGGTCTGTAAGGGATCTTACTCCACAGCTACACCTGTGTGAAGGCATATGACTCTTGAAGTAATTGGGACCATAGCTTGCCATCTTCCACAGATAATTTGATTGCCCACTTGAGAAGCAAAGCGTCATTGAACTCTTTCAATGATCGAATACCCAATCCTCCCTTTGACCGACGCCTACAGAGGTGCTGTCATTTCACCGGATTTAGGAACCTCCCTTCCATCTTCACACCCTTCCAGAAGAAGCATTTTCGCATCACATCCAACCTCTTCCAAACAGATTTCAGAGACCTGAATACCGAGAAGAAAAAAACTGGAATCGAAGTGATAACTGAATTCAGCAAGATCAGCCGTCCACCCTTCGACAGAAACCTACTGCTCCATGACTCCAATCTTGCATTTGCCTTCTCAAAGAGAGAGGCCCAATCACTCTTCTTCAACTTCTTGTTTGACAAGGGTAGGCCCAAGTATCTCATTGGCAGTGCGAATGAAGAAGTATGCAAGGTGGCTGAAATCGCTTCCGTCTCCCTAGCTGTCATACCTAAGGGGATCCGGGAAGACTTTGTCCCGTTTAGTCGCAAGCCCGATATCTCACTGAAAATACTAACCATAGTAAAAAGAGACTCTGCCTCACTGAGCCCACCTTCTACAAAGAACACGATACCATCAGCGTATTGCAGTATGGGTGCCAATGCTCAAGACTTTGTTAATGAATATCCCCTAACTGCACCCACATCTACCAACTTGAAGCTGAATTGTGCAATGGTGTCCACTGCCAAGTTAAAGATAAGTGGGGCCAAGGGCATCCCTACTACACCCTACATTGTGGCTGAATCCATACTCCACAGGGCTTCCCATTCACAAGAGGGGAGAAGGAGGACGTGACAATACACCTCTTCATCCATTGAATCCACAGGGGAGGGAAACCCCTCCTCTTAAAAATCTCCCATAGATATGGCCATTCTACCGATTCGTAGGCTCTACTAAAGTCAACCTTCCACATGAAAGCTCTGGTCTTTCTCCTCTTCCATCCAGAGATCACCTCTTATGCCATAATAAAAGCTTTTGTAAGGATCTATTCGGGAGAAAAGCCACTTGCACCGGATTGATCAAGTCGAATAGCACACACTTTAGCAGATTTTCCAAAACCTTACTAATGATCAGGTAAATTGAGTTCGACAGCGAAATGGGTCTAAAATCGGACAGAGTCTCTGCCCCACTGCACTTAGGTAGTAGGAACAGGTATGATTTGTTGATTCTCTCCATGCCTGAATTTCCCCTTTGAAATTCTCTAATAACCTCCATCACGTCCCCTTTGACCACTGGCCAGAATTCCTTGTAGAACAGGACCTAAAATCTGTCTGGGCCTGAAGAACCTTCTGCGTTCAACCCAGCCATGGCCTCCACCACCTCCTGATCTGAAGTATTTTCAATCAACTTAGCAGCAGCTGAACTTCCCACCCAAGGAAAGTTTGATGCTATTAGTCTCCATCCCCCTCTCCCTCTCATTCTCAAAACTTCCTTGAAGTACCTAGACATCTCTCTTCTAATTTCACCTGAGGAAGTAAGCACCGAATCCCCTCTCTTCAAAGAAGAGATGAAATTCACTCTCCTTCTAGCACTCGCTGCCATATGAAAGAACTTCATGTTTGCATCCCCTTCTTTCAACCATAGCTGCCTAGACTTTTCATGCTAGTCCATTTCCCTAGTCTTGTCCTCAGCTTGAATCACTCCCAACCACTGTTTCCTCTGTGCCTCCTCATCCATTGTCAACCGCTCCCTGTTCTCCATAAGTCTTGCTTTCTTGGGCACAATTTGAATAGGACTCACCCACTGGCTATCAAAAATAGGATAAATAATGTCTACATCCAGCCATTTAATGATCTCTTTCTTGACAATCTCTAGCATATTTGGGTTCAGTCACCTCTGAGGTTGTCTAGAAGGTTTCACTCCCTTATCTGTGTAAATATGATGAGTGCAATATGAGGGGCAAATTCTACGGAGATCAGCAATGCTTCACTTGATAGCAACCCTATGTGCCTGTAATATAGAGAACAATTGATGCTCTTGTTCTAGAGTAAAGTGAGCACTAATAATCACCAGGTATGTCTCACTATCACCCAAAAACACAAACTTGAGTGAATAAGGTAAGGGCTTTAACTCAATTATGGGTGGGTGGGGGGCAAATTCGTGCATGAGAGAAGAATCAATAATGGAAATCTGATGATCCTAATTTTCGTAAATGCTGAAGGGAAATCAGCTTGTCGTGGTCATGCCATCCTATCTCAACAGGGGTAAATCAGTACTTGGAGGGACAGATAATCATAATCTAGGATTTATGATCAGATGAACACCCTAGACAATCAAATCCGTGGGATGAAATGTGCATGTTCTTAACCTCAGTCCCATGTGGATCAAGATCCAAAAACCCTAACAGTGAAGATGAATGTGACATTGGGTCATTGCAGAGGAGCCCAATGTTTCCACACAAAGCTGAGTCTTCATCTTCATTGTCCTCCTCTATTATATCACAGTCAAAGTTTCGTGATGCCCTGAATATGTTTAGTATAAGTTTTCCGTTTGCTAGGGCTATCTCCATACACTCGGATGCACAATTGATGTTTGCATGGGCTGTCACCAAAAATGGGAGACCCAGAATAATCGGTGCATCACGAAGATTGGGAGGAACCTCCATATCGAGAATGAAAAAGTCCGCTAGAAAGCAGAATCCATGGACCTGTACGATCACATTTTCAACCACCTCCCTCGGTGTTTTTACTGATCAATCGACCAACTGTATGGTAACCAAGGTGGGTTTCAACTCCCCAAATCAGAATCAATCAAATAGGAGTTGGTTGGTGGATGAACCCAAATCAAGAAGGGCCCAATCAAATGGAGAATCCTGCAAGAAGCAGGAGATGAGTCGGGTGCTAGGGTCTTCCTTTTTAGGTGGTAAGTCAGCTAGAATAACGACGCTAGCCTCTTTTGACAATACCGCATGTTGTCTAATTTTTT